>JACGCM010001854.1:3856517-5142023 GCA_014058105.1 Kingdonia uniflora
TTACCTCGGGAAAGCGCTTTCTTAACCTCTGATAACTCTGTTTTAATCTTTGGTACCGTTCATCTTGCCACTCCATGCGTTTATCTATGCGTGTCATAATCTTATTATGTTTCACCATCTTCTCCTTTGCTTTATCTAACTCTGCCTTATTCGTCTCCCTCAACTCTGCCAACTCAGCACGAAGTTCCTCCAGCTCCCTATCATTCCAACCATTTCCCCCAACAGGAGCCTTCTTTAAAAAATTATCTTTCTTCCTCAATAATCGATCCTTCCCCTGATCACCCCCTCTAACTCTCACTCTCAGTGAAGAGTGATATCTAATTTTTCTTGACTCTCCCTTAAGCATTCATTTCCTCTCTGTACGTGAGCCTGAATGTGAACCACATCTGCCTCCAGCTCTTTGATTTGAGCTGATGGGTCAACCACGCCTCCTTTTACAATAAAGACCCTGGCATCTTCTTTTTTTCTTCTTCAATCACTCTCCTACCTCAGCCTTCTTGACACTGGAATTGGCCATAGCCAAATCTGCCTTCAATTGGGCCACCCCCTCATTCATTTCATCACACCATTTTTGAACCAAACAGAAGTCTATATCTTTAGCAGGCAAAACCTCACCCAGCTGCTCCTTTACTTCTTCAGAACGAGTTAGATCAGCTCAAACTTTTTTAAGCTCATTTTCTTTCCTAATCATTTCGCTTCTCAACTTTGCAACACCACTTGCAGAATTTGCCAGATCAGCTCGAGATTTCCCAAGTTCGTCTATTTCTCTAGTCATTTGGCCCTTCAAACTATCCATAAAATCCTTTAATGATTTTTCTGGCACTTCTAGTGACTGGATACGGTATAGAGCCATGTCCGCCCATGTCCGCCTCATTACTTTTTACCATCAGCGAATCAATCTAGCTTTTAAGTTTTGTTGTCTTATCCCTCGCCTCCGCGAACTCATTTTGCACATTTTCTAATTCGGCGTCTTTTCCCTCGATCTTCCGAGTCAGGATATTAATAGTTTTTGTTGCCTCAACAAACTAGATCTGTACTTTGACGTGTTGATCCTCCCTATCTTCAGATGCCTCTCTAATCCTATCAAACTCTGCCTCAAACTCATAGTTATACTAGAGCGTCTGTTGTTCACTCGAGCGAATAGTTTCCAATTCGACCTACATCACAAATATAATATATCAAATTTTAATTCAACAACACTCTACAGATACAATCAAACCAAAATACAGATGAGTTTCAGAGTTCTAACAGATTTCTAATTTCTGACATCCTATTGCTATGAGACTGCTTCTGAACTTAAGGTTGAAGTATGATCTCAGATCGTTGGCAATAATATCTACATCCAATTTCAAGGTACGCATTTTCTATGTTATGATTTTCTAAACACTTTGGTATTATCTGGACATGCTTGATTACCATCGCCCTTGAACTGCTAACACATTTATGATCTATATCAATTTCCTAATTTTACTTTATAGCTCTAAAGTAATGCAACATACAAGTCAAATATTTATTGCTCTTCTCAAACCTGTAGCTCCACTTTTGAAGTCAACAGGGATGCTGAGGCGTCTTTCTCCTTAGCGAGCTCATTATCAAATTCGTCAATTCTGAGGCGCATATCTTTAAGTTCCTACAAACAATGTTTACAAACATCTCTTGGCCTACCCGAAGATTATCCTACAAAGTAAGATTCTGTACAATTGCAGTTTTCTAAACCATACAAAAATACACAACCAAACTTCAGCAACTTTACCCTTCCCTTTCATTATCTTCCCCCCGGTTCTCTAGATTAGTTCTGGGAGAGACCGTATCCAACCCTGTTACAACATATCCATAAGAAGGGACCTCCTCTTCTTTGTCGTCCTCTTCGACGTAGGTACCAGTCATTATGGCTCTGAGTCAGCTTTTATGTACCCCACTGCAAGGAGTTGGTGCCCAAGCCTGCCGCGTTAAACTACGACGTCATCCACATTCTTCTATGCCTCCTCACTAAGCTCACTTATCAACACCTTATGCATAACCTTCGCAGCAACCCAGCGCTCCCCCTCCAGAGCCAAGTCTGATTCCAGTCGAGCGACCTTCTTCTCGAGCTCAGCCTTCTCACTCTCGAGATCAGCTTTTCCCTCCTTGATCCTGAGGCAGATACCCTTCAGCAAGCGAACATTCCACAATAAAGCCATACACATTTTAGCTTGAATCCAAATATAAAAGTTCAGAAATAAAAATAGTCATCAACTTACCATTTGGATCAACTCTAACTGTGTAGAGGTACTCTACTCCTCATAACCTTTTCGAGCTGTAAGCCTTAGCGTGTTCTCCATAGCTTGCAACTCATCTTCCTTGACAGGTCAACTCTCCATGACCTTTGCCCCTATCATTTTAACAGGATGATCTACCCTCCTCTTTTTCATATTCATTTCGACCTCATCACTCATTATGGTTTCGGAGGCCGAGCCACCCTTCATGTTTTCTTCTGCGAAAACTTTCGAGTTAACTTTCTCGAAGTGGTCACTTCTGAAACATCTTCCAAATCTATTTATGAAGCCCTCGGCAACACCGGACGCTTCTCCCCATCTGCTCCTCTCTTCTTAATACCTCCAACTCCCATTATTGGTGTCTCAGCTTAAGATTTTTACACATTTTCAGACCTACTGTTAGCTTTTATATTTTTATTGATGCCAAGTTCTTTCAGGAATGTCTCGAGCTCAATACCTTCTTGAGCAACAGTATCTAACAATGATTCCTTTCTAGTCACCTTCGACCGAGGACCTGTAACACAAACACAACACATTGTTAAACAACAAAACAACCCTTCCATAATAACAGTCTTCACAGTTCTATATAAAAATTCCTTTGGTTCTTCATCCTCTCTCTAAAGGCAATCCCCTTTCACCCAAATCATATTATCATTCCAAACTCGACCTACTGAACTCAGATCAAAAAAATGTGGTCGTGACTAGCTTGAACAAAAATATGTACCTCCAGTTGTAGCATAGTGCCTCACTGCGTAATACTACAAAACGTCCTCAGGAGTTATTCTCCTCTCCACCTCATTCTCCCCCTATAATCTATTCAGAGTCTCACAAATATTGATCACCTCCCACATGTTCTCATTTAGTTGGGCATAACAAGCACTTATGGTATTCATTATACCTTTTGCAAGATTGCTATGAGGCAACCTCAATCCGTATTCCAATTTAGACAAATAGCACATAAAACTCTTGTTTAAGTCGCCTTAGACATTCCCATCAAAATACTCAAGAGAGATCAAATCCCCCACTCCCCTATCCGATTTCTCATTTTCTAAATCAAGCAATAAGAAGAAGTGTTCTTCCCCCGTTGCTATAGTACAACCTCTAAACAGCTTACTGGCATGTTCTACAACATTGCCCCAATTTCCTCCTATACTAACTTTAGCTTTACAAAACTCTTTAAACACATCAGAGTTCGGAGGGTACGATACTAATTTTCCAGGAAAATCTAAAAATTGAACGAGTACTACTTCGTCCTCCCCTTCAAACTCTACATTTACAGATTCTACATTATCAGACTCAAACGTACGACTAGAGGTCGACGTCTCCATATCAGGTGAAGTCACCATCTCAGATGTAGGCTTACGGATGTAGCTTGTCTCTATAACATATTCTCCTCAAAAACCCAGCCTACATACAGGTCCAGGTATTTTGTCAACTTATCATTTATTTTATCTATACACATCTATGCATACATCTATCATAAATCCGTCATACATATACGTATATCATATTCATATCCCTTTTTACACATAAATAAAATAGATTTTTATCGAATTACTATAAACAACAAGTTTACAAAATTTGAAAACCCACAAAATCTTTTCAAATATCACATTCACAAAATCATAATTCGTTCACTAACCTTTAACGTCCAAATATGAGTTTGAGGTAATACTAAATCTTTTTTTTACCATAAAATTGTTTCTCCAACGTCTGGATTCTTCCTTTGCAAACTTTTCTCCCCTCCTACGAAGATTACTTTCGTTCTCTCTCTCACTTGAATCTCTATTAATTTTTCTTTTTTCTCCCCTACTGTCCTTCCATTTTTCTGAAGTTGATAAACGTTTAAATGAGGAAGATGAACTATTATTTATATTTTCTCTCTTTGACTACTGGCAGTTATTGGGCCTCGCACAAGCCGCCATCGATTTTGGAACCAATGCATCCCTTTCACAATTAATGTAAGACATTTCGTATCTTTTCGGTGAAAATGCCTTCCTATCATTACCCCAAACTTTATATTTTGATATCTTATCTCTCCTACCCAAATCTCTCTATGACTTTCCCACACTCATGATAACTCAATATCCACATGCAATCGACCTTTCCCTACAAATTACGTAAGAGGCAAAATTCAAAGCGAATATGCTTTTTCTATTCCTACTTCTACTACTTATAGAACTACTGACATCATTTCTAACTCAATCACATTTCAAAATTTAAATTCATAATTCACAAACAGATCCAAATATAATTTGTAGCAAAATAGAGCAGATTCAAGCAAAACATTCTATATACATTACAATTACAGTTATTCGACCTCATGCAGTTCGCTACCTCACATATAACTATATATAAAACATCCCATATGTCCTAGAAGGCCATACCTGATCAGTTTTCCACCAGTGATTCTCGCATCTTTCTCCTCGATATATTCCTCAACAATTTGCCTCACGGCTTCTTTTCGAGCTCCAGGCTCCAAAATCACTTCACGGAATATCTTCGAGTAAAAATGGTGCCCAATCTCAAGCTCCCTCGCCCTCGCATCTATGCCTTCAAACTGAATTTTAGATTCAAGAAAGTTAGAATCATAATCTAACAACCCAAATATCATCTCTCGCACTTCTGCAATCTTTATTGTCAATCGTCCCTCCGCAGCATGACGAACACTCTCAGAGCGAGTCCTCACCATATTCTCTTTCTTCCTCCTCTTTACATCGCATTCCAATCATATTTATATACTTTTTTATGATCACTTCAAATCTCGTGCATTCCGTATATATTATAATTTGTTTTTTCATAACTGGAAACCCTAAGATCATGATAGAAAGTTATTTAAACTTATATCTACAAATTGGCCTCTCTGAATTCGTTCTATCCTATTTCGAATTACTCACAATCTCACCACCTACACAACATTTCCAAACAAGAATTTCATAAGCTCGAATTATTAATTTATGTACATTCTATATATAAAAAGATATTCTCCCCCCATGATTCAGTTCAATGCATATTGTTAAAAACATCTACATATTTGCATAATCTTATTTTTTCTCATATATTTGCATATATTTTCCACAGTTCGGCGAAATTAAACTCCATTTTTTAGTTTGACTATACAATATTTCATTTTCATCCTCTAGCATACATATACTTCTTCTAGTCAAAGAGCTAATTCTATCTATCAACACAGAGTTTGAACAAAAACTTTTTCGTTAGCTCGAGTATCAATTACAAATACTTTACAGATAACAGCTCTCTTAGATACTGTTGCAGATTGTTTTACAAGTTACATGTTACTTTTCAGTGATGTTTCACTCCGAGAATCTTCTGAAGCAAAAGTCAGAACTAGAAATCACTGAGATTGGCTCTTCCTTTACACCATTTACTTTCACAAGAAACTGAGGAAGCTAAGGCATTCGTATTTGAACCAACCCTCAGCGATAGGACCTTCTTCACGCCAAGAGACGATAATTGTGCAGGGACAAAACTTTCAATCTCTGTCTTCCTCCTCTACCATCATCATCTTCTTCCTCCTTAACCCCCACCAACAAGGAGTTGGCAGAAATCAAAGGGAGTCCTACCTTAGAATCCAGTCCTTCACAGGATACTGGCAGTATTGCCTCGCATATACACTAGCCCCCACATTTGCCTCCTCAACCTTGTCCTCTGCAAGGATGCGAAGGCATCTTCAACGTTGCTCACCTGTTAAGACAACATAATAAAATCTCCACATATGATAAAAAATTTCTTCAGCTTCAGCCACTTTATCTTTCAAAATCCCATGGTAAGTCGGCAATACAGGTATGGGAGTAGACATCTACAGAGATTGCTCACCAAATTATCACAACTTTAACCTCTGGATTTATACAGACAATCTCTCTTTATACACTATTCACGTGGTCTTCACCATTCTCAACTAGAGTACATGGGTTATATGTACAACGATAGAGTACTTTGCCAGAATCTCTAGTAAAGGTACTATTTATAATAATTTAATATTAAATGTACAGGTACATTTCCAAGGCAGTCATCATTCAAAGCAGAGCCACTCTGGGAACCCCAAACGTCAAATATATCAATCCTTTCATCATCATAAATGTCAGATACATCCCTCTATAAATAAATTACGAGTACCCAACCAATCAAGTCCTCATTAATACATCTCATTTTTTTCAACTTCCAATGCCAACAATCCATAGGTTCTTTCGTAACCAAAGCCAGTCGTGCCTTCAGTTGCGAGGAGGTGATTGGAAAGGTCTACCCTTCGACCTAGTCCAAAATGGAACAACCTCAATATCAAACTCATGCATTCACACATGACATGAACAATCAACATTGACACCTAGACCACGAATTGATAAAGAACATGGGTCGAGCATAACAGAAGGATATGAACAAGTCAAAGACACCTGTCTCCTACAAACTCAATAGTTACACATTCAACTGCCACCTACCTCATTATTCGGAGAGCGTGCTTTAGCATAATAATGAGCTGCGTATAAGGTCTATATAAAGAAAAAGTTCAATAGAAGATAGGGGACAGGAAAAACCAATTTTTCTAGACTCTAAACACAAGAATTTCTAGATTCTAAACACTACAAAACTTCTTATTTCAAGATCAAGCATTTTCGATTCAAAAAGATCACTTGAAGTAAGATATCAGCCTCAAGCAATAAAAGTTACAGCTACTAAACCTTCAACTTAGAGTCATGGTATTTTACCTATTCAAAGGTTTTCTACGCTAAATCACCTGTGTCATTTCTTGTATTAAATTAATTTTTGTCACAGGTACATTTGGTGTAAGAGCTAATTTTTGAGTTATTTCGAGCTACGGAATTAAGCCATTATGATGAGAATGCCTCCAATTCTTTCTACCAAAAGTCTTTTGTCATCGCCGATTTTTAATTCACTTTGGACCGATTCATCTGAGTCCATGAACACACTTCTATTTCCGGTCATGTGGTTAGTACAACCACTATCAGTATACTAAAGATCATCAACCACTACCTCTTAAGTACTAAACGTCATAAAAAGAGTACCATTTTCATGTTCACCATGATCATTCTCGTGCATGAACGATGAATCATCTTTGTTCTCCCCATCAAATCTTGTTCAGCAATGGCTTTGAGTACGACCATATTTCTTACTACTGAAGCATTGGATGTGAGAAAAATATGATCTGCAACCTCTTCCTCTACCTCTAGTAAACGGAGGAGAATCACTCTTATTTTTTTTCATTTTTAAAGGTTCTTACTACACGACCCCTTCCTTTTCCGCAATTGAAACTTCCTCTACCTCTTCCTCTAAATCTTCCTCAAAAAAATATTTTGAGTTTGAAAAGTTTGTTCGAGCGAAGTAGAAGAGGAATCAAATTGCTTTATATGAAGCTCATGGGATAAGGGTGATCCCATCAAAGTTTCCAAAAATATTCTTATCATGTCATTTGACTCTTCAATCGCCACTACAAGATATTCAAACTTTCGCGTCATGCTTCTTGGAATTTTCTCAACCACCCTTTGGTCATCAATTTTCCCTCCATTCATACGTCATTGATTCACAATGGTGATAACCCGATTGTAGAACTCTTCAGCCAACTCGGAATCTTTAATGTGCAACATGTCAAACTTACTTTTGAGAACTTGGATCCTCACCATTTTAACTATATCTTCTCCTTTGTAATTCGTAACAAGAATTTCTCATGCTCCCTTTGCCAACACCGACACCGTCATCCAAATTCTATAAAAAATAACCTCGTCAACCGCTTGATAAATGAAGTATAACACTTTCTTGTCATTCTTGTATTTATCCTTCAACTTGATGGTTAATTGTGGAGTAAGTGTTGTTGGGTTCTCTGGCTCTACAACTCTATCCTGGAAACCATACAACACCTTCATTTGTATGCTCCATTAGTGATAATTCTTACCAGTGAATCAGAGGTAATTGAGGTTGTAACATATTCCCGTTTGAAGCCATATCGTCTCTCCAAGCCAAGCTCTTGATACCACTATGAAGGAATTAGATGACAACTGTCCCATAACAAACACAAATTTTACTGATCAAGTAGAGAAGAAGATTGCTCTCTACAACACACCACACAAATCTCTCTAATTCTTTACATTTATAACTCACGTTAGGCCTATTAATAGCCTTAACACACTAAAAAAATTGAATGACTCTTAATACAACATAAAGATATTAAACACTTAATTAAATGACTCCTGGACTTTGTAAACAGAAAAAAAAACTCTTTGAAATTTGTAACCATTCATCAAGAAATTCCACAACCAACTCCAATAAGTCATGCTTAGGTATATCTCCAACAAACCAGTCTTATAAAGAACCCCTTTATCGCTGGAAAACTTGTAATCTCCTCTTTCTCCATCTATGATGCTCTCGGCTATGCTCGTCGTCTCTTCGTCCAAACTAGGGTTATCAATGGACCTGATCGGGGCAGGATCTTGGTTGATCCTGACTCGATCCGTTACGAAATATAGTTATCTTGACCCAATCTGTGATCCTAAAGGATCACTAATTTTGTGATACTAACCCGATCCTTAAAGGATTTAAGTGATCCTTACCCGATCTAATCCGTTTTGCTTAATCTTTCGCAATTTTTCAATTCTTGCAATATTAAGTTCTAGCAATTGACAACGGAGTATATGTTTATAAACTATAGGGACTAGACATTTAATATATATGTATAAGACAATACATACCTACAAACCAAAAAATGATGCATTACATATACTAAAATAAGTCAAAATTAGAGACTTATTATATGTAACCAAGAAATATATACTATTGTTAACGGGTCAGATTTTTAAAGGATTGGGTCATGGTGAATCCAAATCTGATCCATTTGGCAAATGATCGGATCATTAACGGATCGGGTCGCAAATGATAAATAATTTATCAATCCTGATCCATTGTTAACGGATCGGATAAGAGTCAAATCCAACCCATGGACAGTGTCCAAACCCCATCTTCAGATATTTTCATGCCCAAATACCCTTATTGGGGGTCAGTATATATATTGATATGCATCGAGAATGTTTGGCAATGCCTGATAGCTTCTTAATGCGGTAGTGATGGAATGCAAGTTCATTCACGGCTGTTTGTACATGGGTTGGGTTGAATACCCATTTGACTAAGTTTGTGAGTACGTAAGGTGAATGCGGGTGTGTTGGTTTGTCGAGAAAATTGTTTGATGAAATGTTTCAACCGAATGTTGTTGCCTGGAACGCGATTGTTAATACGTATTTTAAGTGTGGGGATGTGAATGGTGCGGAGGGGCTTTTGGATACATATTTGAAATTTAGGAATGTAGGCACGACTCGTTTAGTATTTGATCAGATGGCAGAAAAGAAGAGTATCCTCTCTTGGGCTTAGATGATGGCAGGATTTGCAATGCATGGTTATGGCGAAGAAGCAATACAACTCTTTCATGATATGCCAGAATCTGTGTTGAGGCCGGATAACATTACCTACATTTCACTTTTGTACGCTTGTAGCCATGTAGGATTGATCCAAAAAAGAATTGGATATTTTTGCAGAATGAGGGAGATGCACGGTATCGAACTGTCAATTGGACATTATGGCCCAAGGATGGTCTGGTTTAGTGAATAAGGCTTTTAAATTTGTTACTAGAATACCCGTTGAGTCTAACACTATTATTTGGCGATTTCATATTAGCTGAGCATGCGAAGAAAAAACTTATTGAGCTAGATCCTGAGAATTCCAGTAACCATGTATTACTGTCAAACATTTACGCCAATGAACGATAAAAGGATCAAGGTTGGAGCATGATTGAGGTTGACAAGGTCATGTATAGTTTTGTGGTGGGGGAAGGGCTAAATGGGGTGACAGAGGTGGCCCATGAGAAGTTGTTGGAGATTATTTCAAGAATCAGGATTGAGGCTCGTTATGTCTCAGAGGTTGCAAGTGTTCTCCATGATATAGAAGAGGAAGAGAAGGAAAATGCAGTCTCAATACACTACGAAAAGCTTGTAGTTGCTTTTGGTATGGCAAGACTTTGTAGGGGAAACATGATTAGGATTGTAAAGAATTTGAGGATTTGTAGGGATTGTAATGCTGTGATGAAGTTGATATCAGATATTTATGAATGGGAAATTGTTGTTAGGGATTGTAATTGGTTTTATTCCTTCTGAAATGGCATATGTTCGACTACTGGTGAACCATACTTACATTTGATATCTACAGAAATGAATACTTTTCATGATTTTAACTCGAAACTCAGTGAATGGTGGTTCAGAACCATATGTTAGGAATAAGGCTCAAAACTGTGAAAGTCGTTCGGACGAGTGGGAAGTCGTTCAAACGAAAATAGCGCTTGGGCCAAAATTCCAGGGGATTGTCTAATTCGTTCGAACGACCTCATGACTCGTTCGAACAACTTTGGCTCTGTTTGTTTGTTTCTAAATTCGTTTTGAAGGGGATTTACTCCAAAGCAATGGATTATCTCATAATGCATATTTCGAAGATGACCTAATGGAAAGCCAATAAATAAAGAGTGCATGTTAAAGGCCTCTGTACTGTGAGAAAGAGTTAGAGAGAGAAAAATGAGAAATCTAGGGTTTAGCTCTGGAGAGGTTTCTTGGGTTTTCTTTCTAGGGTTTCTTGCTGGGATTATCTCTAAGGGTAGAGGTGAGGTTTGAGTGATCTCTGTAACCTTTTGTAACCCTTAGTGTGATAATAAATTCGTCGTGCTTGTTGGGGGTGGTTTTGATCCT
This sequence comes from Kingdonia uniflora, assembly GCA_014058105.1. NCBI lineage: Eukaryota > Viridiplantae > Streptophyta > Magnoliopsida > Ranunculales > Circaeasteraceae > Kingdonia > Kingdonia uniflora. The sequence goes on from JACGCM010001854.1 coordinate 3,867,526, forward strand.
GTTTAGGGTTTGCACCTAATTAAACCTTGTGTTGTGTTTTTATTGCCTTTATTCGAATTCTCTTTGGTTAGGGTTGGTTCTTTGAGTTCTTGTTGATCGTATTGTGCTTCCGGGTGCGATTTGCTCCCTCGATTTCCCAACGCCATCCTCATGTGTGTCATATTTGCATCAGGATTCTCATGTTTCAAAATCTATGCCATCTAAAGAATAAAGACATTAACCTAACGAGTTTCACGGATGAAGGAAAGTTCTGTCAGTCTATCCGTCCACCATAGTTTGGAATCTGCATGCTGCTCCAATTGCTATTTGAGAATCTTGACTCTTCTGCCATAACCTGATTCTTTAAGAGAGATTCAGCAGAAAATCCAGGACCAATTTGTTAAAGTTCTATAGTTTGTGGCTCTAAGAGTAGTAGTGGGCATTTATAAGATAATTATGCAGTTTTATAACATGAAGGGAAATATCTGATAAAGACTTTTCGTATGTTACACAGAGTACACGATAGTAAAAAGTGGAGATTATTGGCGAACCTATTTAATCCGTTCGAATAGCACTAGAGATAGATTGCAATGGATAGTATGGTTTTCCAGTTGATATTTCCTATCAAGTTGACAGATCATTATACAACCTAGGTGTGTAGAATTTTCTTGTCAATTTTGGTAAGAATAAACATTGATCATAATAGTTTTTTGTTAGCATATGTTTCCATCTTATTATTGACTATTGTTGTAATACCAACTGAGGCTTGGTCAGTTTGTAGGGCTAGAGCTTGGAAAACCAATTGGTCCTGGGATCAATTCCCATCACAAGCAACTTACCTTTAAAAAAAAGACTGCATGTTATAATTAATTTTTCTTAGATATGATATCTACTATATTTGCAACAATTCCATTCATTTGAAGTCCATTGAAATGATCCTTTTTTTAGGTACCATGCATTGCATACTAAACTTATCTATGGACACGATTTTCCTCAAATGCTACCCAAATTGTACATTTTACTCCTAGATATCTGGTAAGTATTCTGTTTTTTTAAAATTTGACAATTACTTCCTGACCTACACAAGCAAATGAGATAGTTATTGATATTGGTGGGACCCTTATTGTGATCTTCCATGGAATCTTTATACACATGAAATATAGGTTATACTGAAATGTTTGATTCCATGGCAGATGAAAGAGGAGGAGGTAACAGAAAAACTGAGCGAGGATTTTTACTAATTAGTTGAGCAAACCTATTTTCTGAGTTTCCTCGGATCTAGTTTGCATCACAAATGCTTATGTAGGTTAACTATTTGATATACAATGCACAAATGCCGAATTTTGCAGCAGACTTCGGATACTACCTGAATATTGTGTTTAAGGAGTTTCAGTTTGATCCGCTTAACATCCCTCAACCAGATATACATGCCTCGATGTTTATAAATATTTTTGTTGGTTCCTCCTGGCGGTCATTGTAACTGGGATTTGTTAAATTTTCAAGTAATGTTTCTTTCAAAACTGTATGATTGACCAAAAGTTGTTTGCTTAAATTTTCATTCATGCTTGAATGTACAGGGTTCTTTACCAATGAGCTGTGTGGTACTATGAGGTATATTTCCAGAAAAATAGATCATACAGAACAATAATGAAGCAGAGTAGTTATCAGGTACAAAACTTCTTTCTAAATTCTTACTCTTTCTATGGATGAAAATAGTTTTTGATCACTGTTAAAATAGTTTGTAATTTAACGTTTCTTTTCTCTTCCTGTCTTTCCTAATCTTTGAAATTTGAATAATTACAGCTAAATCTATTCGCTGTAGCTTTCAATTTAATTCGCTAATTGGTTAAAAAAAAAAACTTAAAGCGAATGTGTTGCTATAAGCAAATCACAATCTCTCAAACTGTTTTCCCCTAGCATCCTCCTCAATCTTAACATACAGGTAGGAGGGAAAGAAGCTAGGGTAAAGAACAATTTACCAAAAGGAATCCCAATCGAAGCTAAATAGTCAGAACAATGATTAGTTTCTCTAAAAACATGACTAATACAAAATACTTGTTAATTAATGAGTTCCCTGGTAGAAAGAATGAGACAAAAGACCCTTGAAGGGATGGCACACGTTATTAAGTCAATCTCTTCTACATTGGTCAGTTTAAAGGTTCACATTTTCTACGCTGAACGATCAAGCAGAATGTACCACTTCACTGAGGATCAAGCAGGATGGTACACATTATTAAGTCAATATCTTCTCCATTGGTCAGTTTAAAGTTCCACATTTTCTGCTTAGAACGATCAAGCAGAATGTACCACTTCAATGAAGATAATGATAGAGTACCGAACCTATATATATAAAAGAATACTACTCATGTCCTCTAGAAAGTAATACAAAGAATAAGAGATTCGAGAATGACTAACTTTATTATTATTCGATAATTACAATGGAAGAAGACCTTATCCTTATATAGTTACAATTACTTGGGCGCTAAGTAAGAATATCCTATATTTAGAGAATTCAATATTTAGTATATATCATATATTAGATATATTCTATATTTAACATATATTTTATATTCAACACTCCCCCTCAAGATGGAGCATAGATGTCAATCATGCCCAGCTTGTCAATCATGTCGCTAAAATATTCATCCACAAACTCCTTTCGTAAGAATATTTGCAAGTTGATCTTCCGACTTCACAAATGGAAAAGATATACACCATTTGTCAATATTTTATCTGATAAAGAACCGATCCACTTCAACGTATTTCATACGGTCATGTTGAATTGGATTGTGTGCAATCATAATCCCTGTTTTATTGTCACAGTGCAGATCCATTGCTTTCATGAGTTTAAATCCAAGATCCTTCAATATATTCCGTATACATAGTAGTTCACATACTCCATGAGCCATACCCCGAAACTCAGATTCTGCATTTGATATAACAATAACCTTTTGCTTCTTAGCTCTAAATGTCATCAAATTCCCACATACAAACGTAAAATAGCCTGAGGTTGACCTCCTGTTCGTCATATCTCATGCCCAATTTGCATCGGTGTATCCCATTACTTTCATATCACCACCTTTATGGAATAACAGACCTTTTCCTGGAGATTTCTTCAAGTACCTTAGTATTCGAAAGACCGCCTTCATATGTTCTTCACTTGGATTATGCATGAATTGAGTTACGACGCTAATGGCATATGCAATATTCGGTCGAGTATGGGAGAGATAAATTAGTCTTCCCACTAAGCATTGGTACCTTCCTTTGTCACATGGAACTTGGTCAAAAAACATTCCCAAGTGATGATTCGCTTCAATCGGTGTATCTACCGGTTTGTAATCAAGCATCCCAGTTTCTGTAAGAAGGTCTAATATATACTTTCGTTGAGACAGGAAAATACCTTGACTTGATCTTGCAACTTCAGTACCTAAGAAGTATTTTAACTGTCATAAATCCTTCATCTCAAAATCCCGTGACAAATAGTTCTTCAGTACCTCCATTTATACTGAGTCATTTCCAGTAACAACCATATCATTAACATAAAGAATAAGAGCAGTAAGCTTTCCTGACTTCCATTTTATAAACAAGGTATGATCAAAATTACTTTGTCTATATCCAAATGCCTTCATGCTCTTCGAAAATCGTCCAAACCAAGCTCGTGGCAACTATTTTAACCCGTACAATGCCTTCTTTAATTTGCATACTTTTCCTCCTTCAGAATTCGTGACTCCAGGTGGTAACTCCATGTACACTTCTTCTTCTAAGTCTCCATTGAGAAATGCATTCTTCACGTCAAACTGTTGTAATGGCCAACCTTGATTGGCCGCAAGAGAAATGAGTACACGAATAGTATTTATCTTTTCCCCTGTGGCGAAGGTATCCTCGTAATCCATACCATACGTTTGTGTATACCCTTTGGCAACTAGTCTGGCTTTATACCTATCAATACTTCCATCTAAATTCATCCTTACAGTAAAGATCCAACGACACCCAACAATACGATATCCGTAGGGTTTATCAACAAGTTCCCAAGTAGAATTCTTCTGTAATGCATTCATCTCTTCATTCATGGCTTTCTTCCATTGTGGATCTGATAGTGCTTCATGCAAATTACTAGGAATAAATACAAAGGATAATTGATTCATAGTGCATGTAAACGACTTAGCCAACCTATGGGTGGACACATAATCAGAAATTGAGTATTTGGCTTTAGAATTGATATCTGGTTCATAAGTTGATTTTGGAATAGCTTTAGCAGGCATTTCTGAACGTCTAGGTTGAATATTATTAACATTGTTAAGATTAGGTAATTCTTGAGGTTCGACATTCAGCGGCAGTACTTCGGTAGATGGTGTTAGAATGTTGGAGTCACGGGCAACTTCTACTACTCTAGCTTGATCTCCCCCTGTCGTCTGATCCTCTCCATTCATGTGAAGTTCATCTTCAATACTTTGATCTCCCCCTATCATCTGCTCTGCTTCACTTTCCTTTTCATCATCAGTTAGGTTACTATGCTTATTCATATTATTCGACAAATCCTCTAGTTTCTGAAACATATCCCCAATAATAGGGAACTTTCCTTTACCATCATTATGTTTCTCCCCTTGAAGGGAAGATCCCATAAAGAGATATACACCTTCCCCTCCACAGAATCATAACAACGATAACCCTTTTTAAATCAGCATATCCAAGAAACATACACTTTCGAGCACAATAATCCAATTTTCCTTGCTGATGTTTAGGTATATGAATAAAGACGACACATCCAAAAACATGTGGCTCTAGGTTTAGCATTCCAGGGATGGTGATAAGATCATAAAGTTTTTGGAAGGGGGTTTGAAATTCAATGACCCTAGATGGTTTGCGATTTATCAAGTAGGCATCAGATTTTAACGCTTCTCCCTAATAATTTAATGGCATATTCATTCCAAAAAGAGATACACGAACAACTTCTAACAGTTGTCTATTCATTCGTTCAGCTAACCCATTTTGCTGTAGGGTATAAACATTAGAGGTTTGATGTCGAATGCCATTATTTGTTAAGAACTTTGACATGTCATTACTAGTAAATTCTCCTTCATTATCAGATTGATACACTTGTATCCTCCTTTGGAATTGGGTCAAAACCATCTGATAATTTTTTTAAAATACTTCAAAGACTTCACTTTTATGGGTAATTAGGGATACCCACATCATACGAGTACACTCATCAATAAAAGTCATAAAATAACGAGCTCCAGACAATGATGGAATACGTGCAGACCCATACATCAGAGTGAATAATACTAAAAGGTTCTAAACTTTTATTAAAACTTAGAGAGTATGTAATACGATGACTCTTAACTAGTTCACAAATATCACACTTAAACTTTAAAATACTACAATTCAAAAATAACAACGAATTTAATTTTTGAAGATACCCGAAGGAGAGATGACCCAATCGCCGATGCCATAACCACACATTAGCTTTTGCTTCTTCAATTTCTCCAAATTTATTCACTTGATGAATTCTCTGCTCTCCACTATTAGTCAGGTCCAAATAGTAGAGATTGCCTTTTCTAACACCATAACGAAGAACCTGCCGAGTCACTATGTCCTAAAAAATATAGAATTGAGGCCAAAACGTCATGGTACATGTAAGTGCAATAATGATCCTACTGACAGACAAGATATTATACTCTAGAGTAGGAGCAATAAGGATAGATTTTAATGTCAGGGATTCAGATATGTCAGTGGAACCTTATCCAATTACAGGAGAGGAACTACCATTTGCTGTGTATATAGAGGTTTGGGTTGAAGGTGTAATGGATGATAATATGCTAGTCGTTTATCATGTGATCTAATGCACCAATATCAATTAACCAAGCATTATTCAAAGAATTTACAACTAAACACTACCTAAAGTTTTCATACCAGACTGGGCAACATTTACTGAAGGAGGACTTTTAGCAGCATCCTTCTTCGCTTCTATGTTCTTCTTTGGTCGCTTTGTAAATTCCCACCATTCTGGATACCCAATGACTTCATAACACTTCTGTTTTGTGTGCCCCTTCTTTTCACAGTGGGTACACTCAAGATCAAGGCGGAGAAGTCAAGTTTCTCTATGAGAATTTCAGGAACCTTGAGGCTATCCCTTTTTATAGTTGTGTGCCATAACTGAAGACTCAGTTAAAGGTGCTTGAGTTCCCAATACTTGTTTGTGAACTGACACCCTTCGTACTGTCTGATAAGACTGTTTCAAAGACTGCTACAGTAACTTCGAACTGCTACAGTGACTTTTTGGTATCTGTTACACTAACTTCGAACTGCTACAACTACAATAACTTCAGATTGCTACAGTAACCTTGAACTGTTACAGCTACAGTAACTTCAAACTTCACAACAGAATTAAGCTTCGTGACAGTAATTCGCAGCGGAATTCAATTCAATTCAATTCGAAAAGCCAGGTTCAATTATCGAACCCGATCTGACACCATGTATAAACTAATACAAAGAATAAGAGATTCAAGAAGGACTAACTTTATTATTATTTGATTATTACAATGGAAGAAGACCTTCTCCTTATATAGTTACAATTACTTGGGCGCTAAGTAAGAATATCCTATATTTAGAGAATTCTATATTTAGTATATATCCTAAATTAGGTATATTATATATTCAACATATATTCTATATTCAACAGGTCCCTGTCCTCTGGCCTTTTCTTTTTAAAACGCTTGTCCTCTACCCCTAATTTATCAATACGGAAGTCTAAATATGGGAAGTGTTTAAATTATCGAAAAGTATGCTACATGAACATAAATTTACTTTTGTGTAAGAAACATATTTACGCCTAATTCATATACATCCACAGCCTACCACTAAAATTTATGAATGTTCTCCTTTCTTGTTAGTTCGGAACACATTTAGTAATTTACAAATCCACCTAAATTGTAATGTGTGATGATTAATAAGGTAAAACCATGCATAATTGGGAGTTTAACTTAAATATACTACGAAAATGTATAACCTGTAATGAGTTAAATTTTTTTTTTGATTATTGATCAAAAAGCAAGAGTACAAGAAACGAGAACAACAAATGAAACACGCTTCCCCAAAAGATAAAAAAAGGAAAGAACTGGACAAAAAAAAAAAAAACCCTCACCCCCAAGACTCATCAACTAGTACCCGAAATTGTATCCTTCCACTTCATCAAAAATTTTTGAATGAAATCCCCGTTATATCCATCGCGGGTTTACTCAACTAGAAAATTGGATCTTTAATAGAAACCATGACTGAACATCTCGATTTCTCTTTCCCTTCAAAATTCCTCACATTACGCTCTGAGCAATAGGTTGTTTATTACCTAAGGGATTGAAAAATATAATTGTGGGTCGGCCTCAATTCCTATATGAGATTGAGGACCCCTTTAAAAAGTTTTTTCGCTTTGATTAGGTCTTATTGGGTTGCTCAGGGGTTGAAGATTATCTCCCCTGTAGTTGCCTGTCTTACCTCTTGTATTTTCTCTCTCTCCCTTGCTAGGTTTATAAAATGGTTACTCTTATTTTGTACCAAAAACTAAAAATAAAAATCGACCACATTACCGCGAAAGGAAGAAATTGCCATAACACCTTTCCTTGTTTGGCGAGGTTTCTTGTCTTCTAATATGTTAAGAACTCCTTAACATTTCTAAAATGCGGCCACAATATGCCAGCCAGTAAACAATTCAATATGAATTCTTTCGGCGAAAGGGCAAAGACAAAAAAGATGATCAATGGACACCCCATCTATTTTACACATAGAACATAAACGAATTTCTAGAACTTTGCGTTATTGATGATGATCAATGGTAAAAGATTTATCCAAGAACAAAGTCTAGGCGAAAACCCCCCCACCTTTGAAGGCTATGGTCCAAATTTTCTATTTTGGAGGGAACAAAAGTATCCTGGGTTGGATTGTCCAATGCCTTAAAAAAATCTTCACTGAGAATCCACATTTGGCATAATCAATCCAAACCATCCTATCTTCTTCCCCTGGACAATGATGAAAGCTAATCAGCTTATCCAACAACAAAGTTACCAGGTCCAATTCCCAATTATTTAAATTTTGATGAAAACTGAAATTCCAAGGCATACCAGCATGACCCAAGTTCATCACCTCTTGAACTGAACATTCATGATTGTCTGATAAGGAGAATAATTAAGGATATAATCTTTAAGCGATGACTCAAGGAGTCATTGATCCTCCCAAATCTCACATTGTGGTATGTACTGAATACCTTCTCCCTTCCTTATACTCGGACCTATGTTTAACTTGGGAAAATAAGATAGCAATAGGTTTATGGAGGAACCTTGACCTCAATTCAACTCATGGTTGAGATAAAATGATTCTAAGCTGATATTTATTCATCACCTTCTTCACTATTTAAAGGTGCTGAGTTACAACTGATTACCAATAAAGTAGGACACTACTACTGAGTCATAAAGACTAATTCACTCCTAATTATTATCCCTCAACTTCTAAAGCAGAAAGACTAATTCTCTCCTACTTAATAGGGCACAACTCTAACAATAAACATGGAAAGTAAAGCACATAACAATTCTTCCCCCCTTAAATAGCAGCCTTGACCTCAAAGCTATAGCCTGGAAACTGCCCTGTCATTGCAGTTGGTTCTTCCCATGTTGCCTCCGCTGGTGACAGACCTTGCCAATTAATCAAAATTTCTTCCATTTTCTTATGAATGCGATGATCAAGAATAGCTTGTGGTTTTGGATAGAGAGAGTCATCATCATCTTTCATCAAGGGCAGCTTGACTTGAACTTGGATATTTTCACCAATCTTCTTTTTTAATAAGGAGACGTGAAACACGGGATGAATCCGAGATTCCTTTGGCAAAGCCAACTTATAAGCCACAGTACCTATCTTCTTTAAAACTTGAAAAGGCCCATAATATTTTGGCGATAATTTGAAATTTTTCTTCATCGAAAGTGTCATTTAACGGTATGGCTGAAGACGCAAATATACCCAATCTCCTTCTATGAATTCTCTATCTCTGTGGTGCCAATCATATACTTTCTTCATGCGAGATTGAGCTTCCTTGATAGTAGTTTGCAAATCCTTAATAACCTGATCACGAGCCATTAATTCCTTGTCTACAGCTTCAACTTTTGCAATTCCAGGAATATATGACAGTAAGGTTGGTGGTGGCCTACCATACAATACTTCGAAAGGTGTTGTTTTGATTGCTAAATGCAAGCTAGTATTATAGCAATGCTCAACACATGATAACCACTGATTTCACTTCTCAGGTTGTAAACTTGTAAAACATCTTAAGTACATTTCCACAGTCCAGTTTACTACTTCGCTTTGGCTATCCGTTTGAGGATGATAAATTGAACTGTAGTTGAAATTAGTGCCATTTAACTTGAACAGTTTGGACCAAAACAAGCTGGTAAATGTTGGATCACGATCACAGACAATGGACCTCTGCATTCCATGTAACTTGAAGATATTATCGAAGAAAATTTGCGCAATTCCTACAGCCGTGTAAGGATGAGACAATGAAATGAAATACGCATACTTAGAAATCCTATCAACCACGACAAAGATCGTAGTTTTTCCCTTTGAAGTGGGTAAACCATTAATAAAATCTATAGAAATGTCTTCCCATACCTGATTTGGAATTGGAAGTGGTTGAAGTAGACCCGTAGAAGAGAGTTGCTCTGACTTATGCCTTTGACATACATCACAAATTATAATAAACTCTCGAACTTTGCCTCGCATTCCCGTCCAATAAAAGTTTGCTCAAATTCTTTGAAGAGTCTTGAGGTATCCTTCATGAGTACTGTTGTGAAATTGCCCCATAATATCCTGAATTAAGGAAGAGTTTGAAGCGAGATAAATCATTTCCTTGAAGAATATAACCCCATCGCGAAACTGCCATGACCCCATTGCTTCATCATCTTGAATACGCTGATCTAAACTTAGCAAATCTGGACTGGATTTCACCTCTTCCTTGATAGCCTCAAGCCAATTAGGAATTGGTTGGCTAATAGCTGCAAATACCCCTTTTCTCTCCTTGAAAGAGCATCGGCCGCAACGTTCTCCTTTCCCTTTTTGTATTCAATAATGAAGTCAAATCCCATTAGCTTATACAACTATCTTTGTTGAGTTGTAGTAGTAATCTTCTGACTCCACAAATACTTCAAACTGCAGTGATCAGTCCGCACTAAGAATGTTCTTTCCAGTAAGTATGGCCGCCACTTTTTCACAACCAATACTAATGCTAAGATCTCCTTCTCATAAGTGGACATCACCAAGTTCCTTCCATGTAATGCCTGGCTGGAAAATGCTATAGGTCGACGATCTTTCATTAGAACGGCTCCCACGCCCAAACCACTAGCGTCAGATTCAGCAATGAACTGTTGCGAGAAATCGGGTAAAGCTAATACTGGGGATTTCGTCATGGCTTCCTTAAGTTGTTGAAATGATACTCCTGCCAATTCTGTCCAAATGAACGAGTCTTTCTTCAACATATGAGTGAGTGGAGCTGCTATTTTACCATAGTTTTGAATAAACTTTTGGTAGTAGCCCGTTAGCCCCAAGAAACCTCTTAACGCCTTCAATGTTGTTGGTTTAGGCCAACGTACCATCGCATCGATCTATTATGGATCCACCGCCACTCCCGTATCTGAAATTACATGGCCAAGATATTCGACCTTGTTTTGGCCAAATTGACATTTTTCTCGCTTAACATACAATTCATGAGATTTTAATATAGAAAATACAACCTCCAGATGATTCATATGTGCAGCCCATGTCTTCCTGTATATTAGAATGTCATCAAAGAAAACTAAAACAATTTTTCTTAAATAACTCTGAAATACCTTGTTCATAAGCGCTTGAAAGGATAAGGGTACATTGGTAAGGCCGAACGACATTACTAGGAATTCATAGTGCCCATGGTGAGTCTGAAAAGTAGTCTTTTCTATGTCACGAGGATGCACCCGGATTTGATGATAACCCGAGCGGAGATCTAACTTCAAAAAAAAATTGCACGATTTAATTCGTCCAATAACTCATCTATCACGGGGATTAAAAATTTATCCTTGATTGTGATTTTATTCAGGGCTCGGTAATCAACGCACATTCGCCACGAACCATCATGCTTCTTTACCAATATCACAGGAGAAGAGTATAGACTGTTGCTTTGTCGAACCATACCAGTAGATAGCACCTCTGCCACCAACTTTTCTATTTCTATTTTTTGAAAATACGGATATCGATTTGACTTAACAGAGGCAGGCCCTTGACCACCTGCAAAGGAATTTTGTGATCTTACAAGCGCCGAGGTGGAAGGCCCGTAGGTGTTGCTAAAGCCCCTTTGTATTTGTGAAGTAACTGTTTTACTTGCGAAGGCATAATAGACTCAGGAACATGTGTTTGCGACTCCTTCAAGGAATACAACCTCAACAGAGTTCCCTTGCTCTTTCTTGCTGTTCCTTGTATTTGAAGGTTGCTAATAACTTTATTTCTGGAAGTCAAAAAATCCTGTAAATTTACTTCCTTCCCTTCAACATTAAATTTCATATGAAGTTTTGAGAAATCCAATTCAATAGGTCATAAATTACTCAGCCATTGAGTACCTAAGACAACATCATATCCTTCAAGTGAAAGTATATAAAAATCTACATATATCGGAACACCTTGTAAAATTAATCGAGTCTGAGCACATTTACCTGAACTCCTCAATATCTCGCCTAAAACTACCATTACCTTCAAACCACCAGTTAAGTTTGGTTGCAATCCAACCCTCTTTGCCATCCTTTCACACATGAAGCTGTGCGTACTTCCAGAGTCAATGAGCACAATGGCTTGCTTTTTTCCATGGCTTCACATAACTCTCATAGTATTTGGTGCATGGGTTCCGACAATAGCATGTAAAGAGATTTCTGGTGTTTGATCATCCGCACTACCATCAATTTCCATTTCCTCATCTTCGTCGCTATCCCCTAGGCTGGCCTGAATTGAGAACAACCTCTTACAGCGATGACCCGACACAAATCTTTCATTACATTGAAGCATAACCCCTTTCTTTTTCTCTCGCTCAACTCCTCTATTAACAACTTCTTTACTGGTGACATGGTTGCATTATTGGAAAAAATGCTTCGAACATGAGTACTAGTTTTTTGAAGTTGTTGGGGGTGTCTTTTGGTAAGAGAGGTCGCGTGCTTCATATAGCCATGCTAACCCAATTGTCGATGACAAGGTACTAGGAGTGTTGGCTTGCACATCAATTCGGATAATATCTCGTAGCCCACTTACAAAGAAACTCACTTGTCTTTCTTGTGGTAATGGTCCAGCTTTAGCAAGTAATTTTTCAAAGTTAGCTTGATACTCATGTACAGTCCCAGCTTGCTACAGTTTGGTAAGTTCCCCAAAGAAATCAAAGAATTTATTAGGACCGTATAGAGAATCCAGACCTTCCTTGAAGTTCTCCCAAGAGACGACAACCTTTTCTTGCTTTAATAATTGATACCATAGCTGTACATCTCCTTCTAGATGAAATGATGCCAAGGAGACACGATCGGATATAGGCGTATCATGGAGCTCAAAAAATTGTTCTACCCTGCAAAACCAAGTGGTTGGTTCTTCTTCGCCATTATAACGAGGGAAATCAATCTTTATAGTTTTAGGCACAAAAAGAACTGCCTGAATGATATTGTTGGAAACCACCATCTTCGTATCTTCGACCTCCGTTGAATCGACTAAAATTAACCGAAGTTTCAGCATTGTTGTTGCTCGATTGAGATGAAATCTGCTCCACGCGAGTACTGAGCTTTTCTAACATTTCTGTTAGCTGCTTCATCTGCGTTGTTTACATCTCCAAGGACTTCTCCAAATTCTCGACTCTTGGATCCATAGCAAGGCTCTGATATCACTTTGGTATGTACTGAATACCTTCTCCCTTCTTTGTACTCAGACCTATGTTTAACTTGGGAAAAGAAGAAAGCAATAGGTTTATGGAGGAACCTTGACCTCAATTCAACTCAAGGTTGAGATAAAATGATTATAAGCTGATCTTTATTCATCACCTTCTTCACTATTTAAAGGTGTTGAGTTACAACTGATTACCAATAAAGTAGGACACTACTACTGAGTCATAAAGACTAATTCACTCCTAATTATTAGCCCTCAACTTATAAAGCAGATAGACTAATTCTCTCCTACTTAATAGGGCACAACTCTAACAATAAACATGGAAAGTAAAGTACATAATACATTGTTACCAACTTCTACTATAATTCTAATACACCTTTACCAAAATTCACATTGATCTTTATCACCCCTTTCTGCACCCGAAACCCAAAGGGCTCAACACACCACCCGAACTCCTTCACACCAAATCTAGAAATAATAACTTTTTTCCACAACTCCTCTTCTTCTTACCCGAACCTCGATAACCATTTACCTAACAAAGCCTCATTCATTATACACAACTTCCTAGTCCCCAAACCTCCTTTATCTCTAGTCTTAAACACTTGCTCCCAACCAACTTGGTGTATCTTATGACCCTCCAATGTATCATTCCAAAGAAATTTTTTGTAATAGTCTCCATGGTTTTTTCTACTCCTTTAGGGAGCATAAACAACGATAATATAATAAGATGGAAGACTAGAAAACGAACTTTTCAAAAGGGTTACCCTCCCACCTTTCGATAGATACATGACCTTCCACCCACTAAATATCTTAGAAAATCTTTAAATTACTGGATATAGATAGCCTTGGACTTGTATTTTGCCCCCTAATGACAAACCCAAATACGTAAAAGGAAGAGTCTCCACTCCACAACCTAAAGTTTATGCTAAAAAATTCAGATTAGGGACCTCACCAATCCCCATAATCTTACTTCTACTAAGATTAATGCAAAGACCTGACACAATCTCGATATAACATAAGATCCACGAGGGTACCATAACTGATGCATAGACGCTCCGACAAATACTAAGGTATCATTTGTAATTTGGAGATAATTCACATATAACTGATCATGGCCTACCCTAAAATCTTCAATTACCCTGTGATTCAACACTATATTGATCATTCTCCCTAAAAGCCTTTATTACAACAATAAATAAGAATGGCGAATTCCCCAATACTCCTAAAATACCCTGCTGGTGATTAATTCACCAATATAGAAAACGACGCTGAGGAAATACATTTATTCACCCACCCTCTCCATATCTCTCCAAACCCCATCCTACTGAGCATATAATCTATGAAGTCCCAACTTACGTGACCGTACACTTTTTCCATATACACTTTACACATAACTTCGGGAATCCCTGACTAAATTTTAAATCTATCTCCAAGTCTACCAAAAAAGACTCGAATGAAATCCCCGTTAGCCAAGATAGCATCCAAAATCTGTCTACCAACCACAAATGCCCCTTGATCCTCTGATGTAATAGAACCCAAGACCTTCTTAATTTGACAAGCTAAGATCTTAGTGGTAATCTTATACACACTACACACCAAGCTAATGGGTATAAAATTTTTGTTATTAAAGACCCTATCAACCTTAGGGATCAGCGTAACAAAAGTGCTATTAGAACAATAATTGAACTACCCATGTTAAAAAAAATCTTTTATCACCGTCATGAGATCCGATTTAATAACATTCCATCAAAATTTGAAAAAAGCCATCGAGAACCCATCAAGGCCTGGGACTTTTCTCCATTCATCCCTAAAATCACCTTCATAACTTCTTCCTCAATAGAATCCTCCAATTAAGTTGTTTTGTCAGCTGAAATTCTATAAAGCAACACTCAATCCAACTGACGCCTAAGGTAACAATCCTTAGAATAAAACCCAAAGTAATAATCCACAGTATCTTTACAAATGTTCTCTTCTACCAACAAAACCCTGACACTTCCACCTTACTCATCTTGTTAATTCTATTTCGAGCATTAGCCACTTTGTGAATTTTTTGGGTGTTATTGTTAACATACATTACTCAATAACTCTTAATGAGTCAGAAACTTGTAATAATGAGTCTCAGAGTAGCCTAAAATCTGTTACTAACATAAGTTATTTGATCCCATGCATTGATTTAAGTAGGTTTTATATATTTTTTTGAGAAAATAAAGATATTTAAGTAGTTTATTTAAGGGAATAAAATTGTAATAGTTCCTTTATAACATTTCAAAGATTATATAATATAATATGAATTATATATGAGGAACTGGGCAATAAGATAATATGTAGGCCCTGCCAGTATGCATGAAATAAATGTGCTTCTATAAATAATTCGGTCTTTTCAATTTTCATAGGTAATGTTTCCAATAAGTGAAACACCTTCGAGCCATTTGACTTCTGTCGCTTACGTTTTATTGTAAAGGTTACATCTCAACAAACTTCTTTCTGTAATCCTTCTTATTGGAAGATAATTGACAAGTTTGATTGTTTTCTCGGTTCATATGACAGTTGTGCACTTCAGACCTCTCGTCCACAAAAGTAACGTCTGCTAAAACTTGTAATATTCAAGTTGACCTTTTTGGGCCTGTGAACCAAATGGAGCCCTTGTTAATTACGAAGATATAATCGTTGACGTCTTGTTCATAAAGTCGTCTCCAACTCTCCTGTCTAATAAAATATTTTGTCAAAATGCTTAGCGCCAAAGAATGCAATGCAGAGGACTCATTGATGTCATCTTCTGTCCTTAACAAATGAGAATAATAATTCATAATCAAAACAAGTAACTCCATTAAGTGTGCTGACATTTTATCTCCTAAAAAAATAAAATAAATGCTATGCTGGTGAAATCTTTTCAAAACGACACAATTCCTTCTTTTTTTTCTGAAAGAAATTATCTCCCAAATTAGATAATCAGATTGTAGGGGGAGCTAGCTTGCTCCCATGACTTAGTAATTCACTGGATGTATAAGGAGAAACATATTTAGACCCTATCCAATTAGGATAGGTCTGAAGGGTGGTTTACTGCTTGCTTCAAATAATGCAAGCAAACCATTACATCCACTTGGAATTGCTTAGACCACACACGTGGAAACTAACGTGGACATGGTGGACTTCCATGCTTTTTTAATGCTGGTGTACATCACCAGGATCGTAGGGAGGAATTTTTAAATGATGCGAGCCTCGATGTGTGTCGCAGCTTAAGTCTGTCTCGTCTGACATTTTCCCTCAAATCAAATACAGTCCTCTAAGATCAAATACAGTGAACATAGTTTTGAATTTTATTGATGAACTTTTGGATTTATAGGTCATAGATATCAACCTGATGAGAAAGTTCTCTATCGTGAATAGATGCAGGAGCATTTGTAAACAAAAACCACCAAATATTAAGCTTACTTATCCATTATCTAATCACTTTATTCCGCGGGGTTTGGAGCGGTGGTTGGGCTTGCGGCTTAGAGAACAAATATAATGGAATCGGCTAGATATGCTGACTTCCTCATTTCGTACTGAAGCCATCCTTGACCAACTGGCTAATAATAAACAGCAAGTTCACTTAGTAGTCTCCTCTGACTTTATTTCTTCCTCTAAGATCAAATACAGTGAAGAAAAGTTTGGATTTACAGGTCATATATATCAACCTCATGGGAGTGTTCTCTATCATGAATAGATTTAGGAATATCTATAAACAAAAACTAATAAATTATAAGACTGTACTTATCCATAATTTAATCCGCAGGGTTTGGAGCGGTGGTTGGGCTTTAGCCTCAGAAAGCTGAGGTACTAGGATTGAGTAGATATGCTGACTTCCTAGTTTTCTTGAACTTGTTTTCTATGAAATTGTGACCCCTCGTCTTGGGATCTTTCCTTCAGGCTTGCGAGTGCAAATTAGAGAAGGATTCAGTTCCTTGAAATCTAAATAACGTCTTTTTTCTTGGAGATATTCATTGGCTTCGGTTTAGGCTTTGGGTCTTCGTAATGCTCCTTGCTAACCAAAACCAAACAAAAAAAAAGAAAGAAAAGGAGATAGTCAACTAGATCACAAAAAGTAAAACAGATAATGTCTATCCAGAGTTCTGTGACCAAACACTAATCTTTTCTTCTTTTTTCTGAACCAAAGCCTAATTGATCCTTATCATTTAAGGATCAACATAGACTCAATTTAACTAGGATATGCTTGATGGTTGGTTAGTTGCTTGTTATGAATAATGGTAGAAAACCCTTAAAGCCACTTGGGATTGCTTTGACTGCACACGCGGTGAACCCATGCATTTTTTACAATAGTGGATAATCATACTGTACGTCACCCCGATCATATAGTATATGATCGTTGACGTTGGTCACAGCTACTACTACAAGTCCATTTCAAACCTACTGGCTAATAATAAATATATAATTTGCATAAGCACATGTCAAAACATGTATTTATACCATTAGCAAGTACACCTTGCTAGAAGTGTTCTCTGACTTTTGCTTTTCTTCTTCACGAGAAATTGTCTTAAATTATCAACCTTTTCTTTTCTTTTTATAAGCAAAACATATAACTAGGTTAGAAGAAAAAGATACAACCGAACCTACATGGTTTAAAAGCTAAAACACCGTAGCAAGAATGTTACAACATTCGGATGAAGCTGAGTTATTCCAAACCGCTGCACATTTACACTGATATGCTGGATTTAGATAGAAAATTACCATAAATATGAGAAGAACAAAAAACTATAGCCCTGAAATATACATGGAGCTAAATTATACGGGTTGGGATTACATATTTGATCACAAATATGAGAGTTGTTTTCTAATAGTGCAATTCAACTTAGGATTTGCAGTTGTTGATGTTGACATTTGGCCTAGAAACTAGAATGAGTTCTGGGAAAGCATGGGTGTAGTACATTATTGTGTAATCTCCTCTATCTAGTGCAGTATAACATAGCTTATTGTACACAAGATTATTTCTAGAAGCTTCCAACTTTAAGGGATTTTCAGGTTCTTTTTTGAGAAGGGTTGTTCCAGCTTATGAAATGAAGATTCTAGTAGGTTTGAAAAGGGTGGAAAACCCAATGGCTGCGTAACAGAACTGCTGGAAGAGTGCTTTGCCCTCATAGAAGACGTAACAGGCAATGATAGGCCGGCCATCACCATTGTTCATATAACAGGCATAGATCACTAGATACCAGAGCAGACCCAGTAGATGTTGAAAACTTTCACAGTTTTCAGTGAAAGTTGAGGGTTCAAAGGGCAGGTGTTGTCCTAAAAATATTCTTTTGGGGTTATTGGGGATGTTTTGTTACATACATACATACAACTAATTATCCTGCAGGTTTACCTTATTTTATTATTCTCTTATTTTAAAAATCAAATCTTCCAAGTTTGTATGTCAAAACTTTGAAGATAAATAAAATGAAATAGCTAATTGCTATTACCAAATCCCTATAACCAAATCCCTATAACGTAGCATAACTTTTCATAATGGAAAACTTGATTGCAAAATCAATTCCTTGATACAGGATCGTATGAGCTCATCTATGAGACTGAGTGTTGGCATTACAGTCTCCTCTTGTTGGGTGCTTAATTGAAATTTAAACTACATTAACTTTGAAAAAATAACACGACCTAGCTGACAATATCCTAACTTTTTTTTTTTTTCTTGGGTTTTAGATATGTTCAAACTTTTAGTGGTCACCTACAGGATAACTTGAAACAAAACCAGCACTAGTGTGGCACAATATACAAGTTTCAAGAGTATGAAAAATTGAAGTGTTATTGCGTAAGCTCATCAGCCCTACAATAACGACCTTTTCCTACTCTTTTGTTTAGAACAGCCTTGTGACAGAGAAAATTGATTTAGAGGTGATGTAGTTTTGTTAAGTGTGCTAGCTTCTTCTTTTTCGAGAATGTAATGTCTCAGGTTCAAAGTATTGATGTTATCTTTATTATCATCATCAAGATGGTGATGATAATCCTTAGGAGTCGTCTAATAGTGTGGAAGGTAGTTTTGTATGTTCTCGAGGACATTGGCAGGTTTTAAAAGTGTTGGAGTTGATTTAGGGTTGGTAGAAGGTCAGATTGGTTGGGACATTGTCATGGCCTAGCCCGGGTCTGCCTCTACAGTGCCCAGAGCACAACGGAATAAGGGACCGTGCGGCGTACACGCATGTGCGGACGGCGTGTACCGGCTAAGGACAACGACGTGTACCGACGTGCCAGTGGAATCGAACCCATGGATGCTAGAGCGACATCCGGATAATTCTGGATACTCGTGAGGGGTCATCGAATCTATATTCAGAATAGGCAACAACGCTAAAGGTTCCCTCAATAATCCCTACTGTAAGGGCTTATTTCTAATCCTCCTACTAAGCCCGATATTCGAGCTCACATAGTTCGTATAAACATACTGATAACCAGCTAAGGACTGAGAGCAAGCAGATTACAATATATACGGCCTCACCTACAGTTCGAAGATATTGAAGCATCTAGTAACATCGCACTGCAGAAGGCACTCATATATCCATCAACATATCATGTACATACGACCTTCGCTACATATCGCATCTTCACCAACAGTCCGAAGTTACAGCTAAGGTCATCAATAGATCCGTTACAGATCAACAAGTATCAAGACGTTACAAAAGACCTCATAAAGACTCATCAAATACGGACGACCAAAACGTACGTCATCAATGTAACCAACGGTCATATTATAAGACCTATAAAAAGAAACCTGGAGATCAGGATCTAGGAGGGCTATTATCATCTGCAAAACTCTTAGAGGAAGTAATCCCTACCAAAACTCAGATATCCAATCTCTTTCTCTGTTTAATAGCTAGCATCTATATAAATACCATCTTTCAGAAATTATCAGGAGAGGTCGTGGCTTTAAACCCATTCAAAGATTTTCCACGCTAAAACTTGTGTTAATTGTTTCTAGTTCCTAGTCAATATTCTATATTTCAAGGGTGTAAGACATTATCTTCGTCCAACACGAAAATAGGCTATTACATTTGGCGCCGTCTGTGGGAACAAAGCATACACTCAGTGTTCTCCGATCCAGTTTTTCCGTATTCATTTTTTTTTATAAAGGATGGCAAATCAAGACAAATCACACAACGTCCTGCCTGACGTTGCTGAAGGAGTGACGGATTTGCGAACAACTGTGCAAGCAGAAGCCAAGCGACGAATAGAGCTAGAGAAATAGCTCACCAGCATGCAGGACACAATCAGAGCACTTCAAGCACAAGTAACAGCAAATTCGAGACAACAGAACGCTCTGCCTGTAACCTCGATAATATCAGTCCATGATCGCCTAGGGCATCGAGGCCGAAATCTTGCACTTTTCCAAATTCAGCAAGAGCTAGTCCCACCTCCAGTTCACGTCAATCCACAATTACCCACCGGAGCAATAATTGATCTGCAACAACAAGAGGAACAAAACAGAGAAAAACCTTGAATTTCGGTCTATGATCCCATGGGGGAAGCAACAGGAGAGCACAATCCACCAGAAGGACGAACAAAAAGACGAGCTGCCACGTCTCGACATCTCACTCTGGAACAGGTGGACAAACGCATCCAGGAGTTGTTAGACGCTCAAATACTCACTGGAAGAAACAATTATACCAAATTACAGAAGAGCCCGCTCGCACAAGAGTTGTTGGACGAGGAAGTACCCACAAGTTTTCATACTCTGAAGATTCAGAAATACAAGGGAGGAGATCATGTGGAGCACGTCCAAGAATTTCAGGATTCTTTGGGGCTACATTCGACATCCAATCACATCCTCTGCCGTCTCATCCCGACCAGTTTAAAGGGTGAACCTCTACGATGGTTTCACATACTCAGTGAAGGGTCTATCTTTACTTTCGAACAACTTCGCAAACTATTTTTCAAAAACTATTCGTACAATAAAGACAAGGAGGAGAGTCTTTACTCTTTGTTCAGCCTTAAGCAGGCACCAGACAAAAAATTGGAGACGTTTACCTAGAAATTTTTTGGACTAGCTCAGAAAATTGACAACCTCGACAAGAAGATCACAATCTCCGCTTACACCAATGCACTGCTCGTAGATGGACGAGTAAAGAAGTACCTGGTTCTCAACAAGCCACTGACGTTGGAGGATATAATTGAGAATGTCAACAACTTTATCGACCTCGAGTGACTGACAACTGAGAAACCAATACCTCAACGCATCACCCTACCAACCAAAGGCCATCCCGAAGAACGAGCTCATAGCAGCAATAAAGACTATGGGGGAGATAAGAAGCGATTCAAGTCCAATGACAATCAAGGACGCCAAGGATGAAGGAAGCCAATTCCGTGCATACCACAATTAACAACTACTCTTGTGGACTTATACCCGCTGATACAAAAAGATGAATTCTTCAGAAATGCCAATACTCTTCCGCCCATACCAGGAAAACCATACTGCATTCACCACCAGATTCAACATCATGACACGGAGCGGTGCTTTGCAATGATATTTCTTCTCCAGAGTATATTTGCACAGGGTCGAATGCTTGAGTATATTGTTGACATCAAAAGCTATAAGGATGGCAGCTAAAAGAGTGACTCCAAGATCGTCCAAATTGACAAAACAAATGAAAAAAAACACTTATATTTCATCGAGACTCAGACAATCAACAACTCCAACAGATCCAAGCGTAGGCGCGTTGGATAATACCATGATCTGACAATAATAGATAAAGAAGCTCGCTTGTTGCCAGAATCCAGCAATCGAAGAGCTGAGATTTCTTTCGAAGACTATGACGTTTGTCACGTCAACTTTCTGCACCAGGATGCACTTGTGATCATGTTAAAAATGAAAAACATAGGTCTACATACGATGATGGTAGATACTGGCAGTAACATCGAACTAATTTTCCAGAGCATGATCGACCAAATGGGCTTAGCAGACAAGGTCGAACCAAGTGACATCAATGTCTCTGGATTCAATGGCTCTAAAGAAGAACGTGTGGGGAAAATCACACTTCCCATCACAGCCGGACCAGTCACACTTGACGTAGTCTTTTACGCCATCAAGGCCAAATCCCGTTACTTAGGCATCATGGGGCGACCATGGTTGCATAACATGAAAGCTATTCCCTCCACATATCATCAGGCATTACTATTTGATTGGAAAGGAAGGATCTGGGAAATCAAAGGAAGCCAGAAATTGGCTCGAGCTTGCGATAACACTATTTCTATTAAAGCTAAGACAGCTACAACAACTCCTGCATAACAATTAAAGCAGTCAATTCTAGCAGAACCTCAGTTGTCAAACGTCGAACCAGCAGAGTACGTCGAGATCAGTGGCATTCAAAGAGGAACTCACATTGGAACTCTCTTAAGCACGGAGGAACGCTCAAATCTCATACAATTCCTCACAGATAACAGTAACGTCTTTGCATGGACGTTTCACGAAATGCTAGGGATCGATCCCGCTATAGCTTGCCACATGCTAGGGTTGAAAGATATAACATAACCGGTAAAAAAAAAGCAACGAACTCTAGCACCAAAACTACGAGATGAAGTGAATAAAGAGATCGACAAATTAATCAAGGTCGGTTTTATTCGCAAATCTATTTACCCGGACTGGATCTAGAACATTTTCGCAATCCCAAAGAAGAATGGCAAAATCAGAGTCTGTGTTGATTTTACGGATCTCAACCGACGCACCCCGAAAGATAGCTTTCTACTTTCGATCATCAATCATTTGCTCAATTCTACGGTAGGGCACGAACTCCTCTCAATGATGGATGCCGCATCAGGATATAATTAGATACCACTTCTTCCTGAAGATCAAGAGAAGACTGCGTTCATCACTGAACAAGGTCTATATTGTTATAAAGTCATGCCTTTCGGCCTGAAAAATACCGACGCTACCAATCAATGATTGATGATGATAGACACGTAATATTTACGTGTACAACTCCTAAATTTATATATACCTAGTAATTTATTAAATAAATGTGACACTAATAGTGTTTTTGTTTGTATTAACAGAAATCGGTTACATGATAAACAAGTCGTACAATTTTCTGGCTTTTAACAAAAAACAAGGGTGATGCACTCCAACAATGATTCTCATTTGAAGTTGTCAACCAAAGGCCCATGCATGGAAGCCCATTGAAGATAATTAGATATATATATTATTCTCTTGAGTTGTAATGCATGATTTTAGGCATTGTTTAGAGGATTTTATATTGATGGTGATTTTTAGTAACCCTTCCTATACTCTATAAATAGGAGGTGAATCCTACCCATGAGGGATGATCTTGGAGAGTGTAAATCAAAGTTCATAGTAATAAAGCTTATTCTTTCTCTTGTTCTTGTCTTTTAATTTTATCGTAGTAATAGTAGTATGGCAATGATCAAAGGGATGAGTAGCTAATCTTCTTAGCCAAGGCTAGAGGAAGCTCCACCCAATGTAGCCTTAGTGTAGATTGTGTAGCTTAGTTAGAGTAATTACCTTCTTTTTATCCCAAAATTTTGCATATTCGTATTCCTTCGTTTTATGCTTGACCATAGCTAGGATTAGGAGGAATAATGAATCTATGTAGCCATCTTGTTGGACCATAACAAGATAAGTTAGGAACATGGATAAGAGAACATAATCCATACTTATCAACCGGACCATGGTTGAGTAAGTTGGTTTATGGGTAGTTCCCAATTACTAAATCTCTTACATTTTTTGATGTATTGCATATGCCCGACCAAGGATATGCAATACGGGAACTCGTAATTTATTTTAATTATTTATGCTATCTAAGGGTTTTAAAGGGTGGAGCAGAATCGATGTCTTGGTTTCCACTCCAATTTATTTTATAATTTGTTTCGTTCTTCTTTTTATTTCAAAACCTACACAAACTTGTTGTAATTGGATAAATCTAGTAGCTCAAAGTATAATTCGTACCACAAGTCTCTCGGGATACGACCCCGCTTACCCTTGTACTTAACGGTACACCGTGCGCTTGCGGGTCTTTTAAGACGTCAGTTTATAATCGATCAGATGACGCAGATGTTCAAAGACCATCTCGGTAAAACAATGGAGGTCTACATTGACGATATGCTCTGCAAAAGTCTCAAGAGAGAGGACCATCTTTGAAATTTGTGAGCAACTTTCAAGATTTTGCGATCTTATAAGATGCGTTTAAATCCTGATAAGTGCCAGTTCGGCGTTCAATCCAATTTTTTTTGGGGCCATCTAATAAGCAAAAGAGGGATTGAAACCGATCCATCAAACATCCGAGCTTTCTTAGTTATGCCTTCACCAAAGGCAAAGAAGGGCGTTCAGTAACTAGCCAAGAAGATTGCAGCACTAAACAAATTTGTATCCAAGTCTTTAGACAGATGTCGACCTTTATTCGATCTGTTAAAATGAGGTACATCACGAGGAAAATCAAAGAAAGATCCTGAGATTGAACGGACAGACCAATGCGAAGTGGCTTTCCTCGAGCTCAAATGTTATTTGGTCAAACCACCAGTTATGACCACACCAGCAGATGGAGAAGAACTCAGAGTATACCTAGCTATAGAAGATACATCTTTTAGCTCCGTTCTTCCCCGACTCGAAGAAAGGACTGAGAAACCAGTCTATTTTATCAGCAAAACTCTGACTCCAACTGAAACGAGATATACCAAAATCAAGAAGCTTCTTCTCGCTCTCGTCTATACATCCTAGAAATTAAAATAGTTCTTCCAAGCTCATACTATTCGTGTTTTGACGAACTATCCACTCTGCAAAATCTTATCCAAGCGCAAAAAATATTGACGTATCCAACAATGGTCAGTAACCCTCGGGGAGCACGATATACATTTCGAACCTCGTCATTCCGAAAAAGGTCAAGCCGTAGCAGATTTTCTAGCAGACTTTCCAGTAGAGGATCCTGATTGGGAAGAAGATTTTATTGGTCAAAAAGATAAACCGCTCACGGACCAGTAAGAAGATAAATCAGATTGGGTAACAAAGAAAGGTTGACGACTTTTGACCGACGGCTCCGTCGGACCAGCCGAATCAGGAATTGAGATTGTCCTTATTACTCCTTCTAATGATCGGCTTGAAAAATCCATTCGCCTCAACTTTGAAGCATCTAATAATGAGGCAGAATATGAGGCATTAATTCATGGCTTGGACATAGCACTCACCCTGGGTGTAGCAGAGCTCTCTTTCTACACAAATTTGCTACTAATCGTCAACCATTAGACAGGCGTATATCAAACCAATGGGAGATTGGTCGACTATGCTGCTGTAGTGGTCGAGCGAATGAGAAAATTCCAGGCAATTTCTTTGGAGTATTTCCCAAGGGGGGAAAATAGACATGAAGATGCACTCACTTACCTTATAAACAGAGCTTTAACTCAAGGAATGTTTTGGCCTAAGATGAAAGCACAGGCAATCGAATATGCTCGTAAGTGTGACGCTTATCAGCGGCATGGGCCTAAAATATGAGCCCCAACACTCGAACTACACTCGAACCAAGTCACTTGGCCATTCAGACGATGGGCTCTCGATCTCGTAGGAGAGTTTACTACAGTACCAGGAAAACAAAAATATTTCTTGGTCGCTATAGATTACTTCACTAAATGGGTAGAAGCAGTCCCGCTGTGCCAAACCCAAGAAGACGAAGTCATCAAATTTATTTGGGAGAAGATTATTATCCGATTCGGTAGACCATACCTCATCAAAATTGATAATAGACCGCAATTCGTTACTCCAAAATCGTCGTATTCCTCAATGAACACAACATCATTCATTCCCCATCCAATCCTTATTATCCACAGGGAAACGGATAAGCTGAGATTACTAATTGAAGTATTGTGGATGGCATCAAGAAGCGTTTAGACGACAAAAAGGGGAACTGGGTGAACGAGTTACCACATGTACTTTGGGCCTACCGAACAACTCCCAGAATAGCAGTAGGTTGTACTCCATTTTTACTGGCCTACGGAACTGAAGCCATCATTCCCACTCAATATCATCAACCAATACGCGATCACGAGATGGCAGATGAAGAAAATGAATGTCAGATCGCATGCAATTTGAATTTGATCGAAGAAACACGTGATAGAGCTCTTGCTAATCTTGGAAGATATCAGCTTGGGTTGTCCCGATCCTATTACAAGCATGTTCGACATTGAGAATTCAAAGTCAAAGACCTCGTTCTCAGGGAAATCCCACACCACCGCAAAGCACCTAATACTGGAAAGTTAGCAGACAATTGGGAAAGTCTGTTTATCGTGACTGGCACAAGTGGTTTAGGATCCTACGATTTCAGTACATATGAAGATGTACCTATTCTTAATCCGTGGAATACCCATCGATTGAAGCTGTATCGAAGATTAACATCCTGTAATATTCGATATTATTCAATAAAGTACCTTTTTCACCATCTTGCAAGTCTACTTAGTTCAAGCATTTCTACCTATATACTGGAGAATTACTACTACATAGCTATTCAAATATACACGCTTTCCGAGGGTCGCTTATTGAGTCAATCAATTCAATCTGGCAGAGATGTACTATACAGCTATGCCATATTCAATACATCTCATTACAGTCGCTTATTGATACGCTCAATTCGACCAGTAACTGAGACCTACTACATAGCTATTCAAATATATACGTTCTCCGATGGTTGCTTATTGAGTCAATCAATTCGATCTGGCAGAGAAGCACTATACAGCTATAACATATTCAATACATCTTATTACAGTCGCTTATTGATACGCTCAATTCGACTAGTAACTAAGACCTACTACATAGCTATCAAAATATACACGCTCTCTGAGTGTCGCTTATTGAGTCAATCAATTCGATCTGGCAGAGATGCACTATACAACTATGCCATATTCAATACATCTCATTACAGCCACTTATTGATACGCTTAATTCGACCTGCAACTGAGATCTGCAACATAGCTCTTTCAGTATACACACTCTCCCAAGGGTTGCTTATTGAGTCAATCAATTCGACCTAGTCAAGACGCTATACAGCTATTTAACATTCAATGCATCTCTTTATGGTTGCTTATTGACTTGTTCAATTCGACCTATACAAAAGAGAATACAACATCGCTCCAGTCATATATCTCTACATGGTCGCTTATTGCTTGACCCAATTCGACAATTCATAGAGAGAACAAAAACAAAAAACATTTGCTTGCTCAACGTTTGATATTTTTTTCAACAGCAAAAACATATTTACATTCTGTCTAATTACAGTTAACTATTCTTCTCGCTTCGGGCGTACAACATTCAAACTTTCCCCAGGCCCAGATGAAAGTAAGGTAGGGAAAGGTATAACAGTATCAACTACAGTTGGAGACGCATTCAACAGCTCCGTAACTCTCGGCATTAGATTATCTATATAAGATACCCGTGCTAACTGCATGTCATACTCCATACCGTATTCAGTCAAAGCAGCCAAGATCGAATCATGCTCTTGCCGCAATGTCTTTACATCCGGATGCAACATAACAATAGTACGCAATGAAGCATTATCTGCAGTCAGCAGCATAACTTCACACAGCTCGATCTTCACTTTTTTTAGCTCGCCGTCAAGACCCTTGCATCGATCCACCAGAGACTCTTTCTCCTTCAACAATGAACCCCTATATTGCTTCGTTTCCTGTACACCGCGACTTATCTCCTGCTTCATGCGTTACAACTTCTCACGCAACTCCTTACACTCGCTATCATTGTCCGCTGCCTCCACCAACTATTATGACTCCTTATACTTCACATGGAGCTCCTCATAAACCTCGTTACCTTGCATGCACTCTAGAATCAAGGCATGTTTTTCCCGGTCAAGATCGGTGATCCGTGTGTTGCACTTATTAATGGTTTCATTCAGCTCTCGATCTCTCTTGGAACATGCTTCCTCATGGATTCTGGCACAATCACTTTTTCTCTGACAAGAGTCTCAAGCTTCACGCAAATCCCAACTCATCTTTTTTAGACACTCTCGCATATTACAAAGTTTAGCATCCTGCTTCTTTAACAGATTAACATTATCTGTCACTGCCGATTGATAATACAATAGATTATTGTTCTATTTTTCAATCATACTCGACAGATCCAAGACTTGTTGATTCGTAGTCATGGTTTCTAATTTCTTCTTCTTTAAAGATTCTTTCCACAACTTAGCTTCATTATGGGCAGTCAATATCTCTGCATCCTTACTTGACAACTCTACAGTCACAACATTCAGTCGACTCTGCAGCCCCAATATATCAGCCTCCAACTTCGAGTTCAACAAGGTCGTATTTTCAACCGCCAACGAACACTGCTATAATTCTACAGTCAATTCTTTATTTGAAGCTGAGAGTTCATCCTGCTCATCGACACCAGCCTAGAAGAACAAATTACAAATGGCATACATCTATCAACAAATTTTCATGCAAGCAAGACATATCATTCAACAACATTTATTACAATATCAAGCTATGATACACAAATCAACTACATTATGCATAGCACAATTATAGGCCACAGTTTAGTTGGCTTATGATTGAACCCTACTACTACTCGCATCTACTTGTAAAGGTTCATTAAAGATTACGACCTCTTGAGGACAGGTCTTATGCCGTGTGTGAGGTAACAAATCTCCGACCTCCTCCTCCTCAGACTCTTCTGCTCGCGGTTTCGAGGTTGAAGCTCCTCCACCCTCATTACCTTTTGCAAACCACACATTTTCAACCTTATCATTCTCTACCTCTACATCTTTACCACAACTCAAGATATAACATCTAAATTCATTTTCTACTCTCTCGAGCTCGCCCCCATAAAACGTGATCATATCGGCTATCTGTCATTCGTGATCCGTGTTACTAGCACGTTTCTCCGCTTTAGAGTAAGATTCTTCTTCAAGCGCGATTGAGACACTTGTAAACGTTTCTCCGTATCTAGTAAATGCGCTTCTAACAATGCCACTCTCTTCTCCAAGATCTACAATAACTTATTACACTCCACCTTTTCCCTTTCCAGACATGTATTATGATCCTTGTATCGCTCCAGTTCGTCACAAGCATACCTCAGATCATTTTCTAATTGTGCCTAGACCCTTCTATCTTCCTTCTTTATATTGAAGAAAATGATCCTCATCATTCTTCGCCCCTACAAAAGTTAAGCTCATCAGGTATTATACTTACACCACCCCATATAATTGATACACCAGCCCGAGCTGAGCATCTTTTCGCCTCTATACTATGACGATTACGCGCTTCTTGCGCTAAGAATTTTACCTGAACTGGATCTGGTACTACACCTCTTTCATTTAACAGTTCTAAGTAGGCCTCCTTCAAGCCCCGCTCACTATCAACTTCGGCCTCAAAATAAAGCGTCAAAGACAATAATAACCTTTGACACTCTAACTTATCGCTCTCACCTATGAACTGCTTATCCTTAAGGGATTTTTGGAGTAAAATGAACCTATCGCTCTATTTTCGCAAAACCTCATCTCTCTCAATTTTTATCTTCCCATATCTATATTGTAGCTCGAATAATTCCTTAAAGGTGTTATCAAAGTTTGACTTATGAAGACGTCTCACATATTTAATTTTATTATGTACCTGTTGAGTGCGATTGATGAAATCCCTTGCTCGACTCAAGGCCTTCTCCATCTTGACCACTTTCCCTCTCAAACGAACTACCTCCTACATACAAATTATACATTCACTATCAAACCACATAAACCAACAGCAACAGAAAAAATTCAATTCTCAGAAAAAAAAGATCTATCACCACTACTAGGGACAAGTTCGACCAGACACTTTAAAAACTATGTTACAGCAACATAATCAAGGATTAGCTCCTGCTACCTCCTTGGTCGTGTCATCAGCCACTAAAAAAGCCGGTATCTGCTCAGAAGGTCGATCAACTGCTGGAGAGGCTTCTTTATCCGGGAAATCTATCTCACTATACTTCCCAGCAATAGCAAGAACGACATCATCTTGAGTCAACCCCCAGTGGTAGAAGGCTTTAACAAGATTATTTTGACCAGCCATCACAGTGTCAATAGTCTTCTTCGCAGTTGATACTCCTTCTTCAGACAACAGTTTCTGCCATGAACTGCTCTTCAAACAGCAGTCTCTGCCTCGAACTTGCTACCTTACACATAGTTTGCCTTTTTCTATCGGTCCTTCAACTCACTCAGATAGTTGCATTTCACCTCTTTATCGAACAAATGCTCCCTTAGTGCCAGCCTTTCTCTGCATCATGTTGCTGAACCAGGCCAACACGTCTCTCAGTACCTGCCCTCAACACCTTGAAGGCCGCAGTCCCCACGCAGCAAATACTGCACCACAAAACAACCATCAACAAAATTATTAGTCAGATCACTTCTCAAACACAGATAATCGGACAACAACACATATACATACCTATGTAGTGCTGGACTTAATCTCAGCATTCAGACGCGGTGGATCATGTTTAGCCAGGTCACGCTTGGAGTGTCCTACGAGTCTACCCCACCAACCATTACAAGTTAATATGAAAAAATGAACATACAGACAGATAATGAAGACACTTACTCTCGGTAAATTCTATATAAAAGCTCGAGCGACGGTTCGTGGCACTTGCATACAATTACCCCTCACCATTACAAGATGGTCGTACCAGGGTCTCCCAGCATATTCAAAGTAAAAAAAATTTGGCCTAGCCGAATCACTATACAAGTATCTACTATTCCTACCTTCAACGTATTTCAACTTATAATACTTCAAGACATCGTCTGCAACGAACTGTCTTGCAATATCACCGTCTCTCTATTTCTTGTTAAGGGCTTCACATACCCTCATCATCTCAAACACATTTCCATTTAATTGGGCAGGATAACTCTTTAGAGCATTCATTACCCCCTTTTGGAAAAAAGTCGAGGGAATGCTCAACCCATATACGGCCTGGTTCAGGAAGCAGAGGAATCCTTCCTCTACGACCTCCGAACCAGTACCGTTGTAATAGGAAATTTCTACATCACCTACTATACCCATATCTATCTTCCATTGATTCAAAGAAGTCACTTGATAGTGCTCTATCTTACCATCTGATTTCACAAGAGTCCTAAACCATAACCCTTCATTCATCAGATAACGCCCCCATTTTCTATCTACTTCTATCATATACTTGGAAAATTTCTTCCCTACATCTACATCAGCAGGATACTTAACGTATTCCCCAACCTCAATCTCCACTAGTAATCCTTCTTTTACCCCAGAATGAACTGCAGCCGGAATATCAACAGCAAAAGTACCCCTAACCTCCGAATCATCCATAGTCCTGCCAGACGACGATGATTCCTCACTACTGAAGGATACCACAACTTTACTACTAGGTTTCAAATTTTTGACATGCATCTGACACATACAAGAAAAACTATTTATTGCTTTCTAATCAAACAGGCTTTATCCCTCAGCCATACCCAATAAGTAATCAATCTACCAAGCAAGCAACTATAATATAATATGGCATTTAACAGATACACTATCTACCACAACAGAAAATATGGAAGCAGA
Source organism: Kingdonia uniflora (assembly GCA_014058105.1). Taxonomy (NCBI): domain Eukaryota; kingdom Viridiplantae; phylum Streptophyta; class Magnoliopsida; order Ranunculales; family Circaeasteraceae; genus Kingdonia; species Kingdonia uniflora. The sequence goes on from JACGCM010001854.1 coordinate 3,898,960, forward strand.
GGTACTAACTTGTACTAGAAGAGCAACAGTCGTCGACTCCGGTCACCACTTGCACCTCAGGTGGCAAAACTTTATTCTTTTTAGTAAGATCGCACAATAATGGAGGCCTTTGTTCAAAGTTTGAAGACTTTCTCTCTCTAGAAATACTCCTTCCTCTCTCTGCAAATGAATGTGGTCTATGGGAGAGAGAAAGACGAGTTTTTATATTATTAATCGATTTCTCAAATAGTAGCTCTTTGGGACACACGTCAGCATCCTCTCTCCTAACAGTCATGTTTTTTTGTTTACCCTCATCATGATTTCTAGAGTAACGTGTTCTGTTATCACGTCTGTCTCTCTCCTTTACCATTATTAAATGCTAGAACTCACTGTCCAAGAAGATTTGCCCATATCATGCAGCACGATTTCTTGCGTACAACAACAACCTTATGCGGCTGCGCGAACCTGCTACGCCTTTTATAGCATGATTCTAGTTCAAAACCCTAGTACAGTTTGTACAACTCTCACTTACCTTACTTTTGATTAAACAAAAGTAGAAAATCAGCCACAAATCCTGCTATAATTATATTTCATTCAATCTTTCTCACAGATACAGAAAGTGATGACAAAGTGACCTCAATACAAACAAGTCATTTTAATATGGTCACGCGTCCGACCTTACATATAATTACAGACGGATGGTTATCTTCACCACATGGACTGATTTCCCCACCAGCAGCTATCTCATCCTCTTCAGCAAGCTTATCCAGTACGATTTCTCAAACTATTGCCCCACGCAGAAGTTTGCAAAATACACCACATCAAAAATGACGTTTAACAGCCACAATAGCAATTCTACCTTCACTGGCATATTCAAGAAACTGTGACCAAGTTCTCAAAATGATCAACAGTTATTCAAGTTCACTATGATAATACTCCCACAACAAGACCCTATATGGAGCTCAAAAGATATCATGAATTTTTCATCATAACAGACATAACAACAATATATCTCAATAAGGCAAGAAATATATAACACGATCTACACAGTTCAAATATACTTCATCCAACTCAACAACAATTCGATCTACATATTTTCGACCTATGTCATCTTTGACTAGTTCGATAATAGTTCCATGGTGTCCTACAACACTTCATTCAAGCAGTTTCAAACACTTACAAGACAAGATAATAAAGTTTAAATTTATTATTCAAGACAAACAATTTACAAGGACGAATACTTCAGTCAGTTCAAAAATCAAGATTACAATTTCTACTGACAAATATTTCTTTTATAAAGAATAACCCACTTTACACATGACAGTGCAACATTTGAGCAGAAACGATGGCGGGCCCAGCAAAAGAACTCAAAGCCCAAGAAGTGGAACTGGAGTGAGGTAGAGGACCAAGTTAATCCTACCACCCTTCCATAATCCCCACCATCCCCGCAACAACTGAAGACTAAGGACCACCTCCACCATTACAAAACCCAGTCCTTCGCAGGGTATCGGCAGTACTTCTCAGACGACTTCCCCGCCTTCTCATCTTCTGTCGCCACCGCATCCTCTGCAAGCATCCGTAGACAATCCCGACGATAAGCAACAAACAAGACCATGTAGTGGAAACACAATATTTGATGATAATCATCCTCTGTCTCATTTACTTCTTCCAACGTCATCCCATAAAAAGTTGGAGGAACAGGGATTGGAGTTGGCAGAGAAAGAATTTGGTTACCAAAATGACAAGTCAGAAGACTCATCATCTTGCTCTGAACTCTCTCCTTAAAAGCCTGTCGACGAGTAGTCACCATCACTATTACTTATGCAAATTCAGACGAATGATAGGATAAACCAAGATGAACAGTGAAAACAACTGGTCATCATTTTTTATATAGCAGCAACATTTAAATGCAAGCCACCACTTCCAAGAAAGTCTTTATCACAAGCACACATCTACAACATTTTTGGGAGACCCAACAGTCAAAACAATTATTCCTCCAAATACCTAGGAAGCCATCAATACAACATTTAAAACGATTGGACTTCTCAACCAACACCACTCGCTACACACGTTTCTCGTGCTATTGGCTGAGAGGGGACAGTTGTAAGGGCTAATTTATAATACTCCTACTAAGCCCGATATTCAAACTCACATAGTTTGCATAAACATACTGATAACCAACCAAGGACTGAGAGCAAGCAGATTACAATATATACGGCCTCACCTACAGTTCAAAGATATTGAAGCATCTAGTAACATCGCACTGCCGAAGGCACTCAGATATCCATCAACATATCGTATACATACGACCTTCGCTAGAGATCGCATCTTCACCAACAGTCTGAAGTTATAGCTAAGGTCATCAATAGATCCGTTACAGATCAACAAGTATCAAGACATTACAAAAGACCCCATAAAGAATCATCAAATACGGATGACCAAAACGTACGTCATCAATGTAACCAACGGTCATATTATAAGACCTATAAAAAAAGACCTGGAGATCAGGATCCAGGAGGGCTATTATCAACTACAGAACTCTTAGAGGAAGTAATCCCTACCAAAACTCAGATATCCAATCTCTTTCCCTATGTAATAGCTAGTATCTATATAAACACCATCTTTCAGAAATCCTCAGGAGAGGTCGTGGTTTTTAACCCATTCAAGGGTTTTCTACGCTAAAACTTGCGTTAATTACTTCTAGTTCCTAGTCAATATTATATATTTCAAGGGTGCAAGGCATTATCTTCATCCAACACGGAAATAGGCTATTATACCTACAACATATTCTCTTGTGGTGAGCACGAGGTACAGAAAGTATACCAGTCCTATAGCGGATCAGTGTAGCTTAATATGTCGGGTTTCAGATAAGGGACTCATATATGAAGAGGCGATGAGCCTGGGGTATTTATATTGTCCATCTGTAAGGGCGGTGCGTCTCGTGTAGCCCGTGGGGCATAGCGGCGCCATATAAAATCCTCTCTGGAAAAGTGGCCCGCATTACGAGGCAATGTCTCCTAACCTTTCCTAGGCCTAAGAGAACTCATGACTTTCCCTTATAGATAGCCCATGAGCCAGGGTCCTTGATGACCAAGCATTAAATCTCTTTTAGTCATGGGGATGATTGGACCAAGGTTCTTCCTTAATATAGCTACTAAGTAAATAGCTAGTTTCCAAAAGGAAACGTTAAAACTGGAGACGAAGCATAGTGTCCCTTTTTGCCCCCTTAACCGAATCCAATTTCAACAAAACTTGGCGTGCAGCTATATTAGGATATAGAGAACATATATCTAAGGTCAGATCTCAAAATGCTCAGGTGGATTTGGCTAGACTTTGGTAGGCTGTCACACCCTCCCGCGCTTAAAATAATCTCGGCGTCCTCGTCGAGAACCTTCTTCCACACGACTCTTACAAGGATTCAATCTTCTGCATCTTTAGTAAACTAGCAACTCTCCCGACCTTAGTTTAGAGTACTATATCTTCTTTTGCACTAGCGGATACTGAGCCCGACTGCTAGTCTCGACGCTGACAACTAGTCTTTAACGTTGAACCTTAATCTCTGGCCTTTCCAAATGAAGTGTGTGGTGACTAATCCTTTATTTGAACTCTGGAGTCTGCCTTCTCATCTGGATACTGTTGCATGGCCTTAAGCCTTCTGAAAAATGTATGGCTGGTGCTTCCTAGCATCGCACCCTTTGTAATGTGTTGCATCCTACTGCTAAGCGCCTTCTCCCCTGACACAAATTAAATGTCGCTCTACTCGACAAACCTAGGGTGTCTCCTCCGGACAGCCTAACAAGGATATCTGCAATCTCGTCTAAAAGTGCGTTCACTTCTGAGTCGCACAATGTCTTCGCTGCTCGAAAGTTCAATCTTCTGTAAATCTTGGCTTCAAACTTCACTCATCTTCTGCGACTGGTAAGGAGCAAGTCTGCTAAAACCCAGGGGTAAACTGTCCCCATCTGCTGCGGAACACCTGCCGCACACTGAAAATGCATGACTGTCCTTCAATTAACTCTGCAAAGGTCTTCAAACCATGTCCGCCCTTCTTACGGACCATCAGTGACAAAACATCAAGATGCCGCACTCTAGCCTTACCAGTATAAAGTTGAACTGGTACTCACTGTTCACTTGGGCGAGGGAGGGTAGCTCCTAGAAGGTAGCATACTCTTAACAAAGTGCGGATCACTCATCCTATCGCCAACAAAACCTTCGAAGCAGCCTATCAAGGTGCAGGTACTCTAATCCCTACTGCAAGCTAACCATCGAGGTCCGCCATGAAGGCATCCTGTGTGAACTTGTAAAATCCATGAGACATTTATCTTTACGACCACGTTCTGCTCTACCACTTTGTAGTAGGCCATCCTCTAACCAATGCAACGATAGATGGCATCTGCACCTAACTTGGCTGCAGGAAGGGCGATCGCTACTCCGGTGTTACCAAGGTCTCTCAACTTTGGCGGACTCTAATCTGCCTCACTCTCCAAGGAGGACTTAACACTGGCATCTGTACTTACCAAACTTCGATGGTAAATACTCTTGTTGGAACCTGCGTACATCTGCGTGACAACTTACAGCTCTTCCCACACTCAATAAGCTCGACATCCGCATCGAGAACCAAGTTGTGACATATAACTGACTGAATGCTAAAGCGTTTCTCCATCTCTTCATCCCTACTCGAACCTGAGTACTTGGGGAACTTGGGAGCAAGATACTGTCACTACACCTGTCGCCCTGAGCTCGTTGGCTTGCCATGTCCAACTGCTATCAAACTCGCGGAGACCAACCTTCATACTGTCGCAATCATCTTTAAAATGAAGCGTAGCCATTCTTTGTCTCTGAACTACCTTCTACAAACATAGCCAATTCTGAACGGTCACTGGGATGTGGCCTTCTAAAGACACTCCATCAATAAAAGCAAAGAACGAGGTACGAGAACTCAATCATTATCGCCAACCACCAGGTGATAAGGAATTGGGAAACTAACATCCAATTCCGCTCAGGATCTTTCATCCTAGAACATTCTTCCATCTGAGATCATGTCTGAGGTAATCCGCACAACTGACTGTAGCTCAAATCTATTCTGCGATAACCACGTAACTAACTAACCTTCATAAACGTGAGTTTTCACCTATCTGTGAGCTTAAAATAACCCAGAACCATCTTGTGGAACAATATGGATCAACACGGCTAGAGCACTCGAACGCTGACAAACCTGAAACTCAACTACGGAGCCAGAGAACAAACATCACTCGGCAACTTGCCTTTTTACAGTGATCAAAACAGTATCCTGTATAACTAGGGACCAACTGTGGACAAGCGACAACCCAACTAGGAGATCGCAGTTCATGTCGCGTAACCACGAGATACTCTATCCTCAACGTCTACTTGACGATATCACTGTGTGCAAACTCGGGACCCAAACCATGTCTTCATCTCTTACATCACCTACTCAATCTCAGATCATGACGCTCGCCTCCAAAACGTCACTGTGTCCAACTCAGGATAATTAAAACGAGTATCTCTCAGGATTCTTTAATCTCTTGTAGACACTAAGGAATTCCAACCAAACCAAGCTTCGCGGCTTCCACATGAAAGTACTCGGCAACTGACACTAACCATATCAATATCTGCTGAGGGGCATCGTCCTTTATCACAACTATTACTACTCTTCGCAGTGCTTATGCGGATCCGATATTAGTGAACAACTGCTAGATCGCCATACTACTATTCTTCATAGAGGATCTCCTATGCTGACCATCCTTCTAGAGATAACCAACGATATAGATCATCGCGTCAAACTCAAATATCAATCCTCTTCTTAGCGTCATTGTCCAAAGCACACTTAACTTGAGTAATCTCGCGCTCTTATATAATGCCTTCATACTGCTTCTAATATCAACCAACATGTAGGCAATCCGCTCTACAAACGTTTACAACAGTGCTTGGATCATTTGTACGGAACAACAACAGCTCTGGGGATAACAACTGCCAAATAGGTATCCCATACTACCCACTCGGGAATAATTACTCTGATCTGCTCTGACAGACATAGGAACAACCCATTTATGCTATGACAAGCAAATGCCCAACAAGCCTTATTCGGATAAGCCTAGAACAAACTAGTCTAGCTCTGATTCCATCTGTTACGGCTCAGCCCAGGTCTGCCTTTACAGTGCCCAGAGCACAGCAGAATAAGGGACCATGCAGGGTGCAAGCACGTGCGGACGACGTGTACCAGCCATCTTCACTAGTGCGGCGCGCCAGTAGAATTTAACCCACGGATGCTAGAGGGACATCCGGATAATCCTGGATACTTGTGAGGGGTCATCGAATCTATATTCATAATAGGCAACAACGCTGAAGGTTCCCTCAATAATCCCTACAGCGTAATCTCTCGTAGCGCGTACGAGGTACGGAAAGCACACCTGTCCTATAACGGATCAGGGTAGCTCAATATACCGGGTTCCAGATAAGGGACTCATAAATGAAGAGACGACGAGCCTGGACTATTTATATTGTCCATCTGTAAGGGGCGGTGCGTCTCGGGTAGCCTGTGGGGCATAGCGGCGCCATATAAGCCTTCTTTGGAAAAGTGACCCGCATTACGAGGCAATGTCTCCTAGCCTTCCCTAGGCCTAAGAGAACTCATGACTATCCCTAATAGATAGCCCATGAGTCGGGGTCCTTGATAACCAAGCATTAAAACTCTTTTAGTCATGGGGAGGATTGGGCCAAGGTTCCTCTTTAATATAGCTACTAAGTAAATAGCTAGATTCCAAAAGGAAACATTAAAACTGGAGATGAAGCGTGCTGGCCCTCTTCGCCCCCTTAACCGAATCTGATTTCAACGAAACTTAGCGTGCAACTATATTAGAATATAGAGAACATATATCCAAGGTCAGATCTCAAAACGCTCGGGTGGATTTGACAGGCGTTCGGTAGGCCGTCACAGACATTGTCGTAAAAATGGTCGACGAGTACGTGTTGTACAATTAAAACGATGAACCTAATTATATAGCTTCCTTAATAACTGATATGAGAGAGAAATACTACGGTTGGAACGGTGGTGATATGCTAAAACTGAGTAGTAGACCAACAACAGGAATCTGGAAGTAACATCAACAGAAAATCAAGCTCGAGGCGTAGGTCACACTCTCTCTTTAAGGAATTATTCGACCTACCCCGTAGTGAACTGCCGAATCTTCTCCCAGGATACAACGAGCAACAGTGTATAGAAGTTCCCTTGTACCGGAGAACAACGTAATAAACTTACAATTTGTCTAAACCGATTAGAACAGAGATGGAAGAAGTTATGTAAACCAGGAAGAGAACATAAGAGATATGTTCTTCTGTGTGTTTTGCAGAGATGAAAGCAATCGAATTTATAGAGTTTTACAAAGCAACTGCTCTAAGAAATTTACCCCAACGTGGGTCAGTATTCTTTTCCAATCGTGAGTACGTGTTTCGGTTTCCCTAGAGACTAGAAAAGGCAAAATATTTGGCCGTGGAGAGCCTAGCCCAAAAGGTCACCTCCAGACAAGCCATTTCTCCAAAGAGCCCAAAAGACCACCTCCAAACAAGCCCGAGAGAGTTTTTTCCAAGTGTGTTAAGGGTATAAAAGCACACACATATATACTTTCTCTATATCATATGGACACTACCTTATATTTTTATTTCCACTATAGTTTACAAACAATATGGGATTAAAACTCAAGGCAAAAGTTGGGTTGTTTCTCTCAACACATTAAAAGAACAAAATGAGGTTTTTGAAAGCGCAATGACCAAGAGGAAATGGCTTCAAATCCAAGTAAATATTTTATTTGAAATACTCTTGTTTTGTTTTGTAAAAATCCAACAGTTTGGTTAGGAAGGGCGGGGAAATTTGCCGGTATTTTTATGAGATGATTTTACGTCGCAAGAAAATTAAATACCTAAAAAATGATTTTTAATAACTTGAACAAAAAAAAAAGTAAGGACTAACATGGGGACTACATAATTAGCTAAATCATTTCACAAAAATACAAGTTCCAAATTATATATTGTGACCGGTTTCTGGATTTCGGGTTGATCTTGTTGGATACGAGCGACCTGGCAGTATTTTACTCGAGTTCCTTCAACTGGACACCATATAGGGACCAAGTCCACCCAATGTAACGTCTTGACTGATCGATTGAATTGAGGTCTATTCGACTTGATCATAACTGCTACGATATTAACTGATGAACTCAAGACATGGTTGTTTAAGGCCTGGACTGGATGGACCGCAGAACTGGGGTTTAGGAATCCTAAGTTTGAAACCCTGGATTAAAACCTTTCAAAAAGATGGCCCAATGTTTCTAACAGAGTAACAGCATGGTTCAAGAGCTTTGGCGAAAAATATATGCAGTGTACAAAAAGAAAACCTGAAGTTTCTTACAGCACGATTTAAGAGCCTTGGAGAATATAGGGTTTCCCAGAGCTTATTAACCTCACATTGAATACAACGCGGTGTTAAAGGACAGAAGAGCCTTTGGGCACAGCTGACTTTTGTAAAATTTGTAGTAAATGCTCTTGCTGGCCTCTTTGACTCTTGCTGAACATTCACTCTCTCTTTTCTCTTTATATAAGAACAAGCAAGCAAGTCATTAGACCCTTGTCTCATTTGCTTTGTAAGAAGAAGAGAGCTAGAGGGAGATTGTGAGGAAAGAGTACTTGGTGAGAAGAAAGAACCCAGGGGATCACTTAGATAAGCTGAAATGGGAAGACCACCTTGCTGTGATAAAGAGAATGTTAAGAAAGGTCCGTGGACTCCAGATGAGGACATCCTTTTAGTCTCATATATTGAAGAACATGGTCCTGGAAACTGGAGGTCTGTCCCTGTTAAAACAGGTAAAAGTTAGTTCTCACTATAGTTTCTTATTTTGATTTGATTTAGTTAGTTTTGACTTTTGAGGCTATAGATCTTTGAATCTAGTTTGAGTTTGAAGCTGTAGTCTTAAGAAATTACTTCTATCAGTTTTTTGTTTTGTTTTTCATTTGATCTAGGCTGGTTTTGTGTATAAATTTAGTTTTTACTCACTGTTTTTCTTGGATGTGGGTTCTTTCAGGTTTGCTGAGATGCAGTAAGAGTTGTAGGCTCAGGTGGACTAACTATTTGAGGCCAGGGATTAAGCGTGGGGACTTCTCTGCTCACGAAGAGACGACGATTATCCAGCTTCAAGCTGTCTTGGGAAATAAGTAAGAGATTTTATATTTTTCATTTTCTTTCCATTTGGGAAAATAGTTTCTTGATTTCTTGTTTTGGGTTGATCTATATTTCACATCTAAAAGCAAGAATTTTTATTTTTTTGTCTTGTCTTTTTCTTTTCTTTTGGGAGTAGAAATTTGATTTTTCTGGATATTGGGTTAGACTGATATCTAGATTTCAAAGTCTTAATTTTTTTTTGTTATTATAGTAGTATTATTACTAGAGAAATAGCCAAGGAGATATTTGTGGAAAACTTTCTTCTTGGAGAAGAAATTAGTCTTTCTGGATTTAGTTGGACTCATTTCTTGATTTAAAATCTATACTAGACTATTTTATTATAAATTGTGTATTTTATCTGTTTTCTTTTGGTAGATACATCCTTGTTTTTTTTTTCTTGTATAGTGAAAGATTTGGCTTATTATATTAATGTCCAATTTATTCTTTCCTACAGATGGGCTGCAATTGCTTCCTATCTCCCTGAGAGAACTGACAATGACATCAAGAATTTCTGGAACACACACTTGAAGAAGAAACTTAAGCATGAAATAGGTGCTTTTCAAAATGATGGATGCTCTTCAAGCTCACAACCATCAATCCCAAGAGGTCAGTGGGAGAGGAGTCTTCAAACTGATTTCCAAATGACTAGGAAAGCTTTCTCTGATGCTCTATCAGTTGACATTAAACACTCCAAACACTCCAACGGGCTTTCCTCTTTCTACTCAATGCCATCGATTGATACACAATCGGCTATTTATGCAGCAAGCACTGAAAACATATCACGGTTGCTAGAAGGATGGATGAGCAAATCCTCAAAATCCGGTGGTTCCTCGGTTGCCACTGCCTACACTTCTAGCAACGGTGTGTCTCTCGATGCCTATGAACCATTCCTTGGTTTAGATTCGCCTATGACTGATGTTTCTCACTCTCAATCCGTTAATTTTGAGGAGAACATTACCATTTTTCAAGATGAAAGCAAGCCTTCATTTTCATTGCTCGAGGAGTGGCTCCTTGAAAGTGAATCACAGGAGTTTTTTGATATGCCATACCAAGACACCAGTCACCAGTGGTAAAACCTTTGAATCCAAGGTGTTAGTTCTTGTTCTAGTTTTCCAGGTATCTAATGTTCTTAGTCAATGTTTAAAACTGATGGAGATCCCCAAGTGTAAATGAGAAAGATCTAGATATAGTATTGAAGTCCAAGACGAAAATATTGTCTAAGATTAGATTAGAAAGTGGGGTAGTATGAAACTTTTCTTTGGTAACTCTTACATCTATCTTATCAGAAGATGTAAATTAGGGTTTGACTTTGTTTTACTGTAATCCTTATTTGAAATGATGAAAGCAGTTAAAGTTTTATTTACTATTACTGTACCTTTTGTGCCCACTGGAATAATGTTCTCAGAGTTTCAAACTAGTACATTAAATAGGGTTTACTGTGGTTTATTTTTACTACCTCAATTTTCTTGGTTTTGTGTGAAATCTGTAATATATTTGGACCTCAGTACATAAATATGGTAACAGTTATTTTGAAATAGTAGAAGAATATTGGGCTCTCTTTCCAGGAAACTTATCCTTGGTACAAGAAGAAGTCAACACCCTTACATAATTAGGGTTTTGAAACTTGTCCCATAACACAAGTCAGGTAAAGTATCATTTGTAGTGCTAATGCATTCTTGATTTTGTGCACTTATATGGTCTATTATTAAGCAGTGTATTAGGCATGATGATGCATCTGTGTTTGTATATGCTTTATCGGGAAGCTGAAGAAGTGAAGTCGTAAAGCATGTACACAGGGGAGCATTTCAAACTGCGAAAATGTTGTAAGATTTTCACTCTTCGGATAATAATCTTAATGTGGTAAAGGTTAACATGAGTAACTTTCGTGCAAGTAAATCTGCAACCGTATATATAGCAGATTCATTATCATTACTGGTAATAGTCACGTATCTAACAGAAACTCTGTGACCCTTAGTTAGACATCCACGAGTGAATTTGATGTAAATCGTCCTTTCATGGTCATTTCTCACTATCTATGATTTATTTACGTTTATGTTATTGTGATTTAAGCTCCTCTGCTAGAGATGCTTAGTAGGTTTTAGGGAGTTCCTAATTAACCAACACAAGGTTAAAAAAGTATTTTTCCCAGTTTCTAGATTATTCCTAATTAGGGTTTCCACCCCCTTATGTTTTATAAAATGGAGACTAGGTTCTTTATTTTATTTAGTTGATGATTTGAAGAGAGTTCAGTTTTGTTTTCAGTTTAACTTTTTGTTTAGTTTCAATTTGAAGTTTAGTTTTGTGTTTTAGTGTTAGTAAAAACGCTAATATTAATCAGGTTAATATTTATCAATATGAGTTCAGCTTCCACAACTCAGATTTACGTTAAATTGGCATTGAAGCAAGTTAAATTTTCCTTGGAGGTGCTCAAATTTTCAGATCCATGAGATAGTTACGTCGATCAAAGAGTTAAATATCAAGTTCGATAAGTAAGTCAAAGTTTTGGTTTCGAAAAGATTTTTACCCCTTCATCTTAATGACCAATTTGGACCAACAATAGTTTCGTCGTCACCGATCGAAACAATACGAAACCCCAATAACAGGTTGATCATAGGTTAGAATGAGTAAGAGGATCGTTCGCGGGTGATGAAGATGCATGAGATTCTCGCGTGCGGGGCTGCTAAACTGGATGGCGCGTGAGTTATAAATCACTAAAGATTTAATCTAGACCGAACCCAACACCCGATCTAGATCCAGACGTTGCTGCCGATCATGAAATCGATGTTGATGTTGAAACCCTAATCGAGGTTTTTGCAGGTTCACATATAGGAGAGACAACGACAAGAAAATGACTCACTAGATCTCTCTCTGTGGTACAGTGGCCGATACTCAACGAAGCTCTAACCGATACTACAAATGCAATTAAAAACCTAATTTGTGGTTTTACAAGTTTGACGATCGGGATAGAGACAACTACATAGAGATTTATGATTCAAGACAAGGGAGGTACGGTAAATCTCGTCGGGACCCAAGGAGCATCCACAATTAATACTTTTGCCGTAATTACCTCCGGTCCGGCAAACATAGTTATCAAAGTTGCAAGTTCAACATCGAGGAACAAAGTTAATCGCGAAGAAGAGGCAAAACTTGTGTCATGGAATTGGAGTCCCCCCTAATGGAGTTTTGGGCGATAAAATGATAGATATAAAAATTGAAATCTCAAGGAAGAAAGTTGAAGGTTGCGAACCAGAAAGAGAAACAATTGGTGGAAGAGAAGAAGGGATGTGATGTGCGTCTGAGGCTGCAAGTTTTTTCCAAAATTTCTAAAATTCAATCTGATTTTTTTTAAATTTTGGATCACTCTATTGTATTTCCGATTTCCAAAATTTTGATTTCCGATTTTTTTCTGAAAATAATTGGACCAAAATCAGATATAAGTATGTGATTCCGATTTCTCGATTTTTTGATCCGATTTCTTAAGTTTTCTTTTGTAGTTTTATGATTTATTCTTAATGAACCCTTCTCTAAAGTTAAAGGTTATAAACATCATACTCTAGCAAGTTTAACTAAAGTATGAGTAAGGATTGAATGTTGATTTGGAGACAAACAAAATAAATTGATTTTTCCTATATTTAAATTCCATAAAATCATTATTTGCAATTTTTTATCCAAATTTTTTGATTTATTCAAAATTCTTATTTTCCGAATTCAGAATCATCTTTGGATTTCTGAAAAAAATTGGACCGAACTGGAATAAAATTTTGATTTCCAAAATAAATTGGAAAAATTCCGAAATAACTATTTTCCGATTTGATCCGATCTGAAAACAGCCCTACGTGCGTCACAAAAAAAAACAACTTAAAGTGTCATGTGAGAAGCACATGCCAAATTTAAAGTTCATCGAGGCCCACCAACCACAACCTCATACTGCAAATTTTGATGGGAAGACACCAAGTCAAAGGCTGTATTTAGGTAGAACTTATATAACCCAGATCCAGCCCAGTACTTACAACCCGACCCATACCTTGCTCCAAACCCAGTTTGTACTAATGCGTGCACTTCACGCAAGCCACCGCCCACATGCAAATTACGTGTCCAACCAGGCTATCAAAAATCATACTTTTGTGGCAGCCTACTCGTAGCCTTCGACCTCCTTACTCGAAATCTACTTCGTATCCTACTCGAACATATCGAAGACTATTTCGACTCAAAATCAAGCCCCTCAAGGAACTCTTGTAGTCGAAGCCTCGACAGCAGATAAACCTTCAAGAACGGATCAACACATTATAGTAGATACCCTTCGACTGAACGTTCGAATAACAGAAGTGTGATGAGACTAGCAGTCAGCTCAAACGGATTGGACGACGCATTAATTGGTCTTTCAGCTACAGTGACAGGAATGTCCGTAATAAATGCCACCGCCGGAAAACCCGGACAGTAATCATGTAGCCTGGCCCACTCTTGGTGATTCAGCCTCTTATGTCTCTATAAATAAAAGAGAGGGGAAACCAAGAGGGGTTAGAAAAATCTTCTCCAAACCCTATGCTTTTTACCTTCGACCACTTACAAATTGTATTCGTTCTTTATTATTACTCATCAGTAATAGAATTACAGCTTAAAAATCCTCATCAGAGGTTATAGAGAGTCACATTCGAGCCTCTACGCAAGTATTTGTCTCTAATTAGTCTCTTTTTAGGTCATATACTTATACATCTTTGATGAGAGGTTGACCTCCGTGTTGTAAGAGCCATCTTCACTTCTCAACGAAAATCAGTCCCCTACAATTGGCGCCGTCTGTGCTTCCCACACTATCAGTTACCTCCTCTTTGTTACCTTCTTTTCTTTCTTACCATTTACCTCTCCTTTTCAATGGCCCCTTCCCGCCGTGCCAACTCAACTCAGGCAGGCAACTCTATTGACGGAGTCGCCGCTCAAGTCGCTTTACTATCTCAGCAAATTGCTCAGGCAGAAGAGCGCTATCAGCATCAACTCACCCAGGAACTAGAAAACCACCGCCAGGCCTTGGAAACCGAACGGAATCGCCGAGTAGACGATAAAAATAGACAGAATCGAGCAATCGATGAGCTACGCAACACAGTCCGAGAACTTCAAAGGTCAGAGCCCTTGAAACCCGCCTGTCAGTCCCAGGTACCGGATCAATCGCGCGTATCTGCCCGCGCCCGCCTTGGACCCTCAACAAACCTCGAGTTACCCACAGCTCCCATCGGTGCCGAAGGTATTCCCCGTACTATTCACCCCCCCATTGGCTCTATCCACCTCGGAATCCTCCCCACAGAAGACTCTTCTGACTCTAACCTCCATTCATCAAGATACCCTCTGCCCGTTAAAGACCAACTCGGCGAGCGTCGCCCCGCTTAAGACCGAATTGGGGAGCGCAGTGCTGAATATATACCACACATTCGACTCTGCAACCATCGACATCACCAATCTCCCCTCCTCCATATGTCACGCAACAAGACTTCGACCACAAGATACAACCCGCTATTCACGTCAGCGCAAACCCAGCCTTAAACTCTTAGAGCCGCCTCAACAATCCCATTTGTGTCACACTACTCGCCATCGACATACCCCCCAATTTCCGTGTCCCCAAGCTCAACAAATATCGCAACACAGACCCCAAAACCCACATTTTCGAATTTCAAAACTTACTAAGCCTTTACTCTACTGCAGACTACCTGTTATGTCGACTTTTCCCAACTAGCCTCACTGAAAACCCACTTTGATGGTATCACAATCTCCCAAATGGCTCGATACGAAGCTTCGAGCAACTCATGCAGCTCTTCATTGCCCAGTTTGCCTTCAACAAAGACAGAGAAGTCAGAGTTGACGCATTATTTATTTTTAGAAAGTCAAGCACAGAGACCCTCGAAGCCTTCACAAAGCGATTCCTCGACGAGTCACGGAAAATAAAGAACCTCGATTGTGCAAATGTTATCCTCACATATTCAAATGCTCTGCCTGATCATAGTCGAGTAAAAGAACACCTCGTCCTCTACAAACCCCAAACACTCGAAGATATGCTCTCGAAGGTCAGCGACTTTATCGACCTCGAAAGACTCCAAGAATCCCGCAAACATACCCAACCTTCGAACACTACCCACTTCAACAAATCGCGATAACATTCGCATCCCACTCCACTACCCTTGATCGCTCCAGTCTCACATGAGACTAAGAGCCGCAAAGGCCCTTGTACCGACAGTAGTACTGAAGCTCGCAAAAAGCGATCGAGGCCTATCTTGCCTATACTCACCGTCCCCCTCAGTACCCTCTTACCGTACATTTAGGCAGACCCCATATGGCGCATCCCTCTCCCAATCAAAGTCAGACCTGGGGAGCCTTATTGCGCCAATCACAAATGTAATTGTCACCATACGAACAAATGCTTCGCCCTCCAACGTTCTCTCAAACTCATCTTCCGAGCAGGACGTCTGCACCAGTACGTTACCGACCTTCTCAGTTATCTCGATGGGTCTTACCTCCAATCCCTCTCCACCCCTAATGCTGACCCAGCCGTGGTACATATCTACCGATCATATTTTATCAAAGTCAACAATATAGACAGTGGTCGTTCGCATAGCAAACGAAAGTGGATCGGCGAATGTTTCAAACTTTCTTACCAGGAAAAATTCCCTACCCTACTGTCAAAATACAGCCGTCACCCTCGTCTCGAGGGTATTTCTTTCATCAATTGTGACACGTCACACGTCCGTTTCCCTCATTCCGATCCTCTGTTCATTATGATTAAGATTGAAAACATTGTCCTTCACACAATGTTCATCGACACAGGAAGTCCAGCTGACGTCCTATTTTTACCCACCGTAAAAAAAATACAGAAAATTGAACTCATTACCCCAGCCAACGTCGATTTAAAAGGATTCAATGGGACTACCGAAGTCGCCGTCGGTCGTATCAGCCTTCCTGTCACCACAGGAGCCCTCACCCTTCAAACCAGCTGATCGATTAACAATCACTGCACCTTTCTATCCCATCGACTTTGACAGATACCACCCCCATATCGAACCTACCATTTATATCGAACTCGACGACCCTGGTCGAGGAACATTCATTGGAACTTTTCTCAGCGAGGTCGAACGCTTCGAGCTTACAAATTTCCTTTGAGCAAACACATACATCTTTGCTTGGATATTTCAGGAGATGCCTGGTGTCGACCACAGCCTGGCATGCCATCGCCTCTATCTCATTCCCAATTCTATGGCAGTCAAACAAAAGAAGTGTACCCTGGCACCACGACTTTGAGAAGCGGTTAACTTCGAAGTAGACAAGCTTATAGCCGCGGGCTTTATCAGAGAAGTCAACTACGCTGACTGGATATCGAACATTGTGGCAGTTCCTAAGAAGAACGGAAAGATCCGAATCTGCGTCACCTTCACCGACCTCAGTGAACGTACACCGAAGGACAGTTTCCCACTGCCGACGATTTCAGCACTCCTTGATGACACTGCTGGACACGAGCGCCTATCCATGATGGATGCAGCTTTAGGTTGCAATCAGGTACCCCTCTTCCCAGAAGATCAACTTAAAACTTCCTTCATAACTGAACAAGTCCTTTATTGTTTTAATGTCATGCCCTTCGGCCTTAAAAATGTGGGTGCCACTTACCAGCGCCTCGTCACAACCATGTTTAAACCCCTGCTTGGCAAGTTAGTCGAAGCCTACATCGACGGCATGTTATGCAAGAATATACAAAAATAGACCCACATCCACGACCTGAACTGCATCTTCTCAATACTTCGCACCTATAAAATGAAACTCAACCCAGAGAAGTACCAGTTTGGCGTCTCATCCAGAAAATTCCTGGGTCCCTTATCAGTAAACGTGGCATCGAAATCGACCCCACCCATATTCGAGCCTTCATTGACATGCCCTCACCTACAACAAAGAGAGACATCCAAGAGGTGGCTGGCAGGATAACAACCCTTAACCGTTTTATTTCCAAGTCCTCCGATAGATGTGCTTGGCTCTTCTCCCTCTTACGCAGTCAAGGCGCCCATAAAATAAGAAAGAAAAACAACCGTGAGATCAATTGGACCCCTCATTGCGAAGACGCCTTTCTCGATCTCAAAACTTATTTTGGCCGCCTACCCATTATCAGTACCCCCATCGAAGGTGAAACACTTTCCTTATATCTCGCTCCCATAGAAACTTTAATTAGTTCCGTACTCATTTGCCTTGATTCCAATATCAAAAACCTGTGTATTTCATCAACAAAACTCTAACCCCTGCCAAAACTCGTTATTCCAAACTTGAGCGATTACTCCTGACACTTGTTTATTCAGCCCGCAAGCTCAAACCATATTTTCAGGCCCACCCCATTCGTGTTATCACGAGTTACCCTCTCCGCGAAGTACTTAGTAAAAAAGAAAAATCCAGACGAGTACAGCAATGGTCTGTATACCTTGGTGAGCACGACATAACCTTCGAGAAGCAAATATCTCAAAAAGGCCAAGCAATATAAAATTTCCTCGCCGACTTCCCGGTCGAAGATTGCGACTGGGAAGAACACGAAGACGATCTACCGGAAGATCAACCTGAAGTCGTAGATCCATGGGACCCCCTAACCGGTTGGCATTTATTCACAGATGGCTCCGTAGGACCCAATGGTTAAGGAATTAGTATTGTCTTGGTCACACCGACTAATGACCGAATAGAGAAAGCAGTTAAACTTACCTTTGAATGTTCGAATAATAAAATAGAGTATGAAGCACTGATCCATGGTCTCGACCTCACACTCGATCTCAGCATTCCCAAACTCGTAGTCTTTGCAGATTCCCAACTCATTCAGAGATATTACTCAGGAGAAAATAAAACTAATGGTCACATGGTTGGCTACGCTTTATTTGTGCGACAACGCATGGACCGATTTCCCAAAAAATCGACAATTACCCATTATCCTCGAGGAAAAAACAGACATGCCGATGCCCTCTCCTACATAGCGGCTATGCTGGGACAGACAAAATCTTGAACCCTCCACATCAAAGTACTCGAACGCCCAAGTATCAACCAGATGGAAATCAATGCAATCAATACTGGGGGCGAGAGTCTCGATTTAGATGATTGACGAACACCATTCCTTCGTTACCTTACCAACGCCACCCTTCCCAATGATCCCAAAGCCAGACGTCCACTGTTAGAAAACTGCCGTAGATACACTATCCATAACAATGAATTATATCGCAAATCTTTAAATGGCGTCCTCCTTCGATGTATATCCAATACCGAAGCTTCTCAAATTTTAGCAGAGCTTCACAAAGGCACCTGTGGTGCTCACACCGCTGGTCGATCTTTGGCTCTTCGAGCTGTAACCCAATGATTATTTTGGCCCGATATGAAAAGGCAAGCTTCAGAATATGCAGTACATTGTGACAAATGCCAGCGTCATGCTCATGACATCCATTGCCCCTCTCGAGATCTTCATGTCAGCCAAGTTTCTTGGCCATTGAAAAGATGGGCCATCGATCTCATTGGTCCGTTTCCAAAAGCTTCGGGTAGCAGAGAAAATATCCTCGTTGCCACTGATTACTTCACCAAATGGGTCAAAGCTGCTCCCTTATGCCGAACCAGAGAAGAGGAAGTTATCAAGTTTTTATGGGAAAACATCATCACTCGCTTCGGCTGCCCCCACTTGATTCGATACGATAATGGTCCCCAGTTCGTTGGCAGTAAAGTAAGGAATTTTCTCAAAAAACACAACATTATTCTCTCGCCCTCCACACCTTACTATCCCGAGGGTAACGGTCAAGTTGAAGCAATTAACAAAACTATTGTTGATGGTCTGAAGAAGAGAGTCGATACAAAGAAAGGACGATGGGGTCAAGAGTTACAACACGTCCTCTGGGCCTATCGCACAATACTGAGAAAGTCTACCGGATGCACTCCCTTCCTCCAAACATATGGAACAAAAGCAGTACTACCAACTAAGTTTGAAATACCCACTCGAGATCCTAACCTCCCAGACAAAAATAATGAGTTTGAACTCGCATGCAACATGTTGTGGATCAATGAAACCAGAAATCGAGTTATCGCAAACCTGGGCCACTACCACACATCACTTCAGAAATCTTACAACAAGCGAGTTCGACCACGAAGTTTCAATGTTGGAGATCTAGTACTCCGACGTGTTAATCAGTCGATGAAGCCCGGGAATGTTGGCAAATTAGCCAAATCTTGGGAAGGACCTTGCATTGTCTACGATAAAACAGACAAAAGATCTTACTACTTGATGACAGAAGACGAAGAGCCTCTACCGAACCCTTGGAATACAATGCAGTTGGTCTCTTATAAAAGGCCTTACCTACAATCATGTACCACCGATGTAATTCTGGATACTCAATAAATGAGGCTTTTGTCACCAATACTTCGTCTCATTTTCACTTTGAATTTCTTGGTTTAACTCGAATACCATGTCAACCTTCGACCCAACTGGTACTCGAGGATGATCTCGACAATTTTCCAGTCTCTAAAATTCGAGCAAACTCAAGGGGCAAGGATGGTCGAAGGACCGGACCCTCGGCGATGCATGGGAGGCAGTTCGATATTCCTTCGCTGTGGCTACGGCCTTCAAAGTACAGTCCTTTTCTTGGTCTACCCTGGGTATCTTGTCTACCCTCGCCCCGACAGATACTTGGGGGCGACCTTAAATTGCTCAAGTCTCCAAAAATTGAGCAAACTCGAGGGACAAGAATGGTCAAAAGACCAGACCCTCGGGGATGCATTGGAGGCGATTCGATATTCCTTCGTCCAGGCTCTGAAACCGACGAAGTACAGTTCTTTTCTTAGTCTACCCTGGGTATCATGTCTACCCTCGCTCCGACAGATACTTGGGGGCGACCTTGAATTGCTCAAGTTTCTAATATTAAAGCAAACTCAAGGGGCAAGGATGGTCGAAAGACCGGACCCTCGAGAATGCGTTGGAGGCAATTCGATAATGCTTCGCTGTGGCTTAGGCCTTTGAAGTTCTGCACATTTTTGGGTTTCCCCTAGGTATCACGTCCCTTCGCCCCGACTAATACTCTGGGGTGACTTGGAAATGCTTCGAGTTTTTAACATCGCTGTGGCTTCGACCTTCGATGTCCAAAAGAGCATAGTGAGTTTGATCCACATTACATCCACATTCTACATGGATCGATAATGCTACAGTCATGTAAACATCAAGGAAGTATCTTACATATTATCTGTCAACGCAGCAGTCGCAGGGAAAGTCAAAGATTAATCATCAACAGTTCAAAGCAAGCAAAATCGGCAGAATAAGCATGTAAATTCCAACATTCCAAGGTTAGCATAAGATAACATCACTACTAAGGCATTACATCGGAAAGTCAGATTCAGCAGACTCAGAATGCACCACAGAAAATACACATTAGCATGTTCAGAATTAACTACAGAAGTTCAAAGAAAAATAGCAGCAGCACAGTTCAACATATTACAAATCACCACATGTCAGCGGAAAATGACGAATAACCCCAACTACAAGTACCTCACACTGACGCGGTCTCACATTCTTATTCCACAGACGCTCTACCATTAGTAACCTCGGCGGCTTCATTCGAGACTCTGACATCTCTACCATTAACAAGGCCACTACTGGGTGCACCAAGGAGAGAAGTATCTCCACCACCTTCAATACTCCTAACTGTCGGGCAACTCCACTTCCTTCAGCTGGACCTCATCACCTTTAACAAATTTTGGAGACACAGGGTACGGTTCAAGTATATCAGGGTCGTACCCCTTTTCATCAATGAAAGCCTTCAACCTCACAATCACCTTGCATTTGCCATCGTACTATCCCTAGAATCGCACCTTCTGTTCAGCCTTCTCCCTCTCACACGCTGCAAGCTTCGCAGCCCATTTCTGCTCCAGCCTCGACCACTGAAGTTTGAGTCTCTCATCATAAGATTTGGTAAGAACCCCAAGGTCATGCTTCTGCTTCTTCACCTCAGACACTAATGATGCCTCCGTCCCACGGGCAAGATCAAGATTTTCCCTTGCTTGCCGCAACTTCGCTTTTACCGACTTCATAGCCTTGCTGCACGTTCGCACCCAAGCATCCGCCTGCTAAAATATTCAATCAGTCAGTGAACCTCAAAACTCGAAGAATTTGAAAGACATTTCAGAATATCATAATAAGAAGCAGTATATAGTTACCTGAAACATGTACCTCCTAACTTCCTTCGACGCCTCGTCTGGGTCGGCTTCCCAGAGTTCGACCATCGAAGATATCTAAGCAATAGCATGCTCTTGTAATTCCGCCTCTATCATTTCTTCATCTTCCTCCCGTGTATCGTCCTCCCCCAGTGCCCTACGCCTCTTACATTGGCCATCCTTCGATTGCTGTAATTTTGGGGATTCGGGAGCAGCGCGACTCTTCCATTTCTCAACATGAGTCGATACTGGCCTTGGCCTCAACCTCGAAGCATCGACAGCCACTTCGAGCACCGCTTCCACTTACTTCGACCCCTTGCGAGGTCTTGATACAAACTGATAGTTCCTCGGTAGCTCCTCTCCTCCCATTTCCTTTGACCTCTTGGAATAACCTTTACTTCTTTTTCTCTTTGCTAGCTTCGGCCTAGTGGGTACGCTTTGAAGAAGGGAATCAGCCTTCTTCTTCCTTTACCTCTTGATTTTGAGACTGTCAAACACTGAATTTACCCAGTCTTCACTAGCCTTAAGCAGATTATCAATATAATTTACCGGATTATCCCAAGTCAAACTTCCCGGACCAGCAACAGTAAAACAAAATACAGTTATCACTTATTTTAGAAACACATCAACAGCAAACCCTTCGAAAGTAAACATACTTTCATTATATACCCTATGACACAATTTATAAGGACCATCCTCGTCTACATTCTCAAAGATACTTCTCACTATCAATAAATCTTTATTCCACCCTCGACCCGTCGAGCACAGATCAAAGAACCAAGGTTTCTCAGGGTGGCATTGGATGTGATAGGTCCCTGGGTTCCGACTCGCCTTCCTCGAGTAAAAGCTAACAATATCAAGCCACTTAATCAAATTTCGGCCCTCACTAGTCAATTTTACATTCATCCCCTCTATCACCTTCATCATCTCATAAAAATTCCCGTTCATTTGCACTGGATCTACCTCCTCAAAATTCAGCACTTCTTTCACCAGCCTTCGGAGCGGTAACTCCATCCCCAATCGAATTTGGCCCCTATAAGCCATAATCCCAGTCCCAGGATTCGATTTAAAGGTCAATCCCGCCCCTGCAACACTAAAAAATATCCCCACCTTCAACAGTTCTAATTTAGCGGCAAATCGCTCTAACTTAACCCTATCCTTCGCTGCAACGAGACCCCCAACGTCATCCGACTCAGTCGAATCCCCGCTATCGCTATAATGCCCTTTATCTCACTCTCTCTCACCCGAGGACCCAACATCATCCCTCTCCCCCCCATACTTTTCCCTCCTCATCACTATCCTCAGCTACTATCGTCCTTCGACGCCTCGAAGCCACAACCTCCTCAGCTGGCAGTACCATTGATAATGGGGTCTCGGTTATTACATCTAAAACTTCTACATCACTACCATCTCCCATTGGGGATCGACCAGAAATACTAGCTTTAATTTCTTCGATCTCTTCATCCATCAGTGCCCGCCTCGAAGCCGGACGGTTATCCATTTTTAGCCTACAGAAGAAGAGGCACATAATTAGATTGACAAACTCGACAAATTCTGTGACCATCCTATCTACCCCCTCCAAAACAAACCACAGACCGGGTTGTAACCCAGACCTTTCCCCTCTCCGACCTCTCGAGTGCCATTTCAAAACCACAAACACAGATTGTTCCGCCTCTAGTATTTAAACCAAAATAAATAAATAGAATAAAGGTCACAGAGATCAAATGTCATACCTGAAATTAGCAGAACTACCCCCAAATCAGAAAGATCACAGCCACAGATGCCTTAACAGCTTCCACGTTCGCAATGACGCTTGTCCTTCTCCTTCTAACTCTCTATGGTTTTCACAGCAAACTAACACAGTAATTCTTCATCTCTCACTTATATATATTTCGAAAACCCGAAAATACCTCAATTTATTAACCGCTTTCATTACCACGACCCCACCTCCCAGGCTTTTCGGCTAACACTGTGCTTTGACAAATATACCCTTAACATTTCCCACGTGCAAACAACCCGTTTACCTAAAATTACATGTATTGCCAAAGCTTCTCGAACCTTATTCTTCCAGATTGAAACTAAATAGTCAGAATCCAATAGTCACATCAACACCTTTTTCATCAAACGAGTAAAACATAATCATTACTTCCCGACACACTGCCCTAAACGCATGTACCACACTGACAGACCAGCCGTTTGAATTGTCAGATTGGCCAGTCAAATCAAACTTCACCTTCGATACACTATCAAACTTCACCTTCGATACACTATCAAACTTCACCTACGCTATACTTCCGAACTCGAACATTCGACCAGTCTACACCTCAAAGAATCTTCAACAAATTACCTCAGATTTATTAAATCTCTCATACCAACAAACCCCCCATTCGACCAGTCAAAACTTCATGCCTTTAGAGAAAATTTTCAATTTCAACAAAGTATATTTTTTATCCCAACAAGTTCAGTTTTATATTCCAAATATTCAATCAATACTATTATACTACCGACCTCCTACCGAATAGTATTATATTCAGAATTTAGATTCTACTACCATATCCTGCAGTTCACAACAATTTCTATTAGTACTATCAACAAAAGTACTTTTCATTCCGACAACGAGGACAACACTACAAAAGTCATGCAAAAAAAAAAGAAAAAAAAGAAGAGAGAAACAAAATACATGAACATAGCAACATTAGAAAGTAAAAAAGGAAACCCTATCTAATTAGCAGGTTGCTCCTCTGCAACAGCGACCGCCGCAGCTTCATCCTCCTGATCCACTATATCCTCCGCAAAGCCTTTGAGAAGCGACAGCCGATGGCCGGGTAGCGGCCCCATCATTTTGCATTATTCCCCACCAGTACGCGAAGGGCATATCATAGAGATGTGCTCCAGGTTTCGCTTCAAAAAGATCTGGCATTTCAGCGTTAATGTCGTCCTCTATCCTGAACCTTCGTTGAAGACCTAGCAGGGCCTCTTGAATCCTCCTCTCCCTCACGACCGTTTGATCTTCAGCAACCGGTACGTTCTCAGCCATATTGATAAACAGGAAGTACTCAGTTAGAAGAGAAGAATGTTGCAAGACAAATAAAGAAATTTCTCCCTCCTTACCCCTTTTTATACCTCCAAACTCACCAAAATTTTCCCTCTTCCCTAACCGAATTAATGGTAACCTTCAATTCCCAACAACGAAAAGTCAACATGTAACCTCTCCAACTTCCAAGACGTAACTGATTCGTCTGTACCTGCATTCAAACCTCCTCTCCAACGACTCCCAATCAAACATATTTCCAATATCGAACATTCGACCATCGTAAGACTCGATCTTCATAACAGCCCATCATTAACCTTCGGTCATAATTTTCTTCGAGCATATCTTTATACCTCGCGCCTAGAAGAGTAGTCATTTGCATTCGTCTATATTACCTAACCAAATAACAAAAATATAGACACGAGCATAATATTCTGTCCATTTCAATTACCAAATCCAAAAAAACAAATTACATTTTTCCCCTACCACCCCAAACTCAAAACAACTTCCTCCCACAGAACAAAGCAGAAACTACACAAAATAATACCAAAACATTCGCAACATCAACCCAGCGCCCTACTTCTGGAAGAACCAGCTCCGTTCGCCGCATGTTCCTCCTCGATGATCTCCTTTGCACAGATAAGGCTTTCAGCTAATGCCATCAAAAAAAGATAGCATTTTTGTTTGGTCGTAAAGTGCGACCTCAATTGCTCCCAGAGATAGGCGTACGGTTTGCCATTGATGAACACCTCTGGCCTCTCGTCCACAAGATCCGGCATGTCCCAATTCAGATCATGTTGTCCGAAAAACCTCATGTGCAGCTCCGTCATTTTCTGCCCCACACAACGATCACAGGCAAACCCCATCCTCTTCTGATAACGGGTATTGGGCAGGCTATCCATTTAGATATTCAGAATGACGAACATAAGAATGTTGAAGATGGAAGAAGATACATAATCCCCGCACAAGAACAAATTTTTATAGCCTTTACCCCATTTATTACCTTTTACCCACCTACACCTCTTAATTACCCCCCCCCCCCACTTTATTATTTTCTTAGAAACCAACGGTCAAACAAGAACAGATTCCAAGACAATAGTTTTCTTAGCAAACGCCTCTCTACCTGGCTTTGAGACCCTTGCTGAGAGGGGGCGAATGTGGTAGCCTACTCGCAGCCTTCGACCTCCTCACTCAAAGTCTACTTCGTATCCTACTCGAACATATTAAAGACTATTTCGACTCAGAATTAAACCCATCAAGGAACTCTTGTAGTCGAAGCCTCGACAACAGATAAACCTTCGAGAACGGATCAACACATAATAGCAGATACCCTTTGACTGAATGTTTGAATAGCTGAAGTGTGATAAAACTAGCAGTCAACTCAAACGGATTGGATGGCGCATTAATTGGTCTCTCAGCTACAGTGGCAAGGATGTCCGTAATAAATGCCGCCGTTGAAAAACCCAGACAGTAATCATGTAGCCTGGCCCACTCTTGGTGACTTAGCCTCTTATGTCTCTAAAAATAAGTGAGAGGGGAAACCAAGAGGGGGTTAGAAAAATCCTCTCCAAACCCAATGCTTTTTACCTTCGACCACTTAGAAACTGTATTCGATCTTTATTATTACTCATCAGTAATAGAATCACAGTTTAAAAATCCTCATCAGAGGTCGTAGAGAGTCACATTCAGGCCTCTACGCAAGTATTTGTCTCTAATTAGCCTCTTTTTAGGTCATATACTTGTACATCTTTGATGAGAGGTTGACCTCCGTGTTGTAGGAGCCATCTTCGCTTCTCAGCGAAGATCAGGCCCCTACAACTTTCACACAGGATTATGAATTTTTCCCACTCAGTTATTGAGACAAACCCCCAATATTTGATGAATATCCAGATGATCTTATTAAGAAAGAGTTCGTTAATCCATTTTGGGAGGGATTCTTAGCCAATTTTCGAGAAGTGAATACCATTGTTTATTTTATTTTTGGGCGTTATTCAATTTAGGGATGTTGGTGATAGCACTATACCCTCGTACTTGGGTAAAACCATAGGTTACAAAAAATTCCGAGGCAGAATTCAAGGTTTGAAGATGCATATGCCACAACAAAGATTTCTGAGTTTTGTGGTGTTCAAAAACTTGCCGAGGGATTTGATGTGAATCGACCTCTCATGGTCGTTTCTCACTATCTATGGTTTATTTATGTTCATGTTATTGTGATTTAAGTCCATCTCTTACAAGGTTAAGATGACACTTTTCCCAGTTTCTAGATTATTCCTAATTAGAGTTTCTACCTCCTTATGTTATATAAAAGGGATGTCAAGTTCTCTATTTTATTTAGTTGATGATTTGAAGAGAGTTAAGTTTTGTTTTTAGTTTAAGTTTTTGTTTAGTTTCAATTTGAAGTTTAATTACGTTTTATGTTTTAGTGTTAGTTAAAACCCTAATATTAATTAGGTTAACATTTATTAATCCGAGTTCTACTTCCGCAATTCAGATTTATGTTAGAATTTACACAAGTGAATGCTGATGCTATAAGTGCTGTAGAATCTCTTAGAAGGTAAAACAAAGTTTCTTACATTTTTTGCTAGCAACATTAAATTAGGAATGTAGATTAGAAGAGGCGGAGAAAAAATTAGAGCAAATGGACATGATAATTCAGTCAATGAAAGATGAAGGTTTTTTTTTAATCCAGAAGTTCGTTTGATTCAGCATTTTTCACCATTCTCCAACTAGTCTCTCAGGGCTCGCCACGGTACCTCTGTAAGTGGTACGCTCCACTTTAAGTTAGGATAAATCTTGGCGAATATCCCCCTGGTGATGGGTTTCGAACTCGTGAACCACTCGCCCAACCCCAAAAAGATACTTAAAGATCGAGATAAGAGGAGAGTTTTGAATTTTTTGTTTTATTTTTGAAAGTATTAGGTTTTGGTCCAATCCTTGTCCTTAGAGCAATAGCATATGCATTTTAACGTTCCTGTATCATCTACCATTGCCGTTGTTATAGAGATTGAATAACAACTAGTATAGTCAATATATTATCTGGAAGTAAGGTTAGCTTGAATCTTCTTTGTAATTTAACATCATATCATATTAAGTAAATTATAGTTTCATTTAGTTTTATTCTTAAATCTAGATTTGAAATGATAGAGGGAGTTTAGAATTGATATTACTACTCAGCGTACTTGGGTTTGAAGCCCAACTGGACTATTGAGTACTTAGAGTTGACTTTACTATTAACAGTAGCTAAAGGAGGATCTCAGTACATAAATTGATAGGTTTTGACGTTTTGTGACCGTCGTGGGCGACCACGTTTGGTCCGTCTACTACGACTCACTTTCTATCTTGCGTTATTTATGTTTTAATTAGAATCCTAATTATATTAGGAACTCCTAAGATAGAGGAGAAACTTGGTAATTAGAGAATTAGACAGTATGAGATTTCGAAACTCTTTCTTTATAAAAGAGGGGGTTAGGGTTAGGGCTAGGGCTAGGGCTAGGGTTAGTATTAAGGGTGGTGCTAGTAGAGATTTAAAAGAGAATTATGAGCGATTGTGAGTGATTGTTTAAGAGAGATCAATAAAGAGATAAAGTTAATCTATTTGTGATTTATAATTAGCTTCCGCGTACTTTGATCATATTAATTTGGTATCTAGAGCTACAAGATTCTTGGAAATTTTTTATATAGAAATTAGCAATGTGAAAGTCATTAGGTAGGAAAACGGCGAAAAAACCAACACAAAGAGGGCGATTGGCGAGTTTATAGGTCATAAACAACTTGATGGTGAACAAGATGGACGCTATGATGACGTTAATCCTTACCCTCACAATAATAGTTTTGGCGGAGAGCAAAGTGAAGGAGACCGTCAAGACCTAGAGAGCGCTACTACGGATCGAGGTCGAGGAAGATGCGTTCTAATGAGATTGGTTATGCGCGATGCGCACAATGTGGGGATTAATCCGCTAAACCCAACTCTTATACGTGTTGTTAGAAGAGGAAAGGGTACGATGTTTCCAAAACCATCACGGGAAAATTCTGATTCAGATGAAGAGAGTGAAGAAACCCTACTTTCCAACACCTTCAACGGATTGAACGTCGACGTCGAAAGCGTAGAAAAATTTGTCGATCCCCGTGAAGAAGTGCGATTTCTTGATTCATCGCAACGGAGTATGAGAGTTGATGTACCAACATCGATAACATGGATTGTTATCACCAGTGACGGCCAAAATCGAGGAATCACAACAAAAATATTGGAGATAACACAACATAGAGTTACAGAAGAGAGAAACAATGGATACGTGGGAATCACACGGATTACATCATTAACTGAAGTGGGCCTCTCTGATCAACAATCAAGCCCAAATGAGATTCAGACCCAGGCTATCCACCCAGAAGGTGACGACCTAAGTCCAAATGAATTATTGGGAACTCGTGTCTCCCAAACGACTTCATCGCTGCAACGAGTTCTCCAAACACCCACGACAATCGGAGGGGATGGAGAGAGAACTCATCCACCACTCGCAACTTTGGTTTTGCTACCAATTTTGGTCCCAACTTTGGCACCACTACCGGCAACGACAACAGCTCCGTCCACTATCCCTATTTCTCTTATTAGGATACCCTTAGCAACGGTATTTACAGCGGCGCCGATGATTACAACCACACCAGCAGTGTCGACAACTGCATCGATTGAGGTAGCAGGTAATTTGGGTTTAACAGTGTACCGCCAGTGACAACAGAGCAACCACTAGCAACGTCACAAACGCCAGCGAGACAATCGGCGTCGTGGTATCGGAGGCAACAAGACCAATACCGATAGGAACTAAGGGAGATACTGTACTCCAAATATCACCGCTTGTCTTTGGGTCGAATTCTCCTCATCATCTACACAATCCTTCGATGGCAGCAACTAGGTTCGTATCACAGAGGGGGTTTGTTCCACAGGTTTGGTTTTGTTGGAACGGATAGGGAAGAACACAGATATTGGGGTGACAACAGAGAAAATAATTAGGGTTATATCCATATGTACCGGTTCATGAGCGACGTGGGCGTGGGTAGGGTGTCACACTAATAACTATGTTCCACGTACCTGTAGTGATGGTTTTCAGAGTGATTCTGGTATTGGGGGTCGACGTTCTCAGGATACTAATAGGGGAACATATTGCTTTAGCTGTCATTATTACAATACGAACCGTTGGGCAAGATGTTAAACTGAATATCCATGTGTTTGATGGGAAAGCTGATGCAAATGGTTTTATGGAGTGGCTTAATAGAGTTGATCGGTATTAAAGTACAAGCAATATGAAGATCCCAAATTTGTAATACTTCTGGAGACAAAGCTAATAGGGTATGCACTTAACTAGTGGGACAATATTCAGAAAATACGGTAGGATTCAGGCCAAGAGTACATTATAGATTGGGTTTCCATGAGGAGAGAGTTAGTTCTTCGGTTTGATCTGCGTTCTTACGAAGAAGACAGTTTTACTCATTTACGGGGATTGCGACAGAAACTGAAGACTGTTGACGAATATGCTAATGAATTTTATTTATTTTTCTCTCGGGTAGCTACTGCGGAGACAGAGGCACAAAAAGTGAGTCGCCTCAAATTTAGGCTCACTAGGAAGATTCAGGATGAGTTGACCATGATTAATATTTATTCAGTAGCTGAAGCGATAGAAATGGCAAAACGCACAGATATTAAATTAAAGACAACAATTCTAGCTACGATGTAGTTTTAGCATCTCCTACACTTACTACGACAGCAGAGGCACGTCCTATGGGAAATAGTAGTGGGGTCCAGTATTTTGGGTGCGGCAAGACTGGTCATATGAGGCGTGATTGTCTTGAAGCTAAAAATCACGTTGCACTGCTTACAGAGAAGTTTTGGGGTCATATGGCAGACATAATACAACAAATGTGGGACGAGGAATACGTGGAGATTGTGATGACAGATCCAGTGGAAGGCTATCATTCACCTTAAATTCGAGGTCAAAATTTTCAAAATCGGGGAGAGTTGATAGGTTTTGTGACCGTCGTGGGCGACCATGTAATTGGGTCGTTTCCCGTCTACTAAGAGTCACTTTCTATTTTGCGTTATTTATGTTTTAATTAAAATCCTAATTATATTAGGAACTCATAAGATAGAGAAGAATCTTGGTAATTGGAGAGCTAGGTGGTATGAGATTTAAAAATTCTTTCTTTATAAAAGAAGGGTGTGAGGGTTAGTGTTAAGGGTGGTGGTGTTAGTAGAGATTTAAAAGAGAATTATGAACGATTGTGAGCGATTGTTTAAGAGAGATTAATAAAGAGATTAAGTTCTTCTATTTGTGATTTATAATTAGCTTCCGCGTACTTTGATTAATTAGAAATCTAGATTGTTAAACTTGTCCAAATTTTAAGTTAGAGTAAAACTATTTCATTCTCAACTCATGGATCCGTTCTAGATATATGTTCTACAGCAAGTTTCAAATCAATTCTACATGAGTATTCAGTCGAATACTAATGTCTAGGACGCAATACCTTAAATTTTTACATTTTCCGGAAAAGCTTCCATAGTCTGATTTCAAAGTGTATATAAGCGATTCATTAATCTAAAGTATCGTTCATTACTTGCCATCGAGTATATCTTCCGCCCTCAGTACTTACTACTTAGGCATACATGCGCAACTGAGAATTGTAATCTATATCCATATTTTTGCACAATTAGTAGGTTGAAACATGTATGAGAGCTTTAATGTTTTCGCATTATAAGGAAAATTGCAGTTTTACCGCAATTAGGGCCATGCATTCAATATATAAACGCCATGGCATATCTTTTTTGTGGACCAAATCAAAGTTCTGCAGTACCAATTTTGCAATGTGAATTACCAGAGGCATTGAGAGAAGGCCATATTAAAGCAAATTTGGTTAATGCCTCCACAGAGAAAATTGGGTTAGTGGAGGGTTTGGTGTTTTCTTTTTTTGAAGTTCAACAAAACCTTAAAAATGCCTTGCATAAATGTGTAAGCTGAGGCCAATATGTACTGATTGTTAAACAACATAACAAAATGATACAAAAAGTTCGACTAGGGAATTAATCCAACTTAATTAATAATCATCCCATTTGGTGATTAACATGTCCAAGGGAAGACTCGTCATCGTCTAAGCTCAAGATAAAAATTGGTTCCCAAAGGTTAGTATGATTCTCTTCATCTCTATTGATCAGAGAGCTTAAAGTTAAAGGTGGAGTAACACCGTCTTTTCATGATCCGTAAAGTTTCCCAGTATAGTCCGAAGCCTTTGGTAGTTAATTCACTTTAGTCTGTAATTCTTACCGCATCTCAGCAAACCTGAAATACTGCATTAAAGATGAAACCGATTTGATGATCAACCTAGATGAATGAAAATCATATAAGAATCAATATAAATATAACTTTTAAGCATTTTTTTGAAGCAGCGGAGACAAGGGATAACTAGGTGCTTACGAATAATATGCAAAGTAACACGTTATTTAATTTTTTTCTCTCAATACAGACCTCGCAAAGAAGTACTATCCTTGTACATGTGATAATGGGAGCATGCATATTAAATCCAATTGCATTACTTTTATTTTGGTTATAGGTCCATAAAGAGATCTTTCACCGCCCTTTTGGCATCACTGTCTGCTCCAATTGCAGTAGAAAAACTTAATTTTCTTTATAAACAGGGAAACAATCCTGTTGTAAAATGAGCAATGTTGTGGATTGGATTCTTTATAAAGGGGGCACTTTTGAAGATCCAGAAGAAAAATGAGGCATAATGTCTAACGATCCCAGCCTTATTATTTGATTGGAGGAGATGTTCGCTGACGGGACTAATAGGTGGATACATAAATATAGCTGCACTATGATAGTTAATTTTAACCTAACTTATATAGTGGAAAAGTTTCAAAACCGACTATTTAAACTTAGTTGTAAGATGAAGAAAAAGGAAACTATTATCGGCACACCCCTTCTTAACTAGAGCACGTTAAATATTATATATTTTTCTATTTGGATCCCGAGAAGAGAAGAGAAAAATATTTCTTAGAGCATCTTCAATAGTTGAGTGAGGGTTGGTGCATGTGACCCACATTGTCAGGCCCAAAAAACCCCAACCCACACTCTACTCTCCCACCAATTGCTTAAAAATAATTGTTTAGTCCGCGCGGTGTTCTTTACTCTAATCACAACTATTAATCTCCTCTCACACAAATAAATAATATTTAATCTATGCAGTATAATTTAGTCCACGCGGTGTTTTAAACACCGCTAAACTCATTTTTTTGAGTGTGAGAACTCACCTATTTTTTGATCTGCTAGGAGGTAAAGAGTGTAGGTTGAGATGAGAGTGTGAGCTGACAACAAAAGCCAGCCCACACTCATTTCTTCAACTGTTGGAGATGTTCTTACCCTTAAACATGTGGAGTCCCTACCTAACCATTGTCTTTTATAGGTGGCACACCCCTCTCACTTCTCTCTCTCATTCTCATTTAATTTCCCACATAACACATCTCATTCCTTTGCACTACTCATCTTCTCTTATTGGTTTGTTTCTTCATCTTTCCACGACTTTCAACAACCCCTTCAACTTCAATTGAGAGAAAAACACATAACTATTGTTTTTTCTTCTTTGTTAATATTAACGCAAGACGGCGTTTACGTTTAAGAATATTAATGTAGCTTTATTATACTTTCTCTCTTGAGACAATGCAAAACGGTTTGAACTTGACTCTAGAAAAATTCACAAATCTATATCCCTCTCTTAATAATTTAAAACCCTATGATGAATGATCACAAACAACCTTGGTTTTTGCCCGATGTGTTGGGAGGAAAATTCAAGCACATCGTTGCGTAGGATCATGAAGAAATCAAGACTAAGGGAATTTTAAAGATAGAAATATTGAGGTTGTTTGAGAGTTTAAGAAGAGAGTAAACACGTTTGGGGAGAGCGAATGAAACCATGGTTTTGGAGAGAGAAATAAAAGTAATTAGGGGGTGTGCATTAATTAATTTAAATCAAATTAGCCCCTACATATCTCGAGGATGGGAGTGTATGTGCCCCAAAGTTTAGCATGCGCTCTATATTAATGAGGGTGCTCTATATTAAGAACACTAGTGCCCAAAACAACTTCTGAAGAAAAAACCTATAATAGAAGCCTTTTTACTTTTCAAGTAACAAATGAAACTGATAGACACGTAATATTTATGTGAATAACTCCTAAATTTATATGTACCTAGTCATTTATTAAATAAATATGATACTAATAGTGCTTTTGTTTGTATTTACGGATATCGGTCACATGATAAATAAGTCGTACAATTTTCCAGTTTTTAACGAAGAACAAGGGTGATACACTCCAACAATGATTCTTATTTGAAGTTGTCAACCAAAGGCCCATGCATATAAGCCCATTGAAGAAAATTATATATATATATATATATATATATATATATATATATATATATATATATATATATTATATGAGTTGTAATGCATGACTTTAGGCATTGTTTAGGGGATTTTATATTGATGGTGATTTTTAGTAACCTTTCCTATACTCTATAAATAGGAGGGGAATCCTACCCATGAGTGATCATCTTGGGGAGTGTAAATCAAAGTTCATAACAATAAAGCTTATTCTTTCTCTTTTTCTTGTCTTTTACTTTTTTCGTAGTAATAGTAGTATGACAATGATCAAAGGGATGAGTAGCTAATTTTCTTAGCCAAGGCTAGAGGAAGCTCCACCCAATGTAGCCTTAGTGTAAATTGTGTAGCTTAGTTAGAGCAATTACTTTCTCTTTATCCCGGAATATTGCATATTTGTATTTCTTTATCCTAGACTTGACCATAGCTAAGATTATGAGGAATAAGGAATATAAGTAACCATCTTGTTTGACCATAACAAGATAGGTTAGGAATATGGAGAAGAGAACATAATCCATGCTTATCAACCGGACCATGGTTGAATAAGTTGGTTTATGGGTAGCTTCCAATTACTAAATCTCTTGTATCTTTTGATGTATTGCATATGCCCGACCAAAGATATGCGATACGGGAACTCGTAATTTACTTTAATTATTTATGCTATCTAACGGTTATAAAGGGTGGAGTGGAATCGATGCCTTGGTTTCCACTCCAATTTATCCTGTAATTTGTTTCGTTCTTCTTTTTATTTCGAAACCTACACAAACTCGTTGTTATTGGATAAAACTAGTAGCTCGAAGTATAATTCGTACCACAAGTCTCTTGGGATACGACCCCGCTTTCCTTTGTACTCAACGGTACACCGTGCACTTGCGGGTCTTTTAAAACGTCGATTTATAATCGATCAAGTTTTTGGCGCCGTTGCCGGGGACTAAAGTGTGTTTTATTGAGATGCTATTTTAAGCCAATTTTTTCTTCTTTTATGTTATTTTTTTTATAGTAAGTTGTAT
The DNA here is from genome assembly GCA_014058105.1 of Kingdonia uniflora. NCBI lineage: Eukaryota > Viridiplantae > Streptophyta > Magnoliopsida > Ranunculales > Circaeasteraceae > Kingdonia > Kingdonia uniflora. The sequence continues at coordinate 3,933,803 of JACGCM010001854.1, forward strand.
TATAGTGACCGGTAATAGCATATAGTATTTATATTATTATCGTTTCTCTAGCTTAGTTTTTAAAAGAAAAAAAAAATCGAGTTTTTGGCGCTACAGTAGCTTTGAAGTCTGTCTCTGAATGTTTCACCATTTTTGATCTTCTATACTTCATAGTTAGGGAAAACGTTTACTACGAAAGTTTTAGATAATTTAAAACTCTTTCTGAATTGCTATAGATCATATTTTTCTGTCTTGTCATTTGTGAGTTACAGCGTTTTGAAAAAATAGTACAAAAACAGTCTCCCTTAAGGACGCCTCTGTACATTCATCATCTCTTTTGAGCATTAGGGAAGCTAAATTATAGAAAATTTCCTTCTTGAAGATTTTTTCTTTCTGAATTATCTTTCCAAATTGATATTATTGAATATTCTCTCTCAAATGAGTTGAAAGATATGCACATTTAAAAATTAGGACATCATAGACTAAAATAAATTTGGAAATTGAATTAATATTGTTGTCGCAAGTTCACTAATCTTTTTTCTCTTGTTTTGCAGGATAGTCACAAAGTTGGAAACGAGACGGACAATACGTAAAGCTGAAAGCATCATCAAATCCATCCTTCTTGTGCCCCCAAGTGAAGGGGCACTTCTTTCTTTCGCCCCCTAAGTGAAGGGGCGGCCACAGCTACACTGTGAAACACTTCCTGTAGGTTGGTACTTCCCAAAACTTGACATCTAGAAGGGGTTCATATCTGCTTCGCCCCGGCACTAGGATCATCAAGTCGTGTGGACTGTGCAAATACACGCTGCTCTAATAATTTTTTTGCTGTGGTTGGATTTACCTATTGCTATGTTTAATATTCTTTTTCATTCCTACATTAGTAAAGGTTAGAGACTTGCGGGATTTCATCACCCAAAAAGCTCTCTAACAAGTGGGACCACCCATTAAGGATACGAAGAAATTCGTATCACACGAAAATTGAATGTCCCGGACCTCAAAATAACTGTTAATAAAAAAGAGTAGCAAGATTCCCGCGGGATTTCATCACCTAACGGATAGGAGTACCGGAACGGGGTACAAACACGGGTTTATAGGATACGACCCCAGCCTAGCGCCACAAAATACTGGTTGTAGGTTTGCGACGTCACCGTTCCGAGTGCTGACGTACGATAATGCGACTCCCTCGGGCGTAAGGACTGAACATCTACTTTAAGCTGGTACTAGCATAGTGACGCAGGGGAGTATAGGAACCAAAACCTTTTGCCATCCTACCCATTTTGAATATAGAAGAATATAGGGGAGACCTAATTATTACTTCTAAAAAATGGTTATGTACAAAAGTTTAGGCTTGATTGGTTATTTATTGCATTGGGTGTTGCTTTTATTTCAAAATGTCATACATGCAAGAACATTGGAATCCATACAGCTAAAAATTCGACATCCCGCAACAACCTCATAATCATTTTCAATCATGGGATCACCAAAAATCTCAATACATAGAACCTTTCCAATCTCATTCATATATGGAGGCCCATCAGTTTGTTCAGTCATTCAATCAGTTCCCACCCGCTCCACCCAAACCATTTTTGGAAGATATCCTTGCTCTCTTCATGCAACAATCAATAGAAAGTAAAAAACAAGTATTGCAATTTAAGCAACAAATAATGCAATTCCAACAACAGACATTGGCGAATCAAACTTCTACGACCCAATCTATTTATAGATTGGAGACTCAGATAACTCAGTTGTCAACTACGTGGAGTGAAATAGAGCATGAAAAACTTCTAAACAATGAAAAAGAACAATTCGAAGTTAAATCCCCTTGTGATTTATAAATGGATGAATTCAAGCGTAATCAGGGAATGTTTTCTCTGTGGGGTGAATGAATACCATATTCTAAGACAGATTTAGAAGATGAATATTTTAAGGTTGACGATCCTATGTCACAAGAAGATCTTGAAGAAGCCCTCCAAATTCAACCATCGATGTCACCATCCATCATTTCATTTGTTAACCCAATAAATTATTTCGAGGAAACTATGACCGAGACTGAATATTTTTCCCTCTCCTCTAATGATTTTTCTGAGGATGATGATGACTAGATAAAATATGAATATATGGAATCACCATCTCATTATACGATAATTTGCGAGGAATTTGTAGATGATGATATTTGTACCAAAGTCAAGAAATTAGAAATTGTTGAACCTGTTGCAGATGTTATCAATTTGTCATTTCCATCTCAGTCTCCTTATGAGTCACCTCAGCCTTGCCTTGAGCCGCATCCACCTGACACAAATTACAATATTGGAAACCAGTGGGTGGATGACCCTTCTTTACAGGATATACCACTATTATTAGGGGCTTATTCTATTTTGGTTACTAATTCACCAAACGCACCTATACCCATTGTCTTTTATAGGTGGCACACCTCTCCCTCTTCTCTCTCTCATTCTCATTTAATTTCCCACCTAACACATCTCATTCCTTTGTACTACTCATCTTCTCTTATTGGTTTGTTTTTTCATCTTTCCACGTCTTTCAATAACCCCTTTAACTTAAATTGAGAAAAAAACACATAACTATTATTTTTTCTTCTTCGTTAATATTAACGCAAGACGGCGTTTACGTTTAAGAATATTAATGTAGCTTTATTATACATTCTCTCTTGAGACAATGCAAAACGGTTTGAACTTGACTCTTGAAAAATTCACAAATCTATATCCCTCTCTTAATAATTTAAAACCCTATGATGAATGATCACAAACAACCTTGGTTTTTGCCCGCTGTGCTGGGAGGAAAATTCAGGTACATCATTGCGTAGGATCATGAAGAAATCAAGACTAAGGGAATTTCAAAGATAGAAATATTGAGGTTGTTTGAGAGTTTAAGAAGAAAGTAAAAACGTTTGGGGAGAGCGAATGAAACCATGGTTTTGGAGAGAGAAATAAAAGTAATTAGGGGGTGTGCCTTAATTAATTTAAATCAAATTAACCCCTACATATCTCGAGGATGGGAGTGTATGTGCCCCAAAGTTTAGCATGCTCTCTATATTAATGAGGGTGCTCTATATTAAGAACACTAGTGCCCAAAACAACTTCTGAAGAAAAAACCTATAATAGAAGCCTTTTTACTTTTCAAGTAACAAATGAAACCTCTAAATTTTTCTCTCTATAAACAATGTTGAATGGTTTTATTTGTTCCATTTTGTGTCTGTGAAGTCTCGAGGTTGTTTCAGTCGAAGATAATGACAAAATGGAGATCTTTGGACAGAAGGTAAGTATAACTCAATGATAAATGATAATTTTTTTTATTTAATTGTCGTTCGAACGAGATTTTAAGTCGTTCGAATGACTTGGTGTGTCTCCTGGAAATTTGGCCCAAAGCCAATTTTCGTTCGAACGAGTTTTATTGTCGTTTGAACGAGTTGACATATCCCCTGGTTTTTGGCCCATAGCCAATGTTTCATTCGAACGATTCTCAGGAGAAATAGGGCTACTATTTAAGCAAACCTTATTTTCCTTTTCTACCCCGGTCTTTTTGTTTCAAAAACCAATTTATTTATCAGAAGGCTAAAAACTCTTTATCAGAGAGTGAATTCAATATCAATTAATCTTCTTATAATCCAGAGATTGATGTTGAGAGAACATACTTCCTACATATCATTGAAGAAGGTTCTTGGTGGGAGATCATGAAGGGCCGTTGAGAGAACATAAGAATATTTGGTAGGAGATTAAGAAAGGTTGTTGCGAGAACAGAAGAACGATTCTTGGCCTGAAGCTTTGGTCAGAAGAAAGATAATCTTGAGACTAGGTTATCAAGTGTAGTTCAGATTAAACTCTTTTTGATTAGTAAATTTTTAGTTGTTGATTTCATCAACAACGACCTGTGGTTTTTCTCCTGTATAAGGAGTTTCTCCTGGGTGAACAATTACTTGTGTCTTTTAACTCCTTGTCTTTACTTTTGATTGTTTCTGTTCAATCCTAGATCATTGATTGATAGGAATAGTTCTGACCTAATCTATCAAAATACATTAAATACGAGCACATAAAATTTAAATTGGTATAAGAACAGAATCGCTTGTAGGCTTTATATCCTGAGCTGTGATCCTGTTTACGTGCTTGCTTAATTTAATGGATTCTAAAAAATTTGGAGGTCCTATAAATCGTCCACTACTCTTTGATGGAAAAAACTTTCCTTATTGAAAGGTTCGAATGATTACCTTCTTGCAATCCATGGGAGAAGATGTATGGATTGCCATTGAAGATGGATGGGTGCCTCTGACTGTTATGCGGGGTGAACCAACAATTGCTGTAGAAGCTCCTAAACCAAGAAATCAATAGTCCAAGGAAGAAAAATTAATATCTAGGTATAATTCTAAAGGTCTTAATGCTATCTTTAATTCGATAAGCCAAAGTGAGCATAGGCATATATTTGCGTGTACCACTTCGAAAGAAGCTTGGGACATCTTGATGCGCACTTACAAAGGTGATGATACGGTTAAAGAAAGTAAATTGCTAATGCTTATATCTCAATTTGAAAACATCAGGATGAGTGAGAATGAGTTATTTAGTGAGTTTTATGCCAGACTTAGCGACATTGTCAACAATAGTTCTTCTATAGGAGATGGATATACTGATGTTCAAATAGTACATAAAAGTCTAAGATCTCTTCTTAAGAGTTTTAGATCTAGACGTGATACCATAGAGGAAGCACACAATCTTGAAACCATGAAACCTGACACACTTGTTAAAAAATTACGTACGTTTGAAATTGAAATGGAAATGGAAAACCCTAAGAAGAATAAGAGTGTGGCATTTAAGTCTTCCTCCAACTCTTTGTCTTCTCAGGGAACCAGAGATGTTGACAACTACTGTGTTTTTGACAATGATGAGGAACTTGACTTTGACTCTCAGATTGCTCTTATAAGCCAACAATTTAGAAAACTTTTGAAAAAGATGCAATTTGAAAAACAAGGGCAAAATGTGAATTTCAAGTCTCGTCCTCATGACCGTGTTAAGTCTTATGGCAAACAATCTAACTCAAGTACTTATCCTCACAATGACTCTGATCAAGATCTTAATAAGGTTGAATGCTATAGATGTCGCAAGTATGGTCATTATGCTCACAACTGTCTCACTAAGAGCTCTAATAGTAACCATAAGGCCATGAATATTAAAGTAACTTGGGATGATGATCATCCCAAAGAATATGAAAATGGTAACTATTGTGCATTTCCTAGTATAATAAACTCTAGTAATAATTATTCTGACCCGTTTGAACTAGAAATCTTTATTGAAGGTCAGAGTGATTATGAAAGTGATAATAGTGAAGAATCTAAGATTGAGGAATTGTATTCTCAACTTATTTCTCAGCTTGAGAAACTTAAGAAAGAGAAAGATGTTCTTATTGTCAAACTTGATATGTGTGAAAAAGAAAATCATACTGTTGTGGGGAAATTAAAATTGACTGAAACTGAACTTGAGAAGCTCAAACTTGACTTGACTTTTACTAACCAGAAACTTGAAGTTTTTCTCCATGGAGTAAAGAATATTGACAAAAATGCTAAGTATGAGCAAAAATGGTACTGTCAAAAGGGGACTTGGATTTGATGAACAAAATGCTAAGTCTACACCTCAAATTACCAAGTTTGTCAACGCTACTCCAGTGCCATCTTTGCCCATACAAAGTGTTAATAATGCTCCTCATAGTCAGACTAAATAGCCTTTTGTCTTTCATATATTGTATTGTAAGGCTTGTGGTCAAAAGGGTCATCTTGTTCCCATTATAAATATGTTCCTCAATTTCGTGGTAGGAACAATCTACATTTGGAAAGAGAGAAACCCCAACGATCATATGCCCAACCATTTGCTAACTCGTTTTTTGCCCAAAAGTCTTTTAATGATTCCAGGAATATGACTCAAGCGACAGAAGAACGTAAGAAAGTGAGATCTGTTTGGGTCCAGAAGAAGGACCTTCTACCATAATTATGGTCCTATGTTACAGTAATGGCTCTAAATGCATTTAACTCTACACAGTGGTATGTAGATAATGGATTCTCTCAGCACATGACAGGGGATGCCACACGTCTGAATAATGTCACAGATATTCAAGGAGGTGATCTTACTTTTGAAGGAGGAATAAGTGGAAAGATTGCGGGAAAGGGGCGTTTAGAAGGAATTGGGTGCCCGATAGTCGATAATGTACTCTATGTCAAAGGAATCACTGCAAATCTTCTGAGTGTGAGTCACTTATGTGATGCGGACAACACAGTAATATTCGACAAGAAAAAATGTTATGTTTTTGATAATACTGGGAAATGCATTGTGGCTGTTGATAGAACTTTGGACAACTGCTATGCTGTATCACAAAAGGAGATATATGTAAAGTTGCTAAGATAAGTGATGTGGAACTTTGGCACCAACGGTTAGGATATATGAACTTCAGTAATCTGGCGAAGATTACTAGTAAGGAAATAGTTTGGGGGGTTTGGAAACTAAGCAAGCTAACCGATGCAGTGTGTGGACCATGTCATATTGGGAAGCAAACCAAGAGTCTGCACAAAAAATCTACCAACATTGCCACTACGCGAGTTCTGGAGTTAATTCATATGGATTTGATGGGTCCTATGAGGGTGAGTACTTTGGGTTGAAATAAGTACATTTTGGTTATGGTTGATGATTTCCCACAGTTCACCTGGATTACACTATTAAAGCAGAAGTCAGACACATTTGAAAAATTTCATGCTATAGCTCTGCGAATACAAAATGGGAAAGATTGCTCTATTGACAAAATTCGAAGTGATCGTGGAGGAGAGTTCAAGGATAGTGATGTGATTGAGTACTGTAAAGAAAATAGGATCAAACATAAATTTTTAGCACCAATCACACCGCAGCAAAACGGAGTCGTAGAATGAAAGAGCCGATTTCTACAAGAAATGGGGCAGGTATTATTTTATGGAAAGAATATTCCTAATCACTTTTGGGGAGAAGTTATTCATACCTCGTGTCACATTATCAACAGAGTTTATCTGCGTCCTCTTACACTTAACACGCTGTATGAATTCTGGCTTGGGAAAAAGCCGAACGTGAAATACTTTCATGTGTTTGGGAGTAAGTGTTATGTCACTTGTGATCGGGAGAACATTGGAAAATTTGATGCCCGAAGCGATGAAGGTATTTTAGTGGAATATACCGCAAACAGTAGTGCTTATCGTATTTACAACTTGAAGACCAAAATGGTCATGGAGTTGATTAATGTGTTAGTTGATGATTTGACAGTTCTTGGATAAACAGATGATGGAGATAGTAATGTTTAAGTAGATTCCCTGCCAACCTCATCTATTGTGACATAAGATGTTCAAGAAGAACCTCACGCTAAAGCACCTAAAATATCTTCTGGGGAAATTTTTGTACCAAATGTTATTGTCTGTACTAATCTATCTCGGAATTGTGGTACTCCTAGATACCTTGATGATTATGAATGCCCTATACTTCATGAGTCCACTAGGTGTGTCGGGTATCATTGTTCTACGTTATATGAGACAGTGGAGAGTGTGTGTTATGAGCCATCATTGAACCAACCAATGTGAAAGATGCCTTATCTGATGAATATTTAATTAACGCAATGCAAGACGAGCTCAATGAATTCAAACTACAAGATGTGTGGGACTTAGTATCACGACCGGCAAATACTAATATTATTGGCACTAAGTGGATTTACAAGAACAAGTTCGATGAGAACGGTGACGTTGTCCGAAACAAAGCATGGTTGGTAGCTCAGGGATTCAATCAAATAAAAGGGGTGGATGTCGAAGAAACTTTTACTCCCAGAACTAGACTTGAATCGATTCGGATGCTTTTTGCATTTGCTTGTCACAAAAAATTTAAGCTTTATCAGATGGATGTGAAAAGTGTATTCTTGAATGGGCTACTTGAGGAAGAAGTGTATGTAGCTCATCCAAAGGGGTTTGAAGATCCTCATCACCCAGAGCATGCTTATCATTTAAAGAAAGCACTTTATGGCCTAAAACAAGCTCCTCGAGCGTGGTATGATAGACTTTCTAACTTTCTACTTGGAAAGGGGTTCATTTGAGAGGGAGTTGATAATACATTATTTATGCTACGGGAAGGAGATGATACTCTTATTGCTCAGGTTTATGTGGATGATATTGTTTTTGGATCTATGTCGGACTCTCGTGTCAAAGCATTCGGCGAGTTAATGGGAAAAGAGTTCGAGATGAGCATGGTTGGAGAATTGACCTATATCTTAGGTCTTTAAATCAAGCAGCGGGAGGATGGTATCTTTGTTTCTCAATCTAAATATGCAAATGGTATTGTCAAAAAAATTGGTTTTGATTCCTCCAAACATGCCCGGACACCAATGAGTACTACCACAAAATTGAGTAAGGACTCTGCAGGTACTGATGTAGATCAAAAGATATATAAGAACATGATAGGAAGCTTATTGTATCTTACAACTAGTCGACCAAACATTATGTTCTGTGTTTGCATATGTGCACGTTATCAGGCAAGTCCTAAGGAATCCCACTTACATGCTGCTAAACAGATCATTCGATATGTGTCTGGGACTTATGAGTTTGGATTGTGCTATACTCGAGATACTACATCTGAAATTATTGGATACTCAGATGCTGATTGGGCCGAAAATTCTGATGAAAGGAAGAGTACCTCTGGGGGATGTTACTACATTGGGAACAATCTCGTGGCATGGCAAAGCAAGAAACAAAATTGTATTTCACAGTCTACTGCGGAGGCAAAGTATATTGTTGTGGGAAGTTGTAGTACTCAACTAGTCTAGATGAGGCAAATGTTATATGATTACGGGATGAATCAGGGAGTAATGTCACTTTATTGTGATAATACAAGTGCAATCAACATTTCCAAGAATCCTGAACAACATTCACGGACCAAACACATTGACATCCAATTTTACTTCATTCGAGACCATGTTGAGCGGAAGATTGTAATTGTGGAGTATGTTTGTACGGAGAACCAACTTGCTGATCTCTTCACCAAACCCTTGAATGTTATTCAGTTTAAAAATCTTCAATACGCTATTGGTGTTTGTTATATTTCCTAAATTCCTCTGGTCCTTCTGTCTGTGGTGTCGCTATCTTGTGGACATCGTCAGGTATGTGTCGTGTCTTTTACTCTTATTGACTATCTTCCTTGTTTTGCACTTAGCCTATCGAGCTTTCCATATGCATGTATGGAAATTATTTACGTGTTCTATATTCATTTAATGCTTAAGTTACTTGGCATCACTTATTCGTCATGAGGTTCAACTGTCCCTGACTTTCGGTATATGTATAAATCTTGAGGGGCAATGAAGAGACTTCGTTACCTAACATTATGTGTAGATCTAACCTTTTGTTCTAGCGTTGAGTGTTATTAATTAAATTCTTTCCAGCAAACTCTCTCTTTATTTTTGATCTCATTATTTAATGCATTTAGTCAATTGTTGGTGGTAATATATAATTCAAGTTAAAATACTAGAACATTTTTTCTACTTGATTCGAGGCGAAATGAGATATTGCACAAGTCTTAAGATATGATTTTAGGCATTTTTATTTGCTCTTGTTTTGACCTTTTAACATCAAACCCAAAATCGTTAATTCACTTGCTACCCGTTGAGTCTAAAATAAGCCATTTTTTGTATTGGCCAAATTCTTATTTTAACCTTTTGTTATGAGGACAGGAAGTAATACAATCTGAAGGGTGATGTGTGTATGAGTGCTGCTTAGGAGAATGTTTTGTTACAATAAAATGTATATTCAAAGAGTGCCAGAAGATGTATTGATAACAACAATGGAGGTGATCACAACAAAGGTAGAAAAAAAATATAATAAAAAAAAAAAGAGAGGAAAGGAGGTTTATTGATAACAACAATGGAGGTGGAAGTTCTTTTTGTCCAAAAAATGCTAGCAAAACACCTTTTTCCTCACTAGCCTACCCTTGTTTTTATTACAACCTTAAAAGTCCTAGTTGATTCTATATCTAGTACAATCGGGATTAGTGGAGATGATAGTTTGAAAATCTATGGTACTTAACTTGACACCACCAAAACAATTGATATTCCTTCAATGAGATCTTCAGTAAAATGGCGCTGCTTTCTTGGATTATGAATTTTTAACTTCATTACTCATATTCATATTCCCTAAGAGTGATTACTAGTAAATTCTCAGTGACTTTGAGTGACCAACCATGAGAGGCCTAAGTTGAATCATGTTTCCAATATAGTGCTCTTCGTATGCCTACTTATCAGGACTTTGTTTGGACTACACACACACACACCGAGTTCTTTTGAATTATTTAGTGTATAACTCTATAATATTCTCTATCGTGTTCCTGCTATGCTTATAGATATGACTACATATATTGAGGGGGAGTGTGTCTGTTAGTCTTGTTTTTCTTTTTTTGCCCTCTGCGTTTGTTTATGGCTACTCAGTGATTTTGGATGAGTTTTTCTTTTCTTTCATCCATTTCATTTTTTTATCCATTACATCCTTTGGTTCATCCATTTCAAAACTGCAGTGTATTTATTTTGGAAAAGATTCCGTTTCGTTAGAATGACTTCTATAGTCGTTCGAACGAGTATCGGGTTTGGTTGTTTTATAAATAAATTTGGTTTGTTTTTTTTTTGGTCTCTCTCTCTCTTCTTCTCAACTACACTCCACCATTGTTCTTCAAAGCTTGTTGTTGGGTCTTGATTGAAAGGAAATTAGCTAAAGTTGGTATCTTCTCTACTCCTCCACGTTCAATTTGAAGCTTGGGTTTCAATTTGGTAAGTTTTGGTTCCCCGTACTGTTTGTGCCCTAGTTTTTCTTTGGTATGTTTCTTTGGACGAATTGGCGTAGACCTGTATGAAAAATTTCATTAGTTGCTTATTTAACCTCTGTGATTGTTGATATTGTGGGCATTTTTAGTTTTGGCATTTTTTTACTGTTTGTACAAGGGGATTTTTGTTGGTATATTTGAAGAACTGATTGATTGGTTGGAAGCAGTGTTGAATATAAGTGGAAAAGAATTTGGGATTGATCACTACAAGTTTTGGGGTGAAATTGTGCTTGTTTGGGTTCCCCTGCTTAACCGTGTTGGTTAACTTTAGGGAGGTGGTGGTGTTGTTTTCGTACAGGTGTTAGAGGTTTCTTGGCTTCAGTAGGTCTGTATTTTTTGATTGATATTGGGTTGGTTATACACTTGAGACTGCTAGTTACAGTATCTTGCCCTTTTTGTTCAAATGGTACCTAAGCAACGGATCAATAATAAGAGATTTCGCTTTGACAATACAGGTATTCTTGATGGCCAGAGGGTTGGTGCTAACCCAGTATATTGGGCTACAGAAAAAGGGTTTAAAGATCTACCAATTGTGAAAGAAAAAGTCATCAACATCAAAGTCTTTCTGAGGTGAATGAAGGCTATGCCCGGGTTTTTGCGAAGTTTAAAGAAAGAAATTGGACCAAGATTCTTACTCTGTCTGGAAAGGTTTATCCAAAGATTGTTGGACTATTCTATGCTAGTCTGCAACTTGAGCATATCCGTACTCTGTATAGTCATACTTTCTCCGTTACTATTGATGGCTCCATATACACAGTCACTAGGGATAATATCTACACTATTTTGGGTTTCCGTTCTTCTCAGTGCATTGCGGTTCCGAGATGTATTTGGCCAACATCGTATTATACCTAGCCTGCTGTTACTTCTGAGGGGGAGTTCGAGGAGGCTAGTGTTCCTATTCTTCCTGATTTGCATACTATGGTGATTGACATCATGGCTCAGTTTCGTCTGTATACTGGATCGGGTATTGTTTCCCGAAAGATGTTAGGTGATGAGTCTCGCCTGGTCCACAACATAGTTATTACAAATATCATTACGCATTCTCAAAAGAATGAACTCTCTTAGTGGATGAAGGTCTTCCTTTATGCCTTCAAGAATGCTATTGAGATAGATCTTCCTAATGTCATTCTTGAGGAGATGATTGATGCTAGCACCAAAACGGCGACCAGAAGTTCATTACCGTTTGCTCGACTTGTTATGGAAATTCTTACTGCTGCTGGCTACAAAGTATTCCCTAATGAACCTGAGGATATAAAAACTAAAAAATTAGATGCGAGTAGTTGTCACAAGAGTGCATCTCATCTTCCTCCTGTGCTACCTTCTGCGCCTGTCCCTTTAAGTGAGCACATCGGTTCTTCTAGCTCAGCGGCACAGCCTCAGGATGTGTTTTCTATTCAGAGTATTGGGAGCATGTTCAGACAGTGACGACCAGGTTGGGTGCTATTGAGGGTTGTCTGGAGACTATTGAGGGGCACCTGGAGACAATTGAGGTGGAGGTTCGGGTCCTTCGTCCTGTCGAGGAGTCACATGGTTTTGTGTTTCATTATGATTCTGGAGATGACTGACTGCATAGGGTGCCTTTGTTAGATTTTTTTTGTTCTCCATCTGCTATCCATTTTGGTTTCTTTTGTCTGTTTTTTTTCTTTGAGATTCTATTTTTTTTGTTTTGTGAGCATGTGAGATAAGAACTTTTGTACTAATTCTACCAGTTTATCTAGTACTATGTTTTGTTTATCTCTTTATCAGTTATCTCTAATTTCTTTTCTTTCAGATAGTTGTTTGTAGTTGTTTGATTGTTTTTTCCATGACAAATTGGGAGAGGAAAGAGTTTACATAACTGGTTTGCAAATGCTTCTCTAGATGTATATGTTATTTTTTTGAGTTGGTCTGTGTGGCTATCTTCTAAGTTCCTTTTTCCACATATATCATAAACGCATTTGCTGAGTGTGCAGATATTAAATCGCACTATCTGATGAAAACAGGGTTGTAAGACGATATTATTCCTAGAAGAGGTCCAGAGATTAAACCTATTCAGAAAAGGGTGGTGTCTTTCTAAGGTCTAGGCACTCTCTGTCGCTGGGAAGTCTAGGCACTCTCTGTCGTCTTAGTTTTTATTTTTCATGAAATGAATCAAAGGGGGAGATTGAAAGGTTTTATTTGCTCCATTTCGTGTTTGTGAAGTCTCGAGGTTGCTTCAGTTGAAGAAACTGACAAAATGGAGATCTCTGGACAGAAGGTAAGTATAACTCAATGATAAAGGATTAAGCTTTCTATTTAATTGTCACTCGAACGATTTTTATTGTCGTTTGAATGAGTTGACATATCCCCTGGTTTTTGGCCTATAGCCAATGTTTTGTTCGAACGATACTTATTGTCGTTCGAACGACTCTCGGGCGAAATAGGGTTACTATTTAAGCAAACCTTGTTTTCCTTTTCTCCCCTGGTCATTTTGTTTCAAAAACCAATTTATTTTTCAGAAGGCTTAACTCCTTTATCAGAGAGTGAATTAAATATCAATCAATCCACTTCTAATCCAGAGATTGATGTTGAATTAGTTTGACAATACTTCCAACATATCGTTGAAGAAGGTTCTTGGTGGGAGATCAAGAAGGGCTGTTGAGTGAACGAAAGAAGATTTGGTGGGAGATCAAGAAAGGTTGTTGCGAGAACAGAAGAGCGATTCTTGGCGTGAAGCTTTGGTTAGAAGAAAGATAATCTTGAGACTAGGTTATCAAGTGTAGTTCAGATTAAACTCTTTTTGATTAGTGGATTTTTAGTTATTGATTTCATCAACAATGACCTGTGGTTTTTCTCCTGTGTAAGGAGTTTCCGCAGGGTGAACAATTGCTTGTGTCTTTTAATTCTTTGTCTTTACTTTTGATTGTTTCTGTTCAATCCTAGATCATTGATTAATGGGAATAGTTCTGACCTAATCTATCGAAATACATTAAATACAAGAACATAAAATTTCAAATGTATAGAGGAATCAGTTAAAGTAAATCAAACTTTAACTTGGAGCAAGAGATCTCTATGTATTAACATTTTTTTCGACAAGGAATCTAAACAAACTTTAATTATATACCCGATTTACGAACTATCGATGGCATCACACTGTTGTTGTAGTTTAATTGGAACATAAAAAGTGAATTTTAATGATATCTTTCGTTGCTTGATTATCATGCATGCACCTACTACAAGAAAAAAGGGGCAGGGACAGGGCAGGGGAAGGTACCTAATATATTTCCAATATCACCTATTCTCGAATACAAAACATTGCATACTCTTGTGAAAGGGCATAACAAAGTACAAGAGCCTATACTTATGAAGATCCACGTTGTGTTTAATTTGATATTGGTGGTGGAGAATATGCATGGTGTGTTTTGAACCCGGCTTGTGTGAGGTACGTATTCACCTATCTATACGTGAGCCCCTCTAAAGGCTGAAAATATGATGTATATTTCTCCAACTCAAAGAAAACAAATATAATATACTTATTAGTTGTTTTATGCTCTACCAAATATACCCCTATCAACTGAAACATCCATATTTGGTATTGGTTTCATTCCGTGTTAATTGTCAGCACTATCTCGTGGTTATTCATTGTAAGAGTGTGCACATAGAATGACTACAGCTGGACTGACACCGAACAACTACGTTGGTTTTGTACCCCTTCGCTCAAATACTTTATCCCATTAGTATTTTACAAAATGAGCAAAAGAAGTATTATTTTGATAAAAATAGGCTTCTATTCGAATAAACTTTTATTCTATTTGAATAAACCTAGCAGAACCATCTTTGCTCGAATAGAGTTTTGTTTTGTTCAAACAAAGCAGTCATAACCTTCTCTGCTCGAATAGACTTTTACTCTGCCCGAATAAAGCATGTGATTTTTAGCTTTTTTATAAAAGGCTTCTTTTTTATTTTGAACTTCACCTCTTCCAAAACCAAATTTAGGGCTTGAGATATTTTGAGAGAAGAGGGAATTCAACAATTATTTCGATCTAAAATTTCAAAAGCCTAATTCCAATTTTAGATTTTGAGTGTTAGAGGGATTCAAGTTTTGAAGTTTTGGTGTGTGATCCGAAGCGAGGCGTTGTGAGAACGAAGGACATTGCGAGAACAAGGAGTTGATTGCAAGAAGCTCAATTAAAAGAGTGGTAACCAAATGATTTTCTTATCGAGTCTATAAGTGATTAATTTTTTGTAAATTCTTTTCAATAATGATTTTTTTTTGTCGGGCTATTCGGCAGCGACCTGTAGATTTTTTTTATAAGAAAGGTTTTCTACAGGGTTATACAAAATTATTCTTGTGCTTTTGATTGCTTATTGCTATCACTAAATTATTATATCAACTTGAGCTAGGTTAGAATTAGACAATTTGTTTCAAGGATTATCAGACCAAAGTTATTTGACCTAATTTAATTGAAATCGATTAATCTCAAGGACTCAAAAATTTTAATTGGCATAAGAGTGGTCATGCTCAAAGGCCTGAAAATCTGAGTCTGGATCCTAACTTGTGTATTTGAGATTAATGGATTCTGAAAGATTTGGAAGTCCCATATATCGTCCGCCCCTCTTCGATGGAAAAGACTATCCTGGAAAGTCCAAATGGTTGCATTCTTACAATCACTATGAGAAGATATCAGGATTGCAATCGAGGATGAATGGATTCGCACTACTATGACAAATGGAATGGGTTATGAAGCTGATGATGTCCTTAAGCCTAGGAATCAATGTTCTAAGGGCGAAAAGGAAGCTACTGTTTATAATTATAAGGGTCACACTGTTATTTTAATGGCTGTGAGCCCAAGTAAGTTTTGACACATATCTCCTTGTACCACTTCGAAAGAAGCTTGATACATATTAGTTTGAACTCATGAAAGCGACGATATAGTGTAATAAAGAAAATTGTAAATGTTTACCTCCCAATTTGGGAATATTCGCATGAATGAGAATGAACCTTTTGATGATTTCTATGTGAGATTAAGTGACATTATCAACACTAGTATCACATTAGGTGTAGCTTACTCAGATGTTCAAATCGTTTTCAAAGTCTTGAGGTTTCTTCCCAATAACTTTATATCTAGGCGTGATGCTATAGAGGAAGCTCAAGATCTTAAATAAATAAAACCTTACTAGAAAGTTGTGAATATTTGAACTCGAGATGCATATGGAAAATACTCAGAAGAATAAAGTGCTACTTTTAAGTCTTCCTCTACCTCTTCCTCTTCTAAGGGTACTGTAATAGCCTAATTCTAAGATTTGGACTTAGCCTTTACACCAGATGTAATCAAAATGCTAATAATAACTAACACAAAAGTTTAGCCTGAAAAATATTTGAATAAGTTAAAAACCACAATTTCTCTTGAGGATTTTAGAAAAAGTCCATTCTTTGTCTATGTTGTGTAAGTAATTCTTGATGAAGAGTTTTCGCAGGTGTTCAAAAGTTATGATGGATACTTCAGGTAGTGTGTAGAACCATCACAGAGGTACTCCGGACAAGCTGGTAGGGAAGAGCCGATAGAGAATGTGGTTGGGCATGGAATGTTGTCCTAAGGCATCCTGGAATTCTTGGACGTGATCTACTGGATCTATTCATTTGTATTTGCGGATCTTCAAAGTATAGAATCTGGTGGGGACTTCGCCTTCCAATAGCTCTTGTGCGATCGGACTTTTATGTAATATGTTATGGATTACTTTAGTTGGGGTCTGAGCTTCGAGCATTTCTTTGATTCATCTCTCGACAAGTTCCTGAGTCATGTATTGTCGAGCTGTGGTAGTCAGGCGGGTGACACGTCCTTCTCAAGGATTATGGTCGCCACTCCCTTCACTTAAACGTTCTTTTACTGAGACTTGAATTCTTCGAGGTAGATTTTCAATCCGTTTAACTCTCGCTGGGCCGCCATCTACTTCCTGGTGGGCCTCCTGAATTGGGATGGGTTCCATTTCATGTTGATGATGGTCACGTGATTGCCTTTCGGAGGAGGTCCGATTCTATCATGAATGAAAATTCGCGGGCCTTCAGGTTGCACGGCTTTGTTCTTCTGGGCAAGAACTTGTTGACCTTGTAGAACCTTCAGTGCGTCCTAAACACTCGCCAGCTGTTGCTCCTAAGCAACACTTCTTTCTGCTATAGAATTTAAGGTGGCCCGCAGATGTGCTTGCGCAACATTTTCTTTTGCTTGAACTATTGACGTGCTCTGACCTAGAGGTGTCATTCTAAAAGGAGATGATCAGCAGTTTCTAAGACAATGGGTTTGAGAGCTTCGATTTCCACAGACGGTGCCAGGCAAAATAAATCACCTCCTAGTAGTAATAGATTATATCACAAAATGGGTAGAAGCAGTCCCTCTATGCCGCACACGCGAAGATGAAGTCATCTGGGAAATTATCATCCGATTCGGTTCCCCCATCTCATCCGAATTGATAATGAACCCTAGTTCATTGGCTTCAGAGTTGTTGAATTCCTTAATCAACACAATATCATTCACTCCCCTTCAAATCCATATTACCCTCAAGGAAATGGCCTGGTAGAAATTACTAATCGAACTATAGTGGATGGGATCAAAAAGTGCTTGATAAAGAAAAAGGGTAATTGGGTCCAAGAACTACCACATGTCCTGTAAGCATATCGCACAACACCTCAGGTATCAATTAGATGCACCCCGTTCTTACTAGCATATGGTACATAAGCAATCATCCCCACTCTTTATCATCACCCAATACGCGATCATACCATAACGGATGAAGAGAATGAGTACCAGTTGGCATGTAACATGAATTAGATTGAGGAGACGAGAGACATAACAATCATGAATTTGGGAAGATACCACAAAGCTCTAGCCCGATCATACAACAGGCGCGTTCGTCAAAGAGAGTTCAAAATCAAAGATCTCGTCCTACGAGAAATTCTTAAACATAGAAAAAAAGTAAACGCTGGGAAACTGTCTGAAAATTGGGAAGTCCCTTTTGTTATTGTAAAAAAAAATGGCCTTGGTTCTTACTATCTCGCCACTGAGCATGGAGATCAAATCTCTAATCCTTAGAACACGAGGAGATTGAAATTGCATCGCCAATAAAAATCCATCATAGTATACTTTTCTACAAATCAATCTATCATCTTGTATGACGATCTTTCATCAATGAAAGATTTATGTTCGATCCCCATACATCTAAGTACTTTCCACTATTTCATACAGTACTCTATCTAACATATTCATCGTACATCAATCTTACACCAATGAAATACTTGTGTTCGATTTCCCTATACTATAGTACTTTTCTAATATATCTAACAAATATTTCTATATACAGGTTATAGATCATTTGTTACTTTGGCCAAACAGATCATCTATTATATTACAGATTGTTTGTTGCTTTGGCCAAACTGATCATCTATAACATTACAGATCGTTTATTGTTTTTGCCAAACCGATCATCTATTACATTATAGATCGTTTGTTACTTTGGCCAAACTGATCATCTATTACATTATAGATTGTTTGTTGCTTTGGCCAAACTGATCATCTAGTATATTACAGATTGCTTGTTTCTTTTGCCAAACTGATCATCTATTATATTACAGATCATTTGTTGCTTCAGAAAAACTGATTATCTATCACATTACAGATCGTTTGTTGCTTTGGCCAAACCGATCATCTATTAAATTATAGATTGTTTGCTGCTTTGGTCAAACTGATCATCTATTGCATTATAGATCATTTGTTGCTTTGGCCAATCTGATCATCTTTTACATTACAGATTGTTTGTTGCTCTGGCCAAACTGATCATTTATTTATATTAAAGATCGTTCGCTGCTCTGGCCAAACCAATCGCCTCTTACGTTATAAATCATTTATGGCTTCAACCAAACTGATATGCTATCTATGCTCCTCTACGTTTTATAACCTCTAGGACCATCCTATACAACAGATGTTTGACTAATACGGTATCGTTGATTTAACGAAAGGTTAGTATAAATCATTCATTATTCTAGACATTCCTATTTTCATACATTATATGCGTTAGTATACATAGCACATCCTCACAATCGTTACTCCTCACTAGAGCTACCACTCAAGCAATCACCTATATTAGAAGGTCCCGCAACGTCAGGTACATAACCCGTGTACAGCCGTTGATGCATAAGCTCTGATATTTTCACCATAACAATTTTCTTTCCATCTCTAACCATACTCTATCTCAGAACTCCAATTTTGGCCACCACGGGACCTAAATACTCACACCGTATCACCTCCATCTCACACTGCGTACTTTTTCCTACTACAGCATCATACACCAGTTTGCTTTCTTCTTCCAATCTCTGGAACTTTGATGCAAAGAATAAAATTACTGTTGTCACATCTCTCTCATACACGTCACCTGCTTGAGTCTTCATCTGTTTAGACAGAATAAACTCTCTAAGTTTAGTTTGAGCTTCCTTCAGTGAAGTTTTCAAATGATCGCAATGCTTTTCTACTCGTCGTTTCTCATCCTGCATAACAAAATTCTGAGACTCTAGCACTGTCATGAACTCGTCCATACGATAAATCAGATACATTGACCCATCAAGTTCTGCTTCATGATTCTCCCATTCTACCCTTCTTTCATCAAGATGTATCTCTGCCTGCAATAGGCCAACATATAACTTCGTATTTGCATAACGCAATTTCGTATTCTCATCCAGATGCTCAAAGATATTTAACTTCAACCCTTGTATGGTATTCTCTAGAGTAACTACTTTGTTCCACGCCGCATTTATACTTTCATTATTTTTATTACAGGCCTCTTCCATCTTCTTTACCAGAACATTAGCAACTAGCCATAACACTTCATACTTAGAAGCGCAAGTTCGCGTATCAGCTACCTACTCTTTAAGCACATTTACTTAGAATTGTAAGTCTTTCACATTCTTACCTTCCTCCTCTAATTCTGCCAATAGTCCTATAATACAAACTCGAGTAGATGTCAACTCCACTCCTTGCTGTCTCGCTTGCCTCGAGCTACCTGTAAATCCAACCTCTTTTTTTCTTATAACTTCTCTTAACTCCGCTCCGTTGGCTAGATCTGCCTTTTTCTTCTATAGATCCCCAGATAATTGAGCTCCAATGTCTCGTTCTTTCACCATCTCCACATTTGCTCTTTCTACTAACTTAGTAGTACCTTTTAGTGCGACCTGACTCAAACTTAGCTTAGCGTTCAGTTGTTCATTTTGTGGCATAATGCATCACACTGACTTTGAATAGCTACCAATTCCACCTGTCATCAGAGTTTTCATTCATAACAATTTGATTATATCAACAGATTACATCTCACAGTTAACATGTTTGAATCAAGAATATGATATCTGAATAATATCGGTACACTATTTTATTCATCATCACAGAGAATAAATTTTATTTATCATCAATAATAGTATACAAAGATCTAACACATATGCAGGGCCGGTAAAAGGAAACCGAGAATACCATATTCTTGATTCCTCAAGAAATGAGAAGACAACCCTTTATCTTTCGATCTATTTTTCTTCGTTAATTGCACATCTATCAGAGTGGTAAAGGTCACCACCTCCTACGGACGTTGTTTATGCCGCGATCGGGATATTTAGCGTTCTCTACATCAAAATCCTTCCCACATCCCATTACGAACTTCCTAAATTTGTTCTCTACTCTAGACAGTTCTCCCCCATAAAAATCAATTACACTGTCTATATGACCCTCATGCTCTGTTCGGGCAACAACTTTTTCTCGCGACGAATATTGATAATCCTTCAATGTCATTTGCGCTTTGTGCTGCCGCTGACATGTATCTTTTTGTAATACACCTAACGCTCTCAAATCCGCTTCTACCTTTATTCGAACAACCACTTTTTCCAACAACCGTGTTGCTAAAGACATTTTTTGCTCCACCTCTCACAATAACTCATCTTGTAAAGCCAAATGCATCAGATAAAGGTTTTATATCACCCCATACAACAGACACACCAAGTTGAGCAGAACACTTTCTCGCCTCTTAAGTATGATGATTACGTGCTTCTTGAGCTAAAAATATTACTCGAGCTGGGTTCAGAACTATACCTCTCTCATTCAAAAGCTCTACATAAGCTTCTTTTAACCCTTATTTACTATCAACTTCAACCTCAAAATACAATGTCAGAGCTATTAACATACTTTAACACCTAGCTTTATCACTCGGGTCGTTAAAATAGGTTAACTCCTTTGGTTTTTGAACTAATAACCCCCTTTTCTCTTCCTTAACACCTCATCCCTTTATATTTTTATCTTAGCATATCTACATTTAAGATCATATAGCTCTTTAAAAGTTCTCTCTGAATTCAACTTAAATTTCCTTCTCTCATATTCAATTTTATTAAGTACCTGTTGAATACGAGCCATGGAATCCCTCGCTCTACTCAACGATCTCTCCAGTTCGGATTTCATTTTTCACAGTCACTCTATCTCCTACACAGAGTACATATATTTTGTTATAATACAGACATCCAAAACAAACATGTTTCAAATCATCTCTCTAACTTCAGCAAATACAGAGTACTATCACTTTGATATCACACGAACTGTATCAAATCAAAAATAGAATACCACAGAAGGTTTTGAGATTCTTGCTAGTTTTTACCTCAGATGGAGGATCTAATATTTGTTTAGGTATTCGGATTGGTTCGGCACTTTCTGATGGAAACTCTAACACCTTCTTAGGAGAAATTCCAACATCTACCATCACTACCTCCAGAACCTCCGAAAGGAACTCAATTTCCTTTTACCTTCTGACCCGGCCTAGCTCCACATCAGCTGGACTCAATCCAAAATCATAATAGTTGGATGAAGTTATTTCGTTCCACTTTAAGGGTCTCCACCGATTTTAACATCACATCATCATGTTCCTTCAGATCTAAATACTTTCCTATAAGCTTTGCAGCCGCTTTAGCCTCTTCAACTCTGTTCCCCTTCTCCAGTTTGAGCTCAGCTTCGAGCTCCTTTACATGAGCGGATTGATCTTCGAATTTCTTTATGCGAGCAGATTGAACTTCGAACTTCGCTGTAAGATCCCCGAACTCCTGGCTCCTCTTTTCCATATACTTTTTCTCCCCCTTCAGCTGTATTGAGAGCTGTCAGTACAAACATTCAGAGTCAAAGTTTGCATAGCAGTTTTTAGTCCGAATACAAAAATGTATTTAAAAAAAAAAGTAACGTAAAAGTATGTTTGTAATACTCCGGATCGAGCTGCTCTGGATCCATCCCAGCCATTGAGTAGTATTTTAGCTCCAACTCTGCCATCTTAGCTATGACATGAGGATTAGTTCGAGAACTACCCCCTTCTTCATGCCTTTTTCATTTCAGCAAGGCCTTCTTAACCTCAGCAGGAGCAACCATACTCACTTTAAGTTTCTCAGCCACATCGCTAGAAATAGACTTTGCGATCTCTTATACCGTGGCTGCTACCCCAGTGACAGAAGTACTCTGCCGAGCTGGCCTCACAGGCCGCCAAGTATTTCATTTGGTGCTCTAAGATATAGGAGGTGGAATACTAAGAACTTCAACAGCAGTCAAGACATCTTTTCCCTCAGCAATAGCTCATTTCAATTGAGATCGCTGAACTTTGGGGACTGCAGAATCTACCCTTTTATCTCTGCGGATACCCAACTCACTGAGTACCTATTTTAGCTCGCCCAAATTTCAAGCAACATAGTCGAATAAGCTGGTCTTGTCTGGCGTAGATAAAGGCTTGGGCTTTGCCAAAACAAGGAACACAACATTAAGTAATAGATCGAAGACAAGTTATAGTTTATTTGAAGATTAGTCAACATTACTTACTCGGATTATAATATCTATGGTTTAGTTCGAGCGCCGGTTCATCTGGAACCTGCATATAGTTACCTTCTACCCACACAAGGTGGTCGTTCCATGGTCTACCCGCAGATTCAAAATCAAAAATTTCGGCCTAGCTGAATCATTATACAGGTAACCACTACTTCGACCTTCGACATAATTCTATTTATAAAACTTTATCACATCTTTAGCTTTGAACTGCTTTGTAGCCATTCCTTCCTCTAATTTTCATTCAGTACCTCACATACCCTCATCATTTCATAAACATACCCATGTAACTGGGCGGGGTAATACTGTAACACATTCATAACCCCTTTCTGAAAGAAGGTCAAAGGAATTCTAAGGCCATATACGACCTGATTCAAAAAATGCAAAAACCCATTCCTCGAGCCTGATATCTCGAGACCATTATAATATGAGAAATTAACCCCTTCACCAATCCTTCTATTCTTCTTCCACTTCGCAAAGCATGTGACTTGGTATTATACAACCTCCTCCCCTATACTGGGGATATAGGCCCTGAACCATAAACCTTGCTCCTCAACATAGCCTCCCCATTCTCCTTACAATTTCATTTTAAATTTTAAGTATTTTTTCCCTACATCTACCCCCTCTAGGTATTTCAACAGGACTTTTTCCTTCTCTGCTCTATCATCCCTTTCTATAACCTCTTCAACCTTACTGGGTTCCCCACCCTCTATGCTTCTCTCTAAACTATTTGCAGTTTCTTCCCTCACACTATACTCGTCCCCCTCCCTGACGATGACGTTTCCTCAGAACTGGACGATACTATAAATTTACTGGTGGGAATGCTAGGTTTAGACCGCATATCAAACCTAAAGTATACAAAAATATATTTTTTGTCATTTTTTCTACATTACATACGGACAAAACAAACCCACTTTCTACCTAGTCAACATGTCTATTTTACAAATTCCCAAAACAAAGAGTAAAAATTAATTATTTCAAATTTCCCCCTTCTTCTCCAAACACATATTTTCTCCCTCTAGCAGTTTATTAATATATCTAAACTGATATCCCCCATTTTTATTCAACATCCCAAAACCCCTATATTATCAGATTCACATATCAAACAGGTTACTGCACATATCAAATAGATTACTACAAATATCATCTTGATTACTAAACAAATCAACCAGTCAAAGCTTTATATTACCAACCTGTACTTGATGAATAATAATCCTCTGCTTTACCCAGACGTCTTTTCAAGAATGAAAGTTCCTGTCACTTCTCATATAGTTTTCTATCACCTGATGAAGATTTCCTTCTCAAATCATACTCAGTGCTCAAACATTTCCACTCCTTAGAAATAAGATTGACACAACTTTTTTTTTTCTCTAAACTTATTGATAATTTATAAGGGAGAGAGAGGCACATTTTTATACTCTCCATCAGTTTGTGAAACGTCGGCTCCTTCAGACACGTGTCAGTCACCCCTACTGTCTCTGCAGGCACATCTTTTCAGTTAAAGGCATCAGCATTACTTCTATGATAACGCCTACCGTCATCACGTCTGCCCCTATTATCTGCCATTACACAATTTTGTACTTCTTCCTCAAACATAGTACAAATGACCAATCACCTTACTTTTATACCCTACCGAGATCGTACAAATTTCCTAAAATAGATCAATATTTGAAATTTGAAGATATCAATACAGTTGTTAAAATTCTACAGTTGTCTCCCACAATATCCGTACACAAAGAGTAAAATGGAATATTTTATTTTTATTATTCAATCAGATTGAGACATCACATACTTTATTCTCTCAAGATCACTCATATTATATTTATTCAAACCCAACCACAGAATACTCCAACAACAAATTACTTATTACGAGCTCCTAGGCTTCGAGCTTACCGAGTTCCCCAGTTACATTTAAAGCAACCTCGATTGTCGGTTCCCCACACATAATTATTTCCCCATTTTCCGCCCTTGCATCCTCTTTAATGATCTCGTCAGATACGAGCTGTCAAATAGTCAGTTCCCATACTGTGGCACTCAACAATGACCTCCAAAACACGTCGCACCTGAAAAATTGCTCATACTCTACACGCTTCTCTTCCTCATCTATCCTAGTAAGAGTCAATGGCCATTCCAGTATCATAGCATCATACGGCAATCAACGATAGTATCTCTTATGATGTTCAACAACCTTGAGATGAAACTGACCATCTGCTGCATATTAAACATGCCAAGCATGTTGGGCACATCTCCAGATTAATGTGATCTCTGTAGATGATACAAATCAAAACGACCAAGATTCATGATTTTATAGCTGCCAGAAAGATCTTTGCAAATATCACCCCACTGATTTGGTCGAAGGATATATTGTTCAAAGCAAATTCACGGAATAGTAGAATATCAACATCAAATGCAGAATATTGTGACAAATTATTCCTTCCATAGTATGAAATATCTTCTCCAATTTTGTATGAGTAAATATAAAAATGGCAGCATTCAAGATCACGCAAATCCAGCAGTATTACCTTCAGATCAATGCCCATCCTTTCTCACAGTTTGGAAAACTTTGTCCTCCAGTTCGAGTACACAGATCGCAGACAACAATATCTAACTACTTCCTCGAACTCCTCTCTCTTCAACCCCAGCTATAACTACCATTTACTTTCATACACACGGAACTCCTTCCTGCTTGATTTTTCCTGTCATACCCAATGATATCTAACTATAATTTTTCAAATAACATACTACACTGACAAGTTTGTGATAAAGAATCATGACCCCAGAACGAAGTTATTTCATTAATTCAAAATTTTCTTTACAGGATACTTTACAAATAAGATAATGTCCCTAATAATTACAACGGATTACATCATAAAGTTGCAGTTCGAATTACTTTTTAGGAATCAGAAGATGAGATGATGAAAAACTGAAGCAACTTCCAAACCCTGATCCCATGCTGCAAGATCCGGGAAATAGTCAAAACTAGAAATCACAGATGAAAGATCTTATTCATGGCCAAAATCTATGGTCCATGGAAGAAAATGATCCTCTGCATCCTCCAACCTCTTCTACCATAACCCCCACCTTATTACATGCTAGAGACAGATGAAATGCCTCATTTCTTCAGCAAGATCCACTCATTAGAAGGGTACCAATATGACATCCTCATGCGAACGCCTGCCGTTTCATCTTTAGTTGTCACAGCCTCCACCACTAGCAACCAAAGGCCATTTTGGCGCTCCGCCTCAGATATTAGCAGATAATAGAAATGTACCATCTGATAATAATCATCCCCCTCCTCCATCACTTCTTCATATGACATATGATGGTAGGAGGGAGATACAGGAATTGGCATTGGCAGATGCAACGGTTGGTATCTAAAATACCTGATGCACAATTCATTTATTTTTTTACGAATCTTAGACTCCTGAGCCTGAGTCCTTGTCGTCACCATTTTCTCTAACAAAAATATTCAAGAAGACTTGGTTCATCATGCACAAATCAGAACCTTCTTTATACTACGGTCAACATTAAAGGCAACTCCCCAAATTTCTAACATCAGCAAGATTCCCCATAAAATAATATTGACTAGAACCATTCGTTCTAGGAAACCATAAAGACACTAGCCAATATTCATGAATTTACATTAGAGATGATTCCCAGATATTAACTGCAGCATTAATGACACTTCTCAACCAACACCACTCACTCACCATATTTCTCGTACTGTTGGCTGCTAGGGGGCGGTTGTAGTAGCTTATTATGTATCTTAAATTTATGCTTCCTCTTCAAACTACATACGAGCTTTTGACCTCAATAACAGAGTACGTGGCACAGTGAAAAATAAGACAACAATGTCAGGATACATACAACACAAGTTTCTCAACCACCACCACTCATCCCTGATGCTACTCAATCTATTGCTTGAGAGCCATCTTGTAATGGCTTATTTTGAAGCTCAGACTCAAAGTCTCATCCTCGACCTCATCAGCATAAAAGAAATACTACTAAAATCATAATCAATATTCCTCAGTTCGATTCATCACTTTCAACCTCCACATCAGCAGTTCAATTTATGTAAGTGTACAGTCATCAAATAGAATCGTTGTATAGCAATAGAGGTCAGAACATTAGACTATCTAGTAAAATAATATTTTATATACACTTTGTAACGTCTACCATTAAGAATATTATAAGACCTATAAATAGAGCCAAAAAACTACAGATTAAAAAAAGGCAGTTCTATGCAGAAGAATCCCTACTCCAAAACTCCATATACTCAGAGTGCTCATTGTAATAAGTCAGCAACTTCAATAAGATCATCATCTCTTTCTCAAAATCCTCAAGAGAGGTCATAGTTTTTAACCTATTTAAAAGTTTTCCACACTAAATTATCTTGCTGATTATTTTCTACTATTCTTGAGCGTTCTAGACACATTTGGTGTAAAGGCTATGTCTGAATCTCGGAATTAGGCCATTATATTCCAGGTCCTAATTCCAGGATTCAGACTTAGCCTTTACACCAGATGTAATCAGAATGTTAATAATAACTAACATAAAAGTTTAGCGTGGAAAACCTTTAAATAGGTTAAAAATCACGACCTCTTTTGAGGATCTTAAAAAGAGAGAGATGTTATTGAGAATACAATCTATTACAAGGGGTTCTTTAGAGACTTTCTTGATATGAAAAGTTTGTCTTTTCTTTATCGTTCTATGGTCCTATTTATAGGTCTTATACTTATAATATGACCGTTATCTGCTTTAATGACGAACGTTACAATATATGGTTTTGATGAGTCTTCATAATGACTGTGTAACGGCTTGAGTAACTCATTTTCTTTATTAATGCTCTATAATGTATCTTCCATAAATGTGCCACGTGCATGTTGACTAGGTCGAGTGGTCGTATGATGCTCAAAGACGGGGCTTGAGTTCGAGGTACAGAATAATCTCCTTACATAAGACGGCTCTTAGCCAATAGCACGAGAAGCATCATGGGCGAGTGGTGTTGGCTGAGATGGTCATTCTCTAACCGTTACCTGACATTGCTGTTTTGATTCTGATGAAGTTTATTACCGATGTCGTCGATGCTTGTTTTCAGGAATTTGAGGCTTTGTGGTCCCCCTGAGTATAATTTAAGTTGATTGACTTGTAATTTGTTGGCCAATTTGAATGAACATGTTTTCGGTGTAAAATGTGTTATAGTAGATGTGTTGGTCGCATTGGATAAACCAATTGTGGACCTAAAATATAAAATATATTTGGTCGAATTGGACGAACCAATTATTGACTTATAATGTATTAGATAGATTGGTCAAATTAGGATGATCCAATAATCTGTTTGGAAAAAAGAGGTCGAAGATGACATCGCAGATGCTGAATTTAAATGAAAAACATGGACTCTGTTGAAGATCCTATAATCCCAAGTGTACAGTATGAGCATCTACTTCAACTATTTGGTAGTAGAGAACTTGTGGGAAAACTCGACCAGCACATTACAGGTCAGTTATTGGTTCATCCAATTTGACCAACATATTACATAATCTACTACAGGTCGGTTATTGGCTCATCTAATTCGACCAAACAGATTACATATTACATAATCTACTATATATCACAGTACTTTTCTATTATCTTATACAAATACTTCTATTTACAAAAATTTTGCTTCAACCAATTCGATCTTCTAAATACATTACTGGTCGCTTATTGGTTTATCCCAATTCGACCACCCATCTAATATATTATAGGTCATTTATTGGTTTGTCCAATTCAACCAAACTGATTATACATTATAGGTCGCTTATTGGTTCATCCCAATTCAACTACCTATCTAATGCATTACAGGTCATTTATTAGTTTGTCCAATTTGACCAAACAGATTACATATTACAGGTCACTTATTGGTTCATCCTAATTCGACCACCCATCTAATACATTACAGGTTGCTTATTGGTTAATCCCAATTCGACCAACCATCAAATACATTACAGGTCGCTTATTGGTTCATCCCAATACGACTAAACAGATTACGCATTACAGGTCACTTATTGGTTCATCCTAATTCGACCACCCATCTAATACATTACAGGTCTCTTATTGGTTAATCCCAATTCGACCACCCATCTAATATATTACAGGTCAAAATTGGTTCATCCCGATTTGAGCAATCCATCTAATATATTACAGGTCAATAATTGGTTCGTCTAATTTAACCAAACATATTATATATTTTAGGTCCACAATTGCTTTATCCAATATGACCAACACAACTACTATAACATATTTTATGCCAAAACCATGTTCATTCAAATTGGCCAATAAATTACAAGTCAATCGACATAAATTGTACCCTGGGGGACCACAAAGCCTTAAATTCCTGAAAACAAACATCGATGACATCGATAATAAGCTTCATCAGAATCATGATAGCAACGTTAGGTAAGGGTTAGAGAATGACCTTCTCAACCAACACCACTCGCCCATGATGTTTCTCGTACTATTGGCTAAAAGCCGTCTTATGTAAGGGGCTTATTCCTCATCTCAGACTCAACCCCCATCTTTGACCATCATATGACTACTCAATCTAGTCAACATACACGTGGCACATTTTGGAAGGTACATTATAGATTAGTGATGAAGAAAAGGAGTTACTCAAGCCATTACATAGTCATTATGAAGACTTATGAAAACCATATATTGTAACGTTCGTCATTAAAGCAGATAACTGTCATATTATAAGACCTATAAATAGGACTTGTAGTGGCGTATTTTCAAGAAGGAGAATCTTTTCCAATACTATTAGTAATGGAAATACAATAATGGGCTAAACAAATATGCTTTTACGTGGAAAACTCAGTGAAAGCTAAGAAAAACCATGACCTCGAGGAGGATTTTTATGTAAAATCCAATATGTTGCTAGTTATTACAAGTTTTGAGTGGTAGTAGGGTTAGGAAGTAAGGATAGTAAAGTTGTAGATTGCAGTCTCTCGAATAATCTATTCTCTGCCTATATTTATAGTAGATATGAGCAGTTTACAAAAAAGAAAGAAAACACTCTCCTATTCTGAGGGGAGTGGGCTAACTTCACAGATCTTTAACAGCTCTTTCTTGACCAGGTACAACAGCTACTTTTAGTAGGTCGAGAACTTGTGGTATCTTCTCGAATGCTATCTATCTTCGATTATGTATGAC
Source organism: Kingdonia uniflora (assembly GCA_014058105.1). Lineage (NCBI taxonomy): Eukaryota > Viridiplantae > Streptophyta > Magnoliopsida > Ranunculales > Circaeasteraceae > Kingdonia > Kingdonia uniflora. The sequence continues at coordinate 3,963,663 of JACGCM010001854.1, forward strand.
TGTCTTCGACTATAATGTGCTTGCTTATTCTTGTCGAATTTGGGGAATATGCTACTATAATCCCCCCATTCTTGACATAAGTACTCGTGGTTTTGTCGAGAAGAAATTGAAAGCTGAAAAGGTTGTCAAATTTTATCACGAGTCGTCATATTATCATTTTCGAGGTCAAAGTGAACTGTCTCTGGTCATCTTTTTTCCCGAGGAGCAATTAATGTGGTACATTAGACTTGACAGATTCATGTTAGGTATAAATAAATGGTTTTAAGGAGGGTTGCATTTTGATGGATTATGAGGATGCCGCCCCAAGTGTGGCATAACGCATTGCCTGAGGAAAAAGATAGTGAAGAATCTGAGGTAAAGGTCTATCTTAAATCGGTCCTTTGTAATTTTTCAATTGATCCTGTCATGATTTGGAGGGTGGGGGAAGGTAGAGTCAGAGAATGCTTACATCCGTCGAAACCATTTGGGTCACCTTGCGGTGCTAAAGGTTATGGAGTGTATTAGTTCAGGGGAGAATGGATTATTATTCGTAGTGAATGCATGGATGCGTTGGCTGGCTGGGCGTTCAGGGATCTTGCCGAACGATGGAGGCGTCTTACAATTTTTTTCTACCTTTTATCTGTTAAGGCAGCTCTTATTAGAAGTTTAATGACTTGAGATTCATTGAGTTTTTTAGGATATCGCTACCCTGCTGCCATAGATAATGCCAGGTTCTGGTGAAAAGATACAATAATGTCAGATCCTGGTAAAAAGAAGTGCAGAGTAATTAATCCTTCAAGTCGAATATACAGATAGTAGTATAGCTTTGATGAAATATAGCCGATGGAGATAGTTGTCGAATAAATAAAGTTATTTCTCAACTTTTATTGTGTATTAATTGTCGACTATATATTTAGAAATATGAAAGTCATCGATGGTTAAATGCCGAACTAAGATGTTTAGAATAGATGTATGTTTGACTACAACACAAAGTATATTTGGCAAAGTGGGTTCAGGAGCGGATGTTAATGTTGATTAATTTGACTGTTAAAAATGTATAGTTCCTAGGAAAAATAAATGTGTTATTTTGACTTTGAATGAGGAGGAAAATAAGTATCCTTTGGTGCTTGAAGTGAGAGTCGTTTTTGTTTGAAGAAATGGTGAAGACGAGATCTCAGGTGCGTAATGAGGTATATTATCGTGTTCAAGCAAAGTATTGCAAAATATATGATCGGTATATCGACTTTTAGAATACGAATACCCACTTGGAATATCCTGTGGAACCTAACTATGATGGAATGAGCGAGGCAGAGGCAAAGGATGCTGAGGAGGACATTCAGTTTCAGTGCCAATTACAATATTGGAGTCCGCCTGAACGTGCGAGTTACAAGTAGACTCGTGCGAAGAAGCTGATTAAGAAAGAAGATGATGCTGCAGCTAGGGGTTTGTAATATAAATTTTTGGAAGAAATATATGTAATGGTCGAATTGTTGTTAAAATGAAATGAGAATTGAATTTGATGTCAGATTGCAGTTGTCGATATTTTATGTTGTGATTTTAATATCGAATAAATTTTTACTTGGTAAAATTATGGAATTCAGTAATGTGTTGCACATTGTATTTATAAGTTGAAGAATTTTAAATTTGAATGTGCGGTAAATTTTACCCTAGATATAGGGATTTGTAAATAAAGTATAAAATGGAGGCAGGTAATGAGAAGAGTGATTCATGGCAAGGTGTGTTCCTATAGGGGATATTTTAAAGTACAAGGAAGACAATGTACATCGCTCGTGTGATAAGATAGATTATACTTTGTAGAGTATGAATGTGTCAGAAGAAATTCTTTGAGATATAAAAGGATTTGAGCATCAATGTAGGGGTCTGTTGGTTTTGAGAAGGCGTATAGTCAAAGACTTTGAGAAAAGGTGTGTAAGGCATTATGGTTGAGTAGTCAAACAGTCGCGAAGCAGTATGGTGAATAGTCACCTGAGGTCTATAAATAGTTCGGAGGTAGGTGACTGTTCATATTCTACAAACTCTGAAAAAAATTTCTCAAGTGCGAAGTGTTTATTTCCGTCTTTGGATTTGTTGTCTACAATTGGGAATGAGGAGATTAGTATTCTGATTGTGAGAATGAAATGGGCAAAAGTGAGAGATACGGAGGCAGCGCGTAAACAAGTTTAGCAATTATGAAATTTTTGTGTAGTTTTAGGATTTTTATTTACATAATTTTGTTGAGATATGAATGGTTAAAGTATTTTTAGAAGTAATCGAAATCAGTGTAGATGGATTGGGATGCAGTGAAGAGTTAACTCTGTCAGGGTTTGATTATAAAATCACGATAGTAATGGGATTTAAAGGGATTGTGTGATGTTAAATGGAGTTATGATTGTAAATAATGGGATTGGGGTACGAAAGATTCGCGTAATTGATGATGTGGGGTAGAGAGAGAATGGTTGGTGGCACGATGATTATGACGCAACTGCAGGGGAATTGTTGGGTTTCGACAAGATTGCTGGGAATGTTGTTGTTGAAGTAGTTTGGATATGGCCGGGGTTTGTACCGGAGAAAATGATATCCGTATTTTGAATGAAAGTGGTTTTGGCAGGAAACAGGTGTAACATTGTCGATAACTAGCGGGATTCCTGTAATTCAACCAGAATTGAATTTAATATAGTAATCGATGTATATTACTTAGAAAATTTAAATGAAAATTTTATCGAGAACTGAATGTAGTAAGATATAATTGTAAGTTACGATAGTAGATCGAATTAGTTATATGAGAATGATGTATTGGAGAGTAATCTCGACAACATTATGATTATGAGCATATTAACCTTTGAACATATATATGTATCAGATATGATAAATACTAACTATGGTAAAAATATGGAATCTGATTTACAGGTTCTAAAATATGTTCGAACGAAATTGAATTGATGGCAAAAATATATATGAGAATCTCCAAGACGTAGAGCCTCTGATGATTGATGTATCTATTTATGTGCAACAGGTGGGAAGTAGCTATAGGGTAGGCTCGAGTAGTGCCAGTTTAGCTAGTGCTGACCAGTTTAGGGTGGTTCCTAGGGTTGTCGAACTGTCTGACGAGGAGGCTATCGAAACAAACATTGTAGGGGCCTAACTTCTCTCGGAGGGGAGGTCAGCTCATACACTACGGGATTTTATTTTCAAACAAAGGAATTTAAGTATATAACCTAGAATGTCAAAAATCAATAGATAATATACTTACGTAGAGGTCCAAATGTGATACTCTACGACCTCTGATGAGGATTTTTAAGAGAGTTTATATTACTGATGAGTAATCAAAGGTTTGAGTACTGGGGTTTACAGGGTGTTCGAAGGTAAACTACAAGGGCTTAAAAGGGAGATTTGGTAGCCTCTCCTTTGTTCCCCATCCCTCCTATTTATAGAATCATAGGAAGGGTTGAGTTACCAAGGTTAGGTCACATTACAGGGGTACGATCCGGATATCCCAGAATGGGTATGGGCGCCAAAAATGTCAGAACTATTACTGTAATAGTTGTTGGGTCTGTCTCTGTACTTTGATACTGTAGCAGTGGCTGGGCTTGTCAGTGTAGCTGCACAGACTAACAATTACGCTGTCTTGTCTAGTGAGTTGGTTGTTTGTCCTGTCATACTTCAACCATGTGCTGATATGGTTGAAGTGTTTCTGCTGTGATGTGGAGTTTGTTATAGAGGCTTGTTCAGAGTTGAGGCTTCATCTTCGGATAATCTTTGGGAGACTTGCTTAAGGATTGGAATAGGCTTTAATACATTCGAGTAGGCTTCGATACATTCGAGTAGGCTTTGAAGTAGGCTTTGAGTGTCTGGCTGGGATAGTAGGCTACGAGTAGGCTTCGAGTGTGACTGGGGTAGAAGGCTGCGAGTAGGATTTGAGTATGACTGGGGTAGAAGGCTGTGAGTAGGCTTCGAGTATGGCTGGGGTAGAAGGTTGAGAGTAGGCTACTACATTTGCCCCCTCTCAGCGTAGGTCTCAAAAATGGGTGTAGAGGCCTTTGCTGAGAAAACTATTTGGAATTTGAAGTTGAACGGTTTGACTGTTGGTTTTTCGGGAGGTAATTAAAGAAGGTAATAAATAAATGCTGGTGGGGGGTTCTTCAGATGATAGGTCCGTTTCGCGACCACCGTTTGCTTTTACTAGATTCATTTGCGGAAGAGATGGAAGAGCAGAAGGATTCTGCTGCTGAGGCTAGGAGCGAGGAGAAGTCTAAACTTGGTGAAGTAAAAAGTGTGATCTATCGAAGTCAAAGTCTGATCTGTCAAACTAGAAGTCTGATCTGTTGAAGTTGAAGTCTGATCAGTTAAAGTAGAAGTCTAAACTGTCGAAGTAGAAGTCTGAACTGTCGAAGTAGAAGTCTAATCTATTAAAGTAGAAGCCTGATTTGTTATAGTAGAAGTATGATCTGTTGAAGTAGAAGTCTGATCTGTTGAAGTAGAAGTCTAATCTGTTGAAGTAGAAGTCTGATCTGTCGAAGTAGAAGTCTGAACTGTCAAAGTAGAAGTCTGAACTGTCAAAGTAGAAGTCTGATATGTCGAAGTAGAAGTTTGAACTTGGTGAAGTAGAAGTCTAAACTGTCGAAGTAGAAGTCTGAACTGTCGAAGTAAAAGTCGGATCTGTTGAAGTAGTAAGGACATAAAGTTTTGGACTGATAAATATGCTGTATGTCGAATGTTCGATATATTTGTGAATCAAAATTGAGGTTATCTGTTGACGAATGTTCAAGACCCAGTATAGTCGATTAATCGTATGTGAAAAATGTATTAAAGGTTTTATTTGATTTGACTGGTCGTACTTACAGCTCAGACAGCTGGTCTGTCAGGATGGTACGTATGCCTGGGGCAGTATGCCAAAAAGTAATCATGATTTTTGCACATTTTACGGAAAAGTTATGATTAGATGTTGTGATTTGACTAGGTGGCTTCGAGAGAGGATCAGAAGGTTCAAGAAGCATTGATTTTGTTGTAAAATTAGAGTAAGCGTACGGTTCGCACGTGAGGGAAATAAGGGTTAAATCGGTCAAAACATATTACAGCCAAAAAGCTGGGGTAGTGGGGGCGTGGTAATGATAGCGGTTTGAAAATCAAGGTAGTTTAATTTTTCGAGGAGGTATATATGTGAGAAGGAAATATCAAAATGTACTGTTCACAGAAGAAAAATAACCAGAGAGTGAGAGGAAGAAGACTGGTACGCCATTGTTAATTGAAGGAGTTAGCTGAAGTTGTTACCTTGATCTTGCTATTTTGAGTATACTTCTTCTAATACAGGTACGTTACTTGGTCTCAGTCTATTCTTATTTTTCTTTGGCTTCTGTGTCTGCTAGTAGAATCTTCTGTGTTTGGAGTTTTGGGGCTGTCTTCGAGGATAAGAGAATTCATGTGTCTAGGTTCCAACCCATTCGAGGAATTTGGGGGTTTGTGAAGGAGGCAGTGGGTTAAGGATTGAGGTTTCGTATGTGTATAAATCATCTGAGGGGGGTAGATGGGATATGGGTTATTGACACGTAATTATTGAATTTATCGATCTAATTGCGTGCCTCTTCTTCTGTAGGCTAAGATACATACCCGTTAAGCTTCCAGGAAGAGGGTGATAGATGAAGAGATCGAAGCATTCAAAGTTAGTATTTCTTGTCGTGCTCCCATAGATGAGGGCAGCGACTTAGAAGTGTTAGATGTTGTAACCGATGCCCCTTTATCTATAGTATTGCCAGCTGGTGAGGTTCCGATTATGAGACATAGTTATACGGTAGTTAGTAAGGATAGTGAGGAGGAGGAGATAGTTTGGGGGGAGAGAGGTAAGGGTAATATGGGACCTTCTGGTGGTAGAAAGGGAGAAGGGGGGTAGAGTGATTAAAGTGGATATTCGACTGAGTCACCCTGAGAAGACGGGTACCTACCACATCTAGTGTCACCCAAAGAAGCCCTGGTTTATTGATCTGTGTTCGACGGGTCGAGGGTTTAATAAAGACTTAGTTATAGTACGGGGAAACTACGAAAATGTTGAGGGGGATTATAAGTTGTATCATAGAGTGTGCAATCAGAGTAAGTTTGTTGTCGAAGGGTTGTTGTTGATGTATGCCTGGAATAAGTGGTGATTATATTTTGCTTGTTCTGCAGGTCCAAAGAATCTGACTTGGAATAATCCAAGGAACTATATTGATGCCTTGCTCGAAGCCCGTGAGGATTGGGTAAATTATGTTTTCGAAAGTCTTGGTATCAAGAGGCAGAGAGGGAGGAAGATGGATTCCCTTCTTTGAAACATACCCGTTACGCCGAAACCATCGAAGAGGAGGAGAGGCGAAAGTGGTTCGAAAGGTCCAGAAGAAATGGGAGGGGAGGAGTTGCCAAGAAATATTTGGCTGGCGATGCTTCGAGACTGAGGCCGAGGCATGTGCCAGCACAGGCTGAGAAGGGGAATTGTCAGGTTGATCCTAAAGTTCTAAAGGTACAACAGACGAAGGTTGTTCAGCACAAAAGGTGTAGGGCATTGGGGGAAGATGATGCAGTGGATGAGGATCAAGAGATGACGGAGGCTGAACGATGAGAACAAGCAGTAGCCAAACATGCTTCGATGATTGAACTCTATGAAGACGATCCAGGCGAGGCTTCAAAGGAAATGAAGAAGAGTATGTTTCCGGTAACTGCCTATTAATTTCTTCTATGAGATTATAAGATTTCTTTTAAGTTCCCCGAGTTGTGAGGGGTACTGACTGCTCGAATATTCTAGCAGATGGATGTTTGGGCGCAATCTTACAACAAGGTGATGAAGTCTGTAAAGGGGAAGCTGCAACAGGTGGTTAAAGGTCTGGATCTTGCTTGAGGGACTGAGGCTTTGTTATTGTCTGAGGTAAAAGTTTTGATGTGAGATTTGGCGGCAATCATGGACTCCTTCGATAAGAAGCTCGAGAGTCAGCGGTATAATCAGGAGCGGGTATGGGTAGCGAAGCTTAATGCGAAAGAGAAGGAAATGGCAGAACAAAAGGTATTGTACCAGGCCCAGTTTGATGGTGAATGTAAAGTAATTGTCAAGCTGAAAGAATTTATTGAGGATCAGGGTTTTGATCTTGATACTTTTGAACGCCTACCTACTGAGGAAGAATCTGTTGCTGAGGAGTCTTTGCAGAAAAATGAAGGAGGGATGGAAGTTGGTGTTAAAAGTGCTAGAAGGGGCGTGGATACTCTTGTGGGCGAAGGTATAGGTGTTGAGGCTTCGCCTGACATGATTGTAGATGGCTCGGGGTCGAGGCCTTTGACTGTGGGTGCTAAAGGCGATGCTGAAAGGCCTGTTGGGGAAGTGGATGTGACCTTGCCGATATGAGGTATTTGTATTGGAGTTCCATGCCTGCCTGTTCTGATTTGTTGTTGAGTTATAATATTTTGAACCATGTTTTTTTTTTTTGGCGCTGGTCTTTGAACTTGGTATGTCTGTGTGCCGTTGTACTGTATTGATGGTGATTATCTGCCGAGCTTTTGAATTTGATTATGAACTGCATTTGAATTTGTGCTTGATTTACGGTCTTGTTCTAACCTTGCTTTGTTCTGGATTGTTGAAATGTTGAGGCTTATTCTGTTAGCTTAGCTTGTACCGAATGTTTGATGCATGGCTGAGTTTAAGTTATGCTAAAACTACTTCTCAGATTAATGATAGCTAAAATCATCTTGCATCGTAGATATTTTTGTATAATAGTATCTGCATGTCCTGTTTCTGTCGAATGACTGTAGAGTGATCAAATCCCTGAAGAGCTTCGAGGATGTTGTGATACCTCTTTTAGAATTGAGGGATCTGCTGGACATCAAAGGCCTAAGCCACAATAATAAAAGACGTGGTCACCTCCAACGCATTCCCGAAGGTCCAGTCGGTCGACCATTTACGCCCCCCGAGTCTGCTCGAATGTTGGAAGTTAGAAAAAATTTCAAGGTCGCCCCCGAGTATCAGTTGGGTCGAGGGGACGTAATACCTAGAGGAAACCCAGAAATTTACTGGACTTTGAAGGCCTAAACCAAAGCAAAGTAAGACATGTTTGCCTCCAACGCATTCCCGAGGGTCTGGCCTTTCGACCATTTGTGCCCCTCGAGTTTGCTCGAATGTTGGAAACTTGAAAATTTTCAAGGTCGCCCCCAAATATCAGTCGGGGCGAGGGTGGACATGATACCTGGGGTAAACCATGAAATTGTCTGGACTTTGATGGCTTTGGAGCCTGATTGCATATCTGTTTGCCCCCAATGCATCCCTGAGACTCCAGTCTGTCGACCATCCTTGCCCCTCGAGTTTGCTCGAAATTGAAAGCTTGAAAATTTCAAGGTCACCCCCAAGTATTAGTCGGGTCGAAGGGTTGACATGATACTTAGAAGAAACCAAAAAAATGACTGGACTACAAAGGCCTTAGCCACAGCGAAGCATAACTATTCGCCGCCAATACGATCTTGAGGGTCTGGTCTTTCGACCATCCTTGCCTCTCGAGTTTGCTTGAAATTGGATGCTTGAAAATTTCATGGTCGCCCCCAAGTATCTGCCGGGTCGGTGGTTGACATGATACCTAAGTTAAACCAAGAAATTGAATAGAAATAGGAGGCGATGTATGGTTAGAAAAGCTATTTATTGAGTATTCTGTGTTACATCAGTTGTTGAGACCTATTATAGGAGGCCAGCTGTATTGTGTTTTGTAGATTTGGTAAAGGCTCTTCGTCTTCTGCTATTAGATAGTAAGAACCCTTATCAGTTTTATCGTATATAACATAAGGTCCTTCCTTGGATTCGGCTATCTTGCTGGCATTTCGAGGCTTCAAGGATTGGTTGACACGTCGAAGTACCAGATCTCTGATGTTGAAACTTCGAGGATAAACTCTCTTGTTATAGGACTTCTAAAGTGATGTGTGGTAGCGGCCAAGGTTGGCGATGGCCCGGTCTCTGGTTTCATCGATCCATAACATGTTACATGCGAGCTCAAACTCATTGTCTTTGTCTGGGTGGTTAGGATCTCGTGTAGGTTCTTCTAATTGAGTAGGGAGCACAGCTTTGGTACCGTATGCTAGAAGGAAAGGGGTGCAACCTGTAGATTTTCGTGGTATTGTATGATAGGCCCAGAGGACATGCTGTAACTCTTGAACCCATCAACCTTTCTTCTTATTGACCTGTTTCTTGAGACCGTCAACAATGGCTTTGCTGATTGCTTCAACTTGACTGTTGCCTTGGGGATAGTAAGGGGTTGAGGGGGAGAGGATGATGTTGTGTTTTTTGAGAAAGTTTCTTACTTTGCTGCCGACGAACTGGGGACCATTATTGCAACAAATCATATGGGGCTAGTCGAAGCGTGTGATGATGTTCTCCCATAGAAATTTGATAACTTCTTCTTCTCTGGTTCAGTACAAAGGTACAACTTCGACCCATTTTGTAAAGTAATCTATTGTTACAAGGATATTTTCTTTGCTACCCGAGGCTTTAGGGAAGGGGCCGATGAGATCGATGGCCCATATTTTGAATGGCCAGGAAACCTGACTGAAATGGAGGTCTTGTGAAGGGAAATGTATGTCGTGGGCATGGCGTTGGTATTTGTCACAGTGTTTGGCATACTCTTTGGCCTGTTTTTTCATGTTTGGCCAGAATAAACCTTGAGAGGCGGCTCAGAGGGCCATAGAACGACCAGCCGTGCGAGCACCGCAGGAACCTTCATGAAGTTTGGCTAGAACGGTAGAGGCTTCGGCTTGAGATATGCATCGAAGGAGGACGCCATTTAGGGATTTGCTATGTAATTCATTTTTGTGGATAGTGTATCTGCAACAATATTCTAACAATGATCGTCTGGCTTTAGGATCATCTGGGATGGTGGCATTGTTGAGGTAATGGTGGAATGGTGTTCGCCAGTCGTTTGGATCATGATTCACGCCCCCAGTATTGATGGCATTGACTTCCATCTGGTTGATACTTGGGCGTTCGAGTACTTCGATATGGAGGGTCTGGGATTCTGATTATCTAAGTATGGCTTCTATGTAGGCGAGGGCATCTGCATGTCGGTTTTCTCCTCGAGGGTAATGAGTGATAGTAGATTTTTTGGGAAAATGGTCCATGCGCTTTCAAACAAAGAGAGCATAGTCAGCCATGCGACCATTAGCTTGATTTTCTCCTGTGTAATGCCTCTAAACAAGTTGGGAATCTATGAAAACTACAAGTTTGGGAATGCCGAGGTCGAATGCAAGGTCAAGGCCGTGGATCAGAGCTTCGTATTCAGCTTCATTATTAGAACATTCGAAGGTAAGTTTGACGGCTTTCTTTATTTGATCATTAGTGGGTGTGACCACGACAATACCAATTCCTAAGCTATTGGGTCCAGCAGATCCATCTCTGAATAAGTGCCGGCCAGTGTTGGGGTTCTAGGGATCTGTTACTTTGGGTTGATCATCTGTTAAGTCATCTTCATGTTCTTCCCAATTGACATCTTCGACAGGGAAGTCGGCTAAAAAATCTGCTACTGCTTGGCCTTTTTGGGATGTTTACTTCTTAAAGGTAATGCCATATTTGCCAAGGTATACAGACCACTGCTGTACTCGTCTAGATTTCTCTTTTTTACTAAGTGCTTCTCGAAGGGGGTAGCTTGTTATAACACGGATGGGATGAGCCTGAAAATATGGTTTGAGTCTGCGGGCCGAATAGACAAGGGTGAGGAGCAAATGCTCAAGTTTTGAATATCGAGTTTCTACGAGTGTTAAAGTTTTGCTGATGAAATATACAGGTTTCTCAATGTTGGAGTCGAGGTGAATAATCACTGAACAGATAAAGGTGCCTGTAACAACGAGGTATAAAGAGAGTATTTCACCTTCGATAGGGGTGCTGATAATTGGTGGTCGGCCAAGAAAAAAGTTTTGAGTTCGAGGAAGGCCTGTTCACACTCGGGTGTCCTGTTGATCTCGGGGTTGTTTTTCTTTTTTTCTTTGTGGACGGCTTGGTCGCGTAAGAGGGAAAAAAGCCATGTACATCTGCCTGAGGATTTGGAACTAAAACGGCTGAGGGCTACTATCTTACCAGCCACTTTTTAGACATCTTTTTTGGCTCGGGGTGAAGGCATATCGATGAGGGCTCGAATATGTGTGGGTTCGATCTCAATACCTCATTTACTGATGAGGTGGCCTAAAAATTTACCAGACGAGACACCAAATTTGCATTTTTCTGGGTTGAGTTTCATGTTGTATGTTTGAAGTACTGAAATGACTTCGATTAGGTCCTGAATGTGAGTCTGTTTCTGGAGGCCTTTGTAGAACATGTTGTCGATGAAAACTTTGACCGACTTGCCAAGCAAAAGTTTAAACATTGTGGTAACAAGGCATTGGTATGTGACACACACATTTTTAAGGCCGAAAGGCATAACATTGATACATTAAAGGCCTTATTTAGTGATAAAGGAAGTTTTAAGTTTATCTTCGGGGAGGAGGGGTACCTGATTGTAACCCATAGCCATGTCCATCATGGATAGTCGCTCATGTCCTACAGTGGTGCCGATGAGTGCTGAGATGATCGGGAGGGGGAAATTGTCCTTCGACGTATGCTTCTTGAGGTCTGTGAAGTTGACGCATATTCTGATCTTGCCATTCTTCTTAGGAATTGCCATAATGTTTAACATCTAGTCAGCGTACTTCACTTCTCTAATAAATCCTGCAGCTATGATCTTGTCTACTTTAAGGTTCACTGCTTCTTGAAGTTGCAGTGCCAAGTTATGCTTCTTCTATTTTACTGCTGAGGAATAGGAAATAAGGTTGAGGCGATAACACGCCTGGCTGGGGTCAACATCGGGCATTTTCTGGAATGTCCATGCAAATACATCTTTGTTTGTTCGAAGAAAATCTGTAAGCCTGAGGCGTTCTACCTCCTCTAGAAAAGTTTTGATGAATGTACCTCAACCAGGACCATCGAGTTCGATATAAATAGTGGGTTTGATGTGAGAGGTGTTATCTGCCGAAGGTGTAGGGATAAAAAGAGGCAGTGATTGCTATGGGCAGCTGACGAGTTTTTGGGTCTGATCGATCTCCAGGTGCTCGCATGAACGGGCGAGGCACTGAGAGCCTTTTAAGTTCTAAATACCTTCGGGGGTGGTGAGACGAAGGTCTGATGGTAGGTCAAAGGTATTGTATGCATGGCATGGAGCCAGTCTCGCCTAAGGATACCGAGGTATTCTAACTTCTTATCAATGACAAGAAAGCTGGTTTGAAGTGTGACGGGGACTGTGGTGACTGGTAGGCTGATTCGACCGACAACGACCTCTATGGCCCTATTGAAGCCTTTTAATTTAACATTGGCAGTGGTTATGAGGTCAGTTTTCTTCATGGTTTTGGCAGTTTGGAGAAAAATAACATCAGCTACGTTCCCTGTGTCTTTGAGCATTATGTGGAGGATGTTGCTTTCGATCTTAATCATAATGACTAGTGGATCAAAATGGGGGAAACAGACGTAAGATGTATCACAGTCGATGAAAGAAATACCTTCGAGTCGAGGACGATGGCTTGATTCTGGTAGGAAGGTGGGAAGTTTCTCCTGATAGGTGAGTTTATAGCATTCTTCGACGCGCTTACGTTTGCTTTTGGAACGGCCGTTGACTATGTTGTTGACTTCGATAAAGCATATTCTGTAGATATGTACCTCGGCCAGGTCAACAGTAGGGGTGGATTGAGGTTTGAGGTAAGACCCATCAAGATAGCTAGGAAGGTCGGCAATATACTGGTGTAGACGACCTACTTTGAGGATAAGTTCGAGAGAGCGCTAGAGGGTGAAGCATTTGTTGGTATGGTGACAGTTACATTTGTGATTGCCGGCATGTGTAGAGCTGGAACGGAGGGTGGGTGCCATGGGGAAGAGTCTGTGGAGGTTGAAAATAAAGAGGAGGGAAAGAGAGAGAAAAACTAGTAGGTTGGGAAGCACAACCGACGTCGATTGCAGGGGCCTAACTTCTTTCAGAGGGTAAGTCGGCTCTTACACCTCGGGGTTTTATCTTCAAACAAAGAAATTCAAGTATATAACCTAGAATGTAGAAATTCAATAGACAATATACTCATGTAGAGGTCCGAATGTGACACTCTATGACCTCTGATAAAGATTTTTAAGAGAGTTTATATTGCTGATGAGTAATCAAAGATTCGAGTACTGGGTTTTACAGGGTGTTCGAAGGTAAACTACAAGGGCTAAAAGGGGAGATTTGGTAACATCTCCTTGGTTCTCCATCCCTCCTATTTATAGAATCATAGGAAGGGCTGAGTCACCAAGGTTAGGTCACATTACAAGGGTACGATCCGGATATCTCGGAATGAGTCTTGGTGTCGGAAATGTTGGAACTATCACTGTAATAGTTGTTGGGTCTGTCTTTGTACTTTGATACTGTAACAGTGGTTGGGCCTGTCACTATAGCTGTACGAACCAACAACTGTACTATCTTGTCTAGTGAGCTGTCTGTCTGTCCCGTTATACTTTGACCATGTGCGGATATGGTCGAAGTGTTTCTACTGTGACGTGGAGTTCATCCTTGAGGCTTGTTCAGAGACGAGGCTTTGTCTTCGGGCAATCTTTGGGAGGCTTTCTTAAGAATTGGAGTAGGCTTCGATACATTCGAGTAGGCTTCGATGCATTCGTGTAGGCTTCGAAGTAGCCTTCGGGTGTGTGAATGGGGTAGAAGGCTGCGAGTAGGCTTTGAGTGTGACTGGGGTCGAAGGCTACAAGTAGGCTTCGAGTGTGACTGGGATAGAAGGCTGCGAGTAGGATACTACAAACATAGATCATAAGCCACAGGTGAGTGATCAAGAAGGTAGTGAGGGTGGGGAGAAAGATGTGGAGGAGGGTGAGGAGGTCTGTTATGGAGAGAATCTAGAAACAAAAGAAATTTTGAGGTTCAAGAAGAAGTATGGTATTCCTGGAGATATTAGGTTAGATGAGTACCAATACGATATGATTGACCAGGAAATACCCTTGGGTGGGATTTTGGTTCATCAAGAACAAATTAAGAAAGGGTTGAAGCTTCCTCTTCGAGCTTACAAAAAAAAGTTTGTGAACTTTTTTGATGTGAAGCCTGTTCAGTTCAATCTAAATGTATACGACCTGTTCAGGGTATGTGGGGTAATAAATGGTCAACTGAAAGGTAGGGGGGAAGAGTTGATTACATTCGATGATTTATGTGTGTACTATACACTCAAGATAAACCCGACAAAAGTTGTTTATCACTACTTGGAGAGGTTTCTTAAAAGACTGTTGTTTTATGACATGGTGTTAACAGGTTGGCAATACAGTAATGAACTTTTACTCGTTTATGGGAATTACGAGTTTGACAAGATAAAACCTGGGGAGCCCATAAAGAGAAAGACCTTTCACTTAGGTTTGTGGTTAGGTTACTTAATTGTTGATGTTTTAAGTCATAAATGTTATGTGAATTATTTATAATTGTATTTTGTATATGTGTAGCTTTGAAGGACATTGACAGGAACTCTGAAATTAAAGAAAAATTGTACAAGATAGGGAAGGGGCACTTTGGTAGGATCGACAATCTGGTTATCAACCAAGATCATTTAAGCACCCTTTTCTAAGAGTCTGGGTTAATGAGGTCGAAGGCAAAAGGTGTTAAAGTTCATGTCATCAACGGTAAGATGTTGGTGAAGGATAAGAGGGCCGCAGAGGCTAGTCTGCCCTTGGTAAATCCTTTCTTGGCCGAGTACACGACTGATACCGAGATAGATGCGATGTTCAAAGAGAGCTTAGGAAAGAATAAGAAGAAAAGAGTAGCGGGCCAAACTGTGGCTCCCTTGCTTCCTCATAGGTGGACTACTCGACAATCGACAACTGAAGAGCAGTCGAAGATCGTGAATCCCGTAGTTGTGCCAGATGGGCGCCCACCACGGGGTACGACAAATGTACTCCCGAAGAAGAAAGGGAGCGGTGAAACATTGAAGGATAGATTTGTCGAAGAGTCTGAGACTGAATTCTACAGGACGATGAACTTTTATATATCTGGGACGAATGCGTTGAAGGTGGAATTAAATGACTGCTTGGTTAGGATTGAGAGCTTGATTACTTTCCTCAATGAGGGCCAGCGAAACATGTCGAAGGTAAGAAATTTAATTGGTTTTCTTTGATTAAAGAAACTGGTAGGTCATTCAAATACTCAATTTATGAATGTAATGCAGATCAAGAAGTTGCTAACGAAAGCCAAAGATCGTATTGTGGACAGTAGTGATCTGGAAAATAAAGTTCTGGTGTATAAAAATATAGAGAAAAATTTGACGAGTGAGAAAGAGGCTCTGATCGAGGAGAAGAAGGGGCTAAATGCAAAACTAAATACCTACAAGTTGGAAGCGCGAAAAGCCTGTAAAGTTATACTTTGTAAAGCAAAAAAGAAGTCGGATAAGGAAAAATAGGATGCTCTTGCGTTGCTGAGGACAAACTTTGAAAAGGATGTGAAGGAGCAAGTTACCGATGCGCGAAGGACGATGAAGCTAGAACATGGTAAAATTTTGGATGAGGTTAGGGCCCAGTTGGAAGGGGAGAAGTTAGAGAAATGTATACAAGTGAGGGCTCATTTTTTGGGGTAGTATGATGAGCTGGAAGTGAGGAAGGATTATTACAAAGGTTTGGTCAAATCTGGCGGTATTGTATTCGAAGATACTGATTCAGAGGTCGATGCTCTGGAGGTTCCCAAAGTTTTGAGTAGGACCAAAGTCATCGATGATGTGGTGATGATAGAAATTGATGGGGTGCAATCTGGGGAGGTGGCAGAGGTGTTCGCTCTGGATAGTATTGTGAAGGTGGATGAAGTAATCTCTCATCTTGTAGTAGAGTAGAAGTTGTGAATTAGTATGTTTCATTGTAGAAGTGATGTAAAAATGGTCAATGGGACCGATATGAAGAAAAGTTTTTATAAATCTAGATGTATTGATTTAGTAAATTATGCTAAGTGGTAGATGTGACAAAATGATATTTGCCGAATGTGATTGTGATTGCAGCGGTTAAGTGATGAACGCTTCGTGGCGTGTGATGTAATGTGAAAGATTACTAGGTGGTATCCTCAGTAGGATATTTGGTTTTATATTCGACAGTAGATAATCAAGTGAATCTTTGATAAGTAAAGATTGCAAAGTAATTATATCCTATAATTTAATCGGGTTTGTGCAAAATTGAATGACAGTTTGGAGGCATACTTATAAAGTATGGATCGAGATCAATTGATGATTAAGATAGTTGACTGTCTGATGAATACTTAGTTAGTATGAATCGAGATGAAGTCAAGATAGTAACGATTGATTGATTGATGCATACTTGTTATGTTTGGATCGTGATCAAGTCAAAATAATGAAGATGATTCTTGTTTGATGCATACTTGTTAAGTATGGATCGAGATCAAGTCAAAAGAGTAACGATTGATTTTCTGATGCATACTTATAAAGTATGGATCAAGATCAAGTCAAAATAGTAATGATGATTGATTGTCTGATGCATACTTGTTAAGTATGGATCGAGATCATGTCGAAATAGTAACGATTGATTGTCTGATACATACTTATAATGTATGGATCAAGATCAAGTCAAAATAGTAAGGATGATTAATTGTTTGATACATACTTGTTAAGTATAGACCGAGATCAAGTCAAAATAGTAAGGATGGTTGATTTTTTGATGCATACTTGTTAAGTATGGATCGAGATCAAGTCAAAATAGTAACTATTAAACTGACAGTAAAGTTTGTTTATTTGAATCGATGAAAATGGTTATAGTATTTTATTTGTAAAACAGTTTTAGTTGGGCCGTATTCTATGGATATTCGAGCTGGATTTCGTCTTCAGTCATCAGCAATAAGTTCTACTATATGTTTTGTCGCTGACAATTTATGACCCCTCCCAGTTTTCTGATAACTTTCCTGAATTCTTAGGTCGAGTATTATCTTGGATCCGTCGAAGGAAAAGGTCTCCAATACAAAATTTCCTTTTTTGAACTTTTTTGTTGTATGCTTTTTTCAATGTGTCATGGTATTGTCCGAAGTTTTCGATAGCCCTGTCTTGGGTCTCTTCGATCTAGTTAAGGTTGTAGATGAAACCAAGATCGCTGTCGTCATCGGTGACTTTCCTTCGGGTACTTGGTAGATCGAGGTCTGAAGGTATGACTGTTTCAGTACCGAAGGCTATCATGAACGGAATGCAGCCTACTAAAACTCGAGGAGTGGTTCGGTAGACCCAAAAAACACTGAGTAATTCGTCGACCCACATGCCATTCTTCTCGTCGAGACGGTTGCGTAGTCCTATTTTAATACTTTTATTAGTGGCTTCGGCTTGTCCGTTTCCTTGAGGGTAGTATGGTGTGGAGGTTGAGAACAGTATTTGGTATTTGTGGAGAAAAACAAGTACTTTGGCGCTGATAAATTGCTTGCCATTATCAGAGCGTATCATTTGTGGGCAGCTAAACCTAATTATGATGTGTTCCCACAGGAACTTGATTACTTCATTCTCATCGGTATGACATAGGGGAACTGCTTTGACCCACTTTGTGAAGTAGTCAGTGGTAACAAGTATAAATCTTTGGTTTCCTGATGCTGGATGGAAAAGCCCAATAATGTCGATTCCTCATCGTTTGAATGGCCATAGGACATTGCTAATGTACAAATTAAGGGCTGGGATTTTGATGTCCAGTTCATGGATTTGGCATTTGTATCACTTACGCACATAATCTTTGTAATCTTATCTCATCTTCGGCCAGTAGTTACCTTGAGTGAACGCTCATTGGGCTAATGATCTTCCTGAAATATGGGATCCACATATACCTTCGTGAAGTTCTCTGATTTTAATATGAGCTTGATTTTGAGAGATGCATTCAATAAGGGGTTCTCCTTCGGTGATGCGATATAAGATGCTATTTTGGATTGTAAATCTGGGGTACTTGGCCAAAAGTGATCAGGCTTTTTCTTTGTTAGTGGGGAGGAACTTAGAGTTGAGGTATGCTTAAAATGGTCTTCCCTAGTCTTCAGGGTCTTCTTCTTCAGCAATGGTGATCTAGAGTGCTGATAGTATATTTAGACTGGAATGCTCGATGATTTCAATCTTTAAAGATCTTTTTTTACTGTCCCCCAACATTGCAACAATGTAAGCTAATGCGTCGGCATGCCAATTTTCTTATCGAGGTAAGTAAGAGATCGATGCATTTTTGAATTTGTTCATCTTTTCTTCGACTAGGGCTGTATAATCAACCATTTTTACCATTGTGCGAAATGTCTTGTTGTAATGATTTGCCACGAGTAAGGAATCGACGTAGACTGCCAATTCTTTCGCTCCGAGTATGAGTGTGAGATCTAGACCGTAGAGGATTCCTTCATATTCGGTCTCATTATTGGTGGTATAGAAGTTCAGCTTGATAGCTTTCTCGATGCGATGATTGGAAGGAATAACGAGGACGTTGGCAATTCCTAACCCTCACAGTTCGGCGGATCCGTCTGTAAAAAGTTGCCAACTAGAGCTTTTCGACCATGCATCTAGCTCTGTAATTAAGTCATCCATGAAGATTTCTTTGAGTGCTTCCCAATCGGGGTCTTCAACTGGAAAGTGTGCTAAAAAGTCAGCAACTGCTTATCCTTTGATAGATATCTGGGATGGTTCGATGGAGATGTCGTATTCCCCAAGAAAAATAAACCATTACTGAATTCTTTGTGATTTTTCTTTTTTAGAGAGTACCAATTTGAGGGGATACCTGGTGATGATTTTGATGTGATGAGCTTAAAATTATGGACACAGTTTTTGAAAGCTGTAGACCAAGGTGAGTAACTATTTTTCTATTGTTATGTATATTTTTTAAGCTGGCATGAGTGTCTTGCAGATGAAGTAGATCAGTTTTTAAATTCCTTCATATTCTTGAATAAGGACGGAACTAATTGAGTTTTCAGTTGTGGATAAGTAAATTGTCAGTGTTCCGCCATCAATTGAAGTACTTGTGATAGGAGGATGCCTCAAGTATCATTTAAGATCTTGGAAGGCTAACTCATAGTCAAGAGTCCAAATGATTTCCTTGTGTTATTTCTTTGAAGAGGAGTGAGATTTCCACAAAGGAGGAGGTAAAGAAGTTTGCATCGATCAGATAAATTTGAGATGAATCTGTGAAGAGCGGCGATCTTGTCTGCAAATTTTTAGGCATCTTTCTTTGTTCGCGGAGATGGCATCGCGATGAGTGCTTTGATTTGCGCAGGATCAATTTCGATTCCTCTTTTGCTGACCACGTGTCCCAGGAATTTTCCAGATGAGACTCCAAATTGGCATTTCTTTGGGTTGAGTTTCATCTAGTATTTGGGAAGGATGTCAAAGATGATTTGGAGGTTTTTGGAGTGATCTTCGCGCTTCAAGCTTTTGCAGATCATATCGTCGATGTAGACTTCCATGATTATGCTGAGAAGGTCTTTGATCATTTTTGTCACAAGCCTTTAGTAAGTAGCTCATGCATTTTCTAACCTAAAAGGCATCACTGCATAACAATAGAAACCTATTTTGGTAATGAAGGTTGTTTTTTCTTGATCGTCTTCGGCGAGTGGAACTTGATTGTATCCAGAGGCTGCATCCATCATGGAAAGATAATCGTGCCCTGTGACTGAGTCAAGGAGTTGCAAAATTAGTGGTAGTGGAAAACTATCCTTGGGTGTAAACTTATTGGGTTATGTGAAGTCATCACAAACCCTGATCTTTTCATTTTTCTTTGGGACTACTACGATGTTGGATACCCACTTCGGATACTTGACTTCTCTAATAAATCCAACCCGAAGGAGTTTATCAATTTCTTTATTCACTGTATCGTGGAGGGGGGGGGGGGCGAGCTAAGTTCCATCATTTCTGATTGATTGCTTTGCTGTCTGGAAGGAGGTTCAATCGGTGGCATGTGATTGATGGATCGATGCCAGGCATTTCCTAGAAATTCTAGGCAAAGATGTTGACGTTTATCTAAAGTAGTTGGATCATGGCTTCTTTTTCCTCGGTAGATAGTTTGGAGCCGATGAAAGTGTGACGCCCAGGACAATCGAATTCAATGGATTTAACTATCTCGGTGTCATGCTGCTCGAATGTGGGGGGTGTCTCTTGCTGTAGTTGCTATGCTTTGAAAATTTTTGCTGTATGAGAGTTGGTTGTAGTATTTTTGTACATACGTGCAACTTCTTGGCTAACTTTTCTATCGTAGATTCTGTGATCTATTAAAAATCACGATGTTAGATGATAAGTAGAAGGTACTGCTTTGATCGAATGTAGCCAACTACGTCTCAAAATTCCCAAATATTTGGACTCAACATCGATGACAAGGAATTTTTTGCGAATGTCATTTCTGATCCTGCCTAAACTGGCAGAGTGATTTCTCCTATGGCTGATTCATTCAAGCTGTTAAAGCTGGTGATTGTTGTTATTAAAGCTTTCACAGAGTCTGTGAGGCCTAGCACCTCAATTGCTCTTCGGAGAAATACATCCGTCGCGCTTCCTGTATCGATGAAAAGTGTCTGTAGGTAGTCTTTTCTGACTTTGAGCATAATTACAAGAGGGTCATTGTGAGGGTATTTCATATGGCTGGTATCACAGTCCTCGAAGGTGATATGATATGGATGCTTTGATTTGCTCAAGCCTGGAAGAAGTTTTACAAATTTATCTGAGGAGGTCATTTTGCAATAGGATGTAATTCTGTCGTCTTGTTTCCTTTTCTTTCCTTTTTCAATTTTGATCATATATAGGTAGCGAGCCTACCCTTAGCCTTGATTATGTTCAAGATATTTGTTCTTTGCCTCATCTTCGAGGAACTTTTGGATGTCGAGGACACAATTATGAAGCCTTCTTGCTAATAGGATGTGATGAAAGATTCGAATGAGTGAGTAACATCTGTCAGTTTCATGACTATGCACATTGTGATACTGACATAGATGTCTGCTAGGTAGATTGGGTATTGTTTGTTGTGCTCAATAACACTCATCTTCCTTTATTGTTGGTAAGATTGCGGAGAGTGTCGTTGTCATTGGGGGTAGAACTGGTACAGGCTTGTCGAGTCTTCCATCCTTTCTTTCGGGTCTTCTGTTATTATCGACGTTTCTGCCGCGTTGTTTAACTGCTTTAGTAGTGGTCAACTTTTGGGGAGGAGAAGAAGTATTGAGTCATGAGTTGATGGCAGAAGAATTTTTCATTTTATCCATCTTGGATTGTTTTAGTTCGATGTAGTTATTAACTATATCAATTATTTCTGTTACCATTTTGGGCCTGTGTAGAGTGAGCTCTTCTTGAACGTTAGAATCGATGTGCAGGGCGGAGGTGAAGGCTAGAACGACTATTTCGGGATCAGAGTTCCCAATTTTTCAAGTTTCTTACAGGAAATGCTTGTAAAAGCTTGCCAAGATTTTTTTTGCTCCTTGCTTGAAGAAAAACAAGGAATCCACAGTAATCTCTTGTTCCTTCGCATGAGCATAATTCGACTCGAATAAACGCTGCAACTAATGGAAAGTGGTGATGAAGCCTTCTTAGATCGTATGAAACCATATGAGAGGTTCTTCTTTCAAGCTCATATTAAATAGCCTGCAAAGCATGTGGTCGAGTTTGGAGTATAATCCCACTGCAGCTTTGAAATGCCATAAATGGGTAAGAGGGTCAGTGAGTCTTGTATATTGACTAAAATTTAGCAGATGGAAATTGTCTGGGATGGCCATGACTTCGAAATGAGGGGAGATAGAGTTTGTCTCGATCTTGCCAAGTGCAGATCTCCTGCCCGGGATAACAGAGTTTATGCCCTGGATTCTATTGTTTAGGTCATCCAAGGTGATAAATTATTGTGGAGGAATTGATAAGGCTGCATCTTGCAGAATAAAATTTCCTTATCCTTATGGTCCCAATCGATCCCTGATTGGTCTTCTTTCTGGTGGTGGGGGAGTCTGATGATGCGTGCATTGAATTTTTTAAGTTATCGATGATGAGGATGTTAAGCCAAAATACAGAGAAGCCCTGCTTGGGTTTCTTGATCTAGATCGAGAAATTCGTAACCCGTCTTCTCTTGGTTGATCCTCACGCTGAGTTGTTCTTGATTGATGATCACTTCAGGCAAAGTGGAGGCGACTATTGATGGTCGGTGAGTCGATCTTGGGTTTTCCTTAATCTCTCCATTTCCTTTTGATGTGTTTGACTTTGTTGATCCAAGGCTTTCCTTCGTTCGTCTCTTTCTACCTGAAGAGCTTGAGAATGAATGCGTTGGTCTTCCAATCTTTTAGCTTTTTTTGACTCTATTTATTTCTAAAGCTCAATCCCTACATTGTGTAGGTAGACTGTTCTTGGTATCGGATTAATTTTTTGGTCTCTCATCGTGCTGGTTTGGCTTCTAAGGTTCATATATGTCACCGGAAGGTTTTTAGATCAGTGGTGGTAAAGAAAAGTGTGGTATTTCCAATAGACGGCGCCAATTATAGTGGTGTGTTTTTCGGAAGGAGAATCTTCGCCAATACTATTAGTAATGAAAATGCAATAATAGGCTAAACAAATAAGATTTTACGTGGAAAACTCAGTAAAAGCTGAGAAAAGTCACGACTTTGAGAAGGATTTTGATTTAAAATCCAATATATTGCTAGTTATTACAAGTTTTGAGTAGTAGTAGGGTTAGGAAGTAAGGATAGTAGAGTTGCAGATTGTGGTCTATCGAATAATCTATTCTCTACCTGTATTTATTGTAGATACATGCAGTTTACAAAAAAGAAAGAATACAATCTCTTATTTTGGAAGGAATGGGCAAACTTTGTGAATCTTTA
This sequence comes from Kingdonia uniflora, assembly GCA_014058105.1. Taxonomy (NCBI): domain Eukaryota; kingdom Viridiplantae; phylum Streptophyta; class Magnoliopsida; order Ranunculales; family Circaeasteraceae; genus Kingdonia; species Kingdonia uniflora. The sequence continues at coordinate 3,986,429 of JACGCM010001854.1, forward strand.
ACAGCTCTTTCTTGACCAGACACAATGATACTTTTAGTAGGTCAAGAAGTTGTGGTATCTTCTTGAATGCTATCTGTCTTCAATTATGTATGACGTTTTTCGACTATACTGTGCTGGCTTACTCCTGTCGAATTTGGGGAATATGCTACTATAGGACCATAGAACGACAGAGAAAATATAGACTTTTCATATCAAGAAAGTCTCTACAAAACCCCTTGTAATAGCTAGCATTCTCAATAATATCTCTCTATTTCTAAAATCCTCAAGTGAGGTCATGGTTTTTAACCTATTCAAAGGTTTTCCACACTAAACTTTTGTGTTAGTTATTATTAGCGTTCTGATTACATCTGGAGTAAAGGCTAAGTTCGAATCCCGGAATTAGTCTATTACAATAGTGAAAGTTGTGAGTTTGGAGACTCTTATCTTAAAGATTTATATACTCAGACATTTATAGAGTGTGTTTAAACTTGAAAAAGTTAACAAAACCTTGAAAGATCAAGTTAACACACTAAACCTGGAACTTAAGGAAAAAGTCGAGGATACAAGCCTTCAGATTGAAAAGCTTGAAAGTGAGAAACTAGATCTTCTTGATAAATTTTAGCAGTTAGAAAAGGAAGTTCATGATGCCGTGGAGAAAGTTAAGTCAACTCATGATGAGCTTAACAAGTCTAGGCTTGATTTAGTTTCTTAGCGGAAACTTCAAATATTTTTTCATGGAGCAAAAATTATTGATAAAATGCTAAGTATGGGAAAATCTAAAATGATAAAAGGAGACTTGGATATGAAAAACCGATTTTTAACTTAAAAATACCTTAAGTAACAAATTTTGTTAAAGCCATAGTATTGCCCAAACCTAGTGTAGTGTTAAATACTCGTACTCGTGCTAGTAAGCCACATTATCCAAAAGTAATTTATTGTCACGATATTTTGAGTTTAGTCCCACCAACAAACAAGATATTTGCCTTTATTTCCCAAGTTTTTGAAAAATGCACTTTTGGTCCCTAAATGGCTGGTCAACCTTAGTTGAAGTCTATTTTTACCGTGAAGTACCTAATCTACCCTCATGTGATTTTAGATAACAGCTAACAAGTTGTCTGCACATGCAACCCACTTGAGGGTAAATTTGCTACTTCAAGGCTAAAATTGACTTTCAACTAGGGTTGACCTCTAGCCAGAGGCTATTTGGGGACCAAAAGTGCATTTTTCAACAACTTGGGGACTAAAGACAAATATCTAGTTTGTAAGTAGGACTAAACTCAAAATATCCCTTTATTGTCATGTTTGTGGTAGAAGGGGACATTATGCTTCATATTGTGGATCTTTCATCGAGTTTCTGTACGAGAAAGGTTAGGACCACGAGGAGCAACTAGCAAAGCCATTTATAGAGGTCTTCATAACAAACTGTAAGCTTCAATTCATTTAGGAAGAGAAGATTAGTTCGATCTCAGTAGAGGTCCCTGGCCTTCCAAACATCAAGAGGAAGTGCAATGATCTCCACCTAGGATACCTGCACGTGAGCGCTTGAGCGAGGGCACCGGTACTTATAATCCCTGACCCGCTCGCCAAGTTACTTAGGCTTCACGTCAATACATCACACAGGAACACATGGATCAATGTATCAAGGAGTTGATTAAAGCTCAAACTATAGGCAATAAGGACGATTTAGCCAAGTTGCAAGGTAGTCCGATTGCCAAAGAGTTATTTGATATGGAAGTACCAACAAATTTCCATACCTTCCAAGATCCATAAATACAAAGGCACTGATCCGAAGAAACACATTCAGCAATTCCGTGATTCTCTGGGATTATATTATAATCTAAACCATATTTTATCTCGTCAGTTCGCCACAATTATAAGGGGAGAATCGCTACGGTGGTTCCATTCTCTACCTGAAGCTTCCATTCTTACATTTGACCAACTGCAGGAAATTTTTGTCAAGACATATGCTCATAATAAAGACAAAGAAAATAATTTATATTATCTTATTAGTCTCAAACATTCACAAGGAAAGAAGCTTGAGGTCTTTGCAAATAAATTTCTAAAACTCGCACAAAAAGTTGATAATCTCGATCAGAAAATAGCTGTTAATGCTTTTAGAAATGCGCTAGAACTCGATTGCAAAGCAAAATTACATCTCTTCTTAAACTAACCTATGACCATAGAGGAAATGATTACCATGGTCAATTGGTATGTCGACTTGGAAAGGATGATGACCGAAAGGCATAAATCTACTAAATCCATCTTAGCCACTAAGGTTAAAACACAAAATGCAATAGTGTACCAAAGGATGACCAGGATGATCAAAAGCGTTCGAAGGCAAACATAGGCAAACCTCAGAAAGGCAATTTATTACTCAAGCCAGTCCTCCCCAAGATGAATGTATGGATCTCATCAATTTTTCTGGTGTTGGCAAGCGATAAATTTTACCGTGTATCTCAACCACTTGAACCGATTAAAAGCAAACCGTACTATACGCATAACAAGGTAAATTATCATGAAACTGATAACTGCTATGTTTTACAGAGGTTGCTGGATTATATTTTCAAAGATGGAAGAATGCACGAGTACATTATTGATCTGGAATCATACAAAAATGGTAGCTACAAGACGCAGGTTGAAGTGGTCCAGGTCGTTGATCAAGCCGAGGAAAAGCACTTATACCATATGTACCACAACAACATGATCGAGATCCGTCAAATCAACAACACCAGATTCAATCGAAGGAGGTTAACAAAATTCTGCAATCTCACCACTGAAGATAAAGAAGCTAAACTCCTTCCTAAATCAAGCAATCAACGACTTGGGATTTCATTCGAGGATTGCGATATCAGTCACGTCAAGTTTCCTCATCTTAACGCTCTTGTAATCATGCAGAAGATGAAGAAAATTTTCATGCATACCATGATGATTGATACTGGTAGCGGTATCAAAATTCTTTTCACAGCGCAATCGAGCAAATGGGAATAGCCGATCAAGTTATTCCAAGCGACATCGATATCAGTGGCTTTAATGGCTCAGCGGAAGAACGAGTAGGCAAGATCATCCTACCCATCACCGCTGAACCTACCATAATTGACATTGTATTCTACATCATCAATACCAAATCTCGTTACTTAAGTATTATAGGCCACTGTTGGATTCACAACATGGAAGCAATCGCTTCTACGTACCATCAAGCACTTGCTTCAAGTAGAATGGTGGTATCTTTAAAATCATAAGCAGTCAAAGTTTAGGGGCCTATCCCTCGATCTAACCCAATTTGAGCTATTTTCAGTTTAAACTACCTCCATATCAAACTTACGCATTCCACATGTGACATAAGCAGTCAGCATTGAAACCTACGTCATGAACTGAAGAAGAATGTGGGTTGAGCTTAACAAAAAACATGAACAAGTCAAAGACACCTGTCTCTTATGAGCTCAACAGTTACTCACTCAACAACCACTTACCACATTCTTTGGAGAATGTGCTTCAACACGATAAAGAACTGTGGGGAGAGCTTATATAAAGAAAAAGTTCCAGAAGAGACAGGACCCAGAAAAATATATGAGAAATCACCAAGAAAGTTATATTTTCTAGATTCTCAAAATATCAAACTTCTAATTTACAAGATCCAATATTTCTAGTTTGAGAGATTACTTATAATAAGATATCAGCCTCAAGCAATAAAAGTCACAATTATAAAAACCTTCAACTCGAGGTCGTAGCTTTTTTGACATATTCAGAGGTTTTCCATGCTAAATCACCTGTGTCATTTCTAATTTCACATTAGTTTTGTCTCAGAAACGTTGGTACAAGAGCTAATTCCAAGCAATTTCAAGCTTACAGAATTAGGCCATTACATTTGGCGCCGTCTGTGTGAAAGAATACATTTCCACGATATCCTAAGGCATACATTCACTCTACTATAAATTGCAATCATGGTTACTTCTAGACGATCAACAACCGGAGTCCAGCTCGATCTTTCAGTTGAACCGGAACAACTTACAGAGCTACGAGCGAATCTCCACTCCAAAATAGAGAAACACAATGAGCTCGAACGTCAGTTAACTCTTGACCGAGAGCTCCGTGAGAAAGAGCTCGAGGCCAAGAGACAAGCTCGTTTGGTAGTATTTAAATGACATGAAGACTAGATGGTAACCATGCAGACTGCATTACAAGCTCTGCAAGTCACTCAACAGGCTCCTCTAGTAAGAGTTCACAATCAATTGCCAAAAACATCCTGGGTTTTTGCGCAGGAAAGGTTGGGACCTTAAGGAGCCACCAGCAAAGCTATTTCCAGAAATATTTAGCACGAACATCAACCTTCCATTTATTTGGGTGGTGAAGTTTAGATCAAATCAGTAGAGGTCACCCATTTTCCTAATAACAGGAGGAAGAATAGCAACCTTAACCTCGAATTCTAGCACGCGATCGTTTGAGTGAGGGTACCGGTACTTATAATCCTTAACCTCTTCATCAAGTCATTCAGCCGATACGTTAATATGTTACACATGAGCATATGGATCTGCGTATCAAAGAGTTAGTCAAAGTACAAGCTCTGGGCACTACAGACGACCTTACCAACTTACAAGGAAGTCTAATTGCTAAAGAACTATTAGATATGGAAAAACCAAATGGTTTTCATACTCCAAAAATTTATAAATATAAGGGAACCGATCCAAAGGAGCACATTCAACAATACCAAAATTCATTGGGCTTGTACTCTAATCTCAACCGCATCCTCTGCTATTTGTTTGCAATAAGTCTATAAGAATAACTGCTTCGACGGTTCTACTCTTTACTGGAAGATTCCATACACACATTTGATCGGCTGCAAAAGTAATTTATCAAGACGTATGCTCACAACAGAGGCGAAGAGGAGAATTTATATTCCCTTTTTAGTCTTATACAGTCACACAAAGAGAATCTCGAGGCCATTGTGATGAATTTTTTGGAGCTCGGACGCAAAGTGGACAATTTTGATCAGAAAATAGCTGTTACTGCTTTTACCAATGCGTTCCAGCTCGACTGCAAAGCCAAAGATCACCTGTTCCTAAAAAAACTTGCAACCTTGGAGGATATGATCACCAAGGTAAATAATTATGTCGAACTGGAAAGGATGATGTCCGAAAGGCATAAATCTGCTAAATCCATCTTAACCATGAAAGGTCCATCCACAGATTGAAGAACTTAACCAAAGGAGGATCAGGGTAATCAAAAGTACTCTAAGGGAAATAATAGCAACCCTCGCAAAGGCGGTTCACTACCCAACCATTAGAGCCAATCGAGAACCACCTGTACTGCATGCATCATAAGGTAAATCACCATTCTACTACCAACGGCTATACTTTATAGAGGTTGTGATCCAGGAGGATCTAGGGTAATTTGGAAATTGGCCAAAGTTGTTCGAACGGGGTTGAGAGTCGTTCGAACGACCAAATTCCACCTCTCTGGAATTTGGCCCAAGAACCCAAAGTCATTCGATCGACTTATATTTTCGTTCGAACGATCAAAGTTTACCCTACAGGAAATTTGGCCCAGAGATAGATTTTGTACGAACGAGTTGAGATTTCGATCGAACGACTTGGCAAGTTTCTAGGGTTTAGACCAATTGGCGTAAAGTCATTCGATCGACTCCCAATTTTGTTTGAATGACTTCGGCGGTGTTTATGATTTTTAGGCGTTATCTTGTCTCAAAATCTATTCTTTAATTATTTCAAGTTCCCTAGTATATAAAGGGAAATTAGGTTATTTTTTAGGGTTATGTTAGATCTAGAGAAGAGTTTTGAGGAAGAAGCCTAGGGTTTTAGAATATTTATTGTAATTACTTCATTTTAAGTAATCGAATATCTTATTTTTCCAAATCAATTGGTGTTCTTCTTACTTTTCTGCTAGCTAGAGCTCCTCAATCGTATTATGGATTAAGTGGTATCAATTTTCCAGTTGCGATTCTTGGGGGGTTGATTGGGGTTTATGGTTTCTATACGTGACCGTCTCATGCAAACAAAGGACAAGCTAGTGAGTCCGCTGAAGATCCATTGCAAACCTAATTCGAAGATGAAGGATGATTTGGAGATGGGAGATTCCAACGATCGACTCGCGACTTTGGAAATGATAGTTTCTGACCTAACATCTACTATAGGGGAGTGAGTAGAACAATTGCGTCTCACAAACCTTGCGATGGGTTCCGCTTTGGTGAAACGGCGAGGCCGCTTGAAGTAGAAATGGTTTCGGCAGTGGATGGAGATGAGGATAATACGGGGATAGATAGCTGTTCTAGTGATGCCGAATCTATCAAAGAGCGCCCAGGTCTTGGTAAGTCAATGAATCCTATGCGTAATCTTCGTATTGGCTTTAAGATTGAGATTCCGATATTCGATGGTTGCGTCAATGCTGAGAAATTAGATAATTGGTTAGATAGGTTGGAGACCAATTTTTTTGTTGATGAATATTCAAATGCTTAGAAAATTTGCCTCTCTACTTTAAAATTCACAAGTCACGTGCTAATGTTGTAGAAATCCTATGGGAAACGACATGATGTCGGAAGTCTGAGTTGGAAGGACTTCAAGGTTTTGGTGAGAAAACAATTCTATCCAATTAGGTATGAACAAGAGTGATGGTACAAATGACACATTTTCCACTAAAGGTTTGGGCAATTCGTACAATAAATTACTGCGGAGTTTCATAACCAAGCATTAGTTTTGGATATTGACGTGGATGAGTACGAAGTGTTCGTGATGTATACGGGGGGTTTGTCAAAGTCCATTAGAAGAGAATTAAAGCTCTTCAATGTGGAAAATATCAAGGACGCTATCGTTAAAGTAATTTCCATTGAAGGTAAGTACTTGAACAGCAACAAGAATGATGACAAGAGAAAGTTGGGGTACAAGTCTAATTAAATGTTTGATAAGAAAGAGGAGTCCAAAGGAGATGGGTCTTCATTCAAGGGGACTATCTGTAGTTATTATAAGGCTAATAGGCACAATTCAGATAGATTCTTGAAACTTTACCTGGAGCTTTGGTCGAAGGAGGAAAAGGACGAGAAAGAGAAACGTGTACTAGCCCCAGTGATTGTGGATCTTCTAGATTTAGAGATTTAGATAAGCCAAGTCCTAAGTTTACTCTAATATTCAAGCAACCTCTAGCTATCGACGAGGCGAGTAGGAAAAGCTTTTCTATATCAGCATTCAAGTGAAGCAGAGCTTAGCCGAGGCCATAATTGATCTGGGTAGTCAGGAGAATTTAATTTCTAAGGTGATAGTGAAGAAGATAGGTTTGGCTACTATAGCTCACCCTAAGTCGTATGGTTTAGGTTGGATTCAGAAAGGCGCGGAGCTAAAGATCACTAAGCAGTTTACATTTAATTTTTCGATTACTGAGAAGTATATTGACGAGGTGACATGTGAGGTAGTTCTGTTGGATGTGTGTCAAGTCATCTTGGGTAGCCCTTATCTTTGGGACTGAGATATAATTCTTTACCGTCAAGCTCGCAAGTATCGTCTGGTGAAGGATAGAACTGAGTTTCATATTATTACGTGCAAGGAACATATCATTACCAGTAATTTGATTACGGCAACTCAGGCAAAGAGGCTGGTTAATATGAGCGGCAAATTTGTATTATTGCTGGTGTGTCCGGTTCAAAAGGGTCTGTTGGGTACGGTTTTGTCTACTTTGGCAATGTCTCCTAAGCATCAAACTGATATGGGGGAGTTGCAAGAGAAGTATGAAGATTTGTTTTTGGGCATAAAAGGGATACCGCGCAAGAGGAATTTGAAGAATGATATTACCTTGGTGAATGGTGAGCTACTACCCAATATTGGGTTGTATCGGAATTCTGTTACAGAGTCTGATGAGATCAAGAAATAGGTACATGAACTTCTTGAGTAAGGAGTTATTAATCCAAGTTGCTCAGCTTGTGGTTCACCAGTTCTACTAGTACCAAAGAAGGATGGGTCTTGGAGGATATGTGTGATTATCGGGCGCTGAACAAGAACACGGTGAAGAATCGTTATTCGCTTCCACGGATTAACGAGCTTTTGGATGAGTTACAGACGGCTCAATTTTTTACCAAGTTGGATCTTAAGTCAGGTTTAGGGATGGAAATTTTCTTCGCCTCGCTGGGGATCTGCCCCGCCCCGCTCCTAACGGGGCAGATTTGGTATGAGCTAACCGGGTATGGAGGCGGGGATGGTATAAGCTACCCAAAATCTGTCAGGGATCGGGGCGGATTTGGGACTTCTAGCATAAAATCCCCGCACTACCAAAAAAAGGGACTTTGGCAACACGCATATATAGCTTTTGGCAACAAACTATGTCTGTCACACGCTTGCAACCGTCCAAATCCATTGCCATATCTCCAAGTCTGTTTCGCTAATGTTCAATTAAAATTAGTAGCCCGAAATACTTTCATGTTTTTCACGTCTCTCCCTCTAATTCCCCCGCCAAAAGCTTCCCTCTCTTTCTCAAAGATTTCCCCCCAATAATCTCTTCTCTCCCACGATTCAAGGCCGAATCTGTTATGGATAACCTCCTGTTCCCCCACGTTTCTCTCCAAATCCTCCTTTTCCCAAGATTTTGTATATTTTGTGGCATCTCTTTATGCGATTATAGTCTCGTTGGTGGTTCTCGTACTCCTCTGCAATCAAAGGTATCTCCCTCTACCTTTCCTTCTTCTTCTCTAAGCATCAATCAAATTTATATTTGATAAAGTCGGGTTCCAATTCAACTTATTTTATGAAATTAGGCGTTTAGGGTATGCACTTATGGTTTTCAATTATAGGTTGTAGTCATGGTTCCAATTATGACTACTAGTAGCTGTTATCTTCTTCGGCTTCTTCGCCTTGATTTCCTCCATTGAAATCGCAGGGCAAGAGCCAGTGACATTTATAACTAATAGTCTTACTCATTATACTATATTCTCTTGATTCGGTTTTTATCGCGTCAAAATTTTAATATTTACAAATTTTGGCAGTTTTTTTTCTTTAAGGAAACCAATTTGTTTACGATTTGACAAAAAGGGGGCATTGCCCTGTTGGATTTTTTGTATGAATCTCCCATTTTGTATAGTTCTGGATTTGATACAGGGGTGTGATTTAGAGTAATGATATATAGTCTTTGAGATCTTTTGAATTTTGTGCTTTTGTTCATTGTGCTCTTTTTAAAAGATTGTATTATTTAATATGTATGTATTAATTGTATTGTTTTCTTTTATTTATTTTTTCAAGATATAGAGATTTAAATTAATGTTTTGAATCAGGTACTTGTTTATTTTCATTGCCAATTTAACTATGGATTCTATTGCGTCTAGCTTATACATCTCATTAATACAAATCACAACACAAAAAACTTTAGAACTTTTATCACACCCCCATATTGTACTTTTTGTTAGAAAAATATAAAAACTTGAAATATTTACCAAGGTTGGATCTAACAACATCCATATAAGTGTAGTTTCTTTTTTCAAAAATTGGATCTCCTGTTTTATAACAATCAGCTAGAAGAGATGAAGTATAGTAAATCACAAAGGAAAATATAAACATCATGATAGGACCCTGCAGTATACTCTGGTATTTCCGAATCAGAAAAGCTGGGGTTAGGCATGCCTCTACCTATTTATTGAGCTGAAAAGTTATTACATCCTAGGATATTTACAACCCTTAGCATCTCCCTTAACAATATTTAGGAAATCACCGTGAAATAAAGAAGGAAAAAATAGTAAAAAAACTGTTTACAACATGTTTAGGGGCAAAATAATATGCGGTCTGCGTTCTCCTCTTTTCAAGTGCGTGAAAACACGGTCTTCTCAAACGATTCAGCTATGGATAAAATCTCTCTAGCTATATGAATTTATTTTAAGGAGCATGATTCCTTTTGTAACTATATTAATGGCATATAGTGAGTCAGAAATGATATCCAAGCTGGTAATATTATGTTTCTTTATCAATTTCATCCCAAATAAAATAACCATATACTCATTTACCAACATATCTTCAACTTCTACTGGTGGGCTATAGGCTATAATAAGTGGTTTTTCCTGGACCTTTTGAATAATATGTCTAACTGTGCTTTGAAGTTAGCATAAGAACCATCAGCAATTGAAATCTATTTCCTTTCATATATATGAGTCCTAGCTACCCATCTTTTTTAACCAATTTGAATTTCTGATTTGTGTAAACAAATGCATAGACTGGGATCTTTAGAATTTACCTCCTTGATTACAGTCTTACATTTGAAATATATGAATCTCATCTCTTCGATTGCATACCATTTCCACCATAGTACTGCTTCGTCGTCCCGCGTGAGAATTCAGCAAATGTCATCCCATCCTTTAAGAGTGAAGATATAGGTGAAACTATTCCATTGATTTCTTCTATGAGGCTAAGCATTACCTTTTCATTAAGGTGAAGGCTTATAGCATCAGAGGTTGAGACACCTATCTCATCACATGCCCTAGAACATTGCTCATTTGATATCAACTTTTATTTAAGGTATTATGAAATAGAGAAAGTTTTGTCCCAAGCTGGTTGTAGAAAAACAATAAATGTTTCTCTACTTAAGTTATCCTGTTTTGCCGGTCTACATACAGAGTGAAGAGTGAATTGTAGTTTCCCATTTGATAAGATATCAGCGGATTCCCCCACTTGAACAGCAAAACTGTCTGGAGGGGATCTCACTACAAGGATTCTATATTTGTTGTGGTCAAATAGTTGTGAGTATGTGTGTCCATCAGGGGGTGAACATTCTTGCTAACATGACATGCAGTTGCCATATTTTGATCCCTGCGTTGGTTCGTGACAAGGTGAAATGAACATTGGTGTTGTCAAAACAGTAAAAATGCCAAAGTCATAATGCCACTGCTGCCGAAATTTAGAAAGAAAAGTCTTGCAGAATCTAGTTTCTGTTTCACATGTATCCCGATTTAAGTCATCAACTAATGTTTGCTCCTTGTTTTTAGTCTCCAATTCTCTAAACCCAATAAAAAGTTGTACGGGAAGGTTAGTTACTCTCCTAATAAAACTCTTTATTTTCTCAGAATCTTTCAAGAACAGGTTATCCAAAGATGAATGATAATGTAGAGGGCTCCCTTTTGCTGTGCATGGTCTAATATGCTTTGCTCTAATTCTTTCCCACCAATAGCTCTATCACAAACTTGTGCTAACCGCAGCCCAAGTTCCATCATGTAGATCCCTAGATCTTTAAAAGTATTTTTGAGATTCTTAAATCCGCTATCAGGTAAGTCATCCAGATCTTCTGGCATAACTTCAATGTTCTGGCTTGACCCACTAAAACTGAAGTCCAAGTTGGGATCCTCTGCGTATTTTAGTTGCATTGCAAAAGAGAAGACGATTCTATCTGGATTCTTCAATGAAACATCACTGCCTAAGCTATTTTCCTTCATATTTCGTAAGGAAATGGAAAATTAACTAGCTAATTATGATAAATTCCCTAACTTAAGCACACATAATTACATAAGCACTTTTTGCATGACTATGTTCCAAAGTCATGTACAGAAAAATAGAAAAGAAAAGAAAAGAAAAGAAAAGCGGAAAATTACTCCAAAGCCGACTGCTTCATCAAAGCCATCTTCTCCCTCCTATAATTTTCAAATCAATACATATTATGGTGTGAGTACTCTTATGGTAGTTTTCTCGTATACATATTATATAGCCAAACTTAAAAATCAGCTTTTAATATCTTTTAAGATCTGGGATGGGTCTAATTTAATGTGGAATATTACCATAAATGCAATGTTATGGACGAAGAACTTAAATATCACAACCCCAAGCGAGAGACTTAGTACATCTCATGTCCACCCTTTAAGGCGAGGCAAATGAGTTTTGGAATCATACCAATGAAAAAAGATTATCGGTCAGCTCCCTTTACACCGCAATATCTGGCTTCCTCAAGAACTTTGGATGTGCAATACAAATTTAGGGGGTGTAAGATTCCTAGTATTCTATTAATATTACTTTCTTTACATGGAACTGTCTCTGGGGAAAACTTAATAGCATAATATTTATGCTAAAAAGTGGGTGATCATTTCTTATTAATATCTTGAGTAAGTCAGTGAGAATTCTTGATATATTCCCCTGAGGAATTTCTAGGACACTTCTTGTCAGTTATGGATCCTTCTAAAGTAAATGCCGAAGAAGGGAGCAGTATCAGTTTTAAGTTTCATCATAGATCTGAACGCCCTCTAGGTACTCAGTCAAGGACCAAAAGAACTTACTTTGGGTGTAGTTTCTATCAATGCAAAGAATCTAGCAACTAGCCTTATTCTGCAGTAGAGAGAGTTATGCTTTTCTGGCTAGTAATTCATATTTGAAATATTGGACTGCAGTCTTTGCTTCAGTGTAGTATAGATAAGGGCTAAACAAAGTACTTCATCGGTAACTTAACAGTAGTGAAGTATATCTGAACAGTGATATATTGTTGCAGTGCCTATTCCGCAGAATTAGAATAGTTGATAGAGCTTTGTTGAGGATTAATATTCAATCCAAACCACTCTGAAAAATTACTTAATATCTTCTTGAAATTATCACAACAAGTTTGTCTCAGCTTTTAAACAGATGTTGAGGTCATCTGCAAATATAAGAGGAAAAACTATAATAACTAGAGCAAGATGGGAAAAGAGAAATTTGACCTTGAACCACTGCATTAGTTAAGAGCACTGAGAGAACCCCCATCACCATGAAAATTAGGTAGGAAGACAAGGGATCTCTGTGCCTAATCCTATTGGAACTGGTGAAGAGTTTTGTAGTAGCTCCATTAGTATCAATAGCAAAAGCAGGAATTCGGGCCTTATCCGACTGATAATTCTTGTAGAAAATTATGTGTTAGATAAACTTCAATTCCAACTTAGAGAGTCAAAAGCTTTTCTTGCGTCGAGAAATGGTAGAACCTTACAGATGAGCTCCCTTCCATTTGGTGCTACTGATATTGCTTAATTCTATATGATTATTGGCTACTTATTCTAGATGATCCATAAAAAAATTTCATTTAATCTTGAGTGTTTCTTTTTACACGTCGAGGTTGCATTCTATGGCTACGAACGGCTGATCCATTGTAACTACTAAAATGATCTGGTTTAGAGAAAACTTCAATCAATGCTGCTAAACCTTGGTTTATAAACATGTCAAGGTTGTAATCTTTCACTATCTTTCACTATGTGCGGCTCAAAATTCCAACATTTACAAATTTTGGCAGTTTTTTATCTTCTTAAGAAAACAATTTGTTTGTGATTTGATAAATAAAGGGGCATTGCCAAGTTGGATTCTTTTTATGAATCTCCCATTTTGTATAGTTCAGAATTTGATACAGGGGTGTGATTTAGAATAATGATATGTAGTCTTTGAGGTCTTTGGATTTTTGTGTTTTTGTTCATTGCGTTATTTTTAAAAGATTGTATCATTCTATGTATGTATTAATCATATTGTTTTCTTTTATTTCTTTTTTCAGGATATAGAGATTTGAATTAAAGCTTTGAATCAAGTCCATGTTTTATTTTCGCGCCAATTTAACTATGGATTCTATTGCGTCTAGCTTATACATCTCATTAATATAATGTTGATTATAAATCATGTTTGTGATGAATGTTAAATTGAAAGGCAGGTAATTTGCATAGTTATTTTTGATATTAGAACCTATAAATTGTCTTACCTATATTGGCTTGACCGCTCCACTAAATATCAACTATATTGCTTAAATAGTAGACTTACTGAGAAACCAATATTCAATGACCTCTATTTCTTATTTCTTCATATTCATTGTTAGATTTGGTGCGAATCAATATATTGATTTTTTTGGCTTTAGATACCTAATTTCTGATGGTTTAACTCTAATTGGGTTCGACAAAGGGGTTGAGGGCTAACACTTTGAATTGCCAATTTTTCTATTAATTCTAGTCATGAAACTCATAATTCGTTTATATGTGTTACCTATGTTTAGGGAGAGTCCAAAAAGAAATGATGGATAGGAACTGGATTACTTTTCCTTTCCGTGGCCAAAACCATATTGACTCACAATATTTGGCTGGCATTGAAACCTTTTTTGACTTTGCACGTTTACACCTTCCTGGTAAGAGAAATATTTCCTCCCCATTTGTTAGATGTGGAAACCAAAGGATTCCTGTTTCTTACGACGAAGTAAGGTATGACCTTTTAAAGAATCGGTTCCTATCAACATATAGTGTTTGGGATTTTCACGGTGAGAAAGTAGTTACCGATGATAGTTTTGTACCACCAATTTTCCAACCAGTGTACGATGAGAGCTCAGTACCTCAAGAGGTCGAAGAGATTCTAAATGAGGTTATTCAAGCTGAGCCAAATTTAGCGCTGAAAGACATTGCAGAGTGCATTTCCCCTAATATCTTTGATTTAAAAGTGCGTGAGGCTATGACTAATTTGTACCCTGGCTGCAAAGACTTCACAATTCTTAGTTTTGCTTTGAAGATGTACAAATTAAAGGTTGAAAATGGTTGAAGTGAAAAAATTTTACACAACTACTTCAATTACTCCAAAAGGTGCTAACATCGGGGAATAAGATGCCAAATAATTCGTACCGTGCCAAGAAGATTGTAACAAGCTTGGCTCTTGGTTATGAAAAAATATATGCATGCCCAAACGATTGTATTCTTTATTGGAAGGAACATGCGTCGAAGACCATCTGTCCAACTTGCGGTAGCTCGAGGTATAAGACTGTGACGTAGTGGGGTACAAATTTGAGGAATAAAAAAGTTCTATTAAGGAAGCAAGTCCCTGCGAAGGTGTTACGATATTTCCCCGGCTACAAAGGATGTACAGGTGCGTTTATTTGCCATATTTCTTAAATAATCTACCATTCACTTAAAATAAGGCTTATATTAGGGAGTGCGCTTAATTTTGTACATGCCTGGGTCCTATTGCAGTGTCCCATGGGATGCAAAGGAGATGGCTTGGCATTCAATTGGGCGCATGCCACCCAGAAAAATGAGACATCCGGTCGACTCTCCTACATGGAAGTCCATTGATGAAAAATATAAAGAGTTCTCAAGTGAACAACGCAATGTTCGCTTGGGTCTAGCTACAGATGGGTTCAACCTTTTTGGCACTTTAAGCTCAAGTCATAGTTGCTGGCCTATTTTGTGTGCCATATAATCTTCCACCTGGTTTATGCATGAAACCATAGTTTACGATGCTTACTTTGCTCATTGAAGGTCCCAAACAACCTGGAAATGACATCGATGTCTTTTTACAACCACTAGTTGCCGAATTGAAAGAGTTATGGGATAGAAGGGCCACGACTATGGACACACACATTAATGAAAAATTCAATATGCGTTCTATTTTACTGTGGACTATCCACGATTTTCCTGCATATGGGAACATGTCTGGATGCCGAACAAAAGGTAAATTTGCATGTCCCTTGTGTGGTCCAAAAACTAACTCATGTAGACTACACCATGGAAAAAAAAAAGTTTACATGAGTCATAGACGGTGGTTGGCATTCATAGATGAACTTTGTAAAGATAAGTGTGCCAGTACCTTCAATAAAAAAGAGGAGATTCGAAGGCGACCGATGCCTTTAATGGGGATAGTGGTTGAGAAGATTGTCGCTAGCTTAAATGTGCAGTGGGGTTAGGCAAAAAAGAAAAAACAAGGGGGTACGAAAGATGTTGAAGTAGATGATATATTAAGGAATCTTTAAGTTTCCCAAAACGATTAATATTCTTTGATCTTGATTACTGGAAACATCTGATAGACACATAATATTTACGTGAACAACTCCTAAATTTATATCTACCTAGTCATTTATTAAATAAATGTGACACTAATAGTGCTTTTGTTTGTATTTATAAAAATTGGTCACATGATAAACAAGTCGTACTATTTTATGGTTTTTAACGAAGAATAAAGGTGATACACTCCAACAATGATTGTCATTTGAAGTTGTCAACCAAAGGCCCATGCATGGAAGCCCATTGAAGAGAATTAGATATATATATATTATTCTCATGAGTTGTAATGCACGATTTTAGGCATTGTTTAGGGGATTTTATATTAATGGTGATTTTTAGTAATCTTTCCTATACTCTATAAATTGGAAGGGAATCCTACCCATGAGGGATCATCTTGGAGAGTGTAAATCAAAGTTCATAGCAATAAAGCTTATTCTTTATCTTTTTCTTGTCTTTTACTTTTTTCGCAGTAATAGTAGTATGATAATGATTAAAGGGATGAGTAGCTAATCTTCTTAGCCAAGGCTAGAGGAAGCTCGACCCAATGTAGCCTTAGTGTAAATTGTGTTGCTTAGTTAGAGTAATTACTTTATCTTTATCCCGGAATATTGCAAATTTGTATTCCTTCATCCTAGGCTTGACCATAACTAGGATTAGGAGGAATAAGAAATATAAGTAACCATCTTGTTTGACCATAACAAGATAGGTTAGGAACATGGAGAAGAGAACATAATCTATGTTTATCAACCGGACCATGGTTGAATTAGTTGGTTTATGGGTATCTCCCAATTACTAAATCTCTTGTATCTTTTGATGTATTGCATATGCCCGACCAAGGATATGCGATACGGGAACTCATAATTTACTTTAATTATTTATGCTATCTAATAGTTATAAAGGGTGGAGTGGAATTGATGCCTTGGTTTCCACTCTAATTTATCTTGTCATTTGTTTCGTTCTTCTTTTTATTTCAAAACCTACACAAACTCGTTGTTATTGGATAAAACTAGTAGCTTGAAGTATAATTCGCACCGCAAATCTCTTGGGATACGACCCCGCTTTCCTTTTTACTCAACGGTACACCGTGTTCTTGCGGGTCTTTTAAGACGTCGGTTTATAATCGATCAAGTGTTTGGCGCCGTTGCTGGGGACTAAAGTGCGCTTTATTGAGATGCTATATTAAGCCAATTTTTTTTTCTTTTATGTTATTTTTATTTTTTTTATAGTAAGTTATATTATCGTGACCGGTAATAGCATATAGTATTTCTATTATTATCGTTTCTCTAGTTTAGTTTTTAAAAGAAAAAAAAATCGAGTTTTTGGCGCTACAGTAGCTTTGAAGTTTGTCCCTGAATGTTTCGCCGTTTGATATCTTTTATACTTCATAGTTGGGGAAAACGTTTGCTACGAAAGTTTTAGATAATTCAAAACCATTTCCGAATTGGTATAGATCATATTTTTCTGTCTTGTCGTTTGTGAGTTGCAGCGTTTTGAAAAAAATAGTACAAAAACAGTTTCCCTTAAGGACGCCGCTGTACATTCATCATCTGTTTTGAGTATTGGGAAAACTAAATTATAGAAAACTTCCTTCTTAAAGATTTTTTGTTTCTGAATTATCTTTCTAAATTGATATTATTGTATATTCTCTCTCAACCGAGTTGAAAGATATGCCTATTTAAAAATTAGAACATCATAGACTACAATAAACTTGGAAATTGAATTAATATTATTGTCGCAAGTTCACTAATCTTTTTTTTTGTTTTGCAGGATAGTCACAAAGTTGGAAACGAGACGAACAATACGTAAAGCTGAAAACATCATCAAATCCATCCTTCTTGTGCCCCCAAGTGAAGGGGCACTTCCTTCTTTCGCCCCCTAAGTGATGGGGCACTTCATTCTTTCGCCCCCTAAGTAAAGGGGTGGCCACAGCTACACCGGGAAATACTTCCCGTAGGTTGGTAATTCCCAAAACTTGACATCTAGAAGGGGTTCATATCCGCTCTGCCCCGATACTATAATCATAAAGTCGTGTGGTCTATGCAAATACACGCTGCTCTAATAAAATTTTTGCTGTGGTTGGATTGACCTATTGCTGTGTTTAATATTTTTTTTCATTCCAACATTAGTAAAGGTAAAATCTGTTAGAGACTTCTGGGATTTTATCACCCAAAAAGCTTTCCAACAAGTGGGACCACCCATTAAGGATACGAAGAAATTCGTATCACACAAAAATTGAACGTCCTGGACCTCAAAATAACTGTTAATAAAAAAGAGTAGCAAGATTCCTGCGAGATTTCATCACCCAACGGATAGGAGTACCAGACCGGGGTACAAACACGGGTTCATAGGATACGGCCCCAGCCTAGCGCCGTGAAATACTGGTTGTAGGTTTGTGACGTCACCGTTCCGAGTGCTGACATACGATAAGGCGACTCGCTCGGGCGTGAGGACTGAACATCTACTTTAAGCTGGTACTAGCATAGTGACGCAGGGGAGTATAGGAACCAAAGCCTTTTGCCACCCTACCTATTTTGAACATAGAAGAATATAGAGGAGACCTAATTATTACTTCTAAAAAATGTTGATGTGTTAGAGTTTAGGCTTAATTGCTTATTTATTGCATTGGGTGTTGCTTTTATTTCAAAATGTCATACATGCAAGAACTTTGGAATCCATACAGCTCACAATTCGGTATCCCGCAACAACCTCATAATCATTTTTAATCATGGGATCACCAAAAATCTCAATACATGGAACCTTTCCAATCTCATTCATATATGCAGGCCCATCAGTCTGTTCAGTCATTCAATCAGTTCCCACTCGCTCCACCCAAACCATCTTTGGAAGATATCCTTGCTCTCTTCATGCAGCAATCAATGGAAAGTCAAAAACAAGTATTTCAATTTCAGCAACAAATGATTTAATTCCAACAACAGACATTGGTAAATCAAACTTCTACGACCTAATCTATTTTTAGATTAGAGACTCAGGTAACTCAGTTGTCAACTACGTGGAGTGAAATAGAGCATGAAAAACTTCTAAAAATGAAGAACAACAATCCAAAGTTAAATCCCCTTGTGATTTAGAAATGGATGAATTCAAGCGTAATCAAGGAATGTTTTCTCCGTGGGGTGAATGGATACCATATTGTAAGACAGATTTAGAAGATGAATATTTTAAAGTCGACGATCCTTTGTCACAAGAAGATCTTGAATAAGCCCTTCAAATTCAACCATCGATGTCACCATCTATCATTTCATTTGTTAACCCAATAAATTGTTTCGAGGAAACTATGACCGAGACTGAATATTTTTCTCTCTTCTCTAATGATTTTTCTGACGATGATGATGACTAGATAAAATTTGAATATATGGAATCACCATCGCATTATACGATAATTTGCGAGGAATTTGTAGATGATGATATTTGTACCAAAGTCAAGAAATTAAAAATTGTTGAACCTGTTGTAGATGTTATCAACTTGTCATTTCCTTCTCAGTCTCCTTATGAGTCACCTCAACCTTGCCTTGAGCCTCGTCTACCTGACACAAATTACAATGTTGGAAACCAGTGGGTGGACGACCCTTCTTTACAGGATATACCACTATTATTAGGGGCTAATTCTATTTTGGTTACTCATTCACCAGCCGCACCTATACATATGCCTACATCTCTATTTCACGAGCCTAATGGGGGTACCATGACCATAAATGTTTTTGAGGACTTGTACGGAGATAATTCTTGTTGTATTTCTATTAATGAATGTTTAAATTATTTTGATGACTCGAATGATCCTGAGATTCGTGAAATTGTACAATCATTAGCATCTAAAAATATGCTTCAACTTGGCCATGTCCCTAAGCCAATGAATATCCACGTCAATGGTCAGGATGAGTCCCTTGAGATAAGTTATGATTTTATGCATATAAATTTTAAATGTTTATTAGGGTCAATTGTTCCCCGATCCCCACATCTACAAATATGTTATATAGTTTTTCTTCTACGAAAAGAAAACATCTTTTTAAAAAATTATAATTTTGGGGATGCCTCACGGACTTGCTTTGTCAGAACCACCTATCACATTTTTTGGAATATCAACGATAACATGGGGGTTTTGAAAATTTTCAAAGAAAATATCTTTCCAGGAAAATCGAGTTTTGAATCTAGTAAATTTTTGGGGATAAATACTTGTATACCAATCTTCTTATTTACTGCAACATGTAGTAATCATATGATTGTATTGAAAATTCTAAAGGAAAATATGTTCCCTGGGTATGTATTTTCTTTATCTTGGAGAAAATGGTTTTTCTTGATTTGTTTAAAATTTTCAAGTTGGAATCATCAAATAATAGGCAAAGTTGTTAGAAAAATTCTTTTTCATAGAGAATCAGCTTTAAACTCTCTCTGGCTTTTACATAATATATCAGCCCAATTAAGGGCTAATATTAAGGATCATCATTCATGTATTATCTGGTTTTTGAAAGAGAATTTACAACCAGGATAATACAACACCTTTTCAACTTCGTACCCTTCCAGTTATATTGAAAATTTTAAGTTTGGGGGTACATTTGTCTGGCTGAAGACAATAAACTTAGTGCTTCTTGGGAGGCAACCCATGAAACATTCAGGTGAGAAATTCTAGTTTTTATTCCTTCATTTTTTTTATGCTCTCAAACATTGAGGGCAATGTTTCATTTAAGTTTGGGGGTAGAAAACCATTTCTTTAAATGCTTTTTGATGAAAAGTGAAATAATGGCACTTTGGCAATGCATGATATATTTTTGACAAATTTCCAAACAGTTAAACTGATTTTACCCTGACATAAATATTATGGAAAAACCTAAATTTTGAAATTGTACCAAGTATACAATAAAATATTTTAGAATATCTTAAGCCTGATGTACTATCTTTTTATTAGCGACTAATTCAAGTTAAACTTGGCATATTTTGAAAATGTGCAGTTCATTGTAGTTTTACAATTAATACCTTCAATAGATTTTTGCTCAGTATAAGGGAAATTTAGCATTTATGTTAGGAATAGTTTGCTATAAGGGAGACAACTTCCTAGGAATAGTTTGCTACAAGTATACAATAAAATATTTTGGAATATCTTAAGCTTGATGTACTATATTTTTATTAGCGACTAATTCAAGTTAAACTTGGCATATTTTGAAAACGTGCACTTCATTTAGTTTTGCAATTAATACCTTCAATAGATTTTTGCTCAGTATAAGGGAAATTTAGCATTTATGTTAGGAATAGTTTGCTACAAGGGAGACAACTGCCTAAGAATAAGTTCATTCCTAAGAAAAAATAATTAATAAGCCAAATATGCTCTAAAAACTTTCACGCTGTAAGGCTACTCGCATGATGAAGAACTGAAAGAGGAAAAGTTATCACCAATCTCGAGTTTGACCATGAACTATGTGAAAGGAGCACAATAAAATATTACTTGTGAGAATCCTGAGTCTAGGTCATGATGGGGCACCACACCCTAGCAACCTTAGCCAACTGGCGGGGATTGTCGACTGAAAACTCCTTGTTACGGAGGCCTCACTAAGAAACAAAGTACTCAAAAGAAAAGGCTTACAAAAGAAAAGAAAAGAAAGTAAAATTCTAGGAAGATGAATTGACTAAGGTACTTGTCGAACTGACCGTTAAATTTATTCCAGTGAAAACTAGACTACCAAAATCTGAGTAAATTATTCTAGACAACGTAGTAGGCGATAAAACTATTTTCATTGTACACTCAAATATAGCTAAAGAAAAATACTTGAATCTCTTTCTAATTTTGAGGTAGTACCTCTAGTTTCGGATAAGCTTAAAATATTTTTTGATATACTTGGGAGAATAACAAGTTTAAGAATTTTTTTATTGGTATATTTTTGTCACAACTAAGTAAGGTTAAGTTCACAGGAAATGAGTCATATGTATTCTAGAATTGTTTAAAATGTCATTATTGACTTTTATGGGTATAGTCACTACAAACCCTCACGAGACAACATTCGTCCACCAGGCTAAACATGGGGGTTTAACGGCTTGTTGCATACGCTAAATGCAACTGCGTGACAGGCGAAAATGGTTTTTGTTTACTTTTGCTCGAGGACTAGCAAAATATAAGTTTTGGGGTATTTGATAGACACGTAATATTTACGTGAACAACTCCTAAATTTATATCTACCTAGTCATTTATTAAATAAATGTGCCACTAATAGTGCTTTTGTTTGTATTTATAGAAATTGGTCACATGATAAACAAGTCGTACAATTTTCCAGTTTTAAACGAAGAACAAGTGCAATACACTCCAACAATGATTCTCATTTGAAGTTGTCAACCAAAGGCCCATGCATGGAAGCCCATTGAAGAGAATTAAATATATATATATTATTCTCATGAGTTGCAATGCATGATTTTAGGCATTGTTTAGAGGATTTTATATTAATGGTGATTTTTAGCAACGTTTCCTATACTCTATAAATTGGAGGGGAATCCTACCCATGAGGGATCATCTTGGAGAGTGTAAATCAAAGTTCATAGCAATAAAGCTTATTCTTTATCTTTTTCTAGTCTTTTACTTTTTTCGTAGTAATAGTAGTATGACAATGATCAAAGGGATGAGTAGCTAATCTTCTTAGCCAAGGCTAGAGGAAGCTCCACCCAATGTAGCCTTAGTATAGATTGTATAACTTAGTTAGAGTAATTACTTTATCTTTATCCCGGAATATTACATATTTGTATTCCTTCATCCTAGGCTTGACCATAACTAGGATTAGGAGGAATAAAGAATATAAGTATCCATCTTGTTTGACCATAACAAGATAGGTTAGGAACATGGAGAAGAGAACATAATCCATGCATATCAACTGGACTATGGTTGAATAAGTTGGTTTATGGGCAGCTCCCAATTACTAAATCTCTTATATCTTTTAATGTTTTGCATATGCCCGGCCAAGGATATGCGATACGGGAACTCGTAATTTACTTTAATTATTTATGCTATCTAACGGTTATAAAGGGTGGAGTGGAATCGATGCTTTGGTTTCCACTCCAATTTATCTTGTAATTTGTTTCGTTCTTCTTTTTATTTCAAAACCTACACAAACTCGTTGTTATTGGATAAAACTAGTAGCTCGAAGTATAATTCGTACCACAAGTCTCTTGGGATACGACTCTGCTTTCCTTTGTACTCAACGGTACACCGTGTGCTTGCGGGTCTTTTAAGACGTCGGTTTATAATCGATCAACATCTTCCTTTAAGACATAACTAGGACGTTATGCACATTGAAAGCAATGTTTTTAAGAACTTTGTGGCGTTAATGTTGAATGCGAAGAGAAAACAAAAGATGATGCAAACGCTCGAAGAGACTTAAAGCGTCTAAAAATTAAGGAGGGTTTGTGGCTAAAAAATAGAAATGGCAAAGAGATCATGAAACTGGGTCGATATTGGTTACAAAAAGAGGAGAAAAAATTGTTCCTCAAAACTCTGCGTGATTTACGTGTCCCGTATCGGTTCAGTGGTAATTGGAAGAATATTATCAAGGAAGGTGACATGGATTTAAAGGGCATGAAGTCTCATGATTATCATATCTTAATGCAACATCTACTTCCGGTTTTGATTCAACATGCATTTAAGGATAGGAAGGAAATTCGTCCACTAATTCATAAAATATGTACATTCTTTAGTGCACTATGTTCAAGAACTTTAGATGTTGATACCCTGATCACATTGGAGAAACAAATGGAAAGATCATTATGTGAGCTAGAGAAAGATTTTCCTCCCTCAGTATTCGTCATAATGATGCATCTCCCAATCCACTTAGCATGCGAGGATCGTTTATGTGGTCCTGTCTTTTATAGATAGATGTATCCTTTTGAAAGGTATACGATATTCTTATTCGACTCATTCAATAATATATATTTTATTTGGTAAAATTCCTAATTTATTCTTTAATTTATAAGGTTAATGAAGACGTTAAAGGGGTACGTCAGTAACAAAGCACGACCAGAAGGTTGTATAGCAGAAAGGTACATATAAGAGGAAACATTGATATATTGTACCGAATATAAAGGTAAAGGTAGTGAAATCCTATTGCAGGGTCTGGAGGTGTCTCTTGATGGATCAAACTCTTTTCCAGATGGGGCAAATGATTACATTTATGAAAATGAATATGGTGGCGATTTTGGCCGGGTCAGTCCTGGTAAAAGTTTGGTCTTATCTGGTATTGAGTATGAACAAGCTCGAAAGTAGGTAATCGGTAGTCATCCTTATTTTGATGATCGGAAAAGGTATGCTATTTTTCATATATTCTCTTGAATTTTTTTTAAACCTTATGAATCTCTAATACTTGAAGTCTTAATTTGTGGATGTAGTTGGCATAATGACTTCTTAAAACGTTGCAAGACAGCTGGAAAAAAGAAGTTGGGGCATGTTAGAGTAGCTAACGAAGAAGAGTTTATACCCTGGTTGAAAAAATTGGTATTACATAGTTATTATGAATTATAAATAAGTTGTTGAGTCCAAAAGATGAATATTCTGATAACTTGTAAATTTTGTTTTCAGGCTGAGTTTACCGAATCAGATGACATAGACTTTTATGATATTGTGAGAGGACCATTGGCTTTTGTTACACGGTATAATAAGTATTGTGTTAACGGCTTCCTCTTTGTCACAAAAGGCTGTGAGGCAACTAAAGTAAATCAGAATAGTGGGGTTAGCACGACTTGTGTTATGACATTTTGCTTCAGTTCTAAGGACAAAGATCCGACAGACGAGTCTGCAACATGCTATGGTGTTCTTAAAGATATAGTCAAATTAAAGTACTGAGAAGGATACAAGCCTGTCTTATTTAAGTGTGATTGGGTGAAAGTAACTAAGGGCGTCAAAGTGGATGAGGAGTCAAAGCTAAAATTGGTCAAATTGTTAAACTTTACTAGCTCAGACCAAGTAGGGGATGAAACATTCATTCTTGCAGAACATGCAAAATAGGTTTTCTACTCTAAGGATCCATTAGATCCTAACTGGCACGTAGTATTGGAAACTCCAGCAAAAGTTTACGTTAAAGATAAAATATCCCTTATGTCAGAACAACCTAATTTAGCAGGTGCAGTTCTAAATCCAAACAATAATGAACCTATAACAGAAGATGAGTTAATATCTGATGACCTCGATGATAGTTATGTGGTAATTGAGAAAACTAGGAAAAGGAGGCAAACAAATTAACTTTATCGGACAACTACATTATTCTCGGCTTACGTGTAGTTTTAGGTTATGTTTTCATTTATTAGAATTCACTAAACATTACATTCTATTTGCTGGTTTTTATTTTTGATTTATATTGAAATTCTTGTCTTAGAGCAAATTTATTTATCCATAGAAATTTAGCTTCATTTTAATCTTTGATATTTATGTTGATAAAATGAACATCACCACGTCCCTTTATTTTTGGATTATAATTACATCTTATATCTTGTACTATCGTTATGAATTATGTTTATGCAACTTTATGTTAGCCTTCCATTATTGCATCTATCTATATTTTCTTTATGTGACAAGTGGTTTTTAGATTTATGGACTCTAACACCACAACTGGAAATGATATACTTGGTAGTGTTGGCAGAGGTAAGAAATTGATTTTTCTTTTGATTCTTAACAATTTATATCTTCCATCTAGTAATAGGAAATCTTTAGGGACTAATGTATAACCTTTTCTACTTTTTGTCGTTTGCAGCTAAGAAGAAAAGGGGTCCCTCTCGGGGTCCAGCTAGCTTACCAGATGGACAGAAAAGAAATGTTAGTGTCAACCATTTAGGGCAACCAAATGGTGTTGATGAAGATACGATCGCATTTGTCACAAACATCGGTGTGTTGGCTCGTACTGACATACCAATAATTTACGATGATATCCGACTCGTGCCTGCTTATTTTACTAATAGGATCCTAGAAATGTTGGAGGAAAATTTTATGAAGTTAAATCATATCAAAAAAGAGTATGTCTCAAACTTCATTATTTTATTGATTTTTTTGTTAATTTGTGAACGAAACCATGTTTAGGAAGGTTATGAAATGTCACTTGCATCAGATGATTACTTGAAAAAGGAAATTGCATCTTCTTGGAGGCTTAATAAGAGTAGATTGCGAACAAAATATATTACTGGTCATAATCCTGCGGATGTTAAAGCTCGTCCTACCCCTCAGCAAGTCCCTGATGATGACTGGCACATGTTTGTTAATATTTGTAATTTTGCAAAGCATATGGTATGTACAACTGTAAATCAATAATGCTAGTAGTCATTAATGTTATAATGACTACGACTTATATATTATTTTTGTGTAGGTTTCCAGTGCAAGGAAAAAAGTCAATCGGAGCAAACTAAAAGTGCCGATATGTGTTAGAAGAAGGAGCTTACCTGTTATACGTGATATGCTGGTATAAGTGGCGAACATTCCCTATTCATATATTCTTGTTCATTTATAAATCTCCAATTATATTTTATATTATTGAATTTAAACTTCAGGCTATGAAGAGGAAACTCAATTCTGACGCATTGGTCGCGAGGTCTGAAGTGTATCTTATAGCTCATGCAAAAAGAGATAACACTGTTCAATGTCCTGAACTAGCTGTAAGTAAAATTTTCAGTCATTGCGTTAAAATTGTAATTCTTAGTATTTTCCTATAATGTTTTCCATGTTCATTGATTTATATATGAGAAAATAATGGCGATTAAGAGGTTAGAGCCTCATCTAAAATTTGCAAGTGTAGATGATTCCCTTGCGATGGTATGTGTTTAACTCAAGGTTGTAAAACCCTAATTAACTAGGGATGTCAATGAACATGATTTAATGCCTTATTACATTCAGTCCGATGTATTAATATTGGATTGGAATCATTTTCTCATTTCATTTATAGAAATCTAATTCACCATGTTAACGGATCAGACCACAATCAATACTAACCTTTTATGATACAAATCTAATTCGATCTATTGATGATCCTATGCATAATTGTACCATTTGGTGCATATTCCCAATTTCATAGAACTTAAGATCTATTAATTTATAGGCGTTGCAAAAGAAAGAAAACAAAGGCCGTATGCGTGGACTTGGGGTAGGTGTTTGCCCAATAGTCATGAAAAAGATGAAACACTTGATCAGACAAAATGAATATCAACGCAATAAAATTTTGCAAATGATTAATAAGGTGGATAAGCTGGAGGTTGACATAACCAAACTCACAGACACTTTGAAAATTTTCATGGTAACTTCTAGTCGTTTTTATATTTTCTTTTATTGTAAAATCACAGTTAATAGCACATATAAATGATTGATATTTATACATATATGTGATTGTAAGAGACTTCACAGATTAGGAGTAGCTCATCATCAGAACCATCTGTGGGACCATGTCAACATCCATCACCGGTATAGACTTTCAAAAGTTCTCTTAGTAAATTGTTAATTAAGCATTTTCTTTCCTATAGATTATACTAATTATTGGTTTTAACATTTAGGTGCTTCATCGTCATCTTAATAAAAAATGTACTCTAAACAGCCAGAAGGATCGTGGAGTTGCTCGTGGCGAGGTGGTCGCGGTAGATCTAGATACTCTTATTCATAATGTTCTATTGAGTGATGGATTTTATAAGATTCTATTATCTAAAGTAATAAAGCCTAGAACTCCATTAAGTAAAGATGATGGGTACTCAGAGGATCTAGGTGATGTTGGGGAAGGAGCTTATTTTGCTTGGGCTATATGGTGCCTTGAGTTTGACAAGTGATATGTCAAGTCGTTAGGTGTTTTTTCGTAGTTCTAGGGATTATTTCTTTTTGGATTGAGAGCCTTTTTATAAGTTTTTCCTCTTGGATATCATAAGAATTTAGGAATTTTTTGTTTAATTAATATTTAGATCTCCCGCATATCCTTACGTGAAAGTGTGTATGACATTTAGTTATGGATTGGGTTTCTAGATCAAAATAAAAATTGTTTATAATGCTATTATTTCCAATATATGCATATGTTATTTGAATTGCAGCAGTTTCATTGTCACTGAGAATGGAGCCATATGGTTGCATTGATACTGCTGCAATTGCTGGTCCTTCTCCATCCTCCTTTATAGCCCCTGATTTAGTTAGCCTCATATGGTTGCATTGCCAGTCCCAAGCCTAGATAAAGGAGGATGGAGAAGGACTAGTGGTCATGGTATTGACACCAATATGGGGCTAATAGAAATGGAAGAAGTTTACGATTGCTTTAATATAATTGGTGAGTCAATCAACTAGTGTTATTAATCAATTAATTTATACTTTGTTGCTCTTGGTTTCTATCGAGTATTGATGAAATTGCCAAAACTATAGTTGGGGACTTAGCTTGCTACAGTAAATGTGTCCATGATTCTTGCTGAGGTATTTCAACTAATTTCCCTTGCTACTAATATATTTTCAGTTGTTTGGGTTTTGAATGTGATCTCGCTTGCAGGAAGCTGGTAATGTTATATCTCAAAGAAGAGGATGAGAAGAAGATTGGACATTTTGAAAGACAGGTCTGGTTAGAGAGTTTAGAACTCTAGAATAATTATAAATTATCTAAAAGGTTTAAGTGGTCTAATTTGAGCAATATTTTCACCTATATGCCTTTAATATGAGATTTATATTATGGGGTTTATCTACTGTCTACTGATGTTTCCTATAAGGCCATTACAGTTGGCTAAAATCAGAGTAGTCTCTATCTATCATAAAGCCCGCGAGTCTGAAAGAAAAATAGAAAAGAAGTGAGTCTGAAGATTGCTAGGAAGTGAGCATTTTT
Source organism: Kingdonia uniflora (assembly GCA_014058105.1). Taxonomy (NCBI): domain Eukaryota; kingdom Viridiplantae; phylum Streptophyta; class Magnoliopsida; order Ranunculales; family Circaeasteraceae; genus Kingdonia; species Kingdonia uniflora. The sequence goes on from JACGCM010001854.1 coordinate 4,014,926, forward strand.
TTAGAGCTAGATTGAGTTAGGTAGTTTGGAAGCCGGAGTTTACGAGTCTCTTTTTTTAGGAATTCCCTTTCCTGACCAAAGAGGTGCTATATGGACACTCTACTAAGGAAGTAGCATGGGTCAAGTTCTCCACACGCCCTTGTGCCAGCGTAGAGCAGAACAATTAAATTGAAAGGTTTGCAGTTGTTAGGGAAGCAGTGGCTATAGGGATCGTTTCAAGCCTTGATATAGGAGATTGCCCATTTATTTGATGAATCTTTCTACGGGAATCCAACCCTTATTACTCAAATTGGAACTGAAGGTGGCTCACTTGTAGAAGGAACTGGCCTTGGGCCTGCAACTCCATTGAAGTAAGCTCGTCTGGACCGCTCCCATCCCATCCATAAAGAATATGCCCTACTATCGAGGGAAGGGACAGAATAACTATAAGCTGCCGCCTTCTCCAGGGCTTGAAAGTGATGATGGGACCAAAAATGTAATTTTATTTATGGTTATTTCATGTTTTTATGTAATGATATTTATTTGACTTCTACTTTTAAACAATTTTCAGGCTAAACACACTGCTGTGGCAGAGAAACTTGGTAGAGAAATTCGTGTGTTTGAAACATCTTTATCTTCTGCAACATTACAAACAAGTTCTAATGAAGGTGTGTATTGACCGATTTTTAGATCTTTTGTTGCAGTATACTGAAATACGTGCATGTGGGATTATTCTTATGTTTATGTACCAATTTATGTATTCGGTTTCCTATTCCTTCAACTTAACGTTGTCGGGTAATATTTGAAATGCTTATTGATTGTTTGGACAGAGGAGCCTGATGATTTCTGCGAGTTCACTGCACAAAACTATTACCGAATTTTGTCAACCTAAAAGGAAGGTAATTCAAACTCTACTCTGTGACTAATAATCAACAGGAACAGATTAATGTGTAATCTAATCAGTACAGAATGACCTCCTTAAGTCAGTTGAATAATTCACTTATGGGATTGATTTGTCATATGCAATATTCTTTGTGTGACAGATCCTAATATAGCCCCCTTTAACCTAATAGGAATTTACCATATTGGTTGCATCTAGCCTAGATGTAATCAATCTTGTAGGTATCTTTGTCGATCTTTTATTCAGTTCTTTAGGTTAATGACATACTGAGATATTAACATATAACTTCCTAAAGACCCGTAAAATTCGAGAAGTAGGGGAGTCTTCTCACAGATCGAGAATAACTAAGGTGATGGGAGCTCACTTTAACGTTCAATTTTTATATTTGGGATGCTTTAAAATGTATAACATATATGAAGTTTCAAATAAAATGACTTGGTTAACAAAAACGTGTTAGTTGTCCTTTCCTGAGTTATCTTTGTATCTTTGCGTTACGTCAGATTATCTTATCTCCATTTGACAGGTTAAATACTATCACAGGGTGTGTACGCTCTCAAGCTGGGTTTATTGATTGCCATTTCATGTTTTTGCAGACCATAATTAGGATTCGGTTCCCCGACAATTATACACTGGAAGCGAAGTTCCACTCATCGGAGACATTTCAAAAATTTGATTGATCTTCTCACCAAAGTGGTTGCTAGACCAGAAATACCATTCTACATCTGTAACTTTGGTTTAACCCTGATCTATAATGATTTCTGATGGAAACCATCTCAGTAATACATATGGATAGATATTTGAATAGAATGTTCTAATAATTGATAACTCAGATACCACTCCTCCAAAGAAGTAGATCAAGGACATGTCTTAGGCTTTCTACTCTGCTGGTTTCATTCCTGGTGCAATTGTGTAATTTTCTTATGATTTACCAAAAGGTAAAAAAAAATCTCATGTTTTGAACTTCTACTTCAGTGTTGTTAAGGCTACAATTTGTAATCTTATTTTCGATTATAGCATTTATCATGGCCATAGTTTTTAAATTCTGCATTGATTTGGACACTTCTCTTCGATCTTAGTTCTACCAGTAACTAAATCCTAAATAATTGGAAATGGAAATGTTTAAAGAAACCATACCAAAACAATGCCCAAACATAGTCGTACTAATGTCCACTTTAGGGAGAAAAGACGGGATTCATACTGTAAGTCTGGATGCTTAAAAAAATATTAAAGAAATCTTGATGTAATAAAGTGAACTTCATGAAGAAATGCGACTTATTTGGTTGTTATCAACAAATTAGATATGGCTAGTATTTACAGTAAACTAACGTAACATCATAATCGTGATAACATGTGATGCACTTACAGATGGTGGAAGAGGAGAGAAATAACAGAAAACTTGAATCTAGATTATATAGTCTTCAAGTAAGCCTCCTTTGCTACTTAATCAGGGCTATTTAGTTAATTTTCTAATTCCTTCAAACTCTTCCGATGAAAAGTTAAAGTGGAGTGTAAAAGTAGAAGTTTTTCTCAATGAGCTTGCGATGTCTGTGACCCACGTGACCATTCTCGACTCTTGGCAAGTCTCTATTGGAATTGCTTATCTTGCCCTTTATTTGCTTGGCTTTATGTAAATGAGCTAGTAAAGGAGTTTCAAAATCATTCTTTATACCCCACCTGCAGAACGCCCTCTTGTGGTCTTATATAGAAGTGTTTTTCAACTAATCCAAATGCTTCGCCACTTCTTTAGCAAAATAATTTTTTGAGAATCCCTCGCAATGCCTTTTGGATCTTAGCTGCACCGCTTATTAAATAGGTAGCTGCCCTTTGTCTATGCCTGTTTATGCTTTGTCTATGCTTTGTCTGCTTCTTTACATGAAGCTAACACTGAGTTCTTTTATGATTCTTAGGTCATGGATATTGGATGTTGTTGTTCATGCTGCCCTTTGAGAGTATTGTTATGTCTTCAATGGAAAAAAGAAAAGGGAAATACTTTGTGCATCATAGGTATGTAGTTGCTTCATACCTTCTCAAATATTGCAGGTTCATACAATATGTATAAAAGTTTACCTAGTTCAATAAGGATTTGTTATTTGGCATTGCAGTTCAGATCGAGGATAATTGATCCAACCTCCATAACAAGGACGAAGAAGCCTAGTTAAATGGTTTTTTTATCTATTAGTTATAGGCTAATTAGAGAGAGAATATGATACAGTCTTCTCCATTAATTGTTGGATGAAGGTCTTGAGATATTAATAAAGTTACCTGAATGTATATTTTGTGTAATAATAATGCAAGTTTATGTGATTTTTGTGGTGATTTCATTGCTGTTATTTTTTTAAATTGAAAAAAGAATTTGTGATGGACAATGGCCGTTGCCAAAGACATCTTATCAGCAGCAGAAAATAACTTTAGTAACAGAGTTTAAGTATTGCTGTTGGCGGTATTGCCAAAGCTGTTGTAATGGACTAAACCTGTTGCTAAAAGTCTAACAACGGTAATGGACTTTATCTGTCGCAGAAACATTACTTTTTGCAACGAATTTTATCCGTCACAGAAACATTACTTTTGGCAACGGAATTTCTTCGTTGCAAGCTCATCCGCAACACCCTCTATGGCAACACTTATGCTACAGACATTGTCCGTTGTGAAAGGGATTTTACAACGGATATAGTCCGTTGCTAACACCCATTTTTTTGGTGGTGCCGCATCCGCCCCACTAAATATAACCTTCTTTTACTATTATACCTTTTAAGAGTTTAAGTTAGTTGAAAATAAATTAGAAAGAATAGAAACCCTAAAAGCTCTTCTCCTATATTTTAGTCTCATAACACAGAAGAGTTTAAGCAATCAATTGTATCTCTCCCCTAAGCTCTTCCCCTTTAAGAGTTTAAGCAATCAATTGTATATCTCCCCTAAGCTCAGAACTAACAGCTCACAACTCAGAAAGAATAGAAACCCTATGCTCAGAACTCACAAGCTCTCAAATCTTCTTCTCTATCTCCCCTATGGAATCAATCAAATCAGAATCGAGGAATCATCGAATCATGGAAAATTAGAATCGAGGAATTGGGGGAAAATCAGAATCGTGAAATCAGCAAGTTCTTCTTTGATCAAGGAATTCCCAATTCAAGGAATCAAGGTCCCTAAATATTTGACAGTTTTTATGGCATTGTTCACTATATCTCTGTTGGATTTTTTAGATTTCTTGGATTTTAGTTTGCATTTGTTGGATTTATATTTTGCAGTCTCTATTGAATTTATACTATGGTCTATACTGCTGATTGAAACTATTAGATTTTAGTTTTTAGTCTTACTATGGTTTATATTTTGCAGTTTCTCTCAATTGTTCTTGCTTTGTTTTTGTTGCTATCTGGAATTGAGAGTTTCTAGGGTTAATAAGGGTTTGGGGTTTTAATGACTTTGAATTTCTCGCATCACCCAATCTTTCCTTCTCAAGATGGATTGATTTCTTCAATGGGGCTTAGTTTGTTGGAGTGTGTTCCTGAAGTGAGTCATTGTAATTGGGGGTTTGATGATTCTCATAACATTATCGATCTTTTGCCTTCAGATCCCTTGAGGATGGATATAGGTACCACTTTCACAGCATTCACTAGCTGGTTAAGTGATAATGAAGCAGATGGTTGGAACATATTTTTGAATAAAGCAATGATGTTTTAGGCAGACCCAAAGAATTTGTGGGTATTTTAAAGACCCGAGTTGGTTCAATTAAGCTCCCAAGAGTATAGCACCAGCACTACTTGTTCGAATATAAGCGGTGGAGATCCTCATGACGCTTTACTTTATGCCCTTGGTTATGTGGGTGTTCAAGATCTTCTTTCTGTTGAAGGTGATTGCAAGTTCTTGCGTGATTCAGTACGAGGTGACCCTTTGTTATGGAAGAGTATCCATATAGACGAGTCTTTGAATGAAAAGATTGATGATGAAGCTCTTTTATTGCTAACTAGAAGAGCTCAAGGCAATTTACTGTTTTAGTCTTTCAGAATGTATGAAAATCACTGATGGTGGTCTAAAATGTGTGCTTCAAAGCAATACGAAATTAACTAAGGTGAGAGCATTGAACATTCAATTCTAAGAAATTTAGGTATTATTTTCACTTCATTATAATGGTCTTTTAGTCTTTATATATCTTTTCTATTAATATATTGACATTTTGCAACGCTTCCAATCATTAACAATTCTTTTTATGATTTCAGCTAAGTGTCCCAGGATGCAAATGGCTTAGTATTGAGGGCATTGTGAACAATTTAAAAGATTTCAAGTCTTCTGGTGCACCGGGGATAAGTAGTTTAAAAATTGGTGGGCGCTATGTAGCAGACAAAATTTATAAAGAATTAAAAAACCTTTTGGTGGCTGATGAGTGCTTGCCACGTAAAGTACATACTCCGTGATTCCTTTACGATGATCAATCATCTTGTGACGACGATCGCCTTATTAATATCGAAATGTGCCCTAAATGTTGAAGTTTTCACTTGTAAATTGCTTGCTTGTAACTACCTGCAACTGCTTGCTTATAACTGCCTGTAAACTGCTTGTTTTAATGTTTTTCCTTGATGTAAATTAATTGTTTTAAAGTTTTTGCTTGTTGTAAATTGATGCGAAGTGTTTATTTTCATAATGTCTTGTTGCTTGCTTGTAAACTACTTGTTTTAATGTTTTTTCATAATGTCTTGTAAACTGTAAACTGCTTGGTCTAGTATTGTATAAACTGCTTTTTCATAATGTTTTTTCATAATGTCCTTTTTTTTCTTCAGAATTTCATATAAATTGCTTTTTTAAGCTAAATGGGGCGGGGATGGGGATGATATTTGCTCCCCCGACCCAAATCCGCCCCATTGCCATCCCTAGTCGGGTTACCATCAAGTTCGAATCGGGGAAGAAGATACTTGGAAAATGGCGTTCAAGACCAAACAGGGGTTATTTGAGTGGTTGGTGATGCCTTTTGGGTTATACAATTCTCCGATGGCGTTTATGTGGCTAATGAATGAGGTACTTCGTGCTTTTATAGATGATTTTGTGATTGTGTATTTGGATGATATCTTGATATATAGTCGTACATAGGAGGAGTACCTTGGGCATTTACGCAAAGTGTTGGGAGCTTTGCGATCATAACAACCTTTTTTAAGCGGGAAGAAGTGCGAGTTTGGGAAGAGGGAGCTGGTCTACTTGGGATTTATTGTTGGTGGCGGCGAGCGTAAGGTCGATCTAGGGAAGGTCTCGGTCATTACTAATTGGCCTAGACCCTGCATAGTGATGGAAGTGAGGAGTTTTATAGGTTCTTGTCAGTACTTACATAAGTTTATTCGGCATTTTTCACAAATTGCCATACCGTTACATTCTTTGACGAAGACCGGGGTACAATTTCTGTGGGAGGAGCACTATGGGAAGACTTTTCTTTTACTGAAGCAGAAGATTAGGGATGCCACCAGTGTTAGCATTGCCCAATTTGCAGCAGCCTTTTGAGGTCGAGACAGATGTGTCAGACTATGCATTGGGGGCAATCCTTTTACAGGATGGGAGGCCTGTTGGTTACCATTCTGAGATATTTATAGGAGCAGTACGCAACTATCCTACCTACGATAAGGAGTTCTACGCGTTATATCAATAAGTGAAGCATTGGCAAAGTTACATATTGAGGAAGGAGGTTGTGGTACATTCCGATCACAAACCATTACAGTTCTTATCTGCGAAGTCCAAGCTTCAGCAAGCTTGCCATATGAAGTGGATGTCATACCTTCAGCAGTTTACCTTATTGATCAAGTATAAGAAAGGAATGGACAAACAGATGGCTGATATGTTATCTCGACACCCATTACCAACTATTCTTCTTTGTTTGTGGTTATGCAAATCCAGTCCATTATTCCTTCTGAGTACGTTTTAGGGTATGACGACGACAATAAGCTCAGTGTGATTCATGAGAAGTTGTTGCAAGGAAAGATATGCGAGTATGTTTTGACAGATGGTTTGATTTACAGGGGCAGTCTACTATGTATTTTTGAGGGTGGAGACCGTTTACAGTGGATTTGAGAGGCACAATATTATTCTCGGGTGGCATGGTATTTCGAGGTTGAGAAGACTCTTTGAATTTACGGCGTTATGTCAGTTAGCCGGAGATACAGGTGGATGTTGCTCGCGTGGTTACGTGCTATGCAACACTTTAAAGCCTTCCAATAGGAAGATATGATTGTACTTACCATTGCCAATTACAAGTCGACCTTGGGAGAACATTTTAATGGATTTTATGGGTGGTTTTCCCATGACCAGGTGTAATAATGACTATTTGTTTGTGGTGGTGGATTGATTCAACAAGATGATTGTTTTTATTCCATGCCAGAAGATGGTCACCGGGGAAGGAGCAGTGCGATTGTTTTTCAAAGACGTCTGGAGGTATTTCGGGCTCCCTTATTGTATTTTTTCTGATAGGGATAGCCTCTTTTTGGGGCATTTCAGGAGATCGCTATGGGGAATGATGGACACTAAGTTGAAGAGAAGTACCACCTTTCATCTAAAGACTGACGGACAAACAAAGGTAGTTAATCGCACTTTGGTACATTTATTACGGGGATTCCATTCTAAGTATCTTAAGACTTGGGTTGAGAGTTTACCGTATCTTCAGTTTGCGTTCAACTGGGCGATTCATAGTTCTTCTTTGAAGTCTCATTTTAAAGTTTGTTTGGGGTACTTGCTGCTAAGCCCTTTTGATTTGGCATTTAGTCTTGGCGATAAGACGGTGTCAGGGAAGGGGGATGAGGAACAGGTTGAAGCTCAGCATTTCATTAAGAAGATAAGCAAGGTTCATGAGGCGGTTAAAGTACAGCTGAAGAAGACTCAAGTATAGTATAAGACTCGCCACGACAAGCATCGGGTTGAATGCACTTTTCAAGAGGGCGACCTAGATTGGTTGCATTTGGGTACGGAATGGCTTAAGGGGGAAAGTAAGAAGCTCAAACCTATCCGTTATGGTCCATTTTTTATCCTCAAGAAGATTGGTGATAATGAATTCCAATTAGATTTTCTACCTTTCATGAAGATGTATTCGGTGATTAATGTCGAGCATTAAAAGCTATTTGAGCCGTCTCTTTTAGATGAAGACTTTGCAATCGACACTCACCTACTGTCAGTTGATGACTTATGGATAGAAAGAGAAGATCCGTTGTTGGAGGATGGTATTCTAGAGAAGAAAGTTCATACTTCAAGACGGGGTGATATTGAGTCAATCCACGTTGGGAAGAAGAGTTAGCTACCTAGTAGGTCGAAGTGGTATAGCAGGGAATTGGGCTTGACCACATTTCCACATCTCCAGTTCTAGCTTGTGCCGAAGCTTAAGGCTCCTAAAGGGGGAGCCATGATCCAAGAGAATCTAGGGTAATTTGGAAATTAGCTAAAGTCGTTCGAACGGGGTTGAGAGTCGTTCGAACGACCAAATTCCACCTCTCAGGAATTTGGCCCAAGAACCCAATATCGTTCGAACGGCTTATATTTTCGTTCAAATGACCAAAGTTCACCCCTCAAGAAATTTGGCCCAGAGACAGATTTTATTCGAACGAGTTGACAAGTTTTTAGGGTTTTAGACCAATTAGCGTAAAGTCGTTCGAACAACTCCCTATTTCGTTCGAACGACTTTGGCGATATTTGTGATATTTAGGCATTGCTTTCCCTCGAGAACCATTCTTTTATTATTTTCAAGTTCCCTAGTATATAAAGAGAACTTAGGCTATCTTCTAGGGTTATGTTATATCTAAAGAAGAGTTCTGAGGAAGAAGCCTAGGGTTTTAGAGTTTTCATTGTAATTACTTCATTTTAAGTAATCGAATCTCTTATTTTTCCAAATCAATTGGTGTTCTTCATACATTTCAGCTAGCTAAAGCTTCTCAATCGTATTGTGGATTAGGTTGTTGGATTTTATTTTCAAGGAGGGATGGATGTTTGAATATATTATCGACCTAGAATCATACAAGGATGACAACTATAAGATGCAGCTTGAAGTCGTCCAGGTCAAAGATCAAGCTAAGGAAAAACATCTCTACCACATGTACCATAACAGCATGATCGAAATCCATCAGATCACAAACTCTTGCCGATTCAAGTGTATGAGACTGTCAAAATGCTGAGATCTCATACCTAAGGACAAAGAAGCCAAGCTTCTACCTGAGTCAAGCAATCACTGGCTTGGGATCTCATTCGAAGATTGCGACATTAGTCATGTAAAATTTCCACATCATAATGCATTAGTCATAATGCTCAAAATAAAGAAATTTGTCATGCATACAATGATGATCGATACTGGAAGTGGTATCAAGATTCTCTTTCAAAGCACAATTGACAAGATAGGATTGGCCGATCAAGTTATTCCTAGCGATACCGATATCAGTGGATTCAATGATTATAATGAAGGGTGAGTATGCAAGATCATCTTACCTATTACAGCAGGACCGACCACTATCGACATCATCTTCTATGTCATCAACGCCAAATCTCATTATCTCAGGATTATGGGCCACTGCTGAATTCATAACATGGAAGCAATCACTTCCACCTATTATCAAATACTCCGTTTTAAACATAATGATGGTATCTATGAAATCAAGGGTAATCAAAAGCTTTTTCGAGCTTGCAAAAATACCGTCTCAGCCATTCTAGATACCTCTGACAGATACACTGCATAACAGTTATAGAGAATTGATCACCTTGATGATCAGCCTTCAACAGAAGAGCCTATAGAATATGTCAACATAAATGGACCTAGTAGAGGTACTTTTATAGGTACCAAGCTGGTCTGGCACGATAAAGATACTCTCATTAAGTTCTTACGACTAAATCGAGATGTTTTTACGTAGACTTTCGAAGAGATGCCTGAGGTCGATCCGGCTAAGGCATATCACAAATTGGCCATCAACATCAACGCCACGATGCTCAAGCAGAAATAACGACGACTATCACCTCGCCTTTGAGATGAAGTTAACATGGATATTGAGAAATTGATCAAAGTGGGATTCATTCGAGAAGCCAAATATCCAGTTTGGACATCCAACATAATCGCCGTCCTAAAGAAGAATAGAAAAGTTTCAATTTCTGTCAGCTTCATGGATTTAAGCAATCACACTCCAAATGACAGTTTCCCTTTGCCCAACATCCATCAAATCCTTGATTCTACAGTAGGTCACAAACTCTTCTCTGTGATAGATGCCGCTTCTGGATACAATGAGATTCCACTCTTGGAAGTAGATCAAGATAGACCACTTTCATCACTGAAAGAGGACTTTATTGCTATAAAGTCATACCCTTCAGACTCAAAAACATAAGTGCGAATTATCAATGGTTGATGACTACTATGTTAAAAATACATCTTGGGAAAGTTGTGGAAGTTTACATTGACGATCTCTTGTGCAAGAGCATACAGTCAGTCAACCACATTACATATCTCAACACAATATTCATCATTCCTCATTCTTGTAGGATATGACTCAATCTTGATAAGTGTCAATTTGGAGTACATTCAGGCCAATTCCTTGGCCATCTCATCAGCAAGAAAGGGATTGAGGCCGATGTAGATCAAATTTGGGCTCTTCTCAACATGCCATCTCCAAAAATGATGAACGACTTACAAAAACTTGCCGGCAAGATTGCCGCTATCATCCAATTCATTTTAAAATCTACAGATCACTGTTATTGGCTGTTCCTACTACTCCGTGGTTATACTAAATGCAGAAAAGTTTTGTCATTTGCAGATATCCAATGGACATCAGAATATGAGGCAGCTTTTTAGGATCTCAAAACCTATTTAGGGAAATCTCCCATAATGAGCACCTCGGTAGATAATGAAGAACTGTCATCTACCTAACAGTTACAAATACTTCAATCAACTCAGTTCTTATTCGACTTGAAGGAAAAATTGAGTAGCTGGTCTACTTCATTAGTAAAGCCCCCACTTCAGCGGAAATGAGGTATTCTAAAATTGAGAGCCATTTTCTAACTTTTGTTTACACTTCATAGAAACTTAAATACTACTTCCAAGCTTGCTCAGTCAAAGTCATGACGAACTACCAACTCTAATAAGTTTTTTCCAAAAAAGAGAAATCCAAGAGAGCGCAACAATGGTCAGTCAGTTTTGGAGAACACGATATCAAGTTTAAAAGCCATCATTCTAAAAATGGTCATGCCGTTGCCAACTTTCTCGTGGATTATCCAGTGGAAGATCCCAAGTAGGAGGAGCACGATCCTGGCTTTACAGAATAAATTATAGAAGATCCACCCACTAAAGCATTTGACGAGCGAGCTGAATGGATTACAAGGAAAGGGTGGAGATATCTTACAGATGGATCAGCAGAACCCGTATGGTTAGGAATTGGAATCGCATTGATTACCCCTTCTATTAAAAGAATTGAGAAATCAATTTGCTTAGATTTTTAAGCCTCTAACAATGTCACCGGATACAAAGCTCTTAATCATGGACTTGACCTCGCACTTGAGCTCAGTATCCTAGAACTCTCAGTCTACACAGATTCACTACTCATCGTCTGCCATTACTCTGAGCAATACAATAAGAATGGCAAGATGATCGACTATACAGCCCTCGTTGTAGATAGGATGAGCATGTTCGCGCAAGCAACTCTCGATTATCTTCCTCATGGTGAAAACAGATACACTGATTCCTTGGCATATCTAGCTGGGGTCTTAAGAACAAAAACTTGATATCTTCAGATCAAAGTAATATTAACCCCCTGCATTGATTACTTTTCTGTATGCACGATCAACACTGGGGACGATAAAGGGGAAGACAACGATTAGCAAAAGCTCTTTCTAGTTTACCATGGTACCGACAACGAATGTACTTGACCCCATCCAGCAGATCCAAAGGAGCGCCGATAGCTGGTCGACAACTCAAAATGCTTTTCAAATCAAAATGATTTTTTATATTGCCATTCAGTCATGGGGCCATACCTCAAGTGCCTCTCCAAATAGAAAGCAGACGAGATGCTCAGAGATTTACATGATGGAACTTGTGGCTCCCATACTACAGGTCGATCACTCGTACACAGAATAATTACACAAGGAGTATTTTGGCTAGGCAAGCACAAGCAAGTAGAATAGTACTCACACAAATATGATACATGTCAACGGCATGAACAAATGATACGCGCCCCTGCGCTCAAACAACATGCAAGAAAGGTGTTCTGGCCATTCAAAAGATGGGCGCTCGATCTTGTTGGTAATTTTTCTAATTCTTTAAGTAACTGCCAATACTAACTCGTAGCTACAGATTATTTTACAAAATGGGTAGATGTAGTTCCACTCTGTCGAACCCGAGAAGAAGAGGTCATCTCTTTTATCTGAGAATACATTATTACTCGGTTCAGATTCCCCCACCTAATTCGTATCGATAATGGGCCACAATTTGTTGGAGAAAAATTCGTAGCTTTCCTCAATAAACACAATATCATCCACTCACCATCCAACCCCTACTACCCTCAAGGCAATGGCCAAGCCAAAATCACCAACAAATCCATCGTGGATGGACACATGAAAAGGCTTCACTTATAGAAAAAGGGAAACTAGGTATGAGAGCTTCCTCATATCTTATGGGCATACCGCAACACTCCACATCAATCAACCGGTAGTACCCCATTCCTTCTCGCCTATGGGACCGAAGTCATCCTTCCAGTAGAATGTCATCATCAAGTCAAAGATCATGAACTAACTGACAAAGAAAATAAGTTCGAATTGGCCTGCAACCTCAATTTGCTCGATGCGACTATGGAATGCACTATCGCCAACCTAGGTTGATATCACCATATGCTGGCCAGTTCGTACAATAGGCGAGTCAAAAGCCATACTTTCCAAATTGACGATCTCATCCTCAGAGAAATCCTTTAACACAAAAAAGAGCCACATGCCGGGAAACTGGCAGAAAATTGGGAGGGTCCATTCCTTATCACTGGTCTCATTGGCCTGGGATCATATTACCTCATGACCATAGATAAAGTTCATATCTTAAATCCTTGGAATACTAGGAGACTGAAATGGTACTATCATTAAGTACCTCACTATTCCATTTCAAATTCTCGCACTTTCTATTCCAAAAGTTAGATTTTTGTCTCCATACAATGTACATCCTCTTCTATTCAATGAAAACATCTGAGTTTTTTCCCACTCGACTCTCTACTTACGTAGACAATAAATAGATTAAAGCAAAGGTAATACTACCTTTTAATCAATCTCTATTTTGGTTAAAGCAAGAATAACACTAGCTTTGATCGACTCTATATATACTCCGCGATTAAATCAAAGGTAATACTAGTTTTCAACCAAGGAACTCTACCAGACATAAGATAAAGCAAAAGTAAAACTAGCTTTTATCTCTCTCAATATGGCTGCGACATTTATATTCTATGATTAAAACAAATGTAATACTAGTTTTCAATCAAGGAACTCTACCAGACATAAGATAAAGTAAAAGTAAAACTAGCTTTTATCTCTCTCAATATGGCTGCGATATTTATACTCTGTGATTAAAACAAAGGTAATACTAGTTTTCAATTAAGGAACTCTACCAGCCATAAAATAAAGCAAAGGTAAATTTAGCTTTTATCTCTCTCAATATGGCTGTGATAATTATACTCCGCGATTAAATCAAAGGTAATACTAGTTTTCAATCAAGAAACTCTACCAGACATAAGATAAAGCAATGGTAAAACTAACTTTCATCTCTCTTAATATGGCTCTGACATTTATAATTTATGATTAAAACAAAGGTAATACTAGCTTTCAATTAAGGAACTTTACAATACATAAGATAAAGTAAAGGTAAAACTAGTTTTCATCTCTCTCAATATGGCTGCGACAATTATACTTCACGATTAAAACAAAGGTAATACTAGTTTTTAATCAAGGAACTCTACCAGATATAAGGTAAAGCAAATGTAATACTAGCTTTCATCTCTCTCAATATGGCTAAAACAATTTTACTCCGTGATTAAAATAAAGGTAATACTAGTTTTCAATCAAGGAACTCTACCAAACATAAGATAAAGTAAAGGTAAAATTATCTTTCATCTCTTTCAATATGGCTGCGACATTTATACTCTGCGATTAAAATGAAGGTAATACCAGCTTTTAATCAAAGAACTCTACCTGACATAAGATAAGGCAAAGGTAAAACTAGCTTTCATCTCTCAATATGTCTACGATAAATATTTTTTCAGGATACATATACAGACACTACAAATGATCCTTTTCAACATTTGGGAGGTCGGCTATGGTTTCCCTTTTCCCCTATAATAGGAGGACGATCAGCCATAAATTCTCGAGCTCGAGCAGTCACAACGATCCTGTCTTGCTCTACCAATTCAGCAGGTCAAGAACCTAACTCCGTTTCCATAGAGTTCATACAGTTTCCTCGATCTACTTCAGCTCTACAAATACATCCTCTACCCGACAAATAGTTGTGCAAGGTATTCCTCTCTAACTCGAGCCTTCTAATCTCTTCAACAAAATAGGCTATCACTACTATTAATATCTATGAGTGCGATGCCTCTGGCATAACCATTTTAGAAAATAATTCTTTGGTCGCTTGAAGGTGCTCTTTTAACCTCTTATACCATACTTCTTGCCATTCCATATGACTATCTATGCAGGACATAAATTTAATGTTCTTCTTCGCCTTCTTATCAGCTTTAGCTAATTCAGCCTAGTTAATTTCTCTCAATTCTGCCACCTGAGCATAAATTTCCTTGAGCTCCCTATAAAAATCTTTCCCAGCAGGTGATTTCTTTAGCAGTTCATCCTTTTTTATTATCAAGATCTCCTTACCTCTGATAATATGCTCTAATTCTAGTTCCTTAGAAAGAGCAGCGTCCAGCTTACTTTGGCACTACCTTAATCGTTCATTTCCTTTTTGCACATGACCTTGAGTTCGAGCCGCATTTCCCTCCAGCTCATTGATTCGTGCTTGCAGAATAAATTAAAAAGAACCTGTAATAAGCTTTCCCCTTTTTAGTAATTCAGAACAGCAACAGCTGTAGTAACGTCGAACAGCAGCAATAACTTCAAACTCCTACAGTAACTTCAAACACCAGCAGTAACTTCAAACTCTTAATAGCTATAGTTCTTCGAACACCAACAGTAATTTCGAACTGCTACAGTAACTTCGAATTACTACAGTGCATCGGTTCGGACAGTTTCGTAAAATAGCAAGTTCGAAACCACAAATGTTAGGTCGAAGCAACAAATAGGATCGAGCTCAGGCAAGTAACAACAGATTCGATCTTATAACAACAATAACAAGTTCTGAACAATAGTAACAGTAACAACGATTGATCTGAAAAACTAACAAGATGATTTGTGCTCGAGGCGTGGGTTGCACTCTCTTTAAATAGTATCTCAAGTACTCTCCCAGGATACAATGAACAGGTATACTGTATCTTCATACTGGGAAGTCTACGTATTCGATGGTAGTACCTCAAAGTAAATCGTAATATCAAGTTGGGAGAGAAAGATGAATAGTGCTCAGAGAGAAAGAAGTTATGTGTTCTTGTATCTTTTCAAAGTGGGTAAAACAGATGATATATATAGATAAATAGAGCAACGACTATTTTCATAACGTATATACGTTATGAAAGCCCAAAGATCAGGTCATCTTAATACTAGCCGTTTGGGAAGTAAAGAGATGAAAGACAAAGTTCAACAAAGCCCATATGAGAATCTCCCAAGCCCACGGAGTTCTAGAAAAAACCAACAATCCCCCACTTTTAAAAACTTTCTGAAGGAAAAAGAAACGAGATAACAATTTCGATATATAGAGATGTACATAAGTAAAGGTGTCCTTAGACTTTAACCTTTACATAGTAGACAATCTTTAACGTATAAGAATAATAAGTGATCAGAGTCTTGAACTCATTATTCGCTTTTATACAGCGAGGAAAACCACATACAACCCTACCAGGTACAATTCCTAAATGCCAGTACATTTTGGCCATGTGCTTTATCTCAGTATAGGTGAAGGTTTTAGAGAATTTAGCCTAATTTCTCATAGGAAGCGGCCGCACTACCACAATCACCTTGGTGAGTCTATGAAGAGTGTTCTTGTAGCTAGACACCCTACTTAAAGAATGAGATATAGAATTCATTAAGAGTTTAAGAAAACTCAGCCTAACATTCGCTTTAAGATATCATGCATATTTACATTTATGTACATCGAGATGAACTCTGGAGTGACAAGCTCCTTATTTTCATGATTCTATATTACAGTGATTTCTTTTCCCCCTTGAACCCATTTTTTGGGATCTCCAGTCATTTAGGTTGGGTTCATACCACTTGCGATTCTGTAAGAGGCTTTAGCCCCATCCCTAAAGATGAACTCCACACTTTATCACGAGGCAATCCTTTCGTCAAAGGATCTGCCAAGCTGTTTTCGAATCTTACAAAGTCCACTGTAGCAGTACTAGATGTAAGGTAACCTCTCATCGTACTTTGCTTGCTACGTATCGCTAACTTCTTACCATTATAGTAATTATTCTCTACTCTGGCTATCACAACAGTACTATCTGAATGGATCAGTATCGGCGGTATAAGCCTATTTCACAAAGAAATATAAGACAAGAGGTCTTTCAGCCAACTTGCCTCCTCACTAGCTGCAGCTAGTGCTACTAACTCAGACTCCATAGTCAACTGAGCTAGAATTGTTTATTTCTTAAATTTCCAAGAAACAGCCCCTCCGGCTATACTAAACACGTATCCGCTGGTGGCTTTGGAATCATCCAAAAATGAGTTCCAATCTGCATCGCTAAATCTATCAAGGACCACGGGAAAATTCTGATAGTATAAACCCAAGTTTATAGTCCTTTTCAGGTATCGCATAACTCTATCACTAGTACCCCAGTGCGCCAAACTTTGTTTACTTGTAAATCTACATAGAACCCCTACAACATAAGTTATATTGGGTCTAGTACAGTCCGCAGCATAGCAAAGGCTACCAATAATACTTACGTATTCTTTCTGTCTAACTGCCTCCTCCAAGTTCTATAAAAGTTTAACTTGTGGATCACAAGGAGTACAAGCAGGTCTACGGTCAAAATATTTGTACTTCTTCAAGATCTTCTCAATGTAATAAGATTGATCAAGAGTAATACCAGTGTCTGTACGTGTGATCTTCATGCCTAAATTTACACTAGCCTCGCCTAGGTCCTTCATATCAAAATTATTGTTAAGCATGGTTTTGGTCTCTAAAATGATATTAAGTGTAGAACCAAAAATAAGTAGATCATCAACGTATTAACATGTCATAATACAACTTTCACCAGATACTTTATAATATAGGCATTTATGAACAACGTTAAATTTACACCCAATAGAACGGTTACCAGGAGGTAAGTTAACTAAATCCTAAGTTTCATTAATAGTAAGAGAATCAATTTCATCATCAATGGCCTCTTACCATAAATTAGCGTCACCTGAGGTTAATGCTTCCCTGATAGTATCGGGGTCTGATTCTAAGGTATGTACAACAAAATCATTACCAATATCCTTAGCAATCTTTAAACGTTTTCCTCAACAAAGTTTGGGTCTGTATCATGTGAATCAACAGCTCTAGGAATGTTTACTTGTGGTACATTAGGGGTCGAAGACATAGAAGGTTGAGGACCCCTACTACTACCCCCACTGTCCCTCAGTAACTAGGGAAACTTGTCCTCATAGAAATCAACATCAAGAGATTCAATTATTACATTATTCTAAATATCAAGTAACCTGTAAGCTTTACTGTTAATAGCATAACCAATGAAACCACATTCTAAAGCTCTACTAGCTAGTTTTATTCGTTTGGAATTAGGTTTACGAACATAGGCTAAACAACCCCAAAACTTAAAATAGCTAACATTAGGTTTTCTTTTGTTCCAAATTTCATAAAGTGATTATTTAGATGTGATATGAGGAATACGGTTTAAAACATGGCAAACAGATAATAAGGCTTCACCCCATAAAGATTTAGGTAATCTAGAACTATGTAAAATAACAACTATTAACTCAGTATACGTTCTATTTTTATGTTCAGCTTTACCGTCAGATTCTAGAAAATAAGGAGCAGTAGTTTCATGTATAATCCCCAAGGATTCATACAAGTTTTGAAATTCATGTGAATCATACTTTATGCCTCTATCACTACAAAATCTTTTAATGTATCTATCAAACTGATTTTTCACCTCAGTTACATGTCCTAAACATATCTATAGCTTCACTTTTGTGACGCATTAGGTAACCTGAGTATAGTTTGAGTGATCATCTATAAAAGTTATAAAATATCTTTTACCATTTCGAGTTAATGTACCGTCCATTTTGCAAATGTCAAAGTGTACTAAATCCAAAAGTCGTAATTCCCTTACAACACTTTTATGTGAGGTTTTAGTAATCTTAGCTTGATTACAAGATTGACATTTATCAAAAAATTTTAAATCTACTTTAGGGATCATACCTAGTTTACTCATATTATGTACTAGCTTCTTATTAACATGACATAGTCTAGAGTGCCAAATACTAAAAGAAGACAATAAGTAAGTAGAAACAGATTTATCCAGTTTAATACTCAATTTGAACATTCCATAACAAGCAAAGCCTTTTCCCACAAAAATCCCACCCTTAGTCAAAATGTACTGATCTATTCCAATGGTCTGCTGAAATCCTGCCTTGTTGAGAGGATAGCCAGAAACAAGATTCTTCATCATTTCAGGTGTGTGCATCACATCCTTTAGAATCACTGTCCTTCCAGAGGTAAATACCAGTTCAACATCTCCAGTGCCTAACACTTTGGTGTAATGGGAATCCCCAAGTAGCACCTTCTGGTCTTCAGTTTCTTTATCGGTCTTGAACTAATTGCATTCATAGCAGATATGCCTAGAAGTGTCTGAATCAGCCCACCACCCATCGGTTCCACAGACTATGTTGATCTCTATGATCATAGCCACTAAGGGCTCTTCGGTAACGTTTGCCTGAGCAACAGGTTTGCGGTTTCGGCAGTTTCTAGATATGTGTCCAGGCTTATTACAATTAAAGTACACAATAGAAACTGTTTCGTTATATGGTGGGGCATGTTGCTTCATTCCCTTATTAGGATTCAGGTGTCCATTTTTCTGGCAGTTATTCAGATTACCACCATTAGGACGCTTGTTCCGATTACATCCATTCTTAGCCTTGAAAGGTTTCCTTTTAGGTTTCAGATGGACCTTCCCTTTGGCTTGAACCGAAAGGATTTCCTCTTTCAGGTCTTGTTTTCTAGATTTTTCTTCAACCCTAAGATGAGTAATCAAGTTCTCCATGGTAAGTTCCTTTGACTTGTGTCGCAGGATATTTTTATAGTCTTTCCATATATGCGGTAATTTGTCAATCATCACGACAACTTAAAATTGTTCATCGAGAGGTATCCCTTCGGACATGATCTCATGTGCAATTCGTTGCAACTCATGTGATTGGGTAATTACCGACTTATCATCGACCACAGTGAACTTGAGATATAGTTCAGGTAATCACTATGAGATCACATGAGTTTCGCAGTTTCGGATTGTAGATTGTAATTGTATAGTTCGTCTACTAAACCGTTCAGGATAAAATTTCGGCATTTGAAGTCAGCCTCAGTCGAGTTCAAAATTGATTCTAAGGTTTTGTTATATTCATTTGTAATCAGGTTAAGGTCTATCGCAGGTACAGGAACGGGAGGTTCAATTGGGCATTCTAGTTCTAAAACATAAGGCACTTCCTTAAGTGTGAGATAAAATAACATTTTGTTCTTCCATCTCTTGAAGTTGAGACCATCAAACTTAGAGGGCTTGTTGGAATCAAACTTCAGTACTTCTGAGGTAAGAGCCATATTACAAGTAAGCAGATACTCTTTAAAATTGTAGAATAAATTGAAAGGAACTTGCAATAAGCTTTCCTCTTTTGCAGATACTCTTTACCGTTAAGAGCCATAGCTGCAGTAACTTCGAACACCAACAATAACTTCGAACTGCTACAGTACTTTGAACACCAACATTAACTTCGAACTGCTAAAGTAACTTCGAACACCAACAGTAACTTCGAACTGCTATAGTACTTCAAACTTCTATAGTACTTCGGTTCGGAAAGTTTCATAAAACAGCAAGCTCGAAGCCACAAATGTTAGGTCGAAGCAACAAATAGATTCGAGCTCAGGTAAGTAACAACATATTTGATCTTACAATAGTAACAATAAGTTCTGAATAATAGGAACAGCAACAACGATTGATCTAAAAAATTAACAAGATGATTAACGCTCGAGGCGCGGGTCGCACTCTCTTTAAAGAGTATCTCAAGTACTCTCCCAGGATACAACGAATAGGTATACTGTATCTTCACACCGGGAATTCTATGTAATCGATGGTAGTACCTCAAAGTAAACCGTAATATCAAGTTGGGAGAGAAAGATGAATAGTGCTCAAAGAGAAAGAAGTTATTTGTTCTTGTATCTTTTCAAAGTGGGTAAAACAGATAATATATATAGATAAATAGAGCAACGGCTATTTTCATAATGATTATGCGTTATGAAAGCCCAAAGATCAGGTCATCTTAATACTAGCTGTTCGGGAAGTAAAGAGATGAAATACCAAGTCCAACAAAGCCCATAGGAGAATCTTTTAACCTAAGCCCAAGCCCAAAGGAGTTAAGTCCAACAATGCCCATAAGAGAACCTCTCAACCCAAGCCCAAGGAGTTTTTGAAAAAACCAACAGAGCTGATAGGCTAACTACATCCCCTTGTACAAGAGAAGCCCTAACATCACCTTTATTCTTCCTTGAGCGTTTTTTGGCTTTGGCATTTTTGGTGCGTGAATTGGCCTGAGCAAAATCAGTCTTCAATTGTGCCACCTTCTCATTCAATTTATCACATTTTCTTTACACCAACCAAAACCCTATATCTTTAGTAGGCAAAGCTGCAGTCAACTACTCAACTGCAACTTCAGAGTTAGATAGGTCATCTCAAGCTCTCTTCAGCTCGCTATTTGTCTCAACCATTTTCTTCTTCAGTCGCTCCATTTCGCTTCTGGTACTCACTAGATCAGCTCGAGTCTATTCCAATTTGTTTATTTTATTGATCATTTGGTCCTTTAAACTGGCCACAAAATGATATAACTCTTTCTCTGATATTTCTAATGTTTTTATTCGATATTGAGCCATGTCAGCATCCCTACTCTTTACCATCAGCGCCTCATTCTGGCCTTTGAGTTTTGCTACTTTTTCCTTCGTCTCTGCGAGTTCTTTTTGCCCTTTACTAATTTTGACATCTTTCTCCTCGATCTTCTGAGTGAGGTCATCAGCAGTTTAAGTTGCCTCAACGAACATGAAATGCACCTTTACATGTTGATCTTCTCTATCTTCATTCGCCTCTTTTATTTTATCAAACTCCACCGCAAATTCTTGATTATATTGGCGTGCCACTTCTGCACTCAAGCAAGCTGACTCCAATTCGACCTGCACATCACATATATAATATATCAAGTTTGATTTAGAACACTCATTCAATACATACATCTTATTTGTAATGAAATTTCTATTTTTTGACATCTACTGTGTGAAACTACTTCTAAATTTAAGGTCGAAGTATGATCTCAAGTTGATGAACAATAACATATACTCCCAATTTCAAGGTATACATTCTCTATATTCTAACTTTTTTAATACTTTGATATTTTATCTACACAGCTGAGTGCCATTACCCCTAAACTGTTAGCAAGTTTATGGTCTATCTCTACACTCTAATTTTTACTTTGTAGCTCTAAAACAATGAAGCATACAAGTCAAATATTTCTTGTTCTTTTCTAACCTGTAGCTCCGCTTGTGAAGACAACAGGGACGCTGGTGAATTTTTTTCCTTAGCGAGCTCATTCTCTAGGTTATTTATTCTGAGGTGCATTTCCCTAAGATCCTGTAACAAGGTTTACAAGAACATCTTAGCCTACATAAATCTATCAAAAAAATAATATTCCATCAGATTACAATATTCAAAACTATTTATACAATCATAAAGTCAACATTCTATTCTACCTTCTCGTTTCCTCCCTCTTGACGCTCATTGTCACCCCCTTGGTTGTCTCACACCATTTGGGAAGAGGCACCATCTAACCCATTCACAACTCCAACAACAACATCTTCAGCCTCATCATCTTCCTCCTCCTCAACATAGGTGTCCACCATAATGTCGCTCACCTCAGCTTTCGAATATCCTAATTTCAGGTGGTGGCACCCAAGTCTATTATGCTAGATTACCACCTCCCATACATTTTTCTCGTCTCTGCTGTCAGCTCGTTGATCTCTACCTTTTGAGAAGCCTTCAAGGCCTCTAGTTGCTTCCCTTCTTTAGCCAAGTTAGCTTTCAGTCGAGCTACCTTATTATCGAGCTCGGCCTTCCCCTTCACAAGCTCGGCTTTCTCCTCCTCTACTCTGAGGTAGATCCCCTTCATCAGATGTGCAGCCTACAAAAACACAATAATTATCATCCACATGGTTAGCTCGAATCATCATTAAAAAATTAGCATATATTCAAGTCATCAAACCTACCATTTTTCTCATCTCCTCCTCACCATTGTGGGTTGGAAGCCTCACCTTTTCCTCTACAATTTTCAATTCATCTTCCTCACCAGGTCGATTATCTGCGACCTTCGCCCCTATCAGTTCAGAAGGCTCAACCCTTCTCTTTTTTACCCCTTCTTCGACCTCACCACTTCTTGTAGGTATAGAGGTCAAACCACGCCTTAGCATCCTCTTCTTTGGAAATGCTCGAGCTAACTTGCTCGACGTATTGGACTCTAACAAATCCGTAAAATCTACTCCAGAGGCCTTAGGTAAGACCACTTGTCTCTCTCCATCAGCCCCCCTCTTCTTGTTGCCACCAACACTAGTTATTAGCCTCGTTGCTTGAGACTTTGGAACTTTCTCAGACCTGCTATTAGCTCTCTTCTTTCTTCTAATGCTGAGTTCTTTCAGCAGAGCCTCGAGCCCGGTTCCTTCCTGAGAAGCAGTGTCTAACAAAAACTTCTTCCTCTTCACCTTCGAGAAAGGACCTGTAAATCAACAATACATTATCACAAATAGTGCAACATTCCATTTCAACATTTTTAACATTATTCTTCATACATTGTTATACTTACTTTGTTTTACAGTTCTGCACAAAAGTTCTATGGATTGTTCATCATCTCTTTGAAGGCAATCAACTTTCACCCATATCACGTTATCATTCTAAATTCGACCTGCTGAATTCAGATCGAAGAAAAGGAGGTGAGTCAAACTCGCAAAAAAGTATGCCCCTCCACTTGTAAAAAAATTTTTTACCCCATAAAACTGTAAGACATCTTTAGGAGATATCCTTCCCTCAACCTCATCCTCCTCCCATAACTTATTCAGAAATTCACAGACGTTTATTACCTCCCACATATTCCCGTTCAACTGAACAAGATACACTACTATAACCAGTGTCAATGGCCACTGCCCTGGCCGTGGCTAATACCATTTGCCACGGGTATACCCGCGCCCAGGGTCGTGTCAACTGGTGGCGTGGCTAATGCTCAGCCACAAACTCGACCGTGGCTAATGAATCAAATATAGCCACGGGTAGTACCGTGGCTATTAATACACATTGGGTACATTATAAACTGTGGCAAATGCTTCCTTTGGCTGCGAACTTTCCCTCAAAATGTCTCGTGGCTAATACCTGTCAATCACCACCATAATATTTGTGGCTAATGCTTATTAATTACCACTCTTTTTCCTGTGGCTAATACTCACTAATAACTACAAAACTAGCCGTGGCTAAAGTCATTTTACAAAAAAATATATATATATACAAAACGAGCCGTGGCTAGTCATTTTACAAATATATATATACATATATATATATATATATATATATATATATGTATATATATATATATTTCACCATTGTAAATAGCCGAAGCCACGATTGCATAATTTCCTAAGAAAGATAAATTACAAAAATTTACAGTAGCAATAAAATGACGTCGTGTAATCGCGTAAAATATAGATGCTCTTGGAAAATTATTTCTCATGTACGAAGTGATGGTAGAAAGGGTACCATATACTCTGTGCTATATATTCCTTCGTTTCCTCCTGTAACAAGCAAGTAAAACAAAACAAATGTGTCAATATTTTCCAACTAAATCAGTGATTACTGTATTTCGAGAAATATTTTCATATTGGAAGCAACTGTGAGATGTTGGAGCAAAAGGCCTTCTTTTCTACAATTTTTTTGTATTTTAGCAAATTATAGTCATGAATGCATGGCATTTTCTTCTTACTAAGTCTAATCACTTGTAAAATATAAATATATGCAATATCCAGAAGAATGCCTCACCTGCTGATAAGCATGAAAGCATATCCCAGCAACGAGAGCCTTGATGCATATGTCTTTAGCATTCAAGCCCTAAACATAATGAAGTGAAGCTCGATCAACCATTTAATTTGATGGCTTCAGATTAATCAGGCAAAAAACATTTAAACATGTACTTACAACAACTTGCAGGTAGGTGGGGGTAAACTTGACACCCTCCATAAATAAAGCCACAGGGGTTAAGAGGAACAATGACATGATTGTTATTACTGAAAATAGAGTTATATTGTCCATAGATTTCTATTAAGAAGAAAGGAATGATTAGAAATCAGGGAAAAAGTAGCTACATGCATCTGTAACTGACATAGATATATGAGTATGGTATATCAGGTAGATTCACCAAAATTTATATATTCATCGTACCTTTTTGTTGACCATAATTTTTTTGCTGAGTACATTAGGAGATTGGAATATCACGTTAGATGCCATTGTACTCCAAAATCCAATCCTGAAAGTAGAAGAAGATAACAAAAGGGGGGGGGGATCAGATACCAAAACGGTACACTTTCTAACTT
Source organism: Kingdonia uniflora (assembly GCA_014058105.1). Lineage (NCBI taxonomy): Eukaryota > Viridiplantae > Streptophyta > Magnoliopsida > Ranunculales > Circaeasteraceae > Kingdonia > Kingdonia uniflora. The sequence continues at coordinate 4,039,741 of JACGCM010001854.1, forward strand.
TCTTAAAAAAGTATTAAAGCTTTGCTTACCAGTTAAAAGAGGCTTCAGAAATTGATGCCAATGCCACCCCACCAGCAATAGGTACAAGGCATAAAACTACCCAGAAAGTAGGCATCCATATGCAAAATGCTAAACTTAGAAACAAAGTGTTTAAATGACAATGCCATAACTAATTTAAGTAATGGAAATAAAAAGGAAGAAAAAAAGATCTTACCTCCTCAAGGAACGTGGTAGAGAAAAAAAAGGTTCCATAGCTTTAATTGTGTATGTGAGTGAAGCAACAACTTTCCCAAGACTCATATTGGTGAAAAGGTTACCCATGGTGTGCACAATAGCCAATAAAAGGATCGCTACAAGCTATAAAGTCGATTTTTACAAACAAAATTAAATATGGTATATTTAAAAAACTATTTAGAAAAAAGACATTTTAGCACGAATTAAAATACCTGAGCAGAAGTAATTTTAGGCCTTTTGTAGAGATTGAATATCCACATAAAGAGAACAAGTGTGGTACCAATAGCAAACTGAAAGGTTGTAATGGTTACTGGGAATGGAAAAACCTTCAGAACCTGTAAACCAAACAAAATAGCAATTAATTTTGCTCTCATATCAAAACATAACATTTAGGGAATCACTACTTATTGTCTATAGTAATCCCTGGTAAGCACCAATGCATGTAATCATTGTGTTTCTTTCCACCTGCAGCTTATGCATGGGCATCTGCTCTACACTCACTCATGTGAGAAACATTAAGAATGTGGAAATTCGACCCCTCGAGCACTTTATACATATGTTGATTCGCCAAACGGCGGGTGTCTACATTTGTCTCATTTCCCTCCAAGGAAAAGAAATGATTAACCTACTCTGGAAGAAATGGTTGAACACACTGACATGAACCACCTTGATCCGAGTCACCTTCTTCAAAATGTCTAGGTGATTGTGTACAAAAGATTCTGATACCAGCTGGTCGCATCCTTCTGTTCACATAAAATATCTTGTTTTTTAATATAATATCTAGGCCAATTTCAGGCTTTATGGGAGGTATCACAGGCAAAACCTTCTCAAAGAATAACATTGGGGATTTATTCGGATCAAACTTTGAAGGTGCCCACCACCAGTGTCTTGTTTAGGATAAGTACATCGTGAAAACTTGATACCTCTGCCCATGTGCCTTCTGGAATATCAAGATCCACTCTAAATCCTTCTTTATATCCAATACCTTTTACTACACCCCCATTAACACTAGTAGACCACCAACCATAATATGCCAAGAGATTAGTCCGATGATATGCAACAGTAAGGTTGTAGTGAAGAAATGTAAATCCGTGATCTGCCCCAGCTGGTCTCCACTTTTTTACTTCTTTTGATACTTGTTTCAAAGTACAAACAAGAGAAGCAAACATATTCCTATTCAATGAATTTCCAACAAATCCAATATTGGTGTTTCGGAACCATGGGAGAAACTGAATAGGGTAAAATTGAGGAAGACTGCAAGCTCCCGTACCATGTGAACACAAGAAAAAATAATTATATTTTTCAATATTATGGACCAAGATATATTTCGATGCATCGACCAATATGTGTTATAGGAACAGACAAAAAATAAATCAGTCTGCATTCCTTTTATAGAGGACAATGTCTAAATCTCGAATGACCAGTAAATCGATCGAAATTGACAATTTGATCTGTGTCTGAAACATGAATACGAAATGTGCATAACTGAGAATTTGGTTTCAAGATCATACCTTTCCACTAGTACTTACGCTTTCACCATTATTTAGTTTGATGTACTTTTTACTTCTCTGCCATCAAAGAAAAACTTAAATCTAAGTGTTGGACAAACTATAAAAGAAAAGATGATAAACTAGCATTTTATTAATATGTATACCTTATCCCAGTGATATACAGATTTTGGTTTTTGCATACCACCACCATCATCCGCAACTAGATCAAGAACAGTAGCGTCCAGCCTATTAAACAAATATGGTATAAATATATAACTCCCAAATAACAATGAAAGAGAAACCAAAGAAAAATATGATTCTTTTCCAGAAGGCAAATGTGAATTTATTCGTAATCCATAATGACTTGACCTATTCCTCGTTTTGCTTTTCATTTTCTTGGTACTCTCCTATCTGTATCCTTCTTGGCCTGTTAAAGTTTGAAAGTTACTTTACCATAAGATAAATGGGTTACAGAATTTTGAGATTCAATTATCACCTGAGGAGCTTCTTCTTTGTATCCATCAGCTACCTGAGGCCTTCTTGTCTGTCATCAGAGTATTGGCTGCTTTGAGGTTCAGGATTTTCTTGGATTGCATCGGCTGCATACAAACATGGTACAATGCTGCATTCCGGGATTCCTGGATTCCTGCATCGACAATTTAGTAACAAGAGAACTAAAAATCTGACCTAAGCTAGAGTAGGAAGAACTTGTTTCCCTGTCTTCTCGAGAAAATCCGCACAATCCCCCGGGTACAAACACTTCCTCCATAGAAGGTACACACGTCCACTCGTCAATACCAATCCTGTAATGTTCAATCATGAATTGCTTAATTGATAGCAATGCACACCAAAATAGCATCATCAGTACCAACATAGTCTGCTGTAGGTATGGAACCTGGAGCAATCTAGAAGAGATTGCCAAACTGAACAAAAGATAAGTCATCACAAGAAATAAAAGAGAAAATAAAATGAGCTAAGACATAAAACGGCAAAAATAAACCTGGTGGAAGTCTATACAGCCTCATAAGGAGCAAAAAGTAGTTTCCACAAAAAAAAATTATATTCTCTTTATTCAAGTAGTCGTCTAATCTAACAATAACTATTTTGTACTAACGCAATACTTTACCTTAACTTGAAGCCTTAAGAACTTAGCGTAATCCACAATTTCATCAAGCATGGTGGCTCTATCTGTTTGTAAGAAAACAATGAAGTATGTCAATTTTAGTGAATAGAAAAAATATGGTGGTGCCTCTCATTCCGATTTTCTAAAGCTAGATTTTACAAATTTAAAAGTTACTGTAATCAAAAAAATTTCATATTAATTTTCTTCATTTTCAGGTAGTATCCAACTATAGCACATTGTGAAATTGATCAAAGTTTATTTGCATTTTAAGCTTTAGTATGCCTGACGACATGAAAGGTACTTCTGAAAACAGTAATAATAAAAACAAAAGGTGCAAGTATATATATAGGCTGAAGATAAGTTGCACATAACAATGTTAACCAACAATCTTTCTGTGTATTGAATTTTGGATACTGTCTGCTACTACTTACTAACCATGCACAAAAGTACCAATTAAGGGAGTTATGGTAACTTCACCAAATCTTAAAACAAATGTGGATTTTTTTTTTGTCGTAAAGTGTAATATATTTATAGTATGTAAGAACACTAAGAAATTACATAAAGGAAGTATAATGGAAAATGTAAGAACCTTGTTGGAGCTAGGAACTAGTTCTTGCAAAGCCTTCATTCTTTCTCTGCGTAACTGCAAACAAAGAAGACTATATAAATTTATTAAGCAACATAAATAGTATTACATATAAAAATGATGAAGCAAAAACACCACTGGTTTTTTTCTGTACAAAATAATTATCTTCAAAAACGTTTGAAAGTGTTGATTAAGAAAGAGTTTAAGTGTCTGAGAAACAAAGGTGTTAATTTTTTGGAGCTCCGATGTTATAATGTTCACATACAAAAAATTGGGTGTAAATAACTTGAATATATATATAAATTGGCATGTCTACCTTGGGTCATTTATAACTACATATCTAAAATTTCGATGCTGGTCAATAGTGGCCAGGATAAATCATAAGGCCATATCTAATCAGCATGTGCCATTTAACAGAAAAAAATGCAAAATTATCCAGTTCTATACTTGGCTCATTATTTCTTTGGCAGTAAGTAGGACATTGGATTTAGTATCAGCTCAAGATCAGATAAAATAATTCTTACCCGTTCGGCAATGCTATGAGGATCTTCTAACGGCAGTATAGGTCAGAGTACTTAAGCCAGATGTGTTATGAGAGTTTCGAGTTCTGTTTCAATCCATCTACCGCAGTTAATATACACTCTGTGTCTTGATATCCCTGTAAAATGGTACCTCTTGAAACTTCTGAGTCAGCATCTATCCTGCCGATTTTGGGTTTTTCTTCCTCTGGTCCAAAATCGATTGACAAAGGAGTCTTACGACGTTTCTATTCAATTTTTTCAGGAGTACTTTGTCTCTTCATACGCTTACATGGAGTGATTTTCTTAGCCTTAACATTCAAAGAGCATAATCCAGAACCCTCATTATCTCCAGAAGAACCATCTGTCCTTATTATGTACACCTTGAATTTAACATCATCGACTAACTGGAAGACTAAAGCATCCCCTTCAGCTAGTTTGTGAGCAACAACGAATATTCTCCATCCAGAACTAACTGCCAACGCCTTAACTATATATTTCACTGTGTATTCTTCATCATTCACATCAGCCAGAGTAATCATGATATTATTCTTTGGTAAGTATGAAGAACAGAATTTTGAGGGAAGAGCCAACCAGAAACTGCCACTAACGTTTGATGGGAATATAACTTTCTCAAAGCTTGGGTAGTTAGGATCTAGCATACGTTGAACTTCTTATGCTTACTCTATAGCACACAGTTTAGCTCTTGCAGTCCCAGCACGATCAGCACCTTCCTTTGCTTTATTTATTGTATTTAACCGAGCTTCAAGCGGAAAGTATATTCGTGGGGCAATTCGCTTTACACAAGCTTCTGAATTTTGAAGGCTAAAACCAAAATCAACTCGGGACAAACTTTGTGCCCTGATAACATACACCTGGAACTCGGTACGCTTAACTAAGTGAAAGACCATAGAGTCTCCCTCAACTAAGTTGTGACCAATTGAGAATGCTTTCCAGCCACCACAAAATACTTTATCCATATATTGAACTGTGCATATAGCTTTATTCTCGTCCACCAAAGTGATTATGTAGTCATTCTCTGGTAGGTATGAATTGTAGAATTTTGTAGGAAGATACATATGATAACAGGGAGTGGATTTAGAGACGCACAAGTCTTAAACACTCAAGTCTCACTCAACCACAACCACTCATCTAGTGGCTCACAAAATTTAGGATTTCTTATAAGGGAAATGAGGTAGAAAATTAGGGGGTCCTACCTGCCTTACTTTCTCTAGTAGACAGACATTTTCCTTTTTTTTAAAAGAAATTTTGAATTCGAACAACCCATTACTCATATCAGTCAAGTCTTTCTCTTTCTCTTTCACTTTCTCACTCTTTTTTTTTTTTCTCTCTCTCATATCACACACTTTCTCTCTCTCATATCGCACACTCTTTCTCTCTCATATCACAAAATCTTACTTGCATTTTCTTCCATTAGAGGTGAGATTTCAGTTGAGAAAGGGAAGCGATTCTTCCATTAGAGGTGAAATTGATCTTTCCAAAGAACTCTGACACCCTTGCTGATAGTGCACTTACTCGACAGGTACTTTCTGACCCTTACTAGCCAGTAGTACACTAGATGTTGTAAAATTTGTTAGAATAATAGTATTCCCCCCCACTTAATCCCTGTGAAATTTGTTAGAAGACTATAATCTCCTGTATAATTTTTCCTTGATTGATTACCTGTCGGTGGGTCCCATTCAAATTTAACAATTTAGTTAAATTATTTGCATAACATTGAAGTAGGCCTAAATAATTGTTGGATACGACAATATCAGTAGTGCGATCCTCACATACACTACTTTAATTGTCGAACTCGACAATATCGCATATGAATATAATATTCACAGTAACTAAATTATCGAACACAAGAATATTATATATGACTGTTGGAGACACAATATTTGAATTATCGAACTCGACAATATTACATATGAATCGTTCAGGTACAGTAACTAAATTGTCGAGTTCGACAATATTTTATATGAATGTTTGAGTCACAGTAACTAAATTGTCGAACTCGACAATAATACTGTGTAGAGTCAACGGAGATGGCGAAGACGAAGTCTCAGAATAGTCGGAAGGCTGCTTCTCGCCGTATTAAGCAATTGTATGATGAACTAGTGATGCATTATTTTGGTTCGGTTAATTTGAACGGTCCACCATTGGTGCTGCGTGAGGCGAGATACGAAGGAAAGTGCTATGCTGAGGTGGCGTTGTGGAAGGAGGATTTCCATTTATATTATCAGATGCAGAAGGTCATCCTGCATCCAATGGCATAGAAAGCAACTCTTGTTTCCCGGGCTAGGGAACTGGTTAGGAAGGAAGGTTCTGGTTCTGTCGGTGTAGTTTAGGATTTGCTGATTAGGTATTCTAGTTGTAATGTTGTTGGCAGGTACTTGTAATGAAGTAGTTGTAGTATTTAGCACGTGATGAATATATTTTGTATGGTACAACAGGTTTTTGTGTGTGATTGTATACATCTTGTATTCTGTCTTTTGTAGTATGTGATGTAATTATGAAATTAACATGCGTTGGACTTGAATTGTGTTTGGTTTGTGATATTTTGATCTCCCCAATTACTTTACTTACAACTCACAATCCTTTCTTTTATGTGTGAACTTCTCAGTCAGATTGACAATGGAAGACTCTGTTGATAAAAATTGGTCGAAAGTTATTGGTGAGGAGTCCCCAGAAAGGTGTTAAAATAAACGTATTGTATGCCCATTTTTGGCAGAAGCCCCATACGAGGGTCAACATTTTGATACTGTAGAGGATGCACGTCTGTGGTATGAACAATATGGAAGAGGGTAGGGTTTCTCTATCAAGATATGTAATTTTACTAAGCGTCCGAGATCGGATGATATAGGCAGAGCCTACTTTTATTATACGAGCAATGGCTTTTCAAAGAAAAACCTTGGGAATTCAGAGAGCAGTGACGTAGCTGGCAACAGAAGATCATCTGATAAGTGTGGGTGTAAAGCAACAATAAACATAAATTAGAATACCAAAATAGGCAAATATGTCATCACAAATTTCACGGATATCCATAACCATAAAATCGTACCTCCACGGAATCAACATCGGATAAAGGTTAACAAATTCTTTCCCGAGGCAGCAAAAATCCTTACAGCGGTATTTGAGCTCCACAATATTCTGGTCAGCAAGGTCCTGGCATTATTCCCAGATAGAAACTTTAGCAAACGGGATTGTTACAACCACAACGCCAAAGTTAATAAGGAACGACTAATCAGAGGAGATGCACAAACCGTGTTGGAGTGGTTTAGGAGGAAACAAACTACAGATCCGATGTTTTATTTTGACAAAGAATTAGATGAGGAGGACCAAGCACTAAATTTTTTTTGGATCGATGGACGTTTAAGGTACGCATATGAGGCATTTGAAGATGTCGTCACCTTTGATACTGCGTACCGGACGAATGTGTACAAGATGCCATTTGCTCCGTTTATACAGATCAACAACCACTACCAAATAATTCAATACGGATGTGCTCTGCTAAAAAAGGAGCAAGAAAACACATTTCTACGGTTGTTCCATACTTGGCTGAAGGCAATGAACTACAAACACCCTGTGTCAATTATCACCGATCAAGATGCAGTTATGGCCGCGGCTATTCCCAAGGTAAAGGAGTACTTGGACACTTATTGCTTGAGTTACAGTTGTTAACTGGAGTATATTAGCGATTTTTCATTATCAATAGTGTCGAAATCGATAATATTCGACAATTGTTACTTCACTTACAATTGTTGAATTGTCGAATTCGACAATAATTGCTAGCATAACTCCAATCCAATTACATTTCTAAATTGTTGAATTTGACAATATCATATAATATTCAGAGACACATTCATTCTAAGTTCTGGTTTATTTCTAGGTCTTCCCCAATACCAAACATCAATTTTGTTTGTGGCACATCACAAACAAATTTATTGAGAAAATTAGCCATGTTTATCGGGAACCATTTACATTCAAAGAAGATATCGATTTGATAATCCACAATACATATGAGGCTGTAGAGTTTGAAACCAAGTGGATGGACCTAATGAAGAAACATAAATTGGATGATAACGTTTGGATGCAAAGAATCTTCAATATTTGACAAAGATGGATACCGTTATGGAATAGGGAGTCCTTCTTTGCAGGGATGAGCAGGTACAGGATGGAGTGAGTCCATAATCAGCTTCTTTAATGGTTGGTTGCCAATAACAATTGGGTTGTACAGTTTTGTGACCAAGTATGAGGCTGCCCTTATAGAGATATACGAGCGAGAAAGTGTAGAAGACTTTGCATCAGAACACAGATATCGTCAAGTTGGACCTCATCAAGCTCTACTGAAAGATGTTTCAAAGATTTACACCAGAACAATGTTCCACAAACTTCAGGATCAATTTGACCAGGTTGCTTCGTTGCAATAGAAAGACACGTAGAAGGCAATGTTCGGTAACTTACGGTGAAGTTCCATAGTGGTCGTGCCGAGTCATTTAAGCTACAAATAGACTTAGAGAAGTTAACTGGTAATTGTAGATGCAAGTTGTTTAAGTATGTTGGACTCCCATGTTGTCACCAATTGAAGGTTTTCTCGAAATACGATATTCCCAAAATACCAAAGGCTTTCATTATGACAAGGTGGAAGATTGGTGCAAACAAGTTTTCAAGGTCGTATGATGAAAGTCAGTTAGAAGGAAATAACTTACGACATGCCTTGCGCCATAGCCACCTATCGCTTCATGCATCAAACTTATTTGAAAGGGCCTCGAAGATGAAAGAAAGTTTTTATTTTACAGTTTTGAAGCTAGACGAGCTTGAGTCTTACCTTCAAAACTATGATGACGCTTTAACACAGATATATGCATTACAACAAAACATCTCAACTTCTATCGCAGATTTTCTGGTGTCCAAAACTATGATTTTAAACCCTCTCGTGGTTCAAACAAAAGGCCGGGCGAAGATTGATCGCAAGAAAGGGGCAAGATGGAAGGGGGGAATGGAAGAGGCTGTTATGAAGAAGAAGAGAACATGCATAAGTTGTGGAGTACTCGGCAACCATAACAAACGGACATGCCCACTTCTCAAAACGATGATAGTAGAATCAAGTAAGTATATATTCAACACTATGCATAAACGGTACCTTCTGCGTGATTTTTCTATAATGTGTTCCATATTTACAATAATTTGTTCCATGTAGGAGACTTTAATAATGGGGAATCTATTCAGCCGCTGCACTCAAATTTCGACTAGCACAACATCTAGGAAAGCAGAATGAGTTCACGTTCATTGGCTAATAAATATGTATTGATTATTATTGAGAAATTAGTATGTTGATTCAATATTATATTTGTTTTGTAAATGAAATTTAGGACAATAACAATGTCGTATTTCACGGAGAAAATATCAATGAATCATTTGCAGTTTAGGGATTCTGTGTCTTTATGCACCCCCGCCCTCTATGAATTTGTATATTGTTGAAAATATTGCCTTAAATTGTCAATTTTGACAATATTACATACCTAGAAAACTAACTACCCATTGTAATATTGTCGGGTTCGACAATATTACATATGCATAATTGGAAATATACTATTACAATTGTCAAAATCGACAATATTGTACATTGTAAGTAACCATATAAACTAAAGTATTATAGAAATCGACGCAATTTTAATTTTTAGAGACACTCAAGTGCACTGTTAAAATATTCTTCAGAGGCAAAATGTAAATTTTGAAGAGGGGAGAGTTAGAAATGAGATTCATATGACATAACATAAATTTATATACTACAAAAATAAATCAACAATAGAGTGTTCTTCCAAAATTTATATACTGTGATAAACATTGATGTAACATAACTATCATATACAAAGATTTGGTCGACAACCCTATTTGATTGTCGACAAGCCAACAACAACCATGTCATTAACTCTATACCCCTGATACTTGTGCTCTCTAAGTAATGCCTTAAAGTTCCTTACTCTCACATCAAAATACCTAGTCAGTTGTTCTTTCATAAAACCCGAAGGAATTTCCAGATTTATATAACTGTAGAAAATAGTAGAAAGTGGAGGTATTGGTGCATCGAACCTTGGAAACAAGCGAACGAAATGGTTGTCTGCCCCCAAACCAAACCACCAATACTTACTAGTATCCATAACTAGGTTTTGGAATCTCTCCTCATTTGAAGTAGTATTTCTTTTACATGCCCAAACCAGGGGTAAGAATGTATATGCTTCAGTGTGGCTAATGAAGATCACAACCTTCTCATAGTAGGTGGCTAGTAAATACGCCATATGCCTATACTCCACATGTTGATGGCCATAAGAACATGCCTGCAGCAGAATTTGGTACGCGTTCTCCCCGTCTGCAGTGAATTATATACACAATGTTTGGCTGATGATGCTCTTCCAGAATGCGGGGTCCTTACAGAGAAAGGTCTTAAGTGACTTTATTACATCTGGGAATCTATGCTGGCTCTGGTGCTGAATCGCCGTGGTAACTTTAAAACTAGAATTGTTATCACTGATTTCGACACCACGAACATCTACAAGATACTTCGTCCACGGTTGGAATAAAAGTTCTTGCATCTTCTTCTTCTTAGCCATTTTCTCCCTCCTAGCAATGACAACATTTTCAAGGGTTACCACCGTGGAAACCAAGCCTTCTTGATAATATCCCTTGGTGTGCTATTGTGAAGAATCTTTCATTCTGCTCAAAAAGTTCTTCAATGGTTGGGTCCCCCATGTCTCCCATCCCTTCACTTGCTAGTGCCTTCTTCAATGCTTGATGCCAAACCTCCTGCAACAAGTCCTCATATTAGAGCAGACAGTAATATTAGAGAAATATTGTCGAATTCGACAATATTATGTATCCATAATTCCAATTACAGTACCATAATTACTGAACTCGACAATTATATATTATCCAAGTGGACATATATATTACCAATATTGTCGAATTCAACAATATGAAGATAGTAATCGTCGAATTCGACAACTATGACTTCAAACCATGCATTAAATAGAGCAATCTCAAATTGGTACAAGAGTCAGGAATATGTCATACCCATTCATTGTTATCTACTTCCAAAGTCTTCTTCCTCTCTTCTAAATTAACTAGTTTCTTATGCTGAAAAAAAAACTTCAACATTAGGTTAAATAGACTTGGTATGTACATGAACATTATCTAAATTATTGAATTCGACAATATTTACCATGCACAACTCGAAATAAAATTCCTAATTGTCGAATTCGATAATATTCGATTTCAATAACATGATTTTGAAACCATGCATTACACAGAGCAATCTTAAATTTGTACAAGAGTTACGAATTGGACATACCCATTCACTGTTATTTGCTTCTAAAGACTTCATCCTCTCTTCAACATTAACCAATTTTTGTCGCTGTAAAAATATTGAACATTAGAATAAACATTTAAATCAGCATTACATATAATTTAGAAGGATGGGCGGGGGAGTTTACGAGATGGTTAGTTTCCTCTGTATATCTCGCTGCTTCTTTCTTATACTTGGATGTCCAGATCATTATCGGTTCCAAATACATAAAGGAGATAAGCTATATAACTCCAGTTCATTTAAATGTGATTTTGGGTACTACATTTGATTTTGAGCAGAGGTGAACCGATATTGAGCATAAAATCGAAAATGAATATTATATCTGATTTTGGATAATCAAACACAAACTCCATTCCACTAACTAAAAAATTCATACACAAAAATAAGTTTAAATTCACTATTATCAAACACCAACTCAAATTCACTAAATAAAAAAGTCGTACACAAAATAAACCCCCAAAATGAAACTTAAATTCACTATTATCAATTCACTAAATTCGTACACAAAATTAAGTTTTAATTCACTATTATCAAACACAAACTCCAATTCACTAACTTCAATTAATTTTATTCATTTCGAATGACTTACAAAATCTTATTTCACAATCAACTTCTTCTTAATATTCTTATGTGCAGCCAACAAGTCCTCATAGTTCTTTGCTAGGGTTCTGTCTAGCACAGGCTGATGTGATTGTAGCACAGCATACTGTTCAAAACATGAGCACAAGATCAATGTTACCAGACTTACAAATAAGTTACAAATAATTAAACATTATTGAATTTTGGTAAACTCACAGGTGTAGCTGGAGGAAGTTGCATGTCTATCTGCTCCATCAAAATTGTATTGACCTCTTTTACTAACTCGATCTTTTTACACTATACACATTGGGGATAAAATAATCATGCCAGATGCAAGAATGATTAATGGAAGACTATAAGTAATTAGCGGTTAGAGACACTGAACACTATTACCTTTGTATTAAACTCATTACCTTTTTATTAAACTCAAAAGATAAGCTTTGGTTACAGTCTTCAAGGCCAGGTTTTGATCTTAGCTCTGCCTCCAAACTTGTATTTTTTCTACCAAATTTTTGTACTCGAATATCTGCAAACATATATTTGACAAGGGAAATCAGGATTTTTGACAAAAACAAACAATGGATGCAATAATGACATCTGCCTAAGACCTTACCTTCGCATCTAACTGCCTTGGCAGATCTACGAACTCTAGTGCGCATTGCTCATCAACTACACAATTTAGTTTGATCTATGCCTTCATTTGTTCAATGGTTTCTTTAAGCATATCACATTCACTTGTCTGAGGTTAAATTGACATAAAACATTTAGATTAGTTTTTATGTTTTTATCGAAATTGACAATAATACATATATATGATTTTAGAATAACTATGAAAATTATTGAAAAATTGTTGAATTTGACAATTTATATTTGTTCACTTACACATACACTGTAATAATTATCGAACTCGACAATTACTTATACTAATAACTATAGATAAAAACTAACATTATGCACAACTAAAGATAGGTATGACTGACCTTCTCTTTGAGGGCCTCTCTTAGATTTATATTGGCTTTAGACTCCTTCTCTTTATCCTCCTTGAGCTTCTGAAGCTGGTCCTTTAGTGTTGTGATTTACTGGTCATTTAGGTTTATATTTGGAGACCGACTAGAGTGCTCATAATGCTACAAAAATGGTAATTCAAGTAAACAAAATATTAGACACTAAAAATTTTAAAGTATAAATAATATAAGGGAAGTGAGATAAAAATAGTGTTAACATGTACTAACCGATGCATCATATTGTTCAGCAATATCTTCAGATTGGTGCATGGGGGTGTCACCATGCTCATTGACATTGGCTTCCTTCCTTTGATGAATTCCAGAATCATCTATAGCCAGGTCAACAGTAATTGGACAGATCATAATCTACGAAACAGAGGCAAACCACTCCAAGTATGCCTCTGTACATACTAGAGGTCCCTCTCGAACCCTCCGCCCCCTATCAGCTTTCTTCAAAACGAACTCCTTCCACTTTTGACTAGAGAAGCAATCAACCCACTCATACTTAGGGTTGAATTTCCTTGCCACTTTTACGTTCCATAGGTCGGAAACCTTTGTCAATAGTCGTTTTTTGGGGATGCCTTGTTCCCGATTGAACTGCCACACGACCCTATTTGGGTAGTAAGGCTGAACATGATTTGGACTTGCTAATGCCCTATAGAAAAAGTTGACCTCCTTGAATACATGTGGGGAATCCCTTTTATCTCTGTATGGGTCCCATACAGCCTACATGAAAAATAAAACAAATTTATTTTGTACCATTAAGTTAGGAAATTTTTTCCACTAGGCCTGAGAAAGGTTTAGTAACATTATCGAACTCGACAATATTGCAGTAGACCAGATAATCTTGAGATGGAATATTGTCAAAATCGATAATTTCCCATGTTCATTTCGATAATGTTGTATATTTACTTTCAAAGGAAATTGAATAATTGTCAAAATTGACAATATTCGATGTACTTAATAAATATACTTAATCAATATTGTCGATTTCGACAATGTTGTATATTTACTTTCAAAGGAAATTGAATAATTGTTGAATTCAACAATATTAGATTCACTCAGTAGATATACTTAATCAATATTATCGAATTTGACAATTTTGAAGCAGTGCAGAAGGGTAATGAACTTACATCCTCTACTTTGTAGTTGCCCAATACCTCCCTAAAATTGAGCAAAGCTGTACCACCATATCTATCTGTAACAGATACGTCCCATTTCTAACAAGTACAGTACTCGTATGCATCGAAGTCCATCTCCTTGGGGATCCCACCATGCTTTGGGAAATGTGCAAATATCCATGACTACATGTATATAGATAAACAAAATAAAATTAGTAGGGGTTGAAGTCATATCTAAAAAAAAGTTACATAAATGAGTTCAGAATCACCTGGAGTAGCGCGGTACAGCATGCGAATTGTCTCGCATCATCTCGAGATGCTGTACCCAGATTGTAATACATGCGTGCCAGAACTGCTGATCCCTATGACCACTTCTTTGCCACCTTGTCCTTGGGAAATAAGGCAAGGTAGCGTGCGCTGACGTCTGTTCTCTTTTTTATGGTAAATAGAAAAGACCCAAGGACATACAGCATATATGCATGAGCAACAAACCTCATTGTTAGCCTTTTCTTCTTCTTGCCAGCTAGAGCAGTACCGTCACTGAGAACCTTCTCTAACTTGTATGCATAGTGAGACTTAAGTTTCTTCAGTGACAATGAATTCCCAGCACCCCCAACTTTCAAAGATTTGAAAGCATTTAAATCCTGCAGAAGGTTGTTCTCGAAAGCCTCAAGAATCGTCGGGAATCACCAGGTACCACCAATGACCGTGGCATCACCATCTGCAGGCCACCCAACTAATTGCTCCACATTATCCAGAGTTAGAGTCATCTCGCCCCATTTAAAGTGGAAAGTATTAGTTTCCAGCTGTCAACGCTTGACAAAAGCAGAAATAAGGGCAGAGTTGAAATAATTATTGGATATGGCCCCAATACTCTCCAAACCCTTCAACTTTACGAAATCTTGGACCACTTGTGGTTCCATTCTAAGGTTCCACGTAGACTAGAGATGATGAACACGAATGGGAAGCTTCTCCTGAACAATAATAGTAATTATGTCAACAAAATGTAACTATAAATAATAGGAATAACGTAACATAATTAAAGGAAAGATCCCATTAAATAATATACCTGCCCTAGTGCGATCGACGTTGCTCTATGAAACCTGAAGCTCCTCAGCTGGCTTTTAACACTGGAGCCTACGTTGTCCTTGCTTGTAGCCCCCTCACCTTCAGAATCCCCCCCAAAAATAGGAATATTTTCATCAAAATCAGGGCAAACATTTGGGAGCGGTGGTTGAGCTCCCAAACTAGCTTGAGCAGACTCAATCTCAAATTTTGAACCCTGGGGAATATTCACACCTTCGGCAAACTTAATTAGAATATTCACACCTTCGCTAGCACCCACATTTGCACTGTTAATAGTGTTTGGAAGAACGACTGTGCTTGGGTCAATAGTCATTCTCTTTCTCTTATATGTAACTAGATCTCATTCTCTAGCTAACTCTCTTTTTCTTCTATTGGAAGCGATCGGAGGTACTTTCCGATTCATTGTGTAGCTGCACATAATTTATTACTCAAAGGATAAGTATAATTGTACTTGGTAATTGTCGACTTCGACAGTATTATGTAAACCTAAGTCCAATTGCATTTGGTAAATTGTTGAATTCGGCAATACTCTATTTCAATAGCTTCAAGTTATATGTAACTATTGTCGAATTCGACAATTTAGACTTATAAACAAGTATAATCAAAAAATGATGTGAACCATGTGAATTCTATAATTGTCGAATTCGACAATATTATGTAACCTAACAACATTTACACTCCTAAATTGTTGAATTCGACAATATTAAATGTGGCTTACTCAATCTCAATTCAATATTTCCAATTTTGATAATTCTTCAATATACTTTAGGTTATCTAGGTCAAATATTTACGAATTCGACAATCCTAGATGTTAATAACTAAAATTTAAAGTCTAATTTTAGTTATTTAGGTCAAATATTGACGATTTCAACAATATTTGACAGTTTTAATACCAAATTGCATTACACAAAGGGTAGACGAAGAATAGACATAAATTTGATATGATAATGGGATTTACCTTGAAGTTGTTGAATTCCACTATCAAACCGCACCCAACCTCTGCTGCTCCAAAAATGATAGTCTCAGTCTCTAATGACGAGAGAGTGAGAGTGAGAGTGAGGAGGGAGAGAGAGAGAGTGAGGGAGGGAGACAGAGTGAGAGAGATACTCGAACTGTTCGTGAGAGTGAGAGTGACAAAGTGATATAGATATGTTTGGAGGGAAATTTAGTTTGTTTGGAGAGAGAGAGAGAGTGAGAGACAAAATTTCAAATGTGAGTGACGGCTGGGTTTGAAAAGAGAGAGGGAAATGTCTGCCAGCTAAAGAGAGTGGGGCAGGTAGGGCCCCCTAATTTTCTGCCTCATTTCCCTTATAGGAAAACCCAAATTTTGAGAGCCACTCATCTCTATTAGATTAGTAGTTGCGGTTGAGTGAGACTTGAGTGTCTCTAAATCCGCCCCCATGATAACAACCACTAACGTGAGACTTTACCACAGATTTTAGAAAACTAGGGTGCTTAGGGTCTAGACTTTTTTGAACCACTTCTGTCTGCACTCTAGCGCTTGTCTTAGCACTATCATTTGTTAAAGCTCCATTTCTCTGAGAGCTCTCAGCATGGTCAGCAACTACCTCGTCTTCCTGCTCTCTAGCACATGTCTTAATACTAACATCATCATCATCTGTGAAAGATCCCTTTCTCGTAGAGCTCTCATCATGGTCAGCAAGTACCTCTGCTCTATCTATATCTTTTGACTGAGCTTCAACCAAAACAGCTACTTGTAGGGTACTTCGCTTTACACGAACTTCTGAATATTGAAGGCCTAAACCCTAATCAAATCCAGGCGATCTATATGGCCTGATTACAAATATCTGGAATTTAGCGGGCTTGACTAACTGGAAGACTAATGCATCTCCCATGACTATGTTGTGACTGGTGGAGAACGCTCTCCAGCCAGCACCACTAAATCCTTTACCTACATATCTTACTATGCTTGTTGTTTCATTTTCGTCCACCAAAGTAATCATAATGTCTTTCTGTGCTAAGTATGAATTGCAGAATGGTGTAGGAAGACTCATCATAAAATAATTGCTGACGTGCGATGCTTTCATGGATTTTACAAAACTAGGGTACTTAGGATCCAGATTTTTTTGAACTTCTTCTGCCCGTTCTCTAGCACATGTTTTAGCTCTATCATAATCCTCTTCCTTTTTGCTCACAGAGCTCTTAGCATGGTCAGCAACAACCATTGGAGGCTTAAAAGTGGTGGGGACAGTCGGCGATTGCGAAGCACTCATTGTTTCCTCGTTCTCCATTAGAGTGAAGCTCTGAAAATAAGTAAATCCCTGATCCGGTGTAGTTTAGAAAGTGATATCCAGCAAGAAAGCAAAGAAAGTAACCAACAAGAATCAACAAAATTATAGAAGTAGTTAGGAGCTATTTTGTTCAAATCCTACAACAACTCCTAGCTTGGGTAGTGGAGCAGCAAGAAAACATAGGAGAAATCTAGCCGAGGTATATAGTGCTAGCGCAACTCCTTGAGCTATGTTGCTAATTATCATCCGTGTGTGTTGAGTTGAGTTTTTGTTATTAGAGGACTGGATGCATTTTCCTACATAAAAAATGCATATTACAGATACCCGAAGCACATTCATTCTCCAACCCAGCAACCACAAGATACCCATGAACCTGCATACCCGTCTTTAAATCACTAATCCCCGTACAACCTGCCAAAATACAAGCACAAGAGTCATCAGGCACCCAAAACTCACCACAATTCATCCGATTAAACAACTCTACTGTACCCCACTCTACCCCATTACTCACATAAGCGCAATCATCGAATTCCACGATACCCCATTTCTCTCAAGCATTTCATCAAATAAAATCCTTGACCATTGATCAACAACCCCATATTTCTCATACATATCCAACAAGGAAGTCTACATAACCAGAGTAGGCAAAAACCCACTCTTAATAACACACCCATAATGGGAAATCCCTAACTATAACCACCAATTGAAAATCAAAAATCAAGGAACATCCAAAGAAAAATCATAAAATCCCTAACTATTGCCACCAATTAAAAATCCATATCAAGTACATGATCAGGAATAATTTTAGAGAAAGATGATATATAATTAAGGAACATCCAAAGCAAAATCATATAACCATAGTAAATTTGATAAAATCCTGAATCACTAATAAATGCCTAAATCATAAATAAATACCTAGAACTTGAGGGATTCAATTCTAGTTTACAAATTCCAGGCTTCAATAAACCCTGTGAGTTCACCCGAGCAAATCGATTTGAAGAAACAACTTATATAAGCTTTGAGAGTTTACGGCTCTCATCGATCAATCAAAAATTAGAACTTAATTACCTCTGTAAGATTTGAGATTCGGAGAAAGAGAGATATGGTTGAAGATTTCATTGACAAAACCCTAGAATTCGTACTAGAACTGGGAACTGGTAACTTTGAACTGTGAAATGTGAACTGGAAGAGAGGGAGGGAAATAAAACTTATAATTGGATCCCACGTTTTGAATAACATTTTCCACGGTTTGGCCATGGTTCAAAATCAGTGGCACCAAAAGAAAATAAGCATATTTCTTTAGCCACAAATTTTGTGGTTTGGCCACGGTTAGGTTTGTAGCATTTAGCTACGGTTGTCACCGTGGCTAAAACTAATATAGACCGTGAATGTTGGTCTATTTCTAGTAGTGACATGCCCCAATGATATTCATAATCCCTGTAGCAAGATTGCTAAGGGGAAGACTCAACCCATACTCTAATTGGGACAGGTAACGCAAAAAACCATCTTCCAGATCGCCTTGGACATTTCTATCATAATACTCTAAGGAGATCGATTCGTCTAAACCTCTATCTAGTTTCTCCTTCTCCAAATCAGCTAACAAAAAGAAATGATCCTCCCTAGATCCACCAATACAACTTTTACAATTCCTACCGACATGTTCTATAAAATTACCCCATCTCCCCCTACAGAAGATTTGGCTTTACAAAAATCTCTAAACATATTAAAATTCGGAGGATAGGATGCCAATTTCTAAGGAAATCTAGAAATTGAACAACTCCTACTTCATCCTCCCTATCAGATATTACACTCACAGACTCTATCGATTGACCAGAGGTCGATGCCTCATTAACAGATTAAATCACCAAATCAGCTAAAACTCTACAGATGAGATTTGATCCTACACAGCACTCCTCATGATTTGACCTACATACATGTCCATGTATTCCATCATTATCTTTACATATATTTTACCTACATACATATACATTTCATATCTCACTTTACAAATATATCAAGCAGATTTTATAAATTACTGTAAATAGTAATTTTTAGATTTACATACCCCAAAAAAAGAATTTTGAAAGAAACACATTCACAGTATCACAAATCATCTACTAACCTTTGATGTCGAAATATGAATCTGACACAGCGCCAAATCCTTCCCTCACAGCGTTGTTGTATAGCCACCTTCGTGACTCAATATCTGCAACTCTCTCTCGTATTGATTGTTGAAAACTCTCGATTAATTTCTCACAAAATTCTCTGTTATTTTTTCTTTTTCCTCTCTCACTGCTCTCCAAGTTTTTAAAAGTTGAGAATCATTTGAATGAGGAAGATGAAGTATTATTTATATTTTATCTCTCTAACTGCCAGCAGTTATTGAGCCTCGTACGAGCCGCCCTCGGTTTTGGAACCAAGGCATCCCATCCATAATTAATGTCAGACGTCTTGCACCTTTTTAGTATAAACACCTTCCCATCATTACCCCCTGCCCTATATTTTAATATATTTTCATCTCTCTTTTCCAAATCTCCCTTTGACCTCCCTATACCCATGATGACTCAACACTTATACGCAATTGAACTTTCCTTGCTTTTTCACCCGAGACAAAATCAAAAGCCACTTGATTTTTCTATTTTTGCTCCTTCTACTTATAGCAGTGTTGACATCATTTCCAAATCTCTCAACATTTCAAAAATATTCAAATTCATTTTTTACAAACAATCACAAACAACATTCACAAAAATAAATGACAGATTCAAACTTTAGTCTCTTTACATTTCTTTGACAATTATTCGAACTCATACAATTCACTACCTTACATATAATTACACATGAAATATCCCTGATGCCCTGGGGAACCACACCCGATCATTTTGCCTCCAGCAATCCTCACATCTTTGAATTCAATCTCTTCTTCAGCAATCAGTCTCACAACATCTTTTCGAGCTGAAGGCTTCACCATCACCTCCCAGAATAACTCCTCTTAGAAGCAACGTGCATACTTAAGTTCCCTACCAATCCAATCTGAACCTTCAAACTGACACTCGGTCACTAACAGGTTAGTATCATATTCTAATAAGCCAAAAATCCGCTCCCGCACTTTAACTATCGTTATCGCCAACCTCCCCTCAATGGCATAACGAATTCTCTCAGATCGAGTCTACATCATTTCTATTTTCTTCCACCTGCTTAAAAGTTTATTTCCCCTATTTATACAGTTTTCTAGATTGTTGCGAATCCTCCACAGTTCGTAATTCTATTCAATTTTTAAAAAATAGAAACCTAATATCTTGAGAACAATTGTTTGAGTTTATCTCTCCACATCGACCTCAATAAATTTGGCCTAGTCCATCTCAACCTTAATTTTATCACTCCCATCGACCTCCAATAATTCAGAGCGTCCTCCATTAGCTCGAGCTCCCAATTCTTGTATATCCTAAAACTTTTAAAGTTCTTTCTCCCCATAAAAATTTTAAGTCATTCCCTTGAAAAACAAATTCTGACACATCTTTTGAACACCGCCACATTTTTATAGCTCGATTACTATAATATATGTTGTAGTTCCAATCTCATACATTATATCCTCTATTCATAAATCTTCGAATTATTCATAGCTCGATTTCAAGAGTTATTTTATATATAACAAATTTTATTCTTCTTGAATATAAATTACAAGTACTTTACTAATATTAAATATTTTAAGTATTTTACAGATAACAAGTCTTCAAGTACTCCAAAAATAGGTACTTTGTAGATAACAAGTTTTTAAGGTACTTTACAGATAACAAGTTTTTCAGGTATTTCGAAATAACAAATCCTTCAGTTCATCTGACTTTAGTGATGTTTCACTCAAAGAATCTTATGAAGAAAAGTAGGCATTGGAAGTCACTGAATGTCATTCTCCCTTCACACCATCTTACTCTGACTAGAAACTAGGTTTGGAGGAAGTCTAGACATGAAATCTGAAGACTCAGTGCTTAAACCAACTCTTCAAACAGAAGGTCTTCTTAGAGCCAAGAAGCGATGATGGTGAAGAAGCAGACTTCCATTCTTCGTCTCCCTTCTACACTACCACCGTCTCCCCCTCTATAACCACCACCACCACCACAGAGTTGGTAGAGATAAAGGAGGCCCAACCTTTGAATCCAATCCTGCGTAATACATCGGCGCAACTGACCCACAGTTACACCAATCCTCAAATCTGTCTCCTCAGCCTTGTCTTTCACAAGGATGTGGAGACAACTCCAACGTTATTCATCTGTTAAAGCAACGTAACAAAATCTCCATCTATAATAAAAATCTTCCTCAGCTTCAGCCGCTTCTTCTTCTTATATACCCTAATACGTTGGTGGAACGGGAATAGGGGTGGGCATCTCCAATGACTGAGCTCCAAAATATCTCCAAGTTTAACTTCTACATCTTAACATAAATTTTCTCTTCGTAAACCATTCTCTGGGTCTTCACCATAGTTAATAAGACTTCTAGAGAATTTTAGAACAAACAACATACTTTGCAACAATCCTCGGTTCAGGTACTATTTATATAACCCTCATATTTAATGTGTAGGTACATTTCCCAAGCTTCATCATTCAAAATAGACGAAGCTCTCAAAAATATTTCCCCCATAAAATTATACATTTTCCATACAGTCAAATCCACATTAATATTTTCTTTATTTTCAAACTTCCAAAACCCATATACCCGTATACCCGCAAATTCTTTCTCAACGAAAGCCACTCGTGACTTCGGCTGCGATGAAGCGATTGTAGGGGCCTATCCCTTGATCTAGCCCAATTCGAGCAATTTCCATCTTGAACTACCTCCATATCATACTCACGCATTCCACATGTGACATAAACAGTCAGTATTGACACCTGCACCATGAACTAAAGAAGAACGTGGGTTGAGCAAAATAGAAAAACATGAATAAATTAAAGGCACTTGTCTCTCACAAGCTCAATAGTTGCTCAGTCAACCGCCAATTACCACATTGTTCAGAGAACGTGCTTCAGCACGATAATGAACTGTAGGGAGGGCCTATATAAAGAAAAATTTCTAGAAGAGACAGGACCCAGTAAAATATATGAGAAAATAATAAAGAAAACTATATTTTCTAGATTCACAAAATATCAAACTTCTTATTTACAAGATCCAATATTTCTAGTTCAAGATATCACTTGTAATAAGATATGAGCCTCAAGCAATAAAAGTCAGTATTACAAAAACCCACAACTCAAAATAGTAGTTTTTTTACCTATTCAGAGGTTTTCTATGCTAAATCACCTGTGTCATTGCTTATTTTACATTACTTTTGTCATAGGAACATTAGCGTAAGAGTTAATTCAGGCCATTTCGAGCTTACAGAATTAGGCCATTACAAAAAGCTTTTACGAGCTTCCAAAAAAACCATCTCTGCCATTCTCGACACATCGGACAGATTTGCTACATAGAAATTACAGAAAGTTGATCACGCTGATGATCAACCTTCTACAGAAGAACCTACAAAGTACATCGGCATTGATAGACCTATCCGAGGTACTTACATTGGTACCAAACAGGTCCATCACAAAAAGGAAGCCCTTGTTCTCTTTTGTGAATGAACCGAGACATCTTCGCTTAGACTTTCAAAGAAATGCTAGTAGTCGACCCAGCCAAGGCATGTCACAAATTAAATATCAACAACAACGCCACGACGGTCAAACAAAAGCCGAGAAGACTATCACCTTGTCTTTGAGATAATGTCAACAATAAAATTAATAAATTGATCAAAGTCGGGTTCATCCGAGAAGCAAAGTACCTTAATTGGATCTCTAATATCGTCGCAGTTCTAAAAAAGAATGGGAAAGTTTGTGTTTACGTGGATTTCACCGATCTAAACAAATATACTTTAAAAGACAATATTCCTTTTATCTATGATGGATGCTGCTTCCGGATAAAATCAAATACCTCTCCTAGATGACGATCAGGGAACGACCATTTTTATTACTGAAAGATGACTCTACTATTATAGAGTTATGCCTTTCGGATTGAAGAATGCAGGAGCACTTATCAAAGGTGAATGACAATAATGTGTAAAGCACACTTGGGGAAAATTATTGAAGTATGCATCGATGATCTACTCTGCAAAAGCTTATAGTTAAAGGACCAAATCACTGATCTCGCTATGATCTTTAGTATTTTATGCTTATAAAGGACGCGACTCAACTCTGATAAATGTCAATTCATAATGTATTTAGGAAAGTTCTTGGGATATCTCATCAACAAGAAGGGAATTGAAGCCGACCCAGATCAAATTCAAGCTCTTCTTAATCTAAAAATAAAAAAAGACGTTCAGAAACCCACAGAAAAGATCACCGCCATCAATCAATTCATCTCAAATTCTTTAGATCGATGTTGATGGATGTTCTTATTACTCCAAGGATGTACCAAACAAGGAAAGGTTCAGCCCAATAAAGAAATAATGGCCGGAAGAATGCGAAGCAGCTTTTCAAGAACTCAAAACCTATATGGGGAAGCCCCCCATCATGAGCACCCTAATAGACAATGAGGAACTAATCATCTACCTCGCAGTTCCAAAATTTTTTATCAGCTCGGTCCTCTTTCGGCTTGAGGTAAAGGTCAAAAAACTAGTATATTTTATTTACAAACCCTTACTCCAGCAGAAATAAGATGTTCTAAGATTAAACGACACCTACTAACTCTCGTCTACACTTCACAAAGACTCAAGCACTACTTTCAAGCTCATTCCAGCAAGGTTATGAAAAACTATCTACTCCGGGATGTTTTATCTAAGAAAGATAAGTCACGAAGAGTACAACAATCGTCCATCAGTTTAGGAGAATATAATATCATATTCGAACAACGCCATTCAGAAAAGGGTTAAGCATTTGCTGATTTTCTAGCTAATTTTTCTGCTGAAGATCTTGATTGGGAGGAGCACAACCCTGACCTCATTGAAGAAGTACCAGAAGATCTACCTACCGAACCATTTGACGAGCGAGCTAAATGGATTATAATGAAAGGATGGAGACTTCTTATAGATGGCTCAGCAGGACCCGTAAGTTCAGGAATTGGAATCCTACTGATTACCCCGTCCAGCGACAGAATCAAGAAATTAATCCGCTTGGATTTTGAACCTTCAAATAATGTCACCGAGTACGAAGCTTTGATTCATGGGCTCGATTTAGCGCTCGAGCTTGGCGTTTCCGAGCTAGCAGTCTATATAGATTCGTTACTAATCATCCACCATTACTCTGAATAATTCAAGAAAAATGGTAAAATGGTCGACTATGCGGCCCTCGCTGCTGATAAGATGAGTAGATTCATGAAAGATACTCTCGGCTATTTACCACGAGGAGAGAACAGACATGTCAATTCCTTGGCTTACTTAGCCAGGGTCTTGGGTTTTGAAGTACGATACCTCCAAATTGAAGTGATGTCAACCCCAAGCATTAATCTCCACTCTGTATGCGCAATCAATACTGGGGGCGATGAAGAGGAGGATGACGATTAGAGGAAACCTTTTATCGCCTACATCGGCCCGAAAAACAAATATGACAGACTCCTTTTAGCAAATCCAAAAGAACGCCGATAGTTGATCAAAAATTTTAAGCATTATACAGTTCAAGAAGGCCATTTATATTGCAGATCAGTAATAGGGCCTTATCTAAAGTGCATCTCCAAGAAGCAAGTTGATGGAATGCTCAAGGAATTATATAAAGGAACTTGTGGCTCCCATGCCGCAGGACAGTCACCTACAAACAAAGCAATTACGTGAGTATTCTGGCAGCGAATGCGCAACCAAGCAGAAAAGTACTCACGAAGATGTATCACATGTCAACGACATAAACATATAATACGAGCTCCCGTAGTCAAACTCCATGCAAGTAAGGTATTCTGGCCTTTTAAGCGGTGGGCGCTCGATCTTGTGGGAAAATTTCCCAATACGCTGGGTAACCGATGTTTCTTACTTATGGCGACAGATTACTTTACAAAATGGGTTGAAGCAGTTTCTTTTTGTTGAACTAGAGAGAGAAGAGGTCATCTTTTTTATCTGGGAACATATTATCACACGGTTTGGATGCCTCCACATGATTCAGATCAATAACAGGCTGTAATTCGTTGGAGAAAATGTTGTAGCTTTCCTCAACAAACACAACATCATTTATTTCCCTTCAAATCCAAACTACCCCCAGGGAAACAACCAGGCCGAGATCACCAACAAAACAATAGTGGATGGACTCAAGAAGAGGCTTCAATCACAAAAGAAAGGAAATTGGATACGGGAGCTGCCTCACGTCTTATGGGCATACCGTACTACACCAAGACAATCAACTGGCTATTCCCCCTTCATCTTGGCTTACGGCACCGAAGCCATTATTCCAATAGAGTACCACCATCCTGTCAAGGATCACGAGCTAATAGACGAGGAGAATAAATTTGAACTAGCCTGCACTATGAACTGGATCGATGAAACCTGAGCCCAAGCTATTGCCAACCTGGGTCGATATCATCATATGTTAGCTAGCTCGTATAACAAAGAATTTTGAAGCCGTGAGTTCCTAATTGATAATCCAGTTCTCAGAGAAATCCCCAAGAACATAAAAAAGTTAAATGCTGGGAAGCTCGTAGAAAATTGAGAAGGTCATTTCCATATTGTTGTCCGCACTGGCCTTGGATCATACTACCTCATGACAGAGAAAGGTATCTAAATACCAAACACCTGGAACATTAGGAGATTAAAATAATATTATCGCTAAATCCCTAAGTCTTTTTATAGATTACTCTATTATCGTTCTTTACATTCTTAAAGTGAGATTTCAATCTCCAACAGTATGTATATTTTTTTCTACTAAATAAAATCTTTTTAAGTTTTTTCCCACATTACTCTCTACATACATTAAAACTCTACTCCATCTCCAAGATTAAAGTAAAGGTAATAATAGCTTTCAATCGATCAATCTATACATATATTAAAGATTAGAGCAAAGGTAATACTAGATTTCAATCGATCTATTTATACATATATCAATGATTAAAACAAAGGTAATACTAGTTTTCAATCAATAATCTCTACTATCTCTAAGACATAAGATAAAGTAAAGGTAAAACTAGCTTTCATCCCTCTATATATCTACAATATAGAATACATAGGTTACTTTTACAGGCTTTTCATTCGAGAGGTCAGCCACGCTTTCCCCTACGTAGGAGGTTATACAGCCATAAATTTTGGAGCTCGAGCAGATACAACATTCCTACCTTACTCCACCTGCTCTGCTATAGTGGAGCCTAAATCGGTCTCCATGGAGTTCAGACAATTACCTCGATCTTTTTCAGCTCTACAGATATAGCCTTTCAACACTAAATAGTCATGCAAGATATCCCTTTCAAGCTCAAGCCTCTTTACTTTTTTGACAAAATAGGTGATGACCGCCTTTATTTCCCTCGAGTGTACCTCATCCAGGGAAATCCTATTTTGGTCTTGCATGGCTAACTCAACAAATTGTACTTTTAGCATCTTATGATGTTTATTCAACTTCGCATAATGGGAGTTTTCCCGCTCTAAACGTTCCTCTAACTTTGATATCACCGCGGTTAACTTCGATATCAGCTCTATCACCTTGTCTTGCTCAAAACATTTTTTCGTTCTAAACTCCTCCACTTCACCACATAGTGCCACCAACTCCAACTCATTTACATAACCTCCCCTAGCACGAGCTTTATTTAGCAGCTCATCCTTTCTCTTAATAGCTACCTACAACTCTTGCTCTTTACGGAAAGTGCCCTCTAACTTATAATCACCCTCTCTAGTTCGTTCGTTCGCTTTCCTTACAATAGCTCGAACGAAAACCAGATCTGCCTCAAACTCTTTAATTCGAGCTGATGTGTAAACCATATCACCCTTGGCAGTCGAAACCTCAACGCCATTCTTTTTCTTCTTTGACCACTTTATAGCCTCGGCCTTCTTACCATGCGAACTAGTCAAGTCTGCCATCAGCTTCGCAACTCGTTCATTTAGTTTGTCACATTAGGTTTGGGTGACCCGAAGCTCGGTATCTATACTTTGCATGGCCTCACTCAACTGTGCTACCAAAATTTTGAAACTCGCTAAATCTTCTTACGCCTTCATAAGTTCGCTTTCCTCCCTAGCCACTTGACCCCTCAAACTGGTCACATTGTCCCGCAACTCTTTATCTTCCGCCTCTAACGACCTGATACGATACTATGCGACATCCGCTTCTTTACCTTTCACCATTAACAAATATACCCCACTATTCAGCTTTGCTACTTTACTCCGAGCATTAATGAGCTCCCCGTGTAGTTTTACTTGTTCAGCATTTTTACTTTCGAACTATTGGGTCAGACCATTCATAGTTTATGTCGTCTTAGCGAGCTGGATCTCCAATTTAACATAATGATCTACCCTCTCTTCATCTGCCTCTTTAATCCTATCAAACTCCTCTGATAACTCATAATTGTATTGAAGTACGTGTTGTTCACTCAATCAGATAGTTTCTAACTCGACCTGCATACACAACTCGATTAAACAATACTTTACAGAAATAAGCAAAATAATACAGGTTATTGCGAGACTTTTGTATTTAATAGAGTTTTATCTATCACAAACCAATAGAAAGATAAGCTACTTAGCCCTCAAGTACGAAGTTATCTCATAATGATGGCCGCACTATCTACAATTCCTCATAATTCAAGGTACATATTTTCTACGTTCTCATTTTCTAATATTCTGAAATGGTTTAATTATACTTGGATTGCTTTCGTTAACAAGATTTTCATCTACCCTCTAACCTTTCTTTGCAGCTCTAGAGTTTCAAAGTGAACAACGCAAAATAATTTTAAGCTATTTTCTACCCTGTAACTCTGTTTGAAAAATCAATAGAGTTGCTAAAACATTTTGCTCATTAGCAAGCTCTCTCTCTAAGTCCTCAATTCTGAGGCGTATACCTTTAAGTTCATACAATAAAATATTTACAACATCTCTTACACAAATCCACAATTAACCTCCAAATATATTCTATACAATCACAGTTTTCAACTCACAAAAACAAACTTCAAATCTTTATTCTACCTTCTCTTCATCTCCTTTACAGTTCTTAAAATCATTTCTAGAGGAGACTGTATCCAACCCATTCACAACACCTTGAAGAGAGCCGCCATCAATCTCAGGTACCTCTTCAATATTGGCCTCCTTCACTTTGACGAAATGCCATTCTATAATCGCCGCAATATCGGACGTAGAGTATCCATCCTCCAGGAGCTTTTGACCAAGGGTGCCATTGGCAGCTGTAACTTTTTCAACCTTCCTTTTTACCTCTGCTGCGAGTTTGCGTATTACTACCTGGAAAGAATCCTTCAGGTCGGCTATCGTAGATTTTGCATGTTCCTTCTCTCGCACCGTGTCTGCCTCAAGCTCAGCAATTATGCCCTCGTGTACAGTTATCCCGTCCTTGAACCCGAGGCAAAGTCCTTTCAGCAAGCGCCAAGCCTACAAAAAGAACATTTCAGTTCGATATTACACAACCATAAACAAATCAAAATGTCACACTTATATTGTATAACTCCATTTTTAACTACATATCAAAACCCTCACTATCTTCTCGTCCAGCCGCCCTTTACTTGTTCTCCACTGCCAACAAATTATCCTCTACAACAGGGCTACTTCCACCCTCCTTCCCCTCGCTCACTGTAGCAGGGGCATCAATTTTTCTCATCTTCGAACTCATTTCGACCTCCATACTCTTCATAGTCACCGAGTTTGAACCATCAACCTTGCTCTTCATCTTCGAATGCCTTTGAATCAATTTTCTCGATGAAGTACCCATAGATTTTGGCTTCAGAGCCATTGGAGCAGCCTTGACTATCGTAGGAAGTGCTCCAATTGATGATGTTACCTTTGCATCATCCCCAGATATCATACTGGTTCCAGTCATCTTTCTCTTTGCTTGGGACTTAAGCACCTTTTCAAACCTGCTATTAGCCCTCTTGAACATGCTAATTTCAAGCTTCTCGCCCTCTCGAGCTATAGAATTAATTAGCGATTCCTAAATCACAACTTTAGAACCAGGATCTGCATACACAATCAACATTGTTACATACATACAGGATGAAAACGTAAGAACTACAGGTCAATTTAAAAAATAATTACTTAATTTTCTTCATAGTTTTATATATAAGGTCCATGGGTTCCTTGTCCACTCGTTGGAGATAGTTTCCTTTCACCCATATCATATTATCGTTCCATACTTGTCCTACTGAATTCAGGTCAAAGATGAGAGGTCGAGATGAACTGGAAGAGAAGTACACGCCCCCAGTCACCGTATAATATTTCACAGTATAATACTACAACACATTCAAAGGGGTTATCCTCCTCTCCACCCCTTCAAATGCCCATCTTCTGTTCAAATTATCACATACATTTAACACCTTCCAAACATTACCATTTAGCTGGGTAGGACATGCCTCAATCACATTGAGAACACCTTTTGCCAGATTACTCAAAGGCAACATCAACCCATACTCTAACTGGGAAAAATTGCACAAGAATCCCTGGTCCAGATCACTGTAGACACTCCCATTAAAATACTCTAAGGAAATAGACTCATCCACTCCCCTCTCAGCTTTCTCATGCTCTAAGTCAGGCAATAAAAAAAAGTATACTTCACCATTTTGGACTGTACATCCCCTAAATGACCTCCTAGAATGTTTTATAACCATACCCTATGTACCACCTAAACTACCTTTTATTTTACAAAACTCCTTGAATACATTAGATTCTATAGGATATGATACAAAGTAACCAGGGAAATCTGGAAACTCTAATTCATCCTCCCCCTCCACTTCTACCTCTACTGCGTCTAAGCTCTCTGATTTAAGCTCGCCCCCCATAAAATCTACATTATCAATTTCTACAGGTACAACCTCAATCAAATAACAAGAGGTCAAAGTCTTTATTTTAATAGAAGGCTTGTATTGAGGTTTATTTCTATAATTGATCCTTCTCACTCCTCTACCTACATACAAGTCCAGGTATTACGATTAATTTTATTTATTATTATTATCTATCTACATTTTTATATGTATTATCACACACATTATCATACACAAACATATATACATTTTCATGTAAACACAAAATTTTTCAAAGGTTTACTAAAAATAACAAACTTTTCAAATTTCAAATACGCATAAAATATGGCAAACTCCACATCCAACATCAAATAATTCCTCTAAATCACAAATACAAATCATAAAGATCAACCAAAAATCTACTTACCTTAAACGTCTGAGTAAGAATCAACGATTTCATACAACCTCTCTTTCACAACAAAACTTTGCAACACAGTTTTTTTCTCCACTTGTAAAGTATTACGATCCTTTCTACAATGGCAATGGTAACTACTCTCGTTGGCTCTCTCTCTGATCACTAAATATCAATTTTTCCTCTCTCTCTCTAGCTTTTTGTCTACTTTTTTTTTAAAATGCTTAGACAAAGAAGAGGGAGATAATTTAAACTTTCTCTTTCCAACCGCTGGTATTTATTAGGGCTCACACGAGCCGCCCTCGGTTCTGATGCCAAAGCGTCCTTTCTACTATTTAGGTCAGACGTTTTGTACCTTTTGGGTAAAAATGATTCTCCATCATTACCTCAAATCCTATATTTTAATGTATTTTTTTCTCACTCTCCTTCCTAAATCCATCATACACCTTCCCACGTTCATTATGACACTACACTCACACACAATCGAACTTTCTTTCCCAAACATGACAATATGATTCATAATATCCTACTACCATTACTTATAGACCAACTCACGTTAGTTCTAATGCTACAACATTTCAAAATTTAAATATTTCTTTTCAACAACATTCGCCACAAATAAGGAACAAATTCAGAATGAAGTATTCTCCCTTTATTCAAATTATAGTTATTCGATCTAACGAAGTTCGCTCTCTTACATATAATAATACATAAAACAACCAAGATGCCCTGGAGCACCACACCTAATCAGTTCATGTTGAACAATCCTCTCATCATCCTCGGCTATTTTCTCCAGAGCAATTTCCTTTACTGCAGCTTTTCGGGCATCAGGATCCATGACCAATTCACAAAATATCTTACAATACATGTGACACCCAATCTTGTTCTCCCTCTTCCTCACCCTCGTAGTCAACCCATCAAACTGTATTGACAATTCAGGCAAGTTGGCATCATACTCTAACTGCCCAAAGATCCTCTCCCAAACTTTAGCCACCTTTATTGTTATGCGCCCCTCCAACGCGTGCCGAGCTCTTTGAGAACGAGTCCTTACCATTTTTGTTTCTTCCTTCTTTCTACCTCACATTTCTTGTAATATTTATACATTCAGATTATGATCACACAAAATCCCCCCACATTCCACATATAGAATAATAAATATCTAATCCCCTTGTCCATGACTGATAACCCTAAAATCATGTTAGAAATTTATTTGATCTTATCTTTTTAAAATGAACTCATTAAATTTGTTCATTCGACCATCTCTTTTTTGACCTAACTTCCAAAATCTCCCAATTGTTTTACATACATCCCACATAACTCTACAGTTCACATTCTTCGTTCTCAGCATACCATATACTCATGCTCGAGATCTCACAATAGTTTCAGTTAAATATTGTATATCTACATACAACTCGAATATGCCGTTTCATAATATTATCTTATTTGACGAGGTGATCTATTATATCTCGATCACGTAGATTTTACTTTAATCCGATATAATTATCCATCAGATAGAAAATCTATTTTTATTTTATTTACCAAACTAATTTCTAGTTCAATATATCACCAGAGAATTACTGCAAAAATATTTTTTTATTAGCTCCACTATTACTTACATAATACTTTACAGAACACAAGTTTTTAGAACCTTCCTGCAGATTGATCTACAGGTTACATTTCATATCAATTTTTTGTATTGTAGAACTTACACCTCCAACATAAAACACTTCTGCAAGAAAAGACATGAAGATGGTTGTAACTGAACCTGAATTCCTATCCGAAGACTGGAAGCATATTTTCAATCTTCGTCTCCACCACCACCGTTTCTTCTTCCATAACCTCCACCACCTCGAAAGGCAGGAAAAGAAGAATGAATCTACTTTTTACAAAGCCCAATCCTTTATAGTAGTACTTCCTTGTATGTACACCGGCTTCCTCATCCGCTTTATTGATGATATCCTCTTCAAGAAGATTGAGGCATACCTGGTGCTGCTCACCCAACATAATCAGATTGTGGAACTACCACATTTGATAATAATCATTCTCAGCCTTTGCTGCTTCCTCATCAATCATCCCCTGGTAAGTCGGTGGCACCGGGATTGGAGTGGGCATATCCAAAGGTTGGTTGCCAAATTATCACAGTTGAAGTTTCTGCACTTCAGCCAACACCTCGCTTCAAATACTTGACACCTAGTCGTCACCATTCTTAAGACAAGCACACTACATAGTATTTTTAAAGATAGTACTTTCACAGTGATGACAGATGATGTCGTACCAACAATATTTATAGTAGAACCACATTCAATGCAATGCAGAGTTCCAAAATAGTCATCATTTAAAACTAACCATTACTGAGAAGCCCAACAACCAAACACATCAATCCTTTCTAATGCATTAAATGCCAAATATAGTCTTTCATACAGAAGTGGCAAGTCCCAACCCAATCCCATTCAACAAATCCCTTTCCAGCTTCCAACACACAAACATTCCACAATATTTGTCAACTAAAGCCACTTGTGCCTTTTGTTGTGATGGGGAGATTATAAGGACCTATCCCTCGACCTACTCTAAACACGAACTGATCATAGGGACTGTCCCTCAACCTATTCCAAACTCGAACTACCTCAATACCAGACTCACATATTATTCATGTGACCAATACAATCAATAGACACTTGGACCACGAACTGATAAAGAACGTGGATCGAGCATTATAGAGAATATAAACAAGTCAAAGACTCTTGTCTCCCCAAAACTAGCAGTTACACATTCAACTGACACCTGCCCCATTTTCAGGAGAACATGCTTCTACACGATATCAAACTTAGAGTAAGGTCTATAAAAAGGATGAGGTTAATTGGAGAAAGGACCAAGAATTTTTATCTTTCAAGATCAAGTAATTTAAGCTCAAGAGATTACTTGTAATATGATATCAGCCTCAAGCAATAAAAGTTACAGTTAGTAAATCTTCAAATCGAGGTTGTGGTTTTTACCTATTTAAAGGTTTCCACGCCAAATTACCTGCGTTATTTCTTGAATTATACTAATTCTTATCACATGCATATTTGGTGTAAGATTTAATTTTGGGCTATCTCGAGCTACGAAATTAGGCCATTACACCTACCTTTGCTTACATTATTACCTATTTGATCTTGAGTTTAGGGGACATGAGAAGTATGGATTCTGTAGTAGTTAACTTGACACCATTAATGATAATTAATTTCCTATCCATGAGATCTTTCAGTTCACAGTACGTAGTTTATTTGATGAAATATTATTTTCTTTTCTTTTCACATACTCATATTAATATTTCCACAGAGTATTGACTAGTAAAATCTCAGTGATTTGTGTGTGACCACTCAAGTGAGGTCTCAGTCAAAACAAATATTTAACATAGTGCTCTAACTGTGGCTAAGTAATACGTTAAAAATAGGTGTGTATCTGACTATGTACACACACATACTCACCAAGAAATTCATTTTAGTGATATTTTTATATCACATGGGCAATGTCCTGATCTCTATTCTAGATTCGTTTGCTTTTGATCATGTTGCATTGCCTTAGTGGGAGTGTTTACAAATGTCTATTTATGTAGTTGTTTCTTAGATTTATGTGTGTTTGTGTTGTAATCGGGGTCACCATTGTTTTAAGGGGGAGATCGATCTTATTTTGAGGGGAAATAACTAGTACTTTTTCAATGTGATATTGTTTTGGTTCTATTTCGTTCCTTTTTCTCTTTTTTATTCATCTTTGATAAAAATGGGGGAGAAATGCTCATGACAGGTAAGTCAGGTAAGTTTCTTGGAATTTTTAGTTTCTCTTGGATTCATTTTTTTTGAATAGTTATGTGATGTATCTTGGTTAGTGCGCAGGGATTCCAAAGCAAATACTATAGGTCAGTCCATCGAGTTGAATATTTTTTCCTTATAGTCACAGTTTTGTCACGATATGAACCCAAGGGGGAGATTGAAACATCCACATTTGGCATTGGCTTTATTTCGTGTAAGTGTCAACACTATCTCGTGGTTATTCATCATCAAATCATATACGTGGAACGACTGCAACTGGACTAACACTAAACAACTACGTTAGTTTTGTAGCTTTTCGCTCAAATACTCTATCCCATTATTATTTTACAAAATAAACAAAAGATGCATTTCTTTTTTTTTTGAAAATAGGTTCATGTTCGAATAAACTTTTATTATGTTCGAATATGTAGTAGCATATTCTCCATATTCGACAAGACTAAGCCAACATAAGTGTAGTCGAAAAAAGCCACACATGATCGAAAGCCATCATTCGAGAAGTTACTACAAGTCCTTGACTTGCCAAATGTAGCCGTTGAAGCCTGGTTAAGAAAGAACTATTAGAGATCCGCAAAGTTTGCCCACTCCTCCAAAATAGGAGACTATTTCTTTCTTTTTGTAAAGCAGCCTGTATGACTATAAATACAGGCAGAGAATAGATTCCATAGAAGCGCAATTTCTTATGATTCTTACTTCTAAAACCCAACATCACTCTAAAATGGGTAATAACTAGCATCTTATTAGATTTTACATAAAAATTCTCCTCGAGGTCGCGGTTTTCTCAGCCTTTACTGAGTTTTCCACGTAAAATCTTGTTTTATCTAGCTTTATTGCATTCTCTTTACGAATAAGTATTGGCGAAGATTCTCCTTCCGAAAAACATGTTTCTACAATTGGCACCATCTGTGGAAAATACTACACTTTTTTTACCATCACTAATCTAATCCATCGGATGACAAACATAAACCTGAGAAGCCATTCCAGTACCGTCAAAGATAAGGAAATACTAGGAACTCTTGATCTCCATGGTGCCATACTCAAGCTTCAGCAATAAATGGTCGTAGAAAAAGCCCAAAGAATGGAAGATCAGCTTGCTCACGCTCAAGCTCTTCAAACGGAGATAGACGAATGGCAGAAAGCCTTAGATCAAAAGAGTCAAATACATCAGAAAGAAATTGAACGACTGAGGAGAATGTTGGATCAACTGACCGGTCGATAAACATCCCCTCCACTCGATTTAAGCGAGCATAGATCAAGAGCAATTCAACGTGATGATCCACCAAGGGAAGATGAGCTCCGTTTTTCTCAATCCAGATCCGAAAACCCAGACAGAGCCCTCTCGACGTTTTGGCTTAACATTCTCAGCATCGACAACTTAATGAAGTCGACACACTTGTCATCAAAATCCCCCGCGCGTAATAAGATCAATCAGGGATCGGTTGGGACCAGAAGGACAGTGGGATTTTGTACTACAGATTACAGCCTTACCGCTTCTCCCACAATAATTTGTCACCTTAGACAACCTCAACAAAAGGATCTGGGCCATACATTTTGGCATTCTAGGCCGATGATCCGCTCTTGATAGAATCAAGACAAACCCTATTTCCCCTTCTTGAAGTTATGCCCATTCCAGACAATTTCATATGCCCAAATTTATTCAGTATGCAGGCCTGACTGACCCGCTTACACATGTTTGCCACTTAAAAGCCGCAGTCGGGTTGTATTCCATAATCGACCATATGTTATGTAGACTCTTCAACATGAGCCTAAAGGAAGAACCGCTTTGTTGGTTCCATACTATTCAAGAGGCCACCATCACCACGTTCAGCAAGTTACAACATCTTTTCAAATCCAATTACGCTCATGCAAGAGAGCGAGAGATCACTGTCAACTCCTTGTTTTATTTCGAGGAAGGCATGATAGAGACTCTGGCAAATTTTTATAAACGCTTCCTGCAGGAAACAAGGAAAATAGGGAACTCAGACCCTAAAATTGTCATTCCAGCATTTACCTCCGTCCTGCACATTGACTCAAAAATTAGAAAAGAACTTACTCTACATAAGCCATGTACAGTCACTAAGATGATTGATGTGGTTAATAACTACATCAAATTGGAGCGATCAAAGAAGGATAAGATGAAAAACTCATTTGTAATCCATTCTCGAGAAACATCTTTGACCCCATCTCAACGAATAGTCACTACCGAAGAACCCAAACAATGCGACAGAAACACCGACAACAATATATGAAGGAATGGCAAACTAGACAGACCTATCCTAGTTTTACCGCCAATGATAACAACTCTCTCCGCAATCTTGCCAAAGATAAAGGGAGATGAGTGTTATCGCGCACCACAGACAATTCTTGACCTTCCCAACATACTACTATGTCAGTATCACAATGTGCATAGCCATGAGACTGACACCTGTTACTCCCGCATACGAATCTTCCATCGTATCTTATTAGCTGAAAAACTCCACAATTATGTTATCGACATCCAAAAGTTCTTAGAGAATGAAACAAAAAATAAAGAAAGTGGAGCAAAATTAGGCTCAAGGGTAAGCTCGCCACCTATATTTGATTGAGATTGAAAATGGGAAGAAATGAATACAAGACAATCGGATTACGTCTTGCTAAAAAATGACCTCCTCGGACAAATCAGCAAAATTGTTCCCCAGCACAAACAAATCGAAACCTCCTTACCAAATCACTTTTGAAGACTGCGACACAAGCCACATAAAATACCCTCATGATGACCCTCTTGTCATTATGCTCAAAGTCGAACAGGACTATTTACATACATTTCTCATCGATACTGGAAACACCACAGATGTATTGTTCATAAGAGCAATTGAAGTCCTAGGCCTTACAGATTCGGTAAAAGTTTTGACAACAACAATCACAGGCTTCAATGGTTCGACGGAATCAGCCACATGAGAGATCACTCTACCAGTTCAAGCATGTTCCGAAACTACATTCGTAAAATTCCTCATCACCAATGCAAGGTCCAAATATTTGGGGATTTTAGGACGAAGTTGGTTACATTGAATCAAAGCAGTGCCTTCTACTTATCATCTAGCGCTACGTTTTCCAGCAGATTACAGAATTAATGAAATCAAGGGCAGCCAAGCAATTGCATGAATGTACAAAAATATCACAACCAACCCTCATACAACCAAACTTCTCAAAGCATAACAACTACAGCAAGAGGAATCAACAACATTTGAAGAACATGAAACCGAGATAGTCGAATCTATTGATCTCGATGGCCCAGGGTGTACAACCATCATCGGTTCCAAATTATCAACCGACAAAATAGAGACCATGATATAGCTACTTAAGAAGAACATCGACATGTTTGCCTAAACTTTCCATGAAATGTCAGGCATCGATCCTTCTATTGCTTGTCACCGACTCAACCTTCTTCCAGACAACAAAGTTATCATTCAAAAATGATCAAATCTAGCCCCCCAACTCCGCGATGCAATAAACAAAGAAATTGATAAACTCCTTCGGGTAGGATTTATTTGGGAAGCTAAATATCCGAAGTGGGTTTTTAATATCGTAGCGGTACTAAAGAAAAAAGGCAAAATCAGGGTTTGTGTTGACTTCACAGAACCCAACATGTTCACACATAAAGACAGTTTTCTGTTACCACTAATTCCATAACTTCTCGACTCAGTCGCAGGACATAAACTTCTTTCTATGATGGCTGCAACCTCTAATTATAACCAGGTTCCACTAGCCGAAGAAGATAAAAAAAAAACAACCTTTGTCACCGACAAAGGTCTCTACTATTATACAGTAATGCCTTTTGGTTTAAAAAATACAGGCGCTACATACCAAAGACTTGTGACTAAAATGTTCATAAATCATCTTCGCACAATTATGGAAGTATACATCGATGATATGATCTGCAAAATATTGAAACGAGAAGATCACTCCAGCAACCTCCAAACCATTTTTGATATCCTTTGTAAGTACCAGATGAAACTCAACCCAGAGAAATATCAATTTGGAGTCGCATCTGGTAAGTTCTTGGGACATCTGGTCAGCAAAAGAAGGATAGAAATCGATCTTGCACTAATCAAAGCACTTATGGCAATACCATCCCCTCGAACAAAAAATGATATTTAAAAATTCGCAAGCAAAATCGATGTTCTTCACAGATTCATCTCAAAGTCATCTAATCGATACAAACTCCTTTACCTCCTTCTTCGTAGCAACCCCACTCCTCTTTCAAACAAATAGCAAAAGGAAGTCATTTGGACTCCTGACTGTGGATGGCTTTCCAAGATCTTAAACGATACTTGGAGCGTCCTTCTATAATGAGTACTCCAATTGATGGTGAATCTCTTACAATGTACTTATCCATAACCGAAGATTCAATCAGTTCCGTCCTTATTCGAGAAGATGACGGAGTGGAAAAACCAATCTATTTCATCAACAAGATACTTATGCCTGCTGAAAAAAGGTACACGATAACAGAAAAATAGCTACTCGTTCTGGTCTACAATTCCCAAAAACTTTATCCCAACTTTCAAGCTCATCCCATCAAAGTCCTCACCAAATACCCCCTCAAACTAGTACTCTCCAAAAAGAAAAATCTCAAAGAATCCAGCAATGGTCTATTTTCCTTGGAGAATATGACATTTCCTTCAAACCCCAAATGTCAGTCAAGGGGCAAGGAGTGGCAGACTTTTTGGCAGACTTTCTGGTCGAAGACCTCAATTGGGAAGAACTCCAAGAAATCTTCACAGATGACTCAATAGTAGAACCAGACGCATGGTCCAAAATCTCTAGTTGGCAACTTTTTACAGACGGATCAGCAGAACCACAAGGATCGGTGATTGGTACCGTCCTCATCACGCCTTCCAATCATCGAATCGAAAAGCTATTAAACTAAACTTCTATGCCACCAAAAATGAGACCGAATATGAAGGAATCTTATACGGTCTCGATCTCGTACTTACTCTCGGAGCAGAAAAATTAGTAGTCTACGTCGACTCCTTGCTCGTGGCAAATCATTACAACAAAACTTTCAAAACAACGAGAAAAATTGTTTATTATGCAGCTCTAGTCGAAGAAAAGATGCAAAAATTTAAACATGCGACAATTTCTTACTTACGCTGATAGGAAAATTGACATGCCGATGCTTTAGCCTGCATCGCTGCAATCCTGGGAAACAGTGAAAAAAGATTTTTAGAATTTAAAATCATCGAGCATTCCAGCCTCGATATACAATCAACACTCCAGATCACCATTGCTGAAGATGACGATCCTGAAGACTGGAGAAGACCATTCTATGCATACCTCAAATTTAACATCCTCCCCAATAATAAAGAAGAAGCTCGATCACTTCGGGCCTAGTACCCCAGATTTACTATCCATGGACAAATCTTATATTGAATCACAGGAGGGGGACCACTTATCAAATGTATTTCTCAGAAACAAGCTCAAATCAAAATCTGAGAACTTCACGAAGTTATTTGTGGAACACATGTTTCAGAAAGATCGTTAGCCCAACGCGCTTTTACATAAGGGTTGTATTGGCCTAAGATGAGATAGGACTGCGAAGGCTTAATTCAAAAATGCCACAAATGCTAAATCCATGCCCAAGTCATCAAAATTCTAGCCTTAGACTTGCATATCAGGAATGTTCTCTAGCCATTCAAACGATGGGGAATCAACATCATTGCACCTTTCCATCAAGCATCAGGAAACCGAAGGTTCATCCTGCTTGCCACTGATTACTTCACAAAATGGGTTGAAGCAGTTCCTCTCTGCCATACTGATAAAAACGAAGTTATCAAGTTCCTTTGGGAGCACATCATCACCAGGTTTGGCTATCCGCAGATAATACGCTTCGATAATGGTAAACAGTTCATCAGCACCAAAGTACTTGCTTTCCTCCATAAATATAAAATTCAGCTCGCAACATCCAGACCATATTATCCTCAAGGAAATGGACAAGCCGAAGCTATAAACAAAAGTATCAAATCAGGATTATGCAAGCGTCTTGACGACAA
Organism: Kingdonia uniflora; assembly: GCA_014058105.1. NCBI lineage: Eukaryota > Viridiplantae > Streptophyta > Magnoliopsida > Ranunculales > Circaeasteraceae > Kingdonia > Kingdonia uniflora. The sequence continues at coordinate 4,080,223 of JACGCM010001854.1, forward strand.
GAAAGGGCTATAGGTGGATGAATTACTCAGTGTTCTCTGGGCCTACCTCCCCACACCTCGGGTCTCAACAGGCTACACTCCATTCATAATGGCTTTTGATACTGAAGCAGACATACCTTCGGACCTCGATCTACCCAGTACTCGACGAAAAATTCTAGATGAAGAGAATGAGCTCGGTCTCCTTTGCAACCTCAATTGGATAGAGGAAATCAAAGGCAAGGCCATTGCTAATTTGGGACGATACCATGATACCTTAAAATAAGCATACAACAAGAAAGTTCGGGAACGAAAATTTGGTATTGGAGGCCTTGTCTTACGACGGATCCAAGATAGTACTCGGCCTAAAAATTCAGGAAAATTGTAAGAAAACTAGGAAGGGCCATACATTGTCAGCAACAAAACAAATAGTGGGACTTATTGGCAGATGACCGAAAAGGAAATACAACTTGAATATCTATGGAACACGGCTCAACTAAAATTATTTTACAGATGAGACACTATAACCATCTTGATTGATTTAAAAAGCATCTTTTGTTATCAATTTGATCCTGACTATTTGATTTGATCTCGATCTATACTTGTTAAGTATATATCAGACAAACAATATCTTTACTATTTGATTTAATCTCGATCTATATTTGCCAAGTATACATCAGACACACAATATCTTTACTATTTGATTTGATCTCGATCTATACTTGTCAAGTATACCTTAGGAAAACAATATCTTTACTATTTGATTTAATCTTGATCTATACTTGCCAAGTTTACATCAGACAAACAATATCTTTACTATTTGATTTGATCTCGATCTATACTTGTCAAGTATACATCAGATAAACAATATCTTTACTATTTGATATGTTCTCGACCAATACTTGTCAAGTATACCTCAGACAAACAATATCTTTACTATTTGTTTTGATCTCGATGTATACTTGTCATGTATACATCAGACAAATAATATCTTTACTATTTGATTTGATCTCGATCTATACTTGTCAAGTATACATCAGATAAACAATATCTTTACTATTTGATTTAATCTCGATGTATACTTGTCAAGTATACATCAGACAAATAATATCCTTGCTATTTGAATTGATCTCGACCCATACTTAATAAATATGCATCAGACTAACAAAATCCTTACTATCTTGATTTATTTTTGGTCACTATTTAACAAGTATACCTAAAACTTATTATTTAAATTTTACGCGAACAATATCCAATTACAGGATATTCTACTTCGCGCTCTTTACTTATCGAACAACCTCTAAGAGAGCACTTGTTCTTCTCAAATTCTAAATCCAGATGCCCATCAAAAGATATACATCTGGTACTCAATCTCATTACTTGCCATTTCATGGCCATCTTTCACATATCATGCAAACAAATGCTCAATCAAAATCACTTATCTGCTTATCACTTATCTGCTCGATCAATAGTCACATTCAATCAAAATTACTTTATCACATCTGCTACTTAGAACTATTTACAAAAATAGTACACATAATTATTTCACAAATAAAAAAAAAATTCAGCAACACCAAATTGTTTCACCACACTACTACGAGTTAAATTGTTTCGGTCACACTGGCCATTTTTACATCCTTTCTCAAATAAACACATCTACATGAGGTTTAACACTTTAGATGGAGATTTTTTTCATTCAAATTTAAGGTACCTTCGGGAACCTGAACATCTGCTACCTCACCAGGACGAGCACCGTCAGCCTCCACCATCACATCATCCACGATAATATTGATTTCCCCACATACATCAGGAGTCTGGGGTACTTCATCATCTGAGCTATCATCAAAAACAGCACCACAAGCTTTTGCCAGTCCTCATTCATCCTTGCCCTCACTTCATCGAGCAGCTCGCCCTGCTCTTGCTCTATTGCTTTACGAACATCGGCAACTTGATCCCTTACATCCTTTTCATAGGTGGCCTTCAACAGTGCCAAAGCCTCCTTTTTCTTTTTCTCTGCCACTTTCTTCGCTTCACCCAGTGCAGCTTCCCTCGCCTTCTTGGCATCGAGCTTATACCTATTCAATGTTGCATTTAATTTTGCCTTCTTCGCGATCAAATCCTTCTCTATATTTTTGTAGGTAATAATCTGGTTTGCCAGCTCTCCACTGCCCACAACGCGACCCATAGCTTTAGTTACCAACTTCTTAATCTACATCAAAGTCATATAGAAAATATTTGAGTGACCTACCAATTTTTTCATTCGTAGAAATGCATTAAAATTTCTCACCTTCATCAAATTCCTCTGACACTCGTTGTAAAATGTATTCAGACTATCAATCCCCACCAAGAAATCCTCTAGCTCTATTTTTAGCTCCTCCGTCCCAGACGTATAAGTATCCATAGTCTTCTGGACTTCCGTCTCAGACTCTTCAAAATACTTCTTCTTCGACGTCTCTCTACTGGCCTTCTTAGGGACCACACTCCTAGAACCTCGTGGGGGACACATGTCCATAACAACTGCTAATCTACCTGTACCAGCCACCTCCTCCATTATGGATTGTCGAGTTAGCCCCTTATGTGGAAGCAATGGAGGAGCATCAAAACTCGCAGCCCTTTACTTTCTATTCCTTCACAAAGACTCTTCTAGCATAGCATCAATCACTGTATCAGTGTTATACCCAGCTAGGGAACGATTTTCAAGTGGTAAGCTAGCATCTGCGGCTCTCTTATTCCTCACTGACATTTTTTCATCGATAACCGATACTTCTGACCCTTTTACCCTCGACCTCTTTAAACTGGCCTCTTGGAAAAGCGTGTTCACAGGATCTTGATCGATAACCAGGTTATCGATCCTACAAAAGAAATCTCTCATCACCTTATACAACTCTTCCTTAATATCTGATTTCTTGTCGACCTCTTTCGACACTGTAAACAATAAAAGCAAGTTAGAAACACTTACATCTCATTTACACAATTCGAACATCGAGAATTACAATTACCTAACCACACACCTAAGTGCATAGTTTTTTACTTTAAGGGTCCCCCTGGCCCTTTTTTATCGAATTCATAATTTTTGGAAACAAGCGGTCATTGGTATATCGCACCCCAGTTGATACCATATCATAAAACAATTGTCATTTCAAAAGCCTCGCCAAGTACTGGTACCCCAGCTTCTGCGGGTTCGTCTTGAGTGTATAGTACACACATAAATCATCAACAGTTATTAACTCCTCCCCCCTGGTCTTAAGTCGACCATTTATTGCCCCACAAACTCTTAACAAATCATACACATTCGGATTGAATTGCCCTGGTGCCACATCAATGAAGTTTATTAATTTCTTTTGGTCCGCTCTTTTGGGGAAGCTTCAATCCCTTCTTTTTTTGGTCTCGATGCACCAGAATACCATTCAAGGGTATTTCCTTGTCGATCATCTCATACTGGTACTCCTCCAACTTTATATCCCCAAGAATACCATACTTCTTCTTGAAGTTTAATATCTTTTTGGTCCCTGAACCCTCTCCGTAGCATGCCTTCTTGCCTGCCCCCACATCTTCTTCCCCATCCCCACTCCCTTCTTGATCACTCACTTGAGGCTCGTGATTTACATATATTTATGTATCCTCCTCCTTAGCCTGTTTGATAATACTAGGTGCCACCCTAAACTGTTTCACACTACCTAAATCTGCACTACTCGACTCTACCCTATACCTCCCTCCCAATTGTTGTACACAAGTCCTAACATCAATCATTAGAGGTGTTATGTCTTTCAGACTCCCGTATATGTCTTCTTCATCATCTTGAATTAGTTCAGCCATTTTAAATCGAACCTGTACAACAGATTCTATAATTTTTACACAGTTAGAATCTATTATATGTGATACATATATATGTTAATAAGTTCATATATTCATAAAAGATATTGTTGTCAGGATTACTCTCCAACACGTCATTCGCTTTACTATCTGCTACTATCATTTTACATTTATACTTATTACCACAGTTCTCAATATAGTTCATATCATTTTATTCATATTCCTATCTTTCATTAAAGACACACATCTGTTCAGCTCTCGATGCCTTTTTATTTTTATTAAATAACATCGATAACTTGTTAATCTTGTTTGCTTTATGTCGAATTATAGGAAACTCAGCAGCTTCTTGAACACACATCACCTGTTTCCCGCCAAAATACCATTATTCAAAAACTTGATAATTCTCCTTCTCCGGCACAAAATCCATCCAAATCCCAACACAAAAATAACATCCCCGACAATCTTGCCATATCATAATGACATTTACACTCATCTCTTCAATCGCGTCGTAACCCCAGCGCCACCAACTAATCACCCTTTGCACTCATCTCTACCCATTTCTCATACCACCCATACTATAACCATCCATAAAACCCCTACGACTCCATTTCTTTCACCTTGACACCCAATGAATCACACCCAAACAAGAATTATCTAAAACTACTCTATCAACCCCTAACACTGTTATCTTACAAATCATTCACTTTCGATTCAATTCAACATGCAGCAATATTCATTTTATGTAATTCGATTCGTTTATAACTTAATCAATCACAACAACAAACATAAAAGCCAGAATCACTAACCTTGTTTACGCGCTGCTTCCGTATCCCTCTCCTTTGCTCACTTGGCTCTTTCAATCAGAGCATTAATCTCCTCCTTTGCAATCGTAGACAACCAATCTAACGATGAGCAAAAGTAGTTTGCACTAAATAAATTTGTTTCTGTGTTTGAAAAGTGTGAACAGTCGTCCACTTCAGAGGTATTTATAGACCCCACGTGATTGTTCATCGTACCACACCGCGATTGTTCACTTCCTCGAACGTAACGCCTTCTACTTCTTTTTTCAGCCTCTTCAATACTTCGCCTTCTCAAAGCCAACAAATGCTTACACTCCCATTCTAATCCTTCCATATCTCAAAGAACTTCATCAGTTACATTCACGTGCAGCAAAGTACAACCTATATTGTCACAAAAATGATTGACATCATCTTCCTTATATTTTATACTATCACCTAAAGGAATACATCTAGCCATAATCATTATTCTTGATAGTTCTCCCACTTCTACATTACCTACAAATTCCTATAATTTTTGGTCCACATTCGACAACATCTACAATATAATTATATTCGACATTCTACCAGAAATTTGCTTAAAGCTATTTTCCATTACCAAATTTCAACAAGTACATATTCAATTCGACAAATAAGCAAAACCTTGCTTCACTTAAAAACACATCCTATATAACAAATCCTTATAAAGACCTACTCCTACTAAACATTACAACTTCATAAACCCCTAGTTGCAGCTGCAGCTTCATCTTCCCTCTTCACTAACAACGTTGCTCGAGTCCACATACCGTTACATCGTTCAGGAGGATGCCAAAACTATAATTTGACACGAAACTTAAAGTCCTCTTCAGCCTCCTTCACTTCTGCCTTGCCCATCCCTTCATAATCAGGCTCCTCCTAATTTTCCATATGCATATCACAGTTCTAAAATCCAAAATATCGAGTGTACAGTACCCAGTACATTGTTTGAACACTTCTGAATACACCATCTCTGGCCTAAGTTCTCGTCTTCACCATCTTGCATAAATACCTCACATTTGTAGCAACACGACTTATTTAAACCCCCTCCAGTCCTGGTTCAACTCACTTGTATTCACTCTGCCTTGAAACTCTACAAATTCAAAGTCAAATCAATCAACCTCAAAATTCGTTCTGGGACCTACTCAGTCAAATATATTCGAGATGTTATGACAACCCATCAACATTTTATGTACATTCACGTTTGACATTTTACCTTTGATTATTTCAAGCTACAATTGATAATCAAAATACACATGAATAGAATATCGAAGATATTAACTTTATTTATTATTATGAATAAATTACAATTCATATTTGATAACTTCCTCCTTCGATTCTGTTACATATAACATCCGTGACTACATCTTTCGATTACATTACATTAAGCTGCATCAATTTTTACATTTGACTTACAAAACTGATTACTATGTGCTTTCTTTTCACCAGAATTGGACATTAAAGCCTCTTTCCAGTGCTAAAAATCTTAATGAATCTCAAGTCACTGAACTTCTAAAGGTTACTTCCCCAGATAAAGGCAGCAAAAAATTAAAGGAAACCTTTTATGCTCGGTGAGATCCCTAGATTCCCATCTAAGCTTCAAATCTTCATCATCCACGTAAATAGTTACCCTTTCTACCCCAAACTGCCGCACTCTATTACCTTTAACACCGCATGATGACACAATTGTTTCCAACAGATACGCATCTTCTCTCTTTTGACCTCTCTCCCACCCCAACACCGTGATACAATCATACAACGAATTATCACCAATCAGTTTGTGTATGATATTTCCCTTAGACTGTTCACCGTCATCCGCCTCAGACAATGCATTAGACTACACTTGGGGCGACATCTTTCTAAAAACCACCACCATTCCACCCTTAATAACCCCCTATTTATACCCAATATAACTCCGCCAGATTCACTGTACTACATTAATTGTACCTCGGGAATGAGTTGACCAAATACAGTTCCTTTGACCTCGGAAATAACACAAACGACCATCTTCTCATTCGACAACCTCTTCAGCTTCCAACTTCTTCCCGACACAGCCACAAGTACTTCTGTCGAGAATGGGGCGATTGTAGTAGCATATTCCCCCGTTTAGACAAGAGTAAGCCAACAAAAGTGTAGTTAAAGATAGCCACACATGATCGAAGGCCATCATTCGAGAAGTTACTATAAGTCCTCGATTTGCCAAAAGTAGCCATTGAAGCCTGGCCAAGAAAGAACTGTTAGAGATCCGCAAAGTTCGCCCACTCCCCTAGAATAGGAGACTATTTTTTTCTTTTTGTAAAACTGCCTGTATGACTATAAATACAGGTAGATTCTACAGAACCGCAATCTCTTATGATTCTTACTTTTAAAACCCAACATCACTCCAAAACGTGTAATAACTAACATCTTACTGGATTTTATATAAAAATCCTCCTCGAGCTCATGGTCTTTCTCAGCCTTTACTGAGTTTTCTACGTAAAATCTCGTTTTATCTATCTTTATTGCATTCTCTTTACGAATAAGTATTAGCGAAGATTCTCCTTCCAAAAAATATGCCACTACAAAATAGACCTGTAAAAACCATCTTTGTTCGAATAGACTTTTGTTATATTCGAGCATAACACACTCTGAACTTTCTCTGTTCGAATAAACATTTTCCCTGTTCGAGCAAAGCACGAAATTTTTAGATTTCTTATAAAAGACTTCTTTTTTATTTGGAACTTCACATCTTCCAAAACCAACTTTAGGGCTTGAGATATTTTGAGAGAAGAGGGAATTCAACGAGAGATTTAACAAAAATTTGCCCTCAAGTTAAATCAATCTAGAATTGCAAAAATCTAATTATAATTTTAGATTTTGAGAGTTTGAGGGATTCAAGTTTGAAGCTTTGGTCCGTGATCCAAAGCAAGGTGTTGCGAGAATGAGGAATCGATTGCAAGAAACTTAATTAGAAGAATGGTCCCCCACTAAACTAAACGCTTCTATTATCGAATCTGATCAAATACTTTGAGCAAATTCCCTTTCAATGTAGACAACTATGCAATCAGTCAGGTACTCATCTTCCATCTTGCTATGAAGTACTATCTTAATTAAAGTCATAGCTGAAAATGCACATTCAGTGGTTGCTGTAGAAAATGGCAGTGTCAAAATAAGACGAATCGAATGATCAACCAGAATGTAGTCCTCTAACAATCTTGTTACAACTATCCCTAGACATTAAGGAACTGATCATGAAAGGGGTTTCTCCCACCAAAAAAGTTTCAAACTAAGCACCTATGATCACTAAAACCCCCTCCCCCAAATATCCTAAATGGGTCACCAAAGAAATCATCCCTATTTCCTCCACCCCTCTGCATTTTCAATGTTCTAATATCTAAAAAACATAAATCATAGTGAATCATATATCAAAATTCCAACAAAATATAGATTCAACACCCATAACAAAGATAATTGGGTACTTATTAGTTCCTAATCATCAACTCCCAAACATAATCAAACAGTAAATAATTTGGGGAAAGTTTGATGATGAGAACCAAATCGAAGAAACCCTAATAAAATTTACATATGAACTAGGGAGTATCGTTACCTTGAGATCGATTTGATGAGAATCGTGATTTTCATAATTGAGCAATGAAACCCTAATTTGTGTTGTGGTTTGTGGTGTAATTATCAAATCCAGAGAGAGAGAGAAAAGAGAAGGCAGGGTATGAGGTAGCTGTTGTCTTTGTGTGTGAGAGAGAACTCAGGAAAGGCAGAAAAGATGCATGAGAGAGGGTCGAGAAAGGTAGAGAAGAAAGAAACTAAATTAATTTTTTTCAAAATTTTACCCCGGGCTATAGCCCGGGTGAGTATGCTACTGGTTACATCCCTGCCTGTAAGTAATTAAATTTTTGTAATTTATTTTCAATAGTAGACGTTTAGCTGTCGGGCGATTCGGCAGCGACCTGTAGGTTTTTCTTTTGAGAAAGATTTTTCCTACAAGGTTAAAATTACTTGTCATTGTGCTTTTGATTGGCTATTGTTATCACTAGATTATCATATTAACTTGAGCTAGGTTAGAATGAGAAATTTGTTTCAAGGATTATCTAAGTTATTTGACCTAATTTTATCGAAATCGATTAATCTGAAGGACTTATAAATTCCTCAACGCCGGTTAAGGCAATTTTATACCTCGTTCAACACTTTCCCTATTTAATAATATAAAATATTAAGGAGATCATCCTTTTGTTGTAAAATATTAATAATATGACTTTTCTTCCATTTGAAATAGAGGGTACACTTGGAAAAGTGTTGGGACCTTTAATTAGTACTAATGTAAACCGACTTTGTAGCATTTCCAATGTATTGAATGCTTTAACTCAAAACCAATTACATCTTGCCACAGAGACCTCTTGTTGAGTATTCAATGCCGAATAACTCTCTGCTTTAATGGACAATAAGTAGCGCGAGAGCGAGAGAGTACGTAAAAAAATATATCCAATATCTATTATTTATACTAGTACTAGAAGAATTATGAAGCCAAAGTAAATAAAATAGGCTTTTCCACCGACGGAGATCTAAGACTAAATTACTTTTCTTAACACCATTCAAACGGTGACGCGTTTATGCTGGATAAATATCGCTATCATTCCCATCTAGACAACAATTAGGCCAATCCTAACACTAAGAAAAAATAAAAATAAAAATAACTCACAGCAAATTACTTCAAGGTTTACTCCGATTGTATTATGTCGCTCTAATTTGATCTATGCCCTCCCTCTGCTTCTTGTAATCTACACTTTTATCAGATTATCAGGAAAGGAAAGCCTTAATATAAATCACGAAGGAACCGTCGTCTGTTTCAATCTGCTGAAGATGCCCTAAGAACACGAAGAGTTGTATTCTTAGTACAGCTGTTGATAAGACACCAGGTCTGATTATGTGAAACCTGTAACTAAGCCTGTAAGAGTTAAGGTTTTTGTTCTCTTTTCTTCCTTATGGTTGGAGACTTAGGGTTTAGAAACTTCTCCCAGTACAGCTATCTCTAGTTAAGTTGAATATAAATCGAGGCATCTACATTTCTTGATTTCTTTCTCCAATCGATGGGGACAATTTTGTTATCGACATGTCTTTGTAAGCGGTACTGAGCATGTTTACTACAGGGTAGGGCAAAAATGCCTCCTTTTTCCGGCTTCCTGGAGAACCTGGAGTTCCAAACTCCAGAGGTAATGGGTAAACACATGAGTAGTTTTAACGCATGCAAGCCTGCCGCAACAAGCATCACCAAGACACCAAGAGAGAGTACAGTTGAAAGTTTAACTTGGCATTCATGTAATAAGGCTGTCCAGTCCCATGCACGATAGATGCCCAAACGTAAACGAATGTGCCTATTGGAATTGAACTTTTCTCTAGGAGCAAACACGTGGAGAGGAAAGTTGTGCCATACCCTCCCAAGCACTTGGAGATATTCTTAACAGATTCGATAGGTCCTAATTATTCATTCATGGAGCCATTGTGATTTCTGATATCGAATGTTCTTTAATTTTATTCTTTACCCATTTTCATACAACTTTTATCCGATAAGAGGAGTTTGTGTTTTGCCTTAAGGGGATATCACTCTTTCTCTTTATATTTAAAGACACTAACATTAAACACACTGTGGAGTTGAAAATTTTGAATGTAGAGTTGTAGTGGCTTATAAACAAAAGGTAGAGATAGAGATGTAACAATAGAAGAGGGTATTTTATGATTTTTAATTTGTTGGATATTATCATATTATTGACATGAGAGAAGAGTAAGATATTATTGATAATGAATTTTCTGTGTTCTCAGAGGTTAGGTTACAAGAATATAACCCTTTTAGGTTATATAGAATAACTCAAACTCTCCCCATAAACCCTAATGGTCTATGGGCTTGTAAGAAGTCCAGTAGAACACCCCAACCCAATTGGGTTCCGACCTTGGGCCAGACCCAACTCCTAACACTCTTCCTTGGGTGTTCCATATCAGGACCACTTGCCTCATCAAAACCTCTGCCTAGCAAAACCCCTTTGGGCAAACAGCTGTGCAAGGAAAGAGTACAATCTTATGCCCTGTATGGGTTATGGAAGCGTATACGTTGCCTCATCAAAATCTTCTATTAGTAAAACCTCCTAGAATAAAAACTACACTATAAGAAAAAAGAGTACAATACCCATGTGTCCACGTCAGGTTGGGACTACTCCCCCTGACGTCGATTCCATGTACCAGCTGCTTGAACCTAAGTGGTGCAAGATTCTTCTTGAATAGGTTTGCAAAGTTGTCTTATGAAATATCTTAACTACCGTCAATCTCATTCGTCTTTTGTAATTCATAAGAATAGAATGACTTTTGTGAAATATGCTTCGTTCTGTTGCCATTGATAAAATCACCATTGACTTGAATGATGTAAGCCGAGTTGTCTTCATACAGGGTCGATGTTTTTGGATAGAGCATGTTACAACTTCAATTGATGTGATATATCTTAAAGTACAACCATCATTCTCTGTTAGCTTCATGAAGTGCAAAAATTTGAAGATGTAACTACCGCCGTCTACTTCATCGATCTCCAAGACTTTGTTGTATCCCCGTACACGAACACATAATCCATTTGACAATGGCCTCTATTTGGGCCTGACAAGTATCTTGTATCGGTGTACCCTATAATTTTATGTTTACCATTTAGAGTAGAATAAACTTCTGTCTTTTATACCGATCAGATACCTTATAATGTGCTTGATCTTACTCCAGTACCTTTGGGTAGGAATAGAACTATGGTAAGCCAAATAATTCACTGCAAAACTAGGGCAAAACAAGTAAAAAATGATGGGGTAGGTCAGTCATTATTTTGCTAAAGTGACTTACATTTTAGTCAAATAAAACATCGTTCTTTTTATAGTAGTTTTATGTTTTCGACTTAAAATGTGTCATAAAATTATGACTGTAAACCACGTCGTAATATCTGTCGTTTTTGGTTAAAATTGCGACATATTTGTGAGTCATTTTATGCTTCACAAAAAATATACACAAGTATCAGTCGTTATTTTTAGCGTATTTATTCTATTTTTTGATTTATTTATTTGTTGTTTTATGCGTCGCAATTTACAACGCCAAAATTACCTAATTTGTCATAATTTAAAAAAAATCGACATACAAACTAGTCGTGTTATCTATCAGACAAAAATATCGACGTATTAGACACAATTATTGACGATGATTGTAGTCACTTCTCGCAATTAAAAATTTCAAAAATTTATTAAATAATATTAGTTTACTTAAACAGCCTTTCCTATATTTTTTCAATTAGAAACTAGATGGATTTGAACCATCATTGTCTCAAGTTTATGAGAGTTTTTGCCATTTAGAGCTTATAGTTCTATCAATAAATATGCATAAAACGTCAATGTGTATAATAGTAGCAATTATGGGGTTCTATTATTAAGGGAAAAATGTTGTACTATATTAATTTGTATCTATGTTAAAAGATGACTTGCAATTTAAACAAAAGGAATCCAGTAGTTGTTTCCAGTTGTAAAAGCTAATCATTTTTCTTTGTAATAGGATTCATAACACAATCTAAGAAAATATAGCTTACAATTTTTCTACCAAAACTAAGTCATTAATTACAAGAAGTTAAAATAGACTATTGCTATAAGATACTATACTAAATTGCATACCTCGAGAATTCAAATCCATTGAACTCCATGAAACTGGTCACAGAGGTGTTTTGAACTATCTTTATGTCCATGGTCATTCATGATTAATTATGAAGTTCATAAGCAATCATTCACTGCATTATAAAATTCCCAAAGTGAAATATACTTTGGGAAATATGAAATATATGAATATCATGTATTCGTCTAAAACCATAGATACTTACAAAAGGAGGCCGGGCTTTGTTTTAAACGAACTGAGGCTTCATAGTTCATACTCAAGCAAGGGTGAACTGTCAGAGTAGCGAAAAAATTGATCAATTATTACAAAAACCAAATAATTTAATATAAATTTCCTCTGAATGAACTTAAGTTAGCTCGACTACAAAATAGTATCCCATCTTGGATGTAACATGACTACTATTGTTGCAAAACGATGTTGCTTGATCAACATTACACACATAAATATCAAAAATAACATAAATAATAAAATAGCAAAATACCTGAATAGTTAGAAAATTTACCATCTAGAAAAATATCATGAACAAGAGGTCCCAACCCATAATAAAGCTCTCAAACTATGCTAATCAAAGTCATGCAAACTTGATGTTGCAAAAGAATCAAGCCTTTACAATCAGACACGTGCCAACACTAATACTTTTCATGCTTAGATATTTGGATTCGCGACCGGATCTTCCTCTTGCGCATAAAGCTCTCTAGGAAATTTCTTAAGGAACTCAAATTTAGTGTTAATGAACTTGCCCAAAAATGCCCGTCCAATATACTCCATCTACTTCACTTTAAATCTGTAAATGGTAACAAACACCATAGCCAACAACCTCATGGTTATCCAACAACCCCAACATGGAATATGACGCAAGAAGTAAAAAATGCCTAAGAATACTATCACAATCAAACATAACCAACTTGAACTAAAGAAAAAGATAATTTGATCTCAAAAAGGTGCCTTTAATATAGCCCACCAAGGTCTCCTTGGAGCTACCTTCCAGTGACCACTTGCTAACACTAAAAAATAACCAGTCTGAAAGATAATAACACAATTCTTGCCCCAAGGGGTTTGAACTCAGGAAATCTCCCTTGGAGGAGGTATACAACACCGCCAAACCAAGTGGTTAATGGCATTGAATTACATTCATTCCTGAGCTAGCGGAACATGCTTGTCGGTTCTCTGAGCTTACTAATACTTCCAAATTTGCCGATAAAAAAGTAGTGTTGAAGTGCAACTTTATTTTTTTGTGGTAAATTTGTTTTCCAAGAGTATTTCCCGTATAATTTTTTTTCTACAACTAAATTTAACTCAGACCCAATGCTTTTACTTTATTACTATTAACATGAAATAATACATTTGGCATAAAAAGTTATAGAAGCTTCTCCATTCACTCTAGAAGGTTATCTAAACTTCTTCAACAATTCCAGACAACCCTAGACAATGTTCTTTTTAACTCCTCTATCTCAATTACAACGAAGTACAAAGTTAACAAGCAAGTTAATATAAACTAAAGCAATCAGACAAGTGTTGATGGTAAACATGTAAAATTATGAGAGAGAGAGAGAAAAGAGAGAGAGAAAGAGAAAGCGATACTTTATGCTCATAGAATTCTTCATTAAAAACATCTTCAAGACTCCATAACAAGATAATATCAATCAAACCGCCATCATCATCATGCGGTTTCGCATTTTTGCTTGAAGAATCCATTTTAATTACCCTTTACGCACAAATTTAAAATTAAGACCGCTATTACCTCTATTTCTACAACTCGCTAGGAGGGTTAGAGAGGGATACCAAATTTTCAATCTCGATTTCTAATAGGTACAATAATGCTAAATGAAGCTCTCCATTAGAAGGATCCTAAAGTTTACTTTGAAGCTCAAAAATTATCATTACTTTGAATCGATCTCAATCCCAAACAAACATTGATTGAAGCTCAAAAATTATTTGATAGAAATTGACTATTTTACTTTAAATTAAAGGAAATTCTTTAAATTGGAGGAAATTCCACAATATTTGGTAAAATAGATAAACCCCATTAATGGATGTATGCAAAAAATGGTGTACCAAAACATACTAAAAACCAATTTTACTTACTTTTGAGCTTGTTGTGATTACTGCAAGATGGGCAGGCCCGCAATCATTCAAGAGCCATAATCAACAGATTTGCATTCTTTGTAGTATCTCAAAATAATCATAATGGGTTTCATGAATCTCGATCAGTTGTTGAATGAATCAAAAGTTTGGGACTTGAGTAATTCTTCTATTATGGTTTTTAGAGATGAAAAACATGGACACTCAGAGGAGAGAAGAGAGTGATTGAGATTGTAGAGAAATGTGTGGCAAAATTAGGTTTTTTCAGTAATTATAGGCTGGATTTTGAATCAGCAATCGTATCAAAGGGAAAAAATGAGAAACGATAGTATCTAAGGTCGAAATTGAATTATTTTCTTGACAACAAGAGGAGTCGATTAATTTTTTAAGAAAAAAATAAGAAGGGAAAAGTAAAAAATGATGGTGGTTCTAAAATAACAACTGTTAATGGAAGTCATATTGTTACAATAGAGCAGCCGAGTCATAAATCTACCTCCAAAAGTGTCATTATTTACAGTTTTTGGCCTAGTACGTTATTGAGTCTATTATACCCATCTAACTATAACATAGCACCTCCTAGCTATGGCACCACTGCCCTAGGAGCTTATCTTCCTCATTAAGATGGTGAAAGATGTCGTTGTCCACATCCAAGTGATGGATGCGCAATAAACGACGTAGCACCGTGTGCTACATCCATATCGAAGTGATAGATAAATTTTATGATATATATTACTTGGTGGACGAGTATGCCACTACCAAGATGTTCGATCTGCAAATTGAGATAATACTTGATTTCTCAAGGTTTTTATTTTAAATTCTTTCCTAAGGTATTCAGTGGCTCTCGTGATCTCTCTCGGAGTTTTAATAATATTCAAATCATTTAGTACAATATTATGATGACTTAAGCTAATACCAGTGTTCTAAATAAGAACGCATGGACAAATAAGGATATTTGCAAAGTTCCTAACCTTCAAATACTCAGTCAACTTACTATGTCTCATAGGCCCTAATTGCTTCAAGGCAAAAATAAATTTCCCAGTTTTATTACGAACACACCTCGTGCGTTGGGCTTAATTACTTCCAGAAGCTTATACCTCCCTGGGTGGCTTCATGTAGACATCCGTATCAAGTTTCCCATATAGATACATGGTATTTACATTAGACGCATGCCTAGCTTACCCTCGACAACTTGATAGACTGATAAGTACCAAAACGTTATAGCATCCATAACCGGATAATAGGTCTCATTGCAATCGATACCTAATCCACAATATGATTGAGAAGCTCTACTTAGTTGAAAAGTATGAAGAACGTCAATTGATTGGGAAAAATAAAGCTTCAATTACTTAAAATATGAAGTAATTGCAAGAAAATCACTCCAAAAAGCCTTAGGCTTCCTCGGAACTCTTTCTAGATCTAACATAAAAAAAACATAACCTAGAAAATGACCTAGGTTCCCTTTATATACTAGGGAACTCAAAAATCATACAAAAATATATCTCAAGAAAAAGCAATGCTTGTGAATTAAAACAGCGCCAAAGTCGTTCAAACGAAAATGCAACTCGTTCGAACGAAAATAGGTCTTAGGCCAAAAATTTTGGGAGCATGTAAAAGGTCGTTCGAACGACTCCAAATCTCGTTCGAACGACTTGGATAAAATTGGTCTTCGACTCCAAAATGTCTCTAGATCCTCCTGGATCAATACCAGATCTCTTGAAAGAATTCTTGGGCAACTAGTCTTGCCTTGAACAAATTCTCTCTCCGAGTTAATCATGTTTCCGTACCATTCCCATTTATAACTGATAGGCTCAATGGTATCATTTCATATTATGTTAGCAACCTGAGCTCCGCATGGATTCCAAGCACCCATTTTGGCTAATGTACAACAACACAGTCATTTACAATAAATGGTTTTAAATCCTCATCTTTGATGGCAAGCACAATATCGAATATGAATATCTAGTCGACAAATTTCTATTAACCAGTCCTACGTTATACTTTTAAAGACATTTAATATATCGTGATCTTCTTATTATCATGTGCTACACTGGGCTTGTCTCGTAATACATCAACTGTTTGCGTAGCTACTATTGCCTCGTCGATGGGTGGTTTCATCCTCGATTAACCGACAATACCATTTGTCATATTTGTCCCATATTCTGCAGCTCCCCGGCTCAGAATACTTTCTTCCAATTGTGCTCCGCACTAAGCACGAGCCTCAGATTCGTTTGCACTACTAATTCCCCTGGAACATTCAGTTGTGTAGGTGTATTACTTGCAGGTAGATACACTTATGATACTTGAATAGTACCTATGAATGTGTTTGGCAATTCATTTGTGACCTATTGGAGGTTTTTAATATGTTAAACCTTATTATCTCTTAACTTATGTAAAAGTATCTAGATGAGACAATAATGGTATTTTCCAACTAATCTTGAAAACATCTTCAGTATTAATTGTCATATTTTCCCCCAATGCTGGGAATATCGTCTCATCAAAGTGACAATCTACACTACAGCATATACGTCGTCAGTGAGGCTTTAACTTTTTAGTGATAGATGTGAATCATAACCCATATAATGCCAGGGCGACATTGACGGTCCTATCTTCATACATTGTGGTGGTGCAATTAGTACCTCTATAGAACATCCAAATATTTGCCGATGGGCGACACGGGGCTCCGGCCCAGTTACTAGTCACTTTTGGGGAAAATTTTGATGACTTGCTATGGGATGAATCCTTATCAGTATTGTGAGAGTAAGAATGCATATCCCCCACACTAGTAAGAAGCTGTGATCGTAATAATAGTTGCCTAACGATTATCCAAAATTGCTTGATTAGGTTCTCCACCATAATGGTATGGGGTACTCACGATGCTCAATCATCTATCCCATTTAGCGGGAAAATAATTATCAAAAGCCTGTGAGTCGAACTTCCAGTCCCCGTCAAGTCGCATCGATCAACTTTGACCGGTTAATCCAAAAACTGAGTCTGCAATCGAATGATCTAAGTGAGAAGTTGTACTAACGTTGCATTCCTAGATTTTAATAATAGGCAAGCGTAAGACCATCTCTGAGATGTGTTTATTATGACTATCAATACTCAAATGGGCCATTATGTGGATGGATAGGTCCACATGTGTCTCTATAGATGCGTTTGGAGTAAAGGTTAGAGATCCCACTCTACCTTGGTCATACAAGGATAAAATAATAGACTTTCCTTAAAAGTAATCGTTACACATACACTCGCTGGATCTTGTCTTTTTTTAAGTAAAGTCAAGATGTAAACCCCATAATCCTTCTCACTATCCTAGCCCGGAGGAGTATATTGGAAACCGTTCTAATAGCGTAATCTAACCTTTAGACATGGAGGGAATGCACTGAACCTGATCTATCATTTTCTCTGATAGTCATTATGTGATAAATATTATCATGTATCTCCTTAAACTTAGTAAAATCCAACTAGATTTACTAGTGTATAAAGTGAACTAGATACCCTGTATTATATCGTTAAAGAGTAATAGCATGACACACTCAGTGTGTTCTATCATGTTGGTTCTGCTAATGATACTCATGATATCCCTGATGTACAAGGTTAAATACAATAAATATGCTCATATCTCAAAAAGATCGAGTGTGCAGTACTAATATCTCTTAGACATGTTTCGTCACTCATCTAATTATTAGTAATGCTCAATGAGCAGATAGATCTATAGGCAGATTGTATATAGTAGATCAGCTATCAGACATAGAATTTAACTACTTTGCAAGCAATAAATTTACAAACAAAAAAAAAAAAATCAAAGAACAATCTTATAGATAGGATACCGAACTAGTGCATGTCATGAGCATTCTATTAAATTAACCAGTGAAGAGTTCCTAACTCAGTCAGTGATAGTATTAATAAAGCAAAACTACTACTATACAACAAGTAAAGTTACTACTTGGTAATGCTCTCTAGGTAATATCAGTCATCTACTGAGAAGTTACTACTATTCATTCTTAGAACTTGATCTAAAGCTGTATTGATATCATGAGAGAAATCTATGACCACAGACTCTACCATGGTGAGGTCTGGGCCAGTTATGATTATGTTATAAGTCTGGGTACGGTAATTTATTATGAGATTATCATGCCCGCCTATCTCGTATCCATTTTAGAATTCTTCCTATTCTATTTTGGTCAATTGGTGAACTTTTTGTTTCCCTTACCTCGGGTTACTAATGGTTGGAATGTTAATCCTACTATTGTTACCACCTTTCGTCAATCCATGGTTATGACCCTATCCGCAACTTCACCTATCACTAAACCCAACATGGTACGACCCTGGCACGTGCTTACTCTTTGCAGGCATGAGCTTAAGGTTCCTAACCAGTAGCCTATTGTTTTGCCCAGAGATGAGTAAAACTTGAATTAGGTCTACGTGCACAGTAAGCTACCAATTGTTACCTTTGATGTACAATATTGGAAGCGTAAAAAATGTAATAGAATATTCCCAATATTTCTATTTACCTCAACTATTTGTCCATGTTAGATTTATAGTGGATTTGCACTGCCGAATAAAAATTATGCCGCAGTCATATAATACTAGATTAGTATAAGGTAGTTCATTATCAGGTCTTCCATAATATAAAGGCGAGGGTACAAATAAAGCTCATACTTTGTTATTTTAGAGACTCATTGTTCTCAACAATAGTATTTTCTAATTCTGCAATAGCAGATGGATGTTAGTATCCATAGAGGTCAAGTTTATTAATACCGAAAATAGAAATTATAGTATGGGAGGTACTCAATGTTTTGAGTGTCACCAACATTTATTATGCATGAAGATCAATACCAGTAATAGTACTTGATAAATATTCTGTGTATAAAGACAATTTATAGTAGTCAAGTCAGTGATTCCCAATCATTACTTGTAGGTGAACCGTGTTCATATCCTATTACTCATGAAATCCTATTTTAAGCACATGATTTACAATTATTACTTATGGTTCATAGTATATAGCGCAATGAAGTACATGATTCTCAACCATTACTTGCAAGTGAACCCTGTTCATGGCTTTATACTCCTGAGTTCCTACTAAGTGTCAAATCTCAACCTTATCTCGTAAAATGGTGATCTTAACTTCAAAGTGCATTTTAATAAAGTCTTAGCCAAGACAACTATTAAAAACCATTAGATGTTATGATCTTTATTCTAATAACTAGGCTATTATAATCCCTAAAGTTTGTATATTCTAACCAAATGACCCATTTGTCTCGAATATGAGGGGTATTAGATGTTTAACTGACAAGTGGTCCTGCTCTAAAGTCTGATGAGTTCATAAGATAGGTAGATTACTCATGCCTTTGAACTAACATTCTAGGGTACTATATATAGGTTGATATTAATGCCTCTATACCTCTAAATATTATCATGTAATATCTAATTGTACCTTGATACGTAAAATTGGTTCATCAGACACTAAGTTTTTAGAAATAAGACTAAGTCAATTCTCAATTAATCTCTAATTATTTATCCTTGATAATTAACCGTGATTTAGATATGACTCCCAATCATATTCTAAATTAGTCTTAGTTTTCGCATTATCTCTGATCTCTAATCATGATAATTAATATCCTAGAGGCATACTATTAATATCCTATTAGCTATCGTAAGATACTTAAATATGTATTAATCAATTTTATAATATCACATATAAGTTAGCCAATTTTTCTATACAAAGCACCCGTTCTCAAGAAAATTTAAAAATATTTTTCATAAAATAAAAATAAAAATGGATCCCCCAAGGGGTAGGTCTAGTCAATAGGAATTTTTCAAAAAAAATTGACTAAATTTGACCAAAAATTGAGATTTAAAAGTCAATTTTAATGTTTGAATTGGTCCTGGACCGGTCTGGCTTGGTCTGGGTCAAGGCCTGGACCGGGTTGACTGATTTGGACCAATTTAACCTGGTCAAACTGACCTAGTGACATGTGACAATGATTAATAACTGCCATGTGGCACAACATAGTGTTGCCACGTGTCGCCCAGAAAATATTGCCACGAGCTAACACGTTTCTCATGAACAGTACTGCATATTTCCATGGTGGGTCCCACTGCCATATCAGCTACCACATGTGAAACACGTGTCAACCACGTCAGCATGGGTGGACCTCACTTCCATGTCAGTATGTCATGTGCCATGCCTCGTCAGTAGCTGTGGACCCCACTGCCACGTCATGTCATATTAGCAGCTGTGGACCCCACCTACCATGTCAGTATGGTGGGTCCCATTGCCACGTGCCCTTGACACGTATTATTGTGGGCCCAGCCTCCATACTACATCAGTAATCAGATCTGGTTTATTTTTGGATCAGGTCTGATCCGGGATCAATTTCAAAAAATGGATCTGGATCTGATGACGTCATCATGATGTAATAAATATTTTTTTAAAAAATAAATAATAATAAACCCTAGCTGACGTTAGCATGACCTAATACGTCATTTTAAAATTAATTTTTGGTAGTGAACTACCCAATTTTTGCGTCAATTTCCCGGCGACAAGGACATCTCCCGAAGACGTGTAATATATGGATGTGATTTTTGTGGAATAGGCTATGTAACAAAATTAAGATTGCGTCAATCCGATAACCACATCGATTTCTATTTTAGTTTGAAAACAGGCCTTTTACAAGGGCAAAAAAACCATTAAAATAGCCCTAATAATTCTGAAAAAAATACATATTAATCCTAATATAGAGATTTACATATCATATATCATAGATCAAACAATTAATACATAAAAATTAAAATTGGTAAAAATTACCTCTCTGCAATGCAATTTTTTTTTCCAGAAAACTCTAATTGGAGAGCTCTTTTTATTTCTTTTGATCCACAAGCTATTTGCAGTGCTGATAACGTGTTGGATAATATCCTATTCTATCAGTTAATCAAAGTATTAACATGAGAGAAGAGTAAGATATTATTAATAATGAATTCTCTGTGTTCTCATAGGTCATATTATTGATAATGAATTCTTTGTGTTCTCAGATTTCAGGTTACAAGAACTTAACCCTTCTAGGTTATATACAATAACTCAAACTCTCCCCATAACTAATGGTTTATGGACTTATTTGGAGTCCAGTAGGACACCCCACCCTAGTTGGGTTTCTACCTTTGACCAGACCCAACTCCTAGCACAATTTACTTTGAGGGATTTGTGGGAGAAAATTCTTGATGGGTTGTCATTTTCCAAATGACATCATTTGAGATGGGTCACATGTAGAGATAGGTGCATACGTCCTCGCGCAAACTGGGTTTGTGGAAAATCTCTTTGTTGATAAAGGCCTTTCTAGCTAGGATACCAGGAAATATCTACAATATATTTTCATAGGCCAATATCGACAGATTGTCCTAAAAAAGGTTAAGTGAATGATTATCTCAGTGGCAGAGCCAGGGGTGTTCCAAGAAGGTCACTTAAACCCCCTGGCCGTCAGGAACCCCCTATATAGGTAGTGTTTTGCCGGAAAAAAGGTTCATTTAGTAAAGACCTGATAGATTTGAATCCCCTGGACATTTAATCATAAAGGGATACAGCCTTAGCGGTTCTTCCTAGTTATTGCAATTGAGTAGTCAATGGTTCAAGCCCTATCTATGACATAATTTTTGTTTATTTTTCTTATAAACTTGTAAAAGGTAGTTTAATGTACATGATATACGTTAATTTTACAGCAAGCTAGCTCAGATGGTTATTCGTAGTTAAAAGGCCAATCTTGAATACCACTAAACACTAGTACACGATGGAGGACCGAAGACGATAATACTCTTAACTACGATCGAGACCAAAACGTAGAAATAAGCCATTAATTGTGTATATAATCATTATTTGATTTGGTATAAATAATTCACTTATACTTTTTGTAAGAAAATAGAGAGTCATCGTTAGCTGTACAAGGCTGAAAAAATAGTTTTGGGTCTCCTTGGAAGAAAATGCAAACTATTCTTAAATGCAAAAACATGTGAAGAGTTAACGACTTTTACAACTTGGACTGGGACACTTAGCTTGATCTTAACCATGCATGTAACCCTATCAGTAATCCCAAGCAAATTGCTTGGTTAAAATCTCATGGGACAGATAAATTTTTGATTATTTGCACTCTGGTATACTAAGCAATGTCATATACATCTTCTTATGCTCTACCATAAGACTTAGATGATGACATCATATATCTCTACCACATATATGTATACATCATTGATCACATAAACACATGTCTATATCGACCACCTTAGTTGGCAAAAAGCCTTTTTCAATCGTTTTTGCACCTCTCCCTAGTCTAAACTCACTCGTAGCTAATGACAATTACGATCGGACATTTTTTATATGAAAGTAGACCGTGAATAACAATGCTTAATTTCTTATACACTAGGGATTTGTTAAGAGACCGAAAAAACTAAAAACTACAATGAAGCAATGTTAATAATGATTTAATTGATTCAATTGGACTGTATATATCATTTATCAATTCCATTATGAAATCTATCTTTTCGGTATTGTTATTTTTGCTTTTATGACCAAGTCCTACATGATAATAGAAAAATAAAAGCATCAATTATTTAGAGTTATACCTGTAAAAGGGCAGCTGCGTGTATATTATTTATCAGTTTGAAGGGGGAGTAAAAAAAGGGCATTTGGGTCTCCTAAAGGAATAGTGCAGACCACTCTTAAATGCAAAATGTGTGAAGGGTTTTGAACTTCTTTTATGCCCCCATCTACCTTCTCTCTCTATTCTTTTTTATATAAGAGATCAAGCAAACTGTCTTTAAACCTTTGTCTCAGCTGATCATTTCTAAGAACAAGAAGAGAGTAGAGGAGGATAGTGAGGAGTAGTTGCTAGCAAGAGATCACTTAAGAAAGAATACAAGAGAAGGTGAAGGTGAAATGGGAAGACCACCTTGCTGTAACAAAGATAATATGAAGAAAGGTCCTTGGACCCCAGAGGAAGACATCCTTCTTGTCACTTACATACAAGAACATGGTCCTGGAACATGGGGAAATGTTCCTGTTCAGACAGGTGAAGATTACTTGTCTATATGTCTCTAGTTTCTTCTTCTTTTCATTTGAATCTTATATTGATTTTGAAGCATTAGATCTTAAAGTCATCGATGTTGTGTATTCAGGTTTGATGAGATGCAGTAAGAGTTGTAGACTCAGGTGGACTAACTACCTGAGGCCCGGGATTAAGCGTGGCAAGTTTAGCCCTCACGAAGAGACGGCAATTATCCACCTTCAAGCTCTCTTGGGAAATAAGTAGGATTTTTTATTTTTGATATTTGGAAAAGAATATTAGATTTTGTGGATTTGGGTTGATCTTATATCCAGATTTTAAATTTTAAATAAAACTGTTTCGATATAATAGTCTCTTATATTTCTTTTATTTTTTATTAAGAGATAAATGTCGTATTAATGTGAATTTAATTCTTTGTGCAGATGGGCTGCAATTGCTTCTTATCTCCCTGAAAGAACTGATAATGACATCAAGAACTTTTGGAACACACATTTGGAAAAGAAGCTAAAGATGTTTCAAACATGTTCACAGCAGCAACAACCAATAATCCCAAAAGGTCAGTGGGAGAGAAGACTTCAAACTGATTTACACATGGCTAAGAAAGCTCTATCTGATGCCCTATCACTTGATACTAAACCCTTACCTATACCTGATTTGGAACCATCCAATGGGTATCACTCTTATGCAATGCCAACCCAAAAGAGTACTACTTATGCAGCAAACGCGGACAACATATCTCGGTTGCTTGCAAAGTGGATGACTAGCTCATTAAAATCTGGTGGTTCCTCCGCCTCTATTTCTAGCAACATTGTATCTCCCTTCAGTTTAGATTCTCCTGATGTCTCATGCTCCCAAGTTGTATCGGTGAAGGAGAACAATATCCTCTTCCTAGAGGAGAACACGCCTAACTTGGAGACCTCCCAAGTCCCTCTTTCATTGATTGAGAAGTGGCTGTTTGATGAAGGTATTGGTCAGGAATCACAGGACCTTATCGAAATGCCACATCAACACATTACTGCTGATTTGAATCCATGCGGTTAGTTCATATAGTCTTGGGGTATTTGAAGTTATGAATTGTCCATCTTTATTTTGGGCTAACTGATGGAGTTCCCCAAGGACGTAAAGTTGCAGAAAAAGAAAAGGTCCAAAAGAATAATGGGAATGTCTTCTTAATTTTCATGAGCATATACGTGCAAACGTTTTGGGTTTTAGATTATTTTTTGAGCTTTTAACTTAATGTTTATCATTTAGATATGTTGATTGGCAAATTAGATTCGATTTGATTAATAGTATAAAACCTAAACAGTAACTAGTCCGACTGGGATTGATTCCATCGGTTTTTGGAGAAACTGGGTTATATGGGGAGATACTATAAACGGGATGGACAAACCAGGATAGAGAATTCACCAATTCGAGGTTCGAAACACGATCAGAGAACAATATTTCGATCATTTTAGTTAAGTTGGTCGTTATGATATTTTCCCTTGTTTGTGGACCGGACCATTATTACCTGAGAAATAAATTGGCATTACTACGGTAAACCTTGAGTGACCTCTAGCATATAATCGCATTTCACACATGTCATGGATACTCAGACATGGATGCTTGGCTTACCGGTTGTGTATATCACTCTCCCTTTGAGGTGGACCATGGGGTCTACTTAAACCTTGACTTCGATCTCATAATTAAATACAGGCTTGCCTTGAGAATAAAAGAGAACTATTTCATAATGTGCATGTGCATGTGCATGTGCATGTGCATGTGCTTTTATATTTATGTAATGACTTATCGATCACGATCAAAGGACATTGACAATATGTTTTTTCCTTTAATTTTGATGGTTTGGATAGGACAATAGCACAGTATTAGAACCGTGGCCCATAGGGCGGATTTTGATGTCATTTCCACTTAGATTTGTCTAATTATTATTGGGCTGAGTCCGAGTGAGAGCTGAAATTTAAGCATTCACTAGATTGATTTAGGATGAATATAACGGTATGTCTAATGGCCTAATTTCGTACTAGCTTAAAATAGCTTGAAATTAGTTTTTCCACCAAATGTACCTGTGACAAGGATTAGTATAATTCGATATAAAAATGACACATGCGATTAGCGTTGAAACCTTTGAATAGATAAAAGCCACGACCTCGACTTGAGGATTTAGTAATTGTAACTTTAGTGCTTAATGCTAATGTTTGATCACAAGTTAATGATCTCTTGAGATAGAGAAACTTGGTCTTGTAGTGCAAAATTCTTGGTTCTTTCTCTTCTGGAACTCATCATTTTTATAGACCTCACTCTCAGTTCGTTATCGTGTAGAGGTGCGTTCTTCTGAAAATAGGGCAGGTGGTAGATGAATGTGTAACTGTTAATTCGTGGGAGACATGTGTCTTTAACTTGTTCATATTTTCTGTAGTGCTCGATCCACGTTCTTTATCTGTTGGTCCTGGTATCATTGCTGATTGTGTGAGTCTGGTATTGAGGTAGTTCGAGTTTGGCATAGGTCGAGGGACAGGTCCCTATAATTGCCCATCGCATCTGAAGGCACAGGTGACTTTAGTTGAGAAACGTCTAGTGAATGTTTGTGTTTTGAAATTTGAAAAAGGTATATTGTGGAATTGGACTGGTTTGGGACTTATGACTTATGTATTGAAGACTGGATTTGGCATTTATTGCGTTGGAAATAACTGATGTATTTGGTTTTTGTCCCAGTAAGTGCTGCATTGAATGATGATCGCTTTGGGAATTCTTCCTTGCATTGAATGTTGTTCTTCTATAAATACTGCTGATATGGTATCATCCGTTATCCCTCTAAAAGTACTTTGTCTTTGTTTTCCTATATTAATAATGGTGACTACTAGATGTCAATTATACGAAGCTAGGGTTCTTGCTGAAGTACAGAAGCTTCAGTTACGATATTTTGGCAACCAACCTTTGGATTTGCCCACTCCCCTACCTGTTTCTCTGACGTATCATGGGATGACAGATGAGGAAGCAGCGGAGGCTGAGAATGACTACTATCAAATGTGATAGTTCCATCATTTGATTCGGTCAGGTGAGTAGCGTCGGGTATGTCTGCGTCTTCTTACAGAAGATGTTATTAAAGGGGCGGATGAGGAAGTCGGCATATGTCCCAAGAAGTACTGCCGTTATCTTGCGAGTGATTAGGCTCCGCAGAAGGTGGTCTATTCTTCTTTCCCTGCCTTTCTGAGGCGATGGAGGTTATGGAGGAAGTGATGGTGGTGGTGGTGGTGGTGGTTTCAGATTTGAAGTATGCTTCTACCCTTCGAATTTGAAGTATGCTTCTATCTATTACAACCATCTTCATTTTCTTGAAGAAGTATTTCATGCTGGAGAAGCTTCTAGTTTTGGAGTTGAAGTATTGTGGATAACTGCGAGATATATAACCTGTAGATTGATCTATATAAAGTATCTGATATATTGTGCTATTTGTAAAGTATTCTATAAGGAATTTTTGGGCTAATAAAAAGGTTTTGCGGCAAATGCGTTAATTCATCGAACTAGAAATTAACATGGTAAATTAAAAAATTTGGTAAATCGATCTATGTGTGATGGAAATTATTATATATATATATATATATATGTGTGGAATGTACAAAACATTAATTCTATAGAACTAAAAGTCGAGTAAACCGAGCTGATGAAACAAAAAATTTAACCTGTGTGGATATGGGTGTAATTAAGGTAAAATATGTGTAATAGAGTTTGAGATTAGTTCGAAAAACATATGGTTGAAAATCTCATATATGTGGAGTTCGCTCTGAGAAGATGGACTCAAATAAATTGTTAGCGTGATTTGAGGGTGTGGAATTTAGGGATAAGGGATATTTGATATGTATCATTCTATACGCTGAATGGGTGGGGATTTGATATGATCATAAACGTTGGGTATAAATAAGATTGAAATAGTAGTTTTAAGGAGGAAAGATGGTGAGGACTCGTTCTCAAAGAGCTCGGCATGCGTCTGAGGGGCGTTTAGCGATAAAGGTTGTTAAAGTTGGTAAGAGAATATTTGGGAGGCTATATTATGATGCCAATTTGCCTTAATCTGCAATACAGTTTGATGGATTGACTTTAAAGGAGAAGGAGAACGAGGTTGGGCATCACTTTTGGTGTGAGGCATTTCGTGAATTGATCATTGAGCCTAAAGCTCTAAAAACTATGGTGAAGGAAATTACTCTGGAGAAAATATCTGAGGAAGATGAGAGGATTGCTTGGAATGTACTCATCAAGTGTGGTGCTCCAGGGCATCTTGGTTGTTTTATGTGTGACTATGTTTGAGAGGGTGATATTCTGTTAGTTCGAATAAATATAAGTAAAATAGACTGATTATACTTATGTTCTAAATTTTCTCCTTGCTTGGTATGAATATTGTTGAAAATAAATATTTGAATTTTGAACTGGTATAGCATTGGAAATGACGTCAGAAGATGTATAATAACATGACTAGGAGAAAAGTGAATAGATTATTATTTTATTATTAGAGACAAAGTTCGATTACGTGTAAGGGGAGTGTTGCATCATGAGTGTGGGAAGATGTGAGAGTGATTTGGGTAAGAAAGAGAAAAATATATTTAAATATAGGACTTGGGGTAATGATGGAAATGCGTTTTAACCCAAAAAGTATAAAACGTCTGATAGGAACAGTGGAAGGGACGTCCTGCTTCCAAAACTGAGGGCGGCTTGTGTGAGCCCCAATAACTGCCAGTGGTTGGAGAGAGAAAGTATAAATACCATTTCCTCTTCTTCATCCAAACATTTTCCAAAAATAGGGAGACGAAAAGCTAGAGAGAGATAGAGAAAGAGGAAAAATTGGGTTGTAGAGAATATAGGGAGATAGCAAACGAGAGTAGTCATCGCTGCTAAAGGGAAAAAGGTCGTACCATTGTTGAGATTGAGAAAAAACTCTATTTGCGCCATGCTGCTGTAAAAGAGGAGGCGCTGGAGATCCTTGATTAATTTTCTGACATTGAAGGTAAGTGGGCTACTCATTATTTTAATGTTGTGTATTGATAATTATCGCTGTTGATTTGTATGAAGAATACTAGTTTGATGTATTTATGAAATTTGAAATATTTGTTATTTTAGGAAACTTGGAAAAGTGGTTTTGTGGGATTGTGATTGTGGAGTTTTATATGTGACTGTATTACGTATAAATATATATAAAAAGAAAATATAAAGAAATTTGACCGGAATACCTGGACCTTTATGTAGGTAGAGGCTTGAGAAAGATCTGTAGAAATAATCCTCATCTTCGAGCATATTGTGGAGATGGAGACTTCAACCTTTAGTCATTTGATTGATGAGGTACTTGTAGTATACACTTCTGTGGGCGGGCAAATAAGTAATAGCTCGAATAGGGTATAGTTAGAAGTGAATAAATTATCGTTTCCAGACTTTCCTGGTAACTATTTACCATATCCTGTAGATTTAGATTTGTTCAATGAGTTTTGTAAAATTAAAGGCAACTAGCTAGGTGGTGTATGGGGTGAGGTGATAAAACATGTAGGGAGGTTGTTTAGGGGGTGTACCATTGAAAATGAGGAGCAATACTTTTTTTTGCTTCCTTATTTGAAGTAGGAGAGACGTGAGAGGGGAGTGGACGAGTCAATCTCTTTTGAGTACTTCAATGGGGGTATCAAAAGTGATTTGGATGAGGGATTATTGTGTTATCTTGCCCAGTTAGATTTTGGGCTGATGGTTGCTTTAAGCAATTTTCCTAAAGGTATTTTCAATGCTATTGAGGCATTCCCTGCCCAGCTGAATTGAAATGTGTGGGAGGTAATAAATGTGTGCCATAATCTAAATAGAAGGTGGGCATTTGAGGGGGTGGAGAAGAAGATAATCCCTTTAGATATGTAATAGTATTATACTGTAAAATATTATGCGGCGACGAGGGGCATTTACTTTTCTTCCAGTTTCTCTTGACGTCTGTTCTTTAACCTAAATTCGACAGGACGAGTGTGGAATGATAACCTGATATGGATGAAAGAAGAATGTTTCCAATGAGTGGATGAGGAACCCATGGACCTTATATATAAAACTATGATGAAAAGTAAGTGTTGTGTTGTGATATCGAACTGTTATTATTGTGTTAGCATCCTGTACATATGTAACAATGTTTGTGTTTATGCAGATCCTCATTCTCAAGTTACGAAAATGTAATTGCTGATTAATACAATAGCTCGAGAAGGATCGGAGCTCAAGATTACATTGGGGGTGCTCGAGATAAATAAATTCAAGAGGGCGAATAGTAGGTCGATAGAGGAAAGGCAACACCGGACGTCAGAGCACTTCCAACACTAGTAAAGTCTACACCGACGTCTCTCAAGCTGAAGCCTGTGGGGGCTATATCGAGCAAATTAGTTCAACAACGTACGAAGAGGAAGCTGAAAACTGATGGTTCGAATTAGGCGACCATGGAGGGTGTGGAGGTCGCAATGTGTTTAAAATAGAGAAAAGTGGATACTCCTGTTTTAGTAAACATGGGGAAGGAAACTGGGAGTAGCCCGGTTGTGTAAGATAAGTTGGTGGCTATGTAGAACAATCTGAGGGTGGCAGCTCAAAGGTGCTGAGGGTTTGGACATGTCCGTGAAATTGGAGCTTTGTAGGGTAAGTATAATACTTTGATTTGTTTATTCTTGTGTAATCTCGAACTAAAATGTTCTTTTTGTTGTCGGTTTCTCACGTGCTGAGAGGAATTTGCCTCGGGTACGAGAATGGGAAGAATGAGTTCGAGAAGAGAATTGCTCAGCTTGAGGCAGACTTAGTACATGAGAGGGAGCGTTCGAACTCGGTAATAACAGATTTGAAGAATTTATTCCAGGTCGCTATGCGTAATCTCGCTGCAGAGGCAAAAAAGAATGTAGAGGAAGTTGCAGCTTCCCGTGACAACCTTGGTTAAAGGCTCCAGGAGGTTAGATATTCTATGGTCGATATTAAGGCAATAATGGAGGGAAGTTTTGTGGAAGTGGAGGAGGACGAGGCAGAAGAGGAGCCCGATATTGAAGGTAGAGCTCCTCAGGAGACTGTACAAGGGTTAGATGCGGTCTTGGTGAGGACTGATTTAGAGAACCGAGGAGGAGAGGATGAGAAGGTTGAGTAAACAGTGAAGTTTGTTTTGTAAATGGAAGACTATTATTGTATGGAATACAATTGGAGGATATTTATGGAGTAGTCTAAGATATGCTATAAATATTAATTTGTAGGAACTGAAAGGTTTGCGCCTCAGAATTGAGGATTTAGAGAAAGAGTTCGCTAAGGAGCAAAGCTCTTCAAAAACTCTGTTGACTTCACATACAAAGCTTCAGATTAAAACAAGCTAAAATTTTTAGAATAGCTCTATATGTAACTTCTGTGGGTTAGCATAAGAGTTTAGAGAAAAGTAATGAAAAATAAAAATTACTATAGGTTAAAAACTTTGGAGGTGCTGTATCATAAAAAGTGAACAATAGAAACCCAAGAAATGCATAACCACATCTTTTATATTTATTTTTGGAAATGTAATAAAAGGAATGGCAGTGGTAAAAATGTATACCTTGAAATAGGGTAGAATAATTTGGTATTGTCACCAGGTTGAGAAAACTTTGTAGTTGGATGGCTTAGTAGCATCTCGTTTTGCTGGCTCATAATATATAGAACTCTGTTAGATTTATGAGTAATGTTGTGAACTATAGTATATTGATTGTATCTGTGAAGTATTGTTGAATCGATCTATTTGTGGAGGCCGAGTTAGAAGCTGTTCGAGCTAGAGAAGAATATACTCTTGAATGCAATTATCAGTGTAAGCTCAATTCTGAAAGGATGACAAAGGCAAGTGAAGATAGCGCAGATCAATATGTCAAAGTGGAGACTAAGCTTACTAAGGCAGAGAAGACTATGAATGACCTGACCGAGCAGATCAAAAGTAAAGATGCGAAAAAGGAAAAACTGCAGGGGGAGGTCGTTAGTGCACAAAATGAAGTGGCAAAGTTAAAGAACACAATAAAATGATTGGAAGCAAGAAGCAAGGAAGCGGATGTCGCGCAATACCGTATCAGAATGCTAGAGGTTCAACCAAAAGAACTGAAAGATAATCTTGCTAGTTTGAGGGGGTAAATGGATAAGAAGGAAAATGAACTGGTGAACGCTAAAGCTGGCTTGGTTAATGCCAAAAGTTAAGTGAAGAAGTTGAATGATGCGATGCAAGTAAAAAATATTAGTCTTCAGAGCACTCAGAATCAATGTGATAAACTTAATGAACGAGTGGCAAAGTTGAAGGCGGACTTGGCAAGTTTGCATGACAAGAAGGTCGAGGGTGGAGAGAGGCCGAAGAAGAGAAAGAATGATGCCGCGGTGGCGACTGCAAAGGGTGATGTGGTTAATACCCAAGCTCAAATTAAAGAGTTGGAGGTAAATTTAGTTTTTGCTCGAGCTGCTGTAAGGAAAGCAAATGAACAAGCTAGAGAGAGTAATGATTGGTTAGAGGTTTTGCTCCTCAAAAAGAAAGAGTTAAATGAAGTTATCCAGAAAAAGGATAAGATGTTAAAGAACTCTAGTGTCTAGGAACATGATGTAAATGATGTGGAGTTAGCGGTACTACGCAGTGAATTAGAGGAGCTAAAAAAGAAACATTGAGCTGAACAAGAGAAGTCGATGGGATTGGTATCGCAATTGACTGATGCAATATCGTGCTTAGAGAGACATTTAGAGCGAGCTAATATTCATTACGTTCATTTGGACAAATATCATAAGAAAATAAAGACAAATTTTGCTGAGTTGGCCGTTCCGAACCGACACAGGATTTCCATGTAGGAGGTACACTCGAGGGAGATAATGCAGTAATTGCCTATTTTGTAGAAGAAGTAAATAGACTGGAGTTCGAAGGGGATACTTTGCATGATTGTTTGAGACTTAAAGGTTATATTTGCAATGCTTAAGTAGATCGAGGGAATTGTCTGAACTCTATGGAAATTGATATAGGCCCCATTACTACAGAACGAGTAAAGCGTGGAAGAGATATTATAGCTGCTCGAGCGTAAGATTTTATGGCTTCAAAACCTTCCATGGTAGGGAAAAGCACAGCAAACCTTCTGCAAGAAAAACCTGCATAAATGACCTGTTATTTCTGTATGAGCGATAAAAGCTAGTGTTACCTATGTTTTATCATGTATCTAAGAGATAGTAGAAATCATTGATTAAAAACTAGTATGACCTTTGTTTTAATCGCTGATATTTGTATAGATGTATCGATCGAAAGCTAGTATTACTTATGCTTTAATCTTTAAGTTTAGATGTAACCATTGAAAGCTAGTTTTACCTTTGGCTTAATCTTTAAGTATAGATGTATCGATTGAAAGCTAGTATTTCCTTTACTTTAATCTTTGAGTATATATGTATCGATTGAAAGCTCGTGTTACCTTCGCTTTAATCTTTGATATTTAGTAAATACTACATGTATGTCTGTAGAGAATAATGTGGGGAAAAACTTGAAAGTTTTTATTGAGTAGAAAAGAATGTATAAACGGTTAGAGATTGGAATCTCGCTTATGGAATGTAAAGAATAAGAATAGAAGTATTTTGTACTTGGGAACTAGGAACTTAACGATAATATTGTTTTAATCTCCTAATATTTCAAGGGTTAGGTGTTTGAACGCCTTTCTCTGTCATGAGATAGTAGGATCCAAGGCCAGTGTGACCAATGATCGGACCTTCCCAATTTTTTATGAGCTTTCCAGCATTTAACTCTTTTTAGCTCTTAGGGATTTCTTTGAGGACTAGATCGTAGATTTGGAATTTACATCTTCTGACACCTCTGTTGTATGAGCTGGCTAGCATATGATGATAACGACCCAAGTTGGCAATAGCTCGAGCTTGAGTTTCATAAATCTAGTTCATATTACAGGTTAGCTCAAACTCATTTTCTTCATTTGTTAGCTCAAGATCTTTGTCAGGGTGGTAGTATTCTGTTGGAATGATGGCTTCAGTTCCGTAAGCTAGGAGGAAGGGGGGATATCCAGATGATTGTCGTGGTGTAGTACGGTATGCCCATAAGACATGGGGTAGTTCCCGCATCCAATTTCTTTTCATTTGTGATTGAAGCCTCTTCTTGATTCCATCCACAATCATCTTGTTGGTGATTTCGGCCTGTCTATTTTCTTGGGGGTAGTATAGATTAGATGAGGAATGAATGATGTTGTGTTTGTTGAGAAAAGCCACAACTTTTTCTCTAACAAACTATGGCCCGTTATCGATCCGAATCAGGTGGGGGTATCCAAACAGTACGATAATATGTTCCCAGATAAACGAGATGATTTCTTCTTCTCTAGTTCGACAAAGGAGAACTGCTTCCACCCATTTTGTAAAGTGATCTGTTGCCACGAGTAAGAACCTTCGATTACTCAGCGTATTAGGAAATTCTTCCCCCAGATCGAGTGCCCACCTCTCAAAAGGCCAGAATACCTTGCTCGCATGGAGTTCAAGTACAGGTGCGCGTATCATGTGTCTATGTCGTTGATATGCGTCGCATCTTCTTGAGTATTCCTCTGCTTGATTTCACATTCCCGACCAGAATACTCCTTGTGTAATCGCTCTATTGGCAAGTGATCGACCTGCGATGTGGGAGCCATAAGTTCCTTTATGTAAGTCTTTGAGTATTCCATTTGCTTGTTGCTTGGAGAGGCACTTGAGATAAGTCCCTGTTACCGATCTTTGATATAAACGGCATGTCTAAAATGTATAACATTTCAAGTTTTCGATCAACTGTCTACGTTCATTTTGATCTTCTGGAAGGGACCCGTCACATTCGTTCTCCGAGCCGAGATAGGCGATAAAAGGCTTCCTCCAATCGTCATCTTCCTCTTCATCTTCCCCAGTGTTGATCGCACATACAGAGTGGAGATCAATGCTGGGGGTTGATATCACTTCGATTTGGAGGTATCGTGCTTCTGTACCCAAGACCCTAGCCAAGTAAGCTAAGGAATAGGCGTGTCTTTTTTCCCCTCATGGTAAATAGTCAAGAGTAGCTTTTTTGAATATGCCCATTCTGTCTGTAACGAAGGCGGCATAATCAACCATCTTATCATTTTTTCTGTATTGCTCGGAGTAGTAGTGGACTATGAGTAATGAATCTGTATAGACTGACAGCTCGAGAACTCCGAGTTCGAGAGCTAAATCGAGCCCATGAATAAAAACTTTGTATTCTATGACATTATTCGAGGCTTTAAAATCTAAGCAGATTAATTTCTCGATTCTACCGTTTGATGGAGTAATCAGTACGATTCCAATACCTGACCCTGCGGGTCATGCTGAGACATCTATAAAAAGACTCCATCCTTTTCTGGCAACCTATTCAACTCGTTCGTCGAAGGGTTTGGTAGGTAGATCTTCTGCTATTTCATCTGTGAGATTAGGGTTGTACTTCTCCCAATCTAGATCTTCTACAGGAAAATCGGCTAGAAAATTTGCAGCTGCTTGACCTTTTTCTGAATGGCACTGTTCGAATTTGATATCATGTTCTCCCAAGCTTACAGACCATTATTGCACTCTTCTTGATTTCTCATTTTTAGATAGAATTTCTCGGAGTGGGTAGTTCATCATAACTTTGACAGAATATGCTTGGAATTAGTTCTTGAGCTTTTGTGAAGTGTAAACGAGAGTTAGAAGGAGTCGCTCAATCTTGGAATATCTTGTTTCTACTGGAGTGAGGGTTTTGCTGATGAAATACACCAGCTTTTCAACCTTTCCTTCAAGTCAAATGAGGACCGAGCTACGGGAGTTTTCTGTAACTGCAAGGTAGATAATCAATTCCTCATTATCTATTAGGGTACTCATTATAGGAGACATCCCCAAATAGGTTTTGAGTTCTTGAAGAGCTCCCTTGTATTCCTCTGTCCAATTGATCTTTTTATTGGGTTGAATCTTTCCTTGTTTAGTACATCCATGAAGTAATATGAACAACCATCGATATCGATCTGAAGACATAGAGATAAACCGATTGATAGGGCGATCTTGCTGGCGAGTTTTTAAACATCTTTCTTTGTTGTTGGAGATGGCATGTTGAGTAGAGCTCAACTTTGATCTGGATCGGCCTCAATCCCTTTCTTACAGGTGAAATATGCCAAGAATTTGCCTGAGTGTACTCCAAATTGAAATTTATTAGGGTTGAGCCTCATTCTATATGAGCGTAAAATATGGAAGATCATATTAAGATCTATGATATGATCCTTCTTCTGTAAGCTTTTACATAGTAATAGTAGGTCATCGATGCATACCTCAGCGATCTTCCCCAAGTATATTTTGAACATTGTCGCCGGCATTCTTTAGTTCGAAAGGCATGACTCTGTAATAGTAGAACCCTCTTTCAGTGATGAGAGTGGTCTTTTCCTGATCGTCGTCTAGAAGGGGTATCTAATTTTATCTGGGAGCAACATCCATCATAGATAAGAACTCATGTCCTGCCATTGAATCGAGAATTTGATGAATGATTGGAAGAGGGAAATTGTCTTTTAGAGTCTATTTGTTTAGATCTGTGAAATCTATGCAAACTCAGACCTTCCCATTCTTTTTTAAAACTGCGACAATGTTGAAGATCCAATCTGGGTATTTAGCTTCTCGAATGAATCTAACCTAGGTTAATTTATTAATTTCACTGTTGACTTCATCT
Organism: Kingdonia uniflora; assembly: GCA_014058105.1. Lineage (NCBI taxonomy): Eukaryota > Viridiplantae > Streptophyta > Magnoliopsida > Ranunculales > Circaeasteraceae > Kingdonia > Kingdonia uniflora. The sequence continues at coordinate 4,116,291 of JACGCM010001854.1, forward strand.
CGAAGATGGGGCGATAGTCTTCTCTATTTCTGCTTAACTGCCATAGAGTTGTTGTTGATGGTCAATCTATGACAACCTTGGTTGGGTAGACTCCTGGCATTTCTTCGAATGTCCAAGCGAAGACGTCACGATTTAATTTTAAAAAGTGAATGAGAGCCTCCTTTTTGTGTTGGACCAGCTTAGTACCAATATAAGTACCTCTACTAGGTCTATCAATGTCTATGTATTCGGTAGGTTCTTATGTTGAAGGCTGGTCATCGGTGTGACCAGCTTTCTGCAATTGATATGCAGCAAATCTGTTAGATGTGTTATGAATGGAAAATATGGTATTATCGTAAGCTTAAGAAAGCTTATGACTGCCTTTGTTTTCATAGATGTCGTCGTTGTGTTTGAAACTAAGTGCTTGATGGTACGTAGAAGTGATTGCTTCCATGTTGTGAATCCAGCAGCGGCCCATAATCCCTAAGTAACAAGATTTAGCATTGATGATGTAGAACACGACGTCAATTGTGGTAGGTCCAACAGTAATGGGTAGGATGATCTTTCCTAGTCGTTCTTCCTTAGATCCATTAAACCCATTGATATTGATGTCACTTGGTATAACCTGATCGGTTAATCTCATTTGTATAATTGTACTCTTAAAGAGGATTTCGGTACCGCTACCAATATCAATCATCATGGTATGCATGATGATTTTCTTTATCTTCAGCATGATAAATAGAACATCATGATAAGGAAACTTGACGTGACTGATATCGCAATCCTCAAAGGAAATCCCATGATGTTAATGTCTTAATTCAGGAAGGATTTTAACTTCTTTATCCTGAACGGTAAGGTCGCATTATTCCGTTAATCTCCTTCGCTTGAATCTGGTTGAGCTGCTAATTTGATGGATGTCGATCATGTTGTTGTGGCACTTATGGTATAAGTGTTTTTCCTCATACTAATCTTAAACTTGAACTACTTCGACCTATATCTTATAGCTTCCATTTTTGTATCCTTCCAGGTCGATAATGTACTCGTGCATTCTCTTATCTTTGAAAATATATTCCAGTAACCTCTATAAAACATAACAGTTGTCAATTTTATGATGAGTTACCTTGTGATACATGCAGTATGGTTTGCCTTCGATTGGCTCCAGTGGTAGAGAGATACGATAGAACTTGTCTTTCACCAATATGGGAAAATAGATGATATCCAGACATTCATATGTGGGAGGACCAGTTTAGGTAATAAATTGTCTTTTCGAGATTTGCCTGTGTCTGATTTAGCACATTTTTGAGCACCCTGGCCCTTTTTTGATTCATTGTTGTGATCTGTGTTTTGACCTTTCGTGGTATGGATGAATTTAGTTGATTTACGCCTGTCGGTCATCATCCTTTCAAGGTCAACATACCCATTGACCTTGGTAATCATGTCTTCCAAGGTTATGGGTTTGTTCAAGAAGAGATGTTCCTTCGCTTTGTAATCAATCTGTAGTACATTAGTAAATGGAGAAACAACTATTTTCTGATCGAGATTGTCAACTTTCCGTGCGAGCACTAAAAACTTATTTACAAAGACCTCAAACATCTCTCCTTGAGACTTTTTAAGACTAATAAGAGTGTATATATTCTCTTCCTTGTCTCTATTATGTGCATACATTTTGACGAAGATCTTCTAGAGTTGGTCAAATTTGATGATGGAATCTTTAGGTAAATAATGGAACTACCATAGTGGTTATCCCTGTAAGCTTGTGGCGAATAGACGATATGGAATGAGGTTTAGATTTGAATATAATCCCAATGAATCATGGAATTGTTGAATGTACTCCTTCGGATCAGTGTTTTGTATTTACGTATTTTGGGAGTATGGAACCCAGTTGGTACTTCCATATCAAACAATTATTTGGCAATCAAACTACCGTGTAACTTTGTTAAATCATCCATATTGCCTAGAGTTTGATCTTCAATCAACTCCTTGATACGTTGATCTATGTGTTCTTGTGTGACATACTGACGTAGTGCTTGAGCGACTAGGCGTGTGGATCGGGAATTATAAGTACTGGTGCCCTCGCTCAAACGTTCACGAACTAGCATCCTTGGTTGAGGTCGTTGCTCCTCTTCTTGACTCTTGGAGAGCTAGTGACCTTTACTAATGTCAGACTGATCTTCTCATCCTAAATAAATTAAAGCTTGCGGGTTGTTATAAAGACATCTAGAAATGGCTTTGCTAGTTGCTCCTCGAGGTCCAAATCTCTCCTGTACAGAAAATCAGGAGTTTTCTGGGATCTGATCACCATCTCTAGCAAGGGGAGCTTGTTGATTTTCTTGCAAAGCTTACAAGGCAGTCTGCATCATTTTCATCTTTTCTTCATGTCGCTTGAATTTTCTTTGACGAGCTTGACGCTTGCTCTCAAGTTTTTATTCGTGGAGCTCGCGGTCATGAACTAGCTGATACTCGAGCTCATTATGTTTATCAGTTTTCGCGTGTAGGTTTGCCCTTAGTTTGGTAAGCTGATCTGGTTTGACTAAAAGATCGAGCTGAACTCCAGTTGCCAGTCGCTTGGAAGTGACCATGATTAAAAATGGATAGTTAAGTAATTGTATGCCTTAAGATATCATAGAAATATCTTCTTTTCCACAGATGGTGTCAAATGCAATGGCCTAATTTCGTTGTAGCTCAAAATTAGCTCTTGTACCAAATATACCTGCGACAAAAATTAGTATAATTCAATATAAAAATGATATAGGCGATTAGCGTGGAAACCTTTGAATAGCTCAAAATCACGACCTCGACTTGAGGATTTAGTAACTGTAACTTTATTGCTTGAGGCTTATGTTTGATTATAAGTTCATGATCTTTTTTTTTATTTTTCTTTGAACGAATATGGATTTTATGTAAATATCAAAAAGAGCTACAAGTGGAGGACATAAAGCATTGCCACTAGTCTATAGTCGAACAGTGGCCATGCCTAGTTTATCTATGAAATAAGATGCCCGAATTTGACGTGGGAGAGAGGCCGCCGTCCAAAAGAGGGCTGGTCGTTGGGAACTGCCAAGTTTGGAGAGGCTATCAGCTGTTCCATTTCCTTCCCTTTAGGTGTGTGTCATGCTAATGTTTAGCTCTTGTCCTAGTTGGGTGATCATATTCCAAATTGCTCTATACTTGGCAGGGCAGCGGTGCGTGCGCTCATATCAATTTACTATGAGTTCGGTATCTACCTCGACGATAAGCGGAGGCCAATCTTGTTGTTTGCAGTATAGGAGGCCATGGAGTACAACATACATTTCTGCGGCTGTATTTGTCCCTTGGCCAGGAGCTAGGCTAAACCCGTGCATAAGATCATCCCGGTGATTACGGATTATCCATCCTGTACCACTCATACCAGAAGGAAGAGCGGAACCATCACTATTTAGTTTGAAGTATCTAGGAGGTGGGAAAGTCCATCGGATCATAACAGGCCGTTTGGAGCGCACGGAGAGCCGAACCAATTGTAACACTTGAAGGGATATGAGATCGCTGAAGTTACTATGTTGTGTTATTTGTACCTTGAACATGATCTCTAATAGGTCTTTGTTGATAGTTCGGATAATGGTTGAAGGAGATAATGACTTGTCCTCGAACCGATTAGTGCATCTAGCTTTCCAGACGTCCCAGATAATGAAAGTCGGAAGAACTCCTCGAACAATGCTTATTTGAGTTCTTGAGCTAGAGAAATTTTGTCTTGTAGTATTAAATTCTTGGTCATTTCTCCTCTGGAACTCATCCTTTTTATAAACCTCACTCTCAGTTCGTTATCGTGTAAAGGCACGTTCTCCTAAAATTAGGGCAGGTGGTTGTTGAATCTGTAACTGCTAGTTCGTGGGAGACAGGTGTCATTAACTTGTTCATAATTTTTATAGTGCTCGATCCATGATCTTTATCAGTTTATGGGCCATGTGTTATTACTAATTATGTATGTCACGTGTATAATGCATGAGTATGGTATTGAGGTAGTTCGAGTTTGGCATAGGTCGAGGGATAGATCTCTACAGTATGATTGTCACATGGACCATGCAAATAATATGGTTAGATTATGTTTTAATAGTTGGGCATGGCTGCCTAGACCCCTAAAATAGTCGTCCTCACTCATATAGTTTGGACCTAGAAGCCCTATTCTCCAAGTTCGCCTTTGGCTCCAGAAACCTCAGGATCAGGGTCAATCTAATTTTATAGTACCATGAGAGCCTTCTTGCTTATTCAATTATAAGAGCTCATAGGTCCTAGAGTTATAGTTGAACTGGTTTAGATTATCAATAGTTGTATGAGAAAAATATTAGCCATGTTATAGGAGAATTACAAACTTTGTTGTCCTATCATGCATTTGCCTTTATTCATTATAGTGATATTGAAGGTGGTAGCTGTAAGAGCCTAAATTCGGGACTCAAACTTAGTTTCTCACACCAAAGATGGATAGAACACTAGTAATAACAAATAACTACTGATACATAAGAATTAGCTTAGAAACCTCAACCTCCTCGGAGGATTTAAAAAATGAGAATGTTATTCATCTCGCGATTACAAGTTACATACAATATTCTGGATATTATTATATAGGGAAAAATCTCTCCTCTAGCTGTCCTTCTTTAGTTTTATTTATAGGCTTCTTATTTAGTCTGTTTAATGACCACTATCTCTTTTTAATGATGGACGTTACAAAGCAGTTTTGATGAGTCTTTGCAACGGTTGCATAATGGTATGAATGATTCTTATTTCTTCTAACGGTTCTTTAATGAGTCATCACTGTAGCATGTCTTCTTGTGATAGTCGAGTCGAGTCGAGTTACTTCTTGGAAGGTCATTTTCATACATGAGATCGAGATTGGGAGTAAGTCCTTACAATCGCCCCCTTTCAACTAAAAGCACTTGTAGCTTTAGTTGAGAAGCTCGACCAAGGATCTTTTACTCTTGCTACAGTCTAGAAATTGATAAAGTTTAGTGTGGCTATTTAATGCATGTTACTAGAAAGGAATTATTTGACTTGACCCTTAGATTTTCCAGACGCATTAATTATGTTTTCTTTTACTGCTGGAATCTGTAGTCTATTGCACTTGCTTATAAATAACTTCTCCTTAGCATCTTGTTATTCCATTAATAAAACTTGATAAAGACGATGGTGAAAACAAGATCCCAGACCCTTTGTGTAGAACATGAGTCGTGTATTGCCGCCAAGTTGGGGAATTAAGGTTTTGTTATTTTACCTAACAATCAATTGCTGATCCTACCCCGATACCGATAGAGCCTACCTTTCAAGGTTTAACTACGGTGGAGGCAGAAGAAACCAGTGAAGACTATTTTTGGCTTTACTAATTTTACTACATCATTTGTGCTGAGGTTCATCGTGAGGATTACCTTCGTGGTATGGAACAAGGTATTGTGGAGGACAAAGACAATACAGCTGTTGTCGGTCAAAGGGTTCTTACGAGTGTAGTTGTATAGGCTGTAAATAGGCTGAAATATTTGTTTGTAGTCTGTATTGTTTGAATGAAAGCTTACTTTTGATTCCTACCTTCAAGTATGTGACTTCTACAACTTTTTAAATTTAGTACTTCGACCATCTATTATGCAAACTATGATGATCGTTATCAAGAGTAGAATTGCTCAAGGTCAATCTTGCCTGATAAATGGTTGGAAATATAGTATTCAATAAAACCTTTAAGTTTCAGGATGGAAGTAATACTTCGACCTCTAGCAATTTTGCCCAAGCTGGTTGGATAATGGTCAAATATATTTCCTTCATTTTATGGGGAATCTTGTGATGGGAAATGTAATGGCCAAATTCTGTAAGCTTAAAATGGCTTAGAATTCGTTATTACACTAATGATCTTACGATAATATTCTAATGGAAAGTAAGAAATGATACAGGTGATTTTAGCGTGGAAAACCTCTGGATAGGTAAAAAAACCATGACCTCGAGTGGAGGATTTTTGTAAAAGCATTTTTATTGCTTGAGGCGGATATTTAATTACCAGTGATCTCTCAGATGTAGAAATGCTAGAATCTTGTAACTAAGAAGTTTGAATGTTTTTGAGAATCTAGAATAAGTAGTTTCTTGGTGATCTCTTCTGTAATTTTTTTTGTCATTGTCTCTTTAGGAACTTTTTCTTTATATAGGCCTTCATCACAGCTCTTCATCGTGCTGGAGCACATTTTTTAAATAATGTGAATAATGGCAGTTGATTAAGTAACTGACGAGTTTGTGAGAGACAGGTGTCACTGACTGGATAAGGTTTTTCAGTCTGAAGTTCGACCCAAGTTCTTCACCAGTTCGTGGAGTAGGCTGGAATGTTGACTGGATAAGTTATGTTAAAAATGTGTGAGTCTGAGATGGAGGTAATTTAAACTTGCAGCAACTCAATTTTAGGTGAGATCGAGGGATAGGTCCCTACAAACCCCCCTCATAACCGAAGTAACGAGTAGTTTTGGTTGAGAAATGATCTGTATGTAATTGGTAATTGGGTTGAAGTTCTTGATAATTGAAATGGAGTAATGATGGTTTTGATTGTATGAAAGTTACACAGATTATGGGGAAATGACGTGCATTAAATAAGAATGTTGATGTTGATGTATGTGACGGTTATGATTTGAAGAGTTGCGTCTGTAATGAATGATGACGTTTGGAAAAATGTACTTATACAATAAATGTAGGGTTATATAAATAGTATATGTATCAAATCTTTGAAGCAGAGTACGCTATGTAATTTGTCAAATTCACTTAAATATGGAAAATGGTAAAGACTTGAAGGATGGTCCTTGAAGAGAGGATCGCGTATGAAATGTAGAGGTTGAAGTTGAAATACTTTGGCGACCAATCCTTGGAGATGTCGATACTCGCTCCTGTTCCTCCGACTTATCATGGTATGTCGGAAGACGAAGCGGTTGAAGCTGAGGAAGATTTCTACTATAGGTGGAGGTTTCACATTGCTGTCTTGACAGACGAGGAACGTTGGGCTTGTCTCCGTACTCTGGCAGAGAACAATATTGGGGGGTTAGATGCAGGGATAAGCATAACTGCAGGGCAGTTATGTTGATTTCTCGTATTACCATGGATTCAGCGTACTGGAAATGTGGGAAAGAAAAATTGTAGGAAATCAGCAATACAAAAATTCAATCTAATAGTGGTCGATAGAAGAATAAATTTGGAAAGAATAAGCTCGACCTTGAATGTAATGGAACATATGAGTTCGAGGGAAGGGATAAGTCCAAATAGTTTTTCTCAAGATTCTGGGTTTTTTGTTACGAGATAAAATGTTAATATCACGTTTTGAGGGGAAAGTGTAGAAAAAATATATAAATAAGGGTAGACATAATTTTGAATATGGACTCGATCTCAGAGAATTTGTCATGCCACTGAAGGGCAATTGGCCATAAAGATTGTTAAAGTACGGGAGAGAATTTGTAGATTGTTTGGTTATGATGCTGAGTTACCAGTGAGGGAGTGTCAGCTCAAACGATTAGATGTAAGGATTGTGGAACTTGAGTATGCCTGAGATTTCTATGTGGTATGTTTTCGTGAATTGGTGAGGAATCCTGCAGATTGAGATGAGATGGTTAGGTTAATTACTAAGGTGGAGATCGAATTTGAAGATGTGATGATCGATGGAGGATATTTGATCAGATGTGGTCTCCCAGGTCATCAAGGTCATTTTAGATGTAATTATATGTAAAGTGCTATCATAAATAAATATAAGTTTTGCTGAATTTAGCAGAAAAGAAGAAAGTAGATTTGATCCTCTATAGTTGCAAATACCATTTGAGACTCTTTTGATAAACAATTTTAAATAACTTTGAAAATTTTGTTAGCTTTGAAAATGACGTCACTAGTACTATAAGATAAGAAACAAGAACAGAAAAATGCAGGAGCTTCTAGTTTTGTTTTTTATGTAAAACTGAAAAAATTTAATATCCTATGAGTGTGAGTCATCATCAGTATGGGAAGGTCAGAGAAAGATATTGAAACAGGAGAGAAAAATATATAATAAAATATGATGGGAGGGGTAATGATGGAAAGATAGTTTTATTGAGAAGGTACAAGACGTCTGACATTGATAATGGAAAGGACGCCACAGTTCTAAAACTGAGGATGGGTCGTGCGAGGTGTAATAACTGCCAGCCGTTTGAGAGAGAAAGAATAAATAGTGCTTCTTTCTCATCATTCAAATGTTTTTCAACTTCTGAAAATTTGGAAAGCACAGAGAGAGAAGCGCGAAAAAAGTGCTGAGGATTTGGTATGGATTTATCTTAGGGTGATCAACAGTCGAAGAGAGTTACAGGCGCGGAATCACGTAGGTAGCAATACATTAGCAGAGACGTGTACTGTATGTTTGCGTTTTTTGTAAATCGTAATCTGTTTCAAGCAAATCTCTAAAAAATCACTATTTATAGCAATCTATGAAATTTGACATATATACAGAATACATGAAAGATATGTTGTATGTGAATGATCGATGTGTATGAAATAATTGTAGATACCTGAACCTGTATATAGGTCGAACGTGAGAGGTATTTGTGTAGGATCAAAACTTTGCCTGTAGATTTGTAGTTGAGATGGATAGTTTACCTGTTTATGAGGTGGCCACTTCTGGTCGGATGGTAGAGTCTGATAGTGAGGTTGAAGTAGGATTGGAACAATTTCTAGGTTTCCCTGGAAAATTGGTGACCTATCCTCCCAGTTCGGATGCATTTAAAGAATTTTTTAAAGACAAGGATGCTGTAAGATGGATATGGGGTAACTGCGTAGAATATGTCGGTAGACTGTTTAGGGGATGTACTGTTGCAACAGGGAAGGAGTATTTTTATTTGTTGGCTGACATGGAGGAGGAAAAATGAGATAGGGGAATAGATGAATTGATCTCGATAGAATATTTTGATGGGAGTGCTTGGAGTGACCTTTCAAAGGGTTTTTTGTATTACCTGTCTCAATTAGAGCACGGGTTGAGTCTTCCCCTTACTAATTTGGCAAAGGAGATTATGAATATGACTGGGGCATGTCCTGTTCAATTGAATGGGAACATGTGGGAGGTAATAAGTGCTTGCGACCATCAGAATTAAAAATGGGAGAATAAGGGGAAAGTGAGAAGGATATCCCCTGAGGATGTATTACAGTTTTATGGGGTGAAGAATTATCACGCCAGTGGTAGGGCATATTACTGTACAAGCGCAACTCAGCCTTGCTTCATCGATCTGAATTCAGCATGTCGAGCCTGGAACGATAATGTAATATGGGGGAAAGGCAATTGCCTTCAAAGAGATGATGAAGAACCTTTGGATCTGCTATTTGGAGCTGTAAAACAAAGTAAGTATAATAATGCATAGAGTATAATATTGATATGTTTGAACCGATGATCTTTTGTTAATAATTGAAATTTTGTGCATGGCAGGCCTAGAGTCCAGGTGGAGAGGAAATATTCATTGTTGGACGAAGTTATTAAGGAAGAGGTTGAGCTCGAATTTGTGTTGGAATGACTTGGCCTTAGCAAAAAAAAAGGGTTGGGAGTAAGTCGAAAAAGGTTCAAAAATCTCAATCGACTAGGCTAATGGCGAGTGTTGATGATGGAAAGAAGAAAGGAACTGGTGAGGAAGGCCGAATTAATTTGGCCAAAACACTTAGAATAGACAGTTCGGTTCAGCCGGAGTCTATTACGTCGAGCAAATTAGTTTGAACATTTTTTGAAAAAATTGATGCTGAAGCATCCGTCGGCCACTAGTACTACTGGAAGTGGTGAGGTCGATGGAAAAGAGAAAAGGAGAAGGATTGAACCTTCGGGGAAGTCGGAGGAAAAGGTTGCTGAAGAACGATCTACTACAGAGGACAATCTTAAAGAGGTGGAGGAAAGGGTCAGGCTGGCAGCTCTTCATTGAGAGGAGGGCATGAGCAAGATGGTATGTCTTTATATTTGATTATGTGAAATATTTATTTATTACATTTTAAGCTTATGCTGAGGTCAATTTGTGTTTTGCAGGCTGCTCGCTTGGTGAGGGGGCTTTCTCTCAGAGTTGAAGAGGAAAAATCCAAGCTGAAAAAGGTGATGATCGAGCTTGAAAAGAAGGTAGCTCGAGCGAAGGCTGATGTTCTCAAGGAAGCAAAGAAGTTGGAGGCCTTGAAGGCTTCCACGCAATGGCGATTGGCCATCTACAACCGGAGGCGAGAGTGAATCTTGAGGAGGTAGCGGCAGAGCGCGAAAGGCTTGGGCGCCACCTAATATTGAAGGGATATTCTAAGGATGAGGTAGATACCATTAAGGCTGACACCTATGTTGAGGAGGGAGACGATGAAGAAGTGGAAGAGGTTACGGTGGGAGTTGTTGATGGGCTAGATGGTGTCTCCCGCCAGACGGTGCTAGACAATCAAGGGGATGACACCGAACTCCCAGAGGGCGGGAATGAGATGGTAGGGTAGAAAAATGACTTTGTATAAGTATTTTGGAAGTATCCTGTAAATTGCTGGATTGTGTGTATTGAATAGACTTTTGCAGGCTGAACCCTCTTTTTGTAACCCTCTTGTAGGCACTTAGAGAAATGAGTCTCAGAATAAAAGATCTAAAGACTGAGCTTGCCAGGGAAAGATAGATCTCCACATCCTCGCTGTCTTCGTAAGCGGAGCTAGAGATTAGATCGGAACAGGCCCTTTGACTTGTATGCTGTATTGACATAAAGCTACAAAGTAAATAAGACAACATAGAACGTACAAGCAGACCAAAAGTTTATTATCAGTTTTAGGAAAATGACACTAATGTAGTACATAAGAAAATTCAAAGTTTTTAGACAAAGTAGAATATTGAAAACATGTACCTTAAACTTCGAAATATATGTCATAGAGCATCTATCTGAGATTGTACTTCGACCTTTTAGTCTAAAAGTAGTTGTACACAGTAGATGTTAGAAATCAGATAATATATATATGCATGTTGATGGGTGTTCTGAATCGAACTGTATATAATGAATCTATATTGTATAGGTCGAATTGGATTCTGTTTGCTCGCGTAAAGATGAAGCGCTCCAATGTAACCGAGAATTTGCAAAGGAGTTGGATAGGGTAAGGGAGGCAAATGAGGACAGAGAAGACTAATATGTTAAGGTGCATTTCAAATTTGTTGAGGAAACCCAGACTGTTGTCAACCTCACTCGTAAGATCGAGGAGAAAAATGCCAAAATTGACAAAGGGATAAAAGAGCATACAGAGATAAAAGAACACACCGCGAAGCTTCAAAGTTGGATTGACACGCTGATGGTAAAGTATAGGCAGGTTGAAATGGCCCAATACCATATTCAGACGCTAAAAAGATCAGAGGGACAATCTCGAGCTGATCTTCAAAATTATAGAAGCGAGTAGGAGTGACTAAAATAGAAAATGATTGAAAAGATAACGAGCAGAAGGTAGCTCTTGGGAATATACCAGCTTTGGAAGCTGCAGTCGAACACTTGCATATAGCCCTACCTGCCAAAGATATGGAGTTTTAGGGGATGCAACGAAAGTGTGACGAGTTAAATGATAGGGTGGCACGATTGAAGACCGAATTGTTGCAAGCTAATATGCGCATCAAGAAAGCCGAGGCTGGAGAGCGCTCGTGGTGGAGTAGAAATGATGTTAAAGTTCTTTTAGTCCAAGGGGATGTAGTTGGCCTGTTAGGTCCAATTAGAGAGTTGGAAGGTGACGTAGCTCGAATTCAGGGGAATATGCAAAAAGGGGAATACAAACTTAAGGGAATGGCAGCACAAGTTGGATGCTTCTCTTGGAAGGGGAAATAAAGGTGAAGGAAATTCTGATGAAGAAGCAAGATAACTTGTTAAAGGATACTTCGGCTAGGAAAGAGTTGAATGTAGATATTGGGAGACTTTGCGCCTAGGTGGCGGACCTAGAGGCCATTAATCAGGCTGAATCAGCTAAATTTGTCAAAAAAAATTGGAAGAGAATATAGCTTTTGATGCTTTGACATAAAGGGAAATGCACATCAGAAGAAACTGTATGCGATTTTGGAGTTGCGCCTCAAGAAGCTGAGATCTCACTATTCAAGGATAGTTGTATCTCATGCATCATGCTCAGACATGTTAAAGTTGACCTGTTAAAGTATGTCATGCATCATGCTAGATGGAATAGAACGAAGACTTCATTTGTGCAGATCCGGTTTTCTCATTGCTGGAAAGTAGCAAACTTCTCGGCCTCTCAAGCCTCCAAGAGGGGTTTTTTTCTCCCGGTCGGAAATTTGGAAAGACCATACTTCATAACAAAGATTGAAGAACATAATGTATGCTTTAGAACTACTTAACTATTTTTAGGGTGTCTCTGGGCTTGGTTCTGCCTCCCCCAAATTGTAATCTTTCCACATCTATTCAATCTTACCTTTTGCGAAAAAATGTTAAAGTTGACCATTGTATATTTTGTAGAGGAAGTAAAAAGACTTGAGTTAGAATGAGATACCTTGTTCAAGTGTTTGTCTTACAAGGAATGCATTTGTATAGTTAATATAGATCGAGTGAACTGTATGGCCTTTATGGAAACAAATTTAGGCCCTCGACCTGCTGATCTAATAGAGAAGGGCAGAGTTACTGTAACTCGCAAACTAAATTCTGATCAACCTCCTGCTGTAGGGTAAAACATGGCAGATATCCCAACAGTATAAAAGAATCCATTATAATATAACCAAAAATTAAATAGTATCTATCGCAGACATATTAAAATTGATGAAAGCTAGTATGACCTTTGCCTTATCTTATGTCTGGTAGGTTCTTTGATATAAAATAAGTTTTTACATTTGTTCTATATGCAAAGATAGGTTGAGTCAGTCAAACCAAGTGAATCTTGATTTAACTGTAGTAATGTTGCAAACATATTGAAAGAGATGAAGGCTAGTATTACATTTGCCTTATCTTATGCCAGTTAGAGTCGTTGATAAAAGACTTGTTTCTGCATTTGTTTCAATCGCTGAGATTTAGTAGAGTCAGCCAAACAAAGTATTATCCTTGATTTAACTAGTATAAGATCGATTAAAAGCTAGTATTATTTATGCTTTAATCTATAGAATGTGATTGAATCTACGTAAGTAGAAAGATGTTGTGAAAAACTTGGAAGTTTCATTGATCAGTTCAAAATTTACATTGGATGGAGATGAAAATTTTACTTTTGGAATTGAAAAAACAAAAGCGAGAAATGGAAATAGAGTTGTAAGACGTTTAATGATAGTACCATTTTAGTCGCCCAGTGTTCCAAAGATTTGAAATGGGGATTTCCTCTTCTGTTTTGAGATAATATGATCTCAGGTCTGAGAAACCTGTGATAATGAATGAACCCTCCCAATTGCCGATTAATTTTCTAGCGTGAGGCTTATTGCGATGTTGAGGAATCTTTTTGAGGACGAGATCATCAATTTGGAAGGTACAGTTTTTGACTCAGCTATTCTATGATCTGGCTAGCATATGATGATATCGACCTAGGTTAGCGATGACGCGTTTCCTAGTTTTATCAATCATATTGAGGTTGCAAGCCAATTCAAACTCATTTTCCTCGTCAGTTAGCTCGTGATCTCGAACTAGATGATGGTATTTAGTAGGAATGGCGGCCTCATTGCCAGAGGCAAAGAGGAATAGGGTGCATCCTATTGACTATCTAGGAGTGGTATGATATTCCCATAGCACATAAGGTAGTTCCCGAACCCAATTCTCTTTTTTCTGTGAGTAAAACCATTTTTTGAGTCTATCTACAATGGTTTTGTTGGTTATTTCGGCTTGGCCATTGCCTTGAGGATAGTAAAGATTGGATGGTGAGTGGATGATATTGTGTTGGTTGAGGAAGGTTACAATTTTTCTCTAACAAATTGGGGCCCGTTATCGATATGAATTAGGTGGGGGTACCCAAACCGAGTGATTATGTGGTTCCCAGATAAAATAGATGATTTCTTCTTCTCTGGTTCGACACAGTAGAATATCTTCTACCCATTCTATAAAATAATCGATAGCTAGGAGTAGGTGACGGCGGTTACCTAGAGAGTTAGGGAATTCGTCGACGTGATCAAGTGCCCATCTTTCGAATAGCCAGAACACCTTGTTTGCATGGATTCGAGTGCAGGGGTGCGTATCATGTGTCCATATCTTTGGCTGGTGTCACATCTGCGTAAGTACTCCTCTCCTTTCTTGCGCATGCCGGTCCAGAATACTAGCAAATAAAGATATTACATAAGGAGTAAGGCCCCGTGATGATATTATGTAGCACTTTGAGTTGTTGATTAGATGTCGGCGCTCTTTTAGATCTGTTGAAAGTGATCCAGTACAACTATTGTGAACACCGAGGTAGGTAGAAAGGCTTTTATCACCCCCAGTGTTGATCGTGCATACATAAATATGATCAATGTTGGGGGTTAAAATGATTTTGATTTTGAGATATCGAGCTTCTGTACCCAAGACCTTGGCTAGATATGACAAGGAATCGGCGTGCCTATTTTTTACCTCGAGGAAGATAATCAAGAGTTGCTTTTGCAAAATTGCCCATCCTATCTGCCATGAGAGCTGCGCATTCGATCATCTTTCCATTCTTCTTATATTGCTCAGAGTAATGGTGGACGATGAGTAGTGAATTTATGTAAACTGAAAGTTTAGGGACATCGAGCTGAAGAGCGAGGTCGAGTCCATGAATGAGAGCTTCGTATTAGGTAACATTATTTGAGGCCTCAAAATCCAAGCGGATTGATTTCTTAATTCTGTCATTGGAAAGGGTAATCAATACGATTCTTATTCCTGACCCTGCGGGTCGTGTTGATCCATCCATGAGAAATCTCTACCCTTTTTCTACAATCCATTCAGCTCGTTCGTCAAATAGTTTGAGGGGCAGATCTTTGGGAGCTTTTTCTGTAATATTAGGCTCTCGCTCCTCCCACTCGAGATCTTTTACTGAAAAATCAGTAAGAAAATCAGTAACGGCCTGACCCTTTTTGGAATGACGTTGTTCGAACTTGATATTATGTTTTCCCAAATTGACTGACCACTACTACACTCTCCTTGATTTTTCTTTCTTGGAAAGAACTTCCCGAAGTGGGTAGTTCGTCATGACTTTGACTGAATGAGCTTGGAAGTAGTGTTTGAGTTTTTGTGAAGTGTAAACAAGAGTGAGAAGAAGTTTCTCAATTTTAGAGTACCTCATTTCTGTTGGAGTGAGGGTTTTGCTGATGAAGTAGACTGGTATCTCAATTTCCCTTCAAGGAAAATGAGAACCGCGCTGAGTAAAGTATTTATGACTGCTAGGTAGATAATCAGTTCCTCATTATCTATTGGGGTGCTCATTTAGGGAGACCTCCCAAAATAGGTTTTGAGATCCTAAAAAGCTAGTTTGCATTTTGGTATCGATGTGACCTCGGTATTTAGCTGAACTTTTCCTCGTTTGATACAACCGTGGAGTAATAGGAATAGCCAACGACAACGGTCTAATGATCTAGAAACAAAATGGTTGATAGTGGAAATCTTGCCAGCAAGTTTCTGAAAAACTTTTGTTATTTCTAGAGAAGGCATTTTGAGGAGAGCCCAAATCTGATCTTGATCAGCCTCAATCCCCTTCTTGCTGATGAGGTGGCCTAGAAATTGGCTAGAATGTACCCTGAATTGACACTTATTAGGGTTGAGACGCATCTTGTAAGATTGAAAAATGATGAATATAGTGTTAAAATCTGAGTTGTGATTGGCTGATTGTACGCTCTTGCACAAGAGATCGTCGATCTAGACTTCGACGACTTTCCCTAGATGTGCTTTGAACATAGTAGTCATCAACCGTCGATGTGTGGCACCTACATTTTTAGTTCGAAGAGTATGACTTTGTAGCAATAAAGACCTATTTCAGTGATAAAAGTTGTCTTTTCTTTATCTTCTTCCAAAAGTTAAATCTAATTGTATCCCGAAGCAGCATCCATCATAGATAGGAGGTCATGGCCTACTATAGAATTGAGGATCTGATGAATGTTGTGAAGAGGAAAACTGTCCTCAAGAGAATATTTGTTCAGATTGGTAAAATCTACGCTAACTCAGACTTTTCCATTTTTCTTTAGGACAACGACAATATTGGATATCCAGTCTGGATATTTGGCTTCTCGAATGAATCCTACTTTGATCAATTTTTCGTTCTCGGTGTTAGCTTCATCACCAAGATGAGGTGACAGTCGTCGCTATTTTTGTTTGACCGCCGTGGTGTTGATGTTTATGGCCAACTTGTGACATGCCTTGGCCGGATTGACCCCAGGCATTTCTTTGAAAGACCATACAAAAATGTCTCGATTTAGTTGTTAGAAATGAATGAGAGTAAATTTTTCATGCTGAACCAGCTTAGTACTAATTAAAGTACCTCTGCTAGGTCCATCAATATTGATATATTCTGTGGGCTCCTCCGTGGAAGGTTGATCGTTGAGGTGATCAGCTTCCTAAAATTATTATGCAGCAAATCTGTCAAAAGTATCTAGGATAGCAGAAATGCTATTTTCAAAAGCTCGAGAGAGCTTATGACTGCCCCTAATTTCATAAATACAATTGTCGTGTTTGAATCCGTGCCTAATGATAGGTGAAAGCGATTGCTTCCATGTTGTGAATTTAAGAATGGCCCATAATCCTGAGATAACGAGATTTGACGTTGATGATATAGAAGATGACGTCGATGGTGGTGCAGTGGCAGATTATCCAGGAGGAAGATCTCTGCCAATACTTATTCGTAAAGAGGCTGCAATAAACTAGATAAGTAAGATTTTACATGGAAAACTCCGTAAAAGCTGAGAAAAACCACGACCTCGATGAGGGTTTTTATGCAAAATTCAATATGTTGCAAGTAATTATAATGTTTTGGAATGATAGTAGATTTAAAAGGTTGTAATTGGTAACGTGTGAGGATTTCTTGGTCCTGAATAATCTATTCTCTGCCTGTATTTATAGTGGATACAGGTAATTTTTCAAAAAGGAAATAATCTCTTATTCCGGGGGGATTGGGCAAACTTCGTGGATCTCTAACAGCTCTCTCTTGACCAGACTTTAACAGTTACTTTTGGTAGGTCAAGGACTTATTGTATCTTCTTGAATAATGAGTTGTCATCGACTATGATATGTCTTCGACTGCACTGTGCTAGCTTATAGGTGCTCAGCTGTCTTCAACTGCACTGTGCTGGGTTACTCTTGTCGAATCAGGAGAATATGCTACTTTAATCTCCTCATTCTTAACAGAAGCACTAGTGATTGTGTTGAGAAGACTTTTAGAATTTGAAAAGGTTTTCGAATAAAAAGATGAATCGGCTGTGTCATTTTCGAGGTAAAAAGAACTATATCTTCTCAAGTTATTCCCTAGGTGCAATAAATGTGGTACACTGAATCTGGTGGAAGGATAATGGGTATAAATAGGGTGCTAGGGAAAGGGGGATGGTGGTGGGTGGTGGGTGGTGGAGGGATGCCTCCCCAAGTGTGGTCTATGGCTTATTCTTGGATTGAAAATGGTGATCATTCAGATGAAAAAATCTGGCGTAAACCGATTGATGTACGTGAAGCCGACATGTGATCATCGCATATTGCTGGGGTGGGAATAGGATCAAGAAAGAGACGATGTGTATCTGTTGGAAACCATTGTATCATCATGCTGGGGTGAAGGGATGACTGTGTGCATTGATGATGAAGATTGGAAGGTTAGATAGGTGTCTAGGGATGTTGCCGAAAGTTTGAGTTTTCTTGTAGTTTGTTGCTGGCTCTTTTCTGCTGAAGCATCTCTTAGAAGTTTAGTAACTTAAGATTCATGGATCTTCGAGGACTAGAAAGAGGCTTTAATGTCATATTCTGGTAAAAAGAAAATAGAGTAAATAGTTATAGAAGTCGAATGTAATAAGAGAATGTAACATAATATAATGTAATCGAAGGATGAAAGTGTCGAACGTAAGAAATGACAAGTAGTCGAATGAGATAGATGTCAAATGTAATAAACAATTTATTTAAAGAAATAAATATTTTGGTCAAAGTTAGTTTTGGAATGTGTATTGTTTATCATGTACGTTGTAATATGAGTAGAGTCAAAGATATTTGTGTTTTTATTATGTGTAAGAAGCCAAAGATATTTGACCGTGTCGGGCCAAAAATGGATTTCGAGGGATATTGGTGGGACTTGGAAATTGAGAGTTCCAAGGCAGAGTAAATGCAAAGAGTTAAACCAGGACTGGAAGGGGTATAAATAAGTCTGGCGTTGCAGAGGTGAGGTATTTATGCGAGATGGTAAAGACGAGAACTCAGGCCTGTGATTGTGTATTTCAACGTGTGGAGGCGATGTACTGGGTACTGTATACGTAATATTTTGGATCTCAAAACTGTGATATGTATCTGGAAGATTCGGAGGAGCCTGATTATGAAGGTATGAGTGAGGCAAAAGCGAAGGAGGCTGAGGAGGGCTTCGAGCTTTGTGTCAGATTGCAGTTTTGAAATCCTCCTGAATATTGTTGTGGAATGTGGACTCGAGCAAAGTTGTTGGTGAAGAGGGAAGATAAAGCTGCAGTGAGGGGTTTATGAAGTTTAATATTGCAGAGGGGGTTTGTGGTAAGGAATTGTTGATGGTGAGGAATGTAACTGTGGTATTGATGTTAGTGGAATGAACTAATGTGTATCACTTGTCGAATAAAAGTTGTACTTATTAATTTTTGGAAATGGAAAATGTGTTGAAATGAATTGTTGTCGAATATTATGATATTGGTGATGTTATCGAATACAATCCCAAAAATATAGGAATTTGTAGGCACAATAAGAAATAGGGGAACGAACATGAAAAATGATTATGGCAAGATATGTTCCTTTAGGTGATGGTATAAAATATAAGGAAAATGATGTAAATCATCTACTTGATAAGATAGGTCGTGCTCTGGTGGGTATTAATGTATCCAAAGAAACTCTTCGAGATATTGAAGGATTGAAGCACGAATGTAGAAGTTTATTAATGGTGAGAAGGCGAAGAGTCAAAGAAGTTGAGAAACAACGCATTAGGCATTACGTTCGACGAACTGAACAGTCGCGAAGTAGTACAACAAATAGTCACGTGGGGTCTATAAATAGGGCAGAGGTGGGTGACTGTTCATACTTTTTGAAAAAATAAATAAATTGTGGAGTGAATTGCTATTGCTCATCGTGGAAGTGGTTGGATACGATTGCGAAGGAGGAGATTAGCATGTTGATTGAAAGAGTCAGGCAAGCAAAGGAGAGGGAAACAAAAACAGCGCGGAGACAAGGTTAGAGATTCTTGTTGGATTGTTTGTGATTTTGATATGATCTTATTGTTAAAGAATAGGAAAATATGTGAGTGCTGCTGTGTGTGGAATTGAATGTGAAATGAATGAGTGCTAGATAGGAGATAAAATAATAGCGTTAGGGTTGGATTGAGTAGTGGAGGAAGTACTTTGTTCATGTGATTCGTAAGGATGTGAAGGTGGAAGAAATGGAATCGTAGGGATTTTATATATGGGTTCTAGTGTGGGTTTTGAGAGAATTTGTGAAGATGAGTAGAGAAAGGGATTGGTTAGTTACACTATAGGTACATCGCGATTGTAGAAATCGTTGTTGAGAAACGGCGAGATTGTCAGATATGTTTGTATTTGTTGAGATTGGACTGGATTTTGTACCGGTTAAGGGAATGCCTAATTTTTGAATAATGGTGTTTTGGCGGGAAAAAGGCGAAGCGTCTTCAAGATGCTATTGGCATTCTTTAAATTTGACCAGAATGAAAATGGATTAAAATGTTTATCGAAGATTAAATTAAAAAATAAAATGTATCGAGTACTGAGTAATGTGTAAGTTTAGCGAAGATAGGAATATGAATTAATGTTATTGCATCGAGAACTGTATTAAACAATTTAAAATGATAGTAGCAGACAGTAAAGTGAATGATCTGTTGGTGAAGAATCTTCCAGAACGAGATGATTATGAATAAATGAACTTATAAACTTATATATGTATCACATACGATAGGTGCTAACTGTGCTAAAAATATGAAATCTGTTTGACAGGTTCTTTAAAATGGTTGAACCAACTTTAAATGATGAGAAAGATATATACATAAATCTAGAAGATGTAGAGCCCTTGATGATTGATGTGAGGACCTGTGTATAACAATTGGGAGGGAGGTATAGAGTAGGGGCAAGTAGTGCAGATATAGGGAGTCTGGAGCAGTTTAGGGTGGCACCCAGTGTTATCGAATTATCTGAGGAGGAGTCCATGAAAAGGGATGTGGATCACGAGCCCCAAGATAGTGATCGAGAAGGTAGTGGGGATGGGGAAGAAGATGTGGAGGAGGACGAAGAAGTATGCTATGAGGAGGGTCCAGAGACAAAAGAGATCTTAAGTTTCAAAAAAAAAAATCGTATTTCTAGGGACATAAGGTTGAAAGAGTATCAGTATGAGATGATCGATCAGGAAATACCTTTGAATGGTATTTCGGTTCATTGAGAACAAATAAAGAAAGGTTTGAAACTTCCCCTCAAGTCAGATTAGAAAAAGTTAATGAAATTTTTTTATGTCGCTCCTGGTCAATTTAACCTGAACATATATGATATGTTTAGGGTATATGGTACAATAAACGGTCGACTTAATGGTAGGGGGAGGAGTTAATAACTGTAGATGATTTGTGTGTGTACTACACATTGAAAACAAACCCGAAGTTAAAAGGGTATCGTTACTTGGCGAGGTTCTTGGAGAGGCTAATGTTTTATGACATGGTGTCAACTGGAGGTCAATACACCAATGAACGTCTACTTGTGTCTAGAAACTATGAGTTTGATCAAAAAGATCCTGGGGAGCTGTTGAAAAGAAAAGAGTTTCATCTAGATCTGTGGTTTGGTAACGTAAATGGTTTAGTGTAGATAAACAATTGAGTGGCTTAGTGTAGATAAAAAATTGAGTAAGGTAATGTATGTAATCTGTTAATGTTTTTATGTTTTACAGCTTTGAAGGAAGTCGGGAAGAAAGCTGAAGTGGACGAGGAATTGTATAAGATAAGGAGAGGATTTTTTGGCAGGATTGATAATTAGCTATTGACCAGAATCGTCTAAGTGTGCTATTTCAAGAAGCAGGGCTAAAATGGCCGAGAACTAAAGGTTTAGAGGTGCCTGTTATTGGTGGAAAAATGTTAGCGAAGGATAAGAGAGCCGTGAATAGAAGTTTTCCATTGGAGAATTCTAGGTTGTCGGGGTATAACACTGACACTGAGATAGATGCTATTCTCGGGGAGTCTTTTGGAAAGAATAAGAAAAACAAGGTGGCGAGCTCTTAAGTCCCTCCGCTACTGCACCATAAGAGGACTACTCGATAGTCATTAACGGAGGGGGTCGATGTTACCACCAAGCCGGCTGTGGTGGTTGGTGGGTTACCTTTATGGGGTTCGAGCAGTGTGTTCCCTAAGAAAACTACTGGTGGTGGGACGTCGAAGAAGAAATTTGTTGAGGAGTCTGAGCCGGAAGTGCAGAAGACTATGGAGTCCTATACGTCTAGGACAGATGAGCCGAAGAAGGAGATGGCAGATTGTATGGTGGGGATTGATAGCTTAAATACGTTTTTAGACGAGGGACAGAGGAATTTGGCAAAGGTGAAAAATTTTAATGCTTTGGTTTGAATGAAAATTTTGGTAGATCACTCGAATACTCATTATATGACTTTCATACAAATTTAGAAGTTGATGGGTAAAGCCATGTGTCGTGTTGTCGGTAGTAGTGAGTTGGCAAATCAGGTTGTTGCTTATAAAATTATAAAGAAAGAGCTGAGTGCGAAAAATGCTAATCTGAATGCGATGCTGAACAGGGACAAGCTGGAAGCAAAGAAGGTGAAGGAGGCAGCGCTGGCGGAAGTGAAGAAAGTATTGGAGAAAGAGAAATGGAGGCTTTGGCGTTGCAGAAAGCTACTTATGAAAAATATGTTAAAGAACATGTTGCCGATGCTCGCAGAGCAATGGAGCTAGAGTAGGGAAAACTGCTGGATGAAGTGAAATCTCGGATGAATGTAAAGAAATTGGAAAAGTGTAAGGAAGTGAGGATGCACTTTTTAGGACAGTTTGAGGAGTTAGAAGGAAGGAAGAAATATTAGGAGGGACTTGTAAAAGCTGATGGTCTTGCGTGTGATGACAGCTCAGACGATGATGTACCCCAGACTCTTGATGTGCGTAGAACAATTGAAGTGATCGAAGAAGAAGTGATGATGGAGGTTGACGGTCCTTGTCCTAGGGAGGAAGCAGAAGTGCAAGTACCTGAAGGTGCCTTAAATAAAGAAAAATCTCCCTCTAAAATGTTGAATCGTGTTTAAATTATGTTGTGTTAAGTGAAAGTATGTATCAAATGGTCAGTGGGACCAAAACGATTTTTATTTTGTGTGTGCGAAGAATATTTGTTTTGTTGTTATGAAATTTTGATAAATAACTATTGTGCATGTGGTTTGTAATTAAGTTTGAGTAGATTTGATAAAGTGATGTTTCAAAAATGATGAAAGATTCAAGCAGATAGTTAAAGAACGCCGGTGTGCGTGATATGTGAAAGATGGCCAAGAAATGGCAAGTAATGAGTACCAAATGTATATCCTGAGATGGGTATCTGGATTTTGATGTAAGAAGAACAAGAGATCAAAAGAGGTTGTTTGATAAGTAAAGTAGAACATCCTATAATTGGATATTTGTTCGCGTAAAATTGAATGATATGTGTTACGTATACTTGTGGTAGTAAGGACCTAAGAAAAAATTAAGATAGTAAGGAATTTGTTTGTCTCATGCATACTTGATAAGTATTGATCGAGATCAAATTGAAGTAGTAAAGATATCGTTTATCCGATCTGTACTTGACAAGTATGGATCGAGATCAAATCGAAATTGTAAAGATATCATTTGTTTGATTTATATTTGATAAACATAGATCGATATCAAATTGAACTAGTCAAGATATCGTTAGTCTGATGTATACTTGATAAGTATAGATCGAAATCAAATCGAAGTAGTAAAGATATCGTTTGTCTGATTTATACTTGATAAGTATAGATCGAGATCAAATCGAAGTGATAAAGATATTATTTTTCTGATTTATAGTCGATAAGTATAGATCGATATCAAATGGAAGTAGTAAAGAAGATAATGATGAGTACAAATTGTTTATTTGATTGGAAGAAAATGGTTGAAGTGTCTCATCTGTAAAATAGTTTCAGCTGAGCAGTATTCCATGGATATTCGAGCTGGACTTCGTCTTCAGTCATTAGCCAATAAGTTCCGTTATCTATTTTGTTACTGACGATGTAGGGCCCTTCCCAGTTTTCTGTTAACTTTCTAGATTTTTTAGGTCGAGTACTATCTTGGATCCGTCGTAGGACAAGGTCTCTAATACCAAACTTCCATTTTTGAAAATTTTTGCTGTATGCCTTTTTTAATGTATCATGATATCGTCCCAGATTGGTAATGGCCTTGTCTCGGGTTTTGTCAATCCAATTGAGGTTGCAAAGTAAGCCGAGTTCATTATCCTCATATAAGATTTTTAGTCGGGTACTTGGTAAATCGAGGTTTGAAGGTATGACTGCTTCGGTACCAATAGCCATCATGAAAGGAGTGCAGCCGGTTGAAACTCGTGGAGTGGTACAATAGGCCCATAAAACACTGAGTAGTTCATCCACCCATCTGCCTTTTTTATCGTCGAGGCGCTTGCGTAAATTAGATTTGATGCTCTTGTTGATGGCTTCGGCTTGTCCATTGCCTTGAGGATAATATGATGTGGAAGTTGTTAACTAAATCATGTATTTATGAAGGAAAGCATGCACATTAGCGCTGATGAATTATTTGCCATTATCAGAACGTATTATGTGCAGACAACCAAACCTAGTGATGATATGCTCCCACAGGAACTTGATGACCTCATTCTCATTAGTATGGCAAAGAGGAATTGCTTCAACCCATTTGGTGAAGTAATCAGTAGCAACTAAAATATATTTTCTGTTTCCTGATGCTGGATGGAACAGGTTGATGATGTCGATTCCTCGTCGTTTAAATGGCCATAACACATTGCTAACATGGAAGTCGAGGGCTGGACTTTTGATGTCTTGAGCATGGATTTGACATTTGATGCATTTACACATAAAGTCTTCACAATCTTGTCGCATCTTGGGCCAGTATAATCCTTGTGTGAATGCGCGTTGGGCTAACGATCTTCCTGAAACATGTGTGCCACAGATATCCTTGTGAAATTCTCTAATTTTAATCTGAGCCTGTTTCTGCGAGATGCGTTCGATAAGTGGTCTTCCTCCTGTGAGTCGATATAAGATTTTATTTTGGACGGTAAATCTAGGGTACTTGGCCAACAGGGATCGAGCTTTGTCTTTGTTACTCAGGAGGATGTTGGAGTTGAGGTAAGCATAAAACGGTCTTCTCCAGTTGTTAGGGTCGTCATCTTCGATAATGGTTATCTGGAGTGTTGATAAGATATCAAGGCTAGAATGCTCGATGATCCCAATTTCCAGAGATCTTTTTTCACTGTCTCCCAATATGGCAGCGATGTAAGCTGCTAACACATCGGCATGGCGATTTTCTTGTCGAGGTAAATAAGATATTATTGCATGTTTGAATTTTTACATCTTTTCTTTGACCAAAGCTGCATAATCAGCCATTTTTCCTGTTGTCTTGAAGGTTTTGTTATAATGATTTGCCACGAGTAAAAAGTTTGCATATACTGCTAATTCCTCAGCTCCGAGAGTAAGAGCAAGATCAAGACCATGTAAGATTTCTTCGTATTCAGTCTCATTATTGGTAGCATAGAAGTTGAGTTTGATAGCTTTTTCGATGCAATGATTAGAAGGTGTAACGAGGACTATGCTAATTCTTGATCCTTGTGGTCCTTCTGACCCGTCTATAAAAAGTCGCCAACCTGAGCTTTTGGACCATGCGTCTAGTTCTGCAATTGAGTCATCTGTGAAGATTTCTTCAAGTTCTTTCCAATCAGGGTCTTCGACAGGAAAATCTGCCAAAAAGTTAGCCACTGCTTGTCCCTTGATGGATATTTGAGGTTCGAAGGAAATATCATATTCTCCAAGAAAAATAGACCATTGCTAGATTCTGTGAGATTTTTCTTTTTTGGTGTGTACCTGTTTGAGAGGGTATTTAGTGATAACATTGATAGGATGAGCTTAAAAGTAGGGATGAAGTTTTTGAGAGCTGTAGACCAAGGCGAGTAGCTATTTTTCTGTTATTGTATAACGTTTTTTATGTAGGCATAAGTATTTTACTGAGGAAGTAGATTGGTTTTTCTACGCCGTCATCTTCTCAAATAAGAACGGAACTGATTGACACTTTCGTTATGGATAAGTACATAGTAAGTGATTCGCAATCAATTAGAGTACTCATTATAGGAGGACGCCCCAACTATCATTTAAGATCTTGGAAAGCCATTTCGCAGTCGGGAGTCCAAATGATTTCCTTTTGCGGTTTGTGGAAAAGAGGAGTGGGGTTACAACGAAGAAGAAGGTAAAGGAATTTTTCATCGATCAGATGACTTTGAGAGGAATCTGTGAAAAGCGGCTATCTTGCCGGTGAATTTTTGAATATCTTTTTTCGTTCGAAGAGATGGCATTGCCATGAGTGTTTTGATTTGAGTTGGATCGATTTCTATCCCTCTTTTACTAACGAGGTGTCCTAGGAATTTACCAGATGCAACGCCGAATTGACATTTTTTGGGTTAAGTTTCATCTGGTATTTGCGAAGGATATCGAAGATAGTTTGAAAGATGTTTGGATAATCTTCTCTCTTCAGGCTTTTACAGATCATATCATCGATATAAACTTCCATGATTTTGCCGAGGTGATCTTTGAACATTTGGGTTACAAGTCATTGGTAAGTAGTTCCAACATTCTTTAACCCAAAAGGCATTACTGTATAACAATAGAGACCTCTTTCAGTTTGAAGGTTGTTTTTTCCTGATCTTCTTCGGTGAGGGGTACTTGGTTGTATCCCGAGGAGGCATCCATCACAGAAAGAAGTTGCAGAATTAATGGTAGCTGAAAAATGTCTTTGGGTGTAAACTTGTTGGGTTCTTTGAAGACGACACAGACCCTGATTTTTCCATTAATCTTTAGTACAACGACGATATTAGAAACCCATTTCAGATATTTGGCTTCCCAAATTAATCCTACACGAAGGAGTTTATCAATTTCTTCGTTGACTGCATCTCGGAGTCAGGGAGCTAGATTCCATCATTTTGGAATGGCAGCTTTACTGTCGAGAAGGTGGTTGAGTCGGTGGCAAGCAATGGTTGGATTAATGCCAGGCATTTCCTAGAAAGTCCAGGCAAAGATGTCAATGTTTTTCTTAAGCAGCTGTATCATGGCCTCTTTTTTCTCTGTCGATAATTCGGAGCCGATGAAGGTTGTACTCCCTGGGCCATCGAGTTCAACATATGTGACCATCTCGGTGTGATGTTGTTCAAATGTCGTTGACTCTTCGTGCTGTAGTTGCTACGCTTTGAGAAGTTTAATTGTTAGAGGGCTGGTTGTGGTATTTTTGCACATTCATGCTACTGCTCGGCTGCCTTTGATTTCATAGACTCCGTGATCCATTGGAAAATGTAGTGCTAGATGATAAGTTGATGGCACTACCTTGATAAAATGTAACCAACTTCGACCCAAAATTCCTAAGTATCTGGACTCTCCATCGATGATAAGAAATTTGACGAATGGAGTTTCTGAACCTGCCTAAACTGGTAGAGTGATTATTCTGGTGGCTGATTCTTTTGAACCATTGAAGCCCGTGACTGTTGCTGTCAATGGATTGACCGAATTTGTAAAGCCGAGGACTTCAATTGCTCTTCGGAAAAAGCCATTCGTGGCGCTTCCGGTATCGATGAGAAGTGTATGGAGGTAATCTTGTCCTACTTTGAGCATATAGCAAGAGGGTCATCATGAGAGTATTTAACATGGCTGGTGTCACAGTCTTCGAAGGTTATTTGGTAAGGATGTTTTGACTTGCTTGTGCTCGGAAGAAGTTTTTCTAATTTGTCTGAAGAGGTTATTTTGTAGCAAGACGTAATGCGATCGCCTTGTTTTCTTTTCTTCCCCTTTTCAATCTCGATCATATACAAGTGGCGAACTTGTCCCTGGTAATGATTTATCTCGACTTCCTTGCTTTTTTCTTGATCCTTGAGAAACTTTTAGATATCGATGATATAATTATGGAGTCTTCCAGCTAATAGGATACTATAAAAGATTCAGATGAGGGAGTAGCAATTGTCAATTTTGCAACTATGTACATTATGATACTGACATAAGGGTCTATTGTGAAGATTAGGAATTGTCTGTGGTGCGCGATAACACTCATCTCCCATTATCGTGGGCAAGATAGCAGAGAGAGTTGTTGTCATTGGCGGTAAAATTGGGACAGGTCTGTCTAGTTTGTCGTCCCATCTTTTATTATAGTTGGTATTTCTGTCGCGTTGTTTAGGCACTTCAGGAGTGACTGTTCGCTGAGCTGGAGTCAAAGATGCTTCTAGAAAATGGATGGATTACAGATGAGCTTTTCATCTTATCTTTCTTTGACTGTTCTAGTTCGATGTAGTTATTAACCACATCAATCATCTCAGTGACTGTGCGAGGTTTGTATAGAGTAATTTCTTCTTGAACTTTTGTGTCAATGTGCAGGGCGGAGGTAAATGTTGGAACTACAATTTTAGGGTCTGAATTCCCAATCTTTCGTGTTTCCTGAAGGAAATGCTTATAAAAGTTTGCCAGGATCTCTTTCGCGCCTTGCTCAATGTAAAATAAGGAATCAACTGTGATTTCTCATTCCCTAGCATCAGCGTAATTAGATTCGAAAAGATGTTAGAACTGGCTGAAAGTGGTGATGGAGGCTTCTTGGATGGTATGGAACCATCGGAGTAGTTCTTCCTTTAGGCTCATGTTGAATAGCCTACATAGCATATGGTCGAGTTTGGAATATAACCCAACCATAGCTTTGAAATGCTGAACATGTGTAAGTGGGTCAGTCAGGCCTGCATATTAAATAAATTTGGGCATATGGAAATTTTTTGGAATGGGCATATTTTCGAGTTATGGAGAGATAGGGTTTATTTCGATTCTATCAAGCGCAGATCGTCGGCCTAAAATGTCAGAGTTAATGGCTAGGATTTTATTATTAAGGTCGTCTGAGGTGACGAACTGTTGCAGGGAAAGAGGTAGGGTTGCGATCTGAGGAACAATGTTGCCCTGTCCGTCTAGTCCCAATCGATCTCTGATGGGCCTTCTTTATGGTGGAGGGGTCTGGTGATGTGTGCGCCAACTGCCATGGGTTATCGAGGCTGAAGAGGTTAAACCAAAATGTTGAGAGGCTCTGTTTGGATTTCCAGATCTGGATTGAGAAATTTATTGATTGTCCTCTCTTGGTTGATCATCGCGTTGAGCTGCTCTTAATCGATGTTCACTTCGGGCGAGTGGAAGTGATGTCTGGCAGGCAGTGAGTCGATCTTGTCTATTTCATAGTTTTTCCATCTCTTTTTGATGTGTTTGACTTTGCTGATCCAGGGATTTTCATAATTCTTCTATCTCCGTTTGAAGGTCTTGAGAGTGTACACGCTGATCTTCCAGGCTCTGGGTTTTTTCTACGCCCATTTGATTTTGAAGTTTGAGTATAGCACCGTGTAAATTAATAGCTCCAGGTATTTCCTGATCTCTTACGGTACTGGAATGGTTTATCAAGTTCATGTTTGTCATCGGAGGGTGTTCAGATCAGAAACAGTAAAAAAAAAATGGTAATTCCCACAGATGGCGCCAATTGTAGTAACAGATTTTCTTGGAGGAAGATCTTCGGCAATACTTATTCGTAAAGAGGCTACAATAAACTAGATAGACATGATTTTACATAGAAAACTCAGTAAAAGCTGAGAAAAACCACGACCTCGAAGAAGTTTTTTATGTAAAATTCAATATGTTGCTAGTTATTACAGAGTTTTGGAATGATAGTAGGTTTAAGAGGTTATAATTTGTAACGTGTGAGGATTTATTGGTCCTGAATAATCTATTCTCTCTGCTTGTATTTATAGTGGATACAGGCAGTTTTACAATAAGGAAGCAGTCTCCTATTCCGGGAGAGTGGGTAAAATTCGCGGATCTCTAGCAGTTCTCTCTTGACCAGACTTTAATGGCTACTTTTGGTAGGTCGAGGACTTATTTTATCTTCTAGAATACTGAGTTGTCTTCGACTATAAAATGTCTTTGACTGCATTGTGCAGGCTTATAGGTGCTGAGCTGTCTTCGACTGTACTATGTTGGGTTACTCTTGTCAAATCTGGAAAATATGCTACTACAGGTGGTTGGTCCTGCAGTGATAGGTAAGATGATCTTGCCTACTCATTCTTCTCTGGAACCATTGAACCCATTGATATTGGTATCACTCTGAATAACTTGGTCGGTGAAACCCATTTGGTCGATAGTGCTCTGAAATAGAATCTCAATACCACTTCCAGTATCGGTCATCATCGTGTAGGGCAGGCAATTTAACCCGCCCCACTGGAGCACTGCCCCGCCCCACCCTTAATGAGGTGGGTTTGGTATGACTATAGCAGGTATGAGGTGGGCTTTGTTTTTAAAAAAACCTCATTTACTCATTGGGGCAGGTCTGGTTTTAGGCTCAAATAAATGGAGCCCCATCACCAGACCCAGTTATAAAGGATATGACTTGAATACCCTTAAGTTAAACCTAATTCTAAAGACATTTTAGTTAAGTCCAGCTTCATTTCTCCTCTCCTGCCTTCATTTCAACCTCCAGCCTCCTGCGTTCTGCCATCAGCTTCTCTTCATTTCAACCTTGGAACAACATTATTCACCAAACTAACTTTCATTTGTAGCCCAAGTCAAGTGAGTGTTATGATTTTAATAGATCTATGATAAAACTCACATTCTTCTTCTAGTAAGAAGATTTTAGATTTCTCTTTCTTTCTTTCCTTAGAGATCAAAACAAAGAAAAGAAGAAGTAAAAGAAGAGATCTTTGTTTGAAAGGTATCCATTCTCTTTTTTTTGAATCAATTGGCATTCTCATCCCTTTTGAATACTACTACTACTTGCATTCATTAAAAAGATTGTAAATATTTAGTTTTAAGTTTGAATTCTTCAAACCCCATTTCCCCTTTTTACTCAACTGGTGACTCATTTCATTTCTAACCAATATTGATCATCTATGTACCAGTATTCGTCTCCATCTATGTACTCCATCATTATAATCGGTATGAGATTCAATTCAATTTTAAACCCAAAACAACATTCTTCACCAAACTAACTTTCATATTTAATAATTTTCTTGGAAAATGGCTTTCATCAAACCTCGCACTAATCTTATGATGTCAAATGTTTTCCTTTTTTTCATCAGAATCGCATCCCATCTTTGGTGTATTAATAATACCTGTATTTCTTTAGAGTCTTGTAAAACTTAGATTCTGCTGACAACATTAAATAGCATTGTATTAAACATATAGATTTTTAAACGGGTGCTGGGGCAGGTTTGGTATAGGCAAATTTAAATGAGGCGGGTTTGGGTATTCCCCATTTAAGTTAAATGGTATTAGGGCAAGTTTGAAGGTAGGGAAATTAGGCGGGTATGGGGATGGTAATACTCCACCCGCCTCAAACCCAACCCATTGCCAACCCTATCATCGTGTACATGACAAACTTCTTCATTTTGAGCATTATTACTAATGCATCATGATGTAGAAATTTGACATGGCTAGTATCACAATCTTCGAAGGAAATCCCAAGCCGGTGATTGCTTGACTCATGAAGAAGCTTGGCTTCTTTGCCTTAAGGTGTAAAATTGTAGCATTCTGATAGTCTCCTGCACTTGGATCTGTTAGAATGGGTGATCTGATTGATTTTGATCATGTTGTTATGGTGCATATGGTAAAGATGCTCCTCCTCAGCTTGATCATTGACCTGAATAACTTCAAGCTACTTCTTATAGCTGCCATCTTTGTATGATTTCAGGTCAACAATATATTCCAATATCCATCCCTCTTTAAAAATGTACTCTAGCAACCTCTGTAAAGCATAACAATTGTTAGTAGAATGATGGTATACCTTATAATGCAGGCATTATGGTCGACTATCGATTGGTTCCAGTGGTTGAGAGACGCGGTAGAGCTTATCCTTCAAAAGTTGTGAAAAAATTATGGAGATTCAGACGTTCATCTTTGGGAGGATGGGTCTTTTCGGCGGACCGCCTTTGCGAGGGTAGCCAGTGTTGCCCTTGCTGCCCTTCTGATCTCCCTGTTCCTCTTTTGGTTAAGTACTTCGATCTATAGATGGGCCTTTGGTGGTGAGGACGGATTTAGTAGATTTTTGTTACTCAGACATCATCCCCTCCAGGTCGACGTAACTATTAGCCTTGGTGATCATATCCTCCAAGGTTGTAGGTTTGTTGAGGAAGAGGTACTATTTGGCCTTGCAGTCGAGCTGGAGCACGTTGGTGAAAGCAATAACAGCTGTTTTTTTATCGAGGTTATCCACTTTACGCGCGAGGTCTTAAAATTTCTTCACAAAAGCCTCAAACTTCTCTCTATGTGACTGTTTGAGACTGACAAGAGAATACAAATTCTCCTCTTTGTCCCGGTTGGGAACATATGTCTTGATGAACTGTTTCTGCAGCTGGTCGAATGTATATATAGAGTCCTCAGGGAAAGAGTGGAACCATTGGAGTGGTTCCTCCTCCAGACTTGTGGCGAACAGACGGCAGAGGATGTGGTTGAGATTGGAGTACAACCCCAATGAATCATGACACTGTTAAATGAGCTCCTTCAGGTCGGTACCTTTGTATTTACAAATTTTTGGAGTATGGAAACCTTTCGGTATCTCCATATCAAATAATTCTTTGGCAATCGGACTTCCTTGTAATTTTGTAATATCGCCGGCAGTACCCAGAACTTGTGCTTCGATTAACTCCTTAATTTGTTGGTCCATATGCTCTTTCGTGACGTAATGACGTGTTGGTTGAATCGATGGACAAGCAGGTAGTAGATGATGAGTACCACTACCTTCACTCAAATGATGCCGTGTTGGAACTTGATCTTGAGGTCATTGTTTTGCCTCCTGACGGACAAAAATTTGGTGACCTCGACTGGCTTCGGACTAAACTTCACCCCCCAAATGTATAGAGGGTTGTGGTTCGTGCTAAAGATTCATGGAAATAACTTTACTGGCGATTCCTCGGGGTCCTAATCGTACCCTTGCAAAAACATGGGAGTTCTCTAGCAACTGATCGTAACCTCCTGTGGGAGGAACCTACTGAGTATTTTACAGAGCCTCTAGGGCAGTCTGGATTGTTGTCATCTGGTCTTCATGTTATTTGAGCGCTGTCAAACGAGTTTAACATTTTGTATCGAGCTCTTTCTCATGGAGCTTTCGATCCTTAGTTAACTGAAGTTTGAGCTCGGCGCATTTCTCTTTTTCGGTGTTGAGATTCGTCCGTAACTCTGTAAGTTACCCCAGCTCCATTGACACATCGAGCTGGATGCCTGCAGCCGGTCATCTTGAAGTAAACATGAATTGAAAGTTGTAGTAAAAGAATGCCTTAAGACATCGTGGAAATGCAATCTTTCCCACAGACAGCGCCAAATGTAATGGCCAAATTTTTTAAGCTCGAAATGGCTTGGAAATTGCTATAATACCAATGAACATGCGATAATATTCTAATGGAAAGTAAGAAATGACACAAGTGATTTTAGCGTGTTAAACCTCTGAATAGGTAAAAAACCACGACCTCGAGTGGAGGATTTTTATAAAAGTATTTTTATTACTTGAGGCAGATATCTTATTACAAGTGATCTATTAGATATATAAATGTTTGAACCTTGTAACTAAGAAGTTTGAATGTTTCTGAGAATCTAGAACAAGTAGTTTCTTGGTGATCTCTTGTGTAATTTTTTTGGTCTTTGTCTCTTCAGGAATTTTTTCTTTATATAGGCCTTCTCCGCAGCTCTTCATCGTACTGGAGCACATTTTCAGAACAATGTGGTTAGTGGCGGTTCACTGAGCAACTGACGAGTTTGTGAGAGATAGGTGTCTTTGTCTGGATAAGGTTTTTCAGTTTAAAGTTCGATCAACCTTCTTCACCAGTTCGTGGAGTAAGTTAGAATGTTGGCTGGTGAAGTTATGTTAAAAATGCGTGAGTCTGAGATGGAGGTAATTCGAACTGGCGAAAGCTCGATTTTAGGTGAGATCGAGGGATAGGTCCCTACAGGAAATATATGCTTTAACTGTTACAGATAATATTGCATCCATGTAATCATACGTAGGGATTGGCATGTAATATATATTATGTCCCAAAAATTTGTTTTCCCAAAATTAGTTCTCCAAAAAATTTCTTTCCTTCAGCTATGTAAGAAGTTTTTCCCTTGGGCATAGTTTATCCTTCTCTTTCTGCGTGTAGACTAGCCATAAGGT
This sequence comes from Kingdonia uniflora, assembly GCA_014058105.1. NCBI lineage: Eukaryota > Viridiplantae > Streptophyta > Magnoliopsida > Ranunculales > Circaeasteraceae > Kingdonia > Kingdonia uniflora. The sequence goes on from JACGCM010001854.1 coordinate 4,149,714, forward strand.
GGCTGAACTGCGTGAACAATATTTTCAAATGTTTCCCTATGACGCGGTGTACCTAGGGCTGTACACGGTCTTGTTCGGTTCGGTTTTAGCCCTGAACCGCAAACCGAACCGGATACCCCTAGTTTTTGATAATACTGAACCAAAATCGAACCAAACATAAGAAGAACCGCTGGAAAACCAGACTGTATATTCGGTTCGGTTCCAGATTTAGTTCTCGGTCTTTCTCTAATATAAAAAACAAAAAAACTCCTTATACATAACCCATGTTTTGTTTCACCCCTTGGATTCCTTTCCACCCATCTCCCATCGGATATCACCTCTGGCTTAAACTTATAGGCATGTGCTCATATTCCTCTCCGACTTTCCTGATTTCTAAAACTCTAAATCTTTATATTTCGCATCACCACAGGATATATATCATTGGGGCATAGTAGGGTGTAGAGTGGACTTCTTCGCAACCACCAATCCTCAAGATCTTTAGCTCTTCATTAGCATGGAACAAACCCTTTTAACCCTCGAATGGGTTGTTGGTAGAATTGGTGTACCATGCACCATTAAAGTTTCAAGATTTGAGACCATCATCTTAATTTTAATATTCCTTTTCTTTGAGCTAATGGTTGAATGTTTCAGCTTTAAAGGACCATAACTTCTGAAAATACAAGGAGAGAGATTGAGGAGAGAGAGGTATGGCAGAGAGTTGGTGTGCATACATGATAGTTCTTTTCAAGTTTTAAAAAAAATGAGTAAAAAAGAAATGAAGTTAGGTATATGGTATGATAGTTCTTTTCTAGTTTTAACAACTACTTTAATGAGGAGTCTGGTAGAGAGTTGGTGTGCATGTGACATATGTTGGGACTTTGGACAGGAGAGAGGTGAGAGAATAGTAAGATTATTGTGTGACTCGGTCGGCTCAGTTTTTATTGGTTAACTGACTTTTAGAAACCAAAATCGAACCAGGATGACCTGTTTTCCTAATTTTGAAATCAAAACCGAATAGGGACTGTTAAGAACCAGTTGGAACCACCGGTTTTGGTTCGGTCTGGGATGGTTTTCCGGTTCCCCGATTTCCTTATACAACCCTAGTGTTACTTGAGTGGCCGTTGCAATTGGAAGGTCTAAATATGGAGGAAAGACATGTAGAGCTAGACCGTCACTTCTGGTGTGATGTCTTTTAAAGTTTGATCCTTGATATAGGAGCTCTAGAAAGTGTTGCGAGGGAAATTTCCCTGAACATGCTTGCAAAAGAGGATGAGTGAGCAGCTGGTAGGGAAATAATTCTTTGTGCTAAACCTAATTACCTTGGTTGCTTTAAATTTAACTATATCTGAATGTAGTTGCTTGTGTCAAAGTTAAATTTTGAGTAGTTCAATTTCAGTAAATAAAATAATTTTTTGTAAGATTTAGTGTTCTATAGTTCGTAAATCAATTTTCGTCCCTCTATAAAATCGAACTTATCTTGTATGAACGAATGTATATCGAACTGGGTGATATAAATATATTTGTCATAAATATATGTACATTACTTGATTGAATGTGATAGTTGTTACTAGAGGCATCCATTTCGCCAATTTTGAAATTCAAAATTTTGTTCTAAAATTCAAAAAAATTGTTCTGCAAAAAGCCTTATTAAAAAAAGGGGACTGAAGGGAGATGGTTCAGGAGTACGAACTTGAGGGAGAGAGGAGTGAACATGCCTATAGACTGTATGGTGTGTAGATTGTCTTAGGAAAGAAGAAGTATGAATACTATTTTAATGGTTAATGTGAAAAGGGGAAATGATGACAGGGTGCATTTTCCCAAGAGAAATAATGGTAATGAGTGGCAGGAGGGAAATGAAGCCTCTTTTCAAAAACTGAGGGCAGTGAACACATGTTGCAAGGAATCGTCGTTTCAAAAACTAAAAGAGAGTATTAAATCTCATCTCTCTCTCTCTCTCTCTCTCCCCAGGGTCATTCTTTTATTTTAGAGAGTAAATAATTGTTGAGAAAACGCATTCTAGAGAGAGAAAGCTTCCAAGTTCTATAACACAACCCATCTCTAAAATTTTAGTGAAAACTTCTCGTTATGGTCTGATTGTCTCTGAAGAGCATTGACACAATAGTCATTTTCTAAGGTCGTCTATGAAGGTTGAGGACTGTCGTTCTTCTAGTTCAGGTTGTTAGTTTGATTTGCGCAATTTTGTGTGTTTGAATGTGGCTCTCTTGTATTCTGGTTGTTTGTTTTATTTTAATTTTAGTTGATTGTGTGTGGGAAATCTATAATTGTGTTTATGTGAATTTGAGGGCTTTGGGGAGAAGGTAAATGTGGATGCAAATGTATAGGATTTCCCCCCTAAAATTTGATTTTTTTTTCTTGATGAAATTACTTTTTCAGAGTAATTGTATAATTTGGGAAAATAATAGGTATTTAAAAACTTGTATGATGCGAACTAGGGTTTGTTATTCAAAGTAGTTGAAGATGTTTAGGATTTTTGTATTTTTGATGAAGTTAATTATCAACCCAAACTTTTAGGACGAACCACAGAGGAAGTTTAACAGTTAATCACTGTTTGTGTTTGTAGGTCGAGTATACATATTAAGGGCTTAGATCCTATGAGTAAGTTTGTAGTCTTATCGAGCTCAGTGGAACTGTTGTCATCTAGAAAAGAGGACGAAATTGACATTGCAGAGGAGGAGGTTATGGATAGTCAGGAATGACCGGGTGAGGTCACAAAGGTCGTGCCTTTATAGGTTGACCCCAAAGTTTAAGGGGATACTGTAAGGGAATGTGTCGAGTGCAATAGAGCTTTGTGTATATCCGAACGAGGTAAATATTTGGAAGGAATTCCTTAGGTATAAAAGTGGCTAAAAAGTTAGTATAGGAAGTATGTTGTAGAAGAAGATTTGTTTTTTTAGAGAGTTCGCTCCAGTAGAGGGCCCAAAAAAGTGTTATCATGTTCCTGATCTTGAACAAGTCTGGAAGGATAGGAGTCTACCGAACGATGTGATTTTAGAGGATTGTACCGGGCCCTTGGGGTTTGGTCCTAGTAAAAGTTTTGTATTATATACCAATCAGTTGGTATACGATCTTAAGATACGCCTGACCCACTTCCAAAATTGGGAATGAATCTGCTACTTTGCTGCCCAGCACAGCTAAATGACAATGTGCACAAGATAATAAAAGTTCGTAAGACTCTGAATGATAGATAAGGCGTGAATAGGGTTGGGAAAAGGTTTGTCGCTTCAGATATTATGAAATTTTACAAGATAAAATATTTGAGGGCGAGTCGGAGCTGTTATTTGTACAGTGATTCCTCGAGACCGATTTTTATTTATTTTGATATTGCTGGTCAACCTTAGAATTACCATTTGGTACTAGTTAGAGGGAACTGTATACAGGTTCCAGATGAACCAGCATTTGAGTTAAAATTTAACTATTTTAATCCAAGTAAGTGTTTATCATTAAATTTGATAAGTGGCCGTCTTTGTATATTCGTGCTCCTTATCATTTTTTTTGATCTATTTTGTTTCTTCTTGTAGGTCCTCAGGTAGCTGCTACTCCTAAAAATTCAAGCCTTTTTGATCGTGTGGATTGAGAGAAGAACGAATTGAAAGAAGTTCTCGTTGATCTGAAAATTTAGAGCGATAAGAGGGTTAACTATAAAATTCCCAAAAGTCATTGGACTACCTAGAGGAAACCTATGGCTGGGCAAGATAAGAATCTGAGCAAAAGGAATTCATCTTCAACCACTGGTGGTAGCCTTGATCTCCCAACTATTACTAGTTTGGCGATATTTTGCCTCCTAAGACTTCAGGTACCAATCAAAAGTTCCACGAAACAAGCAGGTAGTCCAACCAGCCGATGATGGTTTGACTTTGCCCGTGCTTGGATCTACTGAAGCTGTAATTCCTAGGATAGAGAAGCCAAAGAAGTGCAAGGTCAGTAATACTGAGGTGGATGATAAGAACGATACCGCACTAGCCAGGCATAAAACTCATAAGACCGAGGGAAGTGATTAGACTTGCTCTGCTGTTATGACTAAGCTCAGGAATGTTCAGAGTTGCTATTATCAGCTTGCTCTATCAGACTCAGAGAAGCTTGAGGAAATGTTCCAAGAGCAAGTCGCACATGTATAGTTGTATTTTAACCTCTCTTTTTTCTCTTATACCGTTCTCGCGATTGTGTTTTCTAGACTATGTAGCTTTGGCAACTGATGATGCTGGTCAAAGGTTCTTCCTAGGGGTTGTTGCAAAGGAAAAATGACCAACACGAGCTCTCTCAGAAAGTTGAGTCCGAGGTAGCCTACTCGCAGCCTTCGACCTCCTCACTCGAAGTCCACTTCGTATCCTACTCGAACATATCGAAGACAATTTCGACTCAGAATCAAGCCCCTCAGGGAACTCTTGTAGTCGAAGCCTCGATAGCAGATAAACTTTTGAGAATGGATCAGCACATAATTGCAGATAAACCTTCGAGAATGGATTAGAACATAATAGCATATACCCTTCGACTGAACGTTCGAATAGCAGAAGTGTGATGAGACTAGCAGTCAGCTCAAACGGATTGGACGGTGCATTAATTGGTCTCTCAGCTACAGTGACAGGGATGCCCGTAATAAATGCCGCCACCGGATAACTCGGACAGTAACCCATTCTTGGTGACTCAGCCTCTTATGTCTCTATAAATAAGATAGAGGGGAAATTATGAGGGGGTTATAAAAATCCTCTCAAAGCCCTATGCTTTTTACCTTCGAGCACCTACAAACTGTATTCGATCTTTATTATTACTCATCAGCAATAGAATCACAATTTAAAATTCCCCATCAGAGGTCGTAGAGAGTCACATTCGGGGCTCTATGCAAGTATTTGTCTCTAATTAGTCTCTTTTTATGCCATATACTTGTACATCTTTGATGAGAGGTTGACCTCCGTGTTGTAAGAGCCATCTTCGCTTTTCAGCGAAGATTAGGCCCCTACAATTGGCGCCGTCTGTGCTTCCCACACTATCAGTTACCTCATCTTTGTTACCTTCCTTTCTTTCCTACCATTTACCGCTCATTTTCAATGGCTCCTTCCCGCCGTGCAAACTCAACTCAGGCAATAAACTCCATTGACAGAGTCGCCGCTCAAGTCACTTTACTATCTCAGTAAATTGCTCAAGCAGAAGAGTGCCATCAGAATCAACTTACCCAGGAACGAGAAAACCATCGCCAGGCGTTGGAAACCGAATGGAATCGCCGAGTAGATGACAAAAATAGATAGAATCAAGCAATCGATGAGCTACGCAACACAGTCCGAGAACTTCAAAGGTTAGAGCCCTTGAAACCCGCCTGTCAGTCCCAGGAACCATATCAATCGCGCGTATCTGCCCGCGCCCGCCTTGGACACACAACAAACCTTGAATTACCCCCAACTCCCATCGGTACCGAAGGTATTCCCCGTACTATTCCCCCCACTGGCTCTATCCACCCCGGAATCCACCCCACAGAAGACTTTTCTGACTTCACCCTCCATTCATCAAGACACCCTCGGCCTGTCAAAGACCGACTCGGCGAGCGCCGTCCCGCTCGAGGCCGAATCAGGGAGCGCAGTGCTGAATATATACCACACATTCGACCCTGCAACCATCGACATCGCCAATCTCCCCCTCCTGCATATGTCACGTAACAAGACTTTGACTACAAGATACAACCCGCTATTCGCGTCAGCGCAAGCCCAGCCTTAAACTCATGGAGCCGCCTCAACAGTCCCATTTGTGCCACCCTACTCGCCATCGACATACCCCCCAATTTCCGTGCCCCCAAGCTCAGTAAATATCGCAACACAGACCCCAAAACCAACATTTTTGAATTTCAAAATTCAAAAATTTACTAAGCCTTTACTCTACTGCCGACTACATGTTATGTCGACTTATCCCAACTAGCCTCACTGAAAGCCCACTTCGATGGTATCACAATCTCCCAAATGGCTCGATACGAAGCTTCGAGCAACTCACGCTGCTCTTCATCACCCAGTTTGCCTTCAACAAAGACAGAGAAGTCAGAGTTGACGCATTATTTAATTTTAGGAAGTCAAGCACAAAGACCCTCGAAGCCTTCACAAAGCGATTCCTCGACGGGTCACGGAAAATAGAGAACCTCGACTGTGCAAATGTTATCCTCGCATATTCAAATGCCCTGCCAGATCATAGTCGAGTAAAAGAGCACATCGTCCTCTACAAACCCCAAACACTCAAAAAGATGCTCTCGAAGGTCAACGGCTATATCGACCTTGAAAGACTCCAAGAATCCCGTAAACATACCCAACCTTTGAACACTACCCACTTTACCAAACCGCGACAGCATTCGCATCCAACTCCACTACCCTTGATTGCTCCCGTCTCACAGGAGGCTGAGAGCCGCAAACGCCCTTATACCGACAGTAGTGCTAAAGCTCGCAAGAAGCGATCAAAGCCTATCTTCCCTACACTCACTGTCCCCCTTAATACCCTCTTACCGCATATTCTGGCAGACCCCATATGGCGCATCTCTCTCCCAATCGAAGTCAGACCTGGGGAGCCTTATTGCACCAATCACAAATATAATTGTCACCATATGAACAAATGTTTTTCCCTCCAACGTTCTCTCGAACTCATCCTCCGAGCAGGATGTCTGCACCAGTACGTTACCGACCTTCCAGTTATCTCGATGGGTCTTGCCTCCAATCCCTCTCTACCCCTGCTGCTAACCCAGCCGTGGTACATATCTACCGATCATATTTCATCGAAGTCAACAATATAGATTGTGGTCGTTCGCTTAGCAAACAAAAGCGCATCGGCGAATGTTACAAACTTTCTTACCATGAAAAATTCCCTACCCTACTGCCAGAATGCAGCCGTTACACTCATCTCGAGGGAATTTCTTTTATCAATTGTGACACGTCACACGTCCGTTTCCCTCATTCCGATCCTCTGGTCATTATGATTAAGATTGAGAACATTGTCCTTCGTACAATGCTCATCGACATAGGAAGTGCAGCTGACGTCTTATTTCTACCCACCGTAAAAAAAATGCAGAAAACTGAACTCATTACCCCAGCCAACCTCGAGTTAAAAGGATTCAATGGGACTACCAAAGTTGCCACAGGACCCCTCACCCTTCAAACCAGCTTCCTTGTCATCGACAAGAAATTCAAATACCTTGGTATCCTCGGCCAGGACTAGCTCCATGCTATGCGAGCTATACCCTCGACCTATCACCTAACCCTTCGTTTTGCAAATCATGAGGGTACGTGGAACCTCAAAGGATCTCAACGTCTCGCCCGCTCATGCGAACACCTAGAAATTGACCAGACCAGAAAACTTGTCAGACGCCCATAGCAATCACTTCACCTTTTTATCCCATCAACTTCGACAGATACCACCCCCTAAATCAAACCTACTATGTATATTGAACTCGACGGCCCAGGTTGAGGAACATTCATTGGAACTTTTCTCAGCGAGGTCGAACGCCTTGAGCTTAGAGATTTCCTTCGAGCTAACACGAACATCTTTGCTTGGACATTTCAGGAGATGCCTAGTATCGACCCCAGCGTGGCATGCCATTGCCTCGATCTCATTCCCAATTCCATGGCAGTCAAACAAAAGAAGCGTACCCTGGCACCACGACATCGAGAGGCGGTTAATCTCGAAGTAGACAAGCTTATAGCCACGAGATTTATCAAAGAAGTCAAGTACGCTGACTGGAAATCGAACATTATGGCAGTTCCTAAGAAGAACGAAAAGATCCGAATCTACGTCGACTTTACCGACCTCAATAAACACACACCGAAGGACAGTTTCCCACTGCCAACCACTTCAGTACGCCTCGATGCCACTGCTGGATACGAGCGCCTATCCATGATGGACGTAGCTTCGGGTTACAATCAGGTACCCCTCCTTCCAGAAGATCAACTTAAAACTTCCCTCATAACTGAACAAGGCCTTTATTATTTTAATGTCATGCCCTTCGACTTTAAAAATACAGTTGCCACTTACCAGCGCCTCGTCACAACTATGTTTAAACCCCTGCTTGGCAAGTCAGTCGAAGTCTACATCGACGACATGTTATGCAAGAGTATACATAAACAGACCCACATCCACGACCTGACCGACATCTTCCCAATACTTCGCACTTATAAAATGAAACTTAACCCAGAGAAGTACCAGTTTGGCATCTCATCCAGAAAATTCTTGGGCCACCTTATCAGAAAATGTGGCATCGAAATCGACCCCACCCATATTCGAGACCTCATTGACATGCCCTCACCAACAACAAAGAGAGACGTCCAAAAGGTGGCTGGCAGGATAGCAGCCCTTAACCGTTTTATTTCCAAGTCCTTCTATAGATGTGTTTGGCTCTTCTCCCTCTTACGCAGTCAGGACGCCCATAAAATAAGAAAGATAAACAACCCTGAGATCAATTGGACACCCAAGTGTGAAGATGCCTTTCTCAAACTCAAAACTTATCTTGGCCGCCCACCCATCATCAGTATCCCCATCAAAGGTGAAACCCTCACCTTATATCTCGCTGCCACAGAAACTTCAATTAGTTCTGTACTCATTTGCCTTGATTCCAACATCAAAAAATCTCTGTATTTCATCAGCAAAACTCTAACCCCTGCTGAAACCTATTATTCCAAACATGAGCGATTGCTCCTGGCACCTGTTTATTCAGCCCGCAAGCTCAAACCATATTTTCAGGCTAACCCCATTCGTGTCATCACGAGTTACCCTCTCCGCAAAGTACTTAGTAAAAAAGAAAAATTCAGACGAGTACAACAATGGTATGCATACCTTGGCGAGCACGACATAACCTTCGAGAAGCAAATATCTCAGAAAGGCCAAGCAGCAGCAGATTTCCTCGCTGACTTCCCGGTCAAAGATTGCGACTGGGAAGAACACGAAGATGATCTACCAGAAGATCAACCTGAAGTTGGAGATCCATGGGACCCCCTTACTGGTTGGCGTTTATTCAGAGATGGCTCCGCAGGACCCAATGGTTCAAGAATTGGTATTGTCTTGGTCACACTGACTAATGACCGAATAGAGAAAGCAGTTAATCTTACCTTTGAATGCTCCAATTATAAAGCAGAGTATGAAGCACTGATCCATGGTCTCTACCTCGCACTCGATCTTGGCATTCCCAAACTCGCATTCTTTACAGATTCCCAACTCATTCAGAGACATTACTCAGGAGAAAATCAAGCTAACGGTCGCATGGCTGACTACGCTTTACTTGTGCGACAGCGCATGGACCGATTTCCCAAAAAATCAACAATTACCCATTATCCTCGAGGAGAAAACAGACATGCCGATGCCCTCGCCTACATAGCAGCTATGCTGGGATAGATAGAATCTCAAACCCTCCACATCAAAGTACTCGAACGCCCAAGTATCGACCATTAATACTGGGGGTGAGAGTATCGATTTAGATGATTGGCGAACACCATTCCTTCGTTACCTTACCAACGCCACCCTTCCCGATGATCCCAAAGCCAGATGTCAACTATTAGAAAATTGCCGCAAATATACTATCTATAAGAATAAACTACATCGCAAATCACCAAATGGCATCCTCCTTCGATGTATATCCAATACCGAAGCCTCTCAAATCTTAGCAGAGCTTCACGAAGGTACATGTGGTGCTCACACAGCTGGTTGATCATTGGCCCGTCGAGCTGTAACCTAAGGATTATTTTGGCGCGATATGAGAAAGCAAGCTTCAGAATATGCAGCACATTGTGACAAATGCCAGCGTCATGCTCATGACATCCATTGCCCCTCTCGAGATCTTCATGTCAGCCAAGTTTCTTGGCCATTCAAAAGATGGGTCGTCGATCTCATTGGTCTGTTTCCAAAAGCTTCGGGTAGCAGAGAAAACATCCTCATTGCCATTGATTACTTCATCGATCTTATTGGTCTGTTTCCAAAAGCTTCGGGTAGCAGAGAAAATATCCTCGTTGCCATTGATTACTTCACCAAATGGGTCAAAGTTGTTCCCTTATGCCGATCCAGAGAAGAGGAAGTTATCAAGTTTTTATGGGAAAACATCATCACTCGCTTCGGCTGTCCCCACATGATTCGGTACGATAATGGTCCCCAGTTCGTTAGCAGTAAAGTAAGGAATTTCCTCCAAAAACACAACATTATTCTCTCGCCCTCCACACCTTACTACCCCCAGGGCAATGGTCAAGTCGAAACAATTAACAAAACTATCGTTGATGGTCTGAAGATGAGAGTCGATATAAAGAAAGGACGATGGGCTCAAGAGTTACAACACGTCCTCTGGGACTATCGCACAATACCAAGAAAGTCTACTGGATGCACCCCCTTCCCCCTAACATATGGAACAGAAGCAGTACTACCAACTCAGTTCGAAATACCCACTCGAGATCCTAACCTCCCAGACGAAGATAATGAGTTTGAACTCGCATGCATCATGTTATGGATCGATGAAACCAGAGACCGAGCAATCGCCAACCTGGGCCGCTACCACGCATCACTTCAGAAATCTTGCAACAAGCGAGTTCGACCACGAGGTTTCAATGTTGGAGATCTTGTTCTCCGACGTGTTAATCAGTCGACAAAGCCTACGAATGTTGGCAAATTAGCCAAATCTTGGGAAGGACCCTACATTGTCTACGATAAAATAGACAAAGGATCTTACTACTTGATGACAGAAGACGAAGAGCCTCTACCGAACCCTTGGAATATAATGCAGTTGGTCTCTTATAGAAGGCCTTACCTACAATCATGTACCACCGATGTAATCCAGGATAATCAATAAACGAGGCTTTTGTCACCAATACTTCGTCTCATGTTTCACTTTGAATTTCATGGTTTAACTCAAATACCATGTCAACCTTCGACCCAACTGGTACTCGAGGATGATCTCGACAATTTTCTAGTCTCCAAAATTTGAGCAAACTCAAGGGGCAAGGATGGTCGAAGGACCGGACCCTCGGGGATGCATGGGAGACAGTTTGATATTCATTCGTTGTGGCTACGGCCTTTGAAGTACAGTCTTTTTCTTGGTCTACCCCGGGTATCTTGTCCACCCTCACCCCAAGAGATACTTGGGGGCAACCATGAATTGCTCAAGTCACCAAAATTCAAACAAACTCGAGGGGCAAAGATGGTCGAAAGACCAGACCCTTGGGGATGCATTGGAGGCAATTCGATATTCCTCCGTCTAGGCTATAAAACTGATGAAGTACAGTCCTTTTCTCGGTCTACCCTGGGTATCATGTACACCCTCGCCCCGACAGATACTTGGGGGTGACCTTGAATTGCTCAAGTTTCTAACATTCGAGCAAACTTGAGGGGCAAGGATGGTCGAAAGACCAGACCCTCGGGAATGCGTTGGAGGCGATTTGATAATGCTTCGCTGTGGCTTAGGCCTTCGAAGCTCAGCACAATTTTGGGCTTCCCCTAGGTATCACGTCCCCTCACCCCGACTGATACTCGGGGGTGACCTGGAAATGTTTTGAGTTTTCACCATCGTTGTGGCTTCGGCCTTCGATGTCCAAAAGAACACACAGAGTTTGATCCACATTATATTCACATTCGACATGGATCGACAATGCTACAGTCATGTAAATATCAAGGAAGTATCTTACATATTATCTGTCAACGCAGCAGTCGCAGAGCAAGTCAAAGATCAATCATCAGCAGTTCAAAACAAGCAAAATTGGCAGAATAAGGATGCAAATTCCAACATTCCAAGGTTAGCATAAGATAGCATGACTACTAAGGCACTTCATCGGAAAGTCAGATTCAGTAGACTCAGAATGTACCATAGAAAATATACATCAACATGTTCAGAACTAATAACAAAAGTTCAAAGAAAAGAAGCAGCAGCACAGTTCAACATATTACAAATCACCACATGTCAACGGAAAATGACAAACAACCCCAACTACAAGTACCTCACACCGGCACGGTCTCACATTTTTGTTCCACAGACGCTCCACCATCAGCAACCTCGGCGGCTTCATTCGACACTCCGACAGCTCTACCATCAACAAGACTACTACTAGGTGCTCTAAGGAGAGAAGTATCTCCACCACCTTTAATTCTCCCAACAGTCTCATGAACAACGGGCAACTCCACTTCCTTCAGCTGGACCACATCACCTTCAACAAATTCTGGAGACACAGGATACGGTTCAAGTATATCAGGGTCATACCCCTTTTCATCTATGAAAGTCTTCAACCTCACAGTCACCTTGCATTCGCCATCGTACTATTCCTGGAACCGCACCTTCTGTTCAGCCTTCTCCCTCTCACACGCTGCAAGCTTCGCAGCCCACTCCCGCTCCAACCTCGACCGCTGATGTTTGAGTCTCTCATCATAAGATTCGGTAAGAACCCCAAGGTCATGCTTCAACTTCTTAACCTCAGACACCAATGATGTCTCCGTCCCACAGGAAAGATCAATATTTTCCCTTGCTTGCCGCAACATCGCTTTTACCGACTTCATAGCCTTGCTGCACATTCACACCCAAGCATCCGGCTGCTAAAATATTCAAGCAGTCAGTGAACCTCAAAACTCGATGAATTCAAAAGACATTTCATAATATCACAATAAGGAGTAGTATATAGCTACCTGAAACATGTACCTCTTTACTTCCTTCGACGCCTCGTCTGGGTCGTCCTCCCAGAGTTTAACCATCGAAGATTGCTTAGCGATAGCCTGCTCCTGTCGTTCTGCCTCTGTCATTTCTTCATCCTCTTCCTGTATATCATCCTCCCCCAGTTCCCTATGCCTCTTGCGTTGGCCATCCTTCGATTGCTATAATTTTAGGGATTCGAGAGTAGCATGATTCTTCCCATTCTCAACATGAGTCGATACTGGCCTTGGCCTCAACCTCGAAGCATCGATAGCCACTTCGGGCACCGTTGCTACTTGTTTCCGCCCCTTGCGAGGTCTTGGCACAAATTGATAGTTCTTCGGGAGCTCCTCTCCTCCCATTTCCTTTGACCTCTTGGAAGAATCTTCACTTCTTTTTCTCTTTGCTAGCTTCGGCGCAGTGGGTACGCTTCGAAGCAGGGAATCAGCCTTCTTCCTCCTTTGCCTCTTGATTTTGAGACTGTCAAACACCAAATTTACCCAGTCTTCACTAGCCTTAAATAGATTATCAATGTAATTCACCGGATTATCCCAAGTCAAACTTCCCAGACCTACAACAGTAAAACAAATAAAGTTATCATTTATTTCAGAAACGCATCAACAACAAACCTTTCGACAAAAAGCGTACGTTTAGTATATACCCTATAATACAATTTATAAGGGTCATCCTCGTCTACATTCTCGAAGTTACCTCTCACTATCAACAAATCTTTATTCCACCCTCAACCCGTCAAGCACAGATTAAAGAACCAAGGCTTCTCAAGGTGACATTGGATGTGATAGGTCCTTGGGTTCTGACTCGCCTTCCTCGAGTAAAAGGAAACAATATCAAACCACTTAATCAAATTTCGGCCCTCACCAGCCAATTTTACATTCATCCCCTCTATCACCTTCATCATCTCATAAAAACTCCCGCTCATTTGCACTGGAGCCACCTCCCAAAAATTTAGAACTTCTTTCACCAGCCTTCGGAGCGGTAACTCCATCCCCAATCAAATCTGCCCCCAATAAGCCATAATCACGTTCCCAGGATTCGATTTAAAGGTCAATCCCGCCCCTGCAGCACTCAAAAATATCCCCACCTTCGACAGTTCTAACTTAGTGGCAAGCCACTCTAACCTAGCCCTATCCTTCGCTGCAACGAGGCCCCCAACACCATCCAAATTAGTTGAATCCCCGCTATCGCTACAATGTCCTTTATCTCCCTCTCTCTCACCTGAGGGCCCTACATCATCCCTCTTCCCCCACACTTTTTCCTCCTCCTCACTATCGTCAGTTACTATCAGCCTTCGACACCTTGAAACCACAACCTCCTCAGCAGGCAGTACCATTAATAATGGGGCCTCGGTTACTACATCTAAAACTTCTACATCATTAGCATCACCCATTGGGGCTCAGCCAGAAATACTAGCTTCGATTTCTTCAATTTTTTCATCTATCAGTGCCCGCCTCGAAGCCGGACGATTATCTATTTTTAGCCTACAGAAGAAGAGGCACGCAATTAGATTGACAAACTCGACAAATTCTGTGACCATCCTATCTACCCCCTCCAAAACAAACCATAGACCGGGTTGTAACCCAGACCTTTCCCCTCTTCGATCTCTCGAGTGCCATTTCTAAACCACAAACACATATTGTTCCGCCTCTACTATCTAAACAAAAAAAGCCATAATAGAGTTCACAGAGATCAAATGCCATACCTGAAATTAGCAGAACTACCCTCAAATAAGAAAGATCATAGCCTCAGATGCCCTAACAGCTTCCACGTTTGCAATGGCGCTTGTCCTTCTCCTTCTCACTTTTTATGGTTTTCACAGCAAACTGGCACAGTAATTCCTCATCTCTCACTTATATATATTTCAAAAACATGAAAATACCTCGATTTATTAACCACTATCATGACCACGGCCCCACCTCCCCGGCTTTCCGGCTAGCAGTGTACTTTGACAAATATACCCTTAACATTTCCCACGTGCGAGCAACCCGTTTACCTAAAATTATATGTACTGCCGAAGCTTCTCGAACGTTATTCTCCCAGATCGAAACTAAACAGTCAGAATCTAATAGTCACATCACCACCTTTTTCGTCAAACGTGTAAAACATAATTACTACTTCCCGGCACACTGCCCTAACCGTATGTACCACTCTGACAGACCAGCCGTTTGGATTGTCAGATCGGCCAGTCAAATCAAACTTCACCTTCGATACGCTATCAAACTTCACCTTTCATACACTATCAAACTTCACCTTCAATACACTATCAAACTTCACCGACGTTACACTTCCGAACTCGAATATTGAACCAATCTACACCTCGAATAATCTTCAATAAATTACCTCAGATTTATTAAATCTCTCATACCAACAAACCCCCCATTTGACCAGTCAAAACTTCATGCCTTCAGACAAAATTTTTAGCTTCAACAAATTATATCTTTTATCCCAACAAGTTCAGATTTATATTCCAAATATTCAATCAATACAGTTATACTACCGACCTCGTACCGAATAGTATTATATTCGGAATTCAGATTCTACTACCATATCCCACAGTTCACAACAATTTCTATTAGTACTATTAACAAAAGCACTTTTCATTTTGACAACGAGGACAACACTACAAAAGTAAAAAATAAACGAAAAGAAGAGAGAAACAGAGCATATAAATGCAGCAACATGAGAAACTACAAAAGGGAACCCTATCTAATTAGCAGGTCGCTCCTCTGCAGCTGCGGCCACCGCAGCTTCATCTTCCTGATCCACTATAACCTCTGCGAAGCCTTTGAGAAGTGACAACCGATGAGCGGGTAGCGGCCCCATCATTTGCACTATTCCCCACCAGTATGCGAATGGCATATCATAGAGAGGTGCTCCAGGATTTGCTTCAAAGAGATTTAGCATTTCAGCGTTAATGTCGTCCTCTATCCCGAACCTTCGTTGAAGACCTAGCAGGGCCTCTTGAATCCTCCTCGCCCTCACGGCCGTTTGATCTTTAGCAACCGGTATGTTCTCAGCCATATTGATAAACAGGAATTACTCAGTTAGAAGAGAAGAATGCTATATGACAGATAAAGAAATCTCTCCCTCCTTACCCCTTTTTATTCCTCCAAACTCACCAAAACTTTCCCTCTTCCCTAACAAATTAATGGTAATCTTCAATTCCCAACAACGAAAAGTGAACATGTAACCTCTCCAACTTCCAAGACGTAACTGATTCGTCTGTACCTGCATTCAAACCTCCTCCCCAACGACTCCCAGTCGAATATATCTCTAATATCGAACATTCGACTATCGTAAGACTCGATCCTCACAATAGCCCATCATGAACCTTCGATCATAATTTTCATCGAGCATATCTTTATACCTCACGCCTAGAAGAGTAGTCATTTGCATTCGCCTACATTATCTAACCAAATAACAGGAATACAGACACGAGCAAAATATTCTGTCCATTTCAATTACCGAATCCAGAAAAACAAATTACATTTTTCCCCTACCACCCCAAACTCAAAATAACTTCCTCCTACATAATAAAGCAGAAACTATACAAAATAATACCAAAACATTCTCAACATCAACCCAGCGCCCTACTTCTGGAAGAACCAGCTCCGTTCGCCGCATGTTCCTCCTCGATAATCTCCCTGTACAGACAAGGCTTTCAGCTAATGCCATCAAGAAAAGATAACGTTTCTACTTGGTCGTAAAGTACGGCCTCAATTGTACCCAGAGATAGGCATACAGTTCGCCATTGATGAACTCCTCTAACCTCTCGTCCACAAGATTCGGCATGTCCCAATTCAGATCATGTTGTCCGAAAACCTCATGCGCAGCTCTGCCATTTTCTGCCATTTTCCGCCCCACACGACGATCACGGGCAAACCCCATCCTCTTCTGATAATAGGTATCGGGTAGGCTATCCACTCAGATATTCAGAATGAAGAGCAGAACAATGTTGATGATGGAAGAAGATGCAGAATCCCCATACAAGAACCAATTTTTATAGCCTTCACCCCATTTGCTACCTTTAACCCACCTAGACCTCTTAATTACCCCCCCCCCTCCCCCCGCACTTTATTATTTTCCCAGAAACCAACGGTTAAACAAGAATATATTCCAAGATAACAATTTTCTCAACAAATGCCTCTCCACCTGGCTTCGAGACCCTTGCTGAGAGGGGGCGAATGTAGTAGCCTACTCGCAGCCTTCGACCACCTCACTCGAAGTCCACTTCGTATCCTACTGGAACATATTGAAGACTATTTCGACTCAGAATCAAGCCTCTCAAGGAACTCTGGTAGTTGAAGCCTCGACAACAGATAAACCTTCGAGAATGGATCAGTACATAATAGCAGATAAACCTTCGAGAATGGGTCAGCACATAATAGCAGATACCCTTTGACTGAACGTTTGAATAGTAGAAGTGTGTTGAGACTAGCAGTCAGCTCAAACGGATTGGACGGCGCATTAATTGGTCTCTCGGCTATAATGACAAGGATGTCCGTAATAAATGTCACCGCCGGAAAACCCATACAGTAATCATATAGCCTGGCCCACTCTTGGTGACTCAGCCTCTTATGTCTCTATAAATAAGAGAGAGGGGAAACTAGGAGGGGGTTAGAAAAATCCTCTCAAAACCCTATACTTTTTACCTTTGACCACTTACAAACTATATTTGATCTTTATTATTACTCATCAGTAATAGAATCACAGTTTAACAATCCTCATCAGAGGTCGTAGAGAGTCACAATCGGGCTTCTACGCAAGTATTTGTCTATAATTAGTCTCTTTTTTGGCCATATACTTGTACATCTTTGATGAGAGGTTGACCTCCGTGTTTTAAGAGCCATCTTCGCTTCTCAACGAAGATCAGTCCCTTACAGAGTTCCAATCCTTAGTAGAGCATGCTTTAAAGAAGGAAAATAATGAACTAAAGGCTTGGTTAGATGGTCTAGTGACAAAGGCTGAGAAAGAGAAGGAGAGAGTTGTGGTGGAAGCGAGGGTTGTAATAAAGTTGGAGCTGCAGAGCCAGATGATTGAGCACCCGAAGGTCATGGTGAAGGTGGTGGAGGCGATTAAGGTTGGACAGAACAATCTGATTTAATATTGTCGCTATTTCGGTCATTCGGAAAATGATATCACTCTTGGGCCTGAAGGTAAATATCAGAACATCGTCTTCCCTTACAAGATCGATGATGAATATACCGAAAAATAATAGCCAGATGTTCCTACTTCTACTATAGATACTACAAATGCTCCTCCTTCGAAGGCTCATTATAGTACGGGTAAAGTTTCTGACATTTTAGCTGAGAATGTGTCACTTCGAGAAATAGAGCTCTCTAAAGGCCGCTAGGCTTATAACCTCTATTAATTTGGTATGTCAAAATTTTATGCTAGCCAATTTTGTTTTGGGTGAAGTTTTTACATTAGTTGGGGAAACTATAGAATTTTGAAGGGAATGACTATCTGTAAACTGGATTTTGACTATGTGAATAATCTTGAACTTGAAATTTTTGTAGCACGTAGAGCAACTAAGGGCGACTGGAAAGAGTCTACGAAAAGTATTGAATCGAGCTAGAAATACTTTGAGTCGTGCTCATCAGGTAATAGCCCGATCCGTATATCAAATAAGGTATCATAAATCTCTGCCAGATAAGCATTGGCAGGAGTTGTGTGATATCCAATTTAATTTTTCCAAAGCAAAAATAGAGAAGATTGAGTCTATTAAGAAAGGGCATATAATAGGTTTTAGACGCTCAAGAAAGTGTTGAAAGAAATCCCCTTGAAAGATGCGTGAGAGAAGGTGTTGCTAACCTTAACAATTTATTTTGAGGCAAAAGTTGATAGTGAAATAGGCTTAAAAAAATCATAAGTAGAAATGATTTTATTTGCCGACGCTTGAAGCCAAAAGCAGAAGAATCTTTATCTTGAAAAAATCAAAAACATAAATGATTTTATCAAATGTAGAAGATAATATAAACAGATAATCTTTACTTTACTAAAAGTAAATGATTCAAGTAGAAGATAACATCAAAAGAAGATAGGCTTAGGTTTTCCACAAGATAACTCCAACCATACTCAAAAAACTACACGTGGATGGTATTTACTCTAGACTACAGAGGAGTCACTTTGGTCAATTTTATTAACTTCCCCTTTGCTGTCAGAAGAACTTTCATTAAAAGTGGTGTTAAGTAATAGTTTACTTAACTAAAGTTTTAGTCATTTTCCCAGTTGAAGTTCTTGCAACTTTCTTTTTGTGGTACACTTGTTTGCCAAGTACCCCTTTTTACAACATTTGTGACATGCGCGGGTTTCAAATTTCTTGGTAGAGCTGGCATGAGATTTATCTCTCATATGTCTCTTTCTTTTTTTATATTTTTGGTAATAAAAATCTTCTTGATCCTTAAATTTCTTCTTACTTCTTTTTCTGAAGCTAGAAAAATGTTTTGCACTCTTCTTGTGCTTCTTTAGATAACTAACAGGAAGGTCATAGGAAAATTGGTGAAAAAACTCATCAATTTTCTTTTTTCCTATTAAATTCTATTTTTTAAGTTGGTGTTGTCATTTCATATCATTACATATATTGAGACCAACTTGAGTACAAATAGTGGTGAGATGGCCATAAGTATGTTCATGGTAGGGTATAGAATTGCCATCATGCTGGTTTTTCAGCTTTTGACAAACCTTTTATGTAAGCAAAGGTGAAGACCATCAATGAATTTGTATTTCCAATGTTTTGCATTGGCGTCACTCCTCTGCATCACCTTGCAGATATAAACATCATTGCACCATCTAAAATGGGTTAAAGAAGGACATTTAAGATTATATAAAAGTTCTTTATTCCTCTTGTGCCTCTAGGGGGAAAGGCTCACAAAGTGTAAAATTATAGCTTGAACAAGATAATAGACAACATCCTTAATAGGAATATTACTATATCCTTCGATCTTAAATGTCATAAGGATTTCATATTTTTTAAAAGGAGTGATAACATTATCCCACTAGCCTTTGGGATTTCCTATGAAACTATTGGCAATAAATTTATGATGTATGCATCTATCAGTAAGGCTGCTGGTAATGATGATGACAACATATACTAAAAATTCCAAGATGTCCTAAAGTGCATGGAAAGTGATAAACCTATTACTATTCAGGACCTTCGTAAGGAAATTAATACCTTGAAATCTAAAATTAAATAATTAAAAATTTATGTACAGGCACAGGATGATAAAATCAATCATCTACAACTCTGTCAAAAGGATAAACAAAGGATTTAAACTAGTATGTTTAATGATGAAAGCCTTGAGAAAAGAGATAACCCTTATCTTAATCTTCTCTAAAAAATTACTTATCAAAAATGGTATATCAAAGTTACCCTTGTAAAATAAATGAATATACCATTAAGAATGTCATAGCCCTTGTTGATAGTGGGGCTGACTTAAACTGTATTCAAGAAGGCTTGGTTATCACCAAGTATTTCAAAAAATAGTTCAATCTCTTACCTCTGCAAGTGGAAGCAGGATGAATATCCAGTAAAAAATTTCATAAGTTTTTATCTGGAATAAAGGTACATGCATTCCATCTACCTTTCTTCTAGTCTGAAATTTACAATAGCAGGTCATATTTGGTACCCCATTTCTAAATTTTATTATACCCCTACATAAGATTGATCAGAAAGGGATATTTTGTTAATTACAAGGTCAAGAAATTATTTTTAAATTCATTAGAGATCCTGAAGCCAGGATCATTAATGAACTAAAAACCATGCTCGGCTTTAAGAAAAATCATCTAAATTTTCTCAAAGAAGAATTCCAAGTCATGGACATTTCTTACAAACTTCAATCCTCTGAGATGATTGTCATAATTAATGAAATTGAAAAATAATTTTTTACTGAGGTCTGTAGCGATATCCCTAAAGCTTTTTGGGTAAAAAAAAACAACATATTGTTTCCTTACCCTACAAATAGGATTTTGATGAGAAGACTCAAATTCCTACTAAGGCTAGGTCAAGTCAAATAAATTTTGAATATCTTAAACTTTGTAAAAGAGAGATTCGGGATCTACTTGATAGAAGCTTTATCAAAAAAACTTATTCTCCTTGAAACTGTACAGCCTTCTATGTTAACAAAAATGTTGAAAAGGAACGAGTTGTTCCTAGACTTGTTGTCAATTATAAACCTCTTAACGACTCCCTTAAATGGATTCATTACCCAATTCCGAATATGAAATATCTTTTAAATCGATTATATAATACGATTATATTCTCTAAATTTGGCTTAAAATTTGGATATTTGCAAATTCAAATTACAAAGAAAGATAAATATAAAACTGGATTTACAGTTCCATTTGGACTTTATGAATAGAATGTCATGCCTTTTAGGTTAAAAAATGCTCCATCTGAGTTATAAAATATTATAAATGATATTTTTGTTCCTTATCCTGACTTATGTATTGTCTATATTAATTATTAATAACATCCTTTTATTCTATAATTTTATTGATCAACACTTTAGACATCTAAAGATCTTTAAGGATGTTTATCCGCTGAAATAATCTGGTTATTTCTGTTCCTAAAATAAGACTGTTCCAATTAACAGTTAGATTATAAGGACATAACATTACTAAAGGACAAAGTATTCCTATTAACAAGAGTATTGAGTTTGCTTTAAAGTTCCCAGATAAAATTAAAGAGAAAACTCATTTACAAAGGTTCCTTGGAAGTCTCAATTGCATTGTAGACTACTACTAGAGCTTGGCCCAGAATAAAACTATTTTATATAATATACTCACAAAGAATATTACCACCTGGACCTCTGAACACACCAAAGTTGTTCAACAAATCAAATTAAGAGTTAAACAACTCCTATAAATGCGTGCAAACTGATTTAGAGAATGAGCTGAAAATGGCTCAAAAAACTTTAAACCACTGCACCGAACATAATGTTTGGCTCGTGACATGAATTGCAGAGGTGATATCGTTAAGAAAAAATGAGGAAAAGAGACTGGAAAAAATAGGATTATATCAAAAGAAAACTGGTAATCAGCTAAAGAATTTACATGAGCAGATGAAAAAAAAATTACATCCTAAATCAGGAAAAAAAATGTTGCTAAAGACTCATACGAGTTACATGTGGAAGCAGTCATTGCCTTTTACGGTGAGAAATGAAACAGAGTTGATAGTGAGTTTAAGAATTATGTGGCTAACTGCGGTAATGACTATAATATTTAGATTGCAAAGGCTGAGTATCTTTGGTATTTAAATGAGAGCAACGAAGTTGCTCGCGCTGGGGGTTCTGCTCCTGTAGCTATGGATAATTTATCAAATAATAATAAGGTCGATGGTCTAGTACCCCATTCCCATCGTGCATGACGTGAAGAAGATATTGTAATTTTTTGTCTTCCAGAGGTTACTACTTCCAGCCATGCGGGTAGTTCGTTCAGAGGTAGGAAGAAGAAGTAGTTTACTCAGCAGGCAATAAGAATGGGCAAAAAGTAAAATAATAAGATGCCTAGATCATTCTGCTATGGATATTGTGTTCACTGTGTGCTGTAATATAGTAGACAAAGTGAGCTGTTTAATTCCAGCCATGAATAGATGTTTAGGATTACATTAGATGTGTACGTCGACCAAACATAAGTATTTCATTAATGTAGGGAGCAATATGCATAGAAATGGATAATGATTATTTCTTTAGGAATGTAAATATAAAAACATCGAACTGTAAAATAACTTTATCGGTATTATGTTTTCAACCTTCTCGTATTCCAAGGGTTTGGAACTCGAACTCCTTCTTCTGTGATCAGGTCATATGATCTGAGGTTACTCTTATCGACCATAATGAAGGGTCCTTCCTAATTTTCTGCGAGTTTCCCAACATTCAATTCCTTATTGTGTTTGGATATTTCTCTTAGGACAAGATCTTGGATATTGAATTCCCTGCTGTAAACTCTTTTGTTATAGGATTTGGCCAATACTTGATGATATCTTCCAAGGTTTACAATTGCTCGGTCTCTCATTTCCTCAATCTAGTTCATATTACATGCTAATTGAAATTTATTTTTCTCATCCATTATTTTATGACTACGTACGGGGTGATGATATTCGGTCGGAATAGCAACTTCAGTTCCATGAGCTAAAAGGAAAGGGGCACACCCTGTTGATACTCATGGGGTTATTCAATATGCCCAAAGCACGTGTGGTAATTCCTAGATCCAATTTTCTTTTTTGTCGGTCAAGCATTTTTTTTATCCCATCGATTATCATCTTGTTAGTGATATCTGCCTAACTGTAATCTTATGGGTAATAAGGGTTTAAAGGCGAGTGGATGATGTTATGTTAGTTAAGGAAATCGACAACCTTTTCACCCATGAATTGTGGCCCATTATTGATCTTGATGAGGTGTGGGCAATCAAACCTGCTGATAATATTCTCCCTTATAAACTTAATAACTTCTTCTTCCCGTGTTCAACATAAATAAACAATCTCTACCCATTTTGTAAAGTAATTAATTTCTACCAAAAGATGTCTTCTTTTCCTAGGAGTGTTTGGTAATTCTCCCACTAGATCAAGAACCCATCTTTTAAAGGGCCAATATACTTTACTTACGTGATGATCCAAAACTGGAGCTCAAATTTTATATCTATGTCTTTTACATGCATCGCATATCTTCACATATTCTTCAGCATGTATTCTCATTTTAGGTTAAGAACTCCTTAAGTGATGGCTCGATTTGCCAAAGAATGACAAGCGGCGTGTGATCCACATGTTTCTTCGTTTAATTCCCGTAACAAGTCATTGGCATCTTTTTCGGATAGACACTTCAAATAAGGGCCCATGATTGATCCTTGGTAAAGCTTCTTGTTTATCAATCTTCTTCTTACATTGACATTTTCAGGGAGCTCACCAGTAAAATCATTTTGGGGACCAATATATTTCAGAAAAGGTAACCTCCGATCACCTTCTTCGAGCTTATTGCCCCCAGTGTTAGTTATATTCCAACTGACAAGATTAACACTAGGGGTAGGCTAAAACACTCCTTGGGTGATAGCTCAATTTTCCAAGGAACGACCAGCGGCGTGTGATCTGCATGTTTCTTGGTGTAATTTTTGTAACAAGTCATCGGCATAGTTTACAGACAAATACTTTAAATAAGGACCCATGACTGATCTTTTGTAAAGCTCCCTGTCAATAATTATGTATCATTTTGTATTGTTTATCAATCTTCTTCTTGCATTGATATTTTCAGGGAGCTCATCTGTAAAATCGTTCAGGGGACCAATGTATTTTAGAAAAGGTAATCTCCAATCACCTTCTTTGGGCTTATCGCCCCAGTGTTAATTATATTCCACCTGACAAGATTAACACTGGGGGTAGATACGACTTTGATTTTTAAATATCGAAACTCTGTTCTGAGAATTCCTACCATATAATTTGTTCATTTTGTGGCTACTAAGGCAGCGCATTCCACCATCTTTTCATTTTTCTTATATCGTTCTGTGTAATGGTTTACGATCAATAAAGAATCGGTATATATTGAAAGATTGGGCACTCTAAGTTCTAATGTCATATCCAATTCGTGAATTAATGCCTCAAACTCTGTTTTATTGATTTTTGCCTCAAAATTTAGCCTGATAGATTTCTCAATCCTATCACTCGAGGGTATCATGAGAACAATCTCGATCCTTGATCTTGTTCGTCCAGCAGATCGGTCGGTCAAAAGGTGTCATCCTTTTTTAGATACCCAGTCAGGCTTTTCTTATGTCGGGATTGTGTTCTTCCCAATCTGGGTCTACTATTAGGAAATCCACTAGAAAATCAGCTTCCTCTTGCCCCTTTTTGGAAAGTCTTTGTTCGAAGCGTATATCGTGCTCACCCAAGCTAACTGACCATTGTTGTACTCGACTTAATTTTTCTCTCTTCAATAAGATTTCCCGAATGGGATAATTCGTCATTACTAGAAATGAATGAGTTTAAAAAATTTATTTTAGCTTCTGCGAGGTATAAGCAAGGGTAAGGAGTAGTTTTTCAATTTTAGTGTACCGTGACTTTGCCAGGGTACGAGTTTTATTGAAAAAATACACAAATTTTTATATTTTTTCGTTAAGTCAAATGAGTATAGAACTGAGTGAGCTTTCTATAATGATAAGGTATACTGTAAGTTTTTCCCCTTCTATGGGGGTACTCATGATGAGAGGTTTCACAAATAATTCTTAAATTCTTGGAATGTTGCTTCGTACTCATTATCCCATTCAATCTCGAGATCCTTCTTATTCTTTCCTCTTTGTGTCCCTTCGCGTGGTAGGTTAAATAACCATCTACACCAATCTGATAATTTTGACATAAATCTATTGATCACTGCAATCTAGACAACCAACTTTTGCATGTCTTTCCTAGTTTTTTGTAATGGCATTGATAAGAGAGCTCGAATGCACTCAAGGTTTGCTTCAATCCCCTTTTTCCTAATTAAGTGCCCCAAGAACATTTATCAGGGTGAAGCTTCATTCTGTAAGACTAAAGAATTTTGAAAACTGTGTGAAGATCCGTAAAGTGATCTCCTTTTTTAAGGCTTTTACATAGTATGTTATCAATGTATACTTCTATTGTTTTCCCAAGGTGGTCTTTGAATATTTGGGTCATCAATCTTTGATAAGTTGCTTCTGCATTCTTAAGTTTGAAAGGCATGACTTTATTGTAGTATAATACTTACTGTGTGATGAATGTTGTTTTCTCTTGATCATCGGGCAGAAGTAGAATCTGATTGTAGCCTGATGCGATATCCATCATGGATAGAAGTTTGTACCCAGCAGTTAAGTCCAGCAAATGATTAATTATTAGGAGGGGAAAACTATCTTTAGGAGTATGTTTATTCAGATCGGTAAAATCTACACAAACACTAATTCTGCCATTTTTCTTTGAAACTGCTGTGATGTTCGAAATCTAGTCAGGGTAATTTGCCTTCCTGATGTATCCAACCTTAATAAACTGATTAATTTCTCTATTCACTTTATCTTGAAGTCTGGGTGCTAACGTCCTCTATTTTTGTTTAACCACTACGGCCTTATCCTTTAAACACGGCCTATAACAAGCCATAACGAGATCTACACCTGGCATCTCTCAAAATGTCCATGAGAACACATCTCTATTTCTCTTCAAGAATTTAATAAGTATTTTGCGCTCTACGGAAGGTAAATGAGCTCCTACAAATGTACCTCGATCACCCCATCGATCTAAATGTATTTTGTAATTTCTGCGGTCTATGGCTAGTCCTCTGTAGGCCCAGTTTGCTTTAATTGTTATAGTTCAAACTACTTAGAAATATATGTCATAATGGCTACAGCATTTTTGCATGCCCAAGTTAGTTTCTAGCTACCCCTGACTTCATAGATCCTATCATTCCAATCAAAGCATAATACAAGATGATAAGTAGAGATAATGACCATCATATTATGCAGCCAACATCGTCCCATTATCCCCAAATACCTTGACTTCCTATTCATGCCATAAAACATTACGTCGCCTATCACCAGACCTGTTATGATAGGAAGCATGATTTCCCCCCCCCCCCCATTCGACCCATTGAAGCTATTGATATCCATATCACTGGCCTCAACTCGATCTTCAAGGCCTATCTACTCAATTGTGCTCTGAAAAAGTACTTCAATAGCACTTCCGTTATCCACCATCATCGTGTGCATTGCAAAGTTTTTTATATTCAACATGATAACTAAAGCGCCATAGTAAGGAAATTTGATATGGCTGAAGTCACAATATTTGAAAGAGATCCCGGTTCTCTTGCTACTAGACTCTAGAAACAATTGAGCTTCCTTTTCAACCACAGACAGGTCGTGACATTGAATAAGTTGGCTTCTTTTGTATATGACCGATCTATTTACCCTGTGTGTCTCAATAAAGTGACTGAGGTGAAGATGATAAAGGTATTTCTCTTCAGTCGCTTCTTTGGTGTGGATGACTTCATTATCTTTTTTGTAGTTCCCGATCTTATAACTTTCTGCGTTGGTAATGTATACATGCATTCTTCTGCCTTTAAGTATATATTCTATGAGCCTCTGGAGAGCATAGCATCGCTCCGTATCATGATGTCTAACTTTATGATGTTTGCAGTACAGTTTTCCTTTGATTTGCTCGAGGAGTTGCACATTTCTAAAGAACTTATCCTTCTGAAGCATAGGATAGATGTCAGTTAACTTCACAGTTAATCTCGGGAGACAAAGCTTTGGAAAATTGTTTCCTTTCCAAGGTTGATCTCCTTCGGACTTAACTCATTTTCAATCACCTCTAGTATCTATTGTGTGTTCGAATTCTCATTCTATGTTTTGCCCCTTAGTTGCGAAGATAGATTTTGTAGGTTTTTGCCTCTCGGACATCATTCTTTCGTGATTAATGTAATTGTTTGCTTTTTTGACTATTTCTTCCAAAATTGTTGGTTTGTTTAGGATGAGGTGCTTTTTCGCTCTACTTACAATGAGGAGAGCATTTGTAAAGGTTGATACTATGATTTTCTAGTCGAGATTCTCTACTATCATAGCCAGATCCAAAAATTTCTTGGTGAATGCTTTGAGCTTCTCTCATGACATTTGCTTAGGACTGATATAGGTGTAAAGATTTTCCTCCTTATTCCTGTTGTGCAAATACTTCTTGATGAAGAGTTTACATAAATTATCAAAAGAAGGGATCGATCATTTCTCCAACGAGTGAAACCAGCGTAGAGGCTCACACTGAAGGCTAGTGAGGAATAAACGACATAAAATGTTGTTCGACGTCGAAGGCAATCCCAAATAATCTTGGAATTCTTGCATGTACTCAAAATGATCCGTCCCTTTATACTTTTGAATCGCTGGACTACGAAAGCTTGGCGACACATCGCTATCCAATAATTTCTATGCAATTAGGCTCTTCTGTAATCTCCTAATATATTTTTGCTCGTGCGTATTTGAGACTCCAAGAGTTCTTTGATGCGTTTGTCCATAAGCTCCTAAGTAACAAACTTCCAGGCTGTAACTGTTTGGCACTGAAGACACCTCTTCATAGGTTCGTGATCTCTACTTCCCTCGCTGAGCCATTCCCGTATGAGAATTCAGGTTCCTATCCTTGGTATATCCTCCACATGTCTGAGGTCAGGTGGATCTTTATCAATCTCTTGTTGAATGGAAGGTACCAAAAAAAACTCGGGTCCTCGCGGGTTGGTCCAGCTGAATATCAGATCCTTAGCCGATACCTCTATGAGGTCCTAATCTGTCACGAGGTGAAATTCTTGATGTAGCAGGCTGCATGTTGTCGTTTGTTTTTTAGTTATAGCCTATTTCCCCTATAAAAAATTTAGAACGTCTCGCACTTCCACCAACTATTGTTATAAAGCGGTTCTTCTATCCGCTTTAGAGTTAAGCGTAGTGCGCAGTTCAGCTAGTTGATATTCTTCTGCGCTTACCCCTTCTATCTGCAAGACCGAGGATATTTAACTGGGATTCAATATTTTTCTGATCTGATTAGTATATGTCACACCTGAGAATTATGGTTGATTCTATCATTCCCACAAACGATGCCAAATGTAAGAATATAAATTTGGGACTCGAACTTAGTTTCTGATACCAAAGATGGATAGAATACTAGTAATATAACAAATAACCACTGATACACAAGAAATAGCATAGAAACCTTTGAATAGGTAAAAATCACGACCTCCTGGGAGGATTTAAAAAAGGAGAATGTTATTTATCTCGTGATTGCAAGTTATTGACAGTATTCTGGATAGTATTGCATAGTCTTTCTAAATGGGAAAATTCTCCTCTATCTGTCCTTTCTTGGTCTTATTTATAAGCCTCCAATTTTGTCTATTTAATGACCACTATTTATATTTAATGAAGGATGTTACAAAATAGTTTTGATGAGTCTTTATAACGGTTATATAATGGTATGAATGATACTTATTTCTTATAATGGCTCTTTAATGAGTATCCACTGTAGCATGCATTATTGTGATCGCCGGGTCGAGTTATTGCTTGGAAGATCGCTTTGATACATGAGCTTGAGATCGAAGGTAAGTCCTTACAGTAGCCAAATTAAAGTCACTTGTACATTAGGGGTTGTCTTACAGAGGCAAATCTGTTTAACCTGAACATCGGTAAGTTACATTTACGTACAACTATTTCTTTATTATTTTTCCAGAGGGATCAATAGGTTTTAGGTTTTAATGGCCTTCTCGACCCTTGGAGATTGTTGAGGGCTCACTTTACCAACATTAGTCACAGAGAGGTTGTCATTGTAAAGGGTTCTGAGTCTGATAGTTCAGTTGTCCGATCAGTATTATCATGCTTTTGTGTTTATCTAATATTAACACTATGACGAGTGCATTCCCATACCCAGTTATTGGTCAAGATTCATTTATAGTTCCATATCATAGCGTAATACCAGTTCTACAAGAGATTCTTTCTCTATTTGCTCTCATTCAGTATTTTATTATTCGACCTCCAGTCCAGCCTCTTATTCCACTTTGAAGATCCTATGGAGAGATGCATTCTACTATTTCTTCAGATTACTAGCCTTATTCAATTGAAGGGGATTTATTTGATTTTGAGGATCTAATAACCTTTAGTACAACTATGGGTAGTAGTTTCGCAGATCAATGATGTAATGTAATGATACGGGAGATAAATTATATGTTTCATAACTCTGTGTCGGAGTTGACACCATTACTTGAAGGGTCTAAGGCAGTTTAATGCAAATAAATCATTACATATATGTCAAATAGAGGGGAAACATTTTACCTTCATGGTTTTATACGTCAGCGTTATTTTGTTTCCTAGTAATGGTGTATGTTTTCTTTAGTAAACGAAAACCTTCTTATCTCAGCATTTTGATATGATGGATATGGGATTGTCATAGTCTCTTTGAGGGTCGTTCATTTGCGTGAGGGTAGTTATTCACTTTATTTATTTTTACTGTATTAGGATTTTTTATCCCTATGGGAGTTGATCCCATTTTTTTATTCTTGTCGACATTCAGAAATGATTTTGGGGAGAGGATTTATAGACACACAAAAACCAAACACTCAAGTCTCACTCAATACCAACCACTCATCTCTATTAAATGAGTGGTTCTCAAAATTGGTGATTTTTTATATAGGAAATGAGGTGGAAAACATTTTGGTCCATCCTACCCCACCTTCTCTGCCTGGCAGTCACGTCACATTGTTGTCTCTCATTCCTTTTCTCTTACCAAGATTTGATACATCACATTGATGTCTTTCTCTCTCTCTCTCTTGCAAACTACCTTTTCTCTCTCTCACTTTCTCTCTTACAAACCAAACTCTGTTATACTCACCATTAGAGTATAATTCAAATTCCTTAAATTCCCTCCCTTTAATCTTTTTCTCTCTCTCTAACAGTTTCTCTCTCCATTTTAACCAAACCAATTATCTCTCTCGAACAGTTCTCTTATACTCATCGCTAGAGACAGGGAAGACAGGATTCTTTTCATTGGGACTTTATCTTTTCAGGGAAGGGAGTAATTAAAGGCTTGCTATTGCATTCAATATTGGGGTAACATAGAGAAAGTAGAAATTGGTGTCTATTTGAAGGTATTGGAATTCTCTGTTATAACTTGACAATATCCCAATATCCCCCAATAATTATAGTTCATTTACAATCGAAATTAGAAATGTCTTTCCCCTCTGTGCATTGTACCCCTAGTTCATGTCCTCTTTGTTCATTGGATGGGCAAAATTGTCGAATTTGACAATATGGCAATGGGATTAAAATTATATAAATATAGTATTGTCGAATTTGATAATTTAACTATGAAATTAGACTTACGGAAAATAGAAATTGCTGAAATTAATAATTTATCAAGTGTAATTGGAGTTATGAAACAAAATATTGTCGAGCTCGACAATTATGATAATGTACATGAAGCATTGCATATATAACATTGTCGATTTCAACAATTACCAAGTACAATTGGATTAATATTGTCAATTTTGATAATATTGCACTAAGACTTAGACTAATTCCTATTAAATTGTGTACCTGTACACAATAAAAGATAAAGTGGCTCCTACAGCTTCTAATAGAAGAAAAAGAGAAAGACTGTTAAGACGACAGCAGTAATCCCTCCAAACACTGTTGAACGATCCCCTCCCAACTTTAAAACTATAAATAAGGGTATTTCTGAACCCAGTGGAGCTCACATTGAAGATGGTGACGAGGTTTTGGTGATTGGGGGTTCTCAAATTTATAGTGAGTCGGCCCAAGCTGCTTTGGGTTCTCAACCAACACTCCCAACAGATTGTGATGTTAATATAGATAGTGCTGGGGAGAATTGTGAGCGTGGTGTTGGGGGTAATTGTGAAGGTGAGGGGGTAGTAAACAACGAAGAGGTTGACCCTATTAATACTAGTTTGCTCAGGAGCTCCAAGTTCCATAGAGCGAGGTCGGTCGCGCTACGGTAGGTATAGTACTTAATTATTATTTGTTATTCCCATTATTTGTTAATTTTTATTTGATAATCACTCATTTTTTTGACATAATCGATGTTATTGTTCAGGAGAAGGCGGGCCTTCATGTTCACCATCACCCGTCAACGTGGGATCTTATAAAAGAACCACAAATGGTCCAAGATTTGGTTAAGTTAAAGGGATTAGATTGAATTAGGGCCATATCATATAATTATTATAACTCCGGCCTTATTTCTGCTTTTGTCGAACGTTAGTAGCCGAAACTAATAGTTTCCACATCAAATGGGGGGAGATTACTCTAACTTTGGATGATACGGAGTAACTGATTGGTTTTGGTGCAGATGGTGATGCCTCTGTAATTGGCGGGACTTGGGGATTCCCAGTCCATCTCGAGGTATTCGAGAAGAATCTTTGGCTAAATTTAAAAGAATTTAAGGCTTTGAAAGCTGGTGGTACTGATAATTCTTTGTCACCGAAGAAACTAAGAGAACATTATGCGCACAAATTGGAGAAGGTTCTCAGTGACGGTACTGCTGCAAGAGCCAAGAAGAAGGGGTTAACAGCCAGGTCTGTTACTCGTACTTACATATTATATGTACTTGGTTCCTTTTAATTCCCCATAAAAAGGGTACTGATGTCAGCGCACAGCATCTGTACTTGTTTGCCAAGGACAAAGCAGCAACAAAGTGGTCATGGGGGTCAGCAATTCTAGCGTACATGTATCATAATCTTGGTACAACATCTCGAGATGATGGGAGGCAATTGGCATGCTGTACCACACTACCCGAGGTAATTCCCGTACTCCTTTACTACTAATTTGTATACATATGCATGAACCTATCACTTTACTAATTTAATTTTATTTATCTATATACATATAATCGTAGATCTTTGTACATTTCCTAAAGCTTACTGGGATACCGATGGAGATGGATTCCGACCAATACGAGCACTGTACTTGTTGGAAATTGGGCGGATCTGTTACAAATAGAAATGGTAGTCTGACTTTACTAAAGTTTAGGGAAGCATTGGACAAATACAAAGTCGATGATATAAGTTTATTAGATGAACTATCCCATAATTTTTTGCTAGTATACACAGGTCTATTGGTCACTGTTATATACTTACATAGGCAGCCAATATGTAAGTACATATTGTTGAAGTCGACAATATTGGTAGTGTATATGAAATCAGGTAATGCATAATATTATCCAGTTCGACAATTATGGTAATGTAGTTCTAGTTATGCATATATAATATTCTCGAGCTCGATAATTATGGCAATACAGTTCTAGTTATACATATATAATATTGTCTAGCTCGAAAATTACCAAGTCCAATTGGAGTTATGCATATATTATATTGTCGAAATCGACAATATTGTTAAAGAGCTGTAGAACTACTGGGTAAACCGATAATTTAATGCTTTTATCTCAATTATTGTGTGTTTGCACAATTTTTTCTTTATATGCCTATCCCTTCTCCTTTTTTGTTCTTAACATAATACATTTGGATCATTTTTCACATAGGTTGTATAAGACCTGTATAGAGATAAAAGGGATTATACACATGGGTTCAAGGAGACCATCTATTTCTATGGTACACTAGCAAGTCCAGACCATGTTCAGCCTTACTACCTAAATAGGGTTGTGCGATAGTTCTCACGGGAACCAGGCATCCCCACAATGCATTTGTGTCTAGAGGTGTCCAACCTTTGGATCTCAAAAGAGCCGAGGTAGCACAACCCTAAGTATGAGTGGGCTGATTGCTTCTTTGTGAAGAAGTGGATGGATCAAGTACTGAAGAAGGCTGAAAGAGGGCAGAAGATACGAGAGGAGCCTCCAGTATGTACGAAAGGATACTTGGTAGTTTGCCATTATCTCATGGACGATGATCTGTCCTATTACCATTGACTTGGCTGCAGATGATGATGTTGGGATATTTAGAATTCATTGAAGGAAGGAAGCCAGTGTTAATGGGGATAGTGACACCCCCGCGGATCACTATGATGATAGTGAACAATATCATGCATCAGTTAGTACATCTTCCCTTATATTTTGTTCACTCCCATCATTTTTGCTTCAAATATTTATTATTTAATATTTTGTTCACAAAATTGTAGCTCAATGAGCATGTCACTCTATCTCCAAATACCCATGATACCATATGCTAACACGGGCTGAATCTTACGGGTTGGATCAGCAAATCAAAGTATTAAATGACAAACTTCAAAAGCTTAAGGAAGATAAAGATAAAGAGTCTGAAGCCAACATAAAGCTAGCAGAGGCCTTGAAAGAGAAGGTCAGTTTTTATCCACAGTTGATGTTAGTGTTTATCCATAGTTATTGTTGTTCACTATCTTCCTTAAGCCAACATATACCAACAACTGGTATATTGTTGTTCACTATCTACATGCAACTTAATGTTAGTGTTTTTCCATAATTATCCTTATATCTAATTATCGAGTTCAACAATTATCTTGATATATGTAAAGTTAAAAATATATCATATTGTCGAGCTCGATAATTATGGTAGTTATTTGTAAATTTATCTATATGTAATATTGTCGAGATCGACAAGAATATAGTAAGACATATTAGAAAATTGTTGAATCCTCAGTGAGTCGACAATTTTGAAGTTCGTATGTGCAGTTTTAATTGGGTTATAGAATAATTATTTTTTCTCATCTTAACCTCAGACAAGTGAATGTAAATGTAATTTTCTTAGAGAAAACATTGATCAAATGAAAGAGGGCATGCAATTGAAGTGTGTACTTGACGAGCAATGTAAACTAGCATACGCAGATCTACCGAGGCAATTAGATGCGAAGGTAAGGTTTTAGGCAGATATCATTATCCCCTCCATTGATTGTTTTATTCCAAACCATGATGTTCGTAATAATATTTTTGTTTGTAGATATTGGAGTGCAAGATTTTATAAGAAAAAAATGCAATTTTGGAGGCAGAACTAAGAGAAAAGTGTGGCATTGAAGAATGTAATAAGAGCTTATCCGTTGAGTTGAATAAAAAAGTAATGTGGTGTGCAACATAATTACTAATTGGGGTCTATTAATTATTCTTGCATATGGTATAATTATTTTACAAATGTGTACAGTCTAAAGAGAATGAGTCACTAAAAGAGGTCAATGCCCTTTTGATGGAGCAGATAGACTTGCAACTTCCACCAGCTACACCAGTGAGTTTACCCACATTTGTATGGGATCTATTGGTTTGTAGCTACATTATTTCTAACTCTGGTAACATTTTTTTTGTGGTGCGTGTTTTGAACAGCTAGTTATCCTCCAATCGCATCAGCCTATGATAGACATAAACTTAGTAAAGAAGTATGATAACTTATTGTCAGCGCATGAGGAACTTAAGAAGAAGTTGATTGCGAAAGAAGATTTTATAAGTCATTCAAAATGAATGATATTAGTTTTAGTTAGTGAATTGGAGTTTGTGCTTGATTATCTAAAAATGAATGGAATATGTCTTGGCTAGGTTTGATAGTATTGACTTTATTTAAGTTTAATTTTGTGAAACACTTGAGTATTTTTTATGTTATATGTTAGGGATAATCAAATGTTCTATTCAACTTGTGTTCCCTGGTCAATATCTATTTGGTTATGGTAGCAATGATGTATAAATATTATCAAATTGACCAATGTATCAACAATAACAACTGAAGTAATTGTCAAAATCAACAATTTGTATTTGGTTAGATAACATAGTATTGTTAAAATTGACAATAATTGACTGTCAAATCACAAATACCTGAACTGGATGCTCACCTCCTTTATGTCTTTGGAATAGATACTGAACTGAACATCCAAGTACAAGGAAGAAACTGCGAGATTTACGGAGGAAACTCCCCCCCCCCTCCCTTGTCACCATATTTATTTCATGGAATGCTTATTTCACTAGTAATTCTAATGTTGGAGTTCTTTTCAGAGTAAGAAGTTGGTTAATGCTGAAGAGATGAAAAAGTCTTTGGAAGTAAATAAAAATGAATGGGTATGACCTATTCCTAACTATTGTACCTATGTCAACCCATGTCATGTTATTATTAATAATCTTTGGCGAAGCACCTATTAGTATCTACTCTAATATCTAGTTACTGTTGTTGCAAGAGGTTTGGCGTCAATCATTGAAGAAGGCACTTGCGAGTGAAGGGATGGGAGACATGGGGGACCCAACCTTTAAAGAATTTTTTGACCAAATTGAAAGATTCTTCACAATAGCACAGCAAGGACCCAAGGGGGATTATCAAGAAGAGTTGGTTTCCACAGGGCTAACCCTTGAAAATATTATCATTGCTAGGAGGGAGAATATGACTAAGAAGAAAAAGTTAGATGAAGTTTTAGTCCAACCATGGATGAAGTATCTTCTAGATGTTGATGGTGTCAAAATCAGTGATAACAATTATGTTTTTAGGGTTCTGGCCACGATCCAGCACCAAAGCCAGCATAGATTCACAAATGTAATGAAATCGTTGAAGTCCTTTCTTTGCTAGGACCCCACATTTTGGAAAAGTATCTTCAGCCAGACATTGTGTATATAATTCACTCTAGTTAGTGAGAAGGCGCATGAACGTTTGTTGCAGGCGTGTTCATTTGGTTATCAACATGCGGAGTATAAGCATATGGCGCATCTACTATCCACTTACTATGAGAAGATTGTGGTCTTCATTAGCCACACTGAAGCATATACATTCTTACCCTTTTTTTGGGCATGTAAGAAAAATACTATGTTAAATGAGGAGAGGTTCCAAAACCTTCTTATGGATAATGGTAAGTACTGGTGGTTTAGTTTGGGGGTGGACAATCATTGCGTTCGTTTGTTTCCAAGGTTTAATGCACCAATGCCTCCGATTTCTACTCTTTTTTACGGTCATGCAAATCTAAAAATTCCTTCAGCTTTTACGAAAGAACTGACTTGGTATTTTGATGTGAGGAACAGGACCTTTAAGGTATTACTTAGAGAGCACAATGTAAAGGGGTATAAAGTAAGTGACATGATCGTTGTTGGTTTCTCGATAACCAAATAGGTTTGTCAACCAAATGTTTGTATATCATAATTTTGTTACCTCACTATTATTGGTAGTATACATGGTTATCCAATTTTTGTATTTCACAGTTCTGTTAGCTCACTGTTTGTATATCACAATATTTCATTTTTTGCAAGACTTCCCCTTGTTGATTCATTTTTTGTAGTATAAACAGTTTTGTCTGCTCACTGTTATATATGAATCTCATTTTTGATTGTTCAAAGTATGTACATATTGCCTGTGAAGAATATTATAACAGTGCACTTGGAGTTAAAAAATAAAATATTTTCGAAATCGACAATATTCCTGGTGTACATGGTTACTTGTAATATCTAATATTGTCGAGTTCGACAATTTTGGTAGTTTAATAGGAGTTATGTATTTATAATATTGTCGAGCCCGACAATTACGAAATATAATTAGAATTAGAGGTATATAATGTTAAATTATGGTCTATCAATTACAAATCATCGACAATTTAATGTTGCATATTCGACAATCTACAAATTCATATAGGGTTCATAAAGTTATGCAATCCCTAAATTCCAAATAGTACATTGTTATTGTCCTAAATTTTAAATACAAACAAAACTTAATGCTGAATAAACACAATAATCCCTCGCCAACAATAATAATCAAATACAGATTTATTGTAATTAATTACAGATCGGTGCCATGTCAACTCATATTTTCCTAGATGTCTTGGTTGTCGGGATTCTCTTGCAACGGCTGAACAGAATCCTCATGACTATCCCTTACATGGAATTAATTCCGATTGTAAATATGGGGCAAATACATGGGAAACATATTATAGACAAATCACAGAGAATATGGCGTTTATGCATAGTGTCGAATATGTACTTACTTGATTTCACTATCTTCGATTTGAGAAGTGGGCATGTCCATTTGTCATGGTTGTCGAGTACTCCACAACTTTTGCATGTTCTCTTCTTCTTCATAGCAGCCACTTCCATCCCCCCCCCTTCCATCTTACCTCTTTCTTGTGATCAGTCTTCGTTCGTCCTTTTGTTTGAATAATGAGAGGGTTTAAAATAATAGTTCCAGGCATCATAAAATTTGCTAAAGAAGTAGAAATGTTTGGTTGTGATGCATATGTCTATGTTAAAGACTCGTCGCAGTTATCAAGGTAGGACTCAATCTTGTCTAGCTTCAAAACTGCGAATTCAAAACTTTCTTTCATCTTCGAGACCCTTTTGAATAATTTTAATGCACGAAGGGATAGGTGGTTATGGCGTAAGTAATGTTGTACATTTTCTCCTCACAAGTGACTTTTATCATACGACCTTGAAAACTTGTTTGCACGAATCGTTCACCTTGTCATAATGAAAGCCTCAGGTATTTTGAGAATGTTGAATTTCGAGAAAACCTTCAGGAGGTGACAACATGGGAGTCTAATATACTCAAACGACTTGCATCTACAATTACCAGTTAGCTTGTCTAAGTCTACATTTAACTTAAATGACTCGGTACGACCACTATGGGACTTCACTGTAAGTTGTCGAACGTTGCCTTCTATGTTTCTTTCTATTGCAATAAAGTAGACAACCTGGTCAAACTAATCCTGAAGTTTGCGGAATATTGTTCTTGTGTAAATCTTTGCAGTATCTTTGAGTAGAGCTTGATGAGGACCAACTTGACAATATTTATGTTCTGATGCAAAGTTTTCACCACTTTCTCAGTTGTATACCTCTAAAAGGGCAGTCACATACTTGGTCACAAAACTGTGCAACCCAATTATTACAGGCAACCAACCATTAAAGAAGTTGTTTGTAGACCCACTCCATCCTGTACTACTCATGCCTGCAAAGAAGGTTGAACGATTAGATTATGGTATCCATTTATGTCTAATATTGAAGATGCCTTGCATCCAAAGGTTATCATCTAATTTATGTTTCTTCATTAGGTCCATCCACCTGGTTTCAAACTCTACAGCCTCGTATGTGTTGTGCATTATCCAATCGATATCTTCTTTGAATGTAGATAGTTCCCGATAAATATGGCCGATCTTCTCAGGAAATTTGTTTATGATGTGCCATAGATAAAATTGATGTCTGGTGTTGGGGAAGACCTGTAAATAAACCAGGGGAACTTAGAATGATTTAGAGATACTACCAAATAATTTATGATATTATTGATCAGAAGCCGAGGTTGGCAATAAAATGTCGATACATAATCATACTCGACAATTGTTGTCGACCTATATGGTAAATCGACAATTTGATCATTTGTCCAATTTGAACTCCTTATTTACCTTGAGAATAACAGCGGCCATAGCTGCATCTTAATCAGTGATAATTGAAATAGGGTGTTTGTAGTTCATTGCCTTTAACCAAGTATGGAACAACTATATAAATGTGTTTTCTTTCTTATTCCTTAGTAGAGCACATCTGTATTGAATTATTTGGTCTGGTACGTAGTATCGAAGGTGATGACATCTCCACATGCCTCGTATGCCCACCTTGAGCGTCCATCAATCTGGAAAAAATTTAGTGCTCGGTCCTCCTTATCTAATTCTATGTCAAAATAAAATATCAGATTTTCAGTTTATTTCTTCTTAAACCACTCCAACGCGCCTTGTGCATCTCCCCTGACTAGTCATTCCTTATTTACTTTGGCATTATAGTTATAGCAATCTTGTTTGCTGAAGGTTCGATCTGGGAATAATACCGGGACCTTGCTCACTGAAATATTATAGAGTACAAATGTTGTTTTCAAGTTTTTGGGTATTTCTGGAAAGAATCTGTTAACCTTCATACGATAATGATTTTGTGGAGATACGAGTTTATGGTTATGGATATCCGTAAAACTTGTGATAACATATTTGCTTATTTTGCTATTCTAATTAATGTTTATCGTTGCTTTACACCCACACTTATCAGATGATCTTCTGTTGCCAGATATGTCGCTAGTCTCTGGATCTATCCCAAAGTTATTCTTTAAAAAGTCATTACTCATACAACAGAAGTGGGCTCTGCCTATATCATCTGATCTTGAATGCTTGATAGAATTACGTATCTTGGTAAAAAAAACCCTGCCCTCATCCATATCTTTTGCAGCACAGACGTATGTCCTCAACAGTATAAAAATGTTAACCCTCGTATGGGGCTTTTGCCAACAATGGGTCTATAATGCGTTTATTTTCAAACCTTTCTGGGGACTCATCACGAATAACTTTACTTCAATTTTCATCTATGGAGTCTTCCATTGTCGACCTCACTAACAAGTTGACACATAAAAATAATAATTGTGATTTGCAAGTAATTTAACAAAATATTAGAAACGAAACACAAGTAATATCCAACGTAATGTTCATTTTATTTGAAAAGCCTTTATTACATCACATACTACAAAAGAGGAAATACAAAATGTAAACAATCACCCTACAAAAACTCATTGTACAACACAGACTTCTAACACATACTCTTATCCGAAAATCTAATTATATTGATATTCTTCCCAGCTATATTAACCCCTTTTCCACCCGTCTGAAGAATCATCAGAAGAATCACAATCAGGCCTCTTACGCAGTAAATTAATATATGTTAAATCTTTCTCTGCCTAGAACTCATTTTTTAGTCATCCAAATTCTAATTCCCAGTCAATTTTTTCTTACCTCGCTTCTTCTGCTTCAATTTCTTGCAGTGCTAAATAGATAGATTTCTTCGTGAGTTGGTAAAGAAACTGGGATGTGGACACTATCATAACTCTCTGATTCCTCTATGCCAAAGCACGCACAAAATAATTTATGGACCCAGTGTAAAAAAACTAAACACCATTATCAGGCCTCTGAAATAATAGAAGAAAAAAGCCCTATGAAATTGTCATGCCTTAACAAAGCATGCTTGCAACATATGACGTAACCTAAAATAAGCTGAAAATAAATATAATTTTGTCAAGTTCGACAATATACTCATTTATGTCAAGATTTGCATGTAAACAATTGTCGAGTTCGACAATGTAGTTAGTGTGTGAAAACTTCCATATCTAATATTGTCGATAACGACAATTACGATAGTGTATGTGAGTAATTGTACAACTAATATTGTCGATTTCGACTATTCTTTAGTGACTGCTGAGACTTACGCTTAAAAAATTGTTGATTGACGCATTACCGACAATTCATACACAGGTAATCAATTAAAGACAAATTGCCTGGGGATACTAAAATTGGATTACAAAGAGGATTAATAACCCTAACAATTACAATTTCATAACATTCCATACAAAGCAAGTAGGTAAACTACTGGCGATCCCATACTACTGTGTCTAAATTTGAAAGAGATAAGGGTTCAAAATACATGTGAACGAAGATGAGTCTTCTCCTACTTTTTTATATCACTGTGGCTATCGCAGTTCTTTAGAGAGAAGAATTTTACCTCTAATGGTAGAAATCGTAAGAGAAAGAGAGAGAGAGAGAATGGTATGGGAGAGAGAATGGTATGGGAGAAAAAGTGATATGAGAGAGAGAGAGGGTAAGTGGGTGATATGATAGAGAGAGAGAGAGTGTGAGTGAGTGAGTGAGTGATATGAGAACCAATTTATTTGAATTTGAAAATCAAGGGAGGAGATAATGAAATACGATGTAACTAAAGAGAGAAAAGGTGAAGCAGGATGGACCAAAATGTTTTCCACCACATTTCCTATATAGCAAATCATCAATTTTGAGAACCACTCATCTAATAAAGGTGAGTGGTTGGTATTTAGTAAGACTTGAGTGTTTGGTTTTTTAGTGTCTCTAAATCATTTTCCATAATTTTGATTACGTAGCTGCTATTACATTTGGATCCATTATTATATGTATTACATGTGTACATATTCAGTATTAATTATAGTTATGCAATTACAATAAAAAATTTAGATACAAATGATTTTATAACTGGGCGGTTGTCTAAGTATCAAGTGCCTATGGAGAAGACTGAAGAGTTTTCTCAAAATATTTTTGGGCTGGGTATGGGTAGGCTCCACATCCATTAGCCTTCATTTCAATATGAGTGATGGTCTTCGCACATGGTTACAGGGTACTAATGGAAATATACTTCACACATGGTTCATCGTATATTTACCATTTACACACCAAACTCCACCAATAAATTAAATCTCCTAAAAGTTGTTGGGGTTGCTAGCCCGATGTCCATACTACAAATTAGTCATAGGCCAAAAGGTTTAATCGAAATTTTTCTGTAAACCGCGTTAATCGTTCAAATAGTCGTAGAATGTCAGTTTTAAGTGCAACAACATAAATGATAAATACCTTGTAGTTTTCAAATATCCAAAGGATGGCCATTTGATTTCTTACAAAATTCTAAACCGATGTAAAATGTTTTTTTCTCAAAAAAATGATATAGTGCCAGGTGGGAGATTGTAGGATTTTATCCTCATGTCCAGCACCATATCTAGTTTGACTGATTCCACAACACATTCGGTATA
The DNA here is from genome assembly GCA_014058105.1 of Kingdonia uniflora. NCBI lineage: Eukaryota > Viridiplantae > Streptophyta > Magnoliopsida > Ranunculales > Circaeasteraceae > Kingdonia > Kingdonia uniflora. Next base: position 4,191,300 of record JACGCM010001854.1, read on the forward strand.
TACCATTAGTAACATGTTGGATGTGTGCCAAAACGTTGCACGTAATACTGGTCGGTGGGACCTGTGTGTTACTCTTGTTGGGTTAGAAAGGCATACTAGGAAGGCCACTCTAAACTAGTTCAATATATACAAGGGGAACTCCCTCCCAGGCGACACGCCAGTTATCACCCATTAGGTACTAGTAGAATCTAAGGGAAGACTTCTTTCTTCAAAACTTTACAAAACTAAAGGTTAGTAATTATGATATTTCTTAGTTAATTGCATGTGATTAGATTAAGGATCCTACACGATTACCCTAAAAAAGGGTAAGGGGATGGCTTCCAGGTCTTTAGTTTTGAAGAGTTCATTTTGGCCATGTCATAAATCATCCCAGATGGGCGTACTTCATTTATTATACATAAAATGACTTAATCGCCATCTACTTAGGATATATTTTTTAAAATCTCCATAGGTTGTAAGAGTCTACTTTCTCCTCTATATATAGCTCTCCCTATTCAAAACTCTCTACGAAGGTAAGGTAAATGCAAAATTATACCATTGAAGATGTTCTTATACAGGATTACTAACCACAAATGGCAATTCTCCAAGGATTTGAAAAAAAGTGAAACTTCAGAGTCCTTGAGATTAATCGATTTCGATAAAATTAGGTTAAATAACTTCGGCTATATAATCCTTGAAACTAATTGTCTAATTCTGACCCAGTTCAATTTTAACAGGTCTTGGAGAGGTTATAATGTAGACAAGGGTAGGCACATGATGGAGTATGTGTTTTGTTGGCATTCTTTTTTTCTTTTTATTTTTTTACAAGGCAGTTATGCTGGCATTTTGAGACTAATAGTTACACTCACTCCCACTCTTTCCCTTTATTGAGTACACATAAAATAGAGTGTTATTTTTTTTATCTCTCCCTTTATTGTGTATATATAGAATAAATTATTTCATCTTCTATCTTTCCCCCTTTTTTCTAATATTCTAGACAAAATCTTATAGATGTACTATCAAAACATTAGGAATACTCTCCTCTTATATTCATCTTCACCACTAAAACTTCATGGTTTCACTCCTTAATTTTTTACTGAAAAGTCCCAGAACAAACGGGTCAAAGAGTTGGGCATAAAATGAATGGCATATTTCAAGGCACAAATGGCTGTAAATAGATAAAAAGTTTGGGTAAGCATATCGAAGGCCAAAAATGGTAAAATAATTAAAGGCCTATTATCATATCTTTGGTCTCATACAGTCTTTTTTTTCCATCTCGAATCAAATATAGGAAATATTCTATTAAAATAGCTTAAATTTGATGTCACCATTGACAATTGAGTAATACAAATGAAATGAGATCATAAAATAATATGAGATTTGCTGGAAAGAATTAATGTCATAATACTCAAAGCTAATAAAAATGTCAGATCCTTACATAATATTAGGTATAAAGTATTTACAGTCATTCTCACATAGTTCTAATCATGATAAGCTTTTAGTTTAAGCAAAGGGGTCACTGAATATTGTGAATTATGATTTTACCAAATAATTATCCCATGAATTAATATAACACAAAAGTACTATCCTAATCTACCAAGAATATTCAATATTCAAAAGCTCCTAAAATGTAATGTTTAATAAAAACCAAAATAATGCCCTACTATCCTAAAAAGATGAAGAGAATAATTGAACAGAACAGTGAGTAAGAAATGTACCTAATTAATAGAGTATACACCGATAGCTTGTCTCAGTTTAGATTCATTACATATCCAAGCAACATTCCACCATATATGTTATGACAAATCATCCTTTCGCACCCAAATAGACCAAATAGTTGTCAGTGCAACATTGTATCTAGCTTAACTGAGATGCTAACTCATTCTTGCATACCCAAATAGCTCTAATAGACTTTTGATATTGAGTTCTTTGCGTGAGCATTGGAGATTTCTTAATCATCTTCTTCTTTTCTTTGATAGGGAACATACCAACCTGTCTAGTATATGAAACAAATCTACAATATGAAGCATAATACCCCTTTCTACCACAAGCATGAAAATAAATCACTTTTTGATAATGTGGCTTACTAACACGAGTGCGAGTATTTGACACTATACTAGGTTTGGGCAATACCGTGGCTTTAACAAAAAATTTGACTTGAGGGATTTTTAATTTAAAGGCTAGTTTTTTAGATCCAAGTCCCCTTTTGCCACTTTCAGATTTGCCCAAACTTAGAACTTTATCAATATTTTTTGCTCCATGATAAAACATTTAAAGTTTTTGCTGAGGTAAAACTAAATCCAGCTTAAACTTGTGAAGTTCATCATGAGTTGACTTAAATTTCTCCTCAACATCATGAACTTCCCTTTCTAGCAGCTCAAGTTTGTCAAGAAGATCTAGTTTCTCACTTTCAAGCTTTTCAATATGAAGGCTTGTATCCTTGACTTTTTCTTTCAGTTTCAGTGTGAGTATGTTAATTTGATCTTTCAAGGTTTAGCTAAAAAATTTAAGTTTAACACACTTCAAAAATATTTGAATATACAACTCTTCAAGATGAGAGTCCCCAAACTCATTACTTTCACTATCACCCTGACTTTCAGTATGGTTTCTTAGCTCAAATTGGTTAGAATAATTATTACTAGAGTTTATTCTAGCAGGATACACACAATAGTTGTCATTTTTATTTTCTTGGGAATGATCATTGTTAGCATCAAATTCATCAGTATTATTATCCCAAGTAGCAGTAATATTCATGGCCTTATTATTACTACTAGATTTTTTATTGGGGCAACTATGTGCATAGTAACCAAAGTTATGATACTTATAGCATTCAACTTGATTTAGGTCAGTGTCAGGGTTGATCTACCGGCTATTCGATTTAACTTGATCATGAGTTCGGGACTTATAATTTATTGATTGCCCTTATTTTTGAAATTGATGTTTTTTCACAAAGTTTTTAAGCTAGTTGCTTATAGAGGCAATCTGTAAATCCATATCAGACCCATCATTATCATCTGAAACACATGAGTTGTTAGCTTCTTTGGTACCCTTAGAAAATGAAGAGGTAGAGGAAGACATAAAAGTAACACGCTTATTCTTCTTAGTGTTTTACATATTCATCCCGAGTTCAAATGTTCACAACTTTTTAGCAAGTGTGTCTAGTTTTATTTGTTTATGATCTTGAGCTTCCTATAGAGCATCACGCCTAGATGTAAAGTTGTTGGGAAGAGACCTCAAAACTTTGCAAACGATTTGAACATCCTAGTAAGCTGGTCCTAATGCAGTACTAGTACTGACAATATCACTTAATCTCGCATAGAACTTATCAAAGGGTTCATTCTCTTATCCATTAGAATATTCTTAAATTGGGAGGTGAGCATTTACAATATGTTTTCCTTGACTGTATTATCTCCTCGTGAGTTTGAACTAATATGTCTTAAGCTTTTTTCTATGTAGTACAAGCATATATATATTGAAACTCACTTGGGCTCACAGACATAAAAATAACATTGTGGTCCTTATTATTATAGCAAACAACTTCATTTTCATCATTATACCACTGATTCCTAGGCTTAAGAACCTCTTCAGCTTCATCATGGTAAGGTACGTCCATCCATCCTCGATCATAATCTAGACATCTTCTCTGAGTGATTGTAAGAATAAAACCATTCAGACTTTCCAATAAGGATAACCTTTATCATCGAAGAGGGGTTGACGATTTATGAGACCTCCAAATCTTTCAGAATACATTAATCTCAAATACACATGTTAGGATCCACACCCAGGTTGTTAAGCCTTCGAGCGTGACCGCTTTGATACCAATTGAAATTTATAAGTCCTTGAGATTAATCGATTTTGATAAAATTAGGTCAAATAACTTAGGTCCAATAATCTTTGAAACTAATTGTCTAATTCTAACTTAGCTCAAGTTGATATGATAATCTAGTGATAACAATAAGCAACTAAAAATACAAGGACAAACAATTTTAACACTGTGGGAAATCTTTGTCATGAGAAAAACCCACAGGTCGCTGTCAAATTGCCCAACAGCTAAAAATCTACTATTGAAAAGAAATTACAATAATTTAATTACTTACAGACTCGATAAGCACATCCCGTAGTTACCTCTCTTCTAATTGAGCTTTTTGCAATCGATTACTCGTTCTCACAATGCCTCGCTTAGGATCATGCACCAAAGCTTCAAAGCTTGAATCTCAAACTCTCAAAATCTAAAATTGAAATTAGGTTTTCAAAATTCTATATTGATTTACCTTAAGGTTAATTCTCATTGAATTCTCTCTTCTCTCAAAATATCTCAAACCCTAAAATTGATTTTGGAAGAGGTAAAGTTCAAAATAAAAAAGAAGCCTTTAATAAGAAAACTGGAAATCCCATGCTCTGTTCGAACCGCCTATTCGAACATAGAGGGCTTTGACTGTTCTGTTCGAACAAAATAAAGTCTATTCGAATAGGACCAAGTCTATTCGAACAAAACAAAAGTCTATCCGAACAGAAACCTATTTTCATAAATAAATAAAAAACAAAACACTTCTTTTGTTCATTTTTGTAAAATACTAATGGGCTAAAGTATTAGAGTGAAGAGGTACAAAACCAACGTACATATTCGGTGTCAGTCCAGCTATAGTCGTTCTACGTGCACGATGAATAACCACAAGATAGTGTTGGCAATTAACACGAAATGAAACCAATACCAAATATGGATGGCTATGCAAGGTTAGAATACTTAGTTCTCTCCAAAAGCGCTTAGGAAGCTTCTTAAAAGTATATATTAGTTAGATGGGGCTACTAAAATCGAAAGGTTAGAAGATTTGGTTCTCTCTTATTAGCTGTAAAAGGCTTAGAAAGCTTTTTAAAATTATATATTAGTTGGATGGGGCTAGTAAAATCGATGAAGGCATTTAAGTCTCCTTTGGAAAGACTTGTAGAGCACTCTTAAATGCAAAACATGTGAAGTGTTCTGACTTTTACGACTTTGAGTGCTAGACTTGTGCAGTTAGCTTCATCTTGAGTCTTGACCATGGATGTACCTCCTCAAAGAGTAAAAGCAAGCAATTTGCAAAATACTTGAATACAAGCATACAACAACATCCCAAATGGCAATACAAGATCTTTAGAACAATAAAATCACAACAAACTTTTAATAATTATTATTTTTCTCTCTATGTATGCATGAGAGTGGCCTGTAAGAAGGGGAGCAAAGTGAGAAGATTTATTTTCTTACTTACAAAATGTAGTGAAGAAAGAGGAGGGACACCCTCATAGGAATAAAAGAAGGAATCTTCATTTGAAAGATCATTTAGTGCACATGTATTATTAGTGGCCTAGCATTGCAGAGGATCATGAGAGCCTATAATTTCCATATTTTTAGATTACACAACAGCTAAGAACACATTCTGTTCTCCTTTGATTGGTAGTCATAGTTTGCTTTGGTATGAATTATTTGTTATCATAAACATACGTCTTAAGTCTATCAATATCACTAACTTGTTGAACTGGACAGACTCATGTGATCTCAAGACAGTGTCTCACAATCTTTCCTCAGTGTTGTATTAAGTGAAGCATGTGGAACTAGGTAGTAACACATGTGAGGACTTATTTGCTGTTTAAGCATACTACTGTTTCTATACACCTACATAATTATATAGTGTTGGTAATTAGGTCCTATGCCTCTTTTCCTCTCAAGACTTTCGTTGAAAGTATTTCATAAGGGAGACGCCCATTGTGGGTTTAGTGATAGTGTTCCCAAGTAAAAATAAGTTGGGTCGAAGAAAGGTCTTCCCAGGCCTAACCCGTAAATCTTGCATTAATCCAAGCTTTACTCGCCACTCAGGTTGGGAAATAGTAGCTCAAGCCCAGCAGGAAAATAGCTTTTATATAAGTAGGCCATGCCTGGACCAAATGACCGGAATTAGCCATGGCAGCTTCCATTAGAACAAAAGGAATGATCTTTAAAGGGATATTGTGATATCCATTTCAGTTAAAGAGTGATGTTTTGTTTTGTATGGTATTTTTAACATGTACGCTTTAAACTAGACTATTTAGTTCACCCTGGAACACTGCTTTTTCAATCATCATTAATCTCTTTTTGGGTGTGGTAGTTCTCTTTGCGAAAAGATATGTTGATATTAGACTACAAGCTCAAGATATCTGCGGAAATTCCATCAGTACTTGGACTGTGTTTAGGCTTTGCATTTGAATGAGTTAAATATTTTGCGTGTCATTGAATTCTAATGTTTATAACTATGAAAGAAAGAAATTGTGTTCTATAATTTTAGGATGGACCTTTACTAGGTAGGAAAACAACTCTTGTTGGTTACTATCTAGTTCCAGCAAAAAATCATGAATTAAAGAATTAAAGAACATAGACCTTCACTAGGAAGGAATCAAAGCTAAACAAAATATTCACAAACCCTTTCTTATTATCCTCGGAGCAAATACATATTTAGAACTGCAACCTAGAGTACATACAGAATCAAACTGTTACTCCAAAAAGGGTACATAACTACAGAAACAAAACATTACGGAAATATGGGTGATCCGTCGCCGGTTGACTGTATAAAGCTTTGCTTAGTTTCCGGAGGACCAGAATCCAGTTTCCAATAAGGATGTGATCTTCAATACTGCACCAAAGGATCGGTTCTCCCGCTCGATTGTTAAAAGAGTGTGGACTACCACAATTTGCAGAAATTTCATGTCCAGTGATTGCAACATTTAATATTTATTTGTGCTATACCAATTCTTTGCGCCCTTGGTGTCCGCTATATCAACTTGTAGAAAGTTCCAGCCCTAGAATGGAGTAGACATGCACTCTTCTACATTGGCCTTCACTTCCTGTGATGATGGTCCTTGCTAATATTACATTTTCATGAACCTGCACATGGAAACATATCTCCTAGTTAATTCTCGTTTAGGGGGGAGGATTTAGAGACACTCAAGTCTCACTCAACCACAACCACTCATCTAATAGAGATGAGTGGGTCTCAAAATTTAGTGATTTCCTATAAGGGAAATGAGGTGGAAAAATATCTGGTCCTACCTGCCCCACTCTCTCTAGCTGGCAGACATTTCCCTCTCTCGGAGCATCTTCTAAAGTGCCTCACTGACTTGGTTGAAAAAAAAAACCAAATCCAAGTCTGTGAGGCTCTATTTCCTCCAACGGTACCTGACTTCGATTTTTTAACAGGCGCTGCTGGGCGCCTGTTTAATTTTATTTATTTATTTTAATCTCAGTAGAAACCTAAGACTTGGGCGCCTGATTTGCATATTTTAAAAAAATAAAAATTTAGGCGCCTAAGTCTTGGGTGCCTAATTTGAATTTTTTTAAATAAATAAATTTGGGCGCCTGAGTTTTAGACGCCCGATTTGAATTTTTGTGAAAAAAAAAAAATTGGGCGTCCAAACCTTAGGCGCTCAATTAGAAAACAAACAAGCGCCCAACACTTGGGCGCCTAATCGCGACGTGAAAAAGCAAGGTTCAGTCTTGGATTCCAAGACTTAACCTTGCTTTTTGAGACTCAAATCCAAGTCAGTAAGGCACTGTTGGAGGTTAAAAATCCTATGTGGCGCCTTGGATTCCAAGGTAGTGACGCACTTTAGGAGATGCTCTCACTCTCAGAAATTTTAAATTCGAACAACCCATCACTCATATCACTCAAGTCTTTTTCTCTCTCTCTCTCATATCACACACTCTTGCTTGCATTTCTGCCATTAGAGGTAAAATTTTAGTCTCGAAAGGGAGGCGATTCTGTCATTAGAGGTGAAATTGATCTTTCCAAAGAACTCTGATACCCTTGCTGATAGTACACTTACTCGACAGGTACTTTATGACCCTTACTTGACAGTAGTACACTTGGATGTCGTGAAATTGCTTGAAGAATGGTATTTCCCCCACTTAATCCCTATGAAATTTGTTAGAAGAATGTAATCTCCACTGCAATTTATCTTTGATTGACTACCTGCAGGAGGGTCCCATGAGAGTAATGCGTAAATCGATCATTTTATTTGAAAAACACTAAACTGAGATAAAATAATTATCGGATTCAACAATATCAGTAGTGTGATCCTCACATACACTACTATAATTGTTGAATTCGACAATATTATATATTACTATTAGAGACACACTAACTGAATTGTCGAACTCGGTAATATTACATATGAATGTTTAAGGCATAGTAACTAAATTGTCGAACTCAAGAATATTATTGTGCATAGTGAGCGGCGATGGTGGAGATGAGGTCTCAGAGTCGTCGGGAGGTTGCTTCTCCCCGTATTAAGCAGTTGTATGACGAACGGGTACTACGTTATTTTGGCTCGGTTAATCGAAACGGTCCACAATTACCGCCGCATAAGGTGAGCTACGAAGGATTGGATGACGCTGAGGCGGCGTTGTAGAGGGAGGATTTCCAAAAAAATTTAACCCTATGGGAAACCTTTCTCAGGATAAAAACCCACACGTAGCTATCGAATCACTCGATAACTAAACAATCCACTATTGAAAAAGAATTACAATAATTTAGCCACCTACAGACTCAATAAGCACTTACCATGGTTATCTTTCTTCCAATGAATCTTCTTGCAATCAATTCCACGTTCTCGCAACGCCTCGCTCCAATCTCAAGTCAAAGCTCATAATCTTGAATCGCTCAAGTTCTTCAATGTAGTTCTTCAATGCATGACTAAGATTTCTTGATCAATTGATTTATTTAAGATTGAGTGATTTGATTCTCTCTTGAATCTCTCAAAGATAGATCTCTCTTCACTCTTAAAAATCAAGCCTCCAAAAAAATAGGTTTTCAAGAAATGAGTGTTTGAAAAAGGCAAGTATGTCTTAAGAAGAAAACAGAAAATACGGGCTTTGTTCGAATATAAATTAATCTATTTGAACCAGAATCTATCTGATGAAAGTTATTCAAACAACAGTTACTTTATTCGAATAGAGTAGTAACTCTTGAAAGTTATTAGATCAATAATCAATCTATTCGAATATAAATGTAACTGTTAAAAGTTATTCGAATAGAAGTAATTCTATTCGAATACAATTCTATCTGTTATAATATATTCGAACAACATTAAAGGTAATTCGAATAGAACTTCTGTTTTTTTTTAAGAGACATTCTTATTACTTTTTCATACTCTGTAAAATACATAGGCTTGACATTTTTAGAATAAAGAGTTAAAAATCTACTTACTTGTTCAGAGTCGGTCAGTCCCGCTGTAGTCGCTCCACGTGCATTCACTGACGCCGGATAACCACGAGATAATGATGACGCCTACTCTAGATATTAAATGAAACAAACTCCAAAATTGGATGATTCAATCTCCCCCTTTGGTTCATTTTGTGTCAAAACAAGTACTAGTTATAATAACTTAAAGAATACAGACTCGATGGACTGACTCAGTCTAAGAGCATCCATACTCAAGAGCCTAGCCTCTGAAATCCTTACACACTAAACAGGCTATATTATGTAACCGTTCAAATTCAAAATAAGGAGTTCAAAGAACAAAAAAAACATACCTGACTTACCTGTCAAAAACATTTCTCCCCCTTTTTGACACAGAAGAACAAAGGGTAAACAAGCAAAAAGAGAGAAAAAAAAAATAGTACCATATAAGACATGGCAGAGCATATAGCAGTTATGAACAAGTAAATAGCCTGAAATAATAAAATCATATAGCAAAAGTCTGATAGAAGATCCATGCAAAAATAAGCTATTAATACAAAGCTAAGTCAAATAGAGAATCTACATCGAATAGACATACAATAAAGAGAGCAAATGCAAAAATAGTCACAGAAAAAACAAAAAAGATAGAGTTAACGTGCTAAAGTGCAAAAGTGAAAATCAAAGTCACACATGACCTAAGACCCCTCATCTGTATCTGTGGTAGGTGGACCACCCGACGAGCCTCGCACTATACTACTCAAACCATCCACAGAAGTCTGAAGTCGACCGATGTCCGCCCTGACTAGCTAAAACTGAGTCTGTATCTTGGTGTCCATGCTAGCAAAACGAGTCTCCATAAATATATACATAGAGGCAAAGTCATATTGAACCAATCCAGTAGAAGCAGATGGAGAAGTACCAGGTACAGAGGTAGTAGCAGTCTGGAAAGTAGAAGGTTTCGTAACTCATCTAGTAGATGCAGTCTCAGCCCTCGAGTCCTCTGCATCCCAGTCAGTCTCAAACTCCGTTTCTACAATCATGTGTTTTCTGTTCTTCTCCAAATACCGAGCATTAATAACCTCGTTCTTCTCGTCAACCTCTTCATCTAGACGGATAACATACCCCTTATCAGTCAGAAGTTGAGAGATAAATCGGCTGCAAGGTATAGTCCGTGTCTGATGATCCGGGTTTGCCGTGGTAAACATCTCATGCATGATAATGAGGACTAAGTCAACACTGAGCCCCATAGCATTAAGATATACGAGATAAAGCATATTGCCCACCAAAACATTCTTATTCCCCTTTTGGGGAATGATGTTCCTATGAGCCACCATATGAAAAAGGCAGATTGTTGGGTCCAGGTTATTGCGCCTAAGATATTGACCACTCTTCTTTCCATCACACAGAAGCTCCTCCTCCATCTGCTCCTTGGGAGGAAACTCAGTAAGAACCAGAGACCACAGCAAATAATTCACATCGGGATTGTCAGAATCCCCGAGACCAAAAGCTTTCCAAATATCATCGAAATCTATATCGAAAATAGACCCATCGATGGACACGTTGAACGTCTTATTAATACTCGTGCCTTGTACAACCCGCAAGGAAGCATAAAAGAGTCGCACCAACCGAGAGTAGCAGGGCAGTTGAGGTTCCATAATCCCAGTCCAACCACGTGCGTAAAAAAAAATGAAAAACCGAGGAGACGTCTGGATAGTTCACACTCAACTCCTCTCTATCTTGAGTCAACTCTTTCTGATATCCATTAAACTTAAACCCTGATTTTAGGGTGGACCAATGAGGAGGATCATTTCCTGCACTAGACTCCCCAGCACCACTAGCTCTACCTCATCGAGGGTTAGTGTATGGTGGACCCGTCCTAGTACCCTAAGTCCTCCGTCCCCGTTTTGCCGTTTCGCTCGAGTTGGGAACAATAGATCCCTCCTGAGGGCGTTCCATCCTTACCATAGCAGATAGAACAAACTAAAGATAATCCTCTGAAACAAGAACACGCACAAACCCCAATAATCTCCTTACACTACCTGCAAGAAAAACACCAATTTCCCTAAACTCAACCCACATGGTTAAGCAGGGGACCCCAATAGACAAGCACACAGATAGTTCTTCACTACCGCAATTCAACAATCACCAACCAATCAAATACCTCTTAGCAGAGCATACTCCAATTCAAAAATCCAACTCCAATTAACAGGGAGATTGCGAAATTCCAACTCCAAACCAAAGATAATGCAATTCGAAACAACAAACCAAATCCGAAGCACAAAATTGACAAAATTGATCAATAAACTTGAATGTGAGAGTGTAGAGTGATGTAAACACAACAAAATACCAACCTTGGATTCGAAAACAATGCAAGCCCTAGGTGATGTTTTCGTGGACAATCGCTCGAAGTGAGAAACCCCAAACTCGCGAGAATGAAAGTTAGGTAATACAAACGATGGAATTCGGGTAAACAATCACAAGAAGGGAAGGATTCGGGAGAGAGAGAGAGACAATGCCAAGTTTACTCGAATAGAAGTGAGAGAGAGAGAGAATAAAAGAAAAGAGTTGGTTTCTTGTTAAAAAAACAAATTTAGCTAAATGTATTCGAACAACAAAAGTTGTATTCGAATAAACAAGTATCTGCTAAAAAATGTTCGAACAACAAAAGTTGTACTCGAATAAATAAGTACGTGCTGGAAAATATTCGAACAACAAAAGTAGAATTCGAATAATCAAGAATCTGCTAGAAAATATTTGAACAACAAAAGTTGTATTCAAATAAACATTTGCACTGATAAAATGAAACTAAACGCTACAAAACAGAGAGAAAAAAATCAAAGAAATAAATACTAAGTAAGCAATACTCCCCCTGTCTACGCGAGATCAGAGACTAATCACAGGCTATATGAATATCAGATAGGAAATCATTTAATAGAAAATCCAGACAAAATAAGTATTTACTCAGAGTGTGTGTGTGCGCAGTCAACGTAAAATAGTACCATGCATTCAATAGACCCAACATTTAGAAATAAAATACTATAAGGAAAGTTGTTTCAACTTAGGCCTCTCTTCGGTGGTCACTCGAAAGCACTGAGAATTGACTAGCTAACACTCTATGTAAAATATGAATATGAATAATATGCAAAGAAAGACTCATATTTCATCAAATAAGCAGCGCACTGTGAGCTGGAAGATCTCATAGACATGAAATCATTTGTCATTAATTGTGTCAAGTTAATTAATATAGACTCCATATCTCTCATATCCACTAAACTAACTGTGCTAAACTCAAGATTAAATAGGTCTTGTAAAGTCTATAATGAAGGCACAGGTAGGCATATGACGGAGTAAATATTTTACTGGCATTTTGAGACTACAGTTGCAATAACTCCTCTTCTCACCTGAAACCAAATGCAACTTCTGTCATTCTTTTTCTTATTAAGTATACATATATCAGAACACTTCTTCCTCTATTTCTTGCCCCCCATTTTCCTTTTTTTTTTTTTTTTTACTTTCAAAGATATGGGGGAATATAATCTAATCTTTCTTTCAGCTTTTCTAGCCCCCCTTTTATATTTTTTACTAAAAAGTCTCAGAACAAACGGGAACATGAATAAAAGATTTTTGGCAGAAAAACGAAAGGCTTATTTTCAGGCACAATGGGCTACAAGTGGATAAAAAAAGGTTATGAATAACGAAGGCCAAAAAATGTGTAGCAACAAAAAGCCTATTATCATATCTTCGGTCTCACATAGTTTTGTTTTTGTCTCTGATCAAGTATAGGGAATGCTATATTAGACTAACTTGAACTTGAAGTTATCATTTGACAATTGAGTAAGGAAACAAAATGAGATCACAAACAACAAGATCAAAGAGAGAAGTAAAAGTCATAACACTCGAAGCTTATAAATCATGTCAGATCCTCACATAGCATTAGGTATGAAGTCTCTACATGTATCCTAAAGTATAATATCAATGAGTGTCGATCTATCTAAGCATGCGATAGTTAACTGCCGTGAGAGAAATCAAATCCAAGTAAACACTATACTGAACTGTCCTAACATTAAATTGGAGAGCGTATCTGACCAAGCATAAATCACAGTTAGAATCTAACAAAATATCAGAAAGATGAAGTAAAAGACATACCTAATCAATAGAGCAGACACCAATTGACCATCTCAGAAGCTCAAACCTCATAGCATCTAACAGCTTGGTGAAAAAATTTGATAACTGACTCTCTGTAGGAACATACTCAACACTGACTATCTTGCGCTCAACAAGATCATGGATGAAGTGAAATCGAAGGTCAATGTGCTTGGTTCTGAAATGTTGTTCCAGATTCTTGGAGATATTTATCGCACTCATATTATCTCAAAAAACTAACATCGTCCCCTGGATTATTCCATAGTCATACACCATCTGTTTCATCCAAATCAATTTAGTACAGCAACTACCTGCAGCAATATACTCCGCTTCTGCTGTGGATTGAGAAATACAATTCTGCTTCTTACTCTGCCAAGCCACAAGACTATTTCTGATATAATAGCATCCACCAGAAGTACTCTTCCTAACATCTGCATCACCTGCCTAATCTGTATGAGATTACCCAATAACATCAGAGGTTGTGTCATGTGAATACCACAAGCCAAAATCAGAAGTCTCGGCTGCATAATGAATAATACGCTTAATAGCCTGTAAATGGGACTCTTTCGGACTACCCTGATAACGGGCACAAATACATACACTAAACATAATATCAGGACGAGTAGTAGTAAGATAAAGTAAACTACCTATCATAATTCTATACATCTTTTGATCAACATCCGTACCTGCCTAGTCCTTACTTAACTTTGTTGTGGTACTCATGGGTGTCCTGGCATATTTTATAGAAGAGAGGCCAAACTTCTTAACAAGATCCCTGACATACGTGGATTGAGAGACAAACATTCCTTTCTTCAGTTGACGTATTTGGAGACCTAAGAAATAAGTTTGTTCCCCAACCATGCTCATCTCAAATTCACTTTTCATTAAAGCTGCAAAAGAAATGGTTAGTGAACTCGAAGTAGAGCCAAACACAATATCATCTACATATACCTGTGCAACAAGCATCACGCCTCCCTTCCGTTGGATAAATAGAATTTTGTCAACTCCCCCTCAAACAAATCCCCTAGCTAAGAGAAAATTGGAGAGTCGCTCATACCATGCCCGAGGAGCTTGCTTCAAACTATAAAGAGCCATCTTTAAATAGAACACGGGATCTGGATGATGAGGATCCTCAGACCCTTTTGGCTGGGCCACGTACACCTCTTCCTCTAACCCATTCAAAAAAGTACTCTTCACATCCATCTAATGTAACTTGAACTTTTGATGGCAAGCAAAAGAAAGCAGTAGGCAAATATACTCAAGCCTTGCAGTATGAGCAAATGTTTCAGCAACATCAACCCCTTTTACTTGACTATACCCTTGAGCGACCAATCTAGCTTTGTTTCAAATTACATTTCCCATTTCGTCATATTTGTTCATATAAACCAATTTAGTTCTAATGATATTCATACTTGAAGAACGTGGAACCAAATCCCAAGCATCTTGACTTCGAAACTGGTGAAGCTCACCATGCATTGCATGTAGCCAATATTCGTCTAACATAGCTTCCTTTATCATTGTTGGTTCGATCACATAAACATAACAAACAAATTTCACTGTCTCATGGTATTGGCCTCGAGTCTGAACCCGAGAAGTAGGATCACCGATGATATCGGCATTTGAGTGATCCTTACGAACTTGTTGGCATCCGGGTTGCAGTACAGTTGGAGTGGGAGGGGCTGGCGGAGCTGGAAATGATGAAGTAGGCAAGGGATAATTAACCTTTGATGTATAACACGATGTAAGAATGTCACTAGAAGATGTTTCTAGATTTTCCGTTGTACTATCTTCTTTTCTCACCTCTGCAGAACCAATGGTGCAAGTATCATCAATAACCACATTGCAAGACTCCATCATCACATTGGTCCCCAAATTGTAGACTCAAAAAACTCTACTATTTGTTGAGTAGCCCAATAAAATACCTTCCATCACTCTGAGATTCAAATTTCCCAATGTACTCCCGATCTCTAAAGATGAAACATTTACTCCCAAAAACTTGGAAGTAGTTAACATTCGGCTTCTTTCCAAACCACAGTTCATAGAACGTGTTTAAATTAAGTGGAAGTAGATACACTTTATTAATAGTATAGCACGCAGTATGAATGGCCTCCCCTCAAAAGTGTGCTGGAAGATTCTTGCTGTGAAGTAAGACTCGTCCCATATTTTTAAGAACTCTATTCTTCCTTTCTGCAATTCCATTTTGTTGTGGAATGATTGGAGCAGAGAATTCATGCTTAATCCCATTAGAAGTACAATATTTAACCACCCCAGTATCTTTAAACTTTCTTCCATGATCACTTTGAATTTTATCAATAGAGTAATCTTTCTCATTTTGGATCCGAAGCGATATATTGCAGAATTCTTCAAAAGTATTAGACTTCTCTCTCAAAAGTGTTATCCATGTATAATGAGAGAAATTATCCACCATCACCAAAATATACCTCTTACCTCCCAATGATGTCGCTCTCATAGGACCCATCAAGTCCATGTGTATTGGCTCAAGAGTCCGAGTTGTAGCAATATTGTTGGACTTCGTGTGAGAGCTCTTTATTTGCTTCCCAATTTGACAAGGGCCGCACACTACGTTGCTCAATCTTCCCAACTTTGGTACTCCCCGAATCAGCTCTTTACTTGTAATCTTGGACAAATCATTAAAGTTTATATGTCCCAATCTTTGATGACATAAGTCCATATCACTCACTTTCGCTTTGTTACACATTATAGCTTCTTGCTGAATAGCATAATAGTTATCAACGGTTCTAGCAGCATACATCACCCGTTGTCCTTGAGAGTTCAGAACATCATATCCACTTCTGGAAAAAGTAATAGTGTGATCTGTATCACATAGTTGACTCATACTAAGAAGATTTGCCTTCAGCCCCTTAACCAAGAGAACATTATCAATTGTTAGAGTACCAAGTCCTTCGGCCTTTCTCTTTCCTACCACAGAAGATATACTCCCATCACCAAAAGTAACATCACCTCCCTGAATATCCTCTAGGTGACTCAGCTTGGACTCATCACCAATCATATGATGAGAACACCCGCTATCCATATACCATTAAACTGACTTGAAAGCATTCAGAGCAGTTAGTGCAACATTGCACCTTAGTAGAGGTGCCAAATCCATCTCTCGTACCCCGATGCTTTGAAGAGTTCCTCGACCTGTAGTTTTTTGCACAAAATATCTAGACACATTCTCACTTTTTTCATTAGTAGAAATCACATTAGAATTATATTTATATCCACTGAAAGAGAAAGCATGTGATTGATAAGATCTAATAAATCTACAAAAGAAAGCAATATGTCCCCTTCGACCACATAGATTACAATAATAAATTTTATAGTAAGAAGCCCGTTTGGAGTGATCATGAGTAATGGATATGACGTTATGTTTGGGCAAAGAAGTATACGCAGTTGCTTTCACAAACTTTGTGATTTGAGGACTCTTGGCCTTGAAAAGATATTCCTCATATCCTAGACCCCTTTTGTCACTGTCTGTCTTTCCTATACATAACATTTTATAAATGTTCATGGCCCCATGACAAAACTTCTATAGCTTCTACTAAGATAGAACTACATCAATCTTGGCCAAACGAAGTTCATCCAAAGTTGATTTCATTTTCTCTTTTGCATCATTAACTTCTTTTTCTAAAAATATAACTTTGTCATGAAGACCTTGTTTCTCATTCTCAAGAGCCTTTATCTCGTGACTATTACTTTCAATTTTTTCTTGAAGTTCGCTCGTAAGTGTATTAACTTGGTCTTTCAAGACTTTGTTAAGTTTACCGAGTTTTATACACTTGGTGAGAGTCTGAGAATACAAGTCCTCAAGATGCGGGTCCTCAAACTCCTCAACCTCATTTTGTTCTTGATTATACTGATTTTCATCAGGATTTTCAAGTTTAAAAATGTCAAAGTTATTATTGCCACAATTAAAAAATGCAGGATATGCACAATAATTTCCAGTATCAACTAATTGGGGATGACTCTCATTGTTATCATGTTCATCATCACTGTCATCCCAAGTAACCCTAATATTCATTGTTTTATGATTCAATCCAATTTTTTTCATAGGACATCTATTGGCATAATGACCAAGCTTATGACATTTATAACATTCAACTTGATTAAGGTTAGTATCACTGTTGATCTGTCGGATATAGGTTTTGACCCGATCATGAGGTCGCGAATTATAGTTCATTGATTGCCCTTATTTTTGTTCTTGTTTTTGAAACTGACGTTTCTTTAAGATTTTTTGAAATTGTTGACTAATAAGAGCAATTGATGAATCTATATCCGAACTTTCATCATCATCTGAGATATATGAGTGATCAACCTCTTTAGAACCCTTGGAAGAAGAGGAGTAAGATGAAGACTTAAAAGCAACACTCTTATTCTTCTCAGGGTTTTCCATTCTCATCTCAAGTTCAAACATTTGCAATTTTCTAGCTAATGTATCGGGTTTCATTTTTTTAAGATCTTGAGCTTCCTCGATAGTATCACATCTGGATCTAAAGCTCTTCGGAAGAGACCTTAGGACCTTGCGAACAATTTGAATATCAGAATAAGGAGTCCCAAATGCGGCACTCTTGTTTACAATATCACTTAGTCTCGCATAGAACTCATCAAAAGGTTTGTTTTCACTGATTCTGATATTCTCAAATTGTGAAGTAAGCATTTGAAGCTTGCTTCTTTTTACTGTATCATCGCCTTCATGAGTTCGAACTAGGATGTCCCAAGCTTTTTTAGAAGTGGTACATACAGAGATATGTCGAAACTCACTTTGACTCACTGCCGTAAAAATCGTATTGAGGCTTTTAGAATTATACCCAACAGTATTATTTTCTTCTTTTGACCATTGATTCCTAGGTTTAGGGACTGCAATAGCACTCCCTAATTGACCTTGCATCATAGTAGGGGGTGTCCATCCATCCTCAACAACAATCTATACATCTTCTCCGATCGATTGTAAGTATGCAATCATTCGGACTTTCCAGTATGGGTATACTTTGCCATCAAAGGCTGGAGGGCGACTAATGGGACCTCCAAACTTCTCAGAACTCATTATTCTTAAGAAAACTATCCGGGATCCACGCTTAGGTTGTTAAACCTCAAAATGTGACCGCTCTGATACTAATTGAAATAACTAGTCGCCTAAGACTAACCAATTTTGATCGTTTTAGGTCTAAATCAAAAGATTCTAAATCCTCTGAATTAATGGTCAAGGCTTAACCTAGTTCAAGTCGATATGATTATCTAATGTCAAGCAAGCAATGGAAATTAAAGACAAAGTAAAGATTTTTAACCCTGTGGGAAACCTTTCTCAGGAGAAAAACCCACAGGTCACTATCGAATCACTCGATAGCTAAACAATCTACTATTGAAAAAGAATTACAAGAATTTAATCACTTACAGACTTGATAAGTACTTCCCATGGTTATCTCTCTTCCAATGAATCTTCTTGCAATCAAATTCACGTTCTCGCAACGCCTCGCTCTAATCTCACGTCAAAGCTCCTAATCTTGAATCGCTCAAGTTCTTCAATGTAGTTCTTCAATGCATGACTAAGATTTCCTGATTAATTGATTGATTTATGATTGAGTGATTTGATTCTCTCTTGAATCTCTTAAAGATAGAACTCTCTTCACTCTTAAAAATCAAGCCTCCAAAAATAGGCTTTCAAGAAGTGAGTGTTGGAAAAAGGAAAGTATGTCTTAAGAAGAAAATTGAAAACACGGGGTCTGTTTGAATATAAATTAATCTATTCGAGCAAAAATCTATCTGATGAAAGTTATTCGGATAACAGTTACTTTATTCGAACAGAGAAGTAACTGTTAAAAGCTATTCAAACAATAATCAATCTATTAGAATATAAATGCAACTGTTGAAAGTTATTCGAACAGAAGTAATTCTATTCGAATACAATTCTATCTGCTACAATATATTCGAACAACATTAAAGGTTATTCAAATAGAACTTCTATTTTCTTTAAAGAGAAATTATTATTACTTTTTTATACTCCGTAAAATACATAGGCTTGACTTTTATAGAATAAAGAGTTAGAAATCCACTTACCTGTTCTGAGTCAATCAGTCCTGCAGTAGTCATTCTACGTGCATTCACTGACGCCGGATAACCACGAGATAATGTTGACGCTTACTCTAGACACTAAATGTAACAAACTCCAGAATTGGATGTTTCAATATGGTACAAAACATAACTCTTGTGGCCCGAGATAGGGAACTGGTTAGGAAGGAAGGCTCCAGTTCTACCGGTGGTAATTGAGGATTTGTTGTTTAGGTATTCTGGCTATAATGTTGTTGGCAGGTACATGTAATGAAGTATTTTTAGTATTCGCCAAGTCACGAAGAAATTTTGTGTGGTACAACGAGTTTTTATGTGTGATCTTTTACATTTTGTATTCTATCTTTTGTAGTATGTGATGTAATGAAGAATTATGAAATGAACATGAATTGAACTTGAATTGTGTTTGGTCTGTGATTATTTGTTCAATTACTTACAACTCACAATCGTTTCTTTTATGTGTGAACTTGTCAGTCAGATTGACAATAGAAGACTCCATTGATGAAAATTGGTCAAAAATTATTCGTGAAGAGTCCCAAGAAAGGTGTGAAAATGAACGTATTGTAGACCCATTTTCGGTGGAAGCCCCATATGAGGGTCAACATTTTGATACTGTAGAGGATGCACGTCTGTGGTACGAACGATATGGAAGAGGGCAGGGTTTCTCCACCAAGATACGCAATTATACTAAGCGTTCTAGATCATATAATATAGGCAGAACCCACTTTTGTTGTATGAGCAATGGCTTTTCAAAGAAAAATCTTGGGAATCCAGATAATAGCGACGTAGCTGGCAATTGAAGATCATCTGATAAGTGTGGATGTAAAGCAATGATGAACATAAATTGGAATACCAAGATAGGCAAATATGTTGTCACAAGTTTCACGGATATCCATAGCCATAAACTCGTATCTCCACGGAATCAGCATCGGATGAAGGTTAACAAATTCTTTCCTGAAGCAGCAAAAAACCTTACATCGGTATTTGAGCTTCACAATATTCTGGTTAGCAAGGTCCCGACATTATTCCCAGATAGAACCTTTATTAAACAAGATTGTTACAACCACAATGCCAAAGTAAATAAGGAACGACTAGTCAGAGGAGATGCATAAACCGCGTTGGAGTGGTTTAGGAAGAAACAAACTGCAGATCCGATATTTTATTTTGACATAAAATTAAATGAGGAGGATGAAACCAAGTGGATGGACAAATTTGAAACCAATTGGATGGACCTAATAAAGAAACATAAATTGCATGATAATGTTTGGATGCAAGGAATCTTCAATATTAGACAAATATGGATACCGTTATGGAATAGGTCAACGTTCTTTGCAGGAATGAGCAGTATAGGACGGAGTGAGTCTACAAACAACTTCTTTAATGGTTGGTCACCAATAACAACTAGGTTGAATAGTTTTGTGACCAAGTACGAGGCTGCCCTTTTAGAGGTATATGAGCAAAAGAGTGCAGAAGACTTTGCATCAGGACACAGATATCGTCAAGTTGGTCCTCATGAAGCAATACTAAAAGATGTTGCAAAGATTTACACCAGAACAATGTTCCACAAACTTCAGGATCAGTTTAACGCGGTTGTTCGCTTCGTTGCAATAGAAAGACACGTAGAAGGCAAGGTTCGGCAACTTACGGTGAAGTCCCATAGTGGTCGTACCGAGTCATTTAAGCTAGAAATAGACTTAGATAAGCTAACTGGTAACTCTGGATGTAAGTTGTTTGAGTATGTTGGACTCCCATGTTGTCACCTCCAGAAGGTTTTCTCAAAATACGACATTCTCAAAATACCAGAGGCCTTCATTATGACAAGGTGGACGATTAGTGCAAACAAGTTTTCAAGGTCGTATGATAAAAGTTAGTTAGAAGGAGATAACTTACAACATGCCTTACGCCATAGCCACCTATCTCATCATGCATTAAACTTATTTGAGAGGGCCTCGAAGATGAAAGAAAGTTTTGATTTTGCAGTTTTGAAGCTAGAAGAGCTTGAGTCTTACCTTCAAAACTACGATGAGTCTTTAACACAGATAGATACATCGCAACAAAACATCTCAACTTCTGCCACAGATTCACTGGTGTCTAAAACTATGATTTTAAACCCTCTCATTGTTTAAACAAAAGGACGGACGAAGACTTATCACAAGAAAATGGCAAGATGGAAGGGAGGATGGAAGAGGTTGTTATGAAGAAGAAGAGAATATGCAAAAGTTGTGGAGTACTCAGCAACCATGACAAACAGACATGCCCACTTCTCAAAATGATGATAGTAGAATCAAGTAAGTACATATTCGATACTATGCATAAACGGCATATTCTCTGTGATTTTTCTATAATGTGTTCCATTCTATATTTATGCCATATTTACAATAATGTGTTCCATGTAGGAGACAGCAATGGGGAATTTGCTCAGCCGTTGCAATCGAATTCCGACAACCACAACATCTAGGAAAATAGAAGGAGTTCACATGCATTGACTAATAAATTGTATTTGATTATTATTGAGAGATTGGTGTGTTGATTCAATATTATGTTTGCTTTGTAATTAGAATTTATGACAATAGCAATACATTGTGCTTTATGTATCTTCTATGCAGTATTTCATTATGAAGGTAAATTGTCCCCCTTCACAATAACATTATTAACCTAACTATAATTGTCAAATTCGACAATATTATATATGCATAAGTCAAATTACCTAGCATAATTGTCGAATTCGACAATTTTATATATGAGTAACTCTAATTGTACTGTCATAGTTATCGAGCTCGACAATTATTTATGCATAACTCCAATTACAGTATCGTAATTGTCGGACTTGACAATATTATATCTGAATAACTCCAAATGCACTGCTAAAATATTTTTATTGTCGAATATGCAGCATAATTAACACAATTATAATTATCAAATTCGACAATATTATATATGCATAAGTCTATTACCTAGCATAATTGTCGAATTCGACAATATTATATTTGAGTAACTCTAATTACACTGTTATAATTGTCATATCTGAATAACTTCAAATACACTGCTAAAATATTCTTGACAACCAATATATACTTTACTTTAAACAATCAGAACTGAGATTCATATATAACACAATTGAAATTCATATATAATAGAAAGGACAAGAGTTTCATCAACAACCAATACCGCTCAGGTCATTCAATGTATAACCTTTTACATTGCGTTCTCTCAATAATGCCTTAAAGTTTATATTCCTCACATTAAAATAGTATAAACTGGAGGAATTGGTGAATTAAACCTTGGAAATAAACAAACATAGTGACTGTCCGACCACAAACCAATCCACCAATACTTGCTAGTATCCATTAAAAGGTCCTAGAACCTCTCCTCATTCGACGTAGTGGTTTTCTTCCATGGCCAAAAAAGGGGTAAGAATGTATATGATTCTGTGTGGCCAATAAAGACCACAACCTTCTCATAGCAAATGGATAGTAAATGCCCCATATACCTATACTCCACATGCTAATGACCAAATATAAATGCCTGCAACAACGACTCATACACCTTCTCACCTGATGGATTGAATGGTATACCCACATTTTGACTGAAGACACTCTTCCAAAAATTAGCATCCTTGGTGATAAAGGACTTCAACGTTTTCATTACATCTTTAAATTTGTGTTGACTTTGATACTGAATCATTGTCGGGACCCTGAAACTAGAATTTAGATCATCCACGTCTACTCCACGAACATATAGAAGATACTTCGCGAACGGTTGGAATAGAACTTCTAACTTCTTCTTGGCCATATTCTCCGTCCTAGCAATCTTGACATTTTCAAGAGCTAGTCCCATGGAAACCAAGTCTTCTTGATAATCTCCCATGGACCCTTGCTATGCTATTGTGAATAATCTTTCGTTCTGCTCAAAAAGTTCTTCAAAGGTTGGGTCCCCCATGTCTCCCATCCCTTCACTTGTGAGTGCCTTCTTCAATGTTTGAATCCAAACCTCCTGCAAACAGAACTAATATTATAACAGACAATAATATTATAACAATATTATCGATTTCGACAATATTATCAATGCATAATTCTAATTGCAATGCCATAATTATCGAACTCGGCAATAATATATTGTGCAAGTGTACATATATATTACCAATATTGTCGAATTCGGCAATATGCAGTTAGTAATCGTCGAATTCGACAATTATGACTTCAAACCATGCATTAAATAGAGCAATCTCAAATAGGTACAAGAGTTAGGAATAGGTCCTACCCATTCACCGTTATCTACTTCCAAAGTCTTATTCCTCTCTTCATGAATTAACTAGTTTGTTATGCTAAAAAAAAACTTTAACATTAGGATAAAGACACTTGGTACATGTACATATACATTACCTATATTATCGAGTTCGACAATATTTTGCATGCACAACTCTAAATACACTTCTTAATTGTCGAATTCGATAATATTCGATTTCAATAACATGATTTTGAAGCCATATTGTCGAATTCAACAATTATCACTTCAAACTATGAATTGCACAGAATAATCTCAAATAGGTACAAGAGTTAGGAATATAACATACCCATTCATTATTATTTGCTTCTAAAGACATCATCCTCTCTTCAGCATTAACCAACTTCTTACGCTGAAAAAATAACCAACATTAGGATAAATAGTAAAATCACCATTCCATAAAATTAAGAAGGGTGAGGGGTACATCTCGCTACTTCTTTCTTATACTTGGATATCCAGTTCATTATCTGTTCCAAAGACATAAAGGAGATGAGTTATATAACTCCAGTTCATTTAATGGTGATTTTGGATACTATATTTGATTTTGAGCAGGGGTTAACCGATATTGAGCATGGAATCCAAAATAAATACTGCATCTGATTTTGGATAATCAAACACAAATTCCAATTCACTAACTAAAAATGTCGTACACAAAATTAAACTTGAATTCAATATTATCAAAGACAAACTCTAATTCACTAACAAGAATTAATTTTATTCATTTCAAATGAGTTGCAAAATCTTCTTTCACAATCAACTTCTTCTTAACATCCTTATGTGCAGACAACAAGTCATCATACTTCTTTGTTAGGGTTGCGTCTGGCACAGGCTAATGTGATTAGAGTACAACAAGCTGTTCAAAACACGCAGCACAAGAACAATGTTACCAGACTAACAAATAATGCAACCACAAACCAATATAAGCGTTGGTAAACTCATAGTGTAACTGAAGGAAGATGCAAGTCTATCTGCTCCATTAAAAGTGCATTAACCGCTTTTAGTGACTCACTCTCTTTACATTGTACACATTGGGGACAAAATAATCGCGCTAGATGTAAGAATGATTAATGAAAGACTATTAGTAATTAGGGGTTATTAAAATTAACACTATTAAAAGTTATACACCATATTACATTTTTATTCAACTCAACAGATAAGCTTTGACTACAGTCTTCGAGGCCAGATTTTTGCCTTAGCTTTGCCTCCAAACTTGTATTTTTTTCATCCAAATTTTTGCATTCCAATATCTACAAACAGAAATTTGACAAGGAAAATTAAGATTTTGACAAAAACAAACAATGGATGCGATAATGACATTTGCCTAAGACCTTACATTCGCATTTAATTGCCCAGGCAGATCTGCGAACGCTAGTGCACATTGCTCGTCAAGTACATGCTTTAGTTGAATGTTATCCTTTATTTATTAAATGGTCTCATTTATCAGATCATATTCATTTGTCTGAGGTTAAATTGACATGAAACATTTAAATTATTTTTTATGTTTTTGTCGATCTCGACAATAATACTATGTAATTGTCGTGTTCGACAATAATACATATATATGATTTCAAAAATTACTCATAAAATTGTCGCGTTCGACAATTTTATATGTTTCCACCTTCACATACACTGTAATAATTGTTGAACTCGACAATTACTTATACTAATAACTATACATAAAAACTAACATTATGCTGGATACAAATAGGTATAACTGACCTTCTCTTTGAGGGCCTCTCTTAGGTTTACATTGGCTTCAGACTCCTCTTTATCTTCCTTGAGCTTCTGAAGCTGGTCATTTAGTGTTGTGATTTGCTGATCGAAGGCACCAGATTCACCTCTTATTGGCATGGTATCATGGGCATTTGAAGACAGACTAGCATGCTCATGATGCTACAGAAGTGGTAATTCAAGTTAACAAAATATTAGAGAATAGAAATTTTGAAGTGAATATAATATAAGGGAAGCGAGATAAAAATAATTGTAATATGTACTAACCAATGCATCATATTGTTCAACAACATCTTCAGATTGGTGCACGGGGGTGTCACCATGCTCATTGACACTGGCTTCCTTCCATTGATGAATTCTAACATCATCATCTGCAACCAAGCTAACAGTAATGGGACAGATCGTAGTTCACGAGACAAAGGCAAACCAGTCCAAGTATCCCTCCGTACATACTAGAGGCCCCTCTCGTACCCTCCGCCCCCTATCAGCCCTCTTCAAAATGAACTCCTTCCACTTTTGGGCAGAGAAGCAATCAACCCACTCATACTTAGGGTTAAATTTCTTCGACTCTTTTGCATTCTATAGGTTGGAAATCTCTATCAACAGTCGTTTTGCGGGGATGCCTTATTCCAGATTGAACTGCCGCACAACTCTATTTGGGTAGTAGGACTGAACATGATATAGACTTGCTAATGCACCATAGAAAAAGGTGACCTCCTTGAATGCATGTGCGAAATCCCTTTTATCTCTATATGGGTCCCATATAACCTACGTAAAAAATGAATCAAATGTATTATGCACCATTAAGTTGAATAATTTTTCCAGTAGGACTGAGAAGGATTTAACAACATTGTCGAATTCGACAATATTATAGTGGACTGGTAGTTATTGAGATGGAGTATTGTCGATTTCAACAATTTTGCATATGCACAACTAAAGAAACCTAATAATTATCAAAATTGACAATATTATATGTACAATAGTAGATGTACGTAGTCAATATTGTCGAATTCGACAATTATTCAATTTTATTTAGTTGTGAATATACAACATTGTCGATTTCGACAATGTTGAAGCAGTGTAATCTACTAACTCCAAGTACAATATGATACAGTGTAGCAGGGTAATGAACTTACATCTTCCAGTTTGTAGTTATCAAATGCCTCCCTAAACTTGAACAAAGTTGTACCACCGTATCAATCCGTAACAGATACGTCCCATTTCCAACAAGTACAGTGCTCGCATATGTCAGATTCCATCTCCTTGGGGATCCCAGCAAGCTTTGGGAAATGTGCAAAGATCCACGACTACATGTATATAGATAAACAAAATAAAATTAGTAGAGGTTCAAGCTATATGTAAAAAATAATTACATAAATGAGTACGGAATCACCTCGAGTAGCATGGTACAGCATGCAAATTGCATCCCATCATCTCCAGATGTTACGCCCAGATTATAATACATATAGGCCAGAACTGCTGATCCCCATGACCACTTCGTTGCCACCTTGTCCTTGGCAAGCAGGTTAAGGTACCGTGCACTGACATCTGTGCCATTTTCATATGAAATAGAAAGGACCCAATGACATACATCATATAAGTACAAGCAACAGACCTGGCTGTTAACCCTTTCTTCTTCTTCGCAGTTGTAGCGGTACCATCACTGAGAACCTTCTCCAACTTGTATGCATAGTACTCTTTTAGTTTCTTTAGTGACAACGAATTACCAGCACCCCCAGCTTTTAAAGACTTGAATGCATTTAAATCTTGCATGAGGTTGTTCTGGAAAACCTCCCTAAGCACAAGGAATCCCCAGGTGCCACCAATGACCGTGGCATCACCATCTGCAGGTAACCCAACCAATCGCTCCACATCATCCAGAGTTTGAGTCATCTCGCCCCATTTGAAGTAAAAAATATTAGTTTCCGGCTGCCAACATTCGGCAAAAGCAGAAATTAGCTCAGAGTTGTAAAAGTTATAGGATATGGCCCCAATTCTATCCAAACCCTTCAACTTAACAAAATCTTGGATCATTTGTGGTTCTTATGTAAGGTCTCATGTAGACTAGTGATGGTGAACACGAATGGGAAGCTTCTCCTTAACAATAATAGTGATTATGTCAACAAAATGTAACTATCAATAATAAGAATAACAAAACATAATTAAACAAGAGATTCCATTAAACAATATACCTGCCCTAGTGTGAAACCTGAAGCTCGCTTTATGAAACCTGAAGCTCCTCAGTAGGCTTTTATCACTAAGGCATACGCCTTCGTTGCTTGTAGCCCCATCGCCTTCATAATACCCCCCAACAATAGGAATATTCACATCAGAATCAAGAGAAATAATTGGGAGCGGTGGTTAAGCTCCCAAAGTAGCTTGGACAGACTCAGTCTCAAATTTTAAACCCTGAGAAATATTCACAGCTTGCGCATACTCAGCTTGAGCTCCTAAAGTAGCTTGGACAGACTCAGTTAGAGGTACTGGTTCACTAACACCCTCATTAGCGGTGTCAACAGTGTTTGGAGGGACAACTGTGCTTGGGTCAATAGTCTTTCTCTTTCTCTTATATGTAAGTAGATATCCTTCTTTGACCAACTCTCGTTTTCTTCTATTGGAAGTAGTTTGAGGCACTTTCTCATTCATTGTGTACCTGTAAACAATTTATTATTCAAAGGATCAGTATAATTGTACTTGGTAATTGTCGAGTTCGACAATATTATATAAACATAAGTCCAATTGCACTTGGTAAATTGTCAAATTCGACAATACTCCATTTTAATAACTCCAAGTCAACTATACTATTGTCGAATTTGACAATTTAGACTTCTAAACATGGATAAAATAAAATAGAGATGAACTAGGGAAATTTCATAATTGTCGAATTCGACAATATTATGTAACCATAACAACAATTACACTACTAAATTGTCGAATTCGGCAATCTTAGATGTTAATAACTCAATTTCACTTTAATATTGTCAAATTCAACAATTTTACAGTGTAATTTAAGTTATTTAGGTCAAATATTGTCGAATTCGAAAATATTAAGCAGTTTCAATACCAAATTGCATTACACAAAGGGGGAGACAAGGAAATAGACAGCAATTTCGAATGATAATAGAATTTACCTTAAAGTAGACAGTAACCTCCACTATCAATCCTGAAGCTCTTCTTCAAAAGGAATAAACAATGTCTTTGAATTCAATTCTTTCTCTGAACCCCCAAATGGAATAACAAAGAAAAAGACAGTCTCTAATGACTAGATAGTGTGTGAGAGAGAGAGTTAGAGTTAGAGAGAAACTCAAACTATTCGCGAAGTGAGAGAGATAGAGTGAGTGAGTGAAACTGTTCGCGAGAGTGAGAGAGACAGAGTTTGGAGGGAAATGATTGTTTGGTTTGTTTAGAGAGAGAGAGAGAGAGTGGGAGAGACACAACATTAAATGTGAGTGATGGATGGTTTGAAAAGGGAGAGGAAAATGTCTGTCAGCTAGAGAGAGTGGGGCAGGTAGGACCTGACATTTTTCCACCTCATTTCCCTTATAGAAAATCACCAAATTTTGAGAGCCACTCATCTCTATTAGATGAGTGGTTGTGGTTGAGTGAGACTTGAGTGTCTCTAAATCCTCTCTCATTAGTTTAATGGAAATCCAATTGGGCGAGAACCTTTCTCTCCGTCATATATTCCTAAGATTTGGTGCCCTTTTGCATAACTTGGAAGGTTTTGGAAACGTTGATATGGCATCTTTCCCTATAACTGTACGAGATATCACAAAAGGGCAGCAAAACCTGTAAAGCCTAAACTTAAACTGCAAAACAGAATTGTTTTATCCAATTTGGTAGTGCTGGTAACCTTACTGTATTTGAGCTAATATTTTCATAGAGAACAAAATAAGTAACACAAACTCAGCCTCAAAGAGCAGCCTCCACCGAAGCTCCTTCAAACGAGTATTACGCAATATTTAAAGATTTGCGCACATGACAACATTAGCAGCACTACCCTGTTCACCTAAAATGGAACACAAACAAATCAGTGAAGAATTAACTAGATAATTGACCCTTGGTGCAGCTTGCTTTTAGAAAACTTTGTAAGAAAATAGCAAGAAAAAACTCCTTTCCCCATTACGACCCCTTCTGCTTTTGATTAGGGGATATTGTGGTTCTTCTAACAAAATATGCCAAATAAACAATACACTCTTTGTAAATACAAATTGCCAATAGACAAACTGATTACATTCACCTTATCCTTCTTCTCTAGATTGCGACCACCACAGGGATTTTGATAGAAGATTCCTCAATGTGGTGTCTCCGTGATTTGCTAGCTTTCGCCATTGACGAGAAATGTACGGTCTGTGCATGATGCTCTTCATGAGATACTATTTGCGCTATTCTTGCCATTTAAGAACTTCTGTCTCCCTTCATACCAATGATGCATCCTCAACAGAAATTTACACATGAAAGGATACCAATGAAACTTGGTTCATTCTTTGAACTTACCTTGTATACTAAAGAGATCCTCATTTAAACGTTGAAACGGTTGAATTCAAAAGAAAATGTACCTTCCACTTCCCAGCAAGTCCAGAAGGAGTATAGCACATGCAATAGAAGAGTTGACTCATTAGCCTTTCCTTTCCGAAGAAAAAGCATCCTGCATAAATGGTTGTGGGATAAAATTAGAATTTTAAGTGAATCAGCATACTACTGGCAATAGAAGTACATACACCATAAGCATCCTGAAATGTTTGACTTCGGTAAACACCATGGCTTGTAATGTGTTGTTAATCAGTGATTTGGATATTGGTAAGAGTTGCTTTATATTGCTACATCTTTGTATGCACAGGTACGAAGACAATAGAATGCCTTTGCTCTTATTCTGCAACAGGGCACTGGATCAACATTGATAAGAGTAAAATGTTATTTGGGGCTATGGGCTCTACAAGAAGAAGAAAAATCGCTAATCTTTTTAGCAGTTGTAGGAGCACGTTCCCGCTACCTATGAGACCATGCCTTGCTCTTATGTGAGCCGCCTACTCTCATATGAGCCCTAACTTTCATATGAGCCCCTTGCTCTTATACGACGAGCCCCTTGCTCTTATAACGAGCGTCATGCTCTTATGTGAACCCCTTACTCTCATATTTACTCTCATATGAGCGCCTTACTCAAATGTGAGCCCCTACTATCATATGAGCCGTTACTCTCATATGAGCCCCTTGCTCTTATACGACGAGTCCCTTGCTCTTATGCGAGCCCTTTATCCATATTTCCTCTCATACGAGCCATTGCTCTCATATGAGCCATTTGCCCTTTAATGAGCCACCCTTGCTCTTATATGAGCGTCTTGCTCTTATACGAGCACTCTGCTCTTATACGAGCCACTAGTCACCTATTTTTTGTCCACGTGGATGGATATTGGCTGGAACCCTACAAGGGCAATTTGGTCATATCCTAGGTCACGTGAGACTAACTCTAGGGTTTTAGCCCACAGCCTATAAATAAGAGCTGAAGGCCACCCTAGAAAGGACCCATTTTTCATAATCTCTTCTATCTACTAAACCCCAGCAACTATAGAGGAAGAGGGAGAAGAGACCCATAGATTGTCGAGTGGTGTCCTCCTAGTGAGACGTGTCAAGCCCCAAACAATGTTTCAAGTATTGTTGTCCCCTTGGGAAATATAGGAGACTACAGCAGTAAGGCAGTCAGTCTGTCTGAGAAAGACCTAGGAGTTCCACTTATGAAAAGGAAATTAAAGTACCCCCAAATGGTGACAAAGGTTGAAAAAATCAGGAACAGGTAACTGGAAAACTACTATCTTACCAGGGAAGACTACTTTGGCCAAATCAGTGTTATCAAGCATTCCAGTAAACAATATACCCATCTATAAGTGGCCAGCCAAGATTACCAAAGAAAGTGAAGCCATCATTAGAAACTTCTTGTGGAGTGGCAACCCTGATAATAAGAAAAATATACCTATTGCTTGGAAGTAGGTCTGCAAACCTATGATGAAGGTGGGGAGAGTTATGAAGGCTTAAAAAAGTTAACAGATCCCTACATATGAAGCTTAGCTGGGAGATACTACAAAGCAGCAGCTACTGGATCTCATTCATGAAGGCAAAGTTCTAAACTAGAGAGGGGCAACTTTATTTCTTATTATAGGAAATCATGCATATGGTATGGGGTAAAACAGCTATTTTAGACAAAGATAGATACTTTTTGGCAATGGCAGCAAAGTGGACCTGTGGAGGGATCATTGGATTGGGGAGAACCCTTATTACATTCATAACTATCAAAGATTCAACCCGGAAACAGCTAAACTTATTAAGTGCTGCTAATATCTCTCTTTTTAGTGTCTTACAGCTACGTTCATGGAGGATACTTGCATCTAGAAACATGACACAAAAAAGGTCTTTACTTCTAACTCAGTTTTCAATATTATTAGGGAAAGAATGCCCAATCCCTGGTGGTATAGATGGGTTTGGAAATCTCCAATTCAGCCTAACATATCAAATTTTGGATGGAGACTATGCAGGGAGGGAGCCTTACCCACAGATACTGAGATCCAAAGAAGAGGTTTCGACACAGTTTCTAGATGCTACTACTGTAAAAAAAAAACTAGATGCTACATATCAAATTTTGGATGGAGACTATGCAGGGAGGGAGCCTTACCCACAGATACTGAGATCCAAAGAAGAGGTTTTGACACAGTTTCTAGATGCTACTACTGTAAAAAAAAAGAAAACTAGGGACTCTTATCATATTTTCTTGGGATGTAACAATGCAACTCAAATCAGAAAGTGGGGGTGTGAGCTCTTTATTTTCAACAGCACTCAGGCTACAAATCTTAAGGATACTCTCTCACTGGTAAAGTACTCAAGCCCCGTGATGAGAGACCTCTGGTATGCTTTCTCTTTGAGCTCTCTATGCTATATATGGAGAGCTGGATGTGACTATGTTTTCCAGGGATGACCACTGATGCTTTCAAGACTAGAGAGGAAGATTACGATGGAGGTTCAAAATAGTTCAATGCTAACAGATGCTGGCATAAACGACAGTTTTACTAATTTGCATATTTTTAAAATGTTCAATGTCAAAGTAAGATGCAGAAACTTCCCAGGGTAAAGTCTTGTTTCTGGATTCCTCAACCTCCGAATGAGATTAAAATATGTTGTGATGGATCATCCATGGAAATTCCAAATCCAGGGGGTTGTGCGGCTGTTTTAAGAATTATGAGAGTCAAGTGATAGGTGCCTGAACTCTCAATATTGAGCACACTACTTCCTACTTTGCAGAATGTTCCTCAATAATTGAAGCTATGGTCAAAGCTTATACACTGGGATACAAGCTGGTGTGGATAGTTTCAATTTTAAATGGTGTTGTTCAAACTTTTAATTCAGAATAAATTCCATAGAGACTGATCTCCCTTTGGAGTGCTAGAATGTGTGAAACACATGGGTATATGTGTAACAATAAAGTCAAGCTACCAAAGGAACAGTAGTAGTCATAGTAGGTAGCATAGTGAGGTAATTTTTGTATTTCGGCTTTACAAGCCAAGTTGGATTTGTGCTCTAATGCCTATATAAAAAGGCTTGTTATATATTGTAATCCCAAATCTAATCAATAAACATTTCTTCTTTAGAGCTGTTTTCAACATCTGGTATCAGAGCGAGCACGATCTTTGGCTCGACAGCTCGAAGGCGACGACGTGAAGAAAAACATAATCTTTTCTACTATTCCTTCGAGATATTGTTCATTTGGTCGAGGTTATTGATTTCATTTATTTTTCGCAAAAATAACGGAGAGTTATGTTCAAGCAGCAATTCCTAAATTCGATGGTCACTACGACCATTGGAGTTTAATTATGGAAAACTTCTTGAGGTTCAAGGAGTATTGGCACCTTGTTGAAGTTGGTGTTTCTAACCATTCGGAAGAATTGATGACCGCTCAAATATTCAAGATCGAGGAATTACGATTAAAAGACTTGAAAGTCAAAAATTATTTATTTCAAGCTATTAATCATAACATCTTGGAGACGATCCTATGCAAGAAGACTTCCAAAGATATTTGGGATGCAATGAAGAAGAAATATCAGGGAACCGCTAAAGTGAAGTGAGCACATCTACAGGCACTTCGTGTAGATTTTGACTCTTTGTATGCAACTGACAGAGTCTGTTTCAGAGTATTTCTCCAGAACCATGGCGATTTCCAACAATATGAGAACAAATGGAGAAAAGATGGAAGACATTACGATAATCAAGAAGATTCTTCAGTCAATGACATCAAAATTTGATTACGTGGTATGTTCGATTGAGGAGTCGAAAGATCTTCATCAACTCTCGATGGATGAACTAATGAGCTCATTGATGGTTCACGAGCAATGAATTAACAAATATGTAGTAGTGGAGGAAGCGCTATCAACTCTCAATCAGCAATCAAGCGACAAAGGGAAAAGATACAAGTCGAGAAAGAGGTAACCGCGATAACCAATTCACAAATTATCGTGGAAGAGACAGAAGAAGCGACAATCAACATAGTGAATGCCAAAAGTCAAAACCGTTTGATAAGTTAAATATCAAATGTTACAAGTGTAACAGGTATGGTCACTTTTGTTTTAAATGTCATTCTCATTTTTATAAGGAAAGAGGCAAAAAATCTATTTTTTTGGAAAAAGAAGATAAAGTTTATCTTCTTTTGGTTTGCAAAACCAAAGAAGAATCTCGAACTGAAAAAGATTTTCGTCAAAACATATGGTACTTGGACACAGGAGCAAGTAACCATATGTGTGGTGAAAAATCTATATTTCACAAAATGGATGATTCTTTCTGTACCTTGGTAAAGTTTGGATATTATTCTACAATTATTGTCATGGGGAAAGGCGATATCAAAATTTAGGCCAAAGATAACACTCATCAGACTATCTAAAGTGCTTTCTATGTCCCAAACTTAAAAAGTAATTTGCTTAGTATGGGGCAACTTCAAGAGAAGGGATATATGATCATCATCAAGAATGGAGTCTGTCGGATTAAAGATCCGAAGAGGGGTTTGCTAATTGCACAGGTACATATGACTTCAAACAGAATGTTTCCGCTAAGCGTCACGCATAACGCTCTTCCTTGTTTTTCAAGTATGGTGAAAGATCAAGGCTAGATATGGCATCTTCGTTATGAGCACTTGAACTTCAACAGCCTAAAGCTCCTTCATCAGAAGAATATGGTGGCGGGAATCACTCAGATTGATTGACATCCGCAAGTATGTGACAGCACCGGGATTCATTTCCAAAGGGGAAAGCATGAAGAGCCAAATCGACACTGAAGCTGGTCCATACCGATATATGTGAGCCAATTGATCCAAGATTCAATAGAAATAAGAAGTATTTTATTACCTTTATTGACGATTACAGTAAAAAAATATGGGTCTATTTTCTACTAGAAAAATCTGAAGCTTTTTCAGTTTTCAAGTCATTTAAGGCCCTTGTTGAGAAGGAAGTAGGGAGATCTATCAAGATTCTTCGGTCAGATCGTGGTGGAGAATACAATTCTCACGAATTCGCAAATTATTGTGAGAAATTTGGAATCAAAAGACAATTGACGACATTGTACACGCCACAACAAAATGACATAGCTGAGAGGAAGAATCGTACTACTATGAATATGGTGCAAAGTATGCTGCAAACATCAAATCTTCCTAAGAGATTTTGATCAGAAACAGTCTTGTGGAGCATTTACATCCTCAATAGGAGTCCTACCATAGCTGTGTGGAACATGACACTAAAGGAGGCATGGAACGACAGAAAACCAAATGTAGAGCACTTGCGAATCTTTGGGTGTATAGCATATGCTCATATTCCGAAAGAACGGAGAACAAAGCTTGACGATAAAGGTCAGAAATGTGTTTTTCTCGTCAAAAGCATATAAACTCTATCATCCTACAACTGAGAAAATCATCATTAGTCGAGATGTGATTTTTGACGAAGAAAATACATTAAAATGGAATGTTAAAGATACGGGAAAACCAGTACTGGTGGTCTTCGATGATGAAGAAAGGTCCTCCGCCAGTTTCGGATGGTGAAGAGCAATCACCACTCACACGTGCACAGAGCTCAACCAGCCCTTCTTCAACAATGGTACGATCGCAATCTGTATCATCTTTCTCAAGGCTTTAAAAAACCCACAGGAGACCAGCGTACTTGAAAGATTATGATCTAAGTAGAGTGGATCAATCAGATGATCCAAATATATACTTCGCTTTATTTGTTGGAAGTAACCCAATTGTTTTTAAGGATGCTGTTGAACAGCCAAAGTGGCAGGAGGTCATGAATGACGAGATCAAAGCTATCGAGAAGAATAAGACATGGGAGTTGACTAATTTCCCAGATGAATACAAGTCGATCGGTATGAAGTGTGCATACAAGACGAAGTTGAATACTGAAGGAAAAGTCGACAAATACAAGGCAAGGTTGGTGACTAAGGGTTATAAATAGCAACAAGGCGTCGACTATGAAGAGGTGTTTGCTCCAATCTCACGACACGACACTATCAGGATGATAGTTGCAATAGCAGCACAAAACTCGTGGCCCATTTTTTAGCCAGACGTGAAGTCAACATTTTTACACGGAGATCTGCAAGAAACTGTGTACGTTGATTAACCACCTGGTTACGTGCAGAAAGGTGGAGAGAAGGTGTACCAATTGAGGATGGCCTTATATGGACTAAAATAGGCACCAAGAGCTTGGTATAGTCGTATAGAGGCATACTTCGTGAAAGCGGGATTCCATAAGTGTCCATATGAGCATACACTTTTCATGAAAGCCAGAACCGATGGAAAATTTTTGGTAGTGTGCTAATATGTGGATGACTTGATATACTATGGCAATGATCATACGATGTTCAAGGATTTCAAGTGATCGATGATAGCAGAGTTTGAGATGTCAGATCTCGTAATGATGAGCTATTTATTGGGCATAGAAGCAGTTAGGTCTGATGTGGGTGTTTTCATATCACAGAAAAAATATGTTCAAGAGATTTTGGAACGGTTCCAAATGAAGGATTGCAATCAGATGCGCACGCCAGTTGAAGTTGGGTTGAAGCTAATGAAGGGCCCCGAAGGAAAGAAGGTTGATAACATATTGTATAAGCAGCTCGTGGGAAGTCTCATGTACTTAACCGCGACGAGGCTAGATATTCAGCACGTTGTCAGCCTTATTAGTCGATACATGGAGAATCCAACGGAGTTGCATCTAAATACTGTAAAGAGGATTCTACGATACTTGAATGGCATGATTGGGTTGGGAATACTTTACAAGAAATGAGAGGCTACTAATTTAATTGGATAAACTGATAGCGATTATGGTGGAGATCCCGATGACAAGAAGAACACCTCTGGGTATGTTTTTATGTTTAGGATCAGGAGCGATTTCATGGTCGTTAAAGAAATAGCCGATTGTTTCTTTATCTACCACGGAAGCAGAGTATATCACTGCTGCGTCTTGTACATGTCAAGCAATATGGTTAAGAAGAATGTTGGGTGAAGTAGAGTTTCATCAAAATAGGGAAACTCTTATTTATTGTGGCAATAGTTTTCCAATCAAATTGTCGAAGAATCCAGTTCAACGCGGGAGAACGAAGTACATTGATGTGCGTTACCATTTCTTGCGAAATCAAGTGAAAGATGGGACGATTGATCTTATCCACTGCAGGAGCAAAAATTAAGTTACAGACATTTTCACCAAAGCCCTCAAGTTAGACGCGTTTGAGAAACTTCGGAAGCTACTCGGAGTTTGTTTGTTTAATGGAGAGAGCTGTAAGGAAAACTCAACATAACAGAAGGCGGTACGTTTACTTCCTAAACTAGTATTAGCACATGTGTTAGAATGTGTAAAACACGTAGGTATATGTATAACAATAAAGTTAAGCTACCATAGGAAGAGTAGCCATAGTAGGTAGCATAAGGAGGTAATGTTTGCATTTTGGCTTTACAAGCCAACTTAGATTTATGCTCTAATGCCTATATAAAGGCTTGCTATATGTTGCAATCAAATCATCTCATCTCAAATTTGATTAATAAACATTTCTTCTTTAGCATTTAGAACTCTGTTTTCAACATGGAGAGCTTTCAGGAAGCAGTTTGCAATACTCATAATTAGACGTGTATGACAATAGGAAAATTGCAGTGTTGATCAAGGTGCAAAAAGAGGAAGTACCATGAAAGGAAGGGCTAGATAGTGGCATGAGGGCAGACTCAACTTCATCATAAAGATAGAACTTCCCTTTGTAGAATATTTCAGGCTTTAGATGTAATAGCTATTAGCTACAAATGATTTGTGGGGCTATGGGGTGCCAACCTAGTTGGGATGTGATAGTAACCTAAGAGCATCCATAGCAGTTGGGTGGGTGGATTCGCCCAAAAGCCAGGGTGAATCCAATCCACCCCACAACAGTTGTGAATCTATCCCAAGGTGAATTTCCCAAGCACAGTTCAGAACCGCTCGCAAGAATGAACGTCCCAGATACGTCCACATGGCTCAATATAATCCATCCAGCACTCAGCGCACTTCAGAACCGCGCGTAACTACCATCTAATAGGAAAATGCCATATAATTTTTTTTTTAATATATAGCCGCACAGTTCTGAACCGCGCGGCATCGCGCTGCATCTTTTAGGCTTATTCTTATACTTCTCCTTTTAAGTGTTATTTGCAACTAAGGCATTGGCATTATAAGCTTTGCATATCCAAGGCATTAAACATATCCAAGGCATTGAGCTTGGCATACCCAACCTTACTCCACAAGTTTCTCAACCCAATCCATTTCCTCCGTTAATCACTTAAAAATGTCGAGAGAGTCTAGTTCGCGACCGAGGCATAATTTCTCCAAAACCAAACGCAACGTAAACGCGGAAGTAAAACGAAGGGGGAATGCCGACATCACAAATAATTGGCCGTTACAATTGACGTCGGACAACGATCCTACCCCATCGTACGAAGAGTTAAACCGAGTACATATCCTCCCAGATGGCTGGGTCCATATTTTTGTTGGATCGGAGAAAATGCTGGTAAGTTTTGTGTAAATTTTATGTGCTATTAACGTATATTGTAATGTATTTGATGAAATGCCCGAATGAACTTCTAACGTGTTAATGTGTTTTTTTTGTCAGAACCGAGATGAATTATAGTGTAGGGGATCATTGGATAAGGTACTGAAGTGGTACTAATGGATTGCCGTGTACTCGACGTTGAAGAAATTGGTTGACGATATGGGTTTTGAGAAGTTTTGCTCGATTAAGGCGAGAAACTCGGATAATCGTCTCATTCATGCTTTCGTGGAACGGTGGTGGCCTTCCACCCATACCTTTTACTTCCCTTGCGGGGAACTGGGTTTCACACCGTTAGACTTCGTCATGCTAGCAGGCATATCTTTTGGGAGGGGTCGCAAACTCCCGAGCGATGAGAGGTACTCCAAGTTAGAGGAAACAGAAAAGATGTTCCCCAAAATCACAAGCTCCGACATCAGGTATGGTAACATCACTCTTTCATATTTAAAAAAGTGGCAAGAGCCTTTGAATCCACGTCTCCACAATTGTGACTCAAAAATAGATATCGTGTGTGCACGGGCATTTATTACCTATATGATGGGTAATCTCGTCTTCTCAAATGGTGCCACATCCCTTCGGGTGGGTTATCTTGCAACCTTGGCAGACTACGATTCTTAGTGCGTCGGGTTTTGACTGGGGTACGCCGATTATGGCAGCTTTGTATTGGGGGCTTGATGAAGTCTTAGTTCTGAGGGACGGGAAGGTGAAGAAATCGATCACCAAATTCTATGCGGTGTTGGAGTTCTGGTTCGTCGAGTACTGTCGGGTTTGAATGTATCTAGTTAAGGTACAGAACTTTAACCATATTTATCCCCGTATTTCTGGGTGGAGAGATGAAAGGACGAGTATGGGGTCTGAAATCCATCACTCTTTTGTTGTGATCAGAGATATGATAGAATGGAAGGACAGAACCAACATAGATTGGCAGCCATGGCACAAGTCTAGGCAATTAATCCGTCCAGAGGTAAGAGTTGCTTCAGTGCTGAGCTTCCAGAAGGTTCCATTGGTGTTAATCCTATATGGCAATGGTACGCTTTGGTATTTAGGAGACCGGTGTATGCATCAGATGACCGGGCGTGATAGTGTGCCCTATGACCCCCCTCAGGAGATATAGAATTCCCAAGGTACGATCGAGCATTAAATCAGAGTCTAAGGGATGTAGACTTTTACGATGGTCGCGATTATCTTGTTCCGGGCGTAGATTACATGACATATTGTGCCGTTCATCCAAATCCCAAGATCGGTTGCAGTTTAAAAAAGAGGGTGGAAAATATTTAGATCGTCGGGCGTAATCTAATGATCGTCGGGCGTGATAGTGTGCCACCTACGTCGAATTTAGCTAAGTCTTCACAGGTGCAAGACTATGGTGTTTAGGTGACCGGCTATCCATGTGATATGGGATGGCTCATGGATGTGGCGGGATCGAACGATCAACATAGACGGGTACCGATCCCGGTGATGCAGGTACCATACCCGTGTCCACATACGTATATTGTAGATGAGTTGTGGCATCAGTCTCAAGGAATGTGGTATGCGGTATATGAAAACTCGAGGCAACTAGCAGACAATAATACTG
Source organism: Kingdonia uniflora (assembly GCA_014058105.1). Lineage (NCBI taxonomy): Eukaryota > Viridiplantae > Streptophyta > Magnoliopsida > Ranunculales > Circaeasteraceae > Kingdonia > Kingdonia uniflora. The sequence goes on from JACGCM010001854.1 coordinate 4,231,368, forward strand.
AGTTGAGGAGTGAGTTGAGCTGGGCACAGGAGGTCATCCGAGAGACGTCGGAGAGACTAGCTGAAATGTCTATTTCCTACCAAACAGAACCGGTTGTGTAATCTACCTATGACGAGAGTCTCACACGTGGCAGACGCGCCCGCCAAACGAAGAGAGGTCGCCCCATGTAGGTTATATTTTATTTAGAACTTTTATTTAAGTTTTGTTTAAACTGTGTTATGTATTAATATTATTTAAACTATGCTTTGTTTAAACGATGTTTTATTTAAACTATGTTTTGTTTAAACTATGTTGAGTTTTAATATTGTTTTTTTTTTAAGATTTATGTTTTGGAAACTTGTTGTCCAAGTTATTCAATCATCAAAGACTAGTATTAATATTGTTTGATTAATATAAGACTGAAGTGAAGTGAGGAGTGTCAAGTCTGGTTGACCTCACTCTTATTGGAGCCGCCAAACCAATGTTTCAGTATGTTAAACCGTAGGTTAGTTTTTTTATATGCAAACTTATTGTACAAGTTACTCAACGGCCATATTAACGGCTAGTTTTTTATGGAAACTTGTTGTACAAGTTACTCAACGGCCATATTAACGGCTAGTTTTTTATGGAAACTTATTGTACAAGTTACTCAATGGCCATATTAACGGCTAGTTTTTTTCATCTATAAATGTCATTCATCTCCTACACTCTCCTCCCTTGTAATCTTCTATACTCTTCTCCCTCCTTACCTTACAAACAAAACCACTGCCTTCATTAAGCTCTCAATCTAATTCTCAAAAACACTCTCAATCCTCCAATACGAACCAACAAGAAAACGTCATTCCTCATCAATTCGGCACATTTGATCCGTCGTAAATGCCTAACACTTCCCAATATCGGAATCACCATGTTCGTTAACTATTCCCGCCACCCGATAATCAATTTCAATCTCAAACCCATTGATATTACCCTTATTACACAAACCAAGGATATTGCCCTCAATTTGATGGGTATACGGGCTCGTACCCTCAACCGGAAAATCTATATTATTCATCTCAAACTGGTTTTGCCGATGGAAGTTCGAGTACCACGCTGATGCAAGGTACATAGGGTTTAAATGGTTTAAATCTTAATACATCGCCGGTTGCATCTCCGGTTGTCTCTCCAGTCATCTTTAAAGAACTCAATCCGGTTCTCACAAGAAGTAATACACGCGGGAAGGCAAAGTCTACAAGAAAGATGAGATCGACACCTATTATAGTTGAGGATGTAGCTGAGGCTGAGGAACTCAATCCAGTTTTCACGAGAAGTAATACACGTGGAAAGGCAAAGTCTAAAAGAAAGACGGCATCGACACCTATTATAGTTGAGGATATACTTAAGGCTTTGAAGGAAGTTCAGGACGACAAAGAACAATACTCCAACTCCAAAAATTGGTCATCCGATGACTTCATGAATCTTGCATGCGCTTGGTCCCAAGTGTCTCAAAACCTCGTTACCACGAACAACCAAAAAGCTGTTACATTTTGGTTTAAGGTGCGCGATCAATTCAACTTCTTCAATGTTGACCAATCGATGTGGCGATCGTACAACGGTGTCAATTGTGCATATAAGGGGCGGCTCAATAAGGAATATTCAATTTTTAGAGGTATTATTCCAGATCTTGAGGGCCTACATCATACCGGTATTGGAACGGATGACTTCGTAAGTATTTTATTTATTTTTCTCAATTCGTTAATGTTCAAAGGTGAATCATACTCTAAAAAAATTCTAACTTGATTTCTAGGAACGTATGGCATACGATACATTTTTTCAACTACATCGCAAACCATTTACACTTAGGGAAGCGTACAAAGTTTTGGAAACTTGCCCAAAATAGTCACAAATTCATTACATCGGCCAACCCGGCCGCAACGTCGTTAGAAAGTCAAATTTTAACGATAGCCCGGGTAACTCCACCAATACCGATCCTGAAACACCTACATCCGACACTTCAAATATCGTAATTCCGGATGATTTTATCGACGTGGATGCACCACTATATTCTTGTAGGGATGTACGACCGGACGGCCAAAAAAAATAAAAGGCAAAAATAACGGCAAAGTCAAGTATAGGTTTTTGGGGGAAGAGGATGTTTGAGACAACGTCCAACATGATGAAGTCGTGGAATGAGAGAGACGAGAAGAAAAAAGAGAAAAAGGAAGCTAGAACTAGAGCACAAAAGGAACTACAGTTGGCTAGAGAGGTTGAGATTCAAAGGAGGCGTGAAGCTGAGCTAACTCGAATAAAAGCCGTCAACGATGCGCATATGTTTAAGATGATGACAACGAACCCAAGTAACTTACTACCAGTACAAAGGCGTTGGATGAAGAAGCATATTAAAGAATATTCAAAGAAATTGAAGGAGCAGTGTCCAAGTAATGATGACGTTTCTAGTGATGAAGATTAATGCAATCTTTAGCGTTAATAGTAGTTATTTGTCGGATGTAATTTCATTATTTTAATAAAATTGTTATTAATGGTTCGTAATCCTTAAAATTGTTACAAAATCAAAAAACAGATACAGTAAACTATGTTTCCTTAAAGTGTTACAATGATGAAGACTTGGAAACAAAATACATTACAACTTCAACATTAAACTTGGAAACAAAATACATTACTTTAGAAAATAAACAAATAATGTTGAAGACTACAATTACTCCGCCCCTTTTGGATTTGACAAATGCGCGACAAGTTTATCTCGAAATTAGAAATGAACTCCTTTATTTCTAATTTCATGAACCTTCTGGATGTACTCTGCCACAGTGTTGATCACGTGTCTTGGATTTAAGTCTTCCTTCCAAGTATCCACGGATTTTTTAAACTCGGGATCAATGTCAATTTGCCGGATGTAAGTATGACGTTCATCTTCGGCGATCATATTGTGCAAGATTATACATGCGTACATAACATTTCCTAGATCACTAGGTTTCCAAAATTGCGCACCGTGTGCCAATAATTGAAACCTAGCTTGTAATACCCCAAAAGTAGGTTCTACGTCATTCCGACATGCTTCTTGCATCTTCGAAAAATATCTTTCGGCATCGTTGGATGGATTTCTTATGGTTTGAACAAGTGTTTGCCATTTTGGATAAACTCTATGCGCTAAGTAATACCCCATAGTGTGCGGTACCGTGCCTATATTATAATTGCATGGCGGCGCAACTCCATTAGACAAGCTGTTGAAAAGCCACCCTTGATGCAAGACGTTCACATCGTTGTTCGAACCGGGCACTCCAAAAAATGCGTGTCATATCCAAAGATCTTGGGATGCAACCAATTCTAAAATCACCGTCGGGATTTTCTTATACCCGGTATATTGCCCTGTCCACCCGGTAGGATAATTCTTCTATTTCCATTGCATATAATATAAACTACCAAACATCCCCGGGAAGCCTCGCTATCCATTCACTTCTAACAAATATAATGTATCGTTTTCATTGGGAAATCTAAGGTATTGAGCTTTGAATTGTGTTATAATAGCTTTACAAAATTCTTTCAAGCACAAAATAGCCGTAGACTCCCTAATCCGAAGGTATTCTTCTTGGACGTCTGCGTTTGTACTGTAACATAACATGCGAAGTGCGCACGTTATCTTTTGGTGCAAGGATAAGCCCATAGTCTTAGTGACATTTTCTCTTTGAATAAAATAGGGGTTCGAAGAAAATATTTGATCATAAATATGTTGATACACACCTCCGCTCATACGGAATCGACGACGAAATGAGATACCTTTACAACTTTGGTTGTCACCGAAGTAATCCCTGTTAAGGCTAACCTCCCTCAATTTATGCTCACGGCTTTTCCGTTTGTCAATCCTACCCCTTTTACTACCTCCCCGCCTCCGTGATGATGTCACATCTTGCTCTTTTTCTTCTACTTCTCCCATCTCAATCATAATTTTGTCATACTCGTGCATCAACTCAATTTGGCGTTGAAATAGCTCTTCGTCACCGGACGATGATGAAGATGATAACTCCTAAGATGAGAGTGATGTATCAGGCCTGAGTAGGTCAGCAATGATTTCGTCAGACATGATTCGACGGAATTGATTATAAATGAAGAAAGTTGAGTTTTGAGATATAAGATGAATGAGTTGATTGTAGAAGAGAGTAGAAGATGAATGGAGTTTATAAATAGAGAAAAAAACTAGCTGTTTATATCCGTTGAGCATCTTGTTGAAAAAGTTTGATCAGAGAAAATCCAAGGTGAAATAATGGGGAACCAAGGATTTTTTTATGCAGGCTTTTGCCGCGCACTTCTGAACCGCGCGGCAAAAGTAGCCGTTTGAAAATCATTTAATCTCAGCCGTCCACGTGTCTTAATCCTAGACGTTGAAGTGCGTGCAATGGGAGACACTAGATTTGAACCACGTGGCAACATCTTATTGGTTAATAGCTACGCGCAGTTCTGAAGTGCGCTCAATGCCTACGCGCCCTTCTGAACAGCGCGGCATGAGTTCATCCCAAATCCACCCACAGGGTGGAGAATCCACCCCTAGGGTGGATATTGGGTTTGCCACGTAAGCAATTCACCTAGCTGCTGGGAAGCAATTGGGGTGGATTTGAAATTCACCCTGCCACCTCATAATCTACCTAGCTGTTGTGGATGCTCTAATGCTGTAGGATTTATAATGTAAATCCTACTACCTTGTGGAATTCTACTTTCTCCAAAAATGCTCACTTAGCAAAAATAAAAATACAGGACTGCTCCCTTCGAGTATTTTAACATTTGCTTAGCATCGACCACCATATCTCGTATGTTTATACACCGCAGAACAATGTATCAAATATCTTCAGATCCTGAGGCGGAAAAAAAATATTATGTATTGTGCAGCTTAAAGCTATGCGTAGAGGGTCATATTGCATCTAATTACTCATTCAATCATCAATTTGCTCCTTTGTCATTATAAATTCTTCCAGGAATGCATATCTCATTCTGATTGTAACAAGGCCAACAAAAATCTAAGTAAAAATAAAAAAAGGTGTAAGATAGGCATCTTCCATCAAGCATGATGTAGGTAATGAAGCAGCCATCTATTTTGTTGCACTGGATGTGAAGAAAGTAAGTCTCTCAAATAAATCTATTTATGGCTTAAGAAAGCCCAAGCACCTGGTTTGACATATTTATTGGAACTGCATTGCATGCTAAGATTAAAGCAGACTACTTATTTTCTTTAAGAAAATGGATTTTCTTGTGTTGTTGTTTCCCAGAAATCTTTTGCAGGGAAAAAGTGTATCTAAGAGCATCTCCAACAGAGAAGGTATGTTATTCTGGTTTTGGATACTAATATCCGGAATAGCATACCACTTTGTTGCAATAGATTTCTCTCCAAATTCAGTTTTTTATTAAAATTGGGACCCATAATGTTATTTTATGTGAGTAAGAAGATTTTATTAAAATTTGGGACCCATGATGTTCTTTTATTAGTAAGAGAAAAAAAAGGAAGAGAAGAAATATTTGTGAGGGACCCCCAAAAGTAGTATGCACATACCACTCTCCAAGTTCCGGATTCGCATACTTTGGAGGGGTATGGGGGTGAGTACGTTGAACATCATACTCCTGTTGGAAGGAGTTTTTGCAAAAGTATGTAAAAAGTGTAACAACATACCATGCTGTTGGAGATGCTCTTAAGTATTTACTACTATCCAAAGGCTAGAACTAATATTTCCCACAAATGATATGTATCAAATTTATTATAAAAATATGGCATAGGTTCTAAACCTATAGATGCTCAAAATATTAATCCTAAGTTAATCAATTATGAGGGGAAGTCAGTAGACAACGGAAAGTCGAAGCTAAGTTAAACTTAGAATCACTCGGCCATACATTTGGTAGGCAGTGAAAGTTGTTTTACAAAGTTCCATACAGCTGAAGTTTTCTCCTTCAATTTGATGTTTCACCACATACGGTTGTTGGTAGAAATATCCTGCAGTACCAAAAGGAATACAGTAGATGCCACATCTAGTGCAGTAACCAAAGATCGATAAACAACTCATATATTCAGCAGTTATTCATATAGCAAGCAATCCTGGTTATCAAAAGTGCAGGAATCACGCGAACTTGATTATCACTTTGTTGAAGGGAAGACCTAGAGTCATGTAATGAAAAAATTCCCTCACACACCAATTAGCGACCATCTTCACAAAATATACAAGGAAGAGTGAAAGACAGGCAAGAGTGAAATGCTTCAAGCTGAGAATGTATGAGATTTATGCTTCACATTTCAGCTAAGTGTCAATGAATATAGTATAGGTCTTCGGTAAAGTTGCATTCACCCGCTGTTTAACGAACCGTCAATAAGCGTACCATGCTTCATCATGTTAGCCTGAATAATCAGATTGTCAAATTCAAGAAAACTAGTTTGTCCCCATGGGGACTGCTAGGGATAGATATCTATAAACATTACAACTACTAAAACGGAATAGCATGCTGTTTGGCCGTTACAGATGCTGACTTTGAGCAAGCGGACCGCTGTGACCTAGTACGCTTAGTCAAGCTGACTAGGCTAGGGGAGCACTTGATTGATAGGGGGAGGGGTTTCATAAAAGAGACGCACTGAGATAGTGTACCTGCTTATCCGACACGCCTTACTAGCATACCTGCTGACTATGTAACCAAACCGCGGAGGAGCTAGCGATTGTGTCTTGAGCAAACCAGAAAAGGCTGGACTAGGCCGAAGTGGGCCTAAGAGCATGCGCTAGTCAATGAGGGGCAGTAACAAGGGGAGGGAAGTCATCCTTCTTGTAATGGGATACATTTATCATTGTTGTTTTAATGTATATGGGAACTCCTTGCAGTAGAATTATATCATTGTCTTCAGCTTGAATACAAAATAGAGCACTGTTTTAGTTTATTTGGGCTGAATAAAAGTTACCTAAGAATTTTAACTATGAGTAAACTCTAGATTGCAGTTTCCGCCAATCTCATTACATCATATGTCCTATCCATGATTAACAGAAGTCATCCTCCTGACATCAATCTTAGCTACATGTAAATTTACTACCAGAAACCAAGAATGGATCTATCCAAAGCTTCAAATATACCAAAACAAGGTATACATTTATTTGAAACAGAAAACACTATGCCTGTACTTCGCTGTCAGCAGTCCTACAATCTTTTTCGCCAACAGGATATATTTTCTTTAGGAGGAAGCTGGAGGGTTAGGCAAAGACCCCCACCAGGATTTTATTTATATCACAGAAATTACACTCTAGGAACTTAACTCTGCATATGTCAGCTATACATATACAAGAGTAAGGGGGGAGGCGTGCAAGGAGAAAATTCAAATTCTTCAGAGATTTCCAGAGTTGAGGTTATGTGATCCGCCATCTTTTTCCCCTCTCTATTCTTGTACATGACAGAAATTTTTCCATATCAGCTATGGTTTTGTTTATTCCTCTCAATTCTGCCCAGCACACCTAAGAAGCATTGCACTCTTTTTTTAGAACTTGGGCAGCATATTAAGAATCTGTTATGGCACACAAACTAGTGAAGCCCAGCAAGCTTGCACTCTTTATCCTCTTCACAAACTACTCTAATCTCAATTGCTCCAATGCCATCATCATTTGGAGTATTCCTATTAAAAGCTACAACAGGGAACTGATTTGAAAGTCAAGAAATCCCCCTATAAGCACTTCTGACTTGTGAGATACAACCATATCTACATTTAATATGATTTTTTGATCAAAATGTTTCATCCGTTTAATCGATTTGATAGTTCTGGGTTGTTTAATAACAGGATTTAGTCCCAGATTCTAATAAATGTTTGGGAGTTGGGACCTACCAGAATTTAACCTTGAATTTGTTGCCTTTGTAAGAGACCTTTGTAGGAGACCTCAAAGAAAATTCTTCTGAATAACACTTCTGCCCTGTCCCCTGTACTCACTTGCTGGAATTGTCTAGCATTTCTCTCTATCCATATAAGGTAGATTGTAGCAGTGAAGGACATTTTTAGTATTTTTCCCCCTTGATGAATCCACTGCTGCTTTGCCATACACCCATTTAAATTCTGCATCCCACCCTGATATGGTCTTTGTAAATCTAAGTTTGTCTTATACTTTATGCCAAATTTGTTAAGTTAAAAGGGCACTTGAAAAACAGATGGGTTCCTATTTTCTTCACTTGCATAAAAAAATGAACAATATGCACTACTGAGCTCTTCAATCTTCACTAGAAAATCTTAGTCTTGAGCCTGTCTCTCATGGCTAACCAAGTGATAAAGGAATATTTTGGAATGGCATCAATGTCCCATTCAACTTTATGCCAGTTAATCTTCGGATTTTCCTCTTGATAGCTGCCTATGCCGACTTTGTAGAAAATGAACCATCTGAAGTTAGTTTCCCGACCACTTTGCCTTGCTCATCAAGTTGACGGGGATAGGAGCTAGATACTTCTTGCCAAATACTACTCATCTCAACTCTATGTCTTGAGTTAAGGATGCTACATGAACCATTCTGAATTATCTGACTAACTCTTGCATTTTTTGGAATCCCAAACAAACCTATTTAATACACCGTCTTGCGCTGAAGATTCCCTCCTTTCAACCAAGCATTACAGAAACTTTGGTTTTTCCATTACCAATAATGTGAATGCGGTATTTTGAAGCAATTTGTCTTCTTTTCAGCATTGACCTCCGACCCCATGAACAATAGAGGGAGTAGGGATTGACCAAAAGTATTATTTTTTGAGATACTTGTTGTTGATTCACTTAGTCCATAAGGTATATTTCCCAGAAATAAGATTCCATATAGTTCTAAAGATAAGGGCATCATTAAAATCCTTTTAATTTTCTTATACCTAACCCTCCTTCATTTTTGGGCATACAAATCATTCCATGAGACACTTGCTATAGCTTTAGGTTGATCAGGTCCAGATCATAAGAAGCTTCTAAACATACTCTCAATCTTGTTTAATGCACTGTTAGGGAATCTAAAATATCCAGCCCAATAAACTGTGAAGCTTTAAAGAAACAGTTTTGATTAGCAGCTCACCTCTTCCTCGTAGGCAGATATCTATTTTTCCAATAATTGATTTTCTTTGAAACTGCAGAACTTCACATATAGATTTCTTTATATTTTTACTGATAGATCCTGAGAAGAAAACTGCGCTCTTTGAAGTATTAATTTTCAGTGAGATGATAGCAAACTCTTCAAGTATTTCTTTAGTCTTTGTTGCAGAGTAGGATGTTGCTTTAAGGCATAGCAGAATATCGTCTGCAAATAACAAATAAGATATATTTGTATACTTGCAACTAGGAAACATAGCTACTTTGATTTCAAGTGTAGCTTTGTTAAGAAGTTTAGGGAGAGGTTGCATGGAGATAACAAAAAGTTAGGAAGATAGTGGATCTCCCAGCCTAATATCTTTGCTACTCCTGAAAAACCCCATCATCAACACATTAATATCAATTTTGAAACTTGGTGTCGAGATACATACTTCCACCCATTTGATATTTTTTTTTCTGGGAAATTAATAGCTTTCAGTACCTTCAGCACATATGACAAAGTCAAAAGCCTCAAAGATATCAATCTTTGGCATCATTCTATTTGCCCCATTATGTCTGTCAAAACCTCTAGCCAACTCATGAGCAAGAAGGATTATCTTTAATTACCCTCCCTTTGATGAAAGCTGACTGACAAGGATCTATCAAGTCATCCATGATCCTCCTCCTCCTTAAAGTAGTCAATTTGGTTATGAATTTGTAAATAACATTGCATAGTGATATATGTCTGAATTCTGCAAAAGTATTAGGATTCTGGACTTTAGGAATGAGCTTCAAGATTGTAATGTTTGTCTTCTTTAGCAACTGTGATCTTCTAAAAAAGCTTTGAATGGTCCTTACAACATCTATACCCAGGAGTGAAGCTAGGGTACCAGTAGGGTTAAATGACACCACTGGTTGGTAAAATTGATTGAGTGTTTGTGCTGTTTTCAAAGTTGACACCAGTGAGATGGTAACAAATGACCCAACTAAGTGTTTAAGTTGTTTCGAGTCTTTTGATCTTTGTATATTAAGCCCATTGAGAATTTCAACTTTCTAAGTGGGTTTGTCTTACAAAGTACGAGAACGGAAGCAAATCACTCAATACTAATTAAATGATCTATTTTATTCAATTGAAAGAAAGACTACAAGCTCTCTCTACACCCATCTAGGGATTCCCTTCTCTCTCAAAACTCAACACTAACTTTCCCTCTCCTAGGATTCTCCAAAATATAGGAGATTCCCACATTTCTCTACACCCAACAAAAAAAGGCAACCACCAAGACTAATCCTAATTTAGAGGATTCTCTAGCATAAATTAAAATAAAACATTAAATGGAAACTAAGTAGAGACCGGTTACGTAAGAAGTGTGCATAGGTCGTGGTCGTGACGACCCACAACCTATCAAGTTTCACCCTCTTAGGATAATTCGACCACGAATTCAAGGTGGAGGAAGGTCCACCGCTGCAATTTCTGCGTCACCGTAATCATCGCTGAACAACTGCTCGAGTGCCTCATCTATATGATCATGTAGCTGTTGTGACACAAGCGTCATTAAAGCAAATAGGCATACTAGCAGTACCCTCTAATTTGACCACTCCTGTAGTGGTGGATGGAGTTGTGGACGTCGTTGTTGCAATAGATGTTGTAAATGAGGAATATCTAGAAGGCTTCAATTTGGCTTCTATCCGGCAAGCCATCTTAGCTATCTCAGAAAGCGACTGCGGCGAAAAAAGAAGCATCTCATCTTGAATCCTTTTTGTAATCCCCAAACGAAAATGACTAACCCGCTGTGCTTCAAATTCAGTCAAGACAACCTGTGAAGGTATCATATAAAAATCACTGGCATAGTCGTTCATCGATTGGGTCCTGGCCTGTCACAAAGTTTGGAGTTTAACAAAACTCTCATCTTCGTAGGTACTTAGTATAAAACGGGTCATCATCTCTCCTCGCATAACCTTCCAATCAGTAACATAATCGCCTCCCACGGATACCCGCAATTGTTGAACGTTTTCCCACCAATTTAAGGCATACCCTGTTAATTTTGTTTCCACCAAGCTCACTGCTCTTTGCCCCGTGCATTTCTTGAAAGCAAGCATTTATCAACCATGTTTAGCCAATCAATAAAACTATCCGCGTCTGATTTTCCATCAAAATCTGGTCTGTTAATTTTAACGTCAGAATTCAAATTTTGGAATGCTGAAATAATGGCGTTTGCTACCTGATTTTCTTGGTTGCCCTGGTATCCGTACCCTTGTGTGCCATACTGCGGCTGCTGCCCATACCTAGTATTTCCTACCCTGGGTTTGCTTGAAAGCCATCATTTTGGAGTGGGAGTCCCAAAGTTATTTGGGTGAACTTCGCGACTCCGACCTCTCCTATCATGGAAGCCGTACCTGTCTCCGTATCCCCTCTGATCAGACTCATCCCAATACATGTTCTTCGCTGGGAGCCCAGTTCCTGATGCCCATTGTCTTTGCTGCGTACCATAACCTGGATATCGTGTCCCTTGGGGAGATGTAAGGAACTTCTGAAGTCGAGGTAGTATATAAGGAGGTGCCCCAGCCGATACCTGTTCTCCCAACGTTTGTCCGTTATTTCGCCAGTCTCCGCTAAAGGATCCCGAATTCTTGTCATTGCCACCCATGTTAATACCAGCCTGTGGTACTAGAGGTACTTGTAGTCGACCCGGAGTGAACGTTGGTGCGGACACTGAGAACTGCCGGTTAAAGCCCCCATTAGTGGGACCAAAATACCCTGATTTTTGCCGCAATAGAGCCTGTTGGTGAGTCTCTCCATTGTGGCGAAAACTCCCGTTGTTATTCTGATCTGTTGGCGTGAGCGAACCCAAATGGGTTACCGGGGCTGTTGGTAGTATTTGTTGCGGCGTTGTCGTAACGTGTTGCTGTGTAGTGCTCATCGACGGTGTGAAGAGTTTACTCCGTGCTGCCCACAGAGTCGTCAATATCGTCGATGGAACAGGTATGTGAGGTTGCGGGATTGGGATCTCTCTCCTTTTTGTCGCTCGCGTCGAGTGATGTTTGGGGGTTCCCATACAGTTTGATTGGGGAAGACGAGTTGGAACTCGGTTTAGATCGAGAAAACCATACTGTTGGGATAAACCAGCCCCAGCAGTTGATGTGCCCACGTGTTCAAAGCGTGTGGTAACCACGTGAAGCATGCCTGGTAAAAACGTTCCCTGACCTGGAATGCCCTGCCCCAGCATGAACTGCCCCGTGCCCGTTGTACCTTGCCATGTGCTAGCTTTTCCCTGCCAAAGCCCTGGCATGCCCTATCCTTAACTTGACATGCCCTCAGTGCCTTGGTACGCGCCCTGCTCTGTCCATTCCATGCCTAGGGCCGTACCTTGCATGTTTGAAAAACATGTGCCTCACGCAGGACGCATTCCTGCCATTATCTCTTCACAATTTCGGACTCCTTCGTCGTGATCTAAGGTGACCGGGACCCTCGTTGTTCGATCGGACCCCCGTTGGTCGATCAGAACATCTTGAGGCTGATAACGTTACAACTCGCGAACTGTGTTACGCAGATTGCCGAAGGCACGATACTGTCTATCGGCGTCGTCCAAACGGCGTTGCCGTTCGGCTTCGACCTCTTGTCTGCGCTCTTCGCGCTCCTGGTGTAATTGGCTTCTATGGCGCTCCTCAGCTTGACCAAATTGTTGTGTCAGAAGGGCAAGCTGGGAGGCCACTCCATCGGCGGAGTTGCCGGCATGGGTGGATGTAGAGCGGAGGGTGAAGGCTATTGTAGGTGGTTGGTAGGATCAGAAAAAGGGAAAAACAAAGAAACGACAGGGGAAGACTGGTAGGGTGGGAAAGCACAAACGGTGCCAAATGTAGGGGCCTAACTTTGTGTGGAAGGAAGTTGACTCTTACACTACGAATGTTATCTTTAATCAAAGGACTCAAGCATATAATTAGTAATAACACTAATCTACTGGCCCAGCATGACCGACCCCGTGTCGTCGTACCTTGCCATGAGCTAGCTTTTCCCTGCCTAATCCCTGACAAGCCCTATCCTTGGCTTGATAGGCCTTCTGTGCCTTAGTACGTGCCCTGCTCTGTCCCTTCCATGCCTTGGGCCGTGCCTTGCACGTTTGAAAAACATGTGCCTCACGCAGGACGCAATCCTGCCCTTATCTCTTCACAATTTTGGACCCCTTCTTCATGATCTAAGGTGACCGGGACCCCCATTAGTCGATCGGAACGCCCCTGGTTCGACACGACTCCTTGGCATTAACGGAGTTGGCGTTTAGGCCAGTTATGTTTGCCAGAGTGCCTCGATCTCGATGAAACCCCCCGCCTTCGCTGGAATCAGTAAATTTGTCGATGCTCTTAATGTCAATGTTTAAACTTGCAAACAAATTGTAGAGGCGAGTACCATCTCCCTCCGAATCTGACCTCTCCAATTGATTTTGAAGAAATTTTGTCTCCTTTTCGCGTCCAACATCACGCAAAAGCGTTGGATTCATTGGTAGACCTCTACCCCTTCCCCTTGTCGAGCTCACTTCGTTACCGCGAATTTCTTCGCCTCCAACATCGTTGAACGAGGTTCTAGCCAGATTTGACATAACAGCCACCAACATCGCCTCAATTTGTTTGGTCATCAATTGGTATGATGTCGTCAAAACCTTGTTATATTCCATAAGTAACTCAGTAGAATCTTCTATCGTCTTCAAACGTTCGCCCTGATTTAGTTGTTTTGCCCTCTTCGGTGTTTTCTTACCCATCTTTGAAGAAAAAGAATAAATTTTTTTGCAGAATTGATCTAGCTCTAGTACAAAGTTGTTACAAAGTACGAGCGCAGAAACAAATCACACAATACTAATTTAAACGATCTTTTTTATTCAATTGAAACAAAGACTACAAGCTCTCTTGACACCAATCTAGGGTTTATCTTCTCTCTAAAACTCAGCACTCACTTTCCCTATCCTAGGATTTCTTAATATAGGAGATACCTACATTTCTCAACACTCCCAACAAATAAGGAAACCACCAAGACTAATCCTAATTTAGAGGATTCTTTAGCATAAAATAAAATAAAACATTAAATAGAAACTACGTAGAGACCAGTCACGTAAGAAGTACGCATAGGTCGTAGTTGTGACAGCCCACGATTTATCAGTTTGCCCTAGAAGAGATTGATCCCATAAGTTGGCCTTATAAAATACTCAATAAGTATTTTGCGTGGCCATGCGCTTGCTTAAATGAAAAAATTCGGCCAAGAGCTAATCTAAATATTAAATTTTAAGTAATATCTTTGAAACTATAAATAATAACAGTAAATGAGTCTTCTTTAAAAACTGACAAAACATGTAGGGGTCTAACTTCGTGTGGAAGGAAGTCAACTCTTACTCTACGAATGTTATCTTCAATCAAAGAACTCAAGCATATAATCAGTAATAATACTAATCTACTGGCAATATACTTATGTGGAGGCCTAGAATGGGTCACTCCACGACCTCTGATGAGGACTTTTAAAAATACTGATATAAAGATTGAGGAGTCGAAGTTTCGAGTACAAGGTGATTACAGGGTATTCAAAGGTAAAATTTAAGGTCTGTGTAGAGAGTTTTTCTCACCCTTCCATAATTCCCCCTCCCTCCTATTTATAGAACATAGGAAGGGTTGAGTCATCATGGGAGGTCAAATTACAAGAGTATCCTCCGGACAACTGACTTGTACCTAGAGTCGGTTCTGATGCCGTAACTGTCGGGTCTGACACTGTAGCCGTGGTCCCTAATATTATAGCTTGTTGGTTCAGATACTGTGGTTGTTGAATCTGACACTGTAGTTGTCGAGCGGCGTGCTCCGCCGTTCTGTCTGGTGAGCTGGCTGTCTGACATGTTTTCCTTTGACCACATACGATCATGGTCGAAGCCTATTCTCAGTCGAGTGTTTGTATAGTCTCAGAGGGATTAATTATGAGTTTATTAGGCTGCGGGTCATCGGGTAGGCTTTGACGTAGCCTTCGAGTGTTCGACTGGAGCTAGAAGGCTGCGAGTAGGCTACTACATTTGCCCCCTCTCAGCAAAGGCCTCGGAAACTGGTGTAGAGTGCGCTTGCTGAGAAAACGATTGAGCTTGGGAAGGAAGAAAGTTTGAATGGGTGATTATTGCAATTCTGAGAAGGTTAATTAAAAACTGTGATTAATGGGGGTTGTGATTAACGAGGCAGGTAACTGTATCAACCTTCAAGTATAAATAAGGTATTTTGAGAGATCTTCAAACATCTGCACCTTCTTCCCCAAGTAAAATGTCTTCCCGAAGCAGTGGAAACATTCCTAAGACCAGGTATCATAAAAGAATGGCAGTAAAATAGCTTTGCATTCAGAAGAAGACCCTCGAGCTAAAGCAGAGGTTCTTTGGTGATCGAGACCTTGATTGGGTGATGCCCGACTTGGTTGAACTGGAACCAGATGAACCAATTGGTGGGATGTCTTATGCGTACTGGTGGAGGGCGCTGCAATGGCTGAGCCCGACTGCCAGCAACCGGATCTTCTTCCTTGAATCGATAGCTGAGGATCTATTGGACAGGGAAGATCGTGTTGAGGATGTGGAGGCGAGGCTATGCAAGGAATACCCCGTCTGTAAGTAGAGGCTTCTTGAGTGTGGTATTGGCGTGGGATTATAGGTAGGAATGTTTGTAGTTTTCTATTGATGTTGGTTGTTGTTGTTTTTTTTTTGTAAGGGCATCGGCCAGAATGAAGTTGGGATTTCATGAAATGACTGTCAAATTGAAATATCGAATTGTTTGTGTGTAAGTGAGATGAACACGTAGACGATAATAATTTAGGCACGACAATGGTTCCTCGAATGTCGAACTTATTTAGGAGCGACCATTAGAAAACTGTAATCTAGATCGAAGTGTCGAACAATATGGATCGAGGTGTCGAATATGTTAGAGTGTAGGTGATGGTTTGCAAAACAAGATCCCAAGAGGTTGACAGAAAGGTTGAACGTTGGAAGCTGAGAGGTTAACTGTGGAATGTTTACAGTTTCGAGGGAGGTAATAAAGGAGGGTAATTAAGAGGCAGTGGTGATTACAGTGCAATAATTGAGTTGAATGAAGGTATAAATACGGGTTATCATGAGGTAATTCTATAAGTTCTTCATCTCCATCTTCTTCCTCTTCGTTACATCAAAAAGCATGGAGACCACACCTAACACTCGTTATCATTGAAGAATGGAACATGCCAGAGACCGTCGAATAGGGTAGAAAACGGTTGAACTAAAATTGAAGCTTTTTGGCGACCGAGAGCTCTACTGGGACATGCTAAACCTGGTCAAACTAGAGCCTGGGGAGCTAATCAACAGGCAATCGTATGCATACTTATGGGGAATGCTGCAGTTGAGGTTTACAACGGCCGAGGAACGTTACCTCTTCCTGCAGAGCTTAGTCGAGCATATTGTAAGAGAAGAAGACCGGTTACTGGAGGGCGAGCCAGGATCGGTTGCAGGAAGAACTACCCTATCTGCAAATAGGGGGTTCTTCATAAGGTGGTGGCAGGGTGATGGTGATGGGTGTATATTTTTGATTTGATCGTGTTATGTGTCTGTTTTTGTTTTTGTGTTTTACTGTCGAAACTTTGTAATGAAAGACTGCATCCCATAAAATATGTGTTTTATATCGGATAAGTAAGATAGACGAGTAGACTATAGGCATGTGATCGAAACTCTGGACTCGAACATAAATAAATAATAAGGGTAGCAACAAGCATCTAATAAATTACCCTCAAACAAAAATATAGTGATCGAAGTTAATGTACAAGATGGTTTAAAAACATATGTATCGAGGGTGAGAACAAAATTGAGCGGGAAGAAAATTTTCAAAAGTGAAGCTTCGACTGCAAAAACTGACAGCCGAAAACTCTGACATGACAGAGGGTAAACTGCTCCTAGGGCAAAGTGCCCTGCAGATCATCATAATGTTTCCTTGAATTATGGGAAAAAGGGTTGACATGACGTATAGATCTGACTGGACAGCTTCGGGAAGGTAGCAGAGGGTTCGACTTGGTTAATATAAAATTGTTAAATGTTGGCATGGGAAGTGCACGTGTGAATTGTTGAGGGTAAAGGCGTCAAAACGTAACCCAGCCGAAAAGTAGGGGTAGTGGTAATGATAACGGTTTTGGAAATCAAGGCGGTTTATTAATATTTTGAAGAGGTATTAATAGAGGTAGAAAGAAATTGTTGTCCCCAATTTGAAAGAAAAAATAGAGAGTCATGAAAAGAGCATACTCCATTGTTGAGGAAGTTCTTGTTGAAGAGGAGAGGAAAGGTCGTTCCTTATTACTGTCTGAATTAACCATACAGGTATTCGTCTGAACTTCTCTGTAGATAGGTTAAAAGTAGTTCGCCTTTGTAGTTTTGTTTGTTGTAAATGTCTTGAGGGGTAGGTGTTGTTAGTTGGCGAAGGCCTGGCCGAGGAAGAGGGTGATCCAAGTAGTTGGGGGTCTATCCTATTGGGATTTTGAGGGTATTGAAGGTGTGACCAGTATTAGGGTCGAACATTCGACTATGAATGTATCAGTTGGGGAGGGTAGATCAAAATAAGTTATTGACACGTAATAGTCGAATATATCGATCTAATTACGTGTATCTTCTTCTGTAGGGTAAAATGCGTACCCGTCGATCGTCGAGGCTGAGGCTGATAGACGATGAGATCGTACAAAATGAACCGAGTGTGCCTGGCCGTGCTCCCGCGGATGAGAACAGGGACGTAAAAAAGTTGGCATTGCAAAAGATGCCCCATTAGCCGTGGTGGTTCCTGAACTTGGGGCTTCGAGTAAGAGCCGTCGAAAGGCTCGAGTAACCGAGGAGAGGGATGGGGAGATGGAGGGAGGAGAGAGGAGGAGACACGAAGGTAGTGTCGAGCCTTCGGGGGATGAAAGGGAAAAGGGGGAGTAGAGTGGTAATAGTGAAAGTTCAACTTACTCAAGGGAAGCTACGGGGTCTGTCTCTGCTAAAGAGAAGCTGAGGCTGGATCGTTTTATGGCAAAGTTGGAGTTTTCGAAGGTAGGGGTGATATTATATGCAGTGGGGTATGGGTATACCTTCAGGTCTAAACCCCAAGAGGGTTTCATGGCATTTAGAGGCCAGATTCGGCTAGGGATGCAACTGTCCCTTCCAAGGATGGTGAAGGAGGTACTGAACCTCTGGGAAGTTGCCCCATACCAGATGAATAAGAATTTCTATGAAATGATGAGGGTGGTCGAGGGTATGAATGTAGAGCTGAGAAGTGAGGGGAGGGGCTTAATCGAGTGGTACGATATTGTATCATTCTTCTTGAGAAAAGCCAACCAGAAGGTGGACACGTATCACATCCAATGTCACACAGATAAGCCCTGGTTGTTTGATTTGTGTTCAACGGATTAAGGCTGGGACAAAGACTTGGTTGTGGTACGGGGTAATTATGAGAATGCCGAAGGGGAGGACCCTTATCAATTACAACGTAGGATCTATAATCCAGGTAAGTTGATGGTCAATTTTTTTTTGATATATTGATTGAATAAACTGATAAATATGATTTTGTTTGTTCTGCAACGCCTAGTAGCCAATCTGTGACGAATTCGAGGAATTATATTGATAAGCTGATCAACTCGGACGAGGAATGGATAAACTATGTGTTAAAAAAGCTAGGAATTAAGAGGAAGAGATAGAAGAAGACAGATTCTCTGCTTCAAAACGTTCCCGTTACGCCGAAGCCATCAAAGAAGAGGGGAGACGAAGGTGTTTCGAGGGGGGTCGAAGGAATGGAGAAAGTGAAATTGACGAGGCAGGTAAATTATGTTCCCAAGGGGAAGCATGCGCCGAAGCAGGCAACACCAGTGCCAGAAGTTCCTCGTAGCGCGTCGAAGCAAGCGCCGACGCAGTTTGACAAAGGGAAAGGTAAGGTCTTTCCTAAATCTCTGAAGGTATAACAGCCGAAGGTAACTCAGCATAAGAGGCGTAGGGTGCTGGGGGAGGATGTGGACAAAGAACTAACAGAAGCCAAACTAGAGGAGCATGCTCGAGTTACGGCTGCTTCGATGGCAATGCTCTGCGGCACTAACCCAGACAAAGTTGGGAGGCGGATGAATAAGACTATGCATCAGGTAACTACTTTTCTTTTAAAATTCTGAAAATTTTCTTAAGTGCACCATGCTTCGAGAGATACTGATGGCTCAAATATTTTAGCAGTTAGATGCTCGGGTGTAAGCTTTTATCAAGGCGCAAAAGGTAGCAACAAGGCATTTGAAGTAGGCGGTTGACAATCTGGAGCTTGCTCGAGGGACCGAAGCATCCCTGGTGTCTGATATTAAAATTTTAAAGCGAGAGCAGGGGACTATCAGAGATGAATGCGAGAGGAGACTCGAAGCTCAGCGTTACAATCATACACAGGTGCCGCAGGCGAAGCTTGCTTAGAAGAATAAGGCAATAAAAGAACAGAGAGAGACCTTCCAATGGCAGTTTGATGAGAAATGTGAGACTACTATCAGGCTGAAGACGTTCATAGAAGCTTTGGGGTATGATCTCAAAACTTTGAAATGCTTTTCCACAACCAATGATCCTATAGTCGAAGATGGTGTTCAGACCGAGGGGTTAGAAATAGATGTTGCTGGTGTAGCTGCGGGAGGTGGCGTGAAAGAAGCTGCTGCTGGGACTGGGACTGATAAAGTCACGGATGTTGTTGTGTTAAAATCTTCTACTAAAGGTACTGGGAGTATTAGAGCTAAAGAACTGATAGGAGGAGATTATGTGGCTACTTCGATATGAGGTATTGTGCTAGTTGTGCCAAACAATTTTTTTTATTATCTTTCTGTTGTATTGTAATATTTGGAGTGACGGCATTTGAACAATGGTTAACTTACTTTGGACTTGAGCTGTGAACTTGTGATTGCTTTGAATTGCTGATGTAGGCTGTACTAAAACTGGTTTGTGTTGAACTTGATTTGTATTGAATTGTTGTACTATATTGTTGATGTATGCTTTGAACTTGATTTGAATTGGTTTGTGTTGAATTTGATTTTCTGATATATGTTGTACTGAAACTTCCTGCATGTATTTGAGTTGTTGATGTTCCTGCATACGTGTATCTGTGTTTGTTGGAAGTATAGAATGTTTGTAAAAGTATCAAACCTTGAAGAGCTTCGAGTTCGTTCCCCGAATGTCAGTCGAGGGATGGGTATAATACGTGGGTGATACCAAGGAATTTACTGGGCTTCGAAGGCCTGACCCCAGTCGAAGCAAAACGTGGTCGTCCCCAATGCATTCCCGAGGGTCCGGTCTGTCGACCATTCATGCCCCTCGAGTTTGCTCAAAATTGGACTTGAAAATTTTCAAGGTCGTCCCCAAGTATCAGTCGGGTCGAAGGGTTGACATGACACTTAGGTTAGGCCAAGAAATTCACTGGACTTCGAAGGCCTAAGCCTAGTCGAAGCAGAACGTGGTCGCTCCCAATGCATTCCTGAGGGTCCAGTATGTCGACCATTCGTGCCCCACGAGTTTGCTCGAAATTGGAGACTTGAAAATTTTCAAGGTCGACCCCGAAGTATCAGTCGGGTCAAAGGGTTGACATGATACTTAGGTTAGATCAAGAAATTCACAGGACTTCGAAGGCATGAGCCTAGTCAAAGTAGAACGTGGTCGCCCCCAATGCATTCTCGAGGGCCCGGTCTCTCGACTATTCATGCCCCTCGAGTTTGCTCGAATTTTGGAGACTTGAAAGATTTACTGGAAGACATGATGCGAAGTTCAAAGGAAATAAAATGTTCATTGATTATTTTGTATTTACATCAGGTGGTCATGGAGGAGGTTGTAGCCTTTTGTATGATACTAGTTGCATTGTATTCCATGGATTAGGCAGAGGCTATTCGTCTTCTGTCATTAGGTAATATGAACCCTTGTCGGTTTTGTCGTATACGACATAAGGTCCATCCCAGGATTCGGCTAGCTTGCCAGAATTTTGAGGCTTCTAAGACTGTGTGACGCGTCAAAGTACAAGATCTCCAATGTTGAAACTGCGTGGTCAAACTCTATTGTTGTATGACTTTTAGAGGGAGAAATGATACCGGCCGAGGTTAGCGATGCTCGGTCTCTGGTTTCGTCAATCCACAACATATTGCATCCGAGTTCAAACTCATTATCTTAGTCTGGGAGGTTGGGATCGCGTGTGGGCACTTCAAATTGTGTAGATAGCACTGCTTCAGTACCATAGGCTAAAAGGAAAGGTGTGCAGCCCATCGCCTTTCGTGGTGCCATTCAATAGGCCCAAAAAATATGTTATAGTTCTTGAACCCATCGTCCTTTCTTCGCATCGACACGCTTCTTGAGACCGTCAACAATTGTTTTATTAATTTCTTCGACCTGACCATTCCCTTGGGGGTAGTAAGGTGTTAAGGGGGAGAGGATGATGTCGTACTTCTTGAGGAAATTTCTGACTTTGTTCCTAATAAATTGTGGATCATTGTCACATCGAATCATATGAGAGCAGCCGAAGCGTGTAATAATGTTCTTTCATAGAAATTTGATGACTTCTTCTTCTCTGGTTCGACATAAAGGCACGGCTTCAACCCATTTGGTAAAGTAACCTGTTGCCACAAAAAGATTTTTACAGCTACCCGATGCTTTAGGAAAAGGACCCACAAGATCGATGGCCCAATGCTTGAATGGCCAAAAGACCTGACTAAAATGGAGGTATTGCGAAGGGCTATGGATGTTGTGGGCGTGACGTTGGCATTTGTCGTGGGCGTGACGTTGGTATTTGTCGAGATTCGGACTGACCTAACATAGCTGCTATGTAGGCAAGGGCATCTGCATGTCTGTTTTCGCCTCGGGGGTAGTGAGTAATAGAAGATTTTTTAGGAAAATGGTCCATGCGCTGGTGGATGAGAGCAGCATACTCAGCCATGCAACCGTTGGCCTGATTTTTACCGCTGTATTATCTCTGAACAAGTTGGGAATCTGTGAAAACAACCAGTTTAGGGATACTAAGATCGAGTACAAGGTCGAGGCCATGGATCAAGGCTTCGTACTCAACCTCGTTGTTGGAGCATTCGAAGTTTAACTTGACTACCTTTTCAATACGATTATTGGTGGGTGTAACCAGGACAATACCGATCCCCAAACCATTAGGTCCAGCGGATCCATCTGTGAAGAGACATCAGCCTGTGTTAGGGTTCCATGGGTCGATTTGTTCGGGCTGGTCTTCTGGTAGGTCGTCCTCGTATTCTTCCTAATCGATATCTTCGACTAGAAAGTCAGCAAGGAAATCAGCAACTGCTTGGCTCTTTTGGGATACCTGCTTCTCAAATGTGATATCGTGTTCAGCAAGATAAACGGACCACTGCTGTACCCGTCTAGATTTGTCTTTCTTGCTGAGTACTTCTCGAAGGGGATAACTTGTGATAACGTGGATAGGGTGAGCTTGAAAATATGGTTTGAGTTTTTGAAAAGTGTAGACGAGTGTGAGGAGCAAACGCTCAAGTTTTGTGTATTGAGTTTCTGCAGGTGTTAAGGTTTTGCTGATAAAGTATACGGGTTTCTCGATGTTAGATTCGAGTCGAATGAGGACTGAACTGATAGAAGTGCCGATGACCGCGAGGTATAAAGAAAGCGTTTTGCCTTCGATCGGCGTAGTAATGATGGGTGGCCGACTGAGGTATGTTTTAAGTTCGAGAAAGGCATGTTCACAGTCGGGTGTCCAATTGATCTCATGGTTGCTTTTCTTTTTAGCCTTGTGGACGCCTTGATCGCGTAAGAGAGAGAAGAGCCAAGCACAACGGTCTGAGGATTTTGAAATAAAGCAGTTAAGGGCCGCTATCTTGCCAGCTACCTTTTTGACATCTTTTTTGGTTCGAGGAGAATTCATATCGATGAGGGTTCGGATATGAGTAGGGTCAATCTCGATGCCTCGTTTACTGATGAGGTGGCCTAAAATTTTGCAGACGAAACACCAAACTTGTATTTGTCCGGGTTGAGTTTAATGTTGTATGTTCGAAGTATCGAGAAGACTTCGGTTAGGTCCTGGATGTGGGTCAATTTTTGTAAGCTCTTGCATAACATGTCGTCAATGTAAACTTCGACCGTCTTGCCAAGTAAGGATTTAAACATAGTTGTAACGAGGTGTTGGTAAGTGGCGCCCGCATTTTTAAGACCGAAGGGCATGACGTTAAAACAGTAAAGGCCTTACTCAGTAATAAAAAAGATTTTAAGTTGATCCTCAGGGAGGAGGGGTACTTGATTGTAACCAGAAGCCGCGTCCATCATCGATAGCCGTTCATGTCCAGCAGTGGCATCCAGGTGGACTGAAATGATCGGGAAGGGAAAGTTGTCCTTTGGTGTGTGTTTGTTGAGGTCTGTGAAGTCAACGCAAATTCTGATCTTGCCATTCTTTTTAGGAACTGCAACAATGTTGGATATCCAATAAGCGTACTTGACTTCCCTTATGAAACCCACGACTATGAGTTTGTCGACCTCGAGGTTTACAGCTTCTAAAAGTCGTGAGGCCAAAGTACATTTCTTCTACTTTACTGTTGTAGCATGAGGGATGAGGTTGAGGCGATGACATGCTAAACTGGGGTCGACACCGGGCATCTCCTGATACGTCCATGCGAAGATGTCTTAATTATCTCGAAGGAAGTCGATGAGTTTGAGGCGCTCAGCCACATCTAGAAAGGAACCAATAAAGGTACCTCGACCAGGACCGTTGAGTTTAATATAGGCAGTGGATTCGATAGGTGTGGTAGCTGATATCACTATTATGGGGGTCAAGATAGGCATTGATTGCTATGGGTGTTTGACAAGTTTTCGGGTCTAATCGATCTCCTAATGTTTATATGAGTGGGTGAGGCGTTGGGAGCCTTTTAGGTTCCACGTACCACAAGGGGTAGTGATATGAAGGGTCTGATAATAGGTCGAAGGTATGGCACACATGGCATGAAGCCAGTCGCTCCCAAGGATACCGAGATATTCAAATTTCTTATAAATGACAAGAAAACTGGTTTGGAGTGTGACTGGGCTGGTAGTAGCTGGAAGGCTAATTTGACCAACAATGACTTTGGTAGCCAAATTAAAACCTTTCAGTTCGACATTGGCCGCAGTGATGAGGTCTATTTTGTTCATGGCTCGAACGGTTTGAAGGAAAAGTACATCAGCCGTACTTCCAGTATCGATAAGCATGGTGTGGAGGACGAGGTATTCGACCTTAATCATAATGACTAATGGGTCGGAATGGGGAAAATGAACATGCGGCGTGTCGCAGTCGATAAATGAGATACCATCGGGTTGGGGATGTTGACTTGATTCTGGTAGGAGGGTGGGTAGCTTCTCCTGGTAAGTAAGTTTACAGCATTCTTCGACACGTTTGCGCCTGCTTTTAGAATGACCGTTGTCGATATTATTTACCTCGATGAAATGAACCTGGTAGATGTATACCTCAGCTGGGTCGGCAGCAGGGGCGGGTTGAAGTTTGAGGTACGACCCGCTTTGAGTATTATATTGAGAGAACACTGTAGAGCGAAGCATTTGCTGGTGTGGTGGCAGTTGCACTTATGGTTTTGGCTGTAAGGTTCGCCTTGTTTGACCACAATAGGGAAAGGGGTATGCTATATGGGGTCTGCCTGGATCTGTGGTAGAAGGGTACTGATAGGAGCAGTAAGCTTGGGTAAGACCGGCTTCGGCCATTTTTTACGAGCTTCGGTAGTGTCGTCAGTATGGGGGCGTTTGCTGCCCTCAGTCTCCTGTGAGACGGGAGGGATCAGAGGTGTAGAAGGTGGCCCTTGTCGAGGTTTGCTCTGTTGATTGGTGGATGAAGGTTGCGCCTGGCGATTAGACTCATGGAGGCGCTCAAGGTTAATGTATCCATTTATTTTGGATAGCATCTCCTTGAGGGTTCGAGGTTTGTGGAGTACGATGTACTCCTTGACGCAGCTGCTATCTGGCAGCGCGTTGGAAAAAATGAGGACGGCGTTCGCGCAGTTGAGGTTTTCAATCTTGCACGACTCGTCGAGGAACCTCTTGGTAAAGGCCTCCAGGGTTTCACTGGGGATTTTCTAAAATTGAAGAGGGTATCGACCCGGACTTCACGGTCCTTGCTGTAGGCAAATTGGACAATGAAAAGGTTAGATAACTGCTCAAAGCTTTGGATGGGGCCGTTGGGGAGGCTATGATACCATCGCAGAGGGTTATCTGTTAGGCTGGTGGGAAATAGCCAGCATAACAGGTGGTCGGCCTTGGAATATAAGC
Organism: Kingdonia uniflora; assembly: GCA_014058105.1. Taxonomy (NCBI): domain Eukaryota; kingdom Viridiplantae; phylum Streptophyta; class Magnoliopsida; order Ranunculales; family Circaeasteraceae; genus Kingdonia; species Kingdonia uniflora. The sequence goes on from JACGCM010001854.1 coordinate 4,256,616, forward strand.
TTAAGGTTTTTTGGAACTCATGGATATAAGATTGGGGGTCGGTGTTACAATACTTGCCGATTTTGGGGGCATGAACGTATAGAGGTACCTCGACAGCGAGGAGTTTGGGGCAAAGGAGATTAATTAACTGACTTCATGAGTTCGGCGTGGGGCTCGCACTGATTAGGAGGCCAGGATGGATTTTCTGGTCGATGTCCTGTTGTGCAAGATACACAGGATGAGGAGAAGATTTTTGAGGTCGTAGGGGAAATGGCCGAATATTCCGCGTATGCTCAGCGCTACGCTCCCCGAGTCCTTCTCGAGAAGGGCGGCATCGAGGTTGTCTGGTAGTTCGAAGGGTGGAATCGGATGAATCCTCCGTGGGGTGCATGCCAAGGTGGATTGAGCCAGTAGGGAGGATTGTGGGGGGAGCACCCTCGGCTCAAAGATGGACCGGGGGTACGTCAGCATGTGGGTGGGGCCCCAGTCGGGCGCGGGTAGAGACGCGCGATGAGGCGGGTGCTCGAGATGGTGGGGGAACATCTTGAGGCTGATAACGCTACAACTCGCGAACTGTGTTACGCAGATCATCGAGGGAACGATACTGTCTATCGGCGTCGTCCAAACGATGTTGCCGTTCGGCTTCGACCTCTTGTTTGCGCTCTTCGTGCTCCTGGTATAATTGGCTTCTATGATGCTCCTCAGCCTGAGCAAATTGTTGTGCTAGAAGGGGAAGCTGGGGCGCCTACTCCATCGGTGGAATTTCCGGCATGGGAGGATGTAGAGTAGAGGGTGAGGGCCATTATAGGTGGCTGGCAGGATCAAGAAAAGGGAAAAGGCAAGAAACAACAAGGGGAGACTTGTAGGGTGGGAAAGCACAGACGGCGCCAAATATAGGGGCCTACCTTCGTGTGGAAGGAAGTTGACTCTTACACTATGAATGTTATCTTCAATCAAAGGACTCAAGCATATAATTAGTAATAACACTAATCTACTGGCCCATCATGACCTGCCCCGCGCCCGTCGTACCTTGCCATGAGCTAGCTTTTCCCTGCCTAAACCCTGACATGCCCTATCCTTGGCTTAACATGTCCTCTGTGCCTTGGTACGTGCCCTGCTTTATCCCTTCTATGCCTTGGGTCGTGCCTTGCACGTTAGAAAAACATGTGCCTCACGCAGGACGCAATCCTGCCCTTATCTCTTCACAATTTTGGACTCCTTATTCGTGATCTAAGGTGACTGGGACCCCCGTTGGTTGATCGGAACGTCCCTGGTTCGACATGACTCCTTGGATGTTAACGAAGTTGGCGTTTTGGCCAGTTGTTGTTTGCCAGAGTGCCTCGATCTCGATGAAACCCCCCGCCTTCGCTGGAATCGGTAAATTTATCGATGCTCTCAACGTCAATGTTTAACCTTGCAAACGAATTGTAAAGACGAGTACCTTCTCCCTCCGAATCAGACCTCTCCAATTGATTTTGAAAAAAAATTGTCTCATTTTCGTGCCCAACATCACGCAAAAGCGCTGGATTCATTGGTAGACCTCTACCCCTACCCCTTGCTGAGCTCACTTCGTTATCGCGAATTTCTTCGCCTCCAACATCGTTAAACGAGGTTCTAACCGGATTTGACATAACCGCCACCAACATCGCCTCGATTTGTTTGGTCATCAATTGGAATGATATCGTCAAAGCCTTGTTAAATTCCATAAGTAACGCAGTAGAATTTTCTACCGTCTTCAAAGGTTCTCCCTGATTTTGTTGCTTTGCCATCTTCGGTGTTTTCTTACCCATCTTTGAAGAAAATAAATAAAAAAATTTGCAGAATTGATCTGGCTCTAGTACCAAGTTGTTACAAAGTAGGAGCGCAAAATCAAATCACACAATACTAATTTAAATAATCTTTTTTATTCAATTGAAACAAAGACTACAAGCTCTCTCTACACCCATCTAGGGATTCCCTTCTCTCTCAAAACTCAACACTAACTTTCCCTCTCCTAGGATTCTCCAAAATATAGGAGATACCCACATTTCTCTACATTCCCAACAAAAAAGGAAACTACCAAGACTAATCCTAATTTAGAGGATTCTTTAGCATAAAATAAAATAAAACATTAAATGGAAACTACGTAGAGACCAGTCACGTAAGAAGTGCGCATAGGTTGTGGTTGTGACAGCCCATGATTTATCAGTTTGCCCTAGAAGAGATTGATCCCATAAGTTGGCCTCATAAAATACTAAATAATTATTTTGCGTGGCCATGAGCTTTCTTAAATGAAAAAAGATGGCCAAGAGCTAATCTAAATATTAAATTTAAGTAATATCTTTGAAACTATAAATAATAATAGTAAATGAGTTTTCTTTAAAGACTGACAAAACATGTAGGGGCCTAACTTCGTGTAGAAGGAAGTTAACTCTTACACTACGAAAGTTATCTTCAATCAAAGGACTCAAGCATATAATCAGTAATAACACTAATCTACTGGCAATATAGTTGCGTGGAGGCCTAGAATGGGTCACTCCACGACCTCTGATGAGGATTTTTAAGAGTACTGATATAAAGATCGAGGAGTCAATGTTTCGAGTACAAGATTATTAGAGGGTATTCGAAGGTAAAATTTAGGGTCCGTGTGAAGAGTTTTTCTCACCCTTCCATAATTCCCCCTCCCTCCTATTTATAGAACATAGGAAGGGTTGAGTCATCATGGGAGGTCAAATTACAAGAGTATCCTCCGGAGAACTGATTTGTACCCAGAGTCAGTTCTGATGCCGTAACTGTCTGGTCTGACACTGTAGCCATTGTCCCTGATGCTGTTGCTTGTTGGTTCTAACACTGTGGTTGTTGGATCTGACACAGCAGTTGTCGAGCGGCATGCTCCGCCGTTCTGTCTGGTGAGCTGGCTGTCTGACATGTTTTCTTTCGACCACCTACGATCATAGTCGAAGCCTGTTCTCAGTCGAGTGTTCGTATAGTCTCAGAGGGCTTGATTATGGGTTTATTAGGCTTTGGGTCATCGGGTATGCTTCGACGTAGCCTTCGAGTGTTCGACTGGAGCTAGAAGGCTGCGAATAAGCTACTACAAAACAAACATTTGAATTTGACATATACCCAATGTTTTATGGCATATTTGACTTACACCCTACGGTTTGCATAATATTTGACATACACTCCACATTTGCAACTTGACTACAGTCAACTGACCAGCCCAGACTTTAGTCAAACCTAACTCAATTTTTTTAAAGACATAACTAACCTTTTGAAATAAATTCAAAAACTCCTCGAAATACTCACATCTTGAACGAACGTTGGATTATTCGACTTTTAAGGGTACTTTCGTGTGTTTGACATATACCCAATGGATGATTGACACGTTTTTTTTTGTTTATTTGTAAGTTTAAAAAAAGATCACGTGTTCCTCTTAAGGGTACTTTCGACAATGAATATACTTCTACAATTTAAATATTTATCAACTGCAGTGACTGCAATCAAACTACAAATGTATGGTGTATGTCAAATATTTTGCAAGCCCTGGGGTGTAAGTCAAATATGCCATAAAACATCAGGGTATATGTCAAATTCCCCCCAAAACAAACACAACTTGAGATTAAGATCGAGATCTCCACAAAATAATTTTGAAGTTTGTTTTTGCTTAAAGATTGTGGTTACAGCTAAAACTCGCACAAATCCGAGATATTGGTTAAGGAAGACTAATAATATCCGGAAAAAAATTCTCAGGGGCAAGCCCCCATAGCCCCAGTTCCTGACCCCACTGAACCAACTTCATGACTTCGCCCCTGTCGATACCCACTAAGTTCGAACACTTTCTTTAAAAGAACACTTTCTTTAAAAGAACACATTGTATCCATCCATACCAAGGGCCATGTTCTCCTCATTGAATATCATCTCTCTAATTTCATCAGCATGATCAAACTGCTAGCTTGGTTTTCATTAAGTTGCTTCATTGGTTTTCTAGAAACTAATAGCCTCTTCCTGAATCTTCTCCTGTGAATAACTATATTCCCATCCATACAGTTTATTTGATTTATGCGATTCCTCCTCATTCTCTCTTTAATACTCTGATGATAAAAGTAAGTGTTTGAAGTCCCCCAACGATAACAAATCACACCTGAATTTTTGTTTCATATTCATCTCTTCTTAAAGTAGTAACTTGTTTAGTTTTCTTTTCTTTTTTTCCTTTTCTCTTCTCATGGTAACTTCATCAATGATTACTATAACATCAATTTCCTCTCGTACATTTTCAAGATATTTCCTAGCAATCTCCATGCCCCTTTGAAGATTACCATAAAGTCCCATCTTCCACTTGATAAGATCATGCTTTAGAATCTTTAGTATTTGAGAGAAAACATACATAGGGGTGCCTTGAATTCTACAGTTCCAAGCATTTTTCAGTCTCCGTGAAGTCTGGATGCATTGCCCATGAGTTTTTAAAGTCTCAAGGGAGTTATTGGTCTAGATATCTCTTCTTGAGTAGTGATATAGATTGGGGAGTGGTCTAAAATGTCAAAAGCCATAAAATTTGATTTTGCAGTGCGAACTAGACTCAGCCAATCTCCATTACAATGTGCCCTATCCAATTTGGTAATGATTTTTGTAGGGTCTACTTAATATTTAATCCATGTAATTTTGTTCCTCTCCCTTTCAGATCTACAAGGTTAAGATCAGTGAGTGTGTTTCTCAATGGTAACATCTCAGCTTCACTTAAAGGTTTTCCCACCTTTTTTCTCATCATTATAAATGATAAAATTAAAATTCCCAGAGATCAACCAAGGTATACTGTAAGTAAGTGTCATCTCTTTAATGTATTCCCATAGCTCTTCTCCTTCTCTAGCACTATTAGAAGCATAGATGCATAAAAATAGGGAAAATTTTCTTTGACGATTTCATAGTTATCATAACAGTTTTAACCTGTGGAGGTTCTGATATGAGTTGTACCTCTAGAAATCTTTATTCCCATAGTAATAAAATTCTCCCATTTGTTGCCCTTTCATAATCATCAAGCTCTTCCAATTAGCTGACTTGTGGATACTATCCATTTTATCCTCTTTGACTTTATTTTCAATAAGCCCCACCACGGACATATAGAAATAAGAAGGGAAGGAAAATATTGATATTCCAAGATTCTAATTATTACAAGCTTTACTACTCTTTATAAACAGGGGGTCACTAAACTACTTCTATTACTAACCAATGTGGGACTAAAGGAGAAGTATATGTGTAGACACACTATATACTCCGACACTTCCCCTCACATTGATACGAACATGCTCATATCAAGGTAGATGACAATAAGAGAACAAATAGATAGTCCCTCACAAAGATACAATCACTCCCTCTCTAATAAAAAATTGAAGCTCCCCTTGATAAACTTTCTTCCAGTCTTTCTTTTAGCAGCAACAGAAACATTTCAAAGCTTCATACATCACCCGTGAAATCGGTGGCAACAATATCTGACTTGCTATTTTTTCCACACATAATTCCGTAACCAAAAGTTGTGAAATAGGCGGCAACTATCGACTTGCCAATTTTCTTATATAAGGATAATATGAATATCTTGAATAAATACTGAAGAAATATAGACACTCAGGTAAAAGTGAAAAGACCGTAAAAGAGAAGATCAGTCGAGGAAGAGAGAATCACTAGATGTAAAGATGATCACTTGAGAAAGAGAAACAAAAAAAATTACTCAAATAATAGATAATCACTCGAGTAATAGAGAAGGACTCAAGGCAGAGATGACCGTGGTAGAAGGAATTCCACATCTACACCCAGTTCACTAAAAATATCGCACCTCGCAACAAAATATGATAGAAAAGATCACATCTAGTGATAAGAATATAGACCTCAAACCACATTAGCGATAAAAGAAGTAGTAAGAAAATTATAGTGATTCAAAGAGAAATTACTAGAGAAAACGATAAAAATCACCAAGGTTGCCAAATCTCTATTAAAAAAACCTTGATTTTTGAATTACAGCTTGTGAACTAGGCATAAAAGAAATAAGATAATCACTAGAAGAAAAGATAAAATTACTCTAGGAAACAAAAATCACTCTAGGAGTTATGAATCACTCGAGAAAAAGAAGCATCTCATGATCGTGGTGGAAGGTATCATCCGATCCAAAGAGATAAATCGCATCTCGCGACAGGTACAAAAAAAAATTGTCTTTCACGAAAAATAAAAGATAATCGAGTCTATAATAAATATAGAGAGAGAGATAGCTTAACAAGTCAAACTAAGTTGATGGGGGAAACGAAAGCAGAAAAATAAAATAATTTTAGGTCGACTTTAAGCGGCATGGCCGCCATTGTGAGGCAAAATAACGTTAGGGTTTTGCTAAATTATAAGCAAACATAAAAAATATATATATATACTTCAGTTTCCCGACGGCGACAAAGGCCGCTGCCGGCGAAAGCGTAAAACCCTTAAGTCATCTACAAGATCGAATAAGCTTTTATACTATGTAGAAATAAGAAAGGGATGAAAATATTGATATTCCAAGATTTTAATTATTACAAGCTTTACTGCTCTTTATAAGCAGGAGGTCACTAAACTACTTCTATTACTAACCAATATAGGACTAAAGGAGGAGTATATGTGTAGACACAATATATACTCCAACGCTCCCCCACATGTTGATACGAATATGCTCGCATCAAGGTGGATGACAATAAGAGAACAAATAGATAGTCATTCACAAAGATATATTAGAACTAGAGGTTCCATCTGAAAACCAATTGGCAATGAGAGGAGTAGCCCGGATCTTATATTATTGAGGTGCAAGGCTTGAATACCCAATGTGGGACTATATATCTCAACACGCCCCCTCACGTATGGCATAATTTTTGAGCTCAACACGTGGACGAATATTTGGGTGACGCGGAGTAGAACGTGGGCCGTTAGGCTCGACACGAAGAAGAAAGGCCCGCTCTGATACCATATAATAACTTGAGGTTCCATCTCAAAACCAATTGGCAATGAGAGGAGTATCCCCTGGATTTTACATTATTGAGGTACAAGGCTTGAATACTCAATGTGGGACTATATATCTCAATAGTTATGTGATCTCCCTGCTTGTATCAAAATCAAAATCGTGTACACAGTGTTTTACTCATTTGTTACCAACGTGTGGAAAGAAGAAACGTCAGAATATTAAATAATGAATCGAAGCAAACATTTGTGGTCCTGAAACCAATTTATTTGAAGCTGTTACAAGAACGAAAAATCTATTTATTAAAGCTGAAGCCAACCCTGCAAATCGAGCCATATGTGGCGCTTGGTCTATTCACCCTACTATGACTCTACCCAAGCATATATCATGCACCTGGACTCCCCCCACCCCCAAATACACAAACTCTTCAAATACTTGGATTATTAACACCGACAGTTCGTATTCTAAAGAAAAAGGTAGCTATGGTGGTCTCATTAGAGACTCAAGAGGAAATTGTATTCTTAACTATGTTGCTTGCTCTGTTCCAATTAGTGTCACAGTTCATGGCATGCAGGTTACTGAGTGTGGGATGAGACAAGCTCTAGCTAAAGGGATTAAAAGAGTGTGTGTCACTACCGACTCCAAGGCAATGATAGCCTTCATCAAACATGAAAAAGAAAGCCCCCTAGAGATGCTACTACTTGATGCTGATGCAGTCCATTATAGAAGAATGATAGATAAGATTGAGTTATTTTGTAATGTACATTATTTTAGATCCGCCCAATCTGCAGATTATTTGGCTTCCATGGACATTCCTTTTGGTGAAATACTTCTCGCCCTGTAAAATGACTGAAATATGGACTCCTCCACCTCTAGGTACTCATCCCCTCAACCTTTGTAGGAATCTCTCTAGCATGTCATGCTTAATACACCAAAAAAAAAAGACAATACTGCTGCAATTAAAGCACCCTCAATACCCAAACCCTTAAACATTAACAAACCTATCTTAAAACCTATACTTATTTCCACTATAAACTAGTTTGATCAACCAAAATTATCGTCCAAGGCATCAAAATAACCAAATGGGTATCCTATAATACTTTTAAGAAAACTAAAATAAGCTAAAGATTATACCTTTTGAATACTTCAGGAGAAGCCCATGATGCATCTGATGTAGGAGAAGTTGCCGAATACGTCACAACGGAGCGACAACAATTCCCAGAGAACCATGTTTAGTAGAAACCCACATTGACATTGCCATCATCTTCTCTGCAAGTGTTTTACGCCTGTTATTTATTCCCTGTTGTAAGGGCCATTAGCAAGCTTATCTGAGCGCATTGGACAGCGAAATAACTATGACAAGAACACTACTGTTAGCGTTGACATGGCAGAGCATTTCAATTGCAACACCAACACAGAGTTTAGGTCATAACCAAAATGTGCAACACAAATACGACAAATATTATAAACGAGACAACACAATGTTTAAGTTAATACATAACCAAAATATTGTAAATGTCATGCTCGAAATCAATATTACAACGACGACGACAGTACAAAAAAGTCATAAAAAAATTATTCATAAAGACCCAATGACATTATGTTCAACTTCCAATGGTGTCGTCGATGACCTTTGATATTGTATCCTCCGTATTAACAACGTCGACTACTACAGTTGTAGTATCTCTTGTCTAAAGTTGTTCTGCCTCTCCAGGTGTTATATGAACCGTATCTGAAACAACACTTGTCACGGGTGAAATAATAACATCTGTGGCAAGTGTTGTTTCAGATACGATTCATATAACACCTGGTACTCTTGTAGGAGAGGCAAGCAACTTAAGACAGCAGATACTACAACTGCAGCACTCGACGTTGTTGATACGAGAAATACAATACCAAAAGTCATCAACGACACTGTTGGAAGTTGAATGTAATGTTATTGGGTCTTTATGAATGGGTTTTTTTTTAACTTTTTGGTAATGTCGTTGGCGTTGTAATATTGATTTCAAGCACGGCATTAACAATATTTTGGTTACGTATTAACTTATATTTTGTTTTGTGTCGTTTAGATTATTTGTCGTATTGGTGTTGCATATTTTGGTTATTACCCTAACTTTGTGTTAGTATTGCAATTGAAATGTTAATTCAATTATTACATGAAAGGCAACATAGATACTGAAACAACATTTTATATACTCCATGTCAATACTAGCAATAAAGCATTCTAGTCATAATTAATTCACTGTTGTCCAGCGTTCAGATAATCTTGAATAATTGGGAGTTTCAAAATTGCAATGTTTGTCTTCTTTAGCAGTTATAATCTTCTAAAAAAGTTTTGAATGGCCTTTATAGTATCTATACCTACGAGGGCTTCTTTCCAATCCTCGTACTGAATACAATATGCGAACTCACATAGTTCGAGAAAACATACTGACAACAAATCAAATATCGAAGACAAGAAGATCGTAATACGGACTTCCTTACCTACAGTTCTAAGATATTGAAGCATCCTGTAACTTCGCACTGCAGAAGATACTCCTCCACTTATCAACAGATCGTATACATACGAACAGGGGCGGAGCCAGAATTTCATGTTGGGGGGCGAAGGTAGTATCATGAATTAATCAAAAATAGCATTATATTTGACTAACAAATTATACGAATTCACTTCTCCTCTCATCAAAAAAATCAAAGTTTTTTTACGGCAATGACATGTTCAGCTTAAGGTGAAAAAATTGTCAAAATAAAATTCTTATTTGATGTTGACTAACAAATTATACGAATTCACTTCTCCTCTCATCAAAAAAATCAAAGTTTTTTTACGGCAATGACATGTTCAGCTTAAGGTGAAAAAATTGTCAAAATAAAATTCTTATTTGATGATATCAAGAATTGAATATTAGACTCTTGGATTATAAGCTCCTCACTTTACCAGTTGAGCTAACCTTCCTTGTTGTCATTAGAACAAAAAAAAAATACATATTTAAAAAAAAAATCATTTATATACCTATATAGGTATTTTTTAACGAAATTCTGCATACGAACATCACAAGAGATTGTATCTTCTCCAACGGTCTGAAGTTACAGCTAAGAGTATTAATAGATTTGTTACAGATCAACAAGTATCAAGACGTTACAAAAGACCTCATAAAGACTCATCAAATACGGACCACCAAAACGTACCTCATCAATGTAACCAACGGTCATATTATAAGACCTATAAAAAGAGACCTGGAGATCAGAATCCAGGACGGCTATTATCACCTACAGAACTCTTAGAGAAACTCATCCCTACCAAAACTCTGATATTCAATCTCTTTCTCTTTGTAATAGCTAGCATCTATATAAACAACATTCTTTCAAAAATCCTCAGGAGAGGTCGTGGTTTTTAACCCATTCAAGGGTTTTCCACGCTAAAACTTGTGTTAATTGCTTCCAGTTCCTAGCTAATATTCCATATTTCAAGGGTACAAGGCACGCCGTCTGTGAGAACCGAAGCATACACTCAGCGTTCTCCAATCCAGTTTTTCATATTCATTTTTTTAAGGATGGAAAATCTATACGCCAACGTCCTGCCTGACGCTACTGAGGAAGTGACGGACTTACGAAATATTGTGCAAGCAGAAACCGAGCGACGAATAGAACTTGAGAAGCAGCTCGTCAGCATGCAGAGCACGATCAGAGCACTTCAAGATCAATTAACAGCAAATCCGAGACCGAGGAGCGCTCTGCCTGCAACCTCGAGGATATCAGTCCATGATCGCTTGGGAAATCGAGGCAAAAATCTTGCACTTCCTCAAATTCCGCAAGAACCAGTTCTACCTCGGAGTCATGTCAATCCACCATTACCCGCTGGGGCGATAATAGAACTGCAACAACAAGATGAACAAAACAGAGAAAAACCTCGAGTTTTACTCTATGACCGCATGTGAGAAGCAACAGGAGAGCATAACCCACCAGGAGGACAAGCAATAAGACGAGCTGTCACGTCTCGACAACATCTCACTCCAGAACAGGTGGGCAAACGAATCAAGGAGCTGTTAGACACTCAAATACTCACTGGAAGAAACAGCTATACTAAATTACAGAAGAGCCCACTCGCGCAAGAATTGCTGGACGAGGAAGTACCCACCAGTTTTCATACTAAATTACAGGAGATCCTGTGGAGCACATCCAAGAATTTCAGGATTCTTTGGGGCTGCATTCAACATCCAATCACATCCTCTGCCGTCTCTTCCCGACCAGTTTAAAAGGTGAACCTCTACGATGGTTTTACACACTCAGTGAAGGATCTATCTTCACTTTCGAACAACTTCGCGAACTGTTTGTCAAAAACTATTCGCACAATAAAGACAATGAGGAGAGTCTTTACTCTTTGTTCAGCCTCAAACAGGCACCATATGAAAAATTATAGAAATTTACCAGGAAATTTTTCGGACTAGCTCGGAAAATTGACAACCTCGATAAGAAAATCACAATCTCCGCTTTCACCAATGCTCTACTCAATGATGGATGAGTCAAGGAGCATCTGGCTCTCAACAAGCCACTGACGTTGGAGGATATGATTGAGAAGGTCAACAACTTTATCGACCTCGAGCGACTGATAACTGAGAAACCAAAACCTCAACGCATCACTCTATCCACCAAAGATCATCCCGAAGAACGTACTCACAAAAGAAGTAAAGACTATGGGGGTGATAAGAAGCAATTCAAGTCCTATGACGATCGAGCACGCCAAGGACGAAAGAAGCCAATTCCGTGCATACCACAGTAAACAACTACTCTTGCAGACTTATACCCGCAGATACAAAAAGATGAATTCTTCAGAAATGCCAATACTTTTTCGCCCATACCAGGAAAGCCATGCTGCATTCACCACCAGATTCAACATCATAACTCGGAGCGGTGTTTCGCACTGATATTTCTTCTCCAGAGTATATTTGCACAGGGTCGAATGCTTGAGTATATTGTTGACATCGAATGTTATAAGGATGGCATCTACAAGACTGACGCCAAGATCGTCCAAGTTGACAAAACAAATGAAGAAAAACACTTGTACTTCATCGAGACTCAGACAATCAACAACTCCAACAGATCCAAGCGTAGGCGCGTCGGACAATGCCATGATCTGACAATGGTAAACAAAGAAGCTCGTTTGTTACCAAAATCTAGCAATCGGCGAGCTGGGATTTCTTTCAAAGACTGTGACGTTTGTCACGTCAACTTTCCGCACCACGATGCTTTCGTCATCATGTTAAAGATGAAAAATATAGTTCTACATACGATGATGGTAGATACCGGCTGCAGCATCGAACTAATTTTCCAGAGCACAATCGACCAAATGGGATTAGCAGGCAAGGTTAAACCGAGTGACATCAATGTCTCTGGATTCAACGGCTCTATGGAAGAGCGTGTGGGGAAAATCACACTTCCCATCACAGCCGGGCCAATCACACTTGATGTAGTTTTTTACGTCATCAAGGCCAAATCCTGTTACCTGGGCATCATGGGACGACCATGGTTGCATAACATGAAAGCTATTCCCTCCACATATCATCAGGTATTACGATTCGATTGGAAAGGAGGGATCTACGAAATCAAAAGAAGCCAGAAATTGGCTCGAGCTTGCGATAATACTATTTCCACTGAAACTAAGCTAGCTACAACAACTCCTGCATAGAAATTACAACAGTCAATTTCAGCAGAACCTCAGTTGTCAAGCGTCGAACCAACAGAGTACGTCGAGATCAGTGGCACGCACAGAGGAACTCACATTGGAACTCTCTTAAGCACTGAGGAACGCTCGAATCTCATACAATTCCTCATAGAGAACAGTGACGTCTTTGCGTAGACATTTCATGAAATGCCACGGATCGATCCAGCTATTGCATGCCACAAGCTAGTGTTAAAAGATAAAGCAGAACCGGTCAAACAAAAGCAACGGACTCTAGCACCAAAACTGCGAGGCAAAGTGAATAAGGAGATCGACAAATTGATTGAGGTCGATTTTACCCGGACTAGATCTCGGAAATATTTGCAGTCCCAATGAAGAATGGCAAAATCAGAGTCTGTGTTGATTTCACGGATCTCAACAAACACACTCCGAAAGATAGCTTTCCACTTCCAATCATTAATCATTTGCTCGATTCTACAACAGGGCACAGACTCCTCTTAATGATGAACGCTGCATCAGGATATAATCAGATATCACTTCCTCCTGAAGATCAAGACAAGACTGCGTTTATCACTGAACAAGGTCTATATTGCTATAAAGTCATGCCTTTCAGCCTAAAAAACGCCGGCGCTACCTATCAAAGATTGATGACACAAATGTTCACCATCTCGGTAAAACAATGGAGGTCAACATTGACGATATGCTCTGCAAAAGTCTCAAGAAAGAGGACCATCTTACAGACTTACGAACAACTTTCGAGATTTTGCAATCTTACAAGATGCGTTTAAATCCTGATAAATGCCAGTTCAAAGTGCAATCCAAAAAAATTATAGGACATCCAATCAGCAAAAGAGGGATTGAAGCTGATCCATCACGCATACGAGCTATCTTGGCAATGCCTTCACCAAAGACAAAGAAGGACGTTCAGAAGCTAGCCGGGAAGATTGCAGTACTGAACAGATTTGTATCCAAGTCTTTAGACAGATGTCGACCTTTATTCGATTTGTTAAAATAGGGTATATCACGAGGAAAATTAAAAAAAGATCCAGAGATCGAATGGACAGACAAATGAGAAACGGCTTTCCTCGAGCTCAAAAGTTATTTGGGCAAACCACCAGTTATGAGCACACCAGCAGATGGAGAAGAGCTTACAGTATACCTAGCTGTCACAGATACATCTCTCAGCTCCGTTCTTCTCTGAATCAAAGAAAAGACTGAGAAACTAGTCTATTTTCTCAGCAAGACTCTGACTCTCGCTGAAACGAGATACACCAAGATCGAAAAGCTTCTTCTAGTTCTCGTCTATACATCACAAAAATTGAAACAGTATTTCCAAGCTCATACTATTCGTATTTTGACGAACTATCCACTCCACGAAATCTTATCCAAGCTCGAAAAATCTCGACGTATTCAACAATGGTCAGTAACACTTGGGGAGCACGATATACATTTCGAACATGTCATTCCGAAAAAGGTCAAGCTGTAGTAGATTTTATAGCAGACTTTTCAGTAGAGGATCTTGATTGGGAAGAAGATTTTATTGGTCAAAAAGATGAATCGCTCACGGACCAGCCAAAAGATAAATCAGATTGAGTAACAAAGAAAGGTTGGCGACTTTTGAGCGACGGCTCCGTCGGACTAGCCGGATCAGGAATTGGAATTCTCCTTATTACTCCTTCCAATGATCGGCTCAAAAAATCCATTCGCCTCAATTTTGAAGCATACAATAATGAGGCAGAATATAAGGCATTAATTCATGGCTTGGACATGGCACTCACACTGGGTGTAGCAGAGCTCTCTGTCTACACAGATTCGTTACTAATCGTCAACCATTACACAGGCGTATATCAAACCAATGAGAGAATGGTCGACTATGCTGCTGCAGTGGTCGAATGAATGAACAAATTTCAGACAATTTCATTGGAGCATTTCCCAAGGGGGGGGGGGAATAGACATTCAGATGCACTCGCTTACCTTGCTGGAGTCCTTTGGTCAGAAGCTCGTTACTAAAAAATCGACGTCATTTCTAACCCCAGCATTAACGTTATCGTGTCCAACACCTTTAATACTGGGGAAGCGAGGAGATCGAAGATGATTGGAGACAGCCTTTCATTACATATATTGGACTTCAAAATAAATTCGACGATACACTTCCTGAGGATCCGACAGAGCGGCGGAGATTAATTGACAATGCTCGAAGATAGATTGTTCAGGACAATCTCCTATACAAAATTTTGGTCACTGGTCCATACCTCCTTTGTCTATCTGACAAAGAAGCACAACAATTCTTGCACGATCTACACGAAGGCACATGTGGATCCCATGCAGCAGGACGATCTCTTGCAAGCAGAGCTTTAACTCAAGAAATGTTTTGGCCTAAGATGAAGGCACAAGCAATCGAATATACTCGTAAGTGTAATGCTTGTCAGCGGCATGGACCTAAAATACGAGCTCCAGCACTCAAAGTACACTCGAGCCAAGTTACTTGGCCATTCAGACGATGGGCTCTCGATCTCGTAGGAGCATTTCCTACAGCACCAGGAAAACGAAAACATTTGTTGGTCGCTACAGATTACTTCACTAAATGGGTAGAAGCAGTCCCGCTGTGTCGAACCCGAGAAGACGAAGTCATCAGATTTATCTGGGAGAACATTATTATCCGATTCGGCAGACCACACTTCATTAAAATTGATAATGGACCACAGTTCGTTGGCTCCAAAATTGTTGCATTCCTCAATGAGCACAACATCATTCATTCCCCATCCAATCTTTATTATCCACAAGGAAACAGACAAGCTGATATTACTAATCAAACTATTGTGGATGGCATCAAGAAGCGTTTAGACGACAAAAAGGGGAACTGGGTGAACGAGTTACCACATGTACTTTAGGCCTACCGAACAACTCCCAGAACAGCAACAGACTGTACTCCATTTTTACTGGCCTACGGGACTGAAGCCATCATTCCCACTCAATATCATCATCCAATACGTGATCACGAGATGACAGATGAAGAAAACGAATTTCAGATCGCATGCAATCTGAATTTGATCGAAGAAATACGTGACAAAGCCATTGTTAATCTGGGAAGATATCATCTTGCTTTATCTCGATCCTATAACAAACACGTTCAATGCAGAAAATTCAAAGATAAAGACCTCGCTCTCAGAGAAATCCTACAACATCGCAAAGTACCTAATGCTGGGAAGCTAGCAGACAATTGGGAAGGTCCATTTATCGTAACTGGCACAAGTAGTTTAGGATCCTACGATCTCAGTACATATGAAGGTGTGCCTATACCTAATCTGTGGAATACCCGTCGATTGAAGTTGTATCGAAGATAAACATGTTGTAATATCTGATATTATTCAATAAAGTAATTTTTCATTATCATCTTACAAGTCTCCTCAATTCAAGCATTTCTACCTATCTCTATCTATACCGAAAACTTACTACAACATAACTATTCAAATATACACGCTCTCCGAGGGTCGCTTATTGAGTCAATTAATTTGATCTGGCAGAGACGCACTATACAATTATTCAATATTCAAGATATCTCATGACAGTCGCTTATTGATACGCTCAATTCGACTTGTGACTGAGGCCTACAACATAGTTATTCAAACAAACATGCTCTCTGAGGGTCGGTTATTGAGTCAATCAATTCGATCTGGCAGAGATGCACTATACAGCTATTCAATATTCAGGATATCTCATGACAGTCGCTTATTGATACACTCAATTTGACCTGTGACTGAGAATTATAACATAACTATTCAACTATACACGTTCTCCGAGGGTCGCTTATTGAGTCAATCAATTTGATCTGGCAGATACATACTATACAGCTATTCAATATTCAAGATATCTCATTACGGTCGCTTATTGATAATCTCAATTTGACCTGTGACTGAGACCTACAACATAGCTATTCAAATATACACGCTTTCCGAGGGTCGCTTATTGAGTCAATCAATTCGATCTGGCAGAGATGCATTATACAACTATTTAATATTCAAGACATCTCATTACAGTCGCTTATTGATATGCTCAATTCGACCAGTAACTGGGACCTGCAACATAACTCTTCCAGTATACGTACTCTCTAGAGGGTCGCTTATTGAGTCAATCAATTCGACCTGGCTGAGATACGCTATACAGCTATTTAACATTCAATGCATCTTTTTATAGTTGTTTATTGACTTGTTCAATTCGACCTCTACAAAAGAGAATATAACATCGCTGCTATCATATATTTTTACATGGTCGTTTATTGGTTCACCCAATTCGACCCTACATAGAGATAACAAAACAAAAACTTTTCTTTACTCAGCGTTTGACATTGTTTTTTCTAGAGCAAAGACATATTTATACTCTGTCTGATTACAATTAACTACTCTTCACGCTTCGGGCGTACAACATTCGAACTTTCCCCAGGACCAGACGAAGGAAAGGCAGGGAAAGGTATAGCCGGATCTACTACATTTGAAGATGCATTCAGCAGTTCCATAACTTTCGGCATCAGATTATCTATATAAGATAACCGCGCTAGCTGCATATCATACTCCATACCGTATTCAGTTGAAGCAACCAAGATCGAATCACGCTCTTGTTGCAATTTCTTTATATGCAACATAGCCATAGTGCGCAATGTAACATTATCCGCAGTCAACAACATAGCTTCACAAAGCTCGGTCTTCACCTTATTTATCTCGTCGTCAAGATCCTTGCATCGATCTGCCAGAAACTTTTTCCCCTGCAATAACGAATCCCTATATTGCTTCGTAATCTGCGCATTACGCTCCATCTCCTGCTTCAGACGTTACAACTTCTCACACAACCCCTAAAAATACTCGTTACCGCCTTCAGCTACATCCATCAACCTTTGCAACTCATTACACTTCAGATCAGGCTCCTCATAAACCACATTACCATCCAGACACTTTATTTCCAAGGCTTACTTTTCCCACTCTAGATCGGCGATCCGTGTGTGACACTGATTGATGGTTATGTTCAGCTCCTGATCTCTCATTGTACATGCTTCTGGCACGGTCAATTTTTCTCTGACAAGAATCTCGAACCTCACGCAAATCCCAGCCCAGCTTTTTCAGACGATCTCGCATATTACAATGTTCAGCATCTTGCTTCTCTAACAGATTAGCATTATCTGTAATTGCCGATTTGTAATACAACAAATCAGTCTTCTATTTTTCAATTGTACTTGACAAATCCAGCACTTTTTGGTTTGCAGTCATGGTTTCCAACTTTTTCTTCCTTAAAGAACCTTTCCACAGTTCGGCTTCATTTTTAGCAGTCAATATCTCTGCATCCTTACATGACAACTCTTCAGTCACAGCATTTAGCCGACTCTGTAGCTCTAACATATCAGCCTCCAGCTTTGAGTTCAACAAGGTCGTATTTTCAACCGCCAACGGATACTACTACAATTCTGTAGTCAATTCATTATTTGATCCGGATAAAGCAGACAGTTTGTTCTGTTCATTGACCTCAACCTAGAAGAACAGATTGCAAATGACATATATCTACCAACAGATATTCATGCAAGCAAGACATATCATTTAAGCAACATTTATTAAGATATGATGTTATTTCTACAAACACAGATCAACTACATTATGCAAAGCACAATTATATGCTAAAGTTCAGTTGCCTTATGGTGGAACCCTACTATTAGTCACATCTAGTTGCAGAGGTTCATCAAAGATTATGACTTCTTGATGGAGAGTCTTATGCCGTTTGTGAGGTAACAGATCTTCAACCTCCTCCTCCTTGGACTTTTCAGCTCGCGGTGTCGAGGTTGAAGCTCCCCCACCCTTTTTACCTTTTGCAAACCACATCTTTTCAACCTTATCATTCTCTACTTCAACATCTTTACCACAGCTCGAGATATAGTGTATAAATTCATTCTCTACTCTCGCGAGCTTGCCCCCATAAAACTTGATCACATCGGGCATCTGACGTTCGTGATCTGCTTTACCAGAGCGTTTTACCCGCTTTGGATTAAGATACCTCTTTAAACGCGATGGGGACATTTGCAGACGTCTCTGCATATCTAGTAAACGCACTTCTAACAACTTCACTCTCTTCTCCGAACTCTGCAATAACTTATTACACTCCACCTTTTCCCTCTCCAGACATGCATTATGATCCTTAGATCGCTCCAGTTCGTCATAAGCATGCCTCAGATCATTTTCTCATTGTACCTGGACCCTTCTATCTTTCTTCTTTATATTGAAGAAAAGGATCCTCATCATTCTTCGCCCCTACAAAAGTTAAGTTCATCAGGCAATGGACCTACACCACCCCATATGATGGATACACCAGCCCGAGCTGAACATCTTTTCGCCTCTATACTATGACGATTATGCGCTTCTTGCGCTAAAAATTTCACCCGAGCTGGATCTGGCACTATACCTCTCTCAGTTAACAGTTTTAAATAGGTATTCTTCAAGCCCCGCTCACTATCAACTTCGACCTCAAAGTAAAGCGTCAAATACATTAACACCCTCTGACACTTCAACTTATCACTCTCATCTTCGAACTGCTTATCCCTAAGGGATTCTCGGAATAAGACAAAATTATCGCTCTCATTCCGCAAAACCTCATCCCTCTCAATTTTTATCTTCCCATATCTACATTGAAGCTTGAATAACTCCTTAAAGGTGTTATTAAAATTAGACTTATGAAGACGTCTCTCATATTCAAGTTTATTGTGTACCTGTTGAGTACGATTGATGGAATCCCTTGCTCGACTCAAGGCCTTCTCCATCTCACTCACTTTTCACCTCAAACGAACTACCTCCTACATGCAAATTATACATTCACCATCAAAATAACATATATTAACAGCAACAGCAAAAAATTCAAGTCTCAGAAAAAATAGTTTTATCACCAATACAAAGGACAAATTCGACCAGACAAGTCTCAGAACTATGTTACAACTACATAATCAAGAATTAGCTCCTGCTAACTCCTTGGTGGTATCATCAGCTACTAGAGGAGCCAGGGTCTGCTCAGAAGGTCGATCAGCCGCTGGAGAGACATCCTCCTTTGGAAAAATTATCTAACCATACTTCCCAGCAATAGCAAGATTGACATCATCTTTCCTCAACCCCCAGAAGTAAAATGCCTGAATCAGACTATTTCAAGTAGCCACCACACTGTCGAGAGATTTTTTACCATCAGCTTTGAGCTCTTCTTTCAATACAGCACTCTTTGTCTCGAACTGCTTCTTCTGCAAAGCTTTCTCATTCTCCAGCTGCTCCAACCATAAAGTCTTTGCCTTCTGCAACTGCTCACATAGCGCAGTTCCCTCCTTCAACTGTTCAGTCAATGATGCTTTTCAGCGTCATACTCGGCACACTCCGCAGCAACTACCTTCAACACTTCCACGGCCGATCGCCAAGCAACAGAAAGCTACACCACAAATACAACAAAGCAGTATTACAGATCGGATCATTACTTAAATAGATGCAATCATCACGCATACCTGTGATATATTGGATTGAATTTTAGTAGCTAGGCGTATTGGATCACGCTTCGCCAACTCTAGCGCCTCCTGCTCCACCGCTTTGAGATTGACCCCCTTTGAAAAAGCTCGGCTATCTTTCCCGGACACTTGTTTCTGCTTCTTCAGAGGAGGCGGCACATTTACAGCAACATCTACCACCTCAGTCTCCACCTGCGTCGTCTGCACAAGAGTTGTTTGCTCAGAAAGGGGTAACGACCCTTTTCCTCAAGGTCCTCGATTTTGGATACTCAAAGTACCCGCAGCACAGACAGGAATTTTTGTAATGTCATCAAAAGTAAAACCAGAAGTAGCCATAACTTGATTTTGATGAGCTCGCTGCACTTTTCCAACTATAGAGTTCAGCCTCTTATCTCTGCGGATACCTAGTTCTCCAAGAACTTTGTTCAATTCGTTTTCTTCTCGACTAACGACGTCGAACAGACTCGACGTATCAGCAACACCTTTGGGATTAGGCTCTGCCAAATCAACAACAAACTATGTTAGCAACTCGCAACAAGTTAAAAGACGAACTACAGGCAAAATGAAGACACTTACTCTCGTTAAAATTCTTATATATCAGCTCGAGCACCGGTTCCTCAAGCACTTGCATACAATTACCCCTCACTAAACAAGTATTCGCTCTTTCGATCTTTCATATATTTAAACTTACAATATTTCAAGACATCGTCCGCAACGAACTGTCTCGCAATACCACCATCTCTCCATCTCTTGTTAAGGGCTTCCCAGACCCTCATCATCTCAAAGACATTACCATTTAATTGGCCAGGACAGCTCTTCAGGGCATTCATTACCCCCTTTTGGAAAAAGGTTAGGGGAATGCTCAACCCATATACGACCTGGTTCAGGTAACAAAAGAATCTTTCCTTTACGACCTCTGCACCAGTTCCATTGTAATAAGAGATATTTATATCATCTCATATACCCATATATCTCTTCCACTGATCCAGGGAAGGCACCTGATAATGCTCTATCTTACCACCTGGTCCCACCAGAGCCTTAAACCACAACCCTGCATTTATCACATAATGCCCCCATTTTCCATTTAAACCTTTTTTATACAATAAAAATTTCTTCGCTACGTCTACATTCTCGGGATTCCTAAAAAATTGCCCAGTCTCAATCCCCACATGCAATCCCTCATTCTCCCCAGAATGAACAGCCGGCATATCAATAGTAATGGTACCACTCACCTCTACATCATCTATAGTCCAACCAGACGACGATAATTCCTCACTGGAGGATACAACCATTTTACTACTGGGTTTTGAATTTTTGGAACGCATCTACCACATATAGGAAAAGTATGTTCATAGTTTATAATCAAACAAGCCTCCTCCATCAGCCTTACCCAACAAATTATTCAAAATATCAAGGAATTCAGTCATGCAACTACAATATACCATGACAATCAATAAACACACTTTTCACAAGCAGCAGAAAAATAGGAAACAGAGTTACTAACTTGTACTAGAAGGGCAGCAGTTGTTGATTCTAGTCACCAATTTTACTTCAGACGGCAAAACTTTGGTTGTTGTATCAAGATCACAGTATAACGGTGGACTACGATTGAAATTTGAAGACTTTTTCTCTTTAGAAATACTTCTCTCTCTCTGCAACTGAATGTGGTCTATGGGAGAGAGAAAGACTAGTTTTTATAATGTCCCTCAATTTCTGAAACGGCGGCTCTTTGGGACTCACGTCAGCATCATTTCTCTCTTCAGGCACGTCTATTCGTTTGCCCTCATCATGATTTCTAGAGTAACATGCTCAGTTATCCCATCTGTCTCTCTTTTCTGTTATTATTAAATTCAAGGACTCACTGCCCAAGAAGATTAATACAAATCGTATAGCACGATTACTTACGTACAACAACAACCTTTACGGCTACACGACCCTGCTATACTATCTATAGCATGATTTCCAATTCAAAACCCTAGTACAGCTATTTAGAGTTGTCACTTACCTTATTTCGGATCTGACAAAAGCAGAAAATCAGCAACAAATCCTGCTACAATTATATTTCACTCAACCTTTATCACAGATACAGAAAGTGATGACAAGACGACCTCAATAAAAACAAATTATTTTATTATGGTCACTCATCCGACCTTATATATAATTACAGACGGATGGTTCTCTTCACCACATGGACTTCTCTTCACCACATGGACTGATTTCCCCACCAACAGCTCTGTCATCCTATTTAGTAAGCTTATCCAGCACCATTTCTCGAACTGCTGCCTCACATAGCTCTACATCTAACATAAGTTCGAAAAATACACTACATCAGAAGCTGAGACTAAGTTCCACACCATGATCACAAGTGTTCAAGATGACTATGATGATACTCTCACAACAAAAACTTATATAGAGAACAAAAAATATTATGCATTTATCCTCTCCACAGACATGACAACCATATATCTCAACAAGGCAACAAATATATAGCACGATCTACACAGTTCAAATATACTTCATCCAACTCAGTAACAAATCGATCTACATATTTTTGACCTATGTCATCTTTGACTAGTTCAATAATTGTTCTACGGTGTACTACAGCAGTTCATTCAAGCAGTTTCAAATACTTACAAGACAAGATAATAAAGTTTGAATTTATTATTCAAGACAAATAATTTACAAGGACGAATACTTCAGTCAGTTCGAAAATCAAGATTACAAGTTCTACAGACAACTATTTCTTTTACAAAGAATAGCCTACTTTACAAATGACAGTGCAACACTTGAGCAGAAACAATGGCAAGCCCGGCAGAAGAACTTAAATCCCAAGAAGAGGAACTGGAATACATCAACTTCCCCAAACGACGAAAGTCAAAGTTAATCCTACCACTCCTCCGTAACTTCCACCACCTCCGCAGTTAGTGAAGACAAAGGACCACCTCCACCATTACAATACCCAATCTTTAGCGGGTATCGGCAATACTTCACAGACGACACCCCATCCTTCTCATCATCTGCCGCCACCGCATCCTCTGCAAGCATCCGCAGACAGGCCCGACGGTGAGCCGCAAACAAGACCACATAGTGGAATCGCTAAATTTGATGATAATCATTCTCTGCCTCCTCTACTTTTTCCCACGATATCCCATAAAAAGTTGGATGAACAGGGATAGGAGTTGGCAGAGACAAACATTGGTTCCCAAAATAATGATTTTGAAGAATCATCATGTTCTGAACTCTAGCTTCATATGCTTGGCGTCGAGTAGTCACCATCACTACTACTTATACAAATTTGGACGACTGACAGAGTAAACCAGGATGAACAGTGATATCAACTGTTCACCATGTTTTATAGCAGCAACATTTAAATGCATACCACAACTTCCAATACATTCTTTATCACAAGCACACATCTCAAGCAGAATTTTTAGGAGACCCAACAGTCAAAGGAATTATTCCAGATAACTGGGAGCCATCAATGTAGTATTTAATACCAAACGACTGAACTTTTCAACCAACACCACTCGCTACACACGTTTCTCCTAAGAGGGGGCAGTTGTGACGGCTTATTTCCAATCCTCGTACTGAATACAATATGCGAGCTCACATAGTTCAAGAAAGCATACTGACAACAAATCAAAGATCAAAGACAAGAAGATCGTAATACAGACTTCCTTATCTGTAGTTCAAAGATATTGAAGCAGCTTGTAACTTTGCACTGCAGAAGATACTCCTCCACTTATCGACAGATCGTATACATACGAACATCACAAGAGATCGTATCTTCTCCAACGGTCTGAAGTTACAGCTAAGAGTATTAATAGATCTGTTACAGATCAACAAGTATCAAGACGTTACAAAAGACCTCATAAAGACTCATCAAATACGGACGACCAAAATGTACGTCATCAATGTAACCAACGGTCATATTACAAGACCTATAAAAAGAGACCTGGAGATCAGAATCCAGGACGGCTATTATCACCTACAGAACTCTTAGAGAAACTCATCCCTACCAAAACTCTGATATTCAATCTCTTTCTCTTTGTAATAGCTAGCATCTATATAAACACCATTCTTTCAAACTCTGATATTCAATGTTTTTAACCCATTCAAAGGTTTTTCACGCTAAAACTTGCATTAATTGCTTCCAGTTCCTAGCTAATATTCCATATTTCAAGGGTGTAAGGCACTATCTTCGTCCAATACGAAAATAGGCTATTACAATACCCACTATGTTTGAACATTTCTTACAAAAGAACACATTATATCCATCAATACCAAGGGATCTATCCCCCTCATTGAATATCATCTCTCTAATTTCATCAGGAGACCAGTGTGTAATTTGTTACTATGGGAAAGAAAATATTGGAACTAGCAGTAATCAAGAGGCTGTTAGTGTGCAGAGAGGGCTGGAGATAGTAACTAAGTGTGGTTTAACAAGGTTACTTTTTACTATTGGGTCTAAAGAGTTGCAGAAGCATATGAAGAATGCAAATGAAGCCAATTGGGACTCATACTGGACCATATCACCAACAATTCAGAGTGCCAACAGGAAGAGTTTAAAATTATTCATGAAACTAAAGAACGTAATAAGACAGCAATTTTATTATCTACTTATCAAATTGACCCTGATGAGAGTATCATGTCACCTAGCTCCTTACCCTCTAATCTTAGGTATGTCATAGAGGAGGATACTAGAGGAACTAGATACAAGCATTTGTTAATATATTTGTTGTTAGTTATTATACCCGGTCCAAGGGGTCTTGCCTTACGCCCTGCTTGCATTAGCAAAATATATATATATATATATATATATATATATATTTTAGCTTCACTTTAATACCTACCAAGGTACTCTTTGATATATTCCCAGAGCTCATCTTTTTCTCTGGCACTATTAAAAGCATAGATGCAAGAAAACAGGAAAACTTTTCTTTGATGATTTCTTAGTTATCATAACAATTTTAACTTGTGGAGATTTTGATATGAGTTGTACCTCTAGAATTTTTTAATCCTATAGTAGTAAAATTTTCCCATTTGTTGCCCTTTCATAATTGTCAATCTCTTCCAATTAGCTGCAACTGACTTGTGGCTACTATCCATTTTATCCTCTTTGACTTTGTTTTCAATAAGCCCTACCACAGAAAATCTATTGAGCTTGATACTATTTCATATCTTTTTGCATTTGGGGTCTCTTTGGGCCCCTTACATTCCATACATTACAAGTATCTTCATTTGGATGGTTTGTGCAGTCCTTGAACTTTCTTGCTTTGCCTCGGTCTTTTCTCAGAAGATTTTTGTTTTCTTTTTATTGACCTTCTTTAATGAATTGACATATTTTCTTGTTCTTTGCTTTTAGGAGATCCCACATGAGTGGTGTGAGTAACCTCTTCATTCCACTGCTAGTCTTTCCCTCACTCTGTGTGTAAATTTTTTTACTGTGACTAGGTGTCCTATTTTTGCAATATCAAGTTAACTGTAGATTCTTCCTTCTGTTCATAGGGCTCCTTATTTCTCCCTCTCTTCTTCCTATTCACAGTCGACCATTCATTTTCCTTAATCTCGTCCAACTGTGTTGCCTTCACTTTTTCAATAGCATCAACTCCCTTCTCTGGGGTATTAGGCAAAGTTTCAAACTTATTTTCATTTTTTCCTTTCCTCATCTAATTTGTTATCAAGTTTCTATATCTTTTTTCCTTCATACTTGGGCAATTTTCTCTGGGGATTGTTCCTTCCCTAGGTTGTGGGGACACTTATTTGGATAATGGCCAAAGGAATTACACTCTTCACATTTTGCAGGTTTCCCTTTCTGGCTCGAGCCTTTTCCAAACCACGATTCTTAGTTTCCTTGGGGCGTCTGGGATGATAAACAATTACAGTGGATACCTCACACATTTCATTAGTGTAAATCCTGTTTGCTTTAAGTTATTAGTTTCAAACAAATGTTGATACTTTGCATGACTAGTTTTACAGATTCTCAAGTCTTCCACACGAGATGAATCGCAAATACCAGGTTATCTTACTTCTGCCATTTTCAAAATTTATTGCTTGACAAGAAGTTTTTGGAATCAAACCACAGGTACTCCTATTTTTTTACCCCTCGCATTTACCCTTCTCACTATATTGATTCGGAAGTCCAACTTTCGCTTGCATAATTATTCTTTATCTTCGGCCTCGCACAATACCCAAAAGAAAAAAAAATTCTTCAACCAAGATGCAGTTGCGGGGAGGCAATTCCAAAGGAGTTGGAATAACTTCAACCTCTAAAGCTAGTGTTTTAAGATGAAAACTAGGATTTGATTTATCGACCTTACTTTTGGAACCCTTTGTGAAACATCTAATTTTGGAGTTTGTTTTCATTTAGTGTCTAGAGTAGGCGTCAGTATTATCTCGTGGTTATCCGGCGTCAGTGAATGCACGTGGAGCGATTACATCTAGGCTGACTGACTCTGAACAAGTAAGTGGGTTTCTAACTCTTTGTTCTAAAAAGTCAAGCCTAAGTATGAAAAAGTAATAAGAATGTCTCAAAGAAAACTGAAGTTTTATTCGAATAACTTTTAATGTTGTTCGAATACTTTGCAACAGATAGAATTGTATTCGAATAGAATTACTTCTGTTCAAATAACTTACAATAATTGCATTTATATTCGAATAAATTGATTGTTGTTCGAATAACTTTCAACAGTTTCATCTCTGTTTGAATAGAGTAACTGTTGTTCGAATAACTTTTATCAGATAGATTCTTGTTCGAATAACTTTTAACAGTTATATCCCTGTTCGAATAGAGTAACTGTTGTTCGAATAACTTTTATCAGATAGATTCATGTTCGAATAGATTGATTTCTATTCGAACAGAGCCCGTGTTTTCTATTTTTTTACTTAAGACATACTTACCTTTTTTAAACACTCACTTCATGAAAAAAACCTATTTTTGAGGGCTTGATTTTTAGAGTGAAGAGAGATCATCTTTGAGAGATTCAAGAAAGAATCAAATCACTCAACTTTTGAATCAATCTATTGATCAAGAAACCTTAGCCATGCATTGAAGAACTAAATTGAAGAACTTGAGCAATTCAAGATTAGGAGCTTTGACGTGAGATTGGAGCGAGGCATTGCGAGAACGCGAAATTGATTGGAAGAAGATTCATTCGAAGAGAGATAACCATGGGAAGAGCTTATCGAGTTTGTAAGTGATTAAATTATTGAAACTCTTTTTCAATAGTGGATTGTTTAGCTATCGGGTGCTTCGATAGCGACCTGTGGGTTTTTCTCCAGAGAAAGGTTTCCCACAGGGTTAAAAATCTTTGTTTTGTCTTTAATTTTCATTGTTTGCTTGACATTAGATAATCGTATCGACTTGAACTAGGTTAAGCCTTGACCATTAATTCAGAGGTTTTAGGATCTTTCGATTTAAAACTAAAACAATCGAAATCGGTTAGTCTCAGGCGACTAGTTATTTCAATTGCTACACAATTTTTGGCCTTCGCTATTCATAACCATATTTGTATCCACTTGTAGCCCTTTGTGCCTGAAAATAAGCCTTTCGTTTTTCTATCAAAATCCTTTATTCATGTACCCGTTTGTTCTGAGACTTTTCAGTGAAAAAAATATATAAAAGGGGGGCTAGAAAAGCTGAAAAATAGAATAGATTGTATTCCCCATATCTTTAAAAGTAGGAAAAAAAACAAAACAAAAAAATAACAAAAAACAAAAAAGGGCAAAAAATAGAGGAAGAAGTGTTCTGATATATATCTACTCAATAAGAAAAAGAATGACAGAAGTTGAATTTGGTTTCAGGTGAGAAGGGAAGTTAGTGTAACTGTAGTCTCAGAATGCTAGCAAAACACCTACTCCGTCATATGCCTACCCGTGTCTACATTATAACATTTTTAAGACCTGTTTGATCTTGAGTTTAGCACGGTCTGTTTAGTAGAGATGAGAGATATGGAGTCTATATTAATTAACTTGACACCATTAATGACAATTGATTTCCTGTCCATGAGATCTTCCAGCTCACAGTGCGTTCTGACAAAATATGAGTCTTTCTTTGCATATTATTCATATTCATATTTTACATAAAGTGTTAGCTAGTCAATTCTCAATGCTTTCGAGTGACCACCGATGAGAGGCCTGAGTTGAAACCACTTTCCTTATAGTATTTTATTTCTGAATGTTGGGTCTATTGAATCCATTGTACTATTTTACGTTAACTGCACACACACACACTCTGAGTAAATACTTATTCTGTCTGGATTTTCTATAGAATGATTTCCTATCTGATATTCATATATCCTGTGATTAGTCTCTGATCTAGCGTAGACAGGAGGAGTATTGCTTACATAATGTTTATTTCTTTGATTTTTTCTCTGTTTTGTAGCGTTTCGTTTTATTTTATCAGTGCAAATGTTTATTCGAATACAACTTTTGTTGTTCGAATATTTTCCAGCAGATTCTTGATTATTCGAATACAACTTTTGTTGTTCGAATATTTTTCAATAGGTACTTGTTTATTCGAATACAACCTTTGTTGTTCGAATATTTTTCAGCAGATACTTGTTTATTCGAATACAACTTTTGTTGTTCGAATACATTTAGCCGAATTTGTTTTTTTTTTAAATCAAATCTTTTCTTTTATTCTTTCTCTTCCACTTCTATTTGAGTAACTTTGGCACTCTCTCTCTCTCTTTCTCTTAAATACCTCCCTTCTTGTGATTGATTGCTCGAATTCCATCGTGCGTATTACCTAGCTTTTATTCTCGCGTTTGGGGTTTCTCACATCGAGCAATTTTCCTCGGAAACGTCACCTAGGGCTTGCATTGTTTTGGAATCCAAGGTTGGGATTTTGTTGTGTTTACATCAATCTACACTCTCTTATTCAAGTTTGGTGATCAATTGTGTCAATTTGTGCAATCTACACTCTCTTATTCAAGTTTGGTGATCAATTGTGTCAATTTGTGCTTTGGATTTGGTTTGTTGTTTCGAATTGCATTATCCTTGGATTTAGAGTTGATATTTCGCATTCTCCATGTTAATTGAAGTTGGAATTTTGAATTGGAGTAGGCATTACTAGAGGTATTTGATTGGTTAGTGATTGTTGGACTGCGGTGGTGAAGAATTGTCTGTGTGCTTGTTTATTGGGGTTCCCCAGCTTAACCGTGTGGGTTGAGTTTATGAAAATTGGTGATTTTCTTAGAGGTAGTGTGAGAAGATTGTTGGTGTTTGTGCATAATTTGGCTTACAGAGGATTATCTTTATTTTGTTTTGTCTGCTATGGTATGGATTAAACGCCCTCAGGAGATATCTCTTGTTCCCAACTCGAGGGAAATGGCAAAACAGGGACGGACGACTCGGGGTACTAGGACGGGTCCACCACACACTAACCCTCAAAGAGGAGGAGCTAGTGGAGCTGGGGAGTCTAGTACATGAGTTGATCTTCCTCATTGGTCTACCCCGAAATCAGGGTTTAAGTTTAGAGGATATCAGAAAGAGGTGACTCTAGATAGCGAGGAGTTGAGTGTGAACTATCCAGACGTCTCCTCGGTTTTTTGCTTTTTTTCCATACGTGGTTGGACTGGGATTATGGAACCTCAGCTGCCCTGTTACCCTCGGTTAGTGCGACTCTTTTTTGCTTCTTTACAGGTTGTGTAAGGTACGGGTATTATCAAGACATTCAGGGTGTCCATCGATGGGTCTGTTTTTCATATAAATTCCAATGATATTCGGAAAGCTTTTGGTCTCGGGAATTTTGACAATCCCGATGTGAATTATTTGGCATGGCCTCCGGTTCTTACTGAGTTTCCTCCTAAGGAGGAGATGGAGGAGGAGCTTTTGTTTGCTGGAAAGAAGAGTAATCCATATCTTCGGCGCAAAAACCTAGACCCAGCAATCTGCCTTTTCCATATGGTGGCTCATAGGAACATTCCCCAAAAGGGGAATAAGAATGTTCTGGTGGGCAATATGTTTTATCTCGTATATCTTTATGCTATGGGGCTCAGTGTTGACTTAGTCCTTATTATCATGCATGAGATGCTTACCACGGCAAACCCGGATCATCAGACACGGACTTTACCTTACAGCCGATTCATCTCTCAGCTTCTGACTGATAAGGGGTATGTTATTCGTCCAGATGAAGAGGTTGACGAGAAGAACGAGGTTATTAACGCTCGGTATTGGGAGAAGAGCAGAAAACACATGATTGTAGAGACGGAGTCTGAAACCGACAGGGATACAGAGGACTCGAAGTCTGAGACTGCATCTGCTAGACAAGCTGCGAGACCTTCTACTTCCCGGACTGCTACTACCTTTGTACCTGGTACTTCTCCATCTGCTCCTACTGGATTGGTTCCACATGACTTTGCCTCTATGTATACATTTATGGAGACTCGTTTTGCTAGCATGGACACTCAGATATAGACTCAGTTTTAGCTAGTCAGGGCGGACATCGGTCAAACTTTAGAATTCTGTGGATGGTTTGAGCAGTATAGTACGAGGCTCATCGAGTGGTCTGCCTACCGCAGATATAGATGAGGGGTGTTAGGTCATGTGTGACTTTGATTTTCACTTTTGCACTTTAGAGTGTTAGCTCTATGTTTTTTGTCTATTCAGTGACTATTTTTGCATCTGCTCTCTTTATTGCATGTCTATTCGATGTAGATGCTCTATTTAACTTTACTCTGTAGTAACAGTTTATTTTTGCATGGATAATCTATCATACTTTTGTTATATGATTGTACTATTCCATGATATTTACTTGTTCATAACTGCTATATACTCAGACATATCTTATATGGTGCTATTTTTTTCTCTTTTTTAACCATGTTTACCCTTTGTTCTTCTGTATCAAAACGGGGGAGAGATATTTCTGATAGGTAAGTCAGGTAAGTTCTTTTTTGTTCTCTGAATTCCTTATTTTGAATTTGAACGATTACGTAATATAGCTTGTTTAGTGTGTAGGGATTTCAGAGGCTAGTCTCTTAAGTATGGATGTTCTGAGAGTGAGTCAGTCCATCGAGTCTGTATTCTTTTAGTTATTATATCTAGTTCTAGTTTTACACAAAATAAAACAAAGGGGGAGATTGAAATATCCAATTTTGGAGTTTGTTTTTATTTAGTATCTAGAGTAGGCGTCAGTATTATCTCGTGGTTATCCGATGTCAGTAAATGCACGTGGAGCGACTATAGCTGGACTGACTGACTCTGAATAGGTAAGTGGATTTCTAACTCTTTGTTCTAAAAAGTCAAGCCTATTTTACAGAGTATGAAAAAGTAATAAGAATGTCTCCTTAAAGAAAATAGAAGTTTTATTCGAATAACTTTTAATGTTGTTCGAATACTTTGCAACAGATAGAATTGTATTCGAATAGAATTACTTCTGTTCGAATAACTTTCAACAGTTGCATTTATATTCGAATAAATTGATTGTTGTTCGAATAACTTTCAACATTTACATCTCTGTTCGAATAGAGTAACTGTTGTTCGAATAACTTTTATCAGATAGATTCTTGTTCGAATAGATTGATTTCTATTCGAACAGAGCCCATGTTTCCTATTTTTCTACTTAAGACATACTTACCTTTTTCAAACACTCACTTCTTGAAAAACCTATTTTTGAGGGCCTGATTTTTAGAGTAAAGAGAGATCCTCTTTGAGAGATTTAAGAGATAATCAAATCACTCAACTCTTGAATCAATCTATTGATCAAGAAACCTCAGCCATCTATTGAAGAACTAAATTGAAGAACTTGAGCGATTCAAGATTAGGAGCTTTGACGTGAGATTGGAGCGAGGCATTGCGAGAACGCGGAATTGATTATAAGAAGATTCATTGGAAAAGAGATAACCATGGGAAGAGCTTATCGAGTCTTTAAGTGATTAAATTATTGAAACTCTTTTTCAATCGTGGATTGTTTAGCTATCGGGTGATTTGATAGCGACCTGTGGGTTTTTCTCCAGTGAAAGGTTTCCCACAGGATTAAAAATCTTTGTTTTGTCTTTAATTTTCATTGCTTGCTTGACATTAGATAATCGTATCGATTTTAGGATCTTTTGATTTAAACCTAAAGCAATCGAAATTAGTTAGTCTCAGGCGACTAGTTATTTTACTTAGTACTTGAGTTCTTGTCCGCACACACTTCAAAACTGAATAGAAGTTACAAGAGTATTCTTTCTACAGAAATCAGTCTAGTATAATAACCTGAACACCGTATGACTACTAACTACTCGTATTCTTTACAAACTGACTGTTCAGCCTACCACACAAACATTATGGATTATGGGAAAGCAGATGATTGGAAAGGACTGATATCTAACTTTCAGCATATCATAAGCAAAATATACCTAGATTAGAGGGATTTAATGTTTACTTGCAGAAAAGCGACTAAGTGATATAGACGAGTAGGATACTTCGTTTTGGAGTGACCCCTAGCATATATATGGTATTCTTGCTGACTACTTAAAGTGAGAGTTAAGATATGATTCCCGACTTCCTCTTTTTTTGCAAATACAAGTAGGGGTTAAGGCAAGACCCCTTGGATCAGGTATAATAACTACCCAAAATAATATTTACAAATATCTGTATTTAGTTCTTTTAGCATCCTCCTTTATGATAGGCGTAGGATTAGAGGGTAAGGAGCTAGGTGGCATGATACTTTCCCCATGATCAATCTGATAAGTAGACAATAAAATTGCTGCCTGTTACATTTTTTGGTTTCATGAATAATTTTAAATTCTTCGAGAGTGAATCCCAATTGGCTTCACTTGCATCCTTCATATGCTTCTGCAACTCTTTAGACCCAGTAGGAAGAAGTAACCTTACTAAACCACACTGAGTTGCTATTTTCAGCCCTCTCTGCATACTAATAGCCTCTGGATAACTACCAGTTCTAATATTTCCTCTTCTATAGTAACATATTACACTTTGGCTTTGGTTATCTCTGATAATACCCTCATGTCTTCCTCCGTCTAAGTTGTTGTTGCCATAATAATTTAATTTAAAAGTCCCAATGTCAGGAGGCTTCCAAATGTACCATTCTGGCACCCCTAACATTTTACACAGAGTTAAAGCTCAACAAATTACATAATTGTCTATTTGTGGGGGGGTATCCTTTTAATAGGTCATGGGTCATCACGCCCATGACCTATGCGTACTCCTACATGCTAGTTTCTATTTTAGTTTTTTTTTTAGTTTTCTTTATTCACTATGTTATTTGGTTTTGAGATAATCCCTAATAAGGGGATATATCTTAGTAGTTTCCAATTTGGTGAGGGGAGTAGAAATATGAGGATACCTCTATATATAGGGGATTCTAGGGTTTGTGAAGGGTTGGTTGAGCTTGGGAGATCAAAGAAAAACCCTAGTTGGGTAGAGAACACTTAGAGAGAGAGCTTGTAGTTGAGATTTCAAGTTAATAAAGAGATTGTTCTTCATTGTGTGACTGGCTTATTACTTCCGCGTACGTAGTAGTTAACAACTTGGTACCATAGCTAGAACGATCTTGGCGGGAAATTTTTTTCGGCGAAGATGGGTAAAAAATCACCGAAGAAACCAATGAAACTTACGGAAGGAGAACGTTTGAAATCGGTAGACGAATCTACGGTATTTTTTATGGAATCCATGAAAGAGTTAACAGCCTCTAACAAGCTCATGACAAAATAAATTGAGGCGATGTTATTGGCGGTGATGGCAATTCCGGCGAAAGTATCGTTATCCGATATGGGAGTGACAATGTGCAAGGTAGTGATGGGAGTTCAACTAGAGGGAGAGGGAGAGGTCTACCAATGGGCGTCTTTATGCGCGATAGGAGAAACGTGGACATCAACCTCATGAATCCAACGCCATTGTGTGTAGTTGGGCACGGAACGGAAATGACTTTTCCCAAAAATCAAGTAGAGAGGGCCGATTCGGAAGGGGAAGAAACCCATCTTTACAACTCTTTTAAAGGTCTGAACGTTGATGTTGATAGCGTAGACAAGTTCGCAAATTCACAGGGTGTCGAGGGTTTCATCAATCCCCAATCACTCCGGCATACGCAGACGAACCCGAACGACAAGCCTGCAGTCAGCGAAGGGTTGGTAACACGACAAGGAAGGAGGGAGATGACCCCCGGTGATCGGAAATCAGGAGAAAGAGATCCCCATCGTCGCCGAAATTGGCGAAGGAGGCGATCCAGGGCTCAGAGAGAACCACGAAGTCGGGGAGAATGGCATGGTCGTGTCAGGCACGTGGTATGCCACGGGCATACCACAGCATGGGTCAAGTCATGGGTCAGGGTACGCCAGGCATGGGTTACGGTGTACAGGACTTTGGGCAGGGCATGCCACCGGGAGGCACACGTGTGCCACAACAGCCGTACGCGCCAATTGGGAACGTGGGTCACGTGGATACCTCCAATAAAGGGTCGCGGGCCCACAAAGCTGACATGGACCCCACACGTCCTCCACTTTTGCCCAGGTAGTCGCGAATCGGGGATGATCATAACCGATCTAAGGCGTACACATCAAGAATGGAGAACCCAAAGGCTCCAACAAGACCTACAACGGACATACTGACTAGGGTTGCGCCCATGCGGGCCCCAATCACTTTGGTGGTTCTTATCATTACTACAAGATGGGTACCACCTCTCACAGCTACAACAGGGGGACCCCAGGATTCGTTGGGTCCTTTCTTACCAGTTACGGCGACAGCACAAGGAGTTTCCACAACTAGGGACGTTGTTCCTTAGGTGTCAAGCAGAGACGTGGATATGATTTTTGGCGGTACTGACAGGAACAGTCTGAAGATTTGAGAGTTACATAATAGCATTCAGGACAAATGTCTGCAGGAGCACCTCCTAATGTGCCTCCACGACCACCACAACGACCAACTACTCCTCCCCAAGGAGCTCATTATTCGGTATAGGGTACTCCGCAAAGACAGTGGGCTAGCGGGAGCGAGTTTATCGCTAAAAATAGGTTGTGGGACAAATCTAAACAACGGGGCTATGGAGATAACTTTCCATGACCGGAGGAGCCGAAGTCGAGGAGTCTCTTCGACTAACCTCGGAACACGTCCTCGTACAGACAACTTCCAACATAATCAAGGGATTGGAGCCATTAGATTTGTGCAGTAGCAACAGTATGGCATACCAAGGCAATTCAAAGAGTCGAGTCGCGAAAGCCATTATTTATGCGTTTTAGAATTTAAACTCTGACGTTAAAATTAACGTGCCTTCGTTTTATGGGAAGTCTGATACAAATGGCTTTATAGATTGGCTGAACAGGATTGATAAAATGCTTGCATTCACCTCTTTGGTGTTGGGCTAATGGCTTGGGGCCACTTCTTGGAGAGAGGAGAGAGAGGTCACGAGTTCGAAACCTAACACCGAGGGGTCATCTACCAAGATTTATCTTGACTTAAAATGGAGCATGCAGCTTGTGGAGGTACCGTGGCGAGCCCCGGAAGACTAGTTAGGAGAATGGTGAAAAATGATGAACCCAACAAACTTTCAGATTCCAAAAAAAAAAAAAAGATGTTTGTATTCAAGAAGTGCAATGGACAGAGATCAATAACATTAGTAGAACCGAAACTGACAGGGTATGCCTTAAATTGGTGGGAGAGTAACGGGGAGAGATGATAGCTCGAATATACCGAGTACCTATGAGGAAAAGATTTTTGCCAAGCTACAAACCCTACGATAGGTTCAGAACCAGTCAATAGGTGATTATACCAGTGACTTTTATATGTTATCGTCACGTGTTGTTTGGTCAGAATTCGAGGTACAGAAGGTTAGTCGTTTTTGTTTGGGACTTACAAAACGAATTTAGGATGAGACGAATTTAGGATATTCTTCTTTTAATGCACCAGCTACCGTTACCACGGCCCCTACTGCGATAACCCCAGTTGTTGGGGCAAAGCAAGCAGAGACTATCAGCACAGTTATTTGTTACAATTGCAAGAAGACAAGACACATGAGGCGCGAGTGCCCTAACCCACGGAAGACCGTGACACTCATATTTCAACAGCTACATGATCACGTTGACGAGACTCATGAGCAACTATTGAGTTCAGAGTACGGTAACGCTGAGGTTACAACGGTCGATCTTCCTTCCCCTTGAATTCGTGGACGAATCCTTCAAGGGGGGAGAGAGAGAAAAAAAAAGTTGATAGGTCGTGGGTCATCACGCCCATGACCTAGGCACACTCCTACATGTTAGTTTCTATTTTAGTTTCTTTTAGTTTTCTTTATTTATTATGTTATTTTATTTGGAGATAAACCCTAATAAGGGGATATATCTTAGTAGTTTCCTATTTGGTAAAGGGAGTAGAAATAGGAGGATATCTCTATATATATGGGAGATCAAAGAAAAACCCTAGTTGGGTAGATAGAACTTAGAGAGAGAGGTTGTAGTAGAGATTTCAAGTTAATAAAGAGATTGTTCTTCAGTGTGTGGATTGGTTTATTGCTTCCCCGTATATAGTAGTTAACACCTTTACTTTAGTAATTGTGTAAGTGAGCCAGTGATGATGAGCTTAAAAGTGTAGTTAATATGGGCTGTCTCACCTCTGAACACAATGTCATTCCTAATCCTCCATACATGATGGACCATGACTGTCAGACATGTATCAAGAATCTTGTATTGTATGCCCTCCTTACTCCACCCAGTAAGCTCTTTAACCTCATCTTGTCAACTCCTAGGGGGTCTGTTGATGTTGCATCTCTCAAGTATCCATTGCCAAATCTGGTTTGCATACAAACACCCCATAAACAAGTGGTCGAAGTTTTCATTGCTAGATTTGCATATAGGACATAAAGAGATCTGGACTACCCTTCTTTGAATGAGAAAGCCTTGAGTATATAAACAGATCCTCGGAGCCTTCCACAAGATAAAACCTTGTCTAGGAACCACATGCATACCCCAACAAAGCTCATATCTCTTGCACACATGCCTAACTGAGCTCATTTTTCCGCAGTTGCAGCAACAGTGAACTTTTCTTTGCTGTTTGGAGTCCAAATAATTATGTTTTCCTTCATGGAGTTAGTTGATGTAGCAGGCAAGCCATTACAGGCATCATCGCCCAGTATTTGTCTGACATGCTGAGGGATGTTCCATGCACCATTAGAGATAAACTTGGAGGTTTTGACATTATAGGTCAAATAAGAGTCATACATGTGCTGAGCAGCAAATCTATTCAACAAGATGCCGCTGATGTGCCAAGGATCCTGCCAGAAAAGAGTGCACTCCCCATTCCCCAACAAATGTTTAGTAAATCCCACTGCCTCTTGCCTAGATTTCATAATCATTCTACAAGCCCATGAACAATTAAAGGGAATCTTCACAGTCTAAAAGCATTTGTCTCTCAATAAGTTGGCCTCAAACCATTCTGACCAGACCCCTTTATCTTTGGAAGCAATTCTAAAAGTTTGCTTAATAATTGCAGAGCTATTCTAAATTTTAAGCCTTCTCACATTAAGAACTCCTTTAGAGTAAGGTAAGCACACCTCACTCCATGACATTGGAGCTGCTTTGAATGCAGTATCATACCCTTGCCAAAGGAACTTCGCACATATACTTTCAATTCTCTTGTGCACAAAAGCAGGAAGCATAAATACATTAATCCAGTAAATATGACACTCGTCAAAAAAGACTTAATTAATTGTAACCCACCTGCAAATGGCAAAAACTTGTTAGACCACTTCTGTACTCTTGCATTGATCTTATCAATTAAAGGGTTGCAATCTTTGGAGCCCAATCTGGATGAGATAATGGGCAGCGCAAGGTATCTGAATGGCAAGACATCCTCATAAAACCCTAAAATTGAGCATGTCGTATCTTTAGTCTCCCCATCCAATCCAGAGAAAAAAATTGCAGACTAGTGTAATTAGCTTACAGACCAATAAGAGAAGAGAAAGTTTGTATTGAATTTTGTGCTGAGGTGGCAAATATGAGGTCCCCATGAAAGAATACGAGAAGATCATCAGCAAAAGCCAGATGAGTAAGCAGTGGTCTAGCACATCTGTAGTAAGGTATGAGGCTAGTATCTCTCACTTTAGATTCATGTTATCCATCACCATCACAAACAAGTAAGGAGAAATAGGTCCCCTTGTCGTAGCCCTCCTCTTGCCTTCAAAGAAACCCTCATGAGACCCATTCACTAAGATAAAGAGGGGTTTCTTTCCACGTTTTTCTGGAAGCTAAAATGAGTAATGTGGTTAAGAATGGGAAATGGCAAATACCTAATCACATTATTCCTACTATTTATGATATTTATGAGAGTTTGCCCCTTATCTCTAATACTCCTGCAGTTAAAAACAGAGTAGTTTGGGCTGCCTTAGGTAATGGAGTCTACACAGTGACCCCCACTTATAACAATCTTAGAGTTAAGAAACCAGTTGTTAGATGGAGTAAATTATGTTGGTGCCCCACAACAGTACCTACACAAGGATTCACCACTTGGCAAGTTCTCAAAGCCATCATATCTACTTAAGATGCAGGGCTAGAGACTTGGCCTGATTCATGGGTTTAAGGTTAGTAAAGAGGTGCCAGAGATTACTCACCTTCAATTTGCATATGACACTATTTTCTTTGTAGGACAGGATCTGATTAAGATCAGATGTCTTCGGTATGTGTTATTGAGTTTCCAGTTGGCTTCTGGTTTACGATTAAACTTGACAAAAAGTAAAATTATGAGAGTTAAAAATGGTAACGATATTAGGAACCTGGCTCTCACTCTAAGCTGCAGTACAAGGAATCTACCTACTACTTACCTTGGTATGCCTCTTGGAGCATCTTCTTGTTGTGTTGAGCTTTGGGATCTGGGTTATTGAACGCTTTAGTAAGAAGCTGACTTTGTAAAAAAGGAAGATGTTATCAAAGGGGGGTCGTCTTACACTTATCAAGAGTACTCTGTCAAGTCTGCCGGTTTATTATCTCTCCTTATTCCTTTTACCAACGTAGCTTCGAAGTTGGAGATGATTGTTAGAAACTTTCTTTGGGATGACACCGAAGAAATTCAAAAACTCCATTTATTGAGATGGGAAGCAGTTTGTATGGAAAAGAAGTTAGCAGTTTAGGGTTGAAATTCTTTACTGAGATGAATACGATGCTACTTGGAAAGTGGATTTGGAGATTTTGTAATGATAAGGATGGCTTATGGGCCGGGGTGATTAAAGCTAAGTTTAGGATTGGGCAAATTGAATGGCTCCCAAACAAGCCTACCATGTCATATGGCATAGGACTATGGAGGTCTATATTTAATACTTGGGATAAGGTTAAAGATGGCATCGACATTGATATTGGTAATGGGCAGAGGGTTAACTTTTGGTATGATGTCTGGTGTTATTCAAGACCTATGGCTATAATGTACCCTTCGATCTATGATGTTTGTGGTCTAAAGCTTAGGAAAGTGAATGAGTTCTACAAAATGGAGGGAGAGAAGGCGAGCTAGAACTTTCAGTTTCGTAGGAATCTGTTTGATAGGGAGCTAGAGGATCTTGGGCTTATGATTCTAAAAGTTTCCTCGGCTACGATTTGATTGAGGGAAGAGAAATGGAAATGAAAATGGAAATGGAAGTGGGTTGAGAATGAGATATTCACAGTAAAATTTATGTGTAGTCACTTGGTGGAAGCAAGAAGCACAAGAGGTGAGTATCGAGTTGTGGACTTCCCAAGACATTTGGTCTAGAAGAAAGATATACCATCCAAAGTTGTTGGAAGGTGGCTTGGGGGAGAACGACTAAAGGCCAACTAAGGCGTAGAGGTATGAATGTGGATCATTTGTGTTCTTTTTACGGTATTGCAGATGAGGTTATTGATCACCTCCTCATACATTGTCCGACCGTGATGGCAGTGTGGAATCATTTCCTTAATCTCTTCGGTGTTTCTTGAGTTTTTGAAAAGGGTTTTATTTATTCCTTAAAATCGTAGTGGTGTATGTTGTTTAGGAAGAAGATTGGAAGAGTTCTTTGGGACCTTACTGTTGGAGTATATGTGTGTGACTACACATATCTACTTTAGTCCCACATTGGATAGAAATAGAAGTAGCTTAGAGAACATCTATTATATAAATGATGCTAGGTTGTAATTTATAATAAACTTAAGAGTGAATAATATTTCTCCTTTTATTTCTACATGGTATCAGAGTGGTTGCGTTCTTGAAGACAGTGTAACGGTTCCTTGCTTCCGCCGGCGGCGGCCGTTGCCAGCCGCCGGATTACTAGAAAGACGAAAAAAAAAAGAAAAAAAAATTTCGTGATTCAGCAGTTGTTTCTTCATACCCATTCTCTGTGATTAGTTTGGTGTTCTTGGTGGTGATCACTAGCATATATAGTATTATGAAGACCCAGATCTCTAGCTGTTCTTGGCTTGTGTTTCTTTTAGGTGCTGCCCAAGGAGTAAAAACTGAGTTCTTCTTGCTACAATCTTTGATTGCTAATTTCAGTGGTAGAGCTTCTATATGTCTAATCTCCTCTTGGAGAAGATTAAGTACTTGATTATTTTATCTTGTTTTTGTGAAAGGTATTTTTTTTTTTTCGGTTCCGTCGCGAGATGCGATTTTCTCTCATTGGATCGGATGAAGTTGTTAAGTAACCTTCCACCTCGATCATGAGTTTGTTTCTTTTCTCCAGTAATTTTTCCTCTCCTCGAGTATTTCTTTCCTAGAGTGATCCTCTTTTGCTTTAGTAATTATCTTTTGTCTCTTTCGTCAAATTCACAAGTACAAGTTACAAAATCAAGATGTGATATTTCCCACTATTTTCTGTCGTAAGATACAATTTTTTTTCTTTAGATCGGATGAAGATGTTATTAAACTGGCCCTCCACCTTGGTTATGAGTTTTTTCTCTCTTTGGACCGGGTGAAGATGTTAGATTATCTTCCACTTCGATCATGAGTTATTGGTTTCATTCCTGGAGTGATTTTCTTTTCCTCTAGTTATTCTTTCATAGAGTGTTGAGATATATAGTCCCACATTGGGTATTCAAGCCTTGCACCTCAATAATATAAGATCATGGGGCTACTCCTCTCATTGCCAATTGGTTTTGAGATGGAACCTCAAGTTATTATAGATGCTCTCTAAGCTACTTTTATTCCTATCCAATGTGGGACTAAAGTAGATATGCGTAGTCACACACATACACTCCAACACTTACACCGTATGCTATTGGATGGGTCTTATGGAAGGAGAGGAATGATAGGCACTGTCATGAAAGGGGTTCGGTATTGAGGATCTTGTTACACGATTGGAAAGATTATTTTTTGCGGATCCGTTGTGATGATTAATGATTTGTATCGTTTTTTCCTTTGTTTTGCGTTCGGGTGGTAATCTTTCTACCTCGAAAAATTTCACTTCGTTCTTTAATAAATTATTTTTACTTTCTCAAAAAAAAAAAAAATCTACTCAGATGACCTTTCTCAGTGGCATGTTCCAAATAGCTCTATTTGTATCTTCTGCCATAATGAGAGCATTGAGCGTTTTTTTAATGGAATGGCCCTTTTCTCATAAACTTTGGAGTGTCATCCTAATTAGATCCAATCTGGTTCGTCAAATCACAGGATTTTATGAAGAAGTGGACAAGTTGTGTGACCTCCCAACTGTCTGTATCAAAACCAAAATCGTGTACACAGTGTTTTGCTAATTTGTTATTAATGTGTGGAAAGAAGAAACGTCATAATATTCAAGAATGATACCATTCTTTTCGTCATTTAGTCGACCAGAAACGAGCTTATCTTCGATCATAAGCGCATACAGCCGGCCGAGGCGCACAAGAGGGCGAAGCTTTATATTTTACACCATTCCGAGGCTTCCCCCTCCACTTCCATCCACAGGGCCCCGCCTATTGCTCGTGAAGGGTGGTTTACCATTTATGTGGACGCTGCCTGGGCAAAGGTCGACACCCCAGGGGGAACAGGTTTCATCATTAAAGCTCCTTATGATCTTATTGTTTGTGCAGGTTATGACTCAGCTAGAGCTGCAGACCCCGAAGAGGCTGAGGCACTCTCAGTGATCCGAGGGATGGAGGCAGCTCACGGATTGGGCCTTGACCGAGTGCTCCTTCTCAGAGACTGCCAGCGCCTTGTTAGAGCATTTCGAGACTGTTTCGAGGATCTTTCTTGGGGTGCCCTCACTTTAGCTCCAGACATGCACGCACTTGCGACCCAGTTTCAGGACTTTCATTTTGATTATGTAAAGAGATCGCGAAATGTTGTAGCACACTTACTTGCAGCTAGAGGTGTTTTTTCCCCCACTTCTGTTTGTTCGGAGCCCTCTGAGGCTACCGCTTTTGTAAACTCTATTCTCCCTCGCCCTTAGGCGTGTCTTTTCTATATATATCTTTTGATCTCAAAAAAAAATAAAAATCGAAGCCAACAGTTGTAGCCCTGAAAACAATTTACTTTGAAGCTGTTGCAAGAAGAAAAAATCTAATTATCAAAGCTGAAGCCAACCCTGCAAATCGAGCCATATGTGGCGGCCC
Source organism: Kingdonia uniflora (assembly GCA_014058105.1). Classification (NCBI taxonomy): domain Eukaryota; kingdom Viridiplantae; phylum Streptophyta; class Magnoliopsida; order Ranunculales; family Circaeasteraceae; genus Kingdonia; species Kingdonia uniflora. The sequence goes on from JACGCM010001854.1 coordinate 4,299,182, forward strand.
CTGTGAGTAGACTGTAATATGGACTCCTCCACCTCCAGGCTCCAGGTACTCATCTCCTAAAACTTTGTAAGAATCTATGCTGAAGATATATCCCTCACATTAAAATCCCTCTACCATGTCATGCTTACTCCACTCAAAAAAACAATGCCACCCAAACCCTTAAACATTCACAAACCTATCTCAAAAATTTTACTTATTTGAAATAAACAAATGGGTGTCCGATAGTACTTAAAGAAAACTAAAATGAGCTAAAGAGTGTACCTTTTGAAGACTTCAGAAGAAGTCGCCGAGTCCATTGCGATGAAGCCATAACAATGCCAAACGAAGGCTATGTTTGAATTGAAGTAGAGAGGAGAAGAAAGCAGGGTGGTAACGGGTCGGGCCTCACTGCTTTTAGATCCTGACCATTGGACTATCCAAGCTGCGCAGTGTGCTTTCATAACTCTGCGTAATAGTTAGAAACAAGGGGTCACCGAAAATAAACCAAAACACTTGACCTGTGGAGCTATTTCCGTGATACCAAGCCATGAGCCCAAAATCCCATTATTGACTTGAGGATTGATATACGGATGCAGTCCCTTAGTAACTCCATCAGATTGTGAGGGCTTTGGTAGGACTAGTACTTGGAAAATGAAAATCAAGAGGGCCTGGGATCAATTTCCATAAGCAGTTTCCAACTCAAAAAAAAAAAAAAAAAAATTTGGGACCTTGTTTTGGTCCGGTATCCGGAAGACCCCTGAACCGGACATACCACAAGTTGTACATCACCCCTAACCCACCTATTGTCCGTGTCCTTGGACCACATTCCCACCAACAAAATATGTGATCTCCCCACCCACTGAACTGTCAACAGAAAATTAGAATTATGGACCACCTTAAATCGGATAAGCTTCATCCAATTAGACTGATATAAAATCGGTGCCACACATACCATAATAAGTTTTCTAAATCTAGCTTAAAACCATTGTTTAAGGTGTGAAATATTAAATTAGTAAACTGGTATTAAAGTAGAAGATTTGCCTCAGAGTCACCCAAGTATAGAAGGTGGACAAAGATGCTTTCATCACCTTTGATTAAAGTCACTGTGTAAACTTACCTTATAAGGAAAGATTTATCCACTAATTTTAAATTGTTAGATACTCCAAAATTAATTAAGATTAAGGTTCCTTGCTTACAACTTCAACTAGCCTAACCAAAAAAAATAAAAATTAGCAATGGCCTAACCTAGTCTACAGTTCTACACTATTGTGTACAAAGAATGCGTACTTGCATTGAATCCAGATGGTAAGGCTGGTTTGAAATAGCATAGAGCTTATCCGCTATGATCCGTTATCTTGGCCCTGAATATTGATTCGAGGAAGAGTTATTGTGAGAGTGTCGATTTTGATGGATATGCTCTGTTAATCTTCTACAAGATCAAGATAAAATGTAATATTTCAGGATTTTCATTTAATCATCACATACCTCCATACTTAAATTTTATTAACAGCAGACCATATGTCTCACCGGCTTGCTTGTGACTTTGACTCTGAAAACCATTGGGTTTTGGCCTAGTGGTGGTTGTGACCCTCCACCAAGAGAGGAGTGTGGGTTTGAAACCCTATGTGGTTGGAAACTCAGAGTTACGGATCCTTATATAAAACCGGGCTTGCCTTCCAAAAAAAAAAAACTAAGACTCGAAAGAGTTTGAATATTAGCCTCAGTTTGGTTTGTTGCAAACATGATGCAAATGCATTTCTCCGCTTAAATGAAAAAAGAAAACAAATACTCATTAGTTCCTTGAAAATCAGATGCAACTCATGTTTCTCACTCTCATACACAGACACACCAGATGCCCAGGATTTGCGAATTGCTGGAAGATGTTTACATTAGTGGTAATCCTTCCCAATGTTCTACTGGATATGAGAGACTTGTATGGAGGATACGAGTACAGAATCTTTTAGGCTTTCTTGATGATGTAGTTTTCTTTTCTTTTTTTCTTTTGTTTTCTCTTTTTTTGAGGGGGTTTTCTCCCTTGTTTCCCTGTATCTCTTTCTTTTTAGTATACTTATACCTTTTACACAAAAAAGAGAGACTTGGTAATAGTACTCTCTTTTCTCCCTGATGGTCATAGTTTCATAGAGGAGTACATCATGGTGAAAAAACTGCAATTCTGCAACTACACATCTCTGCTCTGAAATATAGACTCACCCTTTTCATGAAAAGAAAAACACATTCATTCATGATCCTCACCAAACAACCTTTGGCCTTACTCTCCCAAAAATCCAACACATATCCCACCCACACCTCTACTATGAAACCAAGAAAAAAAACACAAAACAAATCCCAAAACACACACACCTTCAACAGTTCAATTCAACCCCATCAAATAAACACACGGAACAAGTAGTACTAATGAGCCATAATTAATCTGATATTAAATTCCCTTTTTTTCATTTCTCTTCTCTAACAAAGTAATTAATAATAATAATTAAACATAATAACCACAATTAAAGAAAAAGTACACCAACATGACTCTTTCTCACTCTATAGAGCTTGATAATGATGATGATCAAGAAGATGAAGATGACCCATTGTGGTGGTGTTGATGAACATGAACTTGGCCAAGACCAAGAACATGGTTGTTGCTACTATTGTTGTTGCTCATATTATTACTGGTAACATGAAGATGATCCCCATGAAGATTACTAGTAGTAGTAGTACTAGTTGTACAACCCCCACCATTATTAGTAGCACCATTACCATTACCATTACCACTAGACACATCTTTTTTCCCAAAAGTGAGCTTGTTGTTATGCATCCAAACCTTCAAAACACCTCTCCCAACTCCAACTTCATTACAAAACTCTTCAACCAATCCTTCATCCCTCTTCTGCATCTTCCACCCAACTCTCTCTGCAAATTTATACATCTTATCCTTTTGGTCCTGACTGAATTTAGTCCTAAATCTCTTCCTCCCCCCACCACCGTTAACCGATACAACCATCGCGCCTACCCCAGATGCGGGAGTGTGTTCGGGCTTGCCAGTGCTCAAAGCGAGCAACATCTGCGGTGCGGAAGGGTAGTATGACGAGGAGATTGGTGGGGGTGACACAGAATTGGGACTGCGGGTACGAGGCGGTGGGAGGGGGTGGTATTCAATGATATGTGTTGTTTCGTCTGGGTCAGGGAGGTGAAAATTGCGGTGGCAACCGCAGGCTGCGCATTTAAGCGACGTGGGGTCTGAGAGGGTGTAGTTTGGAGATGGCATGAATTCTCCACACCCATCAAAGGCTTGGCCTCCTAGGCTCGCCGCGTGGTTCTTTCGACATTGTTTGTATACCACAACAGGCATGGCTTGTTGCTGCTGGTGGTGGTGGTGTTGGTATTGGTGGACATGTTGGTGTTGTTTGAGTGTGCCATTAGAGAAGGATAACACCTTGGTGGTGTTATTGTTGTTGTTGTGGTGGTGGTGGTTTTGCTCAATTTTGATGAGTGGGGTTTCAGTATCAGTGTCTGGGGATGTGGTGGTTGTTGCTGTGGTTGTGGTGGTTGTTGTGGTTGTTGTTGTTAAATCCATGGTTGAAACATCTAGATATCTAGGGCATTTTTTTTTTTTTTTGAGATTTTGGAGAGTTGATTAGGGTTTTGAGGAAATATTTGCAAAAAAAAGAATGATTGATGATGATGTTGATGATGGGGTGGTGGAAGAGGGGATGAGAGTGAGTGATGGGAGAATTGTACAAATCTGGTCTTAATAAACCAGGGTTCCAATTTAACCACACACATCTTAACCAAACATCTAATCTGGGGTTAATTTTCTGACCCCACTTGTGTTAGTTGTTGTTGTTGCTATGGTTACAGTTGCATGTAATAAATGTATTTGGATCAGGAGATTTAATTCACCTCCTAAATAAAAACTTGACTCAGTTTTGTGAGCTGAGGTAATCACTGAGTCAAACCTATATTATAATTAACCAGAGTCCACTTTTGTGAAAGGTTTACAGTGTAGGAAAAGAGCATCCAATGATGTAAATTTAATAGAGTAGCAAATAGAGCAAATTTATGCATTGCAGGTCCATGCCCAAGTTTGTCAATTAGGCTGGCCATGGTCGATTTCCAACCTATGGGAAATTTTGGACAAAAAAATGAAGATCAGCAGTATTTTTCTTCTTCTTCTTCTAATTTTGCAGAACGTATTAGGATACATTTGCAATATCTAATATATTTACAAGAATTTCTTATACAAACTATAAATATTCGCCAGGATTATTTAAAAAAAATAAAATTGAGACATTATGGTAAACAAACAGGGTATAAGGGTTCGGTTCAATTTTATACAGATGAATGTCCCAATTTGCAAATGGCAACCGACAAGCAAGACAAGTAGCAAAACTGCTCTCGGAGTTGTCGCAATATCTTGCCAAAAAAAAGTCAAACATACAGTAAAAACTTTGTATACTGAAACCGTGAGGACTACCATTTAAACACACGTCTTTCTCTAATTGCACACAACAAACAACAAGCGTAGTAAATGTAGTAAAACGCTAATATTTTGATATTGTGAGGACTGCCTTTTAAACACCCGTCTTTTCTAATTGCAAACGGCAAAAAACAAGCATAACAGGTAGCAAAATGCCCTCGAAATAATTGTAGTATCTTGCCAAAAAATCGTCAAATATACAGTAAGAACTTTGTACAACGCATCTTTCCCTTACTGCAAACGGCAAACAACAAGCCGGGCATGTAGTAAATATAGAAAAACGTTTATATTTTGATATTGTGAGGACTGTCTTTTAACACTTGTCTTTTCTAATTGCAAACAACCAAAAAAAGAAGGAAAAAAATGAGACAAGTAGCAAAATTGCCCTTGGAGTAATTGTAATACGTCAATTACTATTTTAAATACTCGAAGATGTAAACTTTTCAAAACCAATACTTTAACAAAGTTCTTCCCAAATTGATACTAAAATTCCCAAATCGATAATGGTCTCACCTACTATCCCCTAGTTGTCACCCTATTCGCATGCATTAAATGTTGATGAGTAATCTAATCAGCTACAATTATAAGAGGAAAGATCCACCCAAAATAAACTACCAATCTTAAAAATTATTAAAAAAACAACTTTTTTTTCTACAAAAAAAGCTTATGACAATTCTCTATGTTCTCATTGATGTATTGTTTGTCTCATTGATATACCAAGTCTTCCAACCATCGTTGCGCATTTGCTGAAGTCCTCACACCGAGGTCATTTGGGAGAAAAAGATTGTTGTTATCCCAGGGTTATTCTTATTGTTAAAGATCGTTTTTATCCTTCTCTTCGACCGTTGAAGTAAATATTATCTCTAACTTTATATTCATCATCTCTAATTTTGCATTTGCATCATGATTTGCCCTATTTATCTTCAGTAAAGATGACATACATCGTTATCAAAGTATTGTATGTACTTAATCATTTGTCTTTTGCTACTTTACCATTTGTCTTGTGTCATTTATCATAAATTGCAACTACTTTATCATTTGCCTTCTGTTACTTTATCATTTATCTGTTACTATTTTATCATTTGTATTGTGCATCCTTGTCATTTTTTTTTTCTTTCCATTTTATCATTTGTTTTATGTTACTTTATCACCGGCATTGTCTGTAGTCATTCATCTCTTGTCTAATTTATATCATTTGTTTCAAGGATGGTTGGAGTTGAGCTTTATACCATTGTTCATTTTGGGGGGGATATTGTACCTCCAAAAATTAGATCAATCGTTAGCTATATTGGAGGAAGTACGAAACTTACCTCGCTAAGAGCTCACATCAAATGAAGATTTTGTTACACTCCTTGAAGAAACAACCGAAATTCATCATGATGATTATAAGTTGTACAACTTCGTTTATGGTTATGCATGCGTAATTTTATCAGTCCAAGACTTAGCCGTAATGATCAATATGTATAAAAGCAATCTCGGCACACCCTTTTACATATGGATTGTTAATGAGCATAGGGTACCTTCCGAGAACTTTGTTTCTAATTTTGGTTCAGGTAAGGGTTGTCTACCACCAAAGATATTAGTTCAGGTAAAGGGTTATCCCAAAATAGTATTCAGAAGTTTGAAGCGGAGGGACCTTTGTGTCATAACTCATCTCCTGATCTTGAACCTGAATACAGGGGTTACCCTGAAACAAACTACAGAGGGCTTGATCCATGAAGGTTTAGAACTATAGTGGATGATGTTCCTCAATCAAATGAATCTTTTGAAACTTTCCCTACTAATGTTCTTCTCTTAAATAAACCTATGGTAACAAATGTTCATCTCTCAAATGAACCTATGGTAACCAGTATTCCTCAATCAAATGTTCATCTCTTTTAAATAAACCTATGTTAACTAATGGTCCTCTTTCAATTGAACCTGTGGTTGCTGATTTACCATTTAAAAATGAACCTGAACCTATCATTGGACAAAGTGGACCTTCAGGTAAGCACGCAATATTTATCATTTGTAATGAGGATTTTAACATTTGTCATAATATTATTATCATGCTAAGAAGTAATTTTGTCATTTGTTCAGCTGAATTACAGTTTGAGTCACAACACCAGCAAGTGAAAGATCTCCTAGATTTCTGATTCAAATTTATTGCGTAAACAAAGGATCTCGATAACTTCAATAACGAGTTTAACATTGGTGATCTATATCGAGATAGGATTATACTCCAGAATCACATAAGAGCTTTGCAGTTATAAATAAGTTCAATCTCGTACACGTTTTGAGCAACGAAAATAAAATCGTGGTACATTTTAAAGGTCATAATTGCTCTTAGCAGATTTACGCGACAAGGTTGTTTGGTTCTGCCTTATATAGAATAAGTACTTATTGCTCCATGCATACATGCATTAAAGTAAAAACTAAAAATGGGAACGCGTATAAGGCAGCGTCTAGTAGATGGGATGCTTCTATAATCAAGCGAAAACTACAAAAAGACCCAAACCATAAAGCTATAAAAATTATTGAAGATCTGCATATTAATCCCAACACGTATAAGGCAACGTCTCGTAGATGGGTTGCTTATATAATCAAGCAAAAACTGCGAAAAGACCCAAACCATAAAGCTGCAGGAATTATTGAAGATATGCATATTAATCACAATGTTGATGTAACATACAAGCTCGCCTGGTGTACGAAAGAAAAAGCCAGCTCAAAGGTAATATCATTTTATTTGTCATTTGTTCGTTCTCTACTCAACATTTGTCAAATCGTGTTTATCATGTCATCGTATATCATTTTTCTTATCATTTTTGTCATTTGTCCTTTCATATTTATTGTTTGTCTGTTCAACAATTTTATTTGATCTAACGTATTTATTTTAGATGCGGGGTAGCTTTGAGCACGCATGCCAACTATTTACAAGCTACTTTGTAGAAGTGAGGTTGGTTGACCCGAATTTGGTGTTTGACATACAAACTATGAGTTGTAAGGATAAAAGATTTATAAGGTATTTTAGGAGTTTTGAAGCTCTCAAAAAAACTTATAAACAATTGAGACCCACCCGTTGTAGTAATTGATGGAACTTATTTGAAAGTAAGATATTGTGGGACTCTTCTAACAACCATCACCATTGACCCAAACAATCATATTTTTCCACTTGGATTTTCAGTAATCGAGTCGTAGACCATCAAAAATTAGACAATCTTCATGGAGATGTTTGGGTCTAATTGCCACAGTTTTAATACTAGATTTGTCATCATCTCTTAAAGGCCCCCCTGAAATTATGAATGTTGTACCCAAGGTGTTTCCATTTGTTGTCCATACATTTTGTGTCTTCTATATATTGAACAACATTTAAACTACCCTAGAAAGTATGAGGATTGTATTTAGGATGGCAACAAAAGCTCTAACTAGCATTGATTTCGATAAAATACATAAATTAAATCCGAAATACGAATCTAGTGGGTCTTCAATACATACTAGGTATTCCCAAGGAAACCTGGGCTAATCTATACATTCCAATGAGTAGGTATGTTGTCATTCTTTATTCATAAGCTTGACATTTATTATTATAAGACTAGTCATTATTATACCTTTGCAGTTGCTCTTTTTCAATTTGTCATCATTTCGTACTAAGTTGTCATTTGTTCGCCATAATTTGTCATTACTTCGGGTACGGAATGGCTTACATTAATCACGTCAAGAGTTGGAATAACGTTATAATTGTGAAAGTGAGAGATTTCCTTATATATGTGTTTATTGAGGAATTGCGTAGAATATGTTCGGAAATGTCCTACACATATAAGGAGGAAGCTGAGATGAGTCAAGTTCATTTAACGCCATGGGCTATGGATTACTGTGAGAGCAGAAAGTTTATAGTAGATTCACTAACCTGCAGGGTTCGTATAATACGTCACCATTTTAAGATGACTAGTTATGGCAGAACCGATTCAGTAAATATTGAAGATGGTACTTGCTCTTAACCTTGGTGGCAATTAACGATGGGGATACTTTGTGAACATGGAGTACGCACTCTCGATCTTGTTAATGTTGATCCAACTACTATAGTATCTGAGCACTACACAAATGATAGATACAAGGTTATTTATGAATTGATATAGATTCCTATAAGAGGAATAGAGCAGTGGTAAATATTCAGAACTGATCAACGTGTTCGTGCTCCTATACCAAGAGTTCAAGTTGGTCATCCTTGTACGTAAAGGAAGAGAGGGAAAAAATGATAGGTTTGCTCACCAAACTAAGATTTTGCAATAGGTGTTAATAAAATAGATACAATCATCATTCTTATAAGCTTCTGCCAATCCCATCTGACAACAATACACGTCCGAATATGGCACCGTCGCTTATGATGAACACTGAGCCACATGTAATCCTAGAGGAGGATGTTACAATCAGTTTGTACTAGAGATTTTGGGTACTCTATTTATCATTTGAACAACTATGATGAACTGCTATTTTGGGCATTTTAAGTCATATTTTGGACCTATTTATCATTTGTTTGTTGATCTTTTATCATCAATTTTGTTAAGTTTATCATTTATCTAAGTCTTGTCATTTGCTTCCACTAAAATGTCATTTGTTCATAGTAAATTTATTATTATTCTTTAGATGAGTCTTGTCATTTGTTGATACACATTTATCATATTACTTTTGATGTCTCATGTCATTTGTTCATAAACACTTATCATACTACCACATAGAAATCACTATTTGAAAGCCAAAAATAAACAACATTCATGCAAGGGAAACAAAATTACATATTAGAATAAAAAACTAAAAACTAGGAGATTTCACAACTCCCCACTTAAGGAGTCCTGATCAGGTTTTATAGCCCTGATCTTTTGCTCGAGGTAGCTAATTTTACAAGTTGACTCCTCCCATAGTTTATTGTGCTCATCCCGGTCTAACTTTAGGGTGTAGAACTAATCTTCTAAGAAGCGGATATTAAACTCACAGGCTTTATTCTTTTCTCTAACTTTATCCAATTATTCCTCTATTTCATCAAACTCACCTAATTTCTCCTTGTACTAATCATAATGCTCTTTCAGCAGTTGTACCTTCTCACTAGTGTAATCGTTCTTTATTAGGCAAATTATATTCAATTTGAAGAGACATTCGTTATTTGCTTCTTCTTCAATCCCTACCGCTTGAAACCAATCTCGAGTAGTGTTCAAAGAGACACGGCTAAATCAAGTGGATTGCGACATTTCTGGTTTTATTTTATTATTTTGTCTTGTATTGAAAAGAGTGGGTTTAGGGTTTGAATTGTTAAGTATTGATGATATATATTGGGGAATCGAATCCCTTCAGATAAATATTTTGCATTGGGAAGAGACTTTGAATTACGTGTGGCAGGGTTTATGGTTTAGGGTTGCAGGCAACACATGGGTGTTTTGGATATATTTGTTGTACACGCAATTTATACTCGTGTATCATAATCAAATATACTTTAAGCTGAGTTGTCTAATCGAGTATTAAAGATTGACTTGTCACATTGATTGTATAGTAAAGAATCTGTCAAAAATAAAAATGATTTTTTGTCATTGGTTCAAGCAAGTAGTGTCATTTTAATGCAGTGATTTATCACCACAAAAATAATGTCATTCTTTATAAAGGATTTGTCTTCATTTTAGGTAAAAAGTGTCATTTATCTGAAATAAATTATCACCTCATTGAAATATAGTATTTAGAGTCATGCCATTTAAACGAAGACTCTTCATATCTGTTAGTATATCTTTCTTCAATGTCCAAATATGAGGCTAGGAAAGTTCATTTCAAAGTGCTTCAATCCAAGGCCAAACGTCTAAGGAATCTGAGGTATGTTGAAAGAAGGCCCCTAAGAACATTTAAAGAGCTAAATCTAGCAATTGCAATGCAAGAGAATGAGAATGTGAGGATGGAGTTTTGAGAGAATCATTTAAAAAATGGCCTTTTATGAAAATGTTGGTTGGGATGATGGTTTTGATGAGTACAGTGGACTTGTTCCTGAAGTAGTGCTATCACCGAGCATCATAAGCAACGATAATGAAGGAAGTGTGTCAGATTAAGATAATTTGTCATATGTACTCTTGAATTTGTCATTTGTATCTACAATTTGTATCATATGAATTTTCATGTCATAATAGATTAATAATTGTCATATGTTATTGCCATTTTGTCGTTTGTATCGTATCTCTTATCAATATTATGAGGCTTTTGTACATTTGTAATCTACCATTTTATTGTACCTCTTTCTTGGGTTTTTGTCATTTTGTGTGTTTACTATTTAACTTGCACTTGCTTCCAATTTTTTCTAGTTCTCTTAAGCATTGCATACTTTGCTAGTAATGATACATTTCCTTGTTTGATGGTACAGTAAAAATTGTGATCTTCGCCTCTAGCGCATAAGCCTTAACCCCAACTGCTAGTTCTATCAATACCTACATAAATTTGGTGGGTGTAGTTTTTGGATGTGGATAGATAAGGTAAAAAACTGCGATTCTGGTCTCATTTGTAGGATATCTAAACCACGTGGTATGAGATTCTACTATTGCTCAAAATACTATTATCAGTTTAAAATTTTGTTTTGAGAAGCGTCTACGCCCGATGATTCTAGGAGGCCACAATCGACAACGGCGAAAGAAATCGCAAATTTTGGTTAATAGAGAAATCAGATCCTGAAAACTATTACAAATGAAACTTACACTCAACTAAGGATCTCCGAGGTCAGAATGGAGATGCTACAATATTTTATGTTTAAGTTAAAATCTTTAGATATTAGCAAGTACTGAAATATGAAGGAGTGAAGTGTAATATTCGTTCTATTTAATAGGCGGTTTGGTTATTTTGAGTGTCGTTTATTTATGGCTCTAGCATAACAAACTCTTTTGGAACAAATGATAAAATGGTTCATTAATAATGCCCAACAATGATCATCAAACGAAAAATTCCACTAAATAACAACATTACAGAAGATTGGCAAAACTATTATTCAAGATCGGACAACCTCTTATCAATTAGATCTAACCTCTCATTTAGCGATTTAAGTATTTTAGCAATGTGGTTAATATTCAAATCTATGGCTATAAAACCAACATCTATCCTAATGCTAATGTCCTCGACAGTTGATTAAAGCTTCGTAAGGAAATCAAAAACCCTCCTCGAGAAGTCATCCTCTACAGTTTAACATTGCTCCCTTGCTGGTTGGGTTTGTGCTTCCCATTGTGGTCTTGAACGGTGGTTGTGAAAATGATGTGGGTGGCCGGGATCCATTATGATTAATTCTGGAGTGGAACTTCAAATAAATAGAAGAAACAGAATACGTTGTGAAGATAACCACTAGTGTGACGTGTTAAACAATCTTTTGGAGTCATAAAGATATGACAAGACAAGATAGGAACAAGACAATGCAAGAAATAAAATTCTTTGAAAACATAGTAGGAAGCAATATGCCTATTATGTTATGGTAAATGCCTTGGCACGTATTGATGAAAGAAATGATAAATGATGTAACGAATGACATGAAATTGATGACAAATGATAAAAAATATATAACAAATGACAAAAATAGATAACAAATAATAAAAAGTAGATAACAAATGACAGAAAATAGATAACAAATGGCAAAAAAAGAAGATGATAAATGGCAAAAAATAGATAACAAATGACAAACATTCAAATAACTGAGTTACTATGGCAAAATACTTGTCATAGAATGATTGTTAACATGTTAATAATGATAAGAGTTTCTAAAACAAATAACAAAGATTATAATGTATAAAAAAATGAGGTTAAAATTTACAAATCTATAGAAGATTATAATGAATAATAAAATGAGGTTAAAGTTTATAAATATACAGAAGATTATAATGAACAATAAAATGAGGTTAAAGTTTATAAATATACAGAAGGTGATAATGTACAACAAATGGATGTTAAAGTTTATAATTTAACGTCCAACTCAGCTTTTAACCTCAATATGTCATTAACAATAGTATAACAACATTCATCACCATTTATCTTAGTTGTTAATTTTATTTCCTTTAAGATACTATCTAAAAAGATAAGTAGATAGACCCTGTAGTTATTGCAAATTGGCTGTTTTGGACACTCCCTAAAACGAAATGTCCAACGCGAGTTAATACCATTAGATTTTACCTCTAAACCAGTAGGTGACTTACGATCATGATCAAAATCATACCATAGGAACATTCTCGTGAGCATCATTAATAACTGATCATGGATAAGCTAATATCCATGAGGTAGCTTCTTTGGATTTTTAGCTTTTGCATTAACTAATGAATCGTAGATACATATTTTACTTTTGTATAAGACACAGCACAAAAGATAGCATATCATTAGACAAACATGGATAAAACAAATGACTAATAACATATTAGAAATAACAAAGGGCTACCTGGTTGTCCAATAATTGCTTTGGATGTAAGGTGTAAAGAGCGTCAAGGCAAACGATTTCTTCACCGATCCTCCTATAAATACTCTTATTGTAGTCCCTATCCTCAATTGATAATTCATCCAGCCTGAGTGGCCAAAGATGGTCCACCTGGTTTTTCTCATCTTGGGATATGGGTCTTTAAGTAAAAGATTCGAATAATACACTGGGAAGAAGCTTATCAAGGTGAACATGCAATTGGTTCATTCTGCAAGCCTATAAAAATGATCTCTCATTAATCTCATCGTCAGTTAGTTTACGCCTCTTCTCTAAGTTCTCTACCACTTTTGACTCCAGTAAAACAAGTTAGAACAAATGAATTACTTGAGTAATAAGTATGATACATGAGAATGAGAAAATATAAATTATAAAATCAAATTTTATTACTCAACGGGAATGATGAAACTGCATATTTAAAAGTATATTTATACATTGGTCTGCTCAACAACCATTTCTTTTATAATTTTCTCATGGTCTAGTTTTTTATGAAGAACTTCGTTATATTATCCTCATCCTTGCCTTCAACCATAAATACTTCCTTACTATGTTCCTCAACTACAATACCAGTTGATTGGTCTACACTCATCTATAAATAAACATACTACAAATCAGATACAAATGATAACTACAAATGATTAAAGTAATACAATATATGGTAAAATAATCAAAAACAAATGTTAAGTTTCCATAAAACAAATGACTAATAATACCAATATTAGTTAAGTACCTCTTTAGCTTCATTAATACCTTTGTCATATTTGCTTGGTCTGCAACCTCCTTAGTCTGTAAAGAAGAAACAAATTAAAAATGGTAATGATAGGTCAACAAATATTGGATAGCTCAAAATAAATTTTAGTTAAATACCTTATTGGCTTCTTACACTACATCTCTGTTTTCAACTTCCTGGACCACTACATTTATTTGTTCTGCATCCATCTGTAAAATAGGATAAATACAACAAATGGAAAGATATGGATACTACAAATGGTAAAATTAAATGAACAAATAACAAGGTAGCACACAACAAATAGTAATGACTGCATTTACAAATATGATAGATAGCTAAAAAAAAAGGTCAGATAAATCCTTCTTTAGCTTCCTCTTTTTGAACAAATTTAGCTTCCTCATCATCATCTTTCTGGTTAGACACTTTCTTAGATTTTTTCTCATCACTATCTTTCTCATTAGATTCTTTCTCATCTTCATCATCTTTTTCTTTAGCTTTGTCCACTGCACCCTTCTGTAACTTCACATATAGCAAATAAAATGGCAAACAAATGACAAACAAACACAAACAAATAGCAATAAAAATATAAATAATTGATAAGTATATACACAAATAATACATCTTCAAGGTCATCACCATATTCAGAAGATATAGCGTTCATAAATACCTCCTTCCCAACTTCATCATCTACCTCTAAATCTTTTTCCACCTTCACCCCCTCACCAAGGGTAACTTTTATCTGATAAGTACCATGCAAACAAATGATAAAACTAAATGATTGAGATGATAAAATGTATGCGAAGAAATAATTAAAGATATCATGATAAGAGAGTATTAAAACCTGTTCAATCAAAATTTCTTGAGTTGGTAGAATTTTATCAGACTTTGAATTTGGTCTTGTCGCCCGTCTCTTCCTTGGCCCTCTATTACCCTCCCTTGTTTCCCTTGGGGATAAGGAACTTCAAAATGATCAGTGGGACATGATCCAATTGTTCATCGGTGAGAGTTTTTTTTTTATGCCTTCAACCTGAACATCAGTCTCTTCAGCCTTCTTGTTCATCTTGGTGGCATTGGTCTTTTTGATATGTTTTTTTCCATCCCTCAACTCTCAACTACTTCCCTTTTTCTTTTTTTCTTCTCTTCAATTTTTAGATTCTTTTGTTATACTTCTTTTTGCTATGTTCTTAGCCCCGCCTTCTTTCTTTTCCCCTTCTTCTTTCTCATCATTTTCTTCTTCTCATTTTCGTTTTGCAATTTGTTGGATTTTCACAGGAGTTGAGTAATATCTCCAAGTATAGACATCGAAATACATTCCAAAATTTTGCTATGATTATGCAACTGATGGCAAAGATGAAACATGGGTTTTAAAATAAGAGATACATTTAATTTCAAAGTATAAATAAATTATGGCAAGAAGCATACTTCAACCATTCCTTCACATAAAGTAGCTCCCATATCAACTTTGATAGAACTACTACCTGTAATAGCTTTATTCTGGGATCCGAATTTAGCCTTTGCACCATATATAATCGGAACGTTAATAATAACTAATACAATAATTTAGCGTGGAAAACCTTTGAATAGGTTAAAAACCACAACCTCTCTTGAGGATTTTAGAAAGAGAGAGATCTTATTGAGAATGCTAGTTATTACAATGAGTACTCTAAATCTATGAAGTTTTGGACTAGGAATTCTTTTGTATAAAATTATTTCTCCCTAATTTGTAATTTTTTGGTCCTATATGTATGTCTTATAATATAACCATTTGATGACCATTAAGATTCTTAATGGTGGAGGTTACAAAGTAAATACAAGATATTATTTGACCAGATGATGTAACGTCCTGACCTCTGTTGTTGTATAGGTACTCTATTGATTATTGTACTCTTGCGTAAATTGAACTGCTGCTGTAGAGGTCGAAAGTGATGACTCGAACTGAGGAATATTGAATATGTCTTTAGTAGTGATTCATGCATGCTGATAAGGTCGATGATGAATCTTGAGTCTGAGATACAAAATAAGCTATTACAAGACGGCTCTCAACCAATAGCATGAGGAGCCTCATGGACGAGTGGTGTTGGTTGAGAAATTCGTACTTTATTTGCTTCTTGACGTTGTTGTCTTTGAGGTTTTTTGTGCCACGTGCTCTGTTGGTGAGATCGAAAGTTCGTATGTAGTTTGAAGATGAAGCTTAAGTTCGAGATGCGGAATATGCCACTACAAATGCCTCCTCTCAGCCAACAGTACGAGAAACATTGTAGACAAATGCTATTGGCTGAGAAGTGGCATTAATTATTGTAGTTAATATCTGAGACTCATTTCTAATGTAAATTTAGATGTATCTTGTTTGTGCCATCTGGATTTCCCAAAATCAATGGTTATAGTCAATGATATTTCATGGGGAATCTTGCTGATGTTTGGAATTTGGAGAGTCGCCTTTAATGTTGATCATAGTATAAAGGAGATCTTGACTTGTGTATGATGAACCAAGTCTTCTTCTGTATTCCACTATGGTAAACTAGCTTACTATAATTTAACAATTTCTGAGTGTTGGAGAACATGGTGACAACAAGGACTTAGGCTCGGGAATCGATGATTCGTAAGAAGATGGAAGAATTGTGCATCAAGTATTTTGGATACCAACCATTGTATCTGCCAACGCCAATTCCTATATCACCCACCTACCATCATATATCATATGAAGAAGTGATAGAAGCGAGGGATGATTATTATCAGATGGCACATTTCTACTATCTACTGACATCTGAGGCGAAGTACCGTAATGGCCTTCGGCTGCTAGCGAAGGAGGCTGTGACAACTGGGGATGAAGCGGCAGGTGTTTACCTGAGGGAGTCTCATTGGTACCCTTCTAATAAGTGGGTCTTGTTGAAGAAATGAGGCCTTCCATCTGTCTCTAGCATACGAGGAGGTAGAGGTTATGGTGGAAGAGGTGAAAGGATGCAGATGATCATTTTATTCCATGGACCATAGATTTTGGCCATGAAGAAGATCTTTTATCTGTGATTTCTAGTTCTGAGTGTTTCCCGGATCTTGCAGGATGGGATCAGGGTTTGAAAGTTGCTTCAGTTTTTCATCATCTTCTCTGTTAATTCCTGAAAAGCAATTCAAACTATAACTTTGTGATATAATTTGTTGTAATTATTGGGGACATTTTGCTATTTGTAAAGTATCCTATAAAGAAAATTTTGAATTAATGAAGTAATTTTGTTCTGAGGACTTGATTCATTGTCACGAACTTGTCTGTGTAATTTGCTGTTTGTACTGGCAACTTTCAACACTGCTGAAGGTGGCAAGACAATGCTTGGACAAGAGATGCCAAGAGTTTGATGCTCTGACGGTAAAGTTCGAGGCTCTGTCAGCTTGTATGAAAGAGCTCAAAGATGAACTCATGTTAGAGAAGGAGAGGAGGGTTGCAAAGGCTACAGTGGCTACAAAAAAGTTTGGAATTGTATCGAAGCATGACAAGTTTATAACGGATTCGGTTGCAGCAGCCTTAGTGGAAAGAAACCACTTTATCCAATCCTATTATAACTTTGGATTGAGTGCGGAAGATGTGAAACTGACCCGGAGTGGTATATATGAGGCGATAGTGCTCCCTTCGGCGTTTGAAGAGGAAGAAATGGCTGATGAGACGGTTATTTTGTCTGAGTGGTATATATGAGGCGATGTGAAACCTACCTTCCGGACGTATAGAGCCAATCCAATCTACTGAGCAAATATTGGACCCTCTGGTGGAACGTACGGAAACAATTCCTCCTCTGGAGGAGATGTTGATATCTCCCTCTGAGGTAGACATTAGCAAAAACCTTTAACCATTTTGTGGTATCCTGTCTTATGTTTTGTAGCTTGCTTGATTTGGATATGAAGTACTCTGTATAATCGTACACAATTTTTATTTGGAGTGATATTTAAAATATGCTTTTCGTGAATGGTTTTATTATAACGATATATTTGTACTATGTATAGGATATAGAGCAACTGAGAAATATAAACTCCAGACTGGAGAGGTCGTTGAGTAGAGCAAGAGATTTCATGCCTCGTATTCAATAGGTACTTAATAAAACATAATATGAGAGATGGAATTTTAAGTTGAATTTAGAAAAAACTTTTAAAGAGCTATATGATCTTTAATGTAGATATGCTAAAATAAAAATTGAAAGGGATGAGGTGTTAAGGAAGTAAGAGGAAAGGGGGTCATTAGTTCAAAAACTAAAAAAGTTGACCTATTTTAACGACCTGAGTAATAAGGCTAGGTGTCAAAGTATGTAAATAGCGCTGACATTGTATTTTGAGGTCGAAGTAGATAGTGAACAAGGGTTAAAAGAAGCTTATGTAGAGCTTTTGAAGGAGAGGGGTATAGTTCCAGACCCAACTTGAGTTATGTTTTTAGCTCAAGAAGCACGTAATTGTTATAGTTTAGAGGCAAAAAAGTGTTCTGCTCGAGCTGGTGTGTCTATTGTATGGGGTGATGTAGAACCTTTATCTGATGCGTTTGGCTTTATGTAAGATCGGAGGGCTATGAGAATTATATTTTTTAGGATAAGGAAAGAGCAAATAATGGTTCAAAAGTGATTTGAGGTTGAATTAAAGGGGTTACAGGATGAGTTATTGCAACATGAGGGTCAAAAAATGACTTTAGCAACGCGATTATCGAAAGAAGTAGATGTTCGAATGAAGGTAGAACTGGATTTGAGAGCTTTAGGTGTATTGTAGAAAGACACACGTCAGCGGCTGCATAAAACGCAAATGATATTAAAGGATTATCTATATCCTTCGTGAGTAAAGGTTGTTACACGGACAAAACATGAGCGTCATATAGATAGTGTTATTAAATTTTATAGGGGAGAACTGTCTAGGGTAGAGAACAAATTTAGGAAGTTCGCAACGGGGTGTGGAAAGGATTTTGATGTAGAGAACACCAAGGCTGATAATATGTGATTTACTAAAGATGACAAGCACATTCCGATGTCGAGGGAACTGTCATCAGAAGAGGGTGAGGAGGAGGTCGAAAGCCTGATACCCCAATTGTGGCGTAAACATCGTCCGCAGGAGGTGGTGACCATTTCCACTCTGAAAGATGTGTAAGTAACGAACATAAAGAGTTTGAGAGCTAAAGGGCAGTCTTCTCATTCCTTGAAAAATCAAAAATAGGGTACTCTTAATTTTCTTTACCATCCCTGCATATGTGCTAGATCTTTGTATACTGTTATTGATGATAAATGAAATTTGTTCTCTGTGATGATGAATGAAACAATATATCAATATTACTCAGATACCATGTTCTTGATTTAAACTTGTTAACTGTGATATGTAATCTATTGGTATAATCGAATTGTTATGAATGTAAACTGTGATGACAGGTCACACTAAAAAGTTCTACTGAATTAGTAGAGAGAATGAGGGTAGAAGTGATAGAGAAGCAAGATATTAGAGCTCGATTGTCTGAGGATCTACAGAAGAAAAAGGTAGATCTAGCCAACGGACTGAGAAAAATAGAGGAGCTAAGGGAAATGATAAGAAATAGGTGGAATTGGCAGGTAACTCGAGCCAACAAGGAACGGAGTTGACATCAGCTCGAGTTCAAATCTCTGAACTGCTGGCAGACTTAGAGGAAGAAGGTAAGAATGTGAAACACTTAAAATTCCATGTGAATGTACTCAAAGTGGAGGTAGCTGATACGTAAGCACACGCTGCTAAGTATGAAGCATTATGGCTAGTTGCTGACGTTCAGATAAAGAAGATGAAGGAGGCCCGTAATAGACAGAACAAAAATATAAATACTGCTTGGAATGAGGTAGTCACGCTAGATCATACCATACAGAGATTGAAGTTAAATGCCTTAGAGGACCTGGAAAAAAATATGAAACTTTTGTTATATCAACGATACTGTATTGGTCGAACATCTATTGTATAAGATGGTTTCTGGAGGTTATCGATCGTAGAGGGACATAGGTGGCTGATCGGTCTGGCCTAAGCAGCAAATGATCTGTAATCTAATAGATGATTAGTTTGGCCAAAACAACAAACGATCTGTAATGTAATAGATGATCAGTTTGGCCAAAGCAACAAATGATCTGTAATGTAATAGATGATTAGTTTGACCAAAATAACAAACGATCTATAATGTAATAGATGATTAGTTTAGCCAAAGCGATAAACGATCTGTAATATAATAGATGATCAGTTTGGCCGAAGCAACAAACGATCTGTAATGTAATAGATAATCAGTTTGGCCAAAGCAACAAATGATCTGTAACTTGTATATAGAAGTACTTGTTGAATATATTTGAAAAGTACTATAGGGTAGGGAAATTGAACATAAGTATTTTATTGGTGTAAGATTGACGTACGATGAATGTTTTAGACAAAGTACTGTATGAAATAGTAGAAAGTACTCAGATGTATTTGGATTGAACATAAGTCTTTCATTGATGTAAGATCGTCATACAAGATGATAGATTGATTTGTAGAAAAGTATACTGTGATGGATTTTTATCGGCGATACAATTTTAATCTCCTCATGTTCTAAGGATTAGGGATTCGATCGCCATGCTCAGTGGCAAGATCGTAAGAACCAAGGCTAATTTTTCTGATAATAATAAAAGGACCTTCTCAATTTTTGGACAGTTTCTCGGTGCTTGCTTCCTTTCTATGTTTGGGAATTTCTCGTAGTATGAGGTTTTCAATTTCGAACTCTCTGTAACGAACTCGCTTATTGTAAGATCAGGCTAGAGCTTGGTGGTATCTTCCCAAATTCATGATTACCCTGTCTTTAGTTTCCTCGATCCAATTCATATTACATGCCAATTGGTACTTATTTTCTTCATTTGTCATGGTATGGTCGCGTATTGGTAGGTGATATAGAGTGAGGATGATTGCTTATGTACCATACGCTAGTAAGAATGGTGTACATCTTGTTGATATCTGAGGTGTTGTGTGATATGCCCATAGGATATGTGGTAGTTCCTAAACCCAATTTCCCTTCCTTTCTGTCAAGCATTTTTTGATCCCATCCACTATTGTTCGATTAATGATTTTTGCCTAGTCATTTCCTTAAGGGTAATATGAATTTCAAGGGGAGTGGATGATGTGGTGCTGATTGAGGAACTCAACGACCCTTGAGCCAACGAACTGGGGTCCATTGTCGATTTTGATTAGATGGGGGTAACAGAACCGAATGATGATAGTTTCCCAGCTGAATTTGATGACTTCTTCTTCGCTCGTGCGGCATAGAGGGACTGCTTTTACCTCTTTTGTGAAGTAATCTGTTGCTACTAGGAGGTGTTTCCTTTTTCCTGGTGCCGTGGGGAATTCCTTTAGGAGGTCGAGGGCTCATCTTTCAAATGGTCAAACAACGTTGCTGGAATGGAGTTCCAAGGCTAGAGCTCAAATTTGGGGGCCATGTCTCTGGCAAGCGTCACACTTGCTTGCGAGTTTGATGGCTTGAGCTTTCATCTTGGGCCAAAAGACTCCTTGAGTATGAGCTCAATTTGCAAGAGATCGTCCTGCTACATGGGAACCACTAGTCCCCTCATGGAGTTCGTGTAGGAACTTTTGAGCTTCTTTGTTCGATAAACATTCGAGGTACGATCCTGTGACCATATTTTTTTAAAGGAGACCGTTGTCCATAATGTATCACTTAGCACTATCAAGTACGCGTCTCTTCTCTGTGGGGTCTGCAGGGAGTTTACCGTCAAATGTGTTTTTAGTCCCAATATACTTGTGGTAAGGTCGCCTCCAATCGTCCTCGTCTTCTTCAACGCCCCCAGTATTGACGGAATTCAAGCTTATGGTGTTAATACTGGGAGTGGATGATACTTTAATCTTTAGATAATGCGCTTTCGTACCAAGTATTCATGTCAGGTACGCAAGAAAGTCTGAATGTCGATTTTCTCCGCGCGGTAAATGTTTAATAGTAATTCTTTTGAATCTGCTCATTCTGCCGGCTACTACTGCTGCGTAGTTGACAATTTTTCTGTTCTTCTAGAACTTTTTTATGTAATAGTTCACAATAAGCAATGAGTCGGTGTAGTCAGATAACTCAGAAACTCCAATCTCTAGAGCCATATCTTGACCGTGAATCATTGCTTCATACTCGGCCTCATTGTTAGTTGCTTTGAAATTGAGCCTGATTGCTTTCTCAATCCTGTCGTTGGAAGGTGTGATAAGGTTGATTCCCATGCCTGACCCTGTAGGTCTGAAAAATCCATCAGTTAAAAGACGTCATCCCTTTTGAGTTATCCAGTCTGACTTTTCTTCAAAGTGTTCCTCACTATTATCCATATTATCTTCTTCCCAGTTAAGTTCTTCTACTGGGAAATCTACTACTGCCTAACCTTTTTCAGAGAATCGTGGTTCAAAATGGATGCCGTGTTCGCCAAGAGTGAACGACCATGTCTATATTCGCCTAGACTTTTCCCGTTTGGACAAAATCTATCGTAAAGGGTAATTTGTCACCACTCAAACTGAGCGTGCTTGAAAATACTGGCTTAATTTTTACGATGTATTTACGAGATCTAAGAGCAATTTCTTGATCATTGTGTACCGGGACTCTGCAGGAGTGGGAGTCTTACTAATGAAATAAACAGGTTTTTCTATTTTCCCATCAAGTCAAATGAGGACGGAACTTAACGATTCATCAGTTACTGCAAGATATATTATGAGTTCTTCCCCTTCATGAGATGTGCTCATCACTGAAGGTGATCCCAAGTAAAGTTTGAGCTCTTGAAATGCTGCTTCATATTCTGCTGTTCACTCGATCTTAGGATCCTTTTTAGATTTCTATTTTGTTGTCCCTTCATATAAAAGGTTGAACAACCATCGACATCGATCTGAAGATTTCAAAACAAAACAATTTATCGCGGCGATCTTGCCTGCTAACTTCTGCACGTCTTTCTTTATTTTTGGCGAAGGCATAGATAGTAAAGCATGAATACGATCTGGATCAGCTTATATACCTTTCTTACTGATTATGTGTCCCAAACATTTTCCTGACTGGACCCCAAACTGGTACTTATTAGGGTTGAGCCTCATCTTGTAGGAACAAAGAATTTTGAAAGTAGTGCGCAAGTCTGTAATATGGTTATCCTTTTTAAGGCTTTTACACAACATATCATCATTGTAGACCTCCATCATTTTTCTGAGGTGATCTTTAAACATTTGTGTCATCAACCATTGATAAGTGGCTCCAGCATTCTTAAAACTGAAAGGCATGACCTTATAACAGTATAAACCATGTTCTGTAATAAAAGTTATTTCCTCTTGGTCATCTGGTAGTATATGTATCATTTTATATCCTGATGCGACATCCATCATGGACAAGAGTTCGCATCTTATAGTAGAATCGTGTAGATGGTTTATAATAGGAAGTAGAAAACTATCATTTGGAGTATGTTTGTTGAGGTCTGTAAAATCCACGCACACCCTGATCTTGCCGTTCTTCTTTGGGATTGCCATAATGTTTGAGATCCATTCTGAGTAATTGGCCTTTCTGATAAAGCCAACTTCGATGAGTTTGTCGATCACTTTATTTACTTCTTCTCAAAGTCTCAGTGCTAAAGTCCTCTGCTTTTGTTTGACAGCTTCGGCTTTATCCTTTATATTGAGCTTGTGGCAAGCTAGATTGGGATCGATACCTGGCATGCTGTGAAATGTCCAAGCGAATATATCACTTTTGTCTTTAAAGAACTGAATGAGGATATCTCATTCTGTTGTTGGCAAAATAGTGCCAATGTATGTTCCTTGTTTTTCGCCACTGATTTTGACGTACTTTGTTGTTTCTGCGCTTGGCAGATTGTTCTCTGTAGAGTGTACTGTATAGTTTTTTATAACTTTTCCTATGGTGTTCTGTAATTACTATGCAAGTTGTGGCTCTAAGGATTCTGGAACAATGACGACAAAAATTTTACAAGCTCGAGCGAGCTTCTGACTTCATTTGATCCTGTATACGTCGTCATTCCACTCATATCGCAGCGCCAAATGATAGGTGGATGGGATAGCTCGTATATTGTGTAACCAGCAACGTCCCATTATACCCAATAATGGAATTTTGTGTTGATAAAATAAAATACAACGTCAAATGTCATAGGTCCCGCTGTGATAGGAAGTATGATTTTTCCTACACACTCTTCTTTAGATCCATTGAATCCACAAATATCAATGCCACTGGGCTGTACTTTGTCGGCCAGTCCCATCTGATCAATCGTACTTTGAAAAAGTAATTCGATAGTATACCCAGTATCTATCATCACCGTGCGAAGCAACCGAAGGCCATTATGGCGCTCTGCCTCAGATGTCTGACCTTGTGGTGGATGTAATATGGTTTATTCTCAATGGGTTGGAGATATTGTGCATTGTGAAAGAAACGATCCTTCTGAAGTATAGGATAAATGCTGGCTAAGATCATATTCATCATGGGAAGGCAGGGCCTAGGCAAGTTATTCCCCTTTCGAGGCCGCTCATCGTTATATTTTGTTTATTTCCTGTCTCCTCCCTGATCGGCAGTGCGATTAATGTCTTGGCTGGCTGACTGATCCCGAGCTATTAATGTTGACATATGGGGTTTCTATCAGTCAGACACCATTCTTTCCAGGTCAATATAACCGTTGACCTTTTCGATTATGCCTTCTAGAGTTGTTGGTTTGTTAAGGACGAGGTATTCATTGGCCCTTCCATCAACAAGTAACACATTGGTGAAAGTCAAAATGGTAATCTTCTGGTCGAGTCGATCTACTTTTCAGGCTAACTCTAGAAATTTCTTAATGAACGTCTCGAGCTTCTCTCCTGGCATCTGCTTAAGGTTGAAGATGGAGTATAGATTCTCTTCCTTGTTACTATTGTGCAAGTAATTCTTGATGAAGAGTTCTCGCAGCTGTTTGAAAGTTGTGATGGATCCTTCAGGTAGTACGTGGAACCATCGTAGAGGTTCGCCGGACAGGCTGGTTGGGAAGAGTCGGCAGATATTGTGGTTGGATGTGGAATATAGGCCCAAAACATCCCAGAACTCTTGGACGTGCTCCACTGGATCTGTTCCTTTGTATTTGTGGATCTTCAGAGTATGGAATTCGATGGGGACTTTGCCATCCAATAGCTCTTGTACGACCGGGCTCTTCTGTAATATGTGTGGATTCCTTTAGTTAGAGTCTGAGCTTCATGAATTTCTTTGATTTATCTCTCGACATGTTCCTGGGTCATGTATTGTCGAGCTGCGGTGGTCGGGAGGGTGACGCGTTCTTTTCCAGGATTATGATCACCACTCCCTTCACTTAGACGATCTTTTGCTGGGACTCAAACTCTTCCAGGTGGATTTTCAATCTGTCTGACTCCCATTGGGCTGCCATCTACTTCCTGTTAATGATGGGCTCAATTTCCTGTTAATGATGGTTAGATCGAAGCGCACCTCCGACGTGATTCCCTTTCAAAGGAGGTCTTATTCTATCATGAATGGAAATTCACGAGCCTTCAGGTTGCACGGCTTTGTTCTTCTAGGAGGTGACTTGCTGACCATGTAAAACCTTCAGTACGTCCTATACACTCGCCAGTTGTTGCTCCAAAGCAGTACTTCTTTCTATTTTAGAATTTAAGGTGGCCCGCAGATTTGCTAGCGCAGCATTTTCTTTTGCTTGAACTATTGGCGTGCTCTGACCTGGAGGCAACATTCTGAAAGGAGATGATCAGCGGTTTCTGAGATAATAGGTTTGAGATCTTCAGTTCCCGCAGAAGGTGCCAAATGTAATAGCCTAATTCCAGGATCCGAACTTAGTTTTTATACCAGATGTAATCGGAACGTTAATAAGAACTAACACAACAATTTAGTGTAGAAAGCCTTTGAATAGGTTAAAAACCACGATCTCTCTTAAGGATTTTAGAAAGAGAGAGATCTTATTAAGAATGCCAGTTATTACAATAAGTACTCTGAATCTATGAAGTTCTGGAGTAGGAATTTCTCTGTATAGAATTGACCGTTTGATGACCATTAAGATTCTTAATGGTGGACATTATTAATTAGATGTAAGATATTCTTTGACCAGATGATATAATGTCCCGACCTCTGTTGCTGTACAACGGCTCTATTGATGATTTTACTCTTGCGTAAATTGAACTGTTACTGTGGAGGTCGAAAGTGATGACTCGAACTGAGGAATATTAAATATGTCTTTAGTAGTGCTTCCTATATGTTGTTAAGGTCGAGGATGAATCTTGAGTCCGAGATACAAAATAAGCTATTACACTACCGATATCAACTTTGATCTCAGGTTCTTCGAGGTAATTTTTCTAATTGATATCATTCAGACAATTGACAAAATGCGATTTAGAAAGGACAGAAAAAAGTAATCTACAGATGACAAGAAGCAACAAATCAATGATAAAAAAGAACTTAATAATGACAAAAGGATATTAGTAAATGACAAAGAAATAATCTATAAAATGCTTTGACATCAAACAAATGACAAGAAGCTAAAAACAAATGACAAGAAGGAAATAACAAATGACAAGAAGCAAAACACAAATAAATCATTCATACAAATAAAATGAGGTGAAAGTAAAGAGAAGTTTACCATGGCCTATTGAACAAGTTTTTGCTGCATGTCAGTCTCAGACGGCTCCAAAGCTAATACCACCAATTTGGGATTACCAAAAAAAAATTTAAATGTCACAATTTGGTGTCGCTTAAAGGATGTTATCCTCCATCCCTGTAGCTTAGTGAACAAATATTTGGTTACATCAATTCTTGGAAACATCAGGTCAGGAATATGGAATATAGAGAAAAACCCATATTATCAACATGCATGTACATCCATACAGTGATAAAACATTATCTGATTATTTATCATTGGCCGATCGATAATCGATAAACTCCACTATTTGACTCAACAAAAAATAATAGACTTGCTGACCCCAGGGAAATTTGTTGAACTTCTTTAGATTATCTACCAAATCAACATATTTCACTTTAACATTTCTCCCTTTGTTCGGAAGAACAAATGATAGTAGAATGTTTAACAAATTTAATCAAAGAACATCGTCTACAAAACAAAACAACAAAACCATCAAATGTCAAACAATAGAAAACCATGACAAAGAATAAGAATGAGATACAAATGACAAAGATTATATAAAGTAATGATTACAATTTAGAGTACAATGCTAAAACATCCATAACAAATGATACAAGAACCGGGAACCAATGTCAAGTCTAAAGTAAGGATAAGAACCTCAGAGAATAATAATAAAGCAACCCCAACAAATGACAAATACAATACAAAAATTCTTGGGGTGACAAATACAATGCATAAAAATGATAAAACAGCCCCAGCGAATGTCAAATTGAAATCTTACCATGATGTCTTTCCAGTTTTGCCTATTTTAAAGTCGTCTCAATTTCCTTGGACACATATGTTTTCTTCTTTTTGGGGAAGCGCCTATTTCAGAACTCTGTGACATGCTCAGGATAAACAAATGTAAAATTATTGTGAATATAAGAAACATGTAGTCCTAAAATCAGACAAACATGAATGGGTTTCATCTGAATTATCGTCCCCCCAAATTTAAACTTTATATCATCGAGATGACAATGGAATATTTCCACAACCAACGTCGACTCATCGTTATTCGATCAATTAACAATAACGGTGCAAAATAGGTGGTATAAAGAGCTCCCTTCTCCTTCTCTGGCAGAACTCTAAACATTTTGCTCTGTCACAAACTTATACACTAAGAGGTATAATTTTTAGTATTGGTGGCCTTCTTCTCTCCACACTCCTACGTTTGGTTCTCTTCATCAAATTGCACATTACTCAATTATTTATCAGACTTTATCATTGTGAATCAAGTGACTTAAAGAAAAAAAACACCAAACTTTAGTTAAATACTTGGTAAGCTATGAGACAACAATACGATTTGTCCAAAGTATAACCAGATTGAAATCACACGTGTTGCCAAAAACTTACAAGAATCGACGATTGAGAGAAAAAATGGTTGTTGCGGTTGTTAAGAGTAATCAAATGACAAATAATACCAAAATCGGGACATTTTTCTCAGCAAAGTGGTCGAGATTAGAAGAAACTGCTTGATAAATCAGGACTATTTTTTGCGCCAAAAACTAGACTCTCCGTGTAAATCGCACGTGATACCCTAACCAACCCTTCTCCTAAAACAAATGACAAATAATACCGGAAATTATGACAGACTCTGTCTTATATATGGCAAATTTTTTTAAAGGCGTGTAACACCTTCCCCTGAAACAAATGACAAATAATACCAGAAATGGTGATAGACTCTACCTTACACGTCTTAAAATGGTAATGACATGTGTACATTGACGAATTAAATTTGGACATGTGGAGTGATATATTATTTTTAAATGAGATATACATTTTTTATTATTTTGAATGTGAATTTCATCTTTCCTGTATCGATTTTGAAATTTATTGTTCCCCGGGTTTGATTTTGGAAAGTTTTCATCTTTGAGTATTTAAAATGGTAATTGCCGATTGCAATATCATTCCAAAAAAAATTCAAATATATACAGTTTTAACTTTGCACATTGACTACCTCTTAAGCACTCCTCTCTCCCTTATTGCAAACGGCAAACAACAAAAGAGACATATAATATAAATGCACTATGAGTTATCCCAATATCTTCCAAGAAAACAAAATCAAGTACAATAAAATATCTATATTTTGATACTATAAAATACACATCCTACCCTAATTGTTATAAATGCACAATGTTCAAACTCAACTTCAAGACTCGAGATCAAACAACTTAACTCATATTTGAGGCGGGCCCAGCCTAAAATCTTCAACTAACATTATTAAGGCGCTCGAGGTCGAGGTACTCGAGGTGATTACAACTTATTCAAGCTATACTCGGGGCGATTCTGATCTTTTCAACAAACATTATTAAAGCGCTCGAGGTCGAGGTAATCGAGGTGATTATAACTTATTCAAACTAATACCCGGTGCGGGCACGACCAACATCTTACAGGTCGATTATTGGATCGTCCAATTCGACCAAACAAAACACATGCTATATTTCTACAAGTTGGTTATCGGTTTAACAAGTCCAACCTACATTCAAACATTCAATACATCTCAATACAGTTGCTTATTGATACGCTCAATTCAACCTGTGACTGAGACCTATAACATTGCTATTCAAGTATACATTCTCTCCGAGGGTCACTTATTGAGTCAATCAATTCGATTTGGTAGAGATACACTATATAACTATTCAATATTCAATATATCTCATTACAGTCGCTTATTGATACGCTCAATTCAACCTGTGACTGAGACCTACAATATAGCTATTCAAATACACACGCTCTCCGAGGGTCGCTTATTAAGTTAATCAATTCGATCTGGCAGGGATGTACTATACAGCTATTTAATATTCAATACATCATATTACAGTCGTTTATTGATACGCTGAATTTGACCTGTGACTGAGACCTACAACATAGCTATTCAAATTTATACGTTCTCCGAGGGTTACTTATTGAGTCAATCAATTCGATCTGGTAGAGATGCACCATACAGCTATTTAATATTCAAGATATCTCATTACGGTCACTTTTTGATATGCTCAATTCGACCTGTGACTGAGACCTATAACATAGCTATTTAAATATATACACTCTCCGATGGTTGCTTATTGAGTCAATCAATTCGATCTGGCAGAGATGCACCATACAGCTATTCAATATTCAAGATATCTCATTACGGTCGCTTATTGATACGCTCAATTCGACCTGTGCTCTAGACATACTATCATACATACATACTATCATTATCATCCATTATCCTACATTCTACTACATTATCATACATTATCATGTATTTTACTACATCATCATACATTATAATACATTACCATACATTCTCTTGCATTTGAACAGTTGGTTATTGGTTCAACCAATCAAACCATGCAGTTTACATATCCAAAGATCAAAGATGTGTCTCAACCAACACCACTCACCCCTGATGCTTCTCGTGCTATTGGATAAGATGGGACGATTATGAGGGCTTATTTCTAATACTTAACCTAAACCCAGATATCGACCTTCAGCTCGATTGGATGTAAAGGCCATTTCTGAATCTCAAACTTAGGCCTCAGTATACGACCATCACACATTTAATCGACCTCGTCAAGGTACACGGGGCGCATTTATGGCACATCATGGAGCGTTTACAAGGAAACAGAGTTCCTAAAGCTGTTACTCGACCATTATGAAGACCATTATGAAGACTCGTCAAAACCTCATATTGTAACGTTCCTCATTAAAGTAATAACGGTCATATTTTAAGACCTATAAAAAGAGACCTGGAAATCAGAATCTGAGGAGGCTGGAATCATGTACAAGAACTTTTAGAGAAAGTCATCTTCAAATGCGATTGGGACACTTGCAGACGTTTCTGCGTATCTAGTAAGCGTACTTCTAACAACTTCACTCTCTTCTCCAAACTCTGCAACAACTTATTACACTCCACATTTTCCCTCTCTAGACATACATTATGATCCTTATATCGCTCCAGTTCGTCATAAGCATGCTTCAGATCTTTTTCTAATTGTACCTGGACCCTTCAATTTTCCTTCTTTATATTGAAGAAAAGGATCCTCATCATTCTTCGCCCCTACAAAAGTTAAGCTCATCAGGCAATGGACCTATGCCACCCCATATGATGGATACACTAGCCCGAGCAGAACATCTTTTCGCCTCTATACTATGACGATTACGTACTTCTTATGCTAAGAATTTCACCCGAGCTGGATCTGGCACTACACCTTTCTCAGTTAACAGTTCTAAATAGGCCTCCTTCTAGCCCCGCTCACTATCAACTTCGGCCTCAAAGTAAAGCGTCAAAGACATTAATGACCTCTGACACTTTAACTTATCACTCTCATCTATAAACTGCTTATCCTTAAGGGATTCTCGGAATAAGACAAACCTATCGCTCTCTTTCCGCAAAACCTTATCTCTCTCAGTTTTTATCTTCCCATATCTACATTGATGCTCGAATAACTCCTTAAAAAGTATTATCAAAATTAGACTTAAGAAGACGTCTCTCATATTTAAGTTTATTGTGTACCCGTTAAGTACGATTGATAAAATCCCTTGCTCGACTCAAGGCCTTCTCCATCTCGCTCACTTTTCCCCTCAAACGAACTACCTCCTACATGCAAATTATACATTCACCATCAAAACAACATATATCAACAACAAATGTAAAAAATTCAAGTCTCATCAAAAATAGTTCTATCACCAATACAAAGGACAAATCCGAGAAGACAAGTCTCAGAACTATGTTACAACTACATAATCAAAAATTAGCTCCTGCTACCTCCTTGGTCGTATTATCAGCCACTGGAGGAGCCGGGGTCTACTCAGAAGGTTGATCAGCCACTAGAGAGGCATCCTCCTCTAGAAAAATTATCTCACCATACTTCCCAGCAATAGCAAGATTGACATCATCTTTTCTCAACCCTCAGAAGTAAAATGCCTGAATCAGACTATTTCGAGCAGCCACCACACTGTCGAGAGCTTTTTTACCATCAGCTTTGAGCTCTTCCTTTAATGCAGCACACTCTGTCTCGAACTGCTTCTTCTGCAAAGTTTTCTCATGCTCCAGCTGCTCCGACCATAAAGCCATCTCCTTCTGCAACTGCTCACATAGCGCAGTTTGCTCCTTCAACTATTCAGTCAATGATGTTTTTTCTGTGTCATGCTCGACACGCTCCGCAACAGCTACCTTCAACACCTCCACGACAGATCGCCAAGCAACAGAAAGCTGCACCACAAATACAACAAAGCAGTATTACAGATCGGATTATTACTTAAACATATATAATCATCATGCATACCTGTAATATACTGGATTGAATTTGAGTATCTAGGCGTATTGGATCACGCTCTGCAAACTTTATCACCTCATCTTCCACCGCTTTGAGATTGACCTCCTTGGAAGAAGCTCGACTATCTTTCCCGGACTATTGTTTCTGCTTCTTCAGAGGAGGCGCCACATTTACAGCAGCATCCACCACCTCATTCTCCACCTGCGTCGTCTGCACAAGAGCAGTTTGCTCATAAAGGGGCAACGACCTTTTTCCTCTAGGTCGTCGATTTTGAATACTCGAAGTACCCACAGCACAAACAAGAATCTCTATAATGTCATCAAAAGCATAACCAGAAGTAGCCATAGCTCGATTTTGATGAGCTCACAACACTTTTTTAACTATTGAGTTCAGCCTCTTATCTCTGCGGATACCTAATTCTCTAAGAACTTTGTTCAGTTTGTTTCCTTCTCAACTAACGACGTCAAACAGACTAGACATATCAGCAAGACCTTTGGGATTAGGCTCTGCCAAATCAACAACAAACTATATTAGCAGCTCGTAAGAAGTTAAAAGACAAAATACATGCATAATGAAGATACTTACTCTCGTTTAAATTCTTATATATCAGCTCGAGTGCTGGCTCCCCGGGCACTTGCATACAATTACCTCTCACAATCACAAGATGGTCACACCAGGGTCTCCCAGCAGATTCCAAATCAAAGAATTTTGGCCTCGCCGAATCACTAAACAAGTATCCGCTCTTTCGATCTTTCATATATTTAAAGTTATAATATTTCAAGACATCGTCCGCAACGAACTGTCTCGCAATACCACCATCTCTCCATCTCTTGTTAAGGGCTTCACAAACCCTCATCATCTCAAAGACATTACCATTTAATTGGACAGGGCATCTCTTTAGAACATTCATTACCCCCCTTTGGAAAAAGGTTAGGGGAATGCTAAACCCATATATGACCTGGTTCAGGTAACAAAGGAATCCATCCTCTATGACCTCTGTACCAGTTCCATTGTAATAAGAGATATCTATATCATCTCATATACCCATATTTCTCTTCCACTGATCTAGGGAAAGCACCTAATAATGTTTTATCTTACCACCTGGTCTCACCTGAGCCCTAAACTACAACCATGCATTCATCACATAATGTCCCCATTATCCATCTAAACCTTTTTTATACTACAAAAATTTCTTCGCTACGTCTACATTCTCGGGATACCTAAAAAATTGCCCAGTCTCAATCCCCACATGCAATCCCTCATCCTCCCCAGAATGAACAGCCGGCATATCAACAGTAATGGTACCACTTGCCTCTACATCATCTATAGTCCTACAAGACGACGATGATTCCTCACTGGAGGATACAACCATTTTACTACTGGGTTTTGAATTTTTGGAACGTATCTACCACATACAAGAAAAGTTTGTTCATAGTTTATAATTAAACAAGCCTCCTCCCTCAGCCTTACCCAACAAATTATTCAAACTATCAAGGAATTCATTCATGCAACTACAATCAATCATGACAATCAACAAGCACACTTTCACAAACAATAGAAAAAGAGGAAATAGAGTTACTAACCTCTATTAGAAGAGCAGCAGTCGTTGATTCTAGTCACCACTTTCACTTCAGACGGTAAAACTTTAGTTGTCGTAAGAAGATCACAGTATAACGGTGGACTACGATCGAAATTTGAAGACTTTTTCTCTCCAGAAATACTTTTTTCTCTCTCTACAACAGAATGTGGTCTATGGGAGAGAGAAAGACTAGTTTTTATAATGTCCCTCGATTTCTGAAACGGCGGCTCTTTAGAACACACGTCAGTATCATTTCTCTCTGCAGGCACATCTTTTCGTTTGCCCTCATCATGAT
This sequence comes from Kingdonia uniflora, assembly GCA_014058105.1. NCBI lineage: Eukaryota > Viridiplantae > Streptophyta > Magnoliopsida > Ranunculales > Circaeasteraceae > Kingdonia > Kingdonia uniflora. Next base: position 4,332,569 of record JACGCM010001854.1, read on the forward strand.
TTCTAGAGTAACGTGCTCGGTTATCCCATCTATCTCTCTCTTCTGCCATTTTTAAATTCAAAGACTCACTGCCTAAGAAGATTGATACAAATCATATAGTACAATTACTTACGTACAACAACAACCTCTACTGCTACGCGACCCTGCTATACTATCTATAGCATGATTTCCAATTCAAAACCCTAGTACAGCTATTTACAGTTGTCACTTACCTTATTTCAGATCTGACAGAAGCATAAAATCAGTAACAAATCCTGTTACAATTATATTTCATTTAACCATTATCACAGATACCGAAAGTGATGACAAGACGACCTCAATAAAAACAAATCATTTTATTATGGTCACTCATCCGACCTTACATATAATTATAGACGGATGGTTCTCTTTACCACATGGACTGATTTCTCCACTAGTAGCTCTCCCATCCTCTTTAGCAAGCTTATCCAGTACGATTTCTCGAACTACTACCTTACATAGCTCTACATCTAACATAAGTTCGAAAAATATACCACATCAGAAGCTGCGACCAAGTTCCACACCATGATCACAAGTGTTCAAGATGACTATGATGATACTCTCACAAGAAGAACTTATATAGAGAACAAAAAATATTACACCTTCATCCTTTCCACAGACATGACGATAATATATCTCAATAAGGCAACAAATATATAACATGATCTACACAGTTCAAATATACTTTATCCAACTCAGCAACAATTTGATCTACATATTTTTGACCTATGTCATCTTTGACTAGTTTTATAATTGTTCCACGGTGTCTTACAACAGTAATTCAAGCAGTTTCAAACTCTTACAAGACAAGATAATAAAGTTCAAATTTATTATTCAAGACAAACAATTTACAAGGATGAATACTTCAGTCAGTTTGAAAATCAAGATTACAAGTTCTACAAACAACTATTTCTTTTACAAAGAATAGCCTACTTTACAAATGACAGTGCAACACTTGAGCATAAATAATGGCAAGCCCAGACGAAGAAATCAAAGCCCATGAAGAGGAACTGGAATACATCAACTTCCCCAAACGACGGAAGTCAAAGTTAATCCCACCACTCCTCCGTAACTCTCACCACCTCCGCAGTCAGTGAAGACGAAGGACCACCTCCACCATTACAATACCCAATCTTTAGCGGGGTATCGGCTATACTTCACAGACGATACCTCATCCTTCTTATCTTCTACCGCCACCGCATCCTCTGCAAGCATCCGCAGACAGGCCTGACGGTGAGCAGGAAACAAGACCATATAGTGGAATCGCCAAATTTGATAATAATTATCCTCTGTCTCCTCTACTTCTTCCCACGATATACCATAAAAAGTTAGAGGAACAGGGATAGGAGTTGGCATAGATAAACATTGGTTCCCAAAATAACGATTTTGAAGAATCATCATCATGTTTTGAATTCTAGCTTCATATGCTTGGCGTCGAGTAGTCACCATCACTACTACTTATACAAATTTGAACGACTAACAGGGTAAACCAGGATGAACAGTTATAGCAACTGTTCACCATGTTTTATAGCAGCAGCATTTAAATGCATACCACAACTTCCAATACAGTCTTTATCACAAGCATACATCTCAAGCAGAATTTTTGGGAAACCCAACAGTCAAAAGAATTATTCCAGATAACTAGGAGCCATCAATACAGCATTTAATACCAAACGACTAAACTTCTCAACCAACACCACTCGCTACACACGTTTCTCCTGCTATTGGCTGAGAGGGGGCAGTTGTGAGGGCTTATTTCTAATCCTCGTACTGAATACAATATGCGAGCTCACATAGTTCGAGAAAGCATACTGACAACAAATCAAAGATCGAAGACAAGAAGATCGTAATACGGACTTCCTTACCTACAGTTCAAAGATATTAAAGCATCTTGTAACTTCGCACTGCAGAAGATACTTTTCCACTTATCAATAGATCGTATACATACGAACATCACAAGAGATCGTATCTTCTCCAACGGTCTGAAGTTACAGCTAAGAGTATTAATAGATTTGTTACAGATCAACAAGTATCAAGACGTTACAAAAGACCTTATAAAGACTCATCAAATACGGACGACCAAAACGTACATCATCAATGTAGCCAACGGTCATATTATAAGGCCTATAAAAAGAGACCTGGAGATCATAATCCTGGACGGTTATTATCACCTACAGAACTCTTAGAGAAAGTCATCCCTACCAAAACTCTGATATTCAATCTCTTTCTATTTGTAATAGCTAGCATCTATATAAACACCATTCTTTCAGAAATCCTCAGGAGAAGTCATGGTTTTTAACCCATTCAAGGGTTTTCCACGCTAAAACTTGTGTTAATTGCTTCCAGTTACTAGCTAATATTCCATATTTCAAGGGTGTAAGGCACTATCTTCGTCCAATACGAAAATAGGCTATTACATTTCCCTAACTGGAAATGACCAAAAAATAATGTGGCAAATAGTAAAAATGCATTCGAGTTATTGTAGTATCAAGCAAAAAATAATTCAAATATATGCAGTAAAACCTATGTACAATCAAGACCATCTTTTAAACACATACATGCATTTTACTTATTTTGAACGGCAAAGAACAACGGACAAGTAGCAAAAATTCACCATGAATTATTGCATTATCTGCCAAAAATAACAAAACTATAGTAAAAACTCTATATTCTAGTATCGTGAAGCTTACTTTTCCAACACTTGTCTTGCCCTTATTACAAACGGCAAATAATAGGCAGGACAGGGAACAAAAATGTACCCGGTTATAACAGGATCTTGAAAAATATAACTCTTTATATAAATGCCGTGAGAACCACCTCAACAAATTAATATATGAAAGTTATAAATAGAAAAGTTGTGAAACTCATCCCAAATTACTGAGTTGGAATATATCAATTGGAAACTAAATTGAACAAATAAAAGAAAATATTGTTAGAGGTATTTAGACAACTAGATACCCCAAAGAAAATAGTATCTTAGTGGGTGACAAAGTAACTAGAGCGACATAGATATTTAAATTAAAGAACGCAAACCCAAATTAGATAAGATTCACTTCTTCCAGATGCGATAAAAACCAAATCAATCTCTTAAAGAGTTACAATAAAATCTTTCAATTCAACAAACTGATCATCCTCACAACAGGAAATTAACACTAAGAAAACCAACGACTGAAAAAAATAAATCACTCTCTGAGTTAACTCACCCGAGTCACATCGGAGAGTTAAAACGGAAACGTTCAAATGTTGACTGTAACGGATCCTCTGTTTTTGGCTAATTTCCTCATTAACCAAAACCACTTGAGATTCATAACGAAAAGACGAAATTACCCTTCTCAGTGACCTGACAAAAGAACGTACTCCACTTTTTTCTCCAACATGGTATGTTTCAAACGACCCATTATTAAATTAATATTTTACGACCTTTTATTATCCACTTTACACGTGTCATATGTACGACGTGTATTTGCAACGTGGTCTCTTTAGTGACACGTGGATTTTGGGAGATTGATATATTACTTCACGATCATTATTTTTTTAGAGATTTATCAATGAATTGTTTGCTCCAGCAGGATGTGAGTTATTTAGGTGTCGTTCTGATTGAACAGAATGCAACAGCTAATTAAAACTTAGTTATAACTGTCAGATCTAGCAATTCATCAATTTTAGCCTCTCTACGGTTATATCCCACGCCTTAGACTTTGTCATGGAAGATTTTTCGCACTATGATTATATCAGGAGAGTGCCTCTGAAGATCAAATGGTTAGGGCTGCCAAGGGGTAGGATTTGACCGGTATCCGATTCAGTCCGATCCGTTAACAAATGATCAGGATCGAAAAAAAATTGATCCTCCACGACCCAATCTGTTAGTGATCCTACCCTTTAGTTGGCGGATCGTGTTAGGATTCACCCTGACCCGATCCGTTAAGGGTATTTAAGACTTTAAGTAATATGAAATTATGATTCATAGATGATAGATTAGTAGTCACCAAACTAGGGCTCTCGTCTCTCACTCTCAATCTCAAGTCTCATAACTTCCTAACTTCATTCTATAACTATCAACTTGATTTTATTTACAAACAACTTACATGATTTTGAAGTCTTATGGATGCTCATGCTTCACATTTTGAAGTCCTATGGATGCTCAAGATTTTAAAGTCTTATGGATTTGTTGTCATGTTTTAAGAGCTCATAGATTTTGGTTATGTACAAAATAAGTCTCTAACTCTATATTTTACATGGATATAATATATGCAAAATTACAAATATAATACATCTTTTTGTTTGTACTCAATTCTCAACTTATATGTTGTTTGTCAAAAATCAAAGCTTAACGGGTCGGATTTGGTTGGGTAAGGATCACCGAGATCCTTAAAGAATCGGGTCAGGATCGCAAAATTAGTGATCTTTTAGGATCACGGATCGGGTCAGGATTGTTGTATTCCTTAACGGATCGGGTCAGGATCGACTATAATCCTGGTCCGATCCGGTCATTGATAGCCTTACAAATGGTTATTGAGCAAAGAATGATACGTTTTTCTTCTCTGTAGGTCAATTGAAGAGTGGCTAGTACTAGTACTAGTAATATCTATATGTTTCTCACATATTGCCTTTTCTCCACATAAATTTGTTGTCCTAGCGTTTTAACTGTTTCAAACTGATGCATAGTCTTTGGACCCTTTTTGGAAATTCCCCATTTTCAATCATTTTGTTTAGATCTTGTGTCGGCTATTTGCATAATTGCATCTCAACCTCTAAATCCAGTTCGACATTTGATTGATTCTTTGCAGAGAATGCATTCTTCCCAATTGAGCACTGTGAAGTGTTAATGCATAAACATATTTAGTCGAAAAGACAATGAAAACTACACAGCTCCAGATGATATGGTTTCCCCATATAAACGATCAAAGACGTTATCACGTTAGTATTCTAGGTTCTTGTTCTCCATCCTCCTATTCATACGTCTAGAACTTGACCATCTTCTTAAAACCACTTTTCACTTTAAAGACCTATTGGAACATATATTTGCATAAAACCTCGTCAACTAGATGCTGAAAATCATCTATGGGGTACGCTTGTTTCCATTAGTTTCTCTCAAACGGACAAGATATACCCAACTTATCTCTGATCTTTCACCCTCCAAGGAGTATCCAGAAAGGTATGGGCAATGCAACAACCAACAGGGCTTTTAAAACAATAATTGATATCTCACATGGGGGCACCCAGGGTGGTAGCATCACCTACATACATACACTAACCACACTTTATCATCTTAATTATGACCTAAATTTCAATGGTTTCTTAAAGGGTGGTGCCTTTAAATCCTACAAAACCTTTATAATGCAGAACCAGATGCAAGTGAAGTGGTCCTTTATGGATAGGAAATAGACTAGTCATTGTAAAGAAGAGATAAGCACTCCAAATTAAGGTCTTTGGAACAAATTACGCATGGATCATAGCTCTAAATGAGACCCGCATCTTAACCCTACACCTTCATCAGTGAAACATGATCAGCCCGTAATGGTTATCTCAAGGGCGATTAACGCTTGGATATACAAGGCCTTGTTTAGTATGTTCATGAACCTGATTTTTCGAAATGAGAAAAACTAAATTGTTTTGACATTGAATGAGATAATACTAGTACTAGAAAATTTGTATGGATGAGTTCCTACCTAACCTAATCCAATTATGTGAAGATGAGATCAAATATTTGTATGAGAATTCCAAAAGTGGTAATGATAATTTGATCAAGACAATTGTATCCCATCACTCCAAAAGTATATCACCTTAGATCCATATCTTATCTCCTTAAGTACTTTATAGATTGGGTTAGATCAAACTTGATCTGTTGCTTGATTCCAAACTTTCTATCTTAACGTAGATCAGATATTCCATCGTTGTAGCGATCCTTTTGACGTGTGGCCATAATTATGAAAACACGTTAAAACTCCTAAGTAAGGATCCTACAATACATCATCAGGAAATATGTTCAAGTGTTAGGATGAGCTCTAGCTGATATGAAAATGTCATTTGAGGTAATTATAAACCTTAGTGTCAAATGCTAATAACTGCGGGTTTGAGTTTAAGATATGGGTCAAAACTTGTAACCATGTTGTGCCTGTATTACAAGAGTATATTGAAGAACCGTGGTACCAATATATGGCAAAAATATTTAGTTCAAAGCCCGAGCCCATCGTTTATTGGGATATAGTTCCGGGATAAATTATGTCTACCTGAACCTCAGACAAAAGCCTAAATTCGGAAAGAACTAGAATCCCTCATTGGGGAAGTTGTGAATTCAAACCCCAAGTCCCCAACAGCGTATTCCGAGGGAGAATATCATGTAATTTAACTAACTACTTCGGTAATGCAAAATGTTAGCATCCGGACTTGAAGTCTTCTGGGCTTGAAGTCTTTTGCATCGAGATGTGACAATCAAACTATACTACTACTTTATTTGTACTGAGGTATAGGCAGCTTCTTGTCCAAGAAAACGATTAAGAGGTTCAATACAAAAGAAGAAGCCCAAACCCTTGTGTAGCCTGCCCTATATGTTTATGCTTTTTAGTACAAAATGTGCATAAAATCACGATTAACGACAATATTTAGTGTGGCATTAGGGAGAATACGAACTTCTTATACTTTGGATCATAGATTTTTTACAAATTTGACACCAGGTCCAGACTCTAGAGAAATATCATCAATAGAAGTTTCTTACGAAAAGCCCAATTCCGTGCCTACTCGAACCCATGTTCTGGCTCAAATGTACAAAGCCCAATGCCCCAAACTTAAGCCCAGTTCAGCCCCATAGACTGTAGCATAGTTAGCAATTCCGTGTTTGGGAATTATTCGGATGGGTCGGGGACGGATAAAATTCGATTTATATTTAAATGTCCGATTTAAAAATTTGGAGACTATAACATTTTTTTATATTAATTTATATTTTCATGTGAACTATATTTGTACATATTTCACTATATTTGTACTATTTCACAAAAGATAAACCATTAATACTCAAGATAGTATTTTTCAATTAGAACATAAATGATCCATTCAACTATTGGAAAAACTTGAATACATAAACGAGTAATTCAATTAAACAAATTACCATACCGAATCCTAAATAAACATTGACCAAATCTTTTTATGCAAATAGTGAATCTAAGACCATAGTTAGTAAGTTTGCGATTAATATGCGAATTATACACGACCCGAATGATTAATTGGAGTATCGTACTTTTAAGTCGATTTTTAAAAAGATGAGTAAGAGTTTGCAAACTTTAGAACCCCTACGATTAATAGTGAATTTAGACTAGAACTACTCTACGTCATCTAAAGTTCTAAATTCTACAAGCCCATCTACATAATATGTGCAGTAGCCTACTCGCAGCCTTCTAGCTCCAGTCGAATACTTGAAGGCTACATCGAAGCCTAATAAACCCATAATCAAGCCCTCTGAGACTATACAAACATTCGACTGTGAACAGGCTTCGACCATGATCATACGCGGTCGAAGGAAAATGTGTCAGACAACCAGCTCACTAGACAGAACGGCGGAGCACGCTGCTCGACAACTACAGTGCCAGATCCAACAACCACAGTGTCAGAACAGACAAGTTACAGCGTCAGGAACAATGGCTACAGTGTCAGACCCGACAATTACGGCGTCAGAATCGACTCCGGGTTCAAGTCAGTTGTCCGGAGGATACTTTTGTAATTTGACCTCCCATGGCGACTCAGCTCTTCTTATGTTCTATAAATAGGAGGGAGGGAGAATTATGGAGGGGTTAGAAAAAATCTCCCCACAGACCTTGAATTTTACCTTTGAATACCCTGAAATCACCCTGTACTTGAAACTTCGACTACTCAAATTTATATCAGTACTCTTAAAAATCCTCATCAGAGGTCGTGGAGTAACCTATTCTAGGCCTACACGCAAGTATATTGTCAGTAGATTAATCACGTTAATACTGATTATATGCTTGAATCTTTTGGTTGAGGATAATATTCGTAGTGTAAGAGTCAACTTCCTTCCTCGCGAAGTTAGGCCCCTACAATATGAATCCCATCCCATATAAATCGTTAAAAGTTTGTTCTCCATCGTTATTTCCCATCACCATTTTTTTATACGCCTCACGTTCTTCATCGTTGTACTTGGGAAATTCCCCAATATCTTTAAGATTAATTGATTCCGAATCTTTTTTCTCTAACTTGCCCGAGTTGTTCTTCATATTCATATTTAAGTTAATTCTATATACTACTGTATATTTATTTAAGTTGGATTTTTTTTGTATTGATAACTCCTAGGATAGATGTACTCAATTTTCTATTAATAAAAAGTAAGTTAAATTTTTTTGGTTATTTGGTACGTTCGGGAATTATTCACATAACAATCGTAGGGGTCCTAAAGTTCGTGAGCTTTTACTCATCTTTTTAAAATCGGTTGAAAAGTACGATACGCCAATTAATCATTCGGGTCGTGTATAATTCACGCATTAATTGCGAACTTACTAACTATGGACTATAGTTGTATTGCATAAGGCCTATGTGAAATTTTCGTTGACCGGGTATACCAAACCCCAAAATATATTTTCTTCTTCCATGTTTGGCATCCCAGCCTTGTCTGTAACGTAAAAAGCTACACCCGAATCAAACACATTATTTATTTATTTATTTATTTTAGTTTTGTAGAGCAAGCTGGGCACTATATTAAAAGCCAAAATGAAAGAGTTACAAGCGGGGTAGAGCTTGTGATAAGAAGGAAGAATGGCTGAGATATGAAAGAAGAAGAATTGCTCGCTTACTTTTCTTGTTTTTTCTCATTACAAAGATCATTCGTTTATAGAGTTTACAAGATTTACAAGATATACAATATTCCATAATCTTATAACCTATTACAGTAATCTAAATATTACAAGTATATGTATAAGATCACAAGTATATCTCCAATATCACAAGATCTTTTAAGGATCTGGTAAATCCTAATATTCCCCCTCAAGTTGGAGCATGAATGTTAAGAGTGCCCAACTTGCCGACAAGAAAATGAAATTGAAGATGGCTTAACGGTTTGGTGAATAAGTCTGCAATTTGATAAGTGGTAGGAACATATGATGTATGAAGTGTCCCATCACAAAGTTTATCCCGAATTAAATGACAATCAATCTCGATATGCTTCGTGTGTTTGTGAAAAATAGGATTTGCAGTAATATACAAAGTAGCATGATTGTCGCAAAGAAGTAAAGTAGGTCGAGATGGGTTAATATCAAGGTCTAGAAGTAATAGTAATCTCACAAGTGGTAGAGGCCATGGATCGATATTCAGCTTCAGCGGATAAGCAAAAGACAATAACTTGCTTCTTAGTTCTCCATGAAATGGTCAAAATCCTGAGAAAGGTACAATAACATGTGGTCGAACACCGTGTATATGGACAACTTGCATAGTCCAAATCATAATATGCTATGAGTTATAAGTTACTCTAAGCCGATAACAAGATATCTTGTCCAGGGGAACCTTTAAGATATCGAAGCACACGATAAGCAACCTCTAGATTTGGTTTTCGAGGTAAACTTATGAACTAAGCAGGTTCACAGAAAAAGCTATGTCTGGCTGTGTAATGGTGAGATATATAAGGTGGCCTACTAAACGTCGATAACTCGAAGGATTAGTGAGTAACTCACCTTCGGTGGAGCTAAGCACAATATTTTGCTTCCATGGATAAAATGCAAGCTTAGATTTAAGTAAGCCCGAGCCTTTTAGAATGTCAAGGGTATATTTATGTTGTGAGAGACAAACACATTTACTAGAGCGGGTTACTTCTATACCCAAAATATACTTCAAAGGGCCTAAATCTTTGATATGAAATCTTCGTTGAAGGAAATTGATCCAGGAGGATGTAGGGTCTGTTTTTAGGCAGTTTTATTTTACCAAGAATGAGATTGGTAGTTGTTCGAACGACTTAAGGTCTATTTGAATAGACTTTTAAGTCTATTCGAATAAACACTAGTCTATGTAATGTATTCGAATAAACTTAAAAGTCTATTTGAATATACTCAGTTCTAAGTGTTCTGTTCGAACAGAGTATGGTTCTGTTCGAACAGAGGCGCGATTTAGCATAGCTTTAGGTCATATGAAGGTCATTGTGTCATATTTTGTAACTAAAAACTTGTAACCTCCATTAAAGGGCAAAGCTAGGCGAAGAGAGAGGATCCATGTTTTGTAAGAGAAACTCTGGGTTTGTAGAGGAATTCAATTAAAATCAAATTATTGAGCAATTAAAGTTCTAAAAGGGAAATTTTCCCTCCAATTATTTTGTTCTTCGCATTAACTTCTTCGATTAAGTTAATCTCAATTCGATTATGGATTAAGTGATATATGATTTTCAATTAACGATTCTCGGGGAATTATGATTTATGGTCTCTGCACATGACCCACTAAAGCAAACGAAGGAGATTCTTGTGAGTCCGTTGAAGATTCATTGAAAACCTAACTCACAAAAGAAAGCAAATTCGAAGATTGGAAATTCCGAAGATCGACTTATGAAATTAGAAATAAAAGTTTATGACCTCACTACTATTCTAGGGGAGTTGGTAAAGCAATTACGTCTCATGAAGCTCACAAAAGCTTTTGCTTCGACGAAATGGCGAGAACGCGCGAAGAAGAAAATGATTGCGAAGGAGGAAAGAGACATGGTTAACGAGGTGGTAGATAGTGATTCTAGTGATGCCGAATCCGTCGAGGAACGATCGGTTATTAGTAAGTCAATGAATCGTATGTGTAATGTTCGTATTAATTTTAAATTAAAATTCCAGTATTCGATGGTTCAATCGATGCCAAGAAATTGGATAATTAGTTAGATAGGTTAAAGACCTATTTTTTGGTTTGTAAATATTTCAATGCTCATAAAATATGCTTTTCTACATTGAAATTCACAAGTCATGCACTCAAGTAGTAGAAGTCCTATCAGAAACATCATGAAGTAGTAAGCTTGAGTTAGAAGGAGTTCAAGGTGTTGCTAAGGAAGTAATTTTATCCTATTGGGTATGAGCAAGAGAGATGGTTCAAATGGCATAATTTGTGCCAAAAGTATGGGCAATCCATACAAGAGTTTACTACGAAGTTTTATAATTAAGCTTTGGTTTTAGACATTGATGTGGACGAGTATGTAGTGTTCATAAAGTATACGGGGGGTTTGTCGGAGTTCATTAGAAGGGAGTTGAAACTCTTTACTGTAGAAAATATCGAAGATGCTACCGTAAAAGTAATTGCTATTGAAGGCAAATACTTAAAGAGTGACAAAAAAGACGACACTAGCAAGTCAGGGTACAAGTCTAGTTGGAAGAATGAACACAAATGGGAGTCTGAAGGAGAGGGCTCTTCATCCAAGGAGAACTACTACAGTCATTGTAAGGCAAATGGGCATTTTCAGATAAATGTTGGAAACTTCACCCGGAGCTTAGTCCGAAGGAGGAGAGGAGCAAAAAAAAGAAACGTGTACTAGCCGCAATGATTATTGATCTTCCAGATTTAGATAAGCCAAATCCTAAGCTTACCCTTATGTTTAAGCAAACTATGGCTACCGAGGAGGTGAATCTGGATGAACTTTTTTATGTCAGTATTCAGGTGAAGTAGAGGGTCATCATTGATCCGGGTAGTCAGAAGAATTTAATTTTTGAGGTAGTGGTGAAGAAGATGGGTTTGCCTACTATGGCTCCTCCTAAGCCTTATAGTTTAAGTTGGACTCAGAAATACATGGAGTTGAAGATCACGATGTAGTGTACGTTCAAGTTTGTGATTACTAAAAAAATTATTGACAAAGTGACGTGTGAGGTGATTCCTTTAGATGTGTATCAAGTCATCTTGGATAGTCCTTATCTTTAGAACTGAGAGGCAATTCTTTACTGTAGAGCTCGTAATTTCGTCTGCTGAAGGAGGGGAAGGAGTTTCATATCAATGCTTGTAAGGAACATGTCACCACCAATAATTTAGTAATGGAGACTCAGCCGAAGAGGTTGGTTAATACGAGCGGCAAGTTTGTATTATTGTTGGTACGACCGGTTTAAGAGGGTCCGTTGGCTAAGGTGTTGTCTACTTTGACAATGTTTCCTAAGCGATAAACCAAAATTAGGAAGTTGCAAGAGATATATAAAGACTTGTTTTTGGGCATAAAAGGGATGCTGCGTAAGAGGGATGTGGAGCATGATATTACCTTGGTGAATGGTGAACCACTACCCAATATTGGGTTATTATAGTAGCATATTCCCCTGATTCACCTCGAAGGTACTTGATCATTCAAAAATATGTCAAGACCACAAATATAAATCTTGACCCTCCACAAGTAGCCATTGCACTTGGTCAAATAGAGTCGTTGCACATGATCCGTGAACTTTGCCCACCACCCATAAATATAGGATAAATATTTGTAACTGCCTGTATCCATCTATAAATACAGGTAGAGCATAAGTTAATGAGGGCTCTGGAATATCTATCTAGATTTTATTATAATACTCTACTCAATCTCTCTGCAAGAGTAATAGATTAGCACATAGTAGATTCAGATCACAAAATCCTCCTCGAGGTCATGGTTTTCCTCAGGTTTCACTGAGTTTTCACGTAAAATCTATAATGCCATAGTCTTTACTTATAGCTAAATAGCAGTCTTTTCACTAAAGTATTGGCAAAGTTAACCAACCAAAAAACTAGTCATTATAGTTGGCATCGTCTGTGGGAAATACCTAGTTTTTCTTTATTAAATCTCGTCTTGAACAGTTATTGCCATGACCAACATGAACCTCAAAAATGTCTCCAGAACCCAAAGGAAAAATGAGGACATTCCAGTAACCATCCTACCAGAAATAGTTAACTTACATAATACTATTATCGAGCTTCAGAAGTAGATGGAATCTGACAGGATCCAGCGGCTCAAAGATCAAATAATTCATTCTTAAGCCCTCCAAGTCAAGAGAGACGGGAGGAGAAAAGCCCTAGAGCAGTAGAGCCAAACCTTCAAAAAGAAATATAAAGTCTACAAAGACAACATGATCGATTCACTACTCGACAAGGATCAACCCTCCTAGTCTGAAGTGATCATCGATCATGAGCTTCCCAGGGGGAGAATGTACTAAGGGAGGAACAAACCCAAACCTCCCAATCTTGATCAAGGAACCTTGACAGAGTATCATGAAATTTTGGACTCACATCATCTGTATCGACCACCCAAGGAAGTCGACGGACTCGCCATCAGACCCTACCACCTCCTCTAAGGCTGGACCCTGAATGATAAAGGGATTTTGATCCTCAAGCTATAGCAGTAGCAAACCCTCTGCCATAATTTGTTACTTTGAATGACCTGAACAATCGGATTCAGACCATACATTCTAACAACTCTAGTCAAAGATCCGCTCTAGACAGGATCGAGACAAATCCTATTTGCTCTCACCTAAAGATTATGCCTATTCCAGACAACTTTCACATGCCAAAGTCTTATCAATATATGTAGGCCTCACCGACTCTCTCACCCATGTCCGTCATTTCAAAAAAGCAGTCGGCCTGTACTCCAAGCTCGATCGCATGTTATGTCATTTGTTTAACATGAGTCTTAAAGAAGAACCTCTCAGATGGTTTTATACCATCCCCGAAGGATCAATAACTATCTTTGTCCAGTTAAAGTAACTGTTTAAATCTAATTATGCACATGCTAAGGAACGAGAGATAATAGTTGATTCTTTGTTTTTTCTTGAACAAGGTGCAAAAGAAACCCTCACAAACTTTTACAAATATTTTCTATAAGAGTCAAGGATGATCGGGAATTCGGATCCAAAATTTGTAGTACCAGCATTTACTTCCACACTCCACATCGACTCCAAAGTTCGAGAAGAACTTAAGCTTCACAAGACCAAAACAGTTACAAAAATGATAGATGTCGTTAGTAACTACATCGTGCTCGAGCGATCAAAGAAAGATAAAGATGAAAAGCTCTTCAATTATTCATACAAACGATGTTCTTTCACCACTAAACCTCAAACCTACCAATAATGTTGTCACAAAACAACATGGGAGATCTAATGAGAACATCAAAGGAAACGATGGGAAAAAAGATAGACCAATCCCAATTTTACCTCAAAAGATAACAACCGTATCGGCTATCTTACCCATACTAAAGGGAGACGAATTCTTTCGTGAAGCACAACAAATCCCTGACATACTGAATAAACCTTTTTGCCAATATCACAATGTCCAGAGCCATGAGGTTGATAACTGTTATTCTCTTAGACGCATTTGTATTCGTATTATCATGATGGGGAGGCTCCATGAATACGTAATTGATGTCCAAAAGTTTCTCGAAGAAGAAATAAAATGCAAGGAGGGCGAATAAGGACAAGGTCAAGGTTAAGCTCGCCATATTTACATGATCGAGATTGAAAAATGCAAAAAAATGACGCAAAGATAAAAGAATCATATCGTGCTGCAAGATAACTTCTTCTGAGAAATCTGTCAAACTTCTGCATAGCTTCAGCAAAGTAAAGTGCCTATATCACATTTCTTTTGAGGATTGTGATACTACTTATGTGAAATACCCACACGATGATTCATTGGTGATAATGCTCAAAGTAGGGCAAGATTACATACACACATTCCTCGTGGACACAAGAAGTGTAGTAGACGTACTATTTAAGAGAGCAGCCAATGTCCTAGGCCTTAAAGATTCAGTTAAAGCTTCAACCACAACTATCATAGGATTTAATGGTTTGAAAGAATCTATGTTGGGAGAAATCGCATTGCTTGTTCAGGCAGGACCAGAAACAACTTTCATGAAATTCATTGTCATTGACGCCAAATCAAAGTATCTGTGAAACTTGGAAAGAAGCTGACTTCGCTCAATCAAAGCGGTACCTTCGACATATCATCTGGCCTTGAGTTTCCCGACTGATCACGAAGCTTATAAAATCAAAGGAAGTCAGGCTGTAGTACGGATATGCAAAAATACCGCCACAAATTCTCATGCCTCAAAACATCTGAAAGCATAGAAGTTACGGAAAGAGCCTCCCCCAACATTCGACCAGTATGGCACTGAAACAGTCAAATCCATATAACTCGATGTACTTAGGAGATATACTTTTATTGGCTCTAAACTCTCACCAGAAGAAAGAGAAACCCTCATACAGCTTTTAAAGAAAAATGTTGATATCTTTGCATGGTATTTTCAAGAAATGCCAGGAATTGATCTTTCCATTCCATGCCATAGGGTAAACCTTGTACCAGACAGCAAGGCTATAGTACAAAAGCAGCATAACCTAGCCCCCAGGCTCCAAGAAGCAGTTAATGAAGTAATTAATAAACTCCTCCGAGTCAGATTTATTTGAGAAGCTAAATATCCCAAGTGGGTCTCAAGCATAGTAGATATCTTAAAGATGAATGGGAAAATCAGAGTCTGCGTTGACTTCACCAAACCCAATAAATTTACACCAAAGGATAACTTCCCCCTTCCTTTGATTCCTCACTTCCACAACTCCGTAGCATGATATGAGCTTCTCTCAATGATAGATGCAGCTTTGGGGTATAATCAAGTTCCATTTGCTGAAGAAGATCAGGAGAAGACCACATTCGTAACATAAATGGGCCTTTACTGTTACACCATCATACCTTTCGGATTAAAAAATATAGGATAAACATATCAATAACTCGTCACAAAAATGTTTAAAGATCACTTGGGAAAAAACATGGAGATATACATCGATGACATGATCTGCAAAAGCCTAAATTAAGAAGATCATTACAGCCACCTACAAACAATCTTCAACATTCTTCGTACATACCACATGAAGTTAAACCCTGAAAATTGCCAATTTGGAGTTGCACCTATAAAATTCTTGGGGCATCTGGTAAGCAAGAGAGGAATAGAAATTGATCCAGAACAAATTAAAGCACTTATGGCCATGCCATCACCACAAACCATAAAAGATGTCCAAGAACTCGCTAGGAAGGTTTCAGCTCTTCACAGGTTTATCTCAAAGTCATCTAATCAATACAAACTTCTTTACCTACTTCGGGGAAACCCAACACCAATGACAAAGAAGTAACCCAAAGAAATCATTTGGACCCCGTAATGCGAATTAGCTTTTTGAGATCTCAAAATATACTTGGGACGTCCTCCAATAATGAGTACTCCTATTAATGGTAAAGTACTCACAATGCATTTATCGGCAACAAAAGACTCAATTAGTTCTGTCTTTATTCGGGAAGGCAACGAAGTAGAAAAACCAATCTACTTCATTAGCAAAACTCTAATGCCTGCTAAAAAAAGATATACAATAACTCAAAAATAGCTGCTAGCCCTGGTGTATAGTTTCTAAAAATTTTGACCTTATTTCCAAGCACATCCCCTCAAGGTCATCACCAAATTCCCCCCTCAAACTAGTACTTTCCAAAAGTGTAAAGTCCAGAGGGGTTCAGCAATGGTCTGTCTTCCTAGGTGAATACGACATCTCTTTTGAGCCACAAATATCGATTAAAGGACAAGCATTTACTGACTTCTTGGCAGACTTTCCCGTCGATGACCCTGAGTAGGTGGAACCCGAAGAAGTGCCGGCTGATGAATCAATTGCAAAACTAGACACATGGTCCAAAAGTTCAGGATGAAAATTCTTTACAGACGGATCTGCAGGACCGAGAGGATGAGGGATTGGTATCGTTATCATTACACTATCTAATCATTGAATTGAAAAGGTTATCAAACTTAAATTATATGCAACAAACAATAAAACAAAGTATGAGGCTATCTTACATGGCCTCGACCTCGTATTAGCACTGAAAGTAGAAGAAATAGTTATATCTATGGACTCATTACTCATAGCCAACCATTACAACAAAACATTCAAAATATCGACAAATGGTTGATTACGCTGCACTGGTCAAAAAAAAAATAACAATATTCACAAAGGTCACATTTTTTTATTTATCAAGAGCAGAAAATTGCCATATTGACGCGCTAGCATACATTGTTGTAATGCCCGAAGACAGTGAGAAGAGAACGCTGGTCATAGAAGTGATCGAGCATTCCAGCCTCAAAATAAGCTATGCCATGCAAATCCAAGTTGCTGAAGATAACGATCCTGAGAATAGAGACAACCATTTATCATATATTTCAATTGTAATACCCTCCTCAAAAATAAAGAAGTAGCTCGATCTCTGTTACCCAAATGTTTAAGATTCAAAGTCCGTGGAGGAATACTCTATCGAATTACAGGCGGTGGTCCATTGATCGAGTGTATCTCTCAGAAACAAGCCCAAATCAAGATTAAAAAACTTCATGAAAGAATTTATGCTACACATATCTCTGGACGATCACTAGATCAAAGAGTATATACACAAGGTTTATACTGGCCGAAGATGAGGCAACACTGCGAAGATTTTGCTCAAAAATGCTACAAATGCCAAATCCACACTCAAGACATTAAAAGTTCATCCCTCAACTTACATATCAACATTGTCCTTTGGCCGTTTAAACAATGGGCCATCAACATTATTGGTCAATTTTACCATGCATCAGGAAACAAAAAATTTGTTCTTGTAGCTGCATACTATTTTGCCTAACGGGTTGAAACTATACCACTTTGTCACATTGATGAAAATGAAGTAATCAAATTTCTATGGGAGCACATCATCACTAGATTCAGTTATCCACAAATGATAAGATTGGATAATGGCAAGCAATTCATCAGCAGTAAAGTCCTCATATTCCTCTTCAAATACAAGATCCAGTTAACTACTTTGACACACTATTATCCACAAGGAAATGGCTAAGCCGAGGCTATCAATAAGAGTATCAAGTTAGGCTTGCGCAAAAGCCTCGATGAAAAGAAAGGTAGATAGGTCAAAGAACTACTTAGTATTTTATGGGCATATAAGATAACATCTCGAACCTCTACAGGTTGTACACCATTTATGATGGCTTTTTGTACAAAAGCTGTTATTCCTTTAGACCTCAATTTCCCAACCGCTAGAAGACAAGTCGCAAATGAAGAAAATAAACTTGGACTTCTATGTAATCTCAACTAGATCGAAGAAACTCGAGGCCATGTCATTGTAAACTTGGGGCGATACCACGACACTCGAAGAAAAATATACAACAAGAAAGTGAGGAAACACACATTCGGTATCGGCAATCTTGTCCTTCGACATATTCAAGACAGTACTCGACCCAAAAACTCTGGCAAATTATCAAAATATTGGGAAGGTTTTTACATTGTTAGTGACAAGACTGATAGTGGCACATACTGATTAATGACCGAAGATGAATTACAACTCGAATTCCTATGAAATACAACACATTTGAGGATGTACTACAGACAGGAGTTGTAATCTATTAGTTTGTTTCAATAAAGAAGTTTTTTCTTTCCCATCAATAAATCATCCATTCTACATTCTTACTTTTGACAACACTTAACAAGTATTTGTTAACCTCGATATTATTTCTTCTACAAACAGATATCCAAGTAAGGAAAATTACATTTAAACATCATTACTGATTCGACAACTCATGATATGGTCACTTATCATTCAAACCAGATATCCCATAGAGGAAATATATCTGACATTCATTCCTATACTCGACAAAGCCATAACATGGCTATCCTATCACTCTATTCAGATATCCCTTAAATGGATAATTTCTAAAACATCTAATAATTACTATATCATACTTCATTCATTAAATCATCTCAACTAGAACACTTAAACAAATCCCACATCATATTCATTGAAGCCGAATGCCTCTCCATCAATTATCAACAATTCAAAATACTCTATTTTGCAAAAATTAAAACTATTTACCTAAATTTATTAAAATATCACAGGACCAAAGTTTTCAGGTCCTATCGACCAATTGTACAAAAAAATCCTTTTAAACTTATCAAACAAAATGAGTACTACATTTCTCATATCTATTTCCAGGGGGAGGGGTAAGAGTAGTGATCTTCATTGGTAAGTCAGGTATCAAATAATCTAGAAGTTCCTCTTGGACTGTATCCTCGGGCAAGGCAGGACTGAGATCTTGAGCCTCGGCAACCTCATTATTAACATCAAAATCTATAAAGGTTGCCCTTACAGCAGACGCCAGACCCTTGTAAGAGTATTTGCTCTCCTCCCTGATGTCGAACTGGCAAGTAAAATTCTCCTTCATTCACTTCAGAGATTCGATCTTAGATAGTTTTGACTTTGTGGTAGCCTCGCCAAGAGCTTTATTCTTCTCCGCCTCCATTGACCTTCGCACGATCAGAATCTATTCGCGAATGCCGTCTTCAAAGCTTAATTTTTGAAGGGCCAGGGCGCCCTTCCTCTCCTTTACCAAGTCGACCCTTATCTTCTTAATCTCCTTCCTCCTCTCCCCATCACAAATCTTCTTGGCATCGCGAACGGTAACCTCCTTCGACTTCACCTGGCCAAGCTTCAACTTCTCCAGCATTACCTCTAGATGTTCTTTCTATGCCAGTAGCTCCTTCTCAATGTTCTTGTAAGCAAGAAGTTTATTGGCTAACCTCTACCCACCCAGTAACAAAGGCTTACCATCTAGCAATAACTTTTTAATCTACATTAGAGTCAAACCATGAGATCTTGAATAAGGGACCAACTAAGCTAATCAAAATAAGGCATATAAATTCCTCACCTGGTTTATCATACGATAACCTTCGATGAAGAAGGTAGACAAGCTCTCTGCTCCAGCCAAGCAGTTTGCAAAGTCCTTCTCTATGGACTGTGTCCCAGCAACATAAGACTTGATGGTCCGCTGGGTCTCCTCCTCGGAATCTGCGAGGTTCCTAGATACTTTTGGCTTTAGAAAATCTAGACGGGCTTTCTTTCCAGCTAAAACTTCTTACTGCGTCACCGTCGTCACCTTTGCTGGTCGACCTTCTGGAATACTTGCAATCCCTGACCTAGTAATATCATAATTACCCCCCTTCTCGACTAGGTTTTTTCGAGTCAACCTCTTCAATGGTTGCACAAAGGGAAGGGGGGATTGATAGCTCTCTTCTTCTTATTTTTATCAAAGACCCCACTCAATAGGGTCTCCTTTTGTACAATAGCAGAGTAAGTTGTGCACCCACTAAGAGAAAGATTTTCAAGAGGGAGACTGGTATTAATGGTTTTTTTGTTTTTGCCAATATTTTACCGTTGATAATAGAAACTTCAGACCCTTTAGTTTGGGATCTTTTAAACCAACTTCCCTAAATAACCTTTCTACCTTCTCTTAGTCTTTGACAAGATAGTTGACTCGTCTAAACCAGTTGGTTCCCAAATTTTATAACTTCTCCTTCAGCTTCAAGCTCCTATTAATCTTCATTGCAGCTGCATGATCAAATACAATCATTTAGCACATCATCAAAGAACAAACATTCGGCAAACAAATATTACAACATCAAGTCAAACATAAACACATATACCACTAACCTAAATGAAAACTCTTCCTCTTCAGAGGTTCCCCATGATCTTTGGGGTCAAACTCGTAGTTTCCCGATACAAGTAGATGATCAGTAAAGTTTTGGCTCCCCCAGTCGAGACCATATCATATCGCAATGGCTTCTTGGGAAATATGGCTAGGTATCTATAATCCACTTTCTGAGGATTCTTTTTCAGTATGAATTACATACACAAGTCATCGACAAAGATCAATTGCTCTCCCATCTCCTGTAGTCAAGCCTTTAAAACTGCCACTACCCAAAATAGGTTGTACACATTTGGGTTGAACTGACTAGGGGCCACATCAAAGAAATAAAAAACTTCTTCTGGTCGGCTCGAAGAGGCAACTTTAAACCCTTTTTTATCTATTCCCGATAAACGAGAATACTGTTCCAAGCTTATATCTTCGGAGATCCCGTACTTCTGCTTGAAATTTAGAATTTTATTCATTTTCTCCCCATCCCCATAACATTCTCCATCGAGATCCAGAAGATCTACATCTAAATCACCTCCTTTTATATCTTTATCGACACATTCCCCTTGATTACTTGTCTAAGGCTATTGTTTGACATTAGTTTCTATTTTTTCTCCCTCAAAAATCTCTGCAGCCTCAGTCACCAACCTAGCTCGATTCTCATGAGCAACCTCTGCACTGTTACCCCCTTGTAATTCCTACCCAACTGTTGTATGCAGGTAGTCACATTAATTATTAAAGGTTCTATATCGATAAAATTATCAAAAATTTCTTCTACACAGCATAAGGACAATTAATGTTTTGAACTGGTTTAGCCATTTTTAACCTCAAAATCATAATTCTTTTTTTTAATTTAGTAAGATATCATTTCTTCTGCTATTTCAGGCTCAATACACCATAAAATTAGGCCATTAAATTCCCCAATTGCCTACGTCTCCAAAACAACCTAATAAACTCCATAAAATCCTCAAACTATGGTGACCAACATCGATTCTCTCTTCACATCTCAACAAACCAGACTAAACCTCAATAGCCACGACACCCCATTATCATCACTAACACCCTCCAACATTAACCATATATCAATTTACCCTCTAAATCACATACAATACCAAAAACACTAAACACAAATTTCCCTAATTCCTCAACAAATACCAACTCAAACTCAAATTCCTTCATAAAAATCATACAAACAATTATTATCTAAAATGGGACCAACATCACTAAACACAAGCAACAATATTAAATCAGGAAAATTGTTTATAACAGAAAAACTAACCTTAGACATGAGCAGCTTCTAAATCTTTCCTCTTTGCAAGCTTAACCCTTTCAATAAGAGTAGAAATCTCCTCAGTACCAATGGTGGAAGAAGTTACAAGAGAATAGCACAAGGAATCAGAGGAAGTTTAATTTTTTTTAACAAAAACAAAGTATAAATAGTCGCCACCCGAAGGGGTATTTATAGGCTCCTCATGACTGTTTAATGCACCCCTTCGTGACCCTTCAGCTAATCATCTAGTAACTCGCCTAACATGTCTCTTCTTTAATTTTTGAACCCTTTACCTCCGAAAGGATAATAAACTCTTACAATGTTGCTATAATCCATCTAAGCATATCCCAACTGTAATGGCCTAATTTCGTAAGCTCAAAGTGGCTTGGAATTAACTCTTACACCAATGTACATGTGACAAAATCTAATATAAAGCAAGAAATGATACAGGTAATTTAGCGTAGAAAACCTCTAAATAGGTAAAAAACCACGATCTCGAGTTGAGGATTTTTACAACAGTGACTTGTATTGCTTGAGGCTGATATCTTATTGCAAGTAATCTCACAACTTAGAAATACTTGAATCTTGTGAATAAAAAGTTTTTAATGTTTTGAGAATCTAAAAAATGTTGCTTTCTTGGTAATTTCTCATGTATTTTTTTGGTCTTTGTTTCTTCTAGAACTTTTTCTTTATATAGGCCTTCTCCGCAGTTCTTTATCGTACTGAATCACGTTCCCCAAACAATGTGGTTAGTGGCGGTTGACTGAGTAACTATTGAGTTCATGAGAGACATGCGCCTTTGACTTGTTCAAGTTTTTCTGGTTGAGCTCGACCCACGTTCTTCATCAGTTTGTGGAGTAGGTGGCAATACTGACTGTTAAAGTCATTTGTAGAATGCGTGAGTCTTATATGGAGATAATTTAAACTAGAGACAACCCAATTTGGGTAAGATTGAGGGGTAGGCCTCTATAATCGCCCCCTCGCAACTGAAGTTACGAGTGGCTGTGATTGAGAAATAATTTATGAGTATATGGGTATTCGAGTTAAAATTTTGAAAATGAAGTAAGTAATGATGTGAATTTGGCTGCATGGAAAATGCGCGTGTATGGGGGAACATAGGTGCATTGAATGATGATGGAAATATTGATGTATGCGACTGTTAGGGTTTGGAGGTTTTTATCTATATTGAATGATGATGCTTGGGAAAATGTACCTGCACATTAAATGTAGGGTTATATGAATAGTACCTAGGTTTGTGGGAAAGTATACTTATTTGTTTCCAAATTTTCTAAAAGTTTTAACGATGGTGACGACCCGAAGAATGGTTCTTGAAGAGAGAATTGCGATTGAGATCCAGAAGTTGAAGTTGAAATATTTTGGTAATTAGTCCTTGGATATGCCTACTCCCATTCCCGTTCCTCCGACATATCAAGGTATGTCAGAAGATGAAGCAGCTGAAGCTGAGGAAGATTTTTTACTGTATAAGGAAATTTCATCATGTTTTCTTAATAGGCGAGCAATACTGGGTTTATCTTCGTATTCTTGTGGAAGATAAGGTTAGGAAGGCAAATACAGGGTTTGGTGTAACAGCGAAGCAGTTGCTTCGATGTCTTGCGGAAGACTGGATTCTAAGGCCAGGCCCTCTTCATCTCTACCAACTCTATGGAGGTGGTGGTTATAGAAGAGGCGGTGATGGTAGTAGAGGAGGAAAACGGAGAATGCAAATCTGCTTCTGCATTTCTATCGTTTCTTGGTACTGAGAAGATCTTTTGTTTGAAAAGTGGGTTCAAGCACTGAGTCTTTTTCTTTCATGCCCAGACTTCATCCAAACTGAGCTTCTGGTCAGAGTAAGATGGTGTGAAATGTATAACTCTAGAAATTGAACTATTAATAGAATAACTCTACGAATATAGGATGAAATGTATAAGATTAGAACTTATAACTTTTTGTAATAATCGAGCTGTTAAAAATATGTTTGTTAAATAAAATATGTGCAATATATGATGTTCGACCTGGGAGCTGAAATTTGGGGAAGAGAGAAAATTGTAGAAGTTTTAGGAAGGGGAACTCGAGCTCAGAGAGGTCACCTTAAAAAAATAGATTTGGAAAGAATAAGCTCGATATGGAATATGATGAAATGATAGAGGTCGATAGGGAAAATTATGTTCAAATAACTTTTCTCAAGATACTAAGGTTTCTGTTACGAGATAATAGGATAATATCACGAGTTATGGGGAATTCACAGTAAAAATGTATAAATGGGGGAGGGGATGAGTTTTAAACAGGTGGATGAGGATAATAATGGTGTGGACTCAATCTGAGAGAATATGTTATACCGCTGAGAGGCGGTTGGCGATAAAGATAGATGAAGTACAGGAGTAGTTTTTTGGTTTGTTGGATTATGATACTGAACTGCTATTAAGGGAGTGTCAACTTGAAAGTTTAGATTGGATGTAGAGACAACTTGAGTATGAACATCATTTTTATGATGAGCTATTTTGAAAAATTATGGTGGAACCTGCAGCTCGAAAAGATATAGTGAGACTAATTGCTAAAGAGGAGATCGAACTAGAAGATGTGAGTATTGTCGGAGGCCAACTGAATAGATGTGGCTCATCATGGCATCTGGGGTGTTTTAGGTGTAATTATATGTGAGGTGATAAAATAAATGTAAATATGGGTGGCATAAGTGTATGTAATTATATGAGTTTGAATAATTGGCAAAAAAATGAAACGAGAATAAAGCTTAAATTGATCCTCTATTGTTACGAATGTTGTTTGTAACTGTTATGAGAAATGGATTTGAATATTTTTGAAAAGTTTGAGAGCTTTGGAAATGACGTCAATACTTTTATATGTAGAAAAAGCAAGAATAGAAAAAGCAGGGAACTTCTTATTTTGTCCCTTGTGTAAAAGTTATAAAAACCTGATTGTATCTAAGTGTGAGCCATCATGATTGTGGGTAGGTCAGAGGGAGATTTGGAAAATAGAGATGAAAATAGAATAAATTATAGGGTAAAGGGTAATGATGGGAACACATTTTTACCGAAAAGGTGTAAGACGTCTGACATTGATAGTGGAAGGGATGCCTCGGTTTTAAAACCGAGGACGGCTCGTGCGAGGCTTAATAATTGGCAACAGTTAGAGGGAGAAAATATAAATAATGCTTCATCTTCGTCATCTAAACGTTTTTCAATTTCTAAAAACTTGAAGAGCAGTAAGAGAGAAAAGATGAGAAATAATAGAGAATCTCGTGAGAAATTAATTGAGAGTGATCAACAGTTAAAGCGTGAGAGAGTTGCAAAAATTAAGTCACGAAGGTGGTTATACAACAGCATTGTGAGGGAAGGATTTGGAACGACGTCAGACTCACATTCCGACATAGAAGGTTAGTAAAAGATTTGTGATATATGAATGCGCTATTTACGTAAATCATTTTTTGTGTTTAGGGAAATCTAAAAATTACCATTTGCAGTAATCTTAAAATTACCTGTGTTATATATGATATATAAAAGACATATATATATTGAGGTATATGTAAAAGATTATGATAGATACCCGAACCTATATGTAGGTCGATCATGAGGAGTATTTGTGCAGGATCAAACCTTCGTCTGTTGATTTACAGTTGATATGGACACTTAACCTGTTAATGAGGTGTCGACCTCTGGTCGATCGGTAGAGCCCGAGATTGTAATGTCTGATAGTGAGGAAGAAGTAGGGGTTGATCAATATCCAGATTTCCCTAGAAAATTGGTAACTTATCCTTAGAATTTTGATGCATTCAAAGAGTTTTGTAAATCCTAGGCTTTTATAGGGGGAAGATGGAGTAATTGTATAGAACATGAAGATAGGCATTTTAGGAGTTGTATCGCTGGATCTGGGAAGGAATACTTTTTTTTGTTGGTCTATTTGGAGAAGGATAAAAGAGATAGGAGTTTAAATGAATCGATCTCCATGGAGTATTTTGATAGGGGCATCCAGAGTGACCTGGCAAAAGATTTTTGCTTTACCTATCTCAGTTGGAGTATAGGTTGAGTCTTCCTCTTAGCAATCTAGCAAAAGGGATTATGAATATTATCTGGGCATGTCGTGTTCAGTTGAACGGGAACATGTGGGAGGTGATAAATGTTTGTAAATTTATGAATAAACTGTGGGAAGAGGATGAGAGTGAGAGGAGGATCTCCTGAGGATGTTTTACAGTTTTATGGGGTAAAAAACTTTTCTGCAATTAGAGGAGTATATATTTTTGCGAGCTCGACTCGGCCTCGTTTTTTTGATCTAAATTCAGTAGGTCAACCATGGAATAATAATGTGATATGGGTGAAGGGTGATTACCTTCAGAGAGATGACAAAGAACCCATGGAACTTTTATATAGTAGTGTAAAACAAAGTAAGTATAACAATGTATAATGTATAAGATTGATATGTTCAAATTATATGTTGCTCTACTGATGATCGTGTGCTGTTATTGACAGGTCCTAAATCTAAGGTGACGAGGAAGGAGTCACTGTTGGATATAGTTGCTCAAGAAGGGATAGTGCTCAAGGCTGTGCTGAAATTACTCGGCATTAGCAAAAGGAAACTTGCTAACAGCCGATCCGAGAATGTTTAAAAGTCTCAATCGACGAGGCTAATGACGAGCACTGATGGTAGTAAGAAGAAGGAAACTGATAGGGAGAGGTGAGTGAACTTGCCCAAGGCCTTTGGAGTGGACTATGCGGGGGTATCAGAGTCTACTATATCGAGCAAGCTAGCTCAAATGTTTCCCAAGAAGCAGATGCGTAAGCGTGGTCTGACCTTTTGAACCACGAGAAGTAGTGAGGTCGCAGGAAAGGCAAAAAAGAGAAGGGTTGAACCTGTTAAAATGCTGAGGGTAAAGGTCGTAGCGGACCGATCTGTTGTAGAAGATTAGCCTAAAGAGGTGGAGGAATGGGCTAGGTTGGCAGCTCTCTATGGGGTCGAGGAGATGAGCAAAATGGTAGGTTCATATGCTTGAATATGTGATAAATTTTTGTATTGCGAGTTGGGCTAACAATGAGGTCGAATTTGTTTATTTTGTAGGACGTTCGCCTGATAAAGGGGATATGCCTCGGGGTCAAGGAGGAGAAAGCTGAGCTGAGCAAGGGGAAAGTCGAGCTTAAGAAGAACGTAGTTCGATTGAAGGCTGACTTGATCAAGGAGAGGAAGCGGCTGGAGGCTCTGAAGGCTTCCCAAGTGGTAGAGATAAGGAATCTGTCCGCAGAAGTGATAGTAAATTTGGAGGAGGTAGTAACGGAGCGTGATAGAATTGGACGCCACCTTATATTAAAGGGGTATTCTGAAGATGAGGTGAATACCATTATTGCAGATACCTATGTTGAGGAGGAAGAAGATGATGAGGTAGAAGATGTTGCTGTTAGAGTTGTGGATGGTCTGGACGGTGTCTCTCCTCAAACGGTGCGAGATAACCAAGGGGATGATAATAAGCATCCAGAGGGAGAAAATGAGAAGGTAGAGTAGAATGCTGATTATGTAATTACACAAATGGTGTTTGGAATATTATAAACTGATGGGATATTATTTGTTGGATAGAATTCTATAGGTTAAGCTACTCTTGTAAACCTTGTTGAAGGAACTTAAGGACATGCGCCTCAAAATAAAAGATTTAGAAACTAAGCTCGCTATGGAGAGAAATGCCTCACTGTCCTTGCTGTCTTTGCAAGCGGAGCTACAGGTTAGAACAGAGCAAACAATATTTATCTTTTATGTATCATTAGTATAGAGCTACAGAGTAATAAATAGAGTGTAGAGACAGACCAAAAACCTATTATCGGTTTATGGGCAATGGCACTGAAATGGTACACAGGAAATATCTAAGTATTGACAAATTGAAATATAGAGAATGTGTACCTTAAACTTGGAAGTATATGTTATTGAACATCTATCTGAGATTGTATTTTGACCTTAAGTTTAGAAGTAGCTTTACACAGTAGATGTCAAAAAATAGATATTTTGCTAGACATAAGATATATGTATGGGTGATTGTTCCAAATCAAACTTGATATATTGTATCTATAATGTACAGGTCGAATTGGAATCAACTCACTTGAGCGAAGATGAGGAACGCCAATGTAACCAAGAATTTACGGAGGAGTTTGATAGGATGAGAGAGGCAAATGAAGACAAAGAAGATCAGCATGTAAAGGTACACTTTAAATTTTTCGAGGCAACCCAAATAGCTATCAAACTCCCTCGGAAGATCGAGGAGGAGGATGTTGAAATTAATAATAGGAAAAAAGGGCGTGCAGAGATGAAAAAATACGCAGCGAAGCTTAAAAGTTAGAATGATGCACTGATGGCAAAGAGTAGAGATGCTGACATGGCTCGATACCATATACAGGCATTAGAAAAATTAGAGGAGGGGTTACGTCATTCTATGGCTAGTTAGAATGACCAAATGATCAGCAAAACAAACGATCAGGAGAAAACTCGAGCTGATCTAGTGAATACCAGAAGCGAGCTGAATTGATTCAAAAAGAAAATGGTTGAGAAAGATAGCGAGCTGAAGAAAGCTTGAGAAGATCTATCTACCTCTGAATTTACAGTTGAGCAGTTGTATACAGCTTTACCTGCTAAAGATAAGGAGTTTCAGATGGTGCAACGGAAGTGTGATGAGTTGAATTAAAGGGTGTTACAATTGAAGGCTGAATTGGCACCGACCAATTCATATGCTAGAAACGTCGAGGCAGGGGAGCACTCGAGGAAAAATAAAATAGATTCCAAGGTCCCCCTTGTTGAAGGTGATGTAGTCAGCCTGTCATCTCGAATAAGAGAGTTGGAGGGGGATGTAGCTCGAACTCAAGGTCATGTACGAAAAAGGAGTTGAGCAGTTAAGGGAGTGCAAAAGAAAGCTGGATGTTACTCTTTCCAGGGAACAAGGGTTAGAGTGGGTTATCAGAGGGAAAAAGATTTTGATGCAGAAGAAAGATGAACTATTACAGAAAACTCTGGATGGGGATGATTTAAACAGGGAGATTGAGGTATTTCAAGCTCAGGTGGCAGATTTGAGGGTGATTAATCAGGCTGAATCAGATAAAGCTGACAAGAAGGTGGAAAAGAACATCGCATTCACAGCTCGAATAAGCAGTAAAATGGAATGGTAAAAAGATTGGTATAAAATGTTGCATGATCGCCTTCAGACGGCGAGAACGAATTTCTCTAAGGCGGTTATAACCGAAGCTTCACATGCAGAATTGATAATGGCTGTGATCGCCTATTTTGTAGAGGAGGTAAATAAGCTTGAGTTTGAGAGAGATACTTTGTTCGACTGTTTGTCAGACAGGGGATGTATTTGCAGAGTTGATATAAATCGAGGAAATTGTATGAACTCCATAGAAACGGATTTAGGCCCTCGACTGTTGAATTGATAGAGCAGGGCAGGATTACTGTGATTGTTCGAGCTCAAGAATTTATGGCTGGTCGACCTCCTAATATAGGGGAAAGCGTAGCTGACATCCCAATAATATAAAAGAATCTATTATAGCGGCTGTATATGTAACCTAAAAAAAGTAGCTGTCGGAGGCATATTAAGAGATGAAAGCTAGTTTTACCTTTGCTTTATCTTATGTCTGGTAGAGTCTTTGATTGAAAACTAGTATTACCTTCGTTTTAATCGTAGAGATTTAGTCAAACCAAGTGTTATCCTTATTTTAACTAGTATAATGTCGCAGCCATATTTAGGGAGATGAAAACAAGTTTTACCTTTTCTTTATCTTATGTATGGTAGAGTCTTTGATTTAAAACTAGTATTACCTTCGTTTTAATCACAAAGATTCAGTAGAGTTAGTTAGACCAAGTATTATCCTTGTTTCAACTGGTATAATATCGCAGCCATATTGAGGGAGATGAAACCTAGTTTTACCTTTGCTTTATCTTATGTCTGGTAGAGTCTTTGATTGAAAACTAGTATTACCTTCGTTTTAATTATAGAGATTTAGTAGAGTCAGTTAAACCAAATATTATATTTGTTTCAACTGGTATAATATCGTAGCCATATTGAGGGAAATGAAAGCTAGTATTACTTTTGTTTTATCTTATGTCTGATAGAGTCTTTGACTAAAAACTAGTACTACCTTCGTTTTAATCGCAGAGATTTAGTAGAGTCAATCAAACCAAGTATTATCCTTGTTTTAACTGGTATATAGGTCAATTGAAAGCTAGTATTACCTATACTTTAATCTATGTATTGTCTACAAAGTAGAGAGATGTGTGGGGAAAAAAACTTGAAAGTTTTATTGAATAAAAAAAGATGTACATTGGACGGAGATGAAAATCTCACTTTTGGAATGGAAAAGGCAAGAAATTAAAATAAAGTAGTGAGGGACTTAAGGATAGTACCATTTTAGTCGCCTAGTATTCTAAGGATTTATGATGTCAACTCCCTCTTCTGTCATGAGGTAATATGATCCCAGGCTTGAGAGACCTGTGGTAAGGAATTGACCCTCCCAATTTTTTGCTAGTTTTCCAGCATGAGGCTTTTTCCTGTATTGAGGGATTTATTTGAGGATAAGATCATCGATTTGGAAGGTACAGCTTCTGACTCGTTTGTTGTACGCATTGGCTAGCATATGGTAATATTGACCGAGGTTAGCGATGACGCGCTCCCCGGTCTCATCGACCCAATTGAGGTTGTTGGCCAATTCGAACTTATTTTCCTCATCAGTTAGCTTGTGATCTCTGACTGGATGATGGTATTCTAAGTGAATGACAACTTTGGGACCATTGCCAAGGAGAAATGGAGTGCAGTCGGTTAATTGACGTGGAGTGGTATAATATGCCCATAAGACATGAGGAAGTTCTCGAACCCAATTCCCTTTTTTCTATGAATGAAGCCTTTTCTTGGGCCCATCCATGATGGTTTTATCGGTGATTTTGGCTTGGCCATTGCCTTGAGGGTAGTAGGGATTGGATTATGAATGGATGATATTGTGTTGGTTGAGGAAAGCTACGACCTTTTCTCCAACGAATTGTGGCATGTTATCGATACAAATTAGGTGTGGGCACCCAAACCGAGTAATGATGTATTCCCAAATAAAAGAGATGACCTCTTCTTCCCTAGTTCGATAGAGTAAAATTACCTCTACCTATTTTATAAAATAATCGGTAACTACGAATAGGTATCGGCGGTTACCTGGAGAATTAAGAAATTTGTCGACAAGATTGAGTGCTCATCTTTTGAATGGTCAAAAAACTTTGCTTGCATGTAGTTCGAGCACAGGGGCGCATATTATTTGTCCATGTCGTTGACATGTGTTACATTTGTGTGGGAACTCTTCTGCTTGCTTGCGCATGCCCGGCCAGAATACTCCTTGTATAATTGCTATGTTTACTAGTAATCGACCTGCGGCGTAGGAGCCACAAGTCCCTTCATGTAAATCACAAAGCATCTCGTCCACTTTCTTTCTGGAGAGGCACTTGAGGTAAAGCCCGTGACTGAACGGTGGTATAAGGTACCATTTTGATTTGTGTAGCACTTAAAGTTGTCGATCAGCTGTCGGTGCTCCTTTGGATCTGCTGGAAGCGGTTCGTTAGATTTGCTGTCGATACCAAGATAGGCTAGGAAGGGCTTTTACCAATCGCCATCTTTCCCTTTATCGTCCCCTGTGTTGATCATGCATAGAGAAATGCGATCAATACTGGGGGTTAAAATTACTTCGATCATGAGATATCGAGCTTCTATTCCCAAGACCCCGGCTAGATATGCAAAGGAATCGGCGTGTCTGTTTACACCTCGAAGAAGATAATCGAGAGTTATTTGCGTAAACTTTGTTCATTCTATCTGTAATGAGGGCTGCATATTCGACATCTTGCCATTCTTCTTGTATTGCTCAGAGTAATGGTGGATGATGAGTAGTGAATCTCTGTAAACTGAGAGTTCTGGGGTACTGAGCTCAAGTGCGAGGTCGAGTCCATGAATTAAAGCTTTGTATTCGGTGACATTGTTTGAGGCCTTAAAATCCATCGAATTGATTTATCAATTCTATCATTAGAAGGGGTAATCAATACGATTCCAATTCTTGACCCTATGGGTCCTGCTGATCCATATGTAAGAAGTTGCCACCCTTTCCTTGTAATCAATTCAGCTCGCTCATCAAATGCTTTGAGGGGTGGATCTTCTGTAATGTCCACTACAAGTTCATGATCGTGCTCCTCCCACTCGGGATCTTCCACTTAATATCATGTTCTCCCAAACTGACCGACCATTATTGTATTCTCCTTAATTTTACTTTTTTGGACAGAAGCTCCCGATGTGGGTAGTTTATCATGACTTTGACTGAATAAGCTTGGAAGTAGTGCTTTAGTTTTTGTGAAGTGTAAACAAGAGTGAGAAGAAGTTTCTCAATTTTAGAATACCTTATTTCAGTTATAGTGAGGGTTTTGCTGATGAAGTAGACTGCTTTCTTGATTTTCCCTCCAAGCCGAATGAGAACCGAGCTGATTGAAGTATCTGTAACTGCTAGGTAGATAATTAATTCTACAGTATCTTTTGGGGTGCTCATTATGGGAGACCTCCCCAAATAGGTTTTGAGATCCTGAAAAGCTACTTCACATTCTGATGCCATTAAACCTTTGTATTTGGCTGAACTTTTCCTATTTTGAACAACTGCAGAGTAGTAGGAACAGCCAATGATAATGGTCTGAAGATTTTAAAGCTAATCGGTTGATAGCGACAATCTTGCCAGCAAGTTTCTGTACGTCTTTCGTTACTTTGAGAGATGGCATGTTGAGGAGAGCCCGAGTCTGATCTGGATCGGCCTCAATCCCTTTCTTGCTGATCAGATAGCCGAGAAATCAATCTGAATGTACTCTGAATTAACACTTATCAGGATTGAGACGCATCCTATAACATCCAAAAATGTTGAATATTGTGTTGAGATCTAAAATGTGGTTGGTGGACTGTATGCTCTTACACAAGAGATTGTCAATGTAGACTTTCATGACTTTCCCAAGATATGCTTTGAACATAGTAGTCATCAACCGTTGATAAGTCACGCTTGCGTTTTTGAGTCCGAAGCAGTAAAGTCCTCTTTCAGTGATGAAAGTGGTCTTTTCTTAAACTTCTTCTAAGAGTAGAATCTGATTATATCTAGATACAACGTTCATCATAGATAAGAGTTCGTGACCTGCTGTAGAATCAAGGATTTGATTAATGTTGGGAAGAGGGAAACTATTTTTTGGAGTATATTTTTTAGATCGGTAAAATCTATACAAACTTGGACTTTTCCATTCTTCTTTGGGACAACGACGATGTTGGATATCCAGTCTGGATATTTAGCTTCTCGAATGAATCTCACTTTGATCAATTTCTCAATCTCTATATTAACTTCATCTCGAAGTCGAGGTGATAGTCATTGCTATTTTTGCTTGACCGTTATGACGTTGATGTTGATGGCCAATTTGTGACATGCCTTGGCCGGATCAACCCCAGGCATCTCTTCGAAAGTCTACGCAAAAAGTCTTGATTTAGCCATAATAACTGAATAAAAGCTTCCTTTCTGTGCTAAATATTGCTGAAAATAACTTTATTGGTGGCTCCTCGAGGTCCCAACCTTTCTCGCACAAAGACCTGGGAGGTTTTTGGCAATTGATCACTATCTCTTATTGGAGGAGCCTGCCGAGTATTTTGCAAAGCTTAAAAGTTAGTCTGTATTGTTATCATCTGGTCTTCATGTCACTTGGACGTTGTCAAATGAGATTGTCGCTCGGCTTCGAGCTCTTTCTCACAGAGCTCTCGGTCAAGTGTTAATTGACGTTCGAGCTTATTACGTTTCTCTGTTTCGATGTTGAGATTCGCCCATAGCTCTGTATGTTGTTCCGGCTCAACTAAAAGCTCGAACTGGATTCCGGTTGCTGGTCGTCTGGAAGTGACAATGAATCAAATTTGTAGTAGAGTGAAAGTATGCCTTAGGATATAGTAGAAATATAATCTTTCCCACAGACGGCGCCAATTATAATGGCCTAATTCCATAAGTTCGAAGTGGCTTGGAATTAGGTCTTATACTAATGTACCTGTGATAAAATCTAATATAAAGCAATAAATGACACATGTGATTTAGCATGGAAAACCCCTGAATAGATAAAAAACCACGACCTCGAGTTGAGGTTTTTTGTAATAGTAACTTGTATTTCCCTTAGCTGATATCTTATTACAAGTGATCTGTCGACTTAGAAATACTTGAATCTTGTGAATAAAAAGTTTTGGATGTTTTGAAAATCTAGAAAATGTAGTTTTCTTGGTAATTTCTCATGTATTTTTTTGGTCTTTGTCTATTCTAGAACTTTTTCTTTATATAGGCCTTCTCCGTAGTTCTTCATCGTGCTAAAGCACGTTCTTCGAACAATGTGGTTAGTGGTGGTTGACTGAGTAACTGTTGAGTTCGTGAGAGGCAGGTGTCTTTGACTTGTTCAGGGTTTTTTTGTTTGAGCTTAACCCACATTCTTCATTAGTTCATGGAGTAGGTGGCAATGTTGACTGTTGAAGTCATGAATAGAATGGGTGAGTCTGACATGGAGGTAATTCAAGCTGGAGACAACCCAATTTGGGTAAGATCGAGTGGTAGGCCCTTACACAAACCTTCTATGAGTTTTCCATCTTTACCAGTGCAGTTCTCAAACTCACAAAAAGAAACTACACATTCAATTATTTATAAATTAATACATCACCTAAAGAGATACACCTAGCCATTGTTCTTTGCAATACTAATCCATAGCTTCCCTTTTAATCTACCTCCTATTTTAATGGGATAGTTGTAACTACAATTCAAATTTCAAATTTCAAAAAATATTCGACAAGAATGTCGTTACTATTGCAAACATCAAGAAAACAATCAAATACTCATTTTATTACCATCGAGAACATTATAGCACTTGTTCATATATAGTTACACTTATAACAAGAAGCACGATTCACTTGTCCATATGGAATCAACAATCAGCAGCAAGAATATTTTCTTGCCTAATGTAATCCTCTGGGATATACCTCAGAATAGTACGACGATGGTTGATCTCAGGCACTTCATTTACAAAAATATATTACCAGAACTAGCGATCAGCTTCCACTTCTAGTTGCTCTGGTAATAATCCTCTAATGTTTAAAGCTCCCCGAGGAGGCAACACATCAGAAACTAACAAACACCCAAAGTATCGTTCCTCCACTTCAGCTACCTTAATGGCCAGATGAACTTCTACTACATCTTGTTGATGACATGAACGAGCCCTCACCATTTCCACACAGCTCTATACTTTTAACAATACAGAGATTGCAATTTATAGAAGAACCAATCTTTGGATAACATCAATCAAATATACTTTTCCAATATTCGTGCCGTAAATCATAGGATTTTATTCTCCAAGCATTTTTTCTAAACATAAAATTTAATACCACATAATCAGAATGTTCTTCTCGACATAATAACAAGTAATTGTATCAAGAATAGGGCGATTGTAGTAACATATTCCCCAAATTTGATAAAGAGAAGCTAACATAACCATGTCGAAGGTACTTGATCATTCAAGAAAATGTCAAGACCACAACTATAGATCTCGACCCTCTTGTAATGGCTAGTTTCCTGGTTGGTAAACTTTGCCAATACTTTTAGTAATGAGGTTATGATGATTTCATAAATAAAGCTAGAACACACTAGATTTTACATGGAAAACTAGTAAAACCTAAGAAAAACTACGACCTCGAGGAGGATTTTAAGGTATAAATCCAATATGTGTTAGATTATTATAATTGCAAAGATATTTGATAAGTATAGTCAAGAATGATAGAAAAATGAATACGTGGTTGACATATGCTCTACCTGCATTTATAATAGATAAAGATAGTTATAAATAATTGGTCTCTTAGTTTAATGGGTGGTGGGAAAACTTTATGGATCATGTGCAGTGGCCCTATTTGACGAAGTTCAATGGTTACTGTAGAGGGTCAAGATCTGTAGACGTATACCTGATTCCTTTGATGTGGTTCTGTAAGCTTTTCCTTATCGACTCTGGGGAATATGTTGCTGCAATCGCCCCATTCCCAATACAGTTACTTGTTGTTATATCGAGAAGAATATTTTTTTAACCTTGTGGTGTTAAATTTTTGTATTTGGACAAGTGAATCATGTTTCGTGTGCTAAGTGTAACTATATGTGAACATGTGATGTAACATTTCTCAATGGTAATAAAATGGAAATTTGAAATTTGGGATGGATATGTTCTCAATTTTTGTGGTAGTATTTTCGTTGAATACTTTTTGAATTTTAAAATTTGAATTGTGGTTATAACTATTTTGTATAAATAGGAGGTAGATAAAAAAGGATAGAAATGGTTTATTTGTTCAAAGAACAATGGCTAGGTGTATTCCCTTAGGTGATTTATTAAGTTATAATGAAGTGGATGTACAATATCTTTTTATGAGTTTAAGAACTGCATTGGTGAAGATAGAGAAAACATAGGAGGTAGAGATGTATCTAGACGGTTTAGAGTAACAGTATAATAGCCTATTGTCTTTTAGGAGACGAAGGATTTAGGACTTCGAGTAGAGGCGTACTAGGAATTTAGTTAAGCAGTTAGCCGAAGAATCCCGAAGGGGTTCATCGAACCGTCACGTGGGGCCTATAAATAGCTCTTCAGGTACCGACTGTTCACACTTTATTTTTCCATTTTTTTAAGATGATTCTTTGTGCTCTGCTGTTGTTAATTCATCCATCATTGGATCTGAGGAGATTGTTATTCTTATCAAGGGAACAAAACTTACAAAGGAGAGAGATTTATGATCTGCGCGCCAGCAAAGTTGGCTTTACTATTTCTTGAATTTTTGTGATTTGATATTTTTCTTCATGTAATGATGATTTTGTAGAAACCCATTGTAGATAATACCTTGAATTTTGATTTGTATGAATGAATTTGAGTAAGAGTGACTAGTTGTGGAGAAATTAATGAAGAACTATCTTTGGGTTTTGTTTTATTTTCTTGTTTTTTTAGATAAAACTATGATGTTATTGATGCGTGTAAGGTGTTGTGGATGATATTGGAGTATTGTGACTATTGGGTGATTTGGTTTTTAGTGATGTGGAGAGATAATTGATTTATGGAGCCGCAGGTGTGGAGGTGTAATTTTAAGTCATTTATGGGGTAATAAGGATGTATTGAAGTTGTGGGATTTGTGGGAAATTAGCTTGCCTAAATGAATGCCGTATATTGCCTTATTTACGCCAGAGAAGATGGAGGATAAAATTTTTGGGTTTGGTCTCTTTTTGGCGGGAATCTGGGCGTCATATGAATGCCTTCGAGGAGTTTCATATGTTATGTTTAAAAACTTTGAGAGAAATTATTAGGGAAATTTAAATAGTTCTCGGAAAAACAATATCGATGTTAGAACTTAATAAAATTGATTTGTGATGTGTATCGATAATTGACATAATAATGTCGAAGTTATCGAATTCGAATATAAAACTTGGAGATAAAATGATTTGTTGAAGAGCAATTTGCAACAATAAATGCTTACAAATAGTATAATAGAAATGAGTCCTTACTAACTGAAAAAATAAATTACGATTTTAGGTTAAAATAAATTGCTGAACCAGTTAAAAATGTTAATTGTCCTGATGCTGACGCAGAAGAAGTTTATGAAAACCTTGCTGATATAGAACCAATAATAATTG
The DNA here is from genome assembly GCA_014058105.1 of Kingdonia uniflora. NCBI lineage: Eukaryota > Viridiplantae > Streptophyta > Magnoliopsida > Ranunculales > Circaeasteraceae > Kingdonia > Kingdonia uniflora. Next base: position 4,369,974 of record JACGCM010001854.1, read on the forward strand.
ATATGACTACCTGTGTACAAGACTTGGGTAGGAACTGCAGGGTTGGGGAGAACAGTGTTAACATGGCTCACAAGAATCGAGCCTGGTTGGAAACTAGGGTTGTCGAGATTTATAATGGGGAGAGAACAAAAACTGATGTGGAACATGCGCCACAATCAAGTGATTAAGAAGAGTGTGTTGGTAGGGGTGGAGAAGGAGGCGAGGCAGCGGTAGATTTGGATGCCGATGGGGAGTGTAATGGGGATGCCGAGGAAACCAATAAAAATTTGACTTTCAAGCAGAAGTATTGCATTCCTGATGATATTAGGCTGGAGGAGTATCTTGGGGAAATTACTGACCAAGAACTCCCTATGGAGAGTATTCTCGTTAATCGAGAACAAATAAAGAAGGGGTTGAAGTTTCCCCTTCGAGCTGACCAAAAGAAGTTTTTAAATTTCTTCGATGTTGCCCCTGGTCAGTTCAATCTAAATGTATACGATTTGTTTAGGGTGGTGGCAGTGTTAAATGGTTGACTGCGAGAGAGGGGAGAGCAGTTATTCTCTATCGATGATTTATGTGCGTATTACACACTAAAATAAATTCCTCAGAAGAATGGTTATAGATATTTGGCTAGGTTTCTAAAGAGGCCTATGTTGTATGAAATAGACTCGTCTGGGGTGAAATATATTACCGACCGTCTACTTGTGTCGGGAAACTATGAGTTTGACTCTAAAGACCCTGGAGAGTCTTTGAAGAGGAAGAGTTTTCATCTAGGTTAGTGGTATTTATGTTTATATGATTTTGTGATATGATTTGTCGAACTTGGTAATTTGGTAAAGTATTAACTGTTGTTATTTGTTCATGCAGCTACAAAGGAGATTGACAGGAGCTCGAAGGTGAAGGAGAAATTGTACAATTTGAAAACCAACTTTATTGGGCGAGTCGACTCTCTTGTTGCAGATCAAGAGGAGGTCGAAGATCTATTCCAAGAAGTTGGTCTAAAAAGATCCTTAACGAAAGGTTCCGAAGTTCCACTTATCAACAGGAAAATGTCCACAAAAAAATAAGAGTGCTACTAATTCAAGTATTCCCCTCGAGAACCCTGTTCTTAGTGGGTATACTACAGACACTGCTACTGTAGAGAGAGAGAGAGGCTCTGCTGAGTGAGTTATTCAGTAAAAATAAGTAAAAAAGAGCTACCAACCCTCCTCTTGCCCCTGCACAAGCATTGAAGAGGTTAACTCGACAGACTCCAGTTGATAAGGGGGATAATTATGAAGTTGTAAGATCAGGGACTGCTAGTGTCCCAAAGTCGACTAGTGTTACGCAGCAGAAGACTGTGACTGGGAAGAAAAGTTCTTCCAATTTGCTGAAGGCGAAGGCCGTTGAGAATCTTGGAGACTCCAAAGAGGAGGCCCAGCGGACCATCGAGTTCTATACCATTGGGACAATATCCTTGGAAGAAAATTTTGTAGACTGCTTGGTGGGAGCAGAGAGTTCGTCGATCTTCTTCATCGAAGCTCACAAAATAATGAATAAGGTAAGGACTTTTTGTACCTTATTTCCCTCATTAAAATTTATAGAATAACTCAAGCTTAAATTGCTACAGGATATCATGCTCTTATAGGGATGGACTAGGAGTAACTACCCCTTCTTAAAAAATGCATGATTCTTCTTAATTATCATATGACATGTTTTTCCCTTTGAACCTATTTCTTGGGATCTCCAGTCTATAGGTTGGGTTACCATCACAGATATTCTAACTATACGGGATTTAGCCCCATCCCTTTCGAGGTGTTCCACACCTTCTCCCGAGCTTACCCTTTCGTCAAAGGATCAACCAGGTTTACTTCTGACCAAACAAAATCCACTCTGATAGCCCCAAAAGTGAGTTTCTTTCTTACGATACTGTGCTTACAACATATTTGTCGTTTCTTATCGTTGTAATAACGATTTTCCACTTTTACAATAGATGCAGTACTATCGCAGTGGATAAGTTTGGTTGGCAACAGCTTATCCCAATCTGCCTCCTCACTGGCAACAGCTAGTGCTATCAGTTCTGACTCCATCGTAGATTAGGATAAAATAGTTTGTTTCTTGGACCTCCAAGAAACTGCCCCACCAGCAATGTTAAAGATATAACCGCTGGAAGCCTTGGAGTCTTCAGATAGGGTATTCCAATCAGTATCGGTAAATCCTTCTAGGACTGCAGGGAATCGCTCATAGTGTATTCCTAGGTTTATGGTTCTTTTCATATACCACATGACCCTTTCTATAGCATACCAATACTCCATACCAGGACAACTAGTAAATTTACATAGCATCCCCACTGCGTAAGCAATGTCTGGTCTAATACAATCAGTAGCATACTAAAGGCTGCCAATGATACTAGCATACTCAGTTTGTCTAATACTGTCACCAGTATTCCTGAATAGCTTCTGACTAGGGTCGTAAGGGGTGCACACAGGTTTACAATCATAGTAGTTATATCTTTTCAATATCTTCTCAATGTAATGAGACTGATCTAAAGTTATACCACTTTTAGTCCTAATAATCTTAATTTCCAAAATTACACTAGCTTCCCCCAAATCCTTCATGTCGAAATTTTGACTTAGTAGAACCTTGACATCATTAAGGATAGAGATGTTAGATCTAATAATCAGCAAGTCATCCACATATAAGCATTTAATAGTACAAACATTATCTACAGCCTTGTAATAAATCCATTTGTCACTTTAATAAATTTTAAAACCATGTGATATGACTAAGTTGTCAAATTTCTCATGCCACTGTTTTGGTGCCTGTTTGAGACCATATAAGGACTTCACCAATTTGTAGACTTTACGTTCTTGATTAGGCACGATAAATCCCCCAGGTTGGTCCATGTAAATCTCTTCATCCAAGTTACCATTCAAAAAATCAATTTTAACATCCATTTGGTGAACTACTAAGTTATTTACAGCAGTAGTAACAAGTAATACTCTAATCGAAGTAGTTTAAGTAATAGGAGAATAAGTGTCAAAGAAATCAATGTTCTCTTTTTGTCTAAATCCTTTAGCTACAAGCCTAGCTTTGTATTTCTCAACTGACCCATCAGATCTCAATTTTTTTTAAGGATCCATTTACAATCAATTACCTTGCAACCGGGAGGTAAATCAGAAAGAACCCACTCCAGAGAGTCTATCTTACTGTTGATTGCATCTTACCAAACATTTGAATCAGGGGAGGTAAGTACCTCTTTAAGGGTAGACGGATCTCCCTCTAGAGTATAATATACTTCAAAATCAAGACCAAAATCCTTCTCCACTCGAGCTCTCTTGCTCCTTCTAACATTTGTAATAATGTCCATAGTTTCCAAATTTCTAGGTTCTCCTATTCTAGGTGTAACAGAACTAGATGAGGAACACCCACTATCTCTAGATATGAAAGGAAACTTGTCTTCATAAAAATCAGCGTCAACAGATTTAATAATAGATTTTTTTTGCAAATCAAAACATCTATACACTTTACTGTTAATTGCATAACCAATAAAAATAGATTTATAAGCACGACTAGCAAGTTTCGACCTGTTAGGATCAGGTATCCTGACATATGCTAAACATCCCCAAACTTTAAAGTGTAAGACATTCGGCTTTATGCCATTCCATAATTCCCAAGGTGTAGCCAAGGTCTTTGAGTTAAAAACTATGTTTAACACATAACAAACAGAAAATAATATCTCTCCCCACCAATGGTAAGTAACACCAAAACTTAGCATAATAACAACTACTAATCTTGTATAAGTACGGTTCTTATGTTCAGTCTTGCCGTTCATCTCAGGTGAATAAGGAGTTGTGGTCTCGTAAATAATACCTGTGGACTGATACAGCTCGCGGAATACCCCTGAGTCATATTCAGCTCCTCTGTCACTCTGAAAATGTTTTATTTTCTTTCCAAATTGAGTCTCAATTTCAGCAAGGAAAATTTTAAACATGTTAAGAGCTTCGCTCTTGTGAGTCATATGATATACATAAGTGTAATTAGAATGGTCATCAATAGAAGTTATAAAATAACGTTTCCCGTTCCTTGTTAAGATCCCTTCTAATTCACAAATGTCTGAGTGTATAAGGTCCAAGGTTTTAGTTTCTCTTTGTACGGATTTATGAGGGGTTTTAGTAATCTTTGCTTGAGAGCAATATTCACATTTCTCAAAACTATCCAAAGGGAATTTCAGAATCAAACTCAGGATACACATACTTTAAATGAGCTTCTTGTTAACATGACAAAGCCTACTATGCCAAACATTAAAAGCACACACAGAGTAAGAAGAAGATTCTTTATTATCCATATCAATATTAAGCTTAAACATAGAATCACACCCATCACCTTTACCCACAAATTCCCTATTCTTGGTGATCGTATAAACGTCACATCCAATATTCTGCGTAAACCTAGCCTTATTCAGGAGAAAAGCAGATACAAAATTCTTCCTCATTTGAGGGGTATGGAGTACATCCCTCAGAATGAGAGTCCTCCCAGAGATAAACTTTAGCTCGATGTTTCTAGTTTTTGCAACCTCTGTGGTATGGGTGTCCCCCAACAACACGTTCTTTCCCTTAGCTTCAACATAAGTTTTATACAACTCCCTATCAAAACAGACGTGGCGGGTAGCACCAGAGTCCATCCACCATCCTTCTGAGCCACTGACCATATTAACCTCAAATATCATAGCAACCAGAGGTTCTTTAGTCGCATGCTCGGTCAAATGGACCTTTGTAGATTTCGGCTTTTAACGGCAGTCTCGAGCCATGTGTCCTGGTCAACTACAGTTATAACAAATAAACTAGACAGATTCATGTTTATTTATTTTTGAGGTAGGTATAGAGTTGTTCGAGCCAGGGTTATTGTTTGGTTTGCGGGACTGGTTTTTTATACCCTTTTTCACCGGCTTCAGAGAAGCATTGGTGATCTTGTTCTTGTTGTGATTAGACACAAACTAAACTTCTTCATTAATGTCTTGTTTTCTAGCTTCTTCCTCGATGTGGAGGCGCACGATAAGGCTCTCCATAGAAAACTCTTTTGATTTATGTCGAAGGGTATTTTTGAACTCCTTCCAGGTCGGAGGTAATTTTTCTATGAGGACAGCAACCTGGAATTGTTCATCTAATTTAATAGCCTCAGAAATAATCTCATGAGATATCTTTTAGAGTTTGTGAGATTGGGTTATTACTGACTTATTGTCATGCATCTTAAAATTCAAGTAATGGCTAACCGTGCACCTTTTTGACCCAACCTCCTCTGTATCATAATTTTTCTGGAGAGCGTCCCAAATTTCCTTAACGGATTCCAACACATGGCAGAAATCATACAGGTCATTGCTAAGTCCATTTAGGATAAAATTCTTACAAAGAAAATCATCTACAGTCCATTTCTCTAGAGCCTTTACAGATTTAGGGGATACGGGTTTGACTTCATTAGGCTTAGTAGAGATACACGAATCAGCTACTTTCTTAGTGGTTAAATAAAAAAACATTTTCTGTTTCCACCGATAGAAGTTCTTACCTTCAAATTTGAAAAGTTTGCTGTTGTTGGTGAAGATGGATCGGACATCACTATCTCCGTCCATAGCAGATACTAGTACGTCTTAAAATTGTTAGGAAAAATTATGCTATGTTACCTCTGCAACAATTATCGAAAGCGGAAATTAATCAAAATAAACTAGCAACAGTAGCAAGATGATCTGTGGGTACCGAAGTGATGATCAGAAGATGCTGAGTCGAGGACTAGGTCTCTATCTTTATGATATTTCGCCGCACTGCCCTTTGTAAACAGTTGATTACGGCGTCACCTCCAGGATAAAATAGCAGAATGGGAACTTCTCATGCAAGGAAGAAGTACCTTCGTATGATTTTCACTTTCAACAATTTTACTCGGATTCTAGACTCATGATTATATCAAAGAGAAAAGAAGAACTGTGTATTTGATTGAATGTAAAACTGAGGTACAGTTTCTCTTTATAGAGCATGTTCAAAATAGTAACAAGTGTTAATGGTGGGACACATCATCAAAAGCATTTGAAATGGAAGTGAAGCGTTTAAGACTTAATTACGAAACAATTATGTTTGAGGAATTCAAAATGAAAAAGTTTATTTCGAATAGACTCGGTTTGAATTTGGTCTCCTGAGAACTCCAGGTCAAAAATATACTCAGTTCAAATTTGGTCTACTGGGAAGTCAAGGTCGAAAAACACTTGGTTCGAAATAATCCAGGTCGAGATCAAATGGACTCAATTTGAATTAGTCCAGCTCGAATAGAATTGGTTTTGGCAAAATCAATTCTTTCATAAAGGCCCAAGACCGAGTCCCGAGCCCATGAGCCAAAGAATGTTTTAAACCCATATTTTGGTCTCCTGGGAACTCCAGGTCAAAAAAAACTTGGTTTGAAATGATCTAGGTCGAGATCGAATGGACTCAGTTCGAATTGGTCAAGCTCGAATAGAATTGGTTTTGACAAAATCAATTCTTTCATAGAGGCCCAAAACCGAAGCCCAATCCCATGAGCCAAACAAAGTTTTAAACCCATATTTTTTGCCCACCCCCGCCCAACATAAAGAATAAAGGACCAAGGTTATATCAAGGAAATAAACTACTCTTCCAAGCAATATGAGACTAAAAAAACCACATAGAGGTTTTTGAAGATATAAAACCCAACAGAGAGTTCGTCGACCTTCTTCATCGAAGGTCATAGAATAATGAATAAGGTGAGGAATTTTTGTGCATTATTTTGATTAACGAAGTTACTTCCCTATTCGAGATCTCATATTATTACTATTATGCATATCAAGAAGTGCTGATCGATGGGAAGCGCCATCTTCTTGGTACTAAGACCTTGGCTAACCAGCTGCTCAGCTACAAAAATATTGAGAAAGAGCTTGTCAAGGAAAATTGATGAGTTGGTTAAGGTGAAGGAAAGCCTGGAAGCTAAGTTGGAAAAGTTGAAGCTTGGCACAGTTAAGTCGAAGGAGACTGCCGTTCACGAGGCCAAGAAGATGTAGGAGACGGAGAAGAGGAAGGATGTTGAGAAGTTAAGGGTCGATCTTGTGAAGGAGAAGGAAGATGCTTTGGCTCTGTAAAAGTCAAATTTTTAAGATGATGCTCGTGAACAAATTTTATTTGTACGAAGATCGATAGAGGCAGAAAAGTTCAAGGCTCTTGCTGAAGCTACCTTGGAATCATATCTGACAATGATCGACTCTTTCGAGCGTATGAAAGCCAACTTCTCTGGGTAGCTTGACCTTATGGAGGAGAGGAAGGATTTTTACAAGGGCTTGGCTACTACCGCGGGGGCGACCTTTTTCGACTCTGATGCTGAGGAGGAGATGTTCGAGACTCAAGAAGTTTCCCCTGCCTTGGCCGATGGTGTAAAGCAGATTGGAGGGGAGCTTCTCAATGATCTAACACCTGGTCTTCCAGTAAAGGTGACAGCCCCAATAATCTCCCTTAAGAAGAAGATAACAATGTTATAATCTTTCTCCTTCTTCATTGTTTTTGTTTAAAGTTGGTAAACACGTTTTTGTACAAGTGGTCAATGGGACCTGACAACTTTGAGTGTGATGTTGAATGACTTTGGTAAATAGTTTAATTTTGCAAAACAAAATATTGTGATTTATCGATGAATGAGATAGAGGTATTCTCTTTATTGAATATGTTGTTGGATTTGTTTAAGTATGATATTTGAGATGCTATATTGAAGTACAAATTAGTAGTAGCCATATATTTTTTTGAAATTTCCCAGGGAAGTGATATTTGAATGTAACAATAAGATAACCATGGTATGGTTTTGTCTAGTATAGGAATAAATGTCAAATATATTTCCTTTATGCGATATCTGGTTCGATTGATAAGACAACCATGAATGAGTCATCCATTTTAGTAATGATGTTAAGATGAAATCTCCTTTAATTTGAGATCTGCTTGTTGAATAAAACAAAATTTTGAGTTTTGAAAAATACTTACTAAGTTTTGTCAAAAGAAAGAATGTAGAAGAGACGGTTTATTGATGGAAAAGATATTTCTTTATCGAAAAAAAATAAATATATTACAATTCCTATCTGTAGAACATCTTCAAATGCGTTATATTCCATGGGAATTCAAGTTGTAGTTCATCTTCGATCATTAACCAGTAGGTGCCGCTATTTGTTTTGTCACTTACAATATAAGGACCTTCCCAGTTTTTTGATAATTATCTAGAGTTTTTTGGTCGAGTACTGTCTTGAATTCGTCGAAGTACAAGATCACCGATGTCGAATGTGTGCTTCCTTACTTTCTTATTGTATGTTTAACATAAAGTGTAATGGTATTTCCCCAAGTTTGCAATGGCATGATCTTGAGACTCTTCTAACCAATTGAGATTACACAAAAGTCCTAGTTCATTCTCTTCATCTGTGACTTATCTTCGAGTGGTTGGGAGATCGAGGTCTGAAAGAATAACAACTTCTATGCCAAAAGTTATCATAAATGGTGTGTAACCTGTGGAAGTGCGAGGTGTAGTCTTATATGCCCATAAAATACTAAGTAGTTCTTCAACCCATCTACCCTTTTTTTTCATTGAGGCGTTTGCGCAAGCCTGACTTGATACTCTAATTAATAGCATTTGCTTGACCATTTTCTTGTGGATATTAGAGTATCAAAGTAGATAACTAGATTTTGTATTTGTGGAGGAATTTGAGGACTTTACTGTTGATAAATTATTTACCATTATCCGATCTTATCATTTGTGGAGAACCAAATCTAGTGATGATGTGCTCCCATAAGTATTTAATCACTTCATTTTTATCAGTGTGACAAAGTGGCACAGTTTCGACCCATTTTGTAAAACAGTTTGTAGCTACAAGGATTTTTTTTATTTCCTGATGCAGGGTAGAATGGACCAATGATGTCGATGGCCCATCGTTTAAACGGCCAGAGGACATTGTTGACATGTAAGTTGAGGGCTGCACTTTTGATGTCTTGTGCGTGCATTTGGTATTTATAGCATTTTCGAACAAAGTCTTAGCAGTCTTGTCTCATCTTTGGCCAGTATAGACTTTGTGCGAATACTCTTTGTACTAGTGATCATTTTGAGATATGTACAACATAAATTTCTTCATGAAGTTCCATAATCTTGATTTGGGCGTGTTTCTAAGAGATGCACTCGATCAGTGGGCCTCCGCTTGTAATTCGGTATAGTATTCCTCCTTGGATTTGTAATCTTAAACATTTGGCTAACAGAGATCGAGCTTCTTCCTTATGCTTGGGGAGGGTATTAAAATTGAAATATGCAAGAAATGGCTTTCTCCAATCTTTGAGGTCATTAGTGTCAATAACTTGGATTTGCATGGCATAGCTTGCCTCGAGGCTAAAATGTTCGACAATTTCGATGTCCAGTATTCTTTTCTCACTATCTTTGGGCATTGAAATAATATATGCTAAAGCATCAGCATGACAGTTTCTACTCTTGGAAAAAAAGAAATTGTGACTCTTATGAATTTCTTTATCTTTTCTTCGACTAGCGCAGCCTAGTCTATAATTTTTGCCCGATATTTTGAATATTTTGTTATAATGATTGGCTACGAATAATGAATCCACATAGACAACTATTTTTTCTACTCTAAGTGTTAATGTGAGGACTAGGCCATGTAAGATTGCTTCATACTCAGTTTCATTATTTGTCGCATAAAACTTGAGTTTAATAGCTTTTTTAATTTTATGATTGGATGGTGTAACGAGAACAATGCCAATTCTTGATCTTCTTGGTCCTACAGATTCGTCTGTAAAGAGTCTTCATCCTGTACTTTTGGACTATGCATCTAGTTCAATAATTGAGTCATCTGCTAGAACTTCTTCGAGTTCCTCCTATTCAGGGTCGTCGATAGGAAAATCCTCCAAGAAGTCTACAACTTCCAATCCTTTAATCGATATTTATGGCTCGAAGGTAATGCAGTATTCGCCTAGGAAAATAGACAATTATTGAACACTTCTAGACTTTTTTTTGGATAATACTAGTTTGAGGGAGAATTTCGTGATTACTTTGATAAGGTGGACTTGGAAATAAGGTCAAAGTTTTTGGGAACTATACACCAGGGTTAGCAGTTGCTTCTGAATTTTTGTCTATCTTTTTTCAATAGGCATGAGAGTTTTACTGATAAAGTTGATTGGTTTTTCTACACCATTGTCTTCTCGAATAAGGATAAAACTAATTGAGTCTTTTGTTGTCGATAAATACAATGTGAACACTTCACCATCAATGGGAGTACTCATTATTGGCGGACCCCCCAAGTATCTGTTGAGATCTTAAAAAACCAATTCGTAATCTGGAGTCCAGATGATTTCCTTGGGTTGTTTCTTTGTAATTGGTTACGGGTTTCCCTGAAGAAGGAGGTAAAGAAGTTTGCATCGATCAGATGACTTGAAGATAAATTTGTGTAGAGCTGCGACTTTTCCTGCGAGTTTCTGGATATGTTTTTTGGTTTGGGGTGACGGCATATGGCTATAATTGCTTTAATTTTTTTTGATCAATTTACATCCCTATTTTGCTTACCAGATGTCCAAAGAATTTCCCTGATGCAACTCCAAATTGACATTTTTCATGGTTGAACTTCATTCGATAAGTTTGAAGAATATCAAAGATAATTTGAAGGTGGCTATAATGATCTTCTTGTTTTAGGCTCTTGCAGATCATGTCGTCGATGTAAACCTCCATGAATTTACCCAAATGATCTTTAAACACTCTTGTGAAGAGCCATTGATACGTGGCTCCTGTATTTTTTAATCCAAAGGGCATGACCATGTAATAGTAAAAGCCTCTTTCTGTTACGCATATAGTCTTCTCTTGATCTTCATTGGCAAGAGGAACTTCGCTATACCTCAAAGTTGTATCCATCATTAATAGGAGTTCATGGCCTACTATGAAGTCGAAGAGGTGAGGAATTAAAGGATGGGGAAAGTTATCCTTGGGTGTAAACTTATTTAGCTCGGTAAAGTCTACGTAGAACCTAATCTTTTCATTCTTCTTTGGGACAAGAACTATGTTCGAGACCCACTAAGGATACTTAGGTTCTCAAATGAGGCCAACATGAAGTAACTTATCGATTTCTTCGTTAACTGTCTCTCGGAGCCTATAGGCTAGGTTATGATGCCTTTGTACTACATGTTTGCCATCTAGTATGAGGTTTAATTATAGAAGGGTCAATTTTTGGCATCTTTTGAAAAGGCCATGCAAAGATATCGACATTTATCTTTAAAAGTTGCAGTAGGGTTTCCCTTTCTTCTGATGATAGTTTGGAGCCAATAAAAGATTTTCTCCTTGGTCCATCGAGCTCTATGGATTTGATTATTTCAGTATCGTGTTGCTCGAACGTTGGAGGTGGCTTTTTCTGTAATTGTTATGCCTTTAGAAGTTTTGATACGTGAGAGGTTGTGGTGGTATTTTTGCACATTTGTGCTACATCTTGACTCCCTTTAATTTCATAGACTCCATGATCTGTTGGAAAATGTAATGCCATATGATATGTCGAAGGGACTGCCTTGATAGAGTGAAGCCAATTTCATCCTTAGATTCCCAAGTTGATTCTTTTGAATTGGATGCTTATAGTTAAAGCTTTGACTGAATCTTTGAGGCATAGAAATGCCAACCAATCTTTTGAATAACACGTCAGCTGCACTTCCAGTGTTGACATAGAGCGTGTGTAAGTAGTCATACCCTACCTTTAGCATTATCACCAATGGGTCATCATGAGGGTATTTAACATGGCTTATGCCGCAGTCTTCGAAGGAAATGTGATATGGGCGTTTGGTCTTGCTGAAATTGTGTAGAAGTTTGGCAAATTTTTTGAATGAAGTCATCTTGCTGCATTATGTGATTCTATCATCCTTCTTTCACTTCTTTCCCTTCTCAATTTCAATCATATATAGATGGCGAGTTTGGCCATGTCATTGTCCTTGTTCTTCATCCTTCCTCTTTATCTCTTCATCGAGAAACTTTTGAACAGATAACGTAATTGTGAAGTCTTCCTACTAAGATAATTCGGTGGAAATTTTTTATAAAAGAGTAATATTTGTCAGTTTTATGCCTATGAACATTATGATATTAGCACAAAGGTTTATTCGGGACATCTTGAGTTTCATGTGCTTCTCAAAAGAGTTTATCCCCCCTTAGTATTGGTAGGATGGCTTATAGGGTGGTTGTCGTAGGAGACAGGATTGGGATTGGTCTGTCTTTTTTTTCTCTCTTTTCTTTGGACGTTGTCATTGAACCGTCCACGTTGTTTGACAGTAAGATTACTTGTCGGCTTTGAGTGTGGCGGTAAAAGTGCATCGTTGGAATGAATGATGGAAGAGTTTTTCATCTTATCCTTCTTGGATCGTTCAAGCTCGATATAGTTATTAACCATATCGATCATCTCTGTGACTATTTTGGGTTTGTGAAGTATAAGCTCTTCTCGAACTTTAGAATCGATGTGAAGTGCAGAGGTGAATACAAGTACGACAATTTTGGGATCTAAATTCCCAATTTTCCTTATTTCTTGCAAGAAACGCTTGTACAAGTTTGCTAAGGTTTTCTTCACACCTTGTTCGAAAAAGAAAAGAGAATCAACTGTTATCTTACGCTGTTTAGCATCCACGTAGTTTGATTCAAACAGTTACTGTAACTGGGCGAAGCTAGTTATCGATCCTTCGGTAATGGTGTAAAACCACCTGAGAGACTCATTTTTGAGGCTTTTGTTAAACAAATGGTATAACATGTGATTAAGTTTAGAATACAGATTGACTGCTACTTTAAAGTGACGGATGTAGGTGAGAGGGTCGGTGAGACTTGCATATTGATAAAATTTTGACATGTGAAAGTTGTCTGGAATTAGTATAATTTTGAGGTGAGGGGAAATAGAATTTGTCTCGATCCTATCCAGAGTGGATCTTTGACTAGGATTTTCATAATATATGGCCTGAATTCGATTGTTCAAGTCATCAAAGGTAATAAATTTTAGGAGAGTGTTTGGCACAACTGCAGCCTGAGGATCAAAATCTCCTTATCCTTAGGGGCCAACCATTCTCTAATTTGTCATCTCAGAGGGGGTGGTAGGGTCTGATGACGTGTTCGTCGACTTCCCTGGGTTATCGATACTGACGATGTGAGACCAAAATATCATGATACTCTATCTGAGTTTCTTGATCGAGATCTTGAAGTTCGATTTCGTTCTTCCCTGGGTATGTTTTCATTCTGGGAAGCTCAGGATCGATGATCACTTCAGGCTTGAGGAGGTGATCCTTGTTGAACAGTGAATAGATCTTGTTGCCTTCGCAGACTTTCTATTTCTTTCTGATGGATCGACTCTGCTATTCCAGAGCCTTCCTTCTTTCGTCTTTATCGACTTGGAAGGCTGGAGCGTGAATCCTTTGATCTTCAAGCCGCTGGATCCTATCAGATTTCATCTATTTTTGAAGCTCGACAACAATATTGTGCAAGTTGATGGTTTCTAGGAGGGCGGTCACTAGAATGTTTTGGTTGTTCCTCAAAGTACTAGAGGCACTTCTGAGGTTCATGTTTGTCATGGGAGCGTACAAAATGAGGTTTGGTAGAGAAAAAAGTGGATATTCCCACAGACGGCACCCATTGTAATGGCTAGTTTTCTGGTTGATAAACTTTACCAATAATTTTAGTAATGAGGTTATGATGATTTCATAAATAAAGCTTGAACACACTAGATTTTACGTGTAAAGCCAGTAAAACCTGAGAAAAACCACGACCTCGAGGAGGATTTTAAGGTATAAATCTAATATGTGCTAGATTATTATAATTGCAGAGAGATTTGATAAGTATAGTCAAGAATGATAGAAAAAGGAATACCTGGTTAACATATACTCTGCCTATATTTATAATGGATACAGACAGTTATAAATAATTGGTCTCCTGGTTTAATGGGTGGTTGGCGAACTTCACGGATCATGTGCAACAACCCTATTTGATCCAAGTGTAACAGTTACTGTAGAGGGTTGAGATCTATAGATGTAGAGCTGAAACCTTCGACGTAGTTTAACTAGCTTATCTTTATCGAGTCTGGGGAATATGCTACTGCAACTCCATAAGTAGCCGTTACACACAGTCAAATAGAATTGTTGCACATGATCTATGAAGTTCGCCCACCACCCATAAAGATAGGACAAATATTTATAACTGCTTGTATCCATCTATAAATATAGACAGAGCATAAGTCAATGAGGGCTTTGGAATATTTGTCTAGATTTTATTATAATACTCTAATTAATCTTTCTGCAAGTATAATAGATTAGCATATAGTGGATTTAGATCACAAAATCCACCTCGAGGTCATGGTTTTCCTCAGGTTTTACTGAGTTTCCATGTAAAATCTAATGTATCATAGTCTTTACTTATAGTTAAATAGTAGTCTCTTCACTAAAGTATTGACAAAGTTAATCAACTAGAAAACTAGTCATTACAGTTGTATTGGACTTCTGTAACTGAGTTTGATGAGATCAAAAAATAGGTACAAGAACTCCCAGAGCAAAGGGTTATTAATCTGAGTTCCTCACCTTGTAATTTACCGGTGTTATTAGTGCTGAAGAAGGATGGGTCTTGGAGAATATATGAGGATTATCGGGCACTGAACTAGATTACTGTGAAGAATCGTTATCTGCTTCCACAGATTAATGAGTATTTAGACGAGCTGCAGAAGGTTTGGTTTTTTACCAAACTGGATCTTAAGTTAGGTTATTATCAAGTTAGAATCCGAGAAGAAGATATATAGAAGATGACTTTCAAAACTACATAGGGACTCTTCGAGTGGTTGGTTATTCCTTTTGGCTTATGCAACGCTCCAACGACATTTATGCGATTGATGAATGAGGTACTTCATACTTTTATTGATGATTTTGTGATTGTGGATTTAGATGATATCTTTATGTATAGTCAAACGTGGGAGGAGCACCCTGTGCAAATACGCAAAGTGTTGGATGCATTTTAATCACAGCAACTCTTTCTAAATGGGATGAAGTACCAGTTTAGGAAAAAGGAGCTAGCATACTTGGTATTTATTATTGGTAGAGGTGAGCTTAAGGTAGATCCAGAGAAGGTCTCGGTCATTACTGATTGTCCAAGACCCTGTACAGTGATAGAAGTGAGAAGTTTTATGGGTTCTTATCAGTATTTACAGAAGTTAATTCGGTATTTTTCATAGATTGTTGTACCGTTGCATTTCTTGATAAAGGCTGGTGTAAAGTTTATGTGGGAAGATCACCATGAGAAGACTTTTTAGTTACTAAAACGCAAGATTATAGATATACCACTGTTAGCATTGCCAAATTTGCAGCAGACTTTTGACGTCAAAATAAATGTGTCAGACTGTGCATTAGGTATAATTTTATTACAGGATGGGAAGCCAGTTGCCTACCATTTTTAGGTATTTGCAGGAGCGTGCAATTTGTAACTATGCTACATGATAAGCAGTTCTACGCATTATATTAATCAGTAAAGCATTGGCGGAGTTATTGGGGAAGGAGGTTGTTGTACATTCCGATCACAAACCATTATAATTCTTATCTACACAGTCCAAGTTACAACAAGCTCGCCATATGAAGTAGATGTCGTACCTATAACAGTTTACCTTGATTATCAAGTCTAAGAAAGGAGTTGACAACAAAATGACTGATATGTTATCTCAACCCCCATGACTAACTATTTTTACTTTGTTGGTTGCTATGCAGATATAACCTATTATTCTATCTGAATATGTTATAGGGTTAGACGATGACAAGGAGCTCAGTGTGATTCACCAGAAGTTGCTGCAAGGAAAGATATATGAGTATGTATTGAATAATGGTTTGATCTACAGAGGCAGTCTACTATGTATTCCTGAGGGTGGAGACTGTTTGTATTAGATCAGAGATACACATTATTCTCGGGTGGTAGGTCATTTCAAGGTTAAGAAGACTCTTTTAAATTTGAGGTATTATGTTTATTGGCCAAAGATGCAGGTGGATGTTGCTCTTGTGGTTTGTTGTTGCATTCTATGCAACGCATCGAATCCTTATAATCGTAAGGTAGGACTGTACTAACCATTACTAGTTCCTAGCCGACCTTAGGAAAACATTTCGATAGATTTTATAGGTAGTTTGCCCATGATCAAGTATAAGAATGACTATTTGTTTGTGGTGGTAGATCGATTCAGCAAGATGATAGTTTTTATTTTATGCCAGAAGACGATCACCGGGAAAGGAACAGCGCGATTGTTTTTTAGAGACGTATGGAGGTATTTTGGGCTCCCTTATTTTATTATTTATGATAGGGATAACCGCTTTTTGGGGAATTTTTGGAGATCGTTATGGGGGATGATGGACACTAAGTTGAAGAGAAGTACCGCCTTTCATCCGTAGACTGACGGGCAAACAAAGGTAGTTAATCGTACTTTGGTTCATTTACTACAAGGATTCCATTCTAAACAACTTAAGACTTGGGAAAAGATTTTACTGTATCTTTAGTTTGCTAACCGGGTGATTCATTATTCCACTTTGAAGTCTCCATTTAAAGTTTGTTTGGGGTACTTATCCCAAAGTCTCTTTTAAATAGATTTTAGTCTTGATGACAAGACAACGTCTGGGAAGGAGGAAGAGGAACAATTTAAAGCTCAACATTTTATTTAGAAGATAAGCAAGGTTCATGAAGTGGTTGAAGTATAGTTGAAGAAGACTCAAGCAAAAAAGGCTCGACACGACAAACATCGGGTTGAGTATACTTTTTAGGAGGGCAACCTAGTTTGGTCGCATTTGGGTAAGGAACGACTAAAGGGAGAAGGTAAGAAACTCAAGCCTACCTGTTATGATCCTTTTACAATACATAAGAAGACTGATGACAATGTATTCCAATTGGATTTGCCATCTTTCATAAAGATGTATTCGGTGATTAATGCAGAACATTTGAAGCTGTTTAAGCCATCTATTTTAGATGAAGACTCTACAATCGATACTTGCCTACCGTTAGTTGATAACTTATGGATGGAATAAGATGATTCATTAAAGGAGGATAGTATTATAGAGATGAACATTTATGCTACAAGGTGGGGTAGTATCGAGTCGTTCTAAGTTGGGAAGAAAGGTCAACTACCTAGAAAGTCAAAGTGATACAATAGGGAAATGGGCACGGCCGCATTCCCTCATCTCTAATTTTAGCCTTAATAAGAGCTCAAGGCTCTGAAAGGGGGGAGCCATGATCCAGGAGGATCTGGGTATATTTTTAGGCATTTTTGACCAAGTCATTCGAACGAGATTGGTAGTTGTTCGAACGACTTAAGGTCTATTCAAATAGTCCTTTGAGTCATTTTGAATAAATAGTAGTCTAAGTAACCTATTCAAATAAACTTAAAAGTCTATTTGAATACACTCAGTTATAAGTGTTATAATCTAATAGAGAATGGTTTTGTTCAAACTAAGGCGTAATTTAGCTTAGTTTTAGGTCATGTGACGGGCATATTTATCCTATTTTGTAACTAGAAACTTGTAACCTCCATTAAATTAAGGGCAAGTCTAGGCAAAGAGAGATGATCCAAATTTTGTAAAAGAGACTTAGGGTTTGTAGAGGAATTCAATTGAAATCAAATCATTGAGCAATTGATGCTCTAAAAGGGAAATTCTACCGCCAATTGTTTTGTTCTACATATTAACTTCTTCGATTAGGTTAACCTCAATTCGATTATGGATTAGAACTGCTTGAGATTTGAAATGGCTTGGGTGTTATTGCTTGTAACAATAATATCATCAACATAAACCAGGATAACAGTTGAGCCATGAGAAGATAGTTGAGTGAATAATGAGTAGTCAGTTTTTGACTGTGAAACCAACATCTTGAAGAACAGTAGAAAATTTAGTGAACTACTGCATAGATGCTTGCTTGAGGCCATATAGTAATTTATGAAGTCCGCATACAAGTTTCTCCCCCTTTTAAGAAAAACCAGGTGGCATTTGCATATAGACTTCTTCATGAAAATCACCATGCAAGAATGCGTTCTGAACATCTAGTTGATATAATGGCCAATTATGTATAAATGTAATTGCAATAAGGCAACGAATTGTAACTAACTTTCTCACTGGAGTAAAGGTTTTATGATAATCCAACCCTTCTTTTTTATTATAGCCTTTTACCATGAGGCGAGCTTTATACCGCTCAACCAGGCCATCCGAGTGATATTTGATTTTGTAAACCCATTAGTAACCAATAATCTTTTTACCCCTTGGTAATATTGTTACTGTCCAAGTTTTATTTGCTTAGAGTGCTAAAAATTTATTCTTCATTGCTTTACGCTACTTTGGATTTGTTGTCGATGACGGTGAGGGGCAGCTAGAAGATTTTGCAGTGGGCTTGGAATCTCCACCCTCATAATCAGCTAAGTATTTAGGTCATTTACGGATGTGTTTAAGTGTAAGGGAAGGTAATGGAATCGGTTCCATGGATTATGTAGCTGGAAGTGTGTCCTGGGCCGGGTCAATAAAAGATGGAGAAGCTTTGATAAGTGTTTCAGTAAGATCATTTAGAGCTAGAATGAGCTCCAAAGTTGTATTTACATCGGCTTCGGAAATAGGTAATGAAAGTGAAGTAGCAGAGGACCGATTCATGTTGGCCAGAGGAATGTTGGCAAATGGAAATAGATGTTCATGAAAGACGACATCTCAGCTAGTAAATATGGTTTTGGTACGTAAAACAAACACTCGATATCCTTTTATACCATAAGGATACTTGACAAAAATGCAAGGACGTGCGCGAGGTACAAATTTATCTCGATTGTGGGCAAGGGTTGATGCATAACACAGGCAACCAAAAAATTTGAGATGAGTGTAAATTAGGGCTTCCTGGCATAGTAGCTCAAATGGGTTTTTGTTCTATAACAGTGGACTTGCTATCCGGCTTACTAGGTAGACGACTGTAAGGATGCACACCCTAAAAATGTAGTGGTAGATGTGATTGGAAATGGAGTGTACGCCCGATCTTAAGGATGCATCACTGTTTTTGTTCGGCTACGCCATTTTGATGTGGGGTACTAACACAACTAGTGCGATGGATTATCCCATCATCAAGAAAGAATGATTTTAGAGCATGGAATTTACTCCCATTATTCGATTGCAAGATTTTGATTTTACGAATGAATTGAGTTTTAAAAAGAGCAATAAATTGTTAAAGGAAAGCTTTTGCTTTGGATTTTAAACGCATTAAAAAAACCTATGTAGAACGGGAAAAATCATCGATAATGGTTAAGTGATATCGAGCACCACCAGTCAATGGTGTTGAGTATCTCCCCTCCCCCCACAAATATTACAATGTATCATGATAAATGGTATTGTAGTACTAATGTGGCTCAAAAGGAATGGTGGTCGTGTTTATTTCGCAAGGGGGTAAATCTTATAATGACAAGATGATTTACTAAAAAATTGAGCATTATTATTAGATAGAAATTTCAAATGATTTTTTGATAGGTGGCCTAAGTTCCAATGCCATACATTAAACGAAACTGAATTTATTCGAGAAAATTTGCTTAGAAATGTAGTTTGGAAAACATAAAAGCCATCAAGTACTTTAGCTGCCTCAATCCTCATCTTTGAGTGTAGATCCTGAAATAAGCAAGAATCATTAGTAAAGAAGAGAAAACAATGATTTGAAGAGGCCATTTGGCAATGAGGTTAACACCAAAAGAGGGAGCACAAAAAATATTGTACAATGTAATGTTTGATGTGAGATGTACTTTCCCAATACGAGTGATGGGTGAAGAAGTTCCATTGGGAAGTTTAATGGGTGGAATTGATGAGTTTAAAATGAAATCATGATAAAGAGATGGATCAATTATCATGTGGTTAGTGGCCCCACTGTCTAAGATCCCAGAAGTATAGTTGAAGGATTTACATGCGAGGTTCTTGTGTGATATAGAATCTTCAGCAAACAAGTTGAGCAGTTTCTGATATTGGCATGGAGTAAAGTGTTGAGTACTTACACAATGTTCAACTTTGGGTAGCCGTGTAGTGCAAAGCATTTATCTTTTGCGTGACTGACCTAAGGCGACGGTTTTCTTGCTTGAAGTTATTGGAATCTTTGGAAGTAGAACTGCGAGTTGATTGATATTGAGATCAAGACCCCAAAAATGTAGCCATAGCAGTCGATTCACTTAAAATTTGAGTTAGACATATTAAAGGCCTTTACTTTTCCTCCTGAATAAGCAGCGTATATCCTTTGTTCATTGTTGGGAGGGGATCCATGAGAAGGATTTGGCCTTAAATGGTGTTGTAGGAATCGTAGAGCCCAATAAAAAAACTCGGTAAGATAAGACTATTATAAATATTATTGGATAGCTTTAGCGACACCGCAAGAATAATCGGGAATAACAACCAAGGAAGTTAATTTATCCTAGGGAGCTTCTATTTTGGTGAAGAAATCAGCGATAGAAAGGTTATCCTGGATACAAAGAGAAATATTACGATTAAGTTTGTAAATGTGTGGAGCATTACTTTGAGCGAATCGCTCCTTGAGTTTGCTCCTGATTTTAGAAGTCACAGTTGCATAGATAACACTGTCAAAAATGTCCCTTGATAAGGAACTAAATAGCCAAGATTTGACCATATTATCTTATCCACAAAGAGAAGTCGATGGACGAAGGTTCTGGAATTTTCATGGAACCGTCAATGAAACAAAGTTTATTCTTGGCACTGAGGGATGTGCGTATTTCACGACTCAATGTTATATAATTGTCTCCCATCAATGATTGAGAGACAAGGATTAACCCAGGGTTATCTGAATGATGAAGATGAAAAGGACTCATAGCATCTGGAGTTGGTTTTTCTACAACTTTAGGCACTTCAGCCACTGTGGAGAATGATTCAACTGATACCTTGATAAATATCACTTCTTTATAGAGTTTACAAGATTTACAAGATATACAATATACCGAATCAGGAAGATTATGTTAATCTATATAAACCTATTACAGTAATATAAATATTACAAGTATATGTCTAAGATCACAAGTATATCTCCAATATCACAAGATCTTCCAAGGATTTAGTAAATCCTAATTGCTTGCCTCTAGCATACTCCTCATTAAATATATATTATAGTTGAGGGAGGGCACTAGGGAACATAACAATTTCCCCTAAAATAGTACAAAAGTAGACAAGAAGTTTGCACCATTGTTGGTTTCTCTAGCTATATTTGTGATCAATTCTAAAGTTATAAAGAGAGTTCATTGCCTAGCAAATAAAAAATAAAAATAAAATCTACCATCCTCGGAATGTTCTTCATTGTTACTTTGCATTTCCATGCAGGCTTAGCGTGTCTTTAATGAAGGAGATCATCTAGGCAGAATCACTGGCCACCCACAATCTTTTTATACTTCTGTTTAGGGCTGCAAGTGGGGTAGGTTTTACCCACCAATCTGAGCCCAGCCCGAACTTTGGTCGGTCATGCATAGTCACAAAAATACTATGCCCAACCCGAATGAAACTCAAATATTTTTGGGTTGGTCATGGTCAGGAGTTATGCCCAACTTGATTCAACCTAAACCTAAAAATTGTATTAAATTTATTTAATACATATCTAGATTTTACTTGGGTTTATCTTCTTAAGTAACTTTACAACCTCTAGTTTAAGTGCTTCTCTCTAGTGTAAATGATGTCGAACATGACCAATCAAATTGACTACCTGACCAACCCGGTTAACCAACCCGAATACCTTTGGTCATTTGGTCACCCCGAACCTATGTAGGCAAACTTTGGGGTTGTCACGGTCAATAATTTATAACCCGAAGTTGGGTTGGGTTGGTCTTGGGCAAAGCGACCAAATTCATGGTCAAGATTGGACACTCTTAAAAACCAGTCCAACCAAACTAATATACAACCCTACCTCTATCAGCACCAATGCATTGCATCTCATGATAAGTGGGGTTCTTTCCTTACATAAAAATATAAGTATCAAACATTCAAATAACGAAACTAAATGATTATATATGCATAATTTGCAAGCGAAACCAAATATATATATGGAGTTTTACTGCATAAGCAACAAACCCATAATGCTTGATATTATTTTTTTTATCCATGCATTTTTTGTTGATCTTCTTTGTTAGCAGAAATGGTTTTAACCAATTTAATCTTACAATAGTAGTCTCTATGTGTGATGTTTTTAATGATCAACTCTCAAATTGTGATTTAAGGCAAAATGACTACTCTATTATCACTACTCAAAAATTATGATTTTGGCACGGGTCATAAAAATATTTGGCAAGGACTTTTTCCATGGTGATTATTACCATAGGATTTTGCCATGGCGAAATGTTTAGTCCCACATTGTAAGCTGAAGAAAACTAAATCATCTCCCCCCGTATAAATATGTGACTTGGCTTTTATCTCAACCAATAATGGATTCCACTTTTTGGCCCACTTAAATAGCTATAGTTTTGAAAGAAACGTGGCCACTGTCGATAAAAAAATCCTAAAATTTCACAAGTTCACAAACTTTTCTTGTACTTCTAGTCAATAGTTTTTTTAATCTATGATTAATCCCAAAAAAATATATTTACGACCCGATTAATTCAAGTATAATACCATTGAACTTTTACTTAAAGAAAATTCAATTTTTTTGAAAAAATCTTCGAACAAGTAAGGATTTATCCAGATTAATCTTGTTTTAATTAGTCTTAAGATTAATCCATACTGAATAGTTTAACCAAATCTTATCTAGATGCTGCAAAAATCCTATTTAATCCCGATTAATCGAGATTACAATGAGATTAATCCAAATTAAATATATTGTTGGATTATAAGGCCTTAAGTAAAAATAAATATAATTTTTAATAATGTATGTTACGGGTCATATTCCTTCTACCAGAGCTACCGTGAATAGCATGACTCCCGGGGATCTTTATTTGGATCTTCAAACTCATATGCCCAAACATCCGACAATGGTTATGGGTATGGTTATGCACACCGCCAGGGGTATGTTAGGTTTTACAGTTTTAAAGATTAGGAACAAAAAAAAAGTTTTTTTTGGTTCCTATTCAAACAGAAGGAGTCAGACTTAACTCAGTTCGAACAAAGATCGGTGGTAATTTGTTTTAGCCGTAGAAAAATGTCTCGTAATATGCAATTTGAAAGAGTATTGTATTATAGGTCTCTTATGATATAAAAGAGACCTAGGGGGTCTAGTGAGACCTAGCCCTAATCTAGTATACATGTAGCCTCCATGACTAAGCTTTGTAGAGAGAGGGGTATTTGCAAAATTGTAGAAGTTAAAGAGTTATCTTGGGGGTTTGATGAAGAGAGATGAAGGGCCTTTCCGATGCTAAGCTAAGATTTGAATTGAAGGGAAGGAAAGAGAGATGGTTAAAGAAGAAGATAATCAACGATGGGGAAAACAACGATAGTTCAAATACGGTGTTTCCCCTAGAAACTTTGTTTGAGATGGGTCATAGCAATTTTCGATAAGGTTGAGCTAATTTCGGTTAATGGTTCTCTAAATCTCCTGTATACTTTGTAAATATATGTGAGTATTGTTGTGAGAGTAGAGATCTCATGGCATATGAGATCTCTTTAGAGCTTGTAACAATTTCTCAGATATATAGTAGATTCATTAGCTCGGTGGGTGTGGACATAGCTTTTTGGGGTGAACTACGATAAATATTTGTGCTGTGTATGCTTGGTTTATCTCTTATATCTTGTGTGATTGTATGCCATGCTTAACTAGATAAAGCTAAATGTCAGCATGGGATGTATTCTGCCTGGTTCCCCCAAACAGGGAATGGGTATCTGCCCGAGCAGGTATATGATGCTTATGATCCTATAACATTTGGGAAGTCGTAAGGAATTATATTGACATTAGATTGTGTCGGATATAAAAGAGGAATCCAGATGGAAGTCGGGTGATAAGCAAGTCCTCCATCCTAATTTTGTTGATAAGAGGATAGTAAGATCCGGATACAATCCAGATGGCCTTCTGATCCGGAAGCAAATACTTGGAGATGCTTGGATGGTTTTGCCTCGTGATATGGGGATCCAATTTTAGGAACTCTTAAGCTCTTCCTTTATATCTATTTGTTAGATTTTTAATGAGTTTCTAAGCAAGAGAGAAAACTAAGAGATGCCTTAATTTGTTGGTGAGTGTTGTAACCTCAAATTATTGAATAAAACTCTCTTTCTCTCTCTATTGGTGTGTACGTAGGCAATTTACCAAACCACGATAAATTGTGTGTTCTCACTTATTATGTTAACTTGTTTATGTTGTTCATTGGTAATTGAATTGACTTGGTGTTTGGTTTTGGCTGTGTGGCTCAACAATTGGTATTAGAGCAAGGTTTTATCCTCGGTGGTTCTCATAATTTAAGGTAACATCTTATCTAAAATTAAGATTGTTTTTTATTTAATTAGTGTATGAAAATTGGGAAAACAATGGTAAAAGATGAACTAAGTTCCTCAACGGCACCTAAACAAAATAACACAATGGTTATATTTAACAATGCCAATTATAAAGTTGAGAAGAAATTCAATGGCACAAATAGTTTTGGCATGTGGCGATGTAAAGTTATTGATGTGCTTAATTAACATGATTTGGATGAGGTATTGGAAGACAAACCCGAAGAAATTGATGAGAGTGTTTAGAAGATGATGAATAAATGGGCATGTGGTTAAATTAGGATATGCCTAGGTCAAGACATAAAGTACCTTATGATGAATGAAACCTCGGTGAAAGAGATTTGAAGGATTTCTGGGAAGAAGTATTTGGTGAAGAACATCTAAAATTGACTCCATTTGAAGAGGAAGTTTTACCGCTTCACTATAAGATAAAGAATTTCTATGTCAGTGCATTTGAACTATTTCACCAAGTTACTTGCCGACTTGGCGAATCTAAGGTTGTTGGTAATGAGGACAAAACTCTATTATTCTTGAACTCACTTCTCAAAGAGTGTGAATACTTCATAGGGACGATTACCTATGGGAAGAGTTCTTTAAAATATTTGAATGTTACGATGGTAGTGGTAAATTATGAGTATAGAAGGAAGGATAAATGTGAGTCCGACAAGTTAATGTCTGAGGTGTTGATGGAAAGAGGGAGGTCTACAGATAAGAAAAAGTATAGTGGTAACAACTCTTGATCTAAGTCGCGAGATTGCGGTGTTAATCATGAGACGGGACATTGGAAGAATAAATATCATGCACTTCTAAAGAGAAAGAAAGACGGGAAAGTTGGCTCTTCAGTTAATGTTGGTCAAGACTGTGGGGGAAATGATGATAGTGGTTCAGATTTTTCTTTAAGTATATCATCGAGTGCATGTTTTGTTGATTCTAAAGAATGGATTATGGATTATGGATTCAGGTGCTACCTATCATATTTCTCTCGAAAGGGATTGTTTTTTAGTTTCAAAAGCCAAAAGGTGGAGCTGTGTTGATAAGAAATGATTATTCATGTCGCATAATGGGGATATGCACTATTCATCTTAAGTTGCATAATAGTTTGGTTCAAGAAATTGAAGAGGTTCGGTATATTTTGACTATAAAGAATAATATCTCAACTGGTTTACTTGAAGCAAAATGCTACAAGGTTCCGTCTGAAAATGGGGTTCAAAAGGTTCTTAAGGGAGCAATGGTGGTTTTAAAGGGTAAAAGAAGAAGTAATAATTTATATTATTTAGATGGTATGGCTATTTTTAAGGATGTTGTTACTACGGGATGTGCGAAGACTACTTCCACAGTTACTACTAGACTATGGCATATGCGTTTAGCGCATATGGGTGAGAACTCCTTAAGAGTTCTAGTAAATCAAGGGCTATTAAAAGGTGCTAAGGCGTGCAAGTTAGATTTCTGTGAACATTTCAATCTGGGCAAGTAGGTAAATGTGAAGTTTGGTACGGCTATCCATCGTACTCGTGGAATCATTGGCTATGTTCATTCAGATGTATGGGGACCCTCCAAGAATGCATCACTTGGAGGTAAACATTATTTTGTGCCATTTTTTGATGATTTTTCTAGGCGTGTGTGGAAAGATGAAGTCCTAGAAATATTCATAAGGTGGAAGAAGTTAATAGAAATTCAAATTGGCAGAAATATCAAATTGCCCCGTTCAGATAATGGTGGAGAGTATACAAGTGATCTGTTCTTACAAGTATGTCAGGATGAGGGAATTGTGAGACATTTCACTATTAGGGAGACACCATAACAAAATGGGGTGGCAGAGCACATGAATTGTACTTTGGTAGAGAAGGTACGATATATGTTGTATAATTCTGGGTTGGGCAAAGTGTATTGAGATGAGGTTTTGACATATGCATGTTACCTTATTAATAAGTTGCCTTCGGCTACAATTGATGGTAAAACACCAATAAAAACTTGTTTGATAGAGCTTGCTACATATTATGATATTATTCATATTTTTGGGTGTCCAACATACTATTATGTCAAAGATGGTAAGTTGGATCCTCGAGCAAGGAAAGCCATTTTTCTGGGTAAGAAGAAAGGGGTTAAAGGTTATAAATTATGGGATACAAAATCTAAAAGATTATTCTTACCAGGGATATCACTGTTAATGAGACTTCTATGATGAAGTCACATGTCTCTGAGCATGAAGAGAAGAGGATAAACAATATTTTACAGTGGGTGGTGATTGATGCATCTTCACATTCCAAAGGAGGTATTATTTACCAGTGTAACAATGGTTGATAAGCCAGGATGAAGTTAATGTTCCAGATAATGAAGATATAGACGAAACTGGAGTATTTGGTAGTATAAATGAGGAGACTCCAATTGTGGAGTAAATTGCAACTAGTAAACCACCAAGGAATGCAAGTAAGCCAGGATGGCTTAGAAATGATATGGTCCTTCCAAAATGAGAAGGCCATGATAGCCTACGCACTACCGGTCGATGAAGAAGATGTTCCTTCAACTTATAAAGGAACTATTTACAGTTTTGAAGCTAACAAATAGGAAGGGGCGATAAAGGAAGAGATGCATTCTCTTCTTAAGAACGAAACTTGGGAACTTTCGAAGTTGCCTAAGGAAAAGAAGGAGATTGGCTTTAAGTGGGTCTACATAAAGAAATAAGGATCTCAAAATGATGATATACGCTTCAAGGCAAGACTTGTAGCCAAAGGCCATGCGCAACAGAAGGGGATTGATTATAATGAAGTTTTTCTCCAATGGTAAAATAATCCTCTATTCATATCCTTTTGGCCTTGGTAGCGCAATTTGATTTGGAATTACAACAACTCGATATAAAGACGATGTTCTTACATGAGAATTTGAAAGAAGAGATCTATATGACTCAGCCAAATTGGTTTAAGGTTACTGGAAATGAAGATTATGTGTGTTAACTGAAGAGATTGTTGTATGGCTTGAAATAGTCTCCAAGACAATGGCACAAGCAGTTTGATCAGTTTATGATTGGGCAGAAGTATAAATGAGGCCATTATGACCATTTTGTCTACTTATGCAAGCTATGTGAGGGGTCTTTTATTTACTTAATTTTGTATGTGGATGATATGTTTATTGCGTGTAAGCATAAAAATGAGATTGACAAGTTAAAAAACAAATGGGTGAAGAATTTGAAATGAAGGATCTAGGTGACTTGAAAAAAAAATTGGTATAGATATTCATAAAGATAGAGAAAAGGGAACAATGCATCTTTCTCAGACGACGTACATGATGAAGGTACTTCAAAAATTTGGTATTAATGTGAACATAAAACATGTAAGTATGCATTTTTCCCCTCATTTTAAGCTTAAAGCTACTATGTCTCCAAAAACTGATGAGGAACGCAATTATATGAATCAACTTTCTTATGTTAGCATAGTTGGTAGCTTAATATATGCAATGGTATGTACACGGCCTGATATTTCATAAGTAGTGGTATATCAAATGTACTGTAGATATTGGTTTAGAATTTTGTAAGTAGGATTCGATTGATCAGTTTTGTATGGGTTATGTGGATTCTTACTATATAGGTGATTTGGATAAACGACGGTCTACTACAGGGTATGTTTTAATATTAGGTGGAGGACCGGTTAGTTGGAGATCTACGTTATAGTCTATGTTGACCTTAGCTACTATAGAAGCAGAGTATATGTTGGATACTGAAGCGATTAAAGAGTCATTTGGATGAAGGGTCTTTTAGATGATTTGGACATCAAGATGGAGCATCTTGATGTGTTTTGTGACAGCTAGAGTGCTATTTTTTTTGCGAAAGATCAAGTTCATCATCAACGCACAAAGCACACTGATGTGTGTTACTATTTTGTCAGAGAGGTACCTGAAGAAGGTGAGATTCGGTTGAAAAAGATTCACACGAATGATAACTCGGCTGATATATTTAAAAAACACTACAAGAAAAATATCATTTGATAGCATTTTTGCTATATCATAATTGTAAAATGCCACTAGCAGTCGGGCACGCGCTATCGTGCGTACCTTAAAATGTTTTTTAAAGCACATTATTTACAAGATTTTAGTCATGGAGGACACCAATATATGTTATGCCTTGTAATTTTGGTTAAATCACAATGTTTAAAAGAGTTTGTACATGGAAGTAGCACATTCTTATGTAGAATTCATAATACTCTACCAAATAACATTAGTACATCACATTATGGTAGATAGCAGATTAGGTAAATGAAGTGTTGGTGTTGTTGCCCTTGATTGTCAATATTTTTATCAAAGATATGCATGCTAGAAAGCCTGGTGATTGAGGACTTTTATGTAGGCCATTCGACTGAATAATTCTTAGGCAGT
Source organism: Kingdonia uniflora (assembly GCA_014058105.1). Lineage (NCBI taxonomy): Eukaryota > Viridiplantae > Streptophyta > Magnoliopsida > Ranunculales > Circaeasteraceae > Kingdonia > Kingdonia uniflora. Next base: position 4,398,728 of record JACGCM010001854.1, read on the forward strand.
TCCTTCTACATAGTGGTACAATTAATGCGTTCTCTATGAACCAAAGAAGATGCCAACATATGACACTGTGTGACCATGCTAAAAATGAATCATAATTTTTAGCAGTTTGGTTGTAGTTTCATATATGTTTGATAACTATGAACAACCTTCATAGATGTGGTTAGTTGGTAAGGTTTTTTTCCTAAAACATGACCTCTCAATATCAGTAAGGCCTCTTATTTCATCATTGATTTTACCTCCATCATTAATAGAGACTCACAACAGTGGTAGACAATGAAAAATGCATACTCACCCAGAAGAGTGAATAAACAAAAAATCAGGCTCGATGTGAACTTGTTTTTCAAAATAAAACCCAAAATCCTTTTTGTATTTCTTCGGCCATTAACAAAATCATTTTGAATGAACCGACTTGCAATTTATAGTGGTCTTCTATCAAGGTCCCCTGAAGTATCCCGACCGCTGGTTGCGAGAAAATTAATATTGATGCTTCATTTTGTAAAGATAAACTTTTCAAAGGTATTGGTTTTGTTATCCGAGATGATTGTAATGTTTTGGGTGCAGCCTGAGTTTCTACCTGCAAATTTGTGACTATTGAAGAGGGCGAAGCATTAGTAGTACTGGGAGGAGTTCTCTAGGCCAGGGAGCGAAGTGTACAGAAGGTCATCATTAAAACAGATACAAAGGCTATCAGTTCTTTTTATGGGAATGGTTATGCAGCAGTTTCTTGGACGACCAAAGCAATCTTACAGGAATGCATGATCATTTTTTATCATTTTGTAGATATTTGTATTATATATATGCTCTGTGTAGTGCTAACACAGTAGCCCATGAGATTGCTTCTAGGCCCATGGGTGATAACTTTAGTATGACTTGGTGTTGCTCTCCTTCTCTGTGGCTTCAGGTTGCCCTAGCGGGAGATAAAACCACTTTTGTATTGCCTTTTGCTTAAGTAATCTACGGTTTACCAATATAAAAAAAGAAAGATTGCCCATAAGAGAAAACATATTCTTTTTCTAGACAAAAGTAATGAATCTAAACAGGTTACAATGATCACTGCAGAGGACTTAACAAACTATTTTTAATAGACATACATACAAGGTAAACATGATCAAAGATAATGAAGGATTTTGAACACAATTTAATAAAAACAAAAAAGTAACCATTAATATACGAAAGAAATATAAAGTGAAAACGCAACGATTCTTAATAGCTACACAACCTTTAAGCAAACGAAAAAATACCTAAACAATTCCATGAGAAAAAAAAAGCTTAAATTGAAGAAAATGAATATCAAGTCTATTCTACTTGGATAAGACTGAGGAGTATGCTCACAAAACCAAGTTCACAAACCCGTTCGTAATGTAATAAGCCAACACATTTATATTGTACATTATCCAAAAATTGTTGAAGTCCCTTATCATCGTGAGAACCAAATTTCTGAAATACCCAACAGATATGTATAACACAACAAACCATCAATGGCATCAGTACGATAGCCATTATATTCTACAAGCGAAGCTGTAAATGGGGAATATCTCAAACACTTGTCTGACTTTGATTCTTTTTGTTTTTCACATAAGCTCCGATACACTTGTAGCTAACAAGAAAAAGTTCAAAGTAATTCCTAGAGTCGTCATGCATCTGAGATTTCTTAAAGACCTGCACTAAAATCTATTAGAGAATGAATAAATCTTCATGCAAGTATAAAACTATTACCAAAAGAAGTATGCGTCTTAGCAAAATAATGACCATCTCTGGACATCTACAAGTGGGAACTGAATTAGAAACATAGTTAATATCTACATACATACATACATAAGCAACTCTATATATACATAAAGCTTAAGTCATCTCAACCGGTGAAAATATATATGGTCACTATATGAGAAGAATATCATGTCATGCAAATAGAGGCAATAAATCATGAATGAAAGAATGAGCCTATCAGAAATAACAATGCAAAGATAAAATAAGAGAAGCAATCAAAAAATCCTTGTTTGATGATAGTGAAGCTAGGAATGACTATACTTAGTAAAATCTATATGAAACTAAAATGGAATTCAGCTGAATAATTTGCTCATGTAAATCAATACCTGGTCTTCATAATTGACGACCTCTAACAACTTCAGGTAGTATCGACACAAAGGGAAACTTTTAAAGGATATAGGCCATTCATTTAGGTGGAAATAACTTAAGAGACAATTCCTCCATGAAGAATGTAGGATTCAAATTCTAATATTATACAAGGCTGAAATGATGATACTTGAATCCAAAATAGAGCTGATCAGCACAAAAAAAATCTACATGTTTATACCAATATTTGAGTCAAGGAATAGAATATTCAAAAACTTAAATAAGTAATAAAAATGCATGTCCAGAACAAACAATAACATTACAACTAAAGCAGCTGTAGATAACACCAGTAGCATTAAAAAGTAACTTACTTTGGTAGGATCGATAATACCAGCAGCCATTAAATCCTCATACTTCCCAATTACAACATTACAGCCATACTTAAAATTGTTGCTAGAGAGACCCTTAAGTGAGATAAAATATAGCCCAAATCAGTATTTGACATTACAGTTAATATAAAGGACATTTTTCAACATAACAAGTATTATGCTAATATGAGTGGATGTATATTCATATACCATTTCCATGACAACACTCCTATTGTCACCGCATTTTTGGCAATCTACTTCAGTGGATAACTCAAAGCCCTTTTGACAATATCTGCTCCGACCTGAAAAGTATCCACAAAAATTGAATAAAAATAAAATAAAATAAAGATGCCAAAGTTAGATGTGGATCGACACCAAAATTAGTGATAACGAGGAAGACCGAGCAACACCTTTTGTTCGTCATTATCAAGAGTTAGTTTTATTGCATCAACCTTTGCTACAAGTCGCAATAAGGTGCAATCACCACCAATTGCAATCCCTTCCTCGACAACTGCCTGAATATTTTGTGTAATTATTGTCAGTCAAATGACGTAATTTCAGGTTCGGTAGGAATATAAACTTAATCTGAAGTTGTCTAAGCTATATACCTTTGTTGCATTAAGAGCATCTTCTGCTCTCAGTTTCTTTTCTTTTAGTTTGTGCTACAACCTACACAAATTCCAACAAGCACAAAAAGAACCTAAAAGTTCATTTCAATGACCAAAAGTTGTCAACAAATTCAAAAGCACAGAAGTCGCGTGTATTTTCCATCTAGTGTGTTCGGATGGCACCTTCCCATTGTCTTTCACAACACATTCCAACTTTATCGTCCATTGAGACGTAAAATTATTTCTTCCAAGTTACCTCTAATAAAGACTAATCAAGGCTTACCTGAATGACCGCAACACCACCAGAGAGTTTGGCAATTCTTTCATTAAGTTTTTATTTTTCATATTCCTGCTTGGCAGCCTATACAACCAAAAATATAACACCACAAAGTACTGGAGGTTAAATCATTGCAATTGACAAACACCAAATGCTAAAGAACGTAGTTGATTGAGGCAAACCTCAATAAGGTTTCGGATCTGAGAAACTCTTATTAACAGTATCTTGAGTACTTCCATTGCTAACAATTGTGGTAACTTCCTTGGTAAGTACCACCTTTGCAGCATGGCACAAAACCTCCTTTTCAACTTTGTCCAAACTTAGACCAGCCTTCTCTCTAATGACAGTCGCTAGAAACAAATAGTGTCAACCACTCAGAAACTCGACAATAATAAAAAAATAGGGATCTAAATAGATTGAACTCGTCATAGTTAGGTACTGACCTCCAGTAAGAATGGCAATATCATCGAGATATTGGCTCTTGCGTTCTCCAAATCCATGAGCTTTCAGAGCGGCAATCTTCAATGCCCCCCTAAGCTTGTTAGCAACAAGGGTTGCAAGAGCCTCTTATTCGATATCCTTAGCAATAATTAAGATTGGGTATCTTACCCTGATAGGTTCTTGCAGAACGACGATGAGATCCTTTGCATTTGTGATCTTCTTGCCAACAAAAAGTAACTATCTGAAAAAAAAAAAAAAAAAACTATTAGGAACAAAAATCATGCAGCATGCACAGGTCCCCTCCCTAGGAGCACCAACTCCTTTTCTACTTTCTGCCATTCCTTTTGCATCTTCAGCTCATCCCTCTCCAATGCCTTAGTATCTACCATTATCCTCATGCGTAATTCTGTATTGTGCCATTCCCAAAAATACCGAACACTCAATGCAAAACCACGCAAAGCTTGGGCAGCTTCTTCTTCCGATATCATATCTTCCATTGATTGTGCCCACTTGTTACAGATGATGAAAACAGGTGGTGCACCTATCCAACCCGGAGATAAAGGAACAACACCGTCAGCTTTTTCTTTAGGTTCAATAAGAAGGCACTTCAAAAGCTAGCCATTCAAGGCTTTTATGTATTCTTTCTGTGCAGTAACCCAACCGCAAAAATTTGAAGTCCACCTAGGAAGCTCCAATTCAAGTTTTTTTATAACTTCAAAATGTGCATCACTGAGCTTTTCATTGAATGCAATTGTATCCAAGTTTTTAGCTGCTTCTATAACCTGGCACTGGTTATGGTGGCATTCAACCATAACTTTCCACATCATAATTAACCTGTAAAATAAAATAAGGAAATAAGTAAACCAATGCATAGAAAATATAACAACGTAAACAAATTGTCCGTACAGGGAACTGCAACAGTGATTATAATACGTAAGAAATAAATTAGGCTGACTCGAATAACTAAACTATTTCAGAGCTAGAAATGGGTCCACTGAAGAATATATTGGCATTAGACCAGACTCCACTAAATGTGTGAACTTCTATTTCTCTTTTCTGGAAGGTCATCAAAATAAATATGATAAATTTTTGAATACAAATAAATGTCGGAAAGCATAGATTCTGTATGGAAGATAAGCGTAACTTTGAGGACCATATGTTTTGCGAGGGTCAGCATTCGGTAGCTATTGGATTTGCCAAGTGTTAGCAATTGAATCTACCAAATTTTCTTGTTATAAGCGAATCGACTGGCTAGAATTGCCACCAATCAAACTGCATCCCTTCAACGACATAGAGGTTGTTCTCTGAGCCTTTTCTTTCTTCGAGAGTCACAATACCCTTCATACCCACCTTACTCATAGCTTCAGCTATCATTTATCCCACTTCATAGTTGTTACCCACACTAACAGCGGCAACATCTGCTAGTTTATTGTCTTCGACCTTCAAGAACAATAAATTAAATATGTAGGTAAAGCATTTCTATAAAATGGATAAACTTGTGACACAAGAATATAATCAATTGGTGAGTGGAAGACTATATTACCTCTTTTGACATTAACTTGAGCTCCACAACCAAAGCTTTGGTTGTCTTCTCAATACCTCAGGTAATTTGAACCGGGTTTGCACCAGCTGCTACAACCTATAAGAAATACCTCTTTAGTAACACATCATGTACATGAACCTTAACACCTTCTTTAATAAGGCCCTGACCAAGAACAACGGAAGTCGTTATCCCATCGCCATCTAAGTCATTGATATTTGCAGCTGCTTGTCTCACCAACTTTGTACCAATGTTTTCCACTGGATCCTCCAACTCAACCTGCAAAAATAATTATGTTTCGAAGACATCCATTAAGATTCCAAAAAATCATACAATTAGTGCGATGAAGCAAAAAAGCATAATTGCTAACATGTTATGAAAAGAAAAGAAAATATACCTCCTTGGCCACAGTGACACCATCATTTACAATTTTGGGGGAGCCATGCTTTCTCTCTAATACCACATTCCTACCCTTTGATCCAAGTGTAACTCCTACTAAATTTGAAAGCTTGTTAACACCAATCTGAAACAAGACAATAATTAAATCGTCAATGAAGCACATAATGCAAGTCATCTCATGAGTCATGAGTAAAACAAGATGAACATCAAAATGATTCACACACTTACTTGTAACTTCTTAGTAGCTGATCCATCCTTGTTAGAGTACAACTCCTTCGCTGCCCTAACTTTTGATGAGCATCTTCTTTGTGAAGCTGCATTTTGTCTCCTTCCCGTGAATAAAATTGAAGATATTGAACCAAAAGATGACAAAGAAGTATTTGTGAGCTTCTTGACATGATAGTGCTGCTAGGAGCAGCAGCAGAACCAACAAAAGAAATAGTGGTCAAAGCTGATGCCATTTAAGAGCCTGGAGATCATCAACACAATTTAATCTTAAGCTCTCATTCAAACCATCATAAACGCCAAATAGACAAACAAGTAGTTACATCTAAGAACAACTTCAGACAAATGAAAGCAAAAGTAAGTACTTCCATGATTATAGTTAAACCCACATTGTAGCATAATGACATAGTAATCATTGGTGGAAGATACTAGCTGATCCAAATATCCTAATACTCAAAAAAATTGAAAGAGCCTCAATTCTACTATATGGTCATTTGTCGAACAAACATAACGAGTTATTATCCTTGTAATTAATCTCAATATCCAACCTTTTTTTGTTTCTTATCTGTTAGTGAGTTATAGTCTACTAACAGATATATTGATATGGATGTCTAAACTATGTTTTCCCTCAAATCTTCTAAAAGAAATATTTGTGCAATGTTTACCCAAAGCCTAACCAATAAATTTTCTATACAACAACTCAGACTAACCTGACCTCGACCAGGAAACATTTGCTCAACTCCAGCCTAATCACTGGGAGCTTTCATGATACGAATATTTTCGATGTACAGTTGGACACAAACAGATATGAGCGTATTAAACTTGAGAAAAGGAACACTCCTTGATGTTTTCACAACAAGTCTGACTTGGATCAATAACTTTAATTGGAGGCATCATTTTCATTATTTATATTTCAATGTTTAAGATCATATCTCCCTTAATTACCCTTGAGTTGGGTATTTTAGTGTAGAAGTTCGACTAATAATTAAGGTGGACTGTATTGTTATTTTTTAGGTAAGTGCAATTGAAAAGTTTTTGTGACCATGTTTGTCTATAAACTTCACTTGAAAAAGATGTTCAAATTATGATGTCAATAATGAAAAAATAAAAATACAATAGACCGAACTACAAATCTACAACAATGCATTTTTCTTCCCTCTATCTTCGGTCATCTCAATGCTACCAATGTTAGACTTAATCTCATACTAATATCATGCTCCGTCTTTAGTTTTCACACCGTTATCTAACTATTTTAGTATGGCACATTAAGCCAACAATTCAGGCTCAACTTAACCGTAAACTGATTGTATTCAATGAAAGCATTGCAGCTATTTCCACAGCTCAAGGTACGTTTTTTGATGCACGGGTTTTAATATTTTTGAGGGGCGGGACTAAAGCTAAACTTGCAAGTAGTCCCCTCTAATAGATGTAGTATTATGATCATGGGTTTGTGTTACAGGTTCCCATTGTTTGGATATCCTAAATGCATTGTCGAGCGACCCAGAATGGTTGATCACGCAAATAAATAGCGAGATTAAAATCGTCCAAGAATGAATTGCAGCTCCATTAATGAGAGATAGAAATGTGTACACAAAACAAGCCTAGTTTTATTCTTCAATTACGTTCCTAATAAATGAAACTTTAAGACTCTAATCGTTATATAGGAATAAACTCTCTCTCTCTCCCCCTCACTTTAAGTTTCTTTAATATTGCCATCAACAGATTGATTAATTGGATTTTCGATGATCTTTGACATCAATCGATGCCTCAAACAACATACTTATAACGACAAATTAAGCCATAAACAACTACTAAGTCTAACAGAGATTACAGGAACATAGTAATAACAAATTTTAGAGAGATAGACCCAAATTGATGAAGTTAAGAACCCTAATTTGAGTACCTGCGATTGAGTTCGTTGAAGTAGCGATCGGTACAAAGATCCGCCTAAAATCAATGTGTTATAACCCACAAATCAGGTCTTAAACCCCCAAATCAGAAACCAATGTGCTATAACCCACAAATCAGGTCTTAAACCCCCAAATCATAGCAAATCGAGCACACAAATCAAGCGCCCTAATTATGAAATTGGGAATTAGAGCCTAATCGTTGAGAAATCGAAGAGAAGATTAAAATTTTGGTGATTGAAGACCTAAATCGAGATCTTTGCCTTACGATTTGGCGTTTTAGGTTTATAGAAATACCCCTAGATTTGAAGTTAGACTTCCCAAAATGTCCCTAATTTCATAGTGTAGAAAATTTGTGGGGTGGACTTCCATTTATACCTACCGTTTTAAAAGGTAATTATGATTAAGATGCTCCATGGGATTTGGTATATACGAAATGGGGGCATTTTAGTATTAAATAAATTTCGAGAATAGACAAAATAATTCTCATGATCTAACGGCTGTGTTATAAACTAAACCATATATTTTTCTCAACATGTGTAGGGTAGGGCGATCAACAGCCGAGATTGATTCTCATTGCATAGCTATTCCTTAGTATTATAGATAATAAGTGAACATTAATAACATTTTATATGCTAATGCCATCTTAACTAATGTTTTCTTAGTAAAATAGATGGAATGTTGATGACTACTTTCATGTATACATTTCTCATCTCTCCCTATTTTTCCCTCCAAAATCAAGCTTCTTTTTCTCTCATTCCATCTCATTTTCTCCAAATCTGAAACCTCCCGCCTCTGAAACTCACCCTCATAATCTCCATCTGCAATGGGTCTCTAAACCAGAAATTCTCCTTCCCTCTACTCCTCTAATATCATCTTCCCCATTGTTAATGATTCTATTAGGTTTAAGGAGGTTTTGGTGAGGTGTTCCCCGATTTGATTTCTCTTCCAATTTGGCTTTGGTGAGTTCAATTTCATGCCCTAACTCTGAGTTCGATTTCATACCCTAACTAATTCTGAGTTTGATTTTCCACATTGATATGTACAAGTTGCACTCGGCATTGAAGCAATAAGGTGAGTTTTTTATTTGGGTTTTGTAATTGTTTCATTTGGTAGTGATTTGGGGTTCTTTTGGTATAATTTGGGGTTTTATTGCAATTGTAAAACACATGTGGATAAAGGGGTCTAAGTTTCTGAAGCATTATGGTTGGGATTAGGTTGATTATGGTGTTCTTTGGTTGTAGAACTGCAACTTAATTAATGAAAATGTTGGATCACTGAGTAATGTTTAATGGGTATGGTTTTTTGATAACTTCATACTTCTTCTACTCCCATCCCCCAATCACCACAACATCACCCTTTACCTAAATCCTAACATCTCTCTCTCACTCTCTCTCTCTCTCTCTTCACCAATCACCACAACTACACATTTTTTGATTTCGTCATTTTGGTTTCGCTTTGGATTCATATAATATCAATGAACTCATTTGGGTTTTAGCTCAACAACAACAAAGGGTTTGTGAGATTTGTGGCAACTTAGAATGTATCATATTCTTACAAACCGTCCAAAATTGCATCATCTCCATTTTCTTGCAACATGAGAAAGAGGAAACTTGGTTTTTTGCAACATGAGAAAGAGGAAACAAGAATGTTACGTCGTACTTTACCTAATCAGTGAATTTTTACTAGCTTTACAAAATAGGCAAAAAAAAATAGTAATGGCCACCCCATGCTTGCATAAGTTATCAATTTTCTGGGTATTAACTTATATTATTGGGGTAGCATAACTTTTTGTCGCTATGAACTTTATATTCCATGGTGTTTCTGATATTTTCGTGTAGGATCAGAACCATATGGAGTACCTTCAATATGTTTGATTTGGAACTTTTCTATAGATTCGATGTTGGTTAGTTATATAGGCATGAGTAAGATGATGGGTAACTTGACATAAGGTTTGGGGGCTATTGAAAACATTGCAGGTTGTGGTGTGTGAAATCCAATTCTTTCTTTGTGGGGATGTTTTTGAGTGTTCAAAATCATGGCGGATGTCACCGCCTGTAGTTCATGGTATGTGTTAATCATGTTATTGATATATCATGTCTCATTCCTTAGTTATTAGATTACTCTGCTCTACAGTTTATTACTCATTAAGTTATATCTAACTCTTGCTATTGGGCTCATGTTTAACTTTATAATGGGTTTTGTTTTTTTGAACATGCGATCATATGGCGAAGCTGGAGATATTACTTATTGATAGTATTATGGACGTGCCCATGCTCTTTAATCTTTATCGATGAACTGGACCGGAGAAGTGGAGGAGTATATGTAGTGGCAGAGAAGTCTTCGTTGTTTTAAGTGATGAGCTGAAAAAGCCTTGACAATTATAAGGTAACTTGAAAATTATAATTTAATTTGAAATGTAAGAAATTTAATAAGGTGGAATTTTTGTTTGATAAAATCCTTGAGAGAGGGGTGAAGCCGGATAATGTGACGTTTTCGACGATAATTAGTTGTGTGAGGGTGTCGTCTTTGCCCCTTAATGCAGCTGAATGGTTTGAAAAGATGCCGAAGTTTGGGTGTGAGCCTGATGCTGTGACGTATTCGACTATGATAGATGCATATGGATGAGCAGGTAATGGTGATATGGTTTTGAGCTTGTATGACCGAGCAAGGATAGAGGGGTGGCGTGTTGATTTGGTGACGTTTTCAACTTTGATTAAGATTTATGGTGTTTCAGGAAATTTTGATGGGGCGTTGAATGTTTACGAAGAGATGAAAGCTTTAGGTGTGAAGCCGAATTTAGTCACTTACAATACGTTATTGGATGCGATGGGGAGAGGAAAGAGGCCATGGAAAGCAAAGTCGGTTTATAGAGAGATGATCAACAACGGGATTGTTCCAAGTTGGGCAACATATGCTTCTTTATAGCGAGCCTATGGTAGAGCTCGATATGGAGAAGATGCGATGAATGTTTATAAAGAAATGAAGGAGAAAGGGTTAGAGTTGAATGTTGTATTGTAAAACACACTATTATCAATGTGTGCAGATATGGGGTACACTGATGAAGATGTTCAGATTTTTAAGAAATTAAAGAAATCCTAGACTTGTAAACCTGATGCCTGGACATTTTCATCCTTGATTACGATATATTCGTGCAGTGGTAAGGTTTCAGAGGCAGAGAATATGTTAAATGAAATGTTGGAAACGGGTTTTGAGCCAAATATTTATGTGCTAACATCAATTATCCAATGTTATGGGAAAGCTAATCAGACTGATGACGTCGTGAGAGCATTTGATCGACATCAAGATTTGGGAATAACTCCGGATGATCAGTTTTGTGGTTGTCTTCTCAATGTGATGACACAAACCCCGAAGGAAAAACTTGGGAAGTTGATAGGTTGCATTGAGAGTGCTAATCCAAAGTTAGGTAAACTGGTGAAGCATTTAGTAGAGGAAGAAAGTAATAACGAAGTGTTGAGACAAGAAGCTAGTTTAATTTTTGATGTCATTAGCAAAGACGTAAGTAAGGAAAGCTTACTGGAATAGCTTGATTGATCTCTGCGTTAACCTTGATTTCTTTGAGATTTCTTTGAACGAGCTTGTGTGCTGTTAGATATGGGACTCACTCTTGAGATTTACACAGCTATACAGTCAAAATCTCCAAACAGTGGTCTTTGCATTTGAAAAGTCTCTTAGGGGAAAAATTAAGTGCACTACATATAGTGTTGCCTACAAAAATGTTAGTATAACTAGTTAGGGAAGGATTTAGAGACACTCAGTTCTCAAACACTAAGGACTCACTCATTCACAACCACTCATCTCTCATCTCTATTAGATGAGTGGCTCTCAAAATTGGTTTTTTATATATAAGGAAATGAGGCGGAAAACTATGGGTCCAATCAGCCCCACTCTTTCTCTATGTGGCAGCAGACTTTTCCCTCTCTCTCTCTCAAACTCAAAATTTGAACGACCCATCATATCTCTCTCACTCTCATATCACACACACACACTCTCTCACTCCTATCAAACTCTCTCATATCACTCACTCTCTCATATCACACTCTCTATCTCTCTCTAATATGCCATATATTTCTCTCTTTTTCTCTCTTCTTTTTTCTCTCTTTGGTGATTCCTCAACCACCGATTACAGGAGAAATCCTCATCACCGGAGAATTCTTATCACAGTGTGAGTCATTTCGTCATTACCAACTCTTCCCTCTTAATTACCGCACCTCTCTCTCTCTCTCTTACTTTGATTTGTGGGTTTTCGGTTGTGTTTAACCATTGTTTGGTCGCTGCCAACGGCAAATTGTAATGTGAGTCTCCGGAGAAGATGTAGGACTTACCCGGAGAAGAAGGGTAACAGCAAAATAACAATGTCGGGTTCGACAATTATTGTCGGGTTCGATAATATGAGGATTTTTGTTTATCTGGCAACAGGTCATTAACAGCAAACAAGCATATAATAATGCATGATAAAATCATATAAACAACTCCAAAACTTGAAAGATAGACATGGGAATTTCCTAATATTGATGATTTCAAACCCCATTAAACATGACAATTATTGTTCGGGTTGCCTCGACAAAAAATTAAATGAGCATCCAATATTGTCGAAATCGACAATATATAGATGGGTAAATTGTTCAAAACCCTATTAAACATGACAATTATTGTTCGGGTTGCCTCGACAAAATATAAAATAAGCATCAATATTGTCGAAATCGACAATATATAGATGGGTAAATTGTTCAAAACCCCATTAAACATGACAATTATTGTTCGGGTTGCCTCGACAAAAAATAAAATGAGCATCCAATATTGTCAAAATCGAAAATAATATTGGATGCTAGTTATCAATATTATTTTTGTTATTGTCGGGTTTGACAATTTCATTGATAATGAGCATCCAATATGTTAGAAAAACCCATGTGCTTTCCTATGGTTTGAATGTCATTTTGGTGTATTTACTTTTAGTCCCACATTGGATAAGTGAAAAAAAGATTTTTACTTTATAATGGGTTGCACACTACTATTATATGTAGCATGTATAAGTAGGTGGTGCCCTCACGCGTGTGTGAGGCGAGTGTGTGAAGGCTTGCAATATGGGGACGCCCATGGGCTTGTGTGCAGGACCCACCTAGACTATTTATAAGTCTATGATTCGGCCTTGGGGCCTTGGACTCATAGGGATTTCTAGTTTACACTTAGTCGTTTTTGGGTTTTTATTCAGAAAAATATACTCATCCATATATTGTCGATTTCGGCAATACTTATGATAAAAAATTTACCCATTCATATATTGTCAATTTCGGCAATTTACCCATCTATATATTGTCGACAATATTGGATGCTCATTTTGACCAAAGTGATGCACAATCACAAGTATTATCGAAATCGACAATATATGGATGGGTATATTGTTGATCATAAGTATTGTCGAAATCGACAATATATGGATGGGTAAATTGTTTTACAAGTGGATTGCCTTACAAGTTGATTGACATATATTGTCGAAATCGACAATATATGGACGTAGGGCTAGCTTGTATTGTCCATGCACCATCTATAATCGACAAATTTTGCAATCCATGCATAGGGGTAATTACAACATGAACATTAAATGGATATAGACTGAAGTATAGAACAATATTTATGATTATCTTGCATCACACATGTGCAAGGTCTACATTTTGTTCTTCATGATTAACTTGTTCAAGTGGATTGACTGTATCATCTATTATAGCATATTGCTTTCTCCCTTGGCAGAGACCCTTGGTGGGTTCGGATGGTTGGGATCTTCTCGTTTCTCTCCTAACCTCTTACTTCTAGAGGAATGCATGATTTAGTACATGGTAGAACAATATTTATGGAAACAAATAGCTGAAAATTGTGAGAATCAACACCCAAAAATAGATCTGAGAATCAGCACCCAAAGGCAGATCTTGAATGGAACCTTTAAGCAATTGTTTGAGAGAGAATCAACACCCAAAAGCATATCAAGACCAGAAATTGTAAAAAAAATTAGACGCAGGTGTTGATTCTCAAATCAAAAGGTTGGAGACGATGAAGTCGTGTGGAGGTTTGATTGTAGAAAGAGAGAGAGAGTGAGACATAAACGGTGAGAGAGTGTGATATGAGAGAGAGAAAGAGAAAGAGAAAGATATGAGTGATTTCGAATTTGAAATTTGTGAGAGAGAAATTTGTGTTGATGATGTCTGTTGCGAGCTAGAGGGATGAGAGAGAGATAGTGGGGCAGGTTGACCAAGCTTTTCTACATCATTTCTCTATATAGGAAAAACCTAATTTTAAGAGCCACTCATCTAATAGAGATGAGTGGATGAGTGGTTGTGGTTGAGTGAGTCTTTAGTGTTTGAGACTTGAGTGTCTCTAAATCCTTCCCCTAACTAGTATAGGTATGTTAGTATAAAGCAGATCTTATTTATGCCATTTTATAATTTTTCTTCCCAACTAAAGTTCATGAATGTGCGTTTCTTTGGTTAACTTTTGCATTATCATCGTTTATTGACATTCCGTACTATGTACCTGCCTTTGTTCGACTCTTTGAGAGATGAGAAGCCTAAAGCTAAGATAGAAAATTGTATTTCTCATAAACTCTCTTACTACTATTTAAAACCTAGGGTTTGCTTGCATTTATTTATTTTTCCTGCATAACTTATGCATGGCATGCTGCCAGATTATATCCATATGCGGGTTGCAGAATTAATTCTTTTTACTAGTAAAGCTATTGGGGTTCTCTGAAATCCAAGTTTCACATTCAGGTCAGGACATTGTTTCTTCGCAGCAAGTATCGAGAGAGTCACATAAAGTCGTAGGATATGCTGGTTGTTTTGCTTTCCAGAAGAAACCTGTTGCTGATACAAAGATGATTGAAGAAGAATTAATTCCGCAGTCTGAGGCGGATAAAATTAATACCATGCTTCAAGAGCTGAAGGCTGTGCAGTTTCTTAAGCCCTTTTTATTTTTGCTAGGGATGCCAATTGATTGGGTTAATTCTGAATTCAATTCCAATCTGATTTATGATAAAATTCAAATTTGATCTGAAACCATAGGATAGTCCTGCCCTATCTGTACCCACCCATTTTATTTTATTTTTCAAATGAGAAAGCCCAAAAATCTCTGCTGTAATTGAAGTCTGAACACGTTGCGATCATATTGTTATTCGGATTGATTGTGGCAAATCCTAATTACCCAAAGCTTAATCTTAAACCATCGGTTCATATCTGGTTTGGGTTGATGAAATTGTTATAAGTATTCAAATTTGGATCAGATTTAGGAATATCAATGCCATTTTCATTTGGAGTTTCTTGTAGAAGCTAAGTTCTTGCGTAGTTTCTCCCACTAGTATATATTCCCGTTCTTTGTTTACTATAATTGTCATTCCTATATTTTGTTTGTTACTTTATTCTGAGATGTTAATGTTGTCTCTTCCTCTTCAGGAATCATCAGAGTTCCATAAAAGGTCATTTGAAAGTATTGTTGACTCTGTTTGTGCTATTGCAGCTAGTCATCTTTGGCAGGTAATGTGCATAAAAAATATGTTGTCCGGCCAATTTATGCTATTAATCTACTGCCTCTCGCCTTATCTTTACAGCTTGTGGTCGTACGCGCCGACTTAAATCGCCACCTAAAGGCCATTAAAGATTATTTTCTATTGGCGAAAGGAGATTTTTCTAGGTGAAGATTTTCCAAGTAGTACTTTAAAATTATTTTTGGTGTGTAGGCTCTAATGGCACTGCTCATTGTATTAAGGATGAAGTTTATTCTTTTATACTTATGTGTTGATTTGGCAATTTTTTCATCTCTTCTTTTAATGTATTTTTACAACTAATACACAAGTCTTACTGACATTCTTTGTTTTTGTGTAGGCTGAACAATCTTAATTAAGAAGCTATAACCATTTTGATAGAATGGGTCTAAAGATATTGTTATATCTACATTCATAGAGGTAACTTCAGTTCTGTTTGTAGTTTTATTTTTTCACATATAGCAAATATCGATCGATGATGATTATAGTATTTTTTTTCATAGTTGATTGTGATAATATGTGGTGAACCGGTTTAAAAAGATTTTCTTTAAATAATTGGGTATTCTTTCAATGTATGTGTACATCTGTCTATTTTTTGGTTACTTGATGTAAATAGAGAGTTTAAGATTTTATTAAGTATTAGTTATTAAAGTTTTTCGAGTTATTAGTTATCTTCTACAAGGTTAAATACTTATATGAGTTGTACTTGTACGTCGATGGATCTATAACTTAAATCGGTAAGAGCACTCATAGTTTGAGAAGATGATGGTTCGAATCCATCTGGATCCGCTTGATTATTATAGCATAAATAAAAGTATTACAAATTTTTGTATTGATTATTATTTTTGGCATAATATATTGTAAAATACCTGTAAAATAGAAAATATTAATGCAGGGGATATATGATGGTGTTTACAAATGCTATTATAAGTAGACGATAACGTTTACTAAACGTTATTGAAAGAGTTCAATAGCACAAAATAAATGCCATCTATTGTTGATTTGTAATAACATTCAGTAAATATTATGTTAAGTAAACAATAGCAACCAGTAAACGCTATTAAAAAAGTTTTTAATAGCATGCAGAAAAAAAATATTATAAAAAGAATAGCATTACATATTACAGCATACAAAAAATGTTATTGTAACATTTTCATAGCGGTTTTCGATTGCTATTATAAGCAAACAACAACTTTCAACAACTACTGCTATTAAAAAGTTTACAATAGCATTCTTAGAATGTTATGCTTTCATACCATGCGTAAAAACGCTATTGAAAAAAGGATAGCATTGTATTATAGAGCGAACGAAAAAAAACTATCATAGCTTTTCATAGCGGTTTTTGAATGTAATTATATGTATTTTTTCTTGTAGTGAAAGTTGTTTCTGGGATTACGTTCAATCATTTTTTGGACTTGGTCCAAATCCTTCCTACAGATTGATTTGGTCCCTAACGGGGATATTAGGAATTACGGGCGACTTGATCCACGGTACGTAGGCAACCATTGTTTTGGTATAGTCGATTTGGTCTTTTGGGTTGTTTATTTTTTGGATCCTTGAGGATATTTATGAGAGAGGGTTCGATTTGTTTTATTGGCAAAGTTCGGCAGAGATTTGAAAAAATCTTCACCGAGGTGAAGAAATGTCGGGTATAAAGGAGAAATCCGAATGAAAGTCAGGTGATAAGTAAATCTGAATTTTCATTCTAACTTTGTTGATAAGTGACCAGAAAGATCCGGATGCAATCCGGATGGCCTTATGATATGGATTTGCATCCGGATGCAAATACTTGAAGGTGCATGGTTGGTTTTGCCTCGTGATACGGGGATTCGATTTTAGGAACTCTTGAGCTCTTTCTCCATATCTATTTGTTAGGTTGTTAATGAGTTGTTAAGCAAGAGATAAAACCAAGAAAGACCTTAATTTGTTGGTGATTGATTGTAACCTCGAATCATCGAATAAAACTCTCTCTATATATATATATATATATATTGGTGTGGATGTAGCCAATTAGCCGAACCACGATAAATTGTGTATTCTCATTTGATTGTGTCTACTTGTTTAGGTTGTTTATCGCTAATTGAATCGAGTTGGTGTTTGGTTTCCGTTGTGTGGCTCGACAGGTTGTCCACCGTTCAAAATTCTTAAGTACGTTACGTCCTGTAGCAGTGTACGAGGAATACATACGTGAATACAGACATAGAAACTTGAGGACAAATATGACAGAGCTCAATATGCTGCTCATATTGAAGATCAAGATAGGGCAAATATTTAAGAACAAGGAACGTAATCGAAATATTATTAACTTTTCAACTTGTGGTCGACAATCACAATTAGCTTAGTGATGTTCAAGAGGAAAAAGGAGATGAGTGATACAAAATTCTTCAAGACATCATCACCCGAGGTGATCAATCGTAATGGAGATGGATATTGCAACTCTCAAGCTCCTTTAAGACATCATCACCCGAGGTATCCATTCGATAGGAGGTGAGGAATTACTGGATACTAATCACCATACAACTAATCCCACCGAAACCCTAAAACTGCAATCAACCCTCATGATGAACATTGATGCAACAGCAAACAACAATCCAATTCCGACTATACCTTCAACAGCAGATAACCGAAGAGATGTTGCTCAGGTCCTGCATGGGAATGAGGCCCTACAGAGTAAAATCCCTTACACCATTTTGGCACATACAACTCAAGAACAAGTTATCTTCCCCTAGGGATTCATGGGTAAGGCTACGGGGGAAGCAAACACCACGAAGGCCAATCCGACCAAAACAAGAACTAATGGGAAACACCATAGTAGCATCTCTAACCCAAATGGAGGAACACCACACCAAGCATTTGCTAACAAGGTTCGAGGCATAGTAACAGAAAGCAAGGATCCGACTGGGTTTATTACAGCTAGAAGAAAAGGAGACACACCAATTATCTCAATCCCTAGGGTTGAATTGTCTGAAGATATCTCAACAAATCAATACAGTCTCATTGACCAGTTAGACCTACAAAAGATCAAGTTTGTAACGGTACAAGCATACGCAATAACAAATTGAAAGATTAAGGGCACATGTAAATTGATTCCGATAGGCAAAGGGTTCTTTATTATCAAACTGGAGTCCGAGGAGGACAAGATTTACATATAGAGCAGAGGGCTTTGGATGGTCGAACAAATGCCTATGACACTTATGCCTTGGAACCCATTCTTTTCAGTTGATAGTCATTGTAATTCAAATGCTCTGATTTGATGTAAATTCCCAAGGTTGCCTATAAAAATGTGGAACAAAAAATTTATCATGTCACTTGGGAAGACGCTTGGAACTCCTATTCAGCTCGATCACTCGACAAAAAATCAAGACTATGGATACCATGCGAATGTGCTAGTTGATATTGACCTGCTGAAGCCAATCCCTGACCACATTCTGCTTGAGGTGGAGGGCAACATCATCAAACATGAATTACTACTACATCGAATCCCAAAATACTGCAATCACTATAAAAACGTTGGGCACATTATTGCCGAATGCAAAATAGTACAAAAGCATTTCGGCTGAATGACTCAGATCTAAACAAGAACAAGTCGAAGACCGCACAAGGAGGTGCTAAGGATAGCAGGGGAAACTAAGGCGTCATAGTCCATGTGAAGCAACCCCAAACCAAGGACATGAGAAGAAAAAACACTGATATTGCAAGCAAACATACTTACTTACAGGAGATGCTGGAAGAGAGTAGTACGGCTTCACCACCAATTTACCCCCTAGGCATGCCAAGGCTAGTGAATCATTTGCACCAACATGAATAAATTCTTACGAACACTGAATGGTCAGGAACAAAGAGCAACACCCACATCACCCAAAGAGAATAACGATGCTAGCACAATAAACAAGTTTGCAACACTAAGGGGCGTGGAGGCAGATATAGAACAGTCCAACTCGGTACCGTCAGGAGAGAAGGATAACAACCCGAGTCCTCGAGGGAAGAGACGTACAAAAGATGCAGAGATCCTGATATCACCATTATCTGAGTATGTAGATAATACAACATTCGCAAATAGTGCAAAGAAACCACCAACAGCTGAAATTTTTTATGAGGGAGAGAGACTTATTTACAGGCGATACATGAGGTTCGACATAACCTAAACCCCGCAAGTTGGGCGGATGAAATGGAACAGGAAGAACAACTGCAACTAGGCCCTAACCAAGTTTTTAAAGGAGGCAAGGCGTATACCATAGCCCCGAGAATTACACGGTCTACCCACAAAGATTAATGAAAGCTCTCTTTTGGAATGCCCGAGTGCTGGGGAACAAAAAAACAACTCGATATCTCAAAAAAAAAAAACTGCAAGAACACTACCAGACATAGTGGGCATTGCTGAACCAAAAATATTCTGTAAGGACTTGGTTTTACAACCAAAATCATTACCAATGAATTTGATGGAGAGAAAGGCAACATATGGATTCTATGGAGCAAAGGAAGGCCTAAACTTGGCATTATTGAGCTTTCGAAACAACATATTACAGTGCAATACTTGGAGTGTTGCTTCTCGTTTATTCATGCAGACTGCAACAGAATTAACAAGTTAGAGCTTTGGGCTAACCTCTCTAGTTTTGCTGCAACCAATACAAAACCATGGATATGCATTGGAGATTTTAATGTGGTGTTACAAACCTCAGAGAAAAGGGGGAGAAGACCACCCCAACTTAACACAGTAATGAACTTCAATAATTTTCTGGATACTGCTCAGCTATCGGAGAACCCCTCTTCAGGACTTCAGTTTACCTGAAGCAATGCTCAAGGCAGAATTAACCAAACTCTGGTGGTCCTGGATAGATGTTTACAGAATGCAGAATGGCAGACTAAATTTACAGGTTGGAGAATGAAGGTAATGCCTAGAGCCCATTCCGACCATTCACTGATAATGGGTGAATGTTGCCAAGTTCCTAGGCCACATAACATCCCGTTCTGGTACCTTCAGTCCTGGGAAGAGGAACCTGGGTTTGAGGCCCTGGTTGCTAATAGTTGGGGATAGCTATTGCATGCTACTCCACTATTCTATCTTATGTTGAAGCTAAGATGCCTAAAAATAGACATTAAGTTGTGGAGAGAGAATTTTGTAACCCACCAAAAAAATAAAACGAGACTAGAGAGAGAGGTGCTGCAACTCCATTGATCTGATTGCGAAGAGATTTCTTGTCCAAACAAAATTACTCATCAAATGGGAGGAAACAGAAGAGGTGTACTGGAGGCAAAAGTCGAGGATTAAATGGCTTCACACAGGAGAAATAAATAACAAATACTTTCACGCAACTATAAAGGCTCATAATGCCAAAGCTCTTATCACGGAAACAAAGGACGATACGGGACGAAACATTACTGGCCAAACCAGCATCTAAGAACACATCGTCCAATGCTACACCTACAAATTTTCGGCAACAGAAACTCAACAATGCCCATCACTATTTGTACATCTCCCTCAGCAAGTATCAGAGGAGGAAAATGCACATCTCACCTCTGTCCCAACTAATGATGAGATACAGGAGGCAATTTTCTCCATGGACAGTAGCAGCTAGCACACCCAGTCCAAACGGGTTTTCAGGAGCTTTTTTTTTAAAATATTGGGATACGCTGAGTACGAACATTTACTCAGGGATATCCTCCTTTTTCCGCGATGGTATGATCCCTCTGACCTTTAACTTTAACATTATTATCTTGATTTCGAAAATTAGTAACACATCCTCTATTCAGCACTACAAACCGATTTATCTTAGTAACTTTCTTTTTAAAGTTATTACAAAAATACTAGCCACAAGGCTCTCTCCAATTGCAGATATATGTGTTACAAGGGACTAGAGTGCATTTATCAAAAATTAAAACATACACAACAACATTTGTATGGCGTCTGAAATGGTTAATGAGATGAAAATTAAGAGAAAGAACGACAATGTGGCTCTCAAGATTGATATCAGTCAAGTATACGATACTCTAAGCTGGACATTCTTCATCACCACCTTAAGAGCTTTTGGGTTCTATCATAAATTCTGCAACTGGATTCAGACGATTATCAGTAGCAGTATGATCTCTATTCTTGTGAATCGAAGTTCGTCTGGGTTCTTTCAAATGTCTCGGGGACTCAAGCAGGGGGACCCTCTCTCCCCAATCCTCTTTGCAATTGCAGAAGATATTCTTGGCATCAATCTCCACAGAGCAAGGGAATAAGGCAGAATACAAACTATGGCATTAACAAAGCTGACACACGGCCCCACTCACCTTCTATTAGCAGATGATATTTTTATGTTTGTAAATGGGAACACCAGATGCCTGTGATAGCTTGAGCTCCTCCTTACAGACTATCAGGTGGTGCCTGGGCAAGAGATCAGTATGGCCAAAAGCAAGATTTTCATGAGCAGTATTCCTCTTACCCGAAGAAGAATTGTCTCAGATATATTTGGCTTCAAAGAGGGAACGTTCCCCGAAACATATTTGGGCATCCCACTTATACAAGGGAGGGTTACAAAGCAAGTTATTATACCGCTTATTAAAAAGATCTGAAAGGGACTAACAGCTGGACTGGAAGCATGATTTCTTTTCAGGGAAGAGTTACTCTAGCAAAGTTTGCCCTTAACAGTATCCCCATTCATAATATGACACTTGACAAGTGGCCTCGGTCGCTTATCAATGAGGGGGACAACATCATTAGGAACTATATCTGGACGGGAGACCCGACAAAGCGAAAAGGAGTGACACTGAAGTGGGAGAAAGTCTGTAAACCAGTAAAGGAAGGGGGACTTGGAGTTTGAAGTTTGGGGGAAGTAAATAACGCAATGCTCTGCAAACTGTACTAGGTCTTCAAACAAGGTACAAAAGAATGCGCAAAATTTCTAAAATCCAAATTCAACAACAAGAGCGGAGACCCAATTCGTTACCACAAACCTTCTACTATATGGAAGGGCATTCAAACAGGAGCTGCACTTTTGAAACCTCACATTGGCTGGCTTATCGAAAATGGAACGCAAATTAATTTCTGGAGAGACACTTGGGCAATAGACATTCCTATCATGGAATACATCAACTTGTCTAGGCACTTTGTGGAAAAACTGTACGTCAAAACTCAACAACTTTATCAACCTACAAGGCTGGAACATCCCTAATGATATCCACCTTCTCCTCCTTGCCTTGGGAAGAGACATACATCAAATTCAGTGTAACCCAAATGCGCAGGACGTAATGATCTAGAAACTAGACCTACACGGTGCGTTCACAACCAAGAATGCTTTTGACGTTCTTCGCAGAAGAGAGGATCCGACATGGTGGGGGAGATATGTATGGAGTAAAGCAATCTACCCAAGACTAGGAGGTTTTGCATGGCGTCTGCTGAACCATCTCCTGCCTATGGACGACATCATCAGGAAGAAAGGCATAGCCTTGGTCTCGGTCTATCACCAATACCACAATAACTCGAAAATTGAAACACATACACTACTACATTGCCCCCCTGCGACCTCTCTCTGGCAAAGGGCTACAAACTGCTTCTCCTATGATCCTATTATACCTACAGATACTTGGAGAACCATTCTGGAAAGGAGAAAATCGTTCAGCCCATATATTAAAGACTTATGGGTTGCCATGGTCTTCTCTATATGCAACAATATTTGGTACGCAAGAAATAAGTGGTGCTCAAATGGACTCAAGATTACAATCCAAAAAATTATGCTGAACATCCTAACGGATATCGCAGATGCTGTCCATCTCTCTCAACATACAATGAACAACACAGTTCATAATTTGAAGATCATAAAGGTGCTAAATGTCCAATGCAAACCATGAAAATGCAGCAACATATAACAGAGACCACAGAAATAACACTGGGGATTGGTATAATGTACAAAAATAACACCGTGGAGGTCTTGGGCACTTTCAACAAATCAATTGGTCAAGCTACAAACTATATAGCATAGACCACATCAATCATATTGGGCATTTAACGTGTTGTAGCACACGGCTGGAGACGAGTTTGGGTTGTCTCCGATTCAGCTGCAGCTATTAAACCTTTCCTTAAAGACAATATACTATGGTCTCTCAGAACAGCGTGAAATCTGATTACTTCTCTCCTTCAGAACATCCGGTTCAGTCATGTATGAAGAGAATGCAACTTCTCTCCAGATCACCTCGTACGGAGAGGGTCAGACCCAAAACAGCTTATGGAAGACTGGAATAACGGCAAACCGAACAACCTACAGGACATCGATGAGCACACCGCAGAATACTTTAGAGTCAGAAGGAGGTGAACATCTCTAGCACTATGCTAGGTGACTCGACCTTTAATATTTTCTCAATTTTTTCGTAGTTACCTTGTTGGTTTTTACCTGGGCTGCCGGCATATGCACTAGTGACATGTTCTAGTAAATATCAAGCAACCCTCACACTCGACTGTAAATGTTCCATAATATATCCGACTAAACTTTTTGCAATTTTTTTTTTCAACTTGTGTAACAAATAATTTTAATCATAATATGAATATTTTAAGTCTATTAATTTTATTATTTTATTTTAAAGATCATCCGCACAGTAGCAATTTATTATTTTTCATACGATTAAACTTGACTAAATGCGATTAATCTTACATTCAATTTAAGCAAAAATGACGATAAAATAAACCATACTCTCCGATTTTTACTGATTAATCTCCGATAAAAAAGAAGAAGGTAGATTACAACCGATTAAGTCTATGGTTTGTTTTAACCACGGACTTAGTTCTAACTCAAATAATTTACCATGGATTTCTACCCCAACAAAATAAAACCATGCCTATTGGGCAATGAACCCTACCACAGTTTTAGTCTGTGGTTATATTCCCTTTTCCATGGCAATTTCATTAAATTGGTGTAGTGTACGGCTATTTTAATGCAGCCAACCTATTTTAATTGCTGTTGTTGGAGTTCGCCATTATATTATGTGGAGTGAGGCTCTTATGCCTGTCTGATTTATTGATGTTATAAAGGACTTCAGTATTTTCAATGGGTTGCTGTTTAATCTAATGATTATTTACGCGCACAGGCACACACACAAAAATATCATTGGCCTTGGCAACCTTGAACTAGAAAAATACTTTGGTTATAGAAGAGTAAAAGTTTGCTCCTCAGGCGCTTAGAACTGAGAAAAATCCTAAGCGCTTCTCCGCTGAATGTGTCTCTAGTGAATAATCCTAACCGCTTAGTACTTGATATATACCAACATTTGCTGAGATATTTCAAAATGAAAAACATTATCCACCGATTACATTATTTTGGATATATGAAAGCATGATGAGGACAAGTAGGCGAATCACAATAATAAAATCCAGATAAAGATTTATAAAAAGCAAGTTGGTGATGATGCATGTGATATTGTGGAAAGAAGCACATGCCCAATGCTCGAAGAAAAAACCCCTTTCTCATTCCCATCTGATCCTTAATGTCAGCTCCAGTCCCCCACATGGGTCGCCTACAACAATCAACTCTTTTCAAACTGTTAACTGGATTACCTGCAATTTTATAACTTCACTCGCATACCCTACCATATTGGAACTGAAAGGTCCATTTTAAAACTAATTGACAAGGTGCAACGCTTGATTTACCCAAAACCTAATGTATGACTAAACATCTTCATACCGCGATACCTCAAAGTCATTAGACTACAATATCATTTGCTATATTGGAATCGTCCAATCGGGTGTTGATATAGGTAGTAGCCTCACATCGGTATTCAAGTCTTGCACCTCAATAATATAAGACGATTTATTATTAGGACTTCAAATTAGCACTTAATTATGGGAGAAAAAAGCTCTTGGACATGGTTAAAAATTTGTAGAGAATATATCCGCAAAAGTCTCACTAAATCAATCCCTAAATTCAGGATATCTGAAAAATATTTCCCAAAATTTTAAACTTCTCTTCAGTGTCTGCCATTACGAATCACCGCGTGGTGCACATCCTTGTCTGCTTTTCCATCACGTGATTCGTTCAGTAACGCACATGCCTATAAACCTATCTTTCCCTCTCTTGGGCCCCACACTCTTTAACGAACTCCAACAGTACATCAACCGTAGATTTCCTCGAGATCATAAACAACGCTTTAAATAACCAACAAGCTTTGTTGGTGTACCTACGTAAATGTTTGATTTTGAAGGGTAGTTTCGGGAGTTGAAGAAAATTTCCCCCCTCGACTATATATAGGTCCCACTGCCTAGGTTTATCAGAACAAACTCATCTTTGCTTTCTCTCTCTTTAAAGTTAAGGAGTTGTTTGGTAGCGATGGCAACAATGGGAAGAGTTGTAGCCATCGTTCTCTTGGCTCTCCTTGCAATCTCCTTGATCCAGTCTGTACAGGTAAACCTCATTTGGTTTCCAGCCAAACAGTTCCTTGTTCTCAGTAGGGCCCACATTAGTGTTTGATTTGTGATTTTGTGTTGCAGGTTTCAGCTAGTGAGTACCAGATTGAGAGTGTAAGTGTGATTTGTCTTACATACATTTGTGTTGTTGATGAAAATACCCTTTGATTTGCTTCTTGTAATGGTATAGATATTTTTACCAAGTAGGGGTATTTTCGGGTATGAGCATTTTTTACCAGTCACTGTTGTGTTATGTGCGAAAATACCCCTAGAAAGAAAGACTTTCATCTGACTAGTTGAAATGAGTACATTGGTCATTTTAAGTTGACCCATGGGCAAAATTGTAATTTTCTTTTTTACTTATTTTGTTAAAATTACAGAGACAAGGCCGGGACGGAAATGGGAGCTTGAGGAGCTACCGTAAGTTTTATCTGATATTTTTATTATTTTATATATTTTAATAATGAGTGAGACAAATTTGTAAAATAAATGATTTGAAATGACCAGAATGCCCTGGAAGATGTTCAACAAGGTGTAGCAAAGTAGGGCACCACCATCAGACATGCATGGAGTTGTGCCAAAAGTGTTGCTCCAAGTGTTTGTGTGTGCCTCCAGGCACTTTTGGGAACAAAGCTATGTGCTCTTGCTACAATAACTGGAAGACTAGGGAGGGAGGACCTAAATGTCCTTGATTGATGATGGGTTTCTATTAATTTCTAATTATAGTCGCTCCTTTGAGTTTGCGAATGAGAGTGGCAATGATGGATCATCTTTCTATCTTATATAATGTCCTAATTTTTCATTAATAAATATCTACCTTTTATTATGAATTATCTTAAATGTATTATCCTGGCTTGTCATTGAAAATTGGAGATTGGTTTTTGAACATTCGGGGGGGGGGGGGGGGGGGTTTGCCTTTAGGCACCACACACTCCAACCCAACGCTCATATGAGTGTTTTTGAACCCTTGTAGTTGCCCTCAGGGACTTGTTACTGTTGTTATAGTCTATTCATCTCCAAAAAAGTGCCTAATAAAGCCAGGCCTTTCTCGTTGCTCATGATGATAATTACACTAATCCTGCCCAAGTCTCTTCCTACTCTTATCCCTAACCTGGGCTGTTGTTCTAATTCTATAAAAGAACAAATAAGATCTTTTAGGTGAAGATGATGTTGATCTCAAATTTTGGATGGAGTGGTGGATTGGAACATCAGCAGCAGGGTAGCAATTTTACCTAATGGTCGGGGAGGTTTTTGATTTGTAGCGGGCCAAAAAAAAATTAAAAAAACCGATGCAAACTTGGTAATTTTGGAGCACGTAAGCTGTTGGGCTCGACACGTGGAAGAGAAGCCTGCTCTAATATTGTAATAGCCTATTTTCGTATTGCATGAAGATAACGCTTTACACTTTCGAAATCTAGAATGTTTAGTTATGAACGGGAAATAAACAATACTAGATTTAGCGTGGAAAACTCTTGAATAGGTTAAAAACCACGACCTCTCCTGAGGATTTTAGAAAGAGAGATGTATAATTAAACTGCTAGCTATTATAAAGAGAGAGATGTAGAATCTCTTAGAGGTTCTCAGAGCAGCCTCTTCCAATCTGTAGCTATTTAGTCTTATTTATAGGTCTTATAACATGACCGTTACAATATTACTATAATGAGGAACGTTACAATATGTGAACTTGATGAGTCTTCATAATAGTCGGCTTGAGTAACTTTTCTTTCTTGTAACCACTCCATAATGTGTCATAAATGGCCACGTGTTTGTTGACAAGGTTGGAGTACTGTAGTTGTATCAGTTCGAAGTACTGTAGCAGGTCGAAGTACTGTAGCAGATTAGAGTACTGTAGCAGTTGAGTATTGGAAATAAGTCACCACAAATACCATATTAGAATTGGAGGTTCTATCTCAAAAAACTAATTGGCAATAATATTATATTATTGAGGTGCAAGACTTTAATACCCGGTATTGAACTATACTTAAACATAATTAACCAATTTAGAAGTTTTACAAAAGTTGTTGGGCTCTAATCACCTTGACTCCAATAATTTCAAGATAGATCCGGAATGATATATTTTGTTTTTCCACTATTGATTTGTCACGAGCATCATAGTTGGATTATGTTTTTTTCTTCTCATCATTTTTCACTACTCATTGACTGTCCAACTACTCCCTTGGGACCAATATCCCCTCTTATTTTGAATCCAAAAGATTCAGGCTAAAACAGCGAACTCGAACTTCAGATTTGGGGCTTTATTTTAATTTGTTTTAATGCACAATTTGATAAGGAGCCTAGCTAAACGCAAACTTGGATAAAACTGTAGTCTAACATGAAATAAGAGCCTTGAGTGTTGGAAATGTACCGTTTAAGTCAAGATAATTCTGGCCGTGGATCAAAAATGACCACTAAGATGGGGGAGAGACCGGACCGGTTCCTATATTAGTTACAAACATTTTTTTTCTTCCTTCCCTAGAAAACACCCGTTAGAAAATGTAATAAAAGTTGAAATCTGTCCTAAAAATGTCCCAATCTCTCACACAAAACTTCTCCCAAAACTACTCTCTTTCACTTGTCATCATACGCCTGTTTCATTAACTACTTATTTATTAATCAAGTTTAATAATATATTATCACTAATTTTATAAATAGCTTTCACTTCACTAAAAGTTATCATCATCTCTCACCAATTGTGTTTCAGAATCTCAACCTCTCTTCACCACCAAGTGTGTTACAGGTACAACTTCTTCAACCAATTTAACAACACCCCTTTTGTTTAATTCACCAAACTTGATACCCCATGTTAGAAAGTTTTCATTTTTATATTTACAGTGTTTTTTTTTTTGTTTTGGTATTTATTTCTTGTTTTTTGTGTTCTTGAAGGTTGAAGGAGTATCATGCATTGATAATGAGCATGGTTCATGGGAATTATATTACAACTCTACAAGGTAATGAGATATCTTGGGTGAAAAAAAGGGTTCTTGAATCTTGATTGATTGGTTGGTTATTGAGGAAAAGTGGTTTTTGGGGTTGGGGAGATTATAATTATTAAACCCACTTTGGGTTTGGTTTTGGTGGAAATTTAGATGTTGTTGATAGTGTGTAGGAGCTGAAACCTTCATTAATAGTGATAGTGAGCTCAATTGAGACATAGTGGAGCTGAAAATTATTGTTTTTTTTAGGTTTTATTTGTGGCCATGTTGAAATGATGGTAAAATATGCTTCTCTAGGAGCAATTTTGCTGTTTCTGTGAGAGTTATATCATTCTAACTTTAATATTTCTAGGGGTCCCCTAGAGATTTCTTTTATGTCAGAGAAGAACATGAAACCCTCTAGAATCTATTTATGCCTGATAACTATATCCATGTTTCTTCTGATCTTCTCTTCTGTCTTCCTGTTTCAGTCTTGTAATACCTCTTTCATTTCTGGATCAGTTTTTAAGCAAATCATTGTTAATAACTCTTCAGTGTACTTCAGACCCGATAGTAATCGTAATAGAGTTAAACCTCCTAGTCATACTTATGTGGCTTCTCTAGTTGATTCTCGAACGTTGAAGTCAAAATCTCTACGTGATGGTTGTCGAGGTTCCAGTACCATCAAGGAGATTAGGACTGTAGCGCAAAGAAGGGCAAAGATTTGTAACACAAATCAGGCTCTCCTCAAGGTCTATATGTATGATTTGCCTTCTGAGTTTCACTTTGGGTTGTTAAGTTGGAAGGGGAGAGGGGGTCAGAAATGGCCAAATGTAACTAGCATCAACCACATTCCAATATACCCCGGAGGATTGAATTTGCAACATAGTATTGAATATTGGCTTACTCTAGATCTTCTGTCATCGAACAGTCCAGGCATTGCGAGACCTTGTTCTGCCGTTAGAGTGGATAATTCTAGTCAAGCGGATGTCATATTTGTTCCATTCTTTTCATCTTTGAGTTATAACAGGCATTCTAAACTGCATGGAAGAGAAAAAATTAGTGTGAACAGGATGTTACAGCGTAAATTGGTAGAGTTCTTAATGAATCGTGATGAGTGGAAGAGACGGGGTGGGAAAGATCATATAATTGTGGCCCACCATCCGAACAGTATGTTAGACGTAAGGGGGAGACTGGGGTCTGCTATGTTTGTGCTTGCAGATTTTGGGAGGTACCCGGCTTCTGTAGCAAATGTAGAAAAGGATATAATTGCCCCTTACAGGCATGTTGTCATGACTGCAAGTGGTGACTCATCCTCATTCAACAGAAGGCCCATACTGGTGTATTTTCAAGGAGCGATTTACAGAAAGGATGTAAGTTTGTTTAACTCCTTCCCTTTACTTTTGGAAAATTTTCTGTTTGTATTTATTGTTTTATTTGCATTACTTAAATTGCGTATAAACTCACCACACTATCAAAAAAGAGCAATGTCATCTTTGTTTTGTGTATTATATATGATAATCAAAGATAACAGGATATGTGGAAATAAATGAGTGGTTTTTGGTCTTATATATGCTTAAAAGACACTGCAATAGGCACTGCTAATAGACCGCTGCTATAGGCAGTGATTCTTTCATTAAAGGCTCAATACGTAAATTAGCTATGACTCCATTTAGTTTCTACATGAGATGCCGCTCCTACTACGGAGACTCACTTTTCCCTCCTCACTCCTACCTCGACATGCTGCCACAACTCTCAGAATTGTATCTTTAAAACCACTTTGACGTGAATCTACGAACAATTCACATCACACTTGTCTGGTTTCTTTTTCATTCCTATTTTCGGATCTAGTATTAAGTAATAAGGACAAGAAACTCCTATCCTTTTCCTCCCACACATCGGGCAGAACTTAAGCCTAAATTCTCTCCTCATT
Source organism: Kingdonia uniflora (assembly GCA_014058105.1). Lineage (NCBI taxonomy): Eukaryota > Viridiplantae > Streptophyta > Magnoliopsida > Ranunculales > Circaeasteraceae > Kingdonia > Kingdonia uniflora. The sequence continues at coordinate 4,429,332 of JACGCM010001854.1, forward strand.
TCATTATTCTACCAATCAATTTATGAGCATATCCTCATAATGTAATAAAGCATTTGACACATAATTTATGACAAATTTTAATCATAATTTAAGGATCATTTAGTGAGGTTCATTTATTTGTTGATGAAAATTTTCTATGTTGGATTTACGATGATAGATATTGTAAAGAATACTGACACTGAAACTGGAAATGGCGTAGGATTCTTCATTATTTGAAATCTAGGACATGGATACCAATGAATCCCATCATTTACGTTAATACCTTGAAAAAAGATCTGGCTTTCACTCCTTTTAGTAGACTCAGTTCTTAAGTAAGGCAAATGCAATATGACTACAAGTGAAATATGTCTAATTGCACCCCATATTATTGCACAACCTCTCTAAATGCACCAAAACTTTGGTTCCGAAATGTAAATCCTTTGTAATTGAACCTATATAATTGCACAACTTTTGTATTTGCACATTTTTTGGTGGTCCCAAGGATGTGCATTTATCTAGGTTTCACTGTATTTGTTATTATATTTTGAGAGTTTTATAAAATTGTGTTATATTTACACATACCGTAAGGATATTACAAAGTGGTGTATAAGAATACCAATATCTTGTCGTATGAACACTAAACTCCAAACACATTGGAGTATTTCCAAAAAAAAACACCAAAGTATCTGGATTTGGTTGCTCAATTGGGTCCTGCAGAGTGTAGCCCTTTCTGGCCTGTCTTGTCTTGAAAGTTAGAGTATAAACAAAGACCTAAGGTTAAGTTGAGCTATGCTTACATTTTAAATGTTGATATAGTCTTCCGTAGAATATGTGATATTTTCCTTAATTACTGCGTTCCTGTCCCATGCAGTTTTTTGCATCCGAGCGCACCAATATGACATCGTATATTTTCCTAAGTTTATTTTCTTAAAGATGATAATTAATTGTTTTCTATTTTGCTTTTTCTAAACCCCTATAAGTTCTCAATCTCCGCCTTTTTGTTCAGGGAGGATATATTCGTCAGGAACTCTATAATCTTCTCAGAAATGAGAAAGATGTACACTTCACATTTGGAACTGTTCGTGGGGGTGGGATCAATACGGCAGGCGAAGGAATGGCCTCCTCCAAATTCTGTCTAAATATTGCTGGAGACACGCCGTCCTCGAACCGCTTATTTGATGCAATTGCAAGCCAATGTGTCCCTGTGATTATCAGTGATGAAATTGAGCTCCCTTTCGAGGATGTCTTAGACTATTCAAAATTCTGTATCTTTGTCCGTTCATCTGACGCTGTCAAGAAAGGATTCCTTTTGAAGCTACTCAGGGGGGTCAAAAGAGAGAAATGGACAAAAATGTGGGAACGACTAAAGGTGGTTGCATGGCATTTCGAGTATCAGTATCCGTCCCAGGCAGGGGATGCCGTGGAGATGATTTGGGAGGCGGTTTCTCGCAAGATGTCTTCTGTCAGATTCAGACTTCACAGAGGAAGTAGATTCCGGCGATTTGAGCTGGTGGACAAGATAAACTAAAGTTGCCAAGCACCCACTTAATTGTATTTCTAGGTATGACAATCTACTAAGTTCATAGCTCTGAGAGAGATATAGGTTAATTTCCTCCCATTTTTTTTGTTGGGTGAGTTGTGTTAAGCTTGTTCTCGCAGATATACAGGCTTACCTTTTTCACAGTAACAGTTAAAAAAGAGCTATACTTTGTTTCTATCCTCTTTCAACACTATTAGTAATTTAGGTTCCACTTATAAGAGTTAACACTAACTAAATAAAAACCAGCAGGAAATAAAAGCGCATCTAAACATAATTTTAAAATTAAAGTTGCATCAATGAAATCAGCTCTTCGTGTTGTTAAGACTAAACTTGCATCAATGAAATCTGAAGACTTTCACAACATTCTGGAAGAAACTGGAGTTGATAATTTAAAATACAATTTGCAATTTTGACAGAAAAAGTTGTATAAACCATTGTAATTTATTTTTTTCAGAGCCTGCATCGTAATCCTTAATATGTCTTCTCTTATGTGTCTGTAGTCACATTATGAAGATGAAGTAGTAAGGACCATCATCTAACAGCTCTGTGTATACAGTACATCTCTATATAAAAAAACCATTTTAAGTTATTTGGAAACATTAAAGAAAGCTGATTTACCAGAATAAGAACTGTAAAACTTCCTTGCTTATCTTCCTGTGGTTGTAGAACTAAATTGAAACGTATCAGCACTTGTTATGAATGGGGTCTGATCCTCGTGGTACTGTTTTTCTGCTTGATTGATAGGGATCAAAGACAGAGGGGGAAGGTGCGAAATCTTTGTTTGCAGTCATGTCTTCAACACTGATAGCCTTCAGATTTCGTTGGTGCTTCGCCTCTAGTCCAAGTTCTTCTCTGTACCATTTGAAGACCAAGTCCATCCTTCTCAAGCCTGAAACTTTTTCTGGTTGAACCATGAACCCTATACAGACAAAAATAAATAGCATCTTACAAGGGCAGGAAGCCATATTTTCTGCACTTACACATACAAGAAGAACAGAAGTTTCTCTTATACAGGGGCTTATAAAGAGATCTGAGACTTGAATCCTTCTATTCTTTGTTTCCTAATGTTGTAAATGTAAGCTTGTAGTTTAAGTTTATTGAATTTCCAAGGTTAAAAGCATAAAGCAGATAGTCCCAAAACACCTAGAGAAGTTTTATATTCATTTGAATAATACCCTGCAATCCAAGCCAATTAAAATTGCTTCAGAAGACTCTCAGAAGTATAAATAAAGATATTAGAATACCATTAAGAAGGTAAGTATCTTTCCTTTGCTTCCTTATGTCTCTATCGTTTTTCCTTGGTTTTGTGTACTAAACAAAGGCCAACCAAGAATCTTAGACTGTTCAGTTCTACCACGTCGTTGCACCATGCGAACATGAAGCCTGCCAAAAAAAGAAAGAAGTTGTGCATGCCTAATTGCAAAGATTTAGATTGATGCAGTTCTATCTTTATTTTCAAATAAGTAAAGATTTGACATGGTTGGAAGTGAACAGGCCAGTAAAACTATAAGCGAAAAACAAAAACAAAACAAACAGAAGAGGAAGGGGAGAAGGATAGAATGGTGTAAAGGAAATCCAAACACTTGCTTTATGTCATTCTAAGATCTTGTACCACTTTAGAGTTTCAAGCTCTCCACTCCATGTACAAAGCAATATTTCTTGGTTTCCTGTGCTATAGTGTTCTTTATGCTTTGCCTTGCTCTTTATTTATTTTAAGCACCCTTTATTTCTTGGTTTCTTCTCACATTTCAATGAGAATACCATTTCAAACTTATTCATTTATCACCTTCTCTTCTACTTATTTTCCATTTTTATCGGTTAGATCATTTGCCCTTCAATAGTGCATGGTGCACGCGTTTTGTGTGTGACATGCAAAATATAACATGTGGAATGATCAATGCAATCATTAATTTATGGTAATATCACTTAATTGATGCAAGTGATTTCTCTCAATTCATTTAACTTATTTCAACTATATAATTGTTTTTAGTGTCATCGAAGACTGTTATAATCTAGAAAATTGATAATACGCGACTAAGGCATTATGATCAAATTTCGCTTCAAAGAATTTAGAGTTTGGAAGGGTGCATATGTCAAAACAATGTATGTAATAAGGTTTGGGAGTAAACCAAGTTGTACAAGAGCTTGGAAAGAGGCAAAAGCGAAGAAATTGTAAGAAGTTGAAGTTGAAAGTAGAAATCACTTCATTATTACGTTTAAGGGTAAAGTTGATCATGCAGAATAATAGGTGAAATTTTTGGTTCAAATGATTGTATTTTGTTTTAGCGCAATGATACGAAGTTGTTGTGATGTGGCGCATCCCTCATAGGATCGTTTACCCACCGTACCATCTATATTTATTTAATGTTTTGTATTTTAGTCTTTAGCTTAAGCCCCTTGTTGGAGAGGCCCAACCTAGGTTATTAGCAGTTTCCCTAGAATTATATTTTCAATTAGAATTAGGGTTCCTAATTCTAGGGGTGGTCTAGGTTATTAATTTTTTTAGTTAATGCAGTTAATTCAGTTAAAGTAGTCTTGTCCAGAACAATGTTCTAATTAATAAAATTAGGGTTCCTCACGAACCTAATTTTTGTTGATTAAAATTGGTGTTATTTTTTATTATTGGCTTCCGCGTAATCAGTTTACATCAAATTGGTACCAGAGCTGCATGAGATCTAAGTGTAGTCAGTTTCAAAAGCAAATATGCCTCGTGAAAGAACCGCGACGAAGAAACCTACTCTAGCTCAAGGTGTAGCAAGAATAAAAGATAAGTTTGATAAGCATGTCAAGGATTTGGGTATGAGAGCTTTCCCCTCCTCCCGTTGGGCGTAAACCGAAGATCTCTCTCTAAAGGGAAGCGTCGCTGCGGGGAGCGACGATCTCAATAACCCGTTTGCGAGTCTTGGAGTCGAAACCGGGGCTTCTAACGTTTTGGGAATCGAAGCCCGAACTATCGCCAAAAGGCCGACCACAATAACCACCAACCCACCCCCACGCCGTCGAGGAATTCTCCGGTGTCTCTAGCGTCACGGATCGACGCCAACCCCGTGAGTACGTTACGTCCACGGCGGTGAAAGCTCCGAGTAAGTTACCGTCGTTATACGGCTTAATAGACCCCCCCACAAAACCTAAGCCCGAGATTGTCGTAGAGACTCAAGTCCCGGCTATTGTAGTTGCGACCAAAACTGTGAAGATAGTTGCAGCAGAAAAAAAAAAAAAAACAGATCGTGGTAGAGACGAGTTCGTGGATCCCTTTGACTCGTATGAGCCGGGCACTAAACCCATATCACTAAGTCAAATTCAAGGTCTACATCCCAATTCCAAAACAACTCATACCAACTCACAACAATCGGTTTCAGACAGTCCCAGCTCCACTGCAACAATAAATAACAATTTGCAAAATCGAAAGAACGAGACCCAAAATGATGACATGAGACCGGGGCCACCATTACCTCTTAATACTATTACAAACCCACCAATAAAAAATATGGAGACATCGAGTTCCAGAGTTCCCGATGCAAGAGGAGAGCCTCCACCGAGCTAACCTCTCGCCGAGACACAGATTATGGGACTTCGGAAAATAACCCCGCTAACGCAACTGGTCAAACCAACGGTACCGCAGCAAGACAAGATCGATAACGCTACCCGAGGAGGGATAAATCACATACAACCGAGTTCACCAAGTACAAATAAACCCCAAGTCACGTGTTTCGCATGTGCTGCCCCAACCTACATCAAACCCGATTTGGTCTAGATCTAGGCCCAAACCCATATTTAAACCCCCTAACCCAAGCAACCAACTTTTGAATTGGAATTTGGGTAAGCATGTGGTCCAACATGCAAAACCCCTCCAGCAGTTCAACCTTGAAGCAAGACGAGCCAGTGCTAGCATTTCCACTCCAATAGTAGCTACCAATTATCGTGCCACACAACAATGGATTCAGGAAACACGTACGAAACACGAGATACAGGTCAACATCATCCAACAGTTCCATTCACTTATATTACAGTCTGGGGCATCAAAATATTTGATCCGTATATGAGAGATGATGGCCCGATACAAAGAATTATGTTCGTATGTTGATCCATTTTGGGAAGGTTTTGTAGCAGGCGTTGAGGAGCGGACTACAGTAATTTCTCAGTTTATTTTTGACGTCGATGGACGTAGGGATGTTGGTGACAACATCGTACCCCCGCTCTTGGGTACAATTTATGGGTACAGAAAATTATGCAGAAGATTTTAAGATTTCCAAAAGAGTTTCACCGTACAAATTTCGTGCACGTTCAACGGGATGAAGACGAAGAGACTGGGATGCACATACATGCGTGAGTGCTTTGAAGCACCACCCTCTTAATTTCGTGGATGAAATCTTCTCAGACGGAGGGTTTGATGTGGCGCATCCCTCATAGGATCGTTTACCCACCGTACAATCAATGTTTATTTGATGCTTTTAATGCTTTGTATTTTAGTCTTTAGCTTAAGCCTTCTTGGAGAGGCCCAGTTTAGGTTATTAACAGTTTCCCAGTATAAGTAGAATTATATTTTCAATTAGATTTAGGGTTCCTAATTCTAACCCCCCTTGTTCGATAAAAGGGGTGGTCTAGGTTATTATTATTTTAGTTAATGCAGTTTATTTAGTTAAAGTAGTCTTGTTCTAAACAAGGTTCTAATTAATAAAATTAGGGTTCCTCACGAACCTAATTTCCGTTTATTAAAACTGATGTTATTTTTTATTATTGGCTTCCGCGTAATCAGTTTACATCACGTTGATAAATATGTAATCATCAACATTGTAATATGGAATGATAAATAATCTATGAAAGTTCTTGCGAATTGTAAGATGTTGGCCTAAAGACTAAATTTTATGCAATAGAGACTTAAAATTAATTAAGCATATGAACAATAACAACGTGTACTCACGTTTGAAAAGTATAACTTTTAGTAATTTACGATCTTCTGTCTATTAAGATGAGAATTCATTCAAATAAAGACGTAACATGAGATTGGGAAATTCGAGTCAAATAATTGATTAACTGAGTGAAGAAGCGTTCATTCGGTGAGCTTGGTACTTAGACATATTGAATATGTTTGTGTTATTAACAAAAATAGAAAACTAAAAATAAAGGAATGTGATCACTAGTCCTTTGAAAGAAATTATGCCAAAGAATGCAAAAATAATGGATAGAAATTTGTGTTTCCGCGTAACTTTTTTAAAAGCAGATCGAAAATATGTCATTCGTCAAAATATAGCTCAAGGATTAAAGATTTTCTTCTCCATTTGGCGGAGAGGATCTAGACTCATAATTAAAACGTATCTTTTTTGTGCTAACAAGCAATCAATCTTCTCAAAAGTAATTATCAAAATCGACAACAATTCACTAGGATTTAGATAGAAAAAGTAATACCGATGGATTAGAGGTATAGATACAAGAAACCTGATTATCTTTCCAACGTAAAACATACACTATTATGCTTTTAAATAGTTCTTCAACACCGCTTTCATCTCACAAGTTTCATGAATTAGTTTACTTGCTACAAAGTGATCTTGTTTATGATATTTGATCAAAGACTTCTGCAATTCGTAATTGCGGTAGATGATGAAATATCATAAACAATGAACCCTTTGTAGAGAAGTTGTGATCGTTTCAAAAAATGTTCCAGGTCTCTTTGTGTAGTAATGTCGATTTTAGTTGTAGAATCTACGGATCCTTCTTTGTTTGCATGTAGCATAATTTCTATTAGATGGCAATTCATTGGTAATTTTCCCTTTAATAATCTTACTATTGAATTCAAGAGGTTTTTCATTTTTCTTTCCTCAATTTCTGTATTTGCTAAGATTTCCAATCTGTTTACATTTTTCTTGGCGCGATTTGTTTATATTTTTGGTGCGTGCACCAAAAAGTGTTGATTCTGTTGGGATATGATGAATCTAGAGCAGAATAATACTAAAGCATGATCAAGAGAGAGAGAAAGAAAGAGATTTATTGATTATCATAACTGTGTTCTCTGTACATAGTACAGTGATATATATACACAACCCAATAAGGATTCCCTATTCTACTCTAACTCTCCCCATAACCCTATTGGGCCTATTGGTTTGCTAGGAGTCTGTATAGGACACCCCAACCCTGTTGGGTTCCTAGTTTGGGCTTGGACCCAACTCCTAACATATTCAAATATTTTGTGGGTATCTGGCTTCAATTCCAGATTCTCATCAGAGGCAAACGGGTTGGGTCATAACGGATTCGTGGGTCAGAAATGCAAACCCAAACCCGACCCTTTTGACCTATTTAAATATTAATTCGGGTTTGGGTCGGGCCATGGGTTTAAATATTATCCAAATTTCTCAAATTTTATCTAGGCAGTTCGCCAAAATTATTATGAAATATCCACGTTCATTAAACGTGTATTGACATATGGGTTAATAGAGAATTAATGGCAAAGATTTAACGTTGTCTGGCTAATCATTTGTGTATGTTCAGAAGAAAAAGAAAAAGAAACATTGCCAATATCAAATTATCTTTAACGATGCTTGAGGCTCTGAGTTAATTAATGCTTAATGCTTCTTAAACGAGCTCCGTGTAGGATAAATTTGCATCAACAATACTTCAAGCAACCTTAAATTGGGTCTGTCTAGCAAGCCCTAGTCACATGCTCGAAGGTCCTAGCTCTAGTTTTTCAATCTTTTTTGTTTATTCCCTTTTTCTACCAAGAAATAGGTTTTCAGTGCATGATTCTTAGGCTCGTCTCTTTTAAAGAGAAGTGATAGGCACATAACGTGTTCATTTTAATTCTAAAGAAGATAGATGTACAAGTCTTATGCACGTCTTATCTCTATTTTAAAGAAGGTAATACATGACCATTTATTAAGCTTGCCTGGTCCCAAACCCCATTGACAAACTTGTGTATTGAGTTACTTACATAGATGCTTTAGCCGAAAGAGGTTAACTTTTGGTAACACCAAGATAATTCGCAAACATAAAAATCATAGATTATAATTGGCCCAAATCAAACTTAAACAGGTCACAGGTCAACCCGAACCGTTTAAAGTAAACCCTAACCCGACCCATTTATTTAATGAGTTAGACGGGGTTTAGGTCAAATGACCCCCGACCTATTAAGGCCAAACCCAAATCCACCAAAAACCAGGTTGGGTCAGGTCGGGTTGGCGGGTCGTGGGTCACTTTGCTGGCTCTAGTTGTTTATGGAGGCAGTGTTGGGAATCGTTACCGGATCCGATCTCTGATGAAGATACTTAAGGGTTCTACTTTGTTGATTTTTTTTTCCAGTGGATCCTCTTGTTGTTTGTTTCCTTTATTTTACCGATAAAGGTATCGTGTTTGAAGATCGTCGTCTGGTGGAGATAGCCGACACGGGGGACATTTGGAACTTAATGTTTTCGACTTGATCATCTATTCGAAGTCGTCTACCAGTGTCTTAAGCTTTTATTATGTAAAATTGTGTCGTTTATGTTTGTTACTAGCACTAGCATGGGCACTAAGAAAATGACAAGAAAAAGACAGCATAAATGGTTATGTTTGTTTTAGTATATTATTTAGTAAGATTATGAGAATATATCGGAGAATGCCACATCAATTTTGAACTTTTCTATAATAATTATGCAGTTACGACATGAAATATTTGAATATTTGCAAGGGAAAAATTATACGAATAAAGTTTAAACTGAATACAATAAAATCATACCAATTTGTTTGAAATTAAATTAGAAGATAAAACTAGATTTTGAGTTGGGGATGTTTAAGTAGAAGTTTGGAATACAATAGGACATTGAATGAAAAAGTGAGGTGATTCAAATAAAGATGTTTGATATACAATAGGAGATTAGATTAGATGTTTGAGAAATAGAGGAGACTCAAATATAGGAGATATAAGTGAGATTAACTTAAAATAAATGACATATTAGTCCTTACTGACCCAGTGTTTACATCACAACCCTACTTGAAAACCCTTTCGCGAAAACTGCCATGGACCCTCTCACCAGGGTGAGAAAAAATTATGCTTTAAACTAGTAAATATAGATGTACTATGTATAAGTCTTTATTCTTGTCCGGGGACCTTTACAAGGGTTACCTCCCCTTAGGACTTTTTAATGCAAATTATTTCTAGTTTACCTAAAAAACAAACAATATAAAAACGCAATTTTTTGGAAAAACATGATCATCTCCTGATTTTGTTTCCTAAAATGATTGTTATTATTTTTTTGAAAAACGAATTTGTTCCCTAACATGATCATCATTACCGCAAAAAAGACCTTTCTTAAGGGCAATGGGAGCAACCGAGGAGTTTCTTCGGGACATTTTACAGATACTTTAGTACATTTTAGCAAGCTTATATAGATAGTTCTGAAAGAAATATTGTTTTTGAGTCTGATCTTTATTTCCATGAAACATTTCTATGGATTTGTCACGCATAGTCCCATAGCTAGGTATATTAATAGGGACTTACCACCCATAGCCCCATAGCTAGGGCATTCATATAGCTTCTGAGGTGAATCTTATGGGAACTGCTAAAAGTTGCTAATGTAACGCTACCCTGAAAATCTTTAGTGTAAGAGGTGAACTCTAACTGTCAAAAGAATGCTTGGGGGAAGAATTAGGCCTCCTAGGCAGCTCGAGGCAGTATTCGAGCCCATAGCTACAACAATTACATTAAAATTCAAAAAAATAGTCTCCGTAATTGTTTTTATAGAAGCAAAAGAAAATTTAATTTATATGGTTCAGAACATTTCTTTACTGAGGGACTCAATAACCAGCCAAAAAGTGTAAATATGCAGGGAATTTTAGCATGATGTAGACCTGGGGACTGTATTAGTATAGACCATTTATCAACATAAAGAGTATTATAGTTTGTCTGTAACTTGGAAAGGGTAGAATATCGCATTTATGTAGTCTTAGGGACAACATTATCAAATTAGATGCTCAATGTTGATCATGTAACTTCAATAATAACCAAATATTATTTGTTGGAGACAATTGAACAATACAGTTACTCTTTTTCCTTTTTCTTTTTGAGAAAATAACGTTACATACACTCCATTCCAGCTAAGGAGCTTCTCACAGAAATTCACCATTGCTTGGAACTTTGAACACTTTTGTACATTCATGTAAAAGTAAATACAAGGGAAAAGAGCCGCACAAAAATATCCGTATCTTCCCAACAGTTATAAACATACTGGCTGTGTCATTGCCGAGCTGATTCTGATTCCTGATTAGCAGCAGCAGCCAGTGCAGATCCTGGCAAAACTGTAACTCTTTGTTGCCCTGACTGTAGCACAAATGTGACTTCAGATGCTGCTGCTAGTGCAGCCACTTCCTGATTCGACATATATAAGAGTACATTTAGAAATTGAGTTCTGGAAACCTATCCTAAGTATGTAATATAAACACTTATTACTAATCGATACTGAACTTTTACAAATTCTTAAATAATTACAATTTATCAGTGATGTTGGGCAGTTCATATGCAACACTAAGTCTTCTGTTTTTAACCCCTTCACTTTTACTAAACTGTAATTTTACTTTTATGAACTATCAACTCTTTACAAAGACGACATGAGAGTCTATCCTATCCTGTAGGTAATTTTGTAAGAAGAGGCTTTGACTACGACTTTATCAAGGACACCTTGTCTAAGTTTAAAAACCTGAAGGGGACGCTTGTCATGTCTATCCAAGGGATATAACTTATATCCAGTGGCGGAGCCACAAAAACATAAAATGTCAAAAATTAATCTAATATTTCCATTTTTTTAGAAAACTTAAACAATTTGTCTAATTTTTAGCCATCTGTAGCCATTTGCAACAGCTAATGAAGTGAGTCGTGAGACTATAAATCTCTTATATCCTCTCTCTTCGATGTTTTACCCCTAAAATATTTCCTAATATTCTTCATATGTTTTTCCCAAAATTATATCCAAAGTTTGCTCTATAATTCTGTCTTTTACAATTTGGGCTCTATATCTGTAAAAAAAAATCTTGTTGTATTCGTCATATGGTTGTATTTTCGACATGGGAAACAATAATGGATGCCACTGGATATAATGAACCATAACAAACTTGAAGGGAAAAAAAACCATATCTACATTTTCCATCCCATATTCGGACTCAAAAGAGAAAAACAAAAATATGCTCATACATTTACTCACCTAAATTCCTGGCTCTGCCACTGCCTAATCGTTATGTTTCATATTGATGAAGATAGAGGTTGAGCCCTAGGGTTTTGCTCTCAACTAATAGCAAGCAGGCTTTCATCATCAGACCTCAACCTCCATTAACTGAGTTAAAAAAAAATTCATACATCCCCAGATGGGTTAATCTTAGGAAATTTTCATTTCACCTATGTAATCTAATTGGTATAGGGAGGATAGCCAGTGTTACTTGAGAATCCTCTATCGTAGATAAACCCACTCAAGTAAGGTCCAGAATGACTTGTGCACAAGTGTGTGTGGAACCCAACAAGCGGCTCTCTCACCAATCCATCTTCCTTTGGGTTATGATAATAGCAGGGTGTGTTATTTAGTTTGAGAGTTAAGTACATTTGTACTCCTGTAAGTGTAGGGTGTGCATATACTTTTGCATAATAGCACCACATTTTGTAAGTATTAACAATCAAGACAAAGAGTAAGTAGCAATGTTGAGAAATATGTAAATACAGTACTAGTATAGCAAGAGAAACACCTATGAAGGAGAGGCCTCACATACATGTATTAACAAGGATTAGCGAAAACTAGAAAACCTAAATCAACTACTAGCAGAACTATCACTTCTCCCTGCTGAAGGAAACCCAAGTAGAGTTTAGGATGAGTCAGCTTCAGCTTATACTCATACCCAATTCGCCCAAGCAGTATGTCACTATCACGTGAAGCATAAAAAGTGTTATATAGACCTTTGACAAACTCTAAGCAATGAGGCAAAGACAAAGCTCGTAATCTCTCAGTATCCCATGTATATAATGTGTTCAAACTGTGTAACTCTCAATGAGAAGACTTTGAGGTTGTGTTAGTTTAGAGATTGTTGACATCCCCACAATTAGTTTCCTTCTTTTTTCATTTTCCTCTTCAGCGCCAGATACTTCTTCTTAGGAGTGTTCTTTACTAGGTAAGAACGACACTTCACTTTTAAAAAATAAAATGTGTCCACTCGAACACATGTCCAACACTATTTACAAGGTATTTTTCTATTTTCTGCCCTTTCCGACACCCCGTACCCGTGTCGGACACCGACACTCGTATGCGTGTCGTTGTTACCTAGCTTCTTTGGAAGAAAATTTTCCATGAGTTTGGGCTAGTTTGATAGATTGTTGATCTAGGGTTTCAATTTCCTCTTCAGATGTTAGTGTTTCACCAAATTCTTTTTCCGCTTTGGACTGAGTCTTCTTCAAATAAATAGGGACATGGACTTCAGATTGGGTTGATTCAGGCCTCAGGGATGATTTTCTTATCCGGAGTTTCAATTTCCATCTTGGGTTTTACCACTTCTTTCTCCAATACTACTACTTAATACGATAATGATAGATTTTCCAATGCCGACGTCTTTCAGAGAAAGATAAAGTCTAATGAAAAGGAAATCTGGTTTGAGAGGTCCGAGGAGAGAGAGGTGGTAACTGGTAAGAGATGAATTGTAGAACAGTCAGTGTTATGCTTCCCACCCAAACTCGTGGATTTCATGGGAAATCTGATGATTGAAATTTATATAAATCTCTACGGCTTAGTATTTGTTGTTTGGCCCCAACTCATACTCAAAGCATCTCCCGTAGCATATGGATTGAGCATGGGTCCAACCAATTTAAACAACTCATGTCCCAGCAGCATCACTTGATTGTGGGTTGAGTATCGATAACCCATACCAAATATGGCTTTCTCGAACTGAGTTCGCGTTGGTAAAAAACAACAAAGACTAAGTTGCGGGGCTTATACACAACCGTCAGATCTTCCATGCGGTTCACGGCTTGGAGAGGGGAAACCTACCCATGAATATTACGACCTCATGTTGCTACGGCCTGCCTCACTTGTGCTTGCAAAGATAGAGAAAAAAGAGGCAGGATCACAACGGAATATCCACCATTAACTTCTGAGGCACCAATAAAGAAAAAGTGATGAAACCCGATGTGGAACCCAAAAAGTTCAGCTATCGATTATCTTTCATCAACCAAACCAATCATGACTTTGATTTGTAAGTTTAATCTTATTTTTGAAGAAGACTCTGAATCAATATCCAAACAGATTACTGATGAGCAGCAATATTTGAAGAGGAAATTATAATCATCGATTTCAACAATATCCTAATACAACCCAAACTAGCCTGAATTTAACGTTCCAACGGTGAATCTTCTTCCAAAGAAAACTCTGAATCAGAATCAGAAGAAGAATGTGAGGAAGCAGCACCAGCTTAAGTAGAAAAAAAAGGGAAAAAAAGAATCTACTTTGGAAATCGAAACCCTTGATGTCAACAATCTCCAAAGCCAACCTAAAACAACCATGGGCTTCAACATAGTTACACTTGTCAGTGACATTAAGAGATCGACACGGCTGTCCTTACCAATTAGTTAAACTTTGGCAAGACACTTTATATGCCTAAAATGGGAGACATACTACAAGAGAGAACTGATTATGAGTATAAGTTGACTCCAACTCACCTTATCCTTTGGTGGTTGCTCTGAATATGAAAAACTTTCTCATACCCAGAGTGGGTTTCCCATACTCAAGTGATACTGCTAGGGCAAAAAGTAGTATGAGCTGGTCCAATCCATACTCAGCTCATATTCTAATGGAGATGCTCTAAGAATATATTATCCCCATTACCAGCATTGGTCATTTGGTATGACTGTATGAAAAGCTCCGAGAGGTGTAAGTTACGATTGTGGAAAGAGATGGGAGTAGTCGTGAAGACCAACCCTCCATTGATTATTTAACAGGTGGATCTAAAGCAACCAGCAAAATGTCACAAGGATGCCCTTGAAGAGACGAGGAGGCTTCTAGACATGAGTTATATCTGGATTTTATAAACGAAATGGCTAGAGAGAACCAGAGAAATCATTTAAGACGGAAAATCAGCTATAGGTATCAAGAAAGCTAAAGTTATTAAGGTGGTTCAAGGGCTAGAAGAAAAGCTTCTGTTTTCCTTTGAGGTTCCTGTTCCTCTTTGTGTCTTCTCCCTCCAGTTTGGTGCTTAGTTCGCCCCCTCAATAGGCTCTCATAACTACTTTCGCAGAGGATTAGAAGGAAGTTTTCACCTACCTTGTAAACTATCCCAGCGTCATCTTTTCATTTATATATCTGGTTATGGGGTCTGCCAACCCCAGCTTGCCTAGGAAAAACAATATACTACAGTTCAATTTTCTAGACATTTTAAAACAGTAATTTGCTCTAAAACTACGCCTCACTGCCTCAGTAACAAAAAGGGATCGTAATATATGGTATTTTTTTTCGTAACACATCCTTTATATGGTACATAGTTGAGAATTTCAAGTAAAAAAAGAGAAAAATTTAACCACGGATGGTAGGAGAATTAGCATGTTAAACGCTTGTGATAAAAGATTAACTTACATCCCTTTGCCTTCGTTGTTGCAAGACACTGATGGCCCAGGCCATAATGTAGCATGGTAAGAGAAATCCGGCAGCCCGCAGTAAGAAAATCTATTCAAGATTAAAAAGTCATTAAATACATGCAACCACAAAAAGGGCCTAAAACAAGAAAATTATGACAAACATTGCATCCTCCAACCCAACTCACAGAGAAAAAAGTAGAAACATCTTCATCACTAGAACTGGTGATTGCCAGTGTATGTCTCAAGAGCAGGAGTGCAAGCAACTGCAACAAGGAAACAGACAAATAAACTTAAAAACCAGAAAATGTAAAATATAAAATTAGTATATAAATTAACAATTATATATATAACCAGATATTATAAGTAAAAAAGACAAAAAAGACTTTGTCATCGAATGGTTTCAATTGTTTAAGACACATCAGGTTCATGGGAGCTTACAATTAGAGCAGCAGACCTACAGAAGGCAGCACCACTGGTATTTGAACTGCCATACTCATCAAAATCGGCATCCAAAAAATGATGCTCTGTGGTCACTGCCAATATCCGAGGGTCATGCATGTCAAAAGGAGTTTCCGATATCATCCAACCTTCTCTGCGAAAAAGAAGTTCAAACACAAAAATAAGGTTAAGTTGATTTTGTTTTAGATCTTCCTACACCAAGAATGTCACTGAAATCATGAGTGGAGTTAAATATTAAACATGAAAATAACAAACCCCCAATGTTATTTCAAACTGGAAGGATTCAGAGAGATGGAGCTTACCCAATATTGATGGTGGTATCCCCAGAGCAGGGTGAAAGAGGAGGAAGCGCAGTATAATTGGGCTGGTAAGGCTGCAAATAGGAGACCAAAATTTCTAACTTATTCAAATGTTATTATTTATAATAAGTATCTGATGCCCTAAAAGGCACAGAAAAATCAATGTACAAGAATATCAATACAGAATAATGACATTAGCAAAACCATCTTTGTTGGAAATATGTCAATGTCCAAGCCAATCTCACGCAACAAATAACTCAATAACAAGACCTTAAAACTAGAGCCTTAGGTACAAGAATCCTCAGTCTAGAAAACCCAATTTTTTTACCACATCTAACGAGTAACCACGGTTCAAAGATTTGAATCAGATCGACCCAGCTCGCCCGATCCAACTCGAAACCGGCCTATTCCGGTTCGAGTGAATCCTTGGAATCGCCCAAGTTTCTCTGTGTTGGATAGGACCGGATCCGGAATGGCTCGTGAGATATTTTTTAATTAAATTCTTCATCATCATCAAAACATAAAATAATATTATACTAACGTAGATTATGTTGGAGGTACAAAAGTTGACTTGGGCAAACTTGGAACAACTCGGGGCCGGATTGGCCGGTCCAACATGAGATCGCCCAATCCAACTCAAGATCGGTAGTGGGTAACCCAGGTCCCGGTTTCAAGACTTTGAACGCACTAAAGCGAGACCTATTTCATTCAATACATTTCAGAGGACTCATCTTTACAACTAAAGATACACACCTTCGACTAAAGCCCGATCTATACCGTTGGATCATAATTGTACTAACATTGATGATTTACGGAAAGGGATTTGAAGCCCAAAACAAGGATTAGCTAGAGCTTGCGTTATGTTTTATGGAAACCGAATTTCAAGTGTGTTGACAAGAATACCCCCAGCAACAACTTTTTAATTGCAACCTAACATAGTTTCATTATATCTATCTCCGGGGTATTTGAGTAAGAAAATTTCTGCACCGTCATCAATGACGTCATGGTTATTAACACCGTCAGATGTTTTAACTAAATCAGTACTTGTTTCTTCCCAATCCATTTCATGCTATCTCTGTTCTCTCTAAGGTTATCATTTCTTTCTCTTTTGTTTTTTTCACTTAGGTTATCATATCTTTCTCTTTTGTTCTTTTCACTTCAGAGCTTCAACGAAGTTTTGTATCTCTATTCTCTTTTGTGCTGATGAGCATGTCATCTTTCAAGAGAGTTCTTGACGATGAAATGATAGATAAAGGATTTTTTTCCTTTAAGCCAGGACTTCTTTCTCACTTGTGGAATTACAAAAGTAAAAGGTTTGGTACTTTTGTTTGATGGCCATTTATCACTTTCGAAAAACTTTTAGAATCAGTTTTTTTAAAAGTGATCTAAAAGTAAATTGTTGCATAGATAATGGGGATTCTATATGGGAAAAAGCAATTTCAACTATCTATTGGGATTTTCAGTAAGAATTCTAAAAATAACATTAATAAATAAAAGAACCACCTTAAGCACATTTTCATGACCCTATCCATAGAGTGGGAAATCAGAACGACACTTCATATACTATAAGTTCTGGACATACCTGGTTGCATATTTCACAAATCGTACCACGCTTCTCATTGCACCATTTCTGTACACAGTCCCTATGAGCGTACTGGATATAAGTTGATTATTAGTTCCGATTCAATATAATTACATCTCAAACTTTAGATAGTAATGATAATCTTGAATACCATAGGATCTAATGTATCAATGATGTTCACAATTATATTCATACAAATCTTAGTACTCCAAGAATCTAGTAGTCTGAAAGGGTAGCTGAATAACAACATTGACAATGCTATCAAAATAGCTGACTTCGCAGTAGCATTAATTATCATAAAGATGAGCAAGACTTTGGCCATGAAAGTGACTACCTAGAAATAAATGAGAAGTGATATTTCCTAACAACAAATAATATAGCCATTTCTAGAATGTATAAAGCCCTAAGAGAATATACTTGAGGTAAAGTAGTTTTAACACTGCATCTAGGTGGTTAATAATTTTGCATGTAGAAGTTGAAGTAACTTTTAACCTCTACCTAGGTGGATACAGACTTTGCCTCTTGGCAACTTAGGTAAAATAATCGAGCACGCTCCTACAAGTAAGATTTGGCAACTAGGCCTCAGTCACACAGTCTCACTAGTCACTCAGTGAAGGTGACTGATGGACGCTGTTTTGATAAGAGGGTAATAAATCCCACGGTAGAAGTGCCAGTGAGTAATGAGTGGCCTCAGAGATTCAATGTCTCTAATTATAGAGAGTGCTGGGAGTTAAAAAGATAAAGGAAGTAAGGTACTCCATGTCAGCCCAGGTGGTCCTCCATGGATCCTCCGTAACAGACTCAGTCAAGCTGATCGTAGTTACTCGATGGCAGCACCACGTCCCACAAGTCGGGTTGTCTCGATGACAAGGAGCCGCCAAGTCAGGTGCTCGTCACCTGAGCTTACTCTTGGCCTCCAAACCTTAACACTCATTTTATCCTGTTAATTGTGTTCTTTTTAGCCCAAAATATTATGAGCTTGGCGCCTTACTCTCGGCGCCCTGCTCCTGATGAGTGCTTGGTATGTTGTGGGTTTTAAGTTCCTGCGTGTTGTGATGTGATGCCCACATAGGGTGTTTATGCGATCATATAGTGTGGCAGTGTTGTGGCCAATTCTGACTGGCCTCTAAAACAATCATCTACAAAACCAAAAAAATCTTTAATGGATTGCATCCAAAGTTGACTAAATATTAATTTGGTACCCTACACTTTGAAAATTCCTTATAAACCCAACCAATATAGTTCCACTGCACATGTTTTGTTTAAATAGAAGAGACGAGAAAAAAAGAAAACAAAAAATTGAAAGGCAAATTTCACATCGCTCGAATTTTAGGCGCCAGAAAATAAAAAATTTCTTCTTTTGAACGCGCTAGGAGCTACTTGTTTTAGATCTAGGATACAAATTTTCTTTGGTAGCTGTACTAATAGCCTTTCTAAATACACCAAGAAACGCCGTTTCGTGTCGCTAAGCTCCCAAAGACTAACGGCGTCAACGAGGCTAGGCGTCAATCGGCTAACAAGATCGTAGTGGTTAATAGCAATAACTTCACAAGAAATAGTTGTGAGTCTCTTGCTTATGCAATTTCTAATTTTAGGATTTGATTTTAGGCCTTCTGTTAATTCCTTCAGCCGCAAGGGAGCATAATTTAAAAGGTGATTTTGATCCCACTGTTGTTTTCACCTTAAGAGCCTTGTGTTTGTGTGGACATGATTGTGGTTGATTCTCTGTTTATAAGAAATGATTGATTTTATAATTTTTCTCTCTAGTTCAGCGTGTCTGCTTTCGATCTCTGCAGTAACATTTACGACCTTATAACTAAAAAATAAAAATAAATAAATCCTTTCTTTTCGTCTTTTAAGTTATTAGTACTTGCTAAATGTTAAGTGAGAAAATCAAATCTCCCACTGGCACTGCATCCTTTCCCACCCGTGGCAATCTTCCTAGCTCAGATCATCTCAAACCCATGGGAAAAACAAAATTTAGCTAAGAGAAAAAATCCTAGCTCAGAACAGCGCCTTTTGCCGATAAAAAAGTCTAGGGCTTGTCGAAATAAATAAAATAGAGAACTTGTGCGACAAGGTGCAAGCTATCCCAAGATTCCAAATAAAAGAAAGAGTCGAGGAAAAACTTTTTCACCTAAATCAAAAGGTGTGTTAATCTTGTTTTTAGTTCTAATTATGGTATGACATCTTTCACTTTAATCACTTCAGAACCCGAGACAGAGGACAGGGTGGTCCGTTAAGTTGTTTATTTTGTTTTAACATTCAACATGTTATACACAATCTCAAAAACTCTTTCCAAAACCTAATATGATAGTTTAAACATCTAGTACACTGAAGATTTGAGATAACAATTTTTCGCTATTTAATATTTAAATTTATTTTTACATCCTCATAAGAAAATGAATTAGAGCCCAACTGCTATCCATTTCCCAATATGCCTATCATGCTCATGTAAGAAGTAGAAGTCTTTTTCAACCTTAGCGATCTTTCTCAACGTCCTTGGCCTTATATGATGTAGGAGCATTCGAACCAAAAGCCCGAAAGAGCACCAAACAAGTCCAAGCAAATCCGGATAAAATGTCTTATCTGTGCTTGAATTTCTTTCCCAAATTAAACATGACCTATTTTTCTGGCACTAGCTTGGGAGCCAATTCCCTGACAAATATTGTCCTTGTTTTTTTTCTTTTTTCCTTTTCGTACTTTTGTTTTGTGGATTGTTTTCCACAACATAATCTTTTTAATAGTTTCATTTCTTTTCTTAAGAAAGATTAGATTTGGGCCTTAATTAGCAGTTGATGTTTGAGAGAAGAAGCTTAGAGTTTTTGTGTTCTTCAGAGAAAGAATAATAGTGCAGGTTCACTAGTGCTATTGAGTAAAATTCCTTCAATCTTAAATGAATGTATAATACTTAATTTCCTTTTTTAAATATATTGTCATTGATTGAAGAGTGTTTGCTTCCACGATACACTTTGCATTATTATACCTTACCTCTTTTCTTTTAACGAACACAATTTTCTAACTCTTCAAACTTACATTTGGCATTTTCTCAAAATGCCCTAACACACTTCACATTGTTATACCTCTTTTCTTTTAACTAACACAATTTTCTACCTCTTCAAACCTACTATTGGCAATTTTCCAAAATATTCTTCATCCTCACACAAGAAGTAAAAGCCTCCTTCAACCTTAGCGATTTTTCTCAACGTTCTAAGCCATATACCTATTTATTCAACTAACACAACTTTTCTAACTCTCCAAAATTGAGTTTAGGTTTCCTCTCTCTCCTCCTCTCTACTATTTCAACCAAGATCTGCATCTTTGTTTATTAACCTCTTTGGAGATAGGCCTTCGAGATGTTGGAGTATAGGATGATAAAATAACTTTACCTCGTATTTCCTCTAATATCTCTAGTGCAAAGAGTTCCTCTCTCTCCTCCTCTCTACTATTTCAACCAAGATCTGCATCTTTGTTTATTAACCTCTTTGGAGATAGGCCTTCGAGATGTTGGAGTATAGGATGATAAAATAACTTTACCTCGTATTTCCTCTAATATCTCTAGTGCAAAGAGAAAGATTTACAAAACAATTGAAATGACTTTTCTCCCTACACTTGTTTGCAAATGGATGTAGCAAAAGTACTTCCTCTAGCTAAAACTCAATACTTTCTTCTCTTCTTCTTTTTTACCCATCTCTCTCTTCTTCCTTGTACTTCATTTTCAACCAGCAAGAGCACCCTCCACAATCTCTGGCATTCTTCAACCACTAGTACCCCTGCCACTACTAACTCTGGTAGTTAACAGTAGTTCTTTTATCTGCCAGTCTAGCAAAAAAAAAAGCTTAAGAGGCCATGAGGAAAGTAATGATAGTGATCCATGACTTCCACTGCACAATTTTTCATTTTCCCACTTCAGTTTCAGTCTGGTTTCCATTTCAGATATAAGGAAAGAAAGGTCCAGTTATTCAATGAATATCCACATATGGATTTGATAAAGGGAAACCCATCAAGAAATCAAATGCCCTTGATTTCGCGCTAGGAATTTTTTCCTGTTGCGTAGTGGTAATGTCTACAGAAGCAGTGATTCCCTAAACATGCTCAATTCGCCCTTCTGGCTCAAAACTTCTAGCGTGGAGGTCCAAACCGACTGACGTTGAAGAATCAGCGGATGAGTTGTGGTTAGGGGTGAAATCCCACTCGAACCCAGAGTTAGATGGTTCTTCCCGAAACACGTTGAGGCACAGCAGTTGGCAAGCATGTCATGGGGCAAACACATTAACCTTAAGGTCTATAAAGCTATACAGTTGCTAGATCATACTATAGGTCCTAAGGATTCATATGCTCATCCTCACGAGGACACAAACATTGCTTAAACACAATCTCCCAATTAATAAAATAACGATAACAACAGAAACATTAACACATAATATTATTATAGTAACAGGAACATATATGATATATTACCTTCAAACTGCCACTACATCCACATGGATTCTCAAGATTCTCAACCTCGTCCTCCTCCTGGCAAATCCGGCATTCCAACACCTGAATAAGTGGCTCCTCTTCATCAACCCCCTCACATTCATTCAATCTCCTCAAAACCCCACTTTGGGTCTCTCGCCCCTCAGCTCCCTCAACCGATTCTAATGCTGTCGGCATCACAAGTCGATCAACGTACAAAACCACATGATCCCCCATTACAATTTCACCCCAAATCTTCTCTTTTCCCCTATAATCCACAAAACAACTCAATTACTATTAAACCCCCAAATTTCAGAACATCGTGTATGTAATGTAATATATGTTTGTTGGTTTAATTAGAACCCTAGAGAGATCAACGATGGTGAATCGATTGATCTCTTAGGGTTCAAAAGTTCAACTAAATCACAAACAGATAATTTGATTTTTATTTTAATTGAAATGAAATTAAAAGATGGAAGAAATTTTTACCAAGAAATCGTTCGATCGATCGATCGATTCAGCGTGAACTTAGCTTCACCAAGAAATCGTTTTTATTTTGGGATCCTTTAAATAAAACGGTTATTTATAGTTATGTTATTTATCGTAGGCTCGAATGTGCCTCGGTAACGTCCGTTAGGTTGTATGATACGTTTTTTTGGGTTCTTTGGATAACGGTGTTAGTGGCCGTTGGTTACATGGGCTGATTTGTAATTTTAAAGATTACGCGTGGAGTTATTATTTATGTGTTTTGACTCTTTTCCAAGTTTCGGATAAAGTGGCTGACGTGGTAGACCTTTCGGGTGCGCCAACGGGTTCTTCTTGACCTATCTGAAAAGCGCGCATAGAAAGTGTTCATCTCTTCGAGTATTCAAAGTCTACAATTTGAGAAGAGAATCTTAGATAGTTTGCGAATGCGCACATTCCTCGAATACTCAGACTATGACTAACCTATATGTAATTTTCCCCGAGAGCTCTAAGAGCATCAACCACACTAAGAGCATCAATCACAGTTAGCCAGCCATATGTATAAAATTTGATAAAACCTAACATATATCAAGGGGTAGAAAAATGGTCTTCTAGAGGCTGGGGGATGCAACAAAATTTATGTGCCAATTGAGATGGCATAGCGCCAAATCAATTGCCGCATAACTAGTTATTTTTAAAAAAAATTGTACACCGCGCTAATTGAATTGGGGTTAGTTTTTTTTTATTAAGATAGGTTTTGGATTATTTTGTGCACCACGTGCAGTGGCACACGAACACAATTAAACAAACATTAAACTGTGGGCCTCTGAGAAATTATGAGCATCAGAGCATCGCCACAGATAACTACTGCTTTTATGAATCGGAGTACAATTGGAGTGATAACTGTCCTAAAAAAAGAGGTTTAACATAATTTGGATCGCTATATCAGCGATACCTAGCCTACTACTGATGCTATAAGCTTTGCTGTTTTTCGACTCCCAACCGCTTTTTTGATTTTCACTTAGTACCTATAATTTGATGTGCTTATTTCAAGCTAATGCAGTGCTCATGAGGCAATCAACACATCTACTTTCCACTCTATTTCAATGTTCCTAATCATAATGTGCTTAGGAGTTTTGTAAATAAATGACTTTGAATTTCAACATTAACATGTTAAGCGAATAAATATTTGTGGCATGACCGTAAATAAATTTGTTAGCTAGTTACGATTAGGTTTTTTCTAAATCTTATGTATGAACCTCTAAGTATATGCTATTTTTCTTTTGCCTAAAACCACACCTATATATACTTTTCTCTTCCAAAGACCTATCATTGACAAGGATTCCAATTATGCAATAAGTAATATTGTTTTACCTACATAGTAATTGCGAACCATTTGCTTTCCGATCAAATAATTCGGTTTCCAGACTTGTAAGGGCCTAAATTCGTGAGTCCAACTAGTCTCTTACACCGAATGTACCTAGAACACACAACTGTAAGAAAGTAATCAAAATAACACGAGATTAGCATGGAAACCTTTAAATAGGTGAAAACCACGACCTTAGTTCAAGGATTTGTAAAAGATGATTTTATTAAATGTCGATTATAAGTCACAAATGGATACTCTTGAGAGATAATGAGTCTTTCAGTAGGGTAGAAAGCTTATCCCTGTAAAATCCCGGTGCTAGCTTATTTATAGATCTTCCTTTAGATCGTGGTTAGTTACCATGATTTCCTGGATAAGTGGTAAGAGTTGTGGAGATGGCATGATCCATTTCGCATAACGGCTAGTTCGTGGGACAGGTGTTCTATTGATTTCTTCTCCATATTTCTTTTGGAAGTTAGGCCATGACGTCTACAATGACAAAGTCGATGTTGGTGAAAGTAGAATCCAATCTTACTTCTCTCATATGTTTTGCGTGAACTTGACATGTACATAGATTACCTATGATGTTGGTCCGAAATTGAGGAATAGGTCCTAGCAAGACTGGTTTTTGGGACCTGAGATATCATTTGATCAACTATTCAGTTGTTTTTTCAACACATGTAACTTATAAGTAAGGATGAGCATGAACCGCCCAAATCGAACAAAACCGATCGGGTAGGTTTTTCATAGAGGTTGGGTTGGGTTCAGTTCGTTTTGGTTCTAAAATGTTGTAACCGAATTAGGCAAGTTTTGTTTACGGTTTCTTGTTTTTATAGCCTATAAAAACTGAACCGAACCGAATCGAACCTAGTTTTGGCTTAACCACATGCTATAGTTTAAGTTTTATAACCTTGGTTAGTTTTCTCGTTTCTTGTAGACACTTCATCTCCTCAAAAAGAGTAATAATTATAAAGGGAGAGATAAATTTTTTTTTGGTAATAATAGTAGAGAGATAAATCTTTCTCAACCTACATACATCTCAAATCTCAATTTAAAGTTCAAATAACTCAAATATTCTCCATTTCCAGCTCATCCACTCTACACCGTCTCAATACTCGTTGTCTTCTGTAACAATTAATTAGTAAAAACAAAAGAGTGGGTTTCATTTAGAACTTCAATCAAACATGTGTAGAGATATCTGGATGACTTCTATGAGAAAGTGCACATCCTTGATGTAGAGTTCAACATGATGGAGGTTGTAAGGGCCTAAATTCGTAACTTGAACTTAGTCTCTCAAACCAAATATTACAAGAACACTTAGCTATAAACAAGTAATATGAAGTAACGCGAAATCTAGTGTGGAAACTTATGACTAGGTAAAATCTACTACCTCTCTCGATTGATGTTTGACTACCGATTACAACAAGTATTCTTTGATGTATAGTGGTGATTCTCTAGATAGGAAATCTCTCTATGTTATCTTACTTCTTATGCTATTTATAGGTCTCTATCAAGACTGTTGTAAGCATTTACGATCACCTAAATCATGGGGAACCTTGCATCATAATCATGATAAGCCTTCATAAACAGTTAGATCGTGGTGTATGCGTATTTTCCTTTTTGTAATTGTGCAATAAATATGCCACGTTGCCTTAAGCTGAGTAGATCAATAACTGTTGTAGGTCAGGACTAGTGTTTATGGTAAAATTATGGAATAAGTTCTTACAATCGCCTCCTCTCAATTAAACGGAAGCGTGGTTTTGGTTGAGAAACTAGTACTGGACGTCTGATGTTGTTGGTAATTGAACCATTTCCTTGATTCTGTATTTAATTCTTGCTTTGGGAATTATCTCTTCACTTGACTATTGAAGTTCCCAAATGCATTAAATGCAATAATCTTAATGATGTCTAGGGTGCTTATAAATAGATATCTTGTCTTCCCTGATGGAACCTACAAGTATTTTTCCTTTATTGTGAAGATGGTGAAGACTAGGTCCCAGACTCTGTAAAAACCATGAACTCTGCATTCTTGCCAAAATTCTAAGGTTGACCCACCGTTACTTTGGGAACCAAAATCTTGATGCTATCACTCCTATCCCGTAGAACTTACCCTGGATGGGATGACTCCAAAAGAAGTTGAAGAGGTTGGAGATCACTTCTTCTGGATGTTTCAATTCTACTACATCATTCGTAACATAGCTGACCGGGAGGATTGTCTGTGTGGTATGGCAGATCGGATGGTTGAAGAGGAGGTTAAAGCTGCTAGGATTAGCTAAAACACCCTCGGGGGTGCAGGTGTGTGGGTTATAACTAACTTAGACTTTTGTTGTAATTAACCCTTTAAATTTTTAATAAATGATGTTTTTTTGTTCATGTTTGTCTTGTAACTTTTCTTTGGTTGCGTGCTTGAATAAGTAGAATTTCAGGAGGCCGAGCATGTATTTTTGTTAATTTTTCCTTCCCTGATGTACTCGTTACGTAGACAGTTGAGCAATTAGAATAATTATCACGACCCATTGTCTTGACCTCAAACTGATTTGTTCCTTTGGACCTGGTTTATGTTCCTCAAACTGTACCGATTTGACTGAGCTGAAAAACTTGATATAGTTGCTAGGAGGTTATCTTCGAGATTTCTCAACCTGATTCATTGTGTTTGCCCATCTTACTCCTAGGGGCTCTAATTTATGGGAAACACATTTTAACTTTCCTTGTTTTCCCAAAATCTTTGCTTTATTGATAATATTGCCTCCCTATAATCACGGCTTGATATATACTGATAATATATGTTCCCCAAAATATATATTCCTAAAATATTCTTTGTTCTCTTCATACATAAATGTGTGGTGGACTTGGTATTCTTCCATTTTTTCTTGTTGTTAAGGTCTTTCTTTTATGTAGCTATAATTGTCATGGTGAGGACATGTTCGCAACCCTGTCGTCATACTGATGAGGGGAGATTGACTATCAAGAAAGCAGAGTTGTGTGAGAAGTACTTTGAATTTTTACCTTATGATACTGTCTTGCCTAACCTACTACTGCAACTCGAAGTTTTTAGTGACAAAGACAAACTTGTGAAGCTGGATCGACACTTCTAGTGTGACATCTTTCGCCATATGATCCTTGAAAATTTTGTGATGAACCTAATTATCCTGGTTGCTTTAAGTGTAACTACTTTTGACTGTAATCGATCCCAATTTTAGCTTAATCTTTGAGATCTTTTTAAAATAAACAAAATTCCAAATAATTTCATTTGTGACTCAGTTCTTAATTGTATCTCTACATTGTTTCGTGCTACTACTGTGTAGTTACGAATTTGAAAGACTCGAACTTCGCCTATTGTAGTTGTCCATATCTGCCCATAATTTAGGCCTCGTGTAACATCTAAATTAATTTTGACAGTTGTAATATGTGAAATCTAACTGTTATGAGGTTTCGAATTTTCAAATTTTTTCTTTTTAGTGCCCCTTCTGGTAGCCTATAAAAAATGCTCTAGAATCACTTCTCAAAGGCTAGGTGTACTACATAGGAGATAGACTATATGAAACAATATTCAGAAGATATATATCTAGGAAGGGGTAATCTTTCTATGTGAAAGGCTGTCACATTTTGAATTAGTATGCAGGTGAGTTAGGATTTTTAAAATAGAAACAAGTTTGGAGAAGAAGAGATCAACGAAGGAAAGAATAAACAAAAAATGAAGTTATTAAGTGTTAGGGAGGTCAAGTTAGATAGGGTGGACAATTTGTTGTGTGAATTCAAAATTGATCTGGTGAGCAAATTATCTTATATTTTTTATGGGAAGAGAAGCTATTCTGGAAAAGAGAGAGAAAATTAAATATTAGTTTAATGAAAACCATGTGGGGCAATGATGATGATAGCGTGCCTATTCCCAAGAAAGATGAATTATTTAATTGGAGGAGAAGAAAAGACACCACTGTTAAAAAAACAAGGACGGCTGGCACGAATTCCAAACATACGCGCTACAAGTGTCAAGGGTAGATATAAAAACTCTCTCTCTCTCTCCAGAAATCATAACACATTTATTGAGAGAGAAAACTCTCGAGAGAGAAAGAAAACAACATTTGGGGTTCAAACGAAAGAGAAAGAAAGAAGAAATCATCCTCATTCATCGTTGAATCTAGGAACGGAATGCCGGGCTACTAGGATTTCGTTGATTGGGTGGGAATCGGTTATCTCCCATCCTTATGTTACGAGAATTAAGGACTGTACCTCTTCAATTTAAGGTTGGTGAACTCCTCTCTCCCTTTATATGTTTTTTCATGCTCATGAAATATATGTATATAAGATTGAAATGGTATGAATAAAAAAGAAAAAAAAACTATTTTTAGTATATTTTTGAATTTCCCACTTGATTTTGGAAATTTTTTAAAGTGTGTCGGGTGATCCAATTATAAGGGGTTTGAAATTACAAAGAGACAAAAAAATTGAGAATGAATAAGAAAATTTTGGTATCTATGTGTACACTATGGATATATTCAAAATTTATAAAAGCCTAAATCGATCTGAAATAACTCAAAATGATACATGGTAGGTAGGTACTCAAATTAAGTATAAATTTGATACAAAATTTATGTTTCTCTTTTTGTAGGTATATAAATGCGTGATAAAAGTATAATTCTAAGGAGTAAATTTATATTTGAGTCGAGCTAAAAAACAGAGGCTTTAATCTCTAGTCATGAAGATGGGGGATGTATTGAAAATTTGAATGAGAAGGAAGTGAATAGCTATGGCAATGTGCCAGATGTCAATCCCTTGTGCATAGTTGTAGGGGGAATTAAACTTGATATGAGAGCTAAGGATGATAATCAAATTGAGATGTGCGACTATGTTGATGGAGCTGATGTGGGTAGGGAATTTTTGAAATACAAGAAGAAATTAGAGGGGAAGTACGGTGATTACATTAAGGATGAAGGTGTAGATTATAGGACTTTCACTCCTGTAAAGGGACTGATGAAGTAGTTCAGAGTTCCCGACCTTGAACTGGTTAAGCATGCTAGAAAACTTCTTGACAATATTAGTCTAGATTACTATACTGGTCCTCTTTATATCAAACAAAGTTAAGGCTTTTTATGTTATACCAATCAATTAATATATGGGCTTAAGATCCCATTGATTAACTTCCATAAAGGAGTTATGAACGATCTAAGGTACAGTCTTGCTTAGTTGAATGGGACTGCTTATGAAATGTTGAGAGTGTGTGAAGCTTTGAATGAAAAGTGGAGTAAGAATAGTGTGAATATGTAGTTTGTGGCCTCTAATATTTTGAAATATTACTATAAAAGATAAGAAAGGTAGCTGTAGTGCTTACTTGTCAAGTGACTCAAAGAGGACGAAGTTCTTTGATTTTGATTTGGCAGGTCGACCTTGGAATGTCTACTTGGTGTGGGTAAAGGGTAACTGTATACAGGTAGCGGACGAGACATCATTCGAAGTTGACTTTAGATTTTATAATGAAAGTAAGTCTTACAACTTGTGTAGGCATACTGCAAAAAAGTTTTTATATTGTAGTAATTACTTTAATTACCCTTGTAGGTCTTAAGGTGAAATCCATTCTTGACGATAGTTGCCCTTTCAACCAAGTTCCAGTGGAAGGTACTGAGTTGAAGGAGGTGTCAAAAAGTTTGAAGATCCATAGAGATAAGAGAGTAGATACTATAGTGCATAGAGTAAAACTCGTAAACAAGAAGCGAAAAATGGCTAGTGAGCTAGGGAATGATCCCCAGACCAGCTTATCTTTTTCTACTGGAGATGTGTTTGAGATTCCTGTGACTATAACTTTTATGGATATTGCTCTATCTCCAGACGCAATTTCGATATTTGCTGGTGGAGCTCGAAGGAGGAATGTTCTCAAAAAATTTGGTAAAGAATTGACACCTTCAAAGAAGGTGTTGACTCCAGTGGTGGAAGTCGTAGACAAGTTAATTTCGAACTTGGTCGAGCCATCTAAGCTTGACAAAACGAAGAAGCGCAAAGCTAGAGATAAGGATGATACTGCTGAAAGTGATGGTAACTGTAAGAGCCTAATTTTGTAATAGCTCAAATAAGCTCTTTTACCCAATGTAACCAATAATATAAGATAACACAGGTGGTTAACGTGAAAACCTTTGAATAGGTGAAAACCATGACCTCGACTTAAGATTTTAGTAACTGTAAATTTATTGCTTGAGAGTGATATTTTGATTACAGGTTATGATCGCTTGGGCTAAAAAAACTTTGGTCCTTATTCCTTTGTATCTTATTCCTTTTATATCCTTAGTTCATTTTCGCGTGTGAGCACGTTCTCCTGAAAATAGGGGTAAACGATAATTAGACTTGCAACTACTAATTTGTGAGAGATAGGTGTCCTTGACTTGTTCCATTTCATTTGGAGTTCTTGAGCTACGTTATTCTTCAGTTTGTGGTCTAGGTGTCATTGTTGACAGCGTATGTCACGTGTATGTTGCATAAGTTTAGCATGGTATTAGCTCGATAATATTCCAGCTCGAGGGATAAGTCCCTACAATCCCCCCTCTCAACTGAAGGCATGCGTATCTTGAGTTGAAAAGGTTCAATTGAGCTCATTATTGGAATACGAATAGGTTTTCTAATATAGGTAATAATATATTTACTGATATGGAATTTTATCTTGGAAGTGTAATGGACTGTTGGAAATTTAAATGTTGTAATAAATGTGACTGTTCCAGTTGGCTTTTGGGTTTCTCATAAGTATTCTTTGAATAATGACTACTTTGGAAATCCTTCCCTGTATTGAATGTTCCCTCTGTATATATACTGCTGCTGTTGTACCTCCGATTCTTCTTCTTCTAGCACTCTGTTTGTTTAAGATCTTCTGTAAGTATTGTTCTCCCTCGTCATTTTTTGTTAGGGAAAAATGGTGACTACCTGACGCCAATCGTATAAAGTTAGGGTTCTTGCCAAAGTATAGGAACTTCAATTTTGTTACTTTGGGACCCAGTCCCTAGATCTTTGTCCTATTCATCATACCTGTCATGGTATGACGTATAAGGAGGTAGTGGAGGCAGATAATGACTACTATCATATAGTGTGGTTCCATTATCTGGTTGTATCTGGGCAGTAGCGCAGGGTAGGTTTATATCTTCTTGGTGAAGATGCAGTTTTAGAGAAGGACAAGACGGCTGGTATCCGTGCCAGGAAGTCTCGCTACTATCCTACGAGTGATTGGATTCTATAGGTGGATGAGGTGGTAAAAACATTTCTTTTACAACCATCTTCCTTTTCTTGCAAAAGTGGTGATTTATGAGGTGGAAGAGGTACTCTGTTACAACCATCTTCGCTTTCTTGTAGAAGTGGTGGTTTTAAAGGTGGAAGAGGCTTCTGATGTTCATTTTTGGAAGTTTTGTTGATAATCGCTAGCGATTGGACTCTATAGAGCTATATGTAGTTTTTTTTGTATGTAATATATTATGTTGTGCCCATTTTTGAGAAAATGAAAAGAGTGTTTTCGAGCTGAAAGTGTTAAATTCTTTGTTGTGTAAATTTTATTTATATCGAACTGTTGAAAACCATAAAGTTAGATCGAAGTATGAAATATGTGTTGAACTATGTGTATTGCGCTGTAATGTGAAAAATAGTTATTTGTGGATATGGTATGTGGGATAGTGTAATGCGAACTGTGGAAAATAGAGTTTTAAATTATTTGTAAATAATTGAAGTATTTGTTATGCCAGCTCGATGGAATATGTGGAAAATGTTATTGATATTAAGTAACTCGTATAAAAAGGCTTTAATCAAAAATATAATTGGCTAGTTCTGAGGATGTATAACTGATTGATAAGCATCACAACTGTCAGGGTCATAAAGGATAAGTTTGAATATGATAAAGGGGATTGGGGTTTATCTCCTTGTAACCCTTAAATACATGAGCTTATTATGATATATAAGCAGCTAATATGATGATGACTCCCTCTCAGAGAGTTTGTCATGCAAGGGAGGGGCATTTCCCGATAAAGGTTGCAGAAGTGTGTGAACAGATATTCAAGCTTCTTGGATATGAGGACGATCTTCCAGTTTTTGTATTACATCTCGAAGGTTTGACTGTAAGAGAAAATGATATCGATCTGGATCGACATTTTTGGTGTGAAGTTTTTCGTGATATGATAACTGACCCTGAAGCTCGAAATATTACTGCGTGAGATTGCTATGAACAAGATAGCTGATGAAGATGAGTTAATTGATGGTGGTGAATTGATTAGATGTGGAGCTGTAAGACATGTGGGATGTTTCAAATGTAATTACTTTTGAGAGATCATTTGTATGGCAATTCGAAATATTGTAGTGGGACAAAAATAAAAATATTGTTGGATTCTCCATAATTTTCTCCTTATTATGTAGATTCTGTTTAGATTTAAATTTTTGAATATGTTATCTGGAATTACCATCGAAATGATTATATATACATTGGGTCCTATATAATAAGAATATGAAAATCCTGAGGATGAGATGAAACGGGGAGTGTAAGTTTGAATTGTTTATAGTAAGTAGTTGTCATTGATGTAGAGAAGTGTAAGAGAAAAATGTGTAAGAGATATAAACATGCATTTAATAATAGGCGTGGTTGTAATGATGAAAGAGTATATTACTCCAAAAGGCGTAATGGGACTGACATGAGTAGTGGAATGGACACATCAGTTGAAAAATGAAGGACAACTGACACGAGTCCCTATAATTGCCAGCAGTTTGAAAAGAAATCTATAAATAGCCCTTCCCTCTCTTTTTTAAAAAGTTTACAAAAAGCAGAGAGATGAACGTCTAGAGAGAGAAAACAAATCTAATTATAAAGGCATTATTGTGAAAAATCTAGAGTTAAATCATCATTTTCTGAGGGGTGGGGAGATTGTGATCTTTAAGGATAAGAAGAATAGTTAGTTTTCTACTGCTATGGTAAATGAGGAAACGCTTGGTGTAATGGCCTAATTTTGTAGCTCGAAATGACTCGGAATTAGCTCTTACACCAAATATACCTATGGCAAAAACTAGTATAAAACAAGAAATGACATAGGTGATTTAGCATGAAAAACCTTTGAATAGGTAAAAAATCATGGCCTCGAGTTTAGGGTTTTAGTAACAATAACTTTTATTGCTTGAGGCTGATATCTTCTTACAAGTGATCACTTGAACTAGAAATACTTGATCTTGTAAATAAGAAGTTTTCTGTTAAAGTATAGAAAATTTGATTTTTCTTGGTCCTTGTCTCTTCTGGAACTTTTTCTTTATATAGACCTTACCCGCAACTCATTATCATAGTGAAGCACGTTCTCTGAATAATAAGGTAAGTGGTGGTTGATTGTATAACTGTTGAGTTCGTGGGAGACAAGTGTCTTTGACTTATTCTTGTTCTTTTGTTGTGCTCGATCCACGTTCATCACCAGTTCGTGGTGTAGGTGTCAATGCTTACTATTCATGTCACGTGTGAAATGCGTGAGTCTAATATTAATGTAGTTTAATTTTAGACTAGGTCGAAGGGTAGGCCCTTCCAATCACCCCCTCGCAACTGAAGGCACGAGTGGCTTTGGTTGAGAAAAAACTTGTGTATTGGTGGTGTTGGAAGTTGGAAATAAATGATATATTAATGGTGATTTGACTGGGTGGGTACTTGGTATTTTTTATGAAGGGATGTATCTGGTATTTATGAGATGGAAAGGATTGATGTGCGTGACTCTTAGGGTTCTGAGAGTGGTTTTGCTTTAAATGATGATTGCTTTAGAAACATACATGCATATTAAATTTGATGGTTATATAAATAGTACCTGTATTGTGGATTCTAGCAAAGTACGCTGTTGTTAAAAAATTCTCTGGATTCTTTGGGTTACAATTGTGAAGACCAAGAGAATGGTGCATGAAGAGAGAGTCTCTACTGAAATACAAAGATTCAAGTTAAGATATTTCAGGAATCAATCTCAGGAGATGCCCACCCCAATTCCTGTACTACCGATGTATTACGGCATATCGGAAGACGAAACAAAGTGGTTGAAGCTGAGGAGGATTTTTACTGTATGTGGAGATTTTATTACACTGTCTTAACAGGTGAGCAACGTTGGAGGTATTTCCGCATCCTTGCGAAGAACAAGGTTGAGGAGATAGATGTGGGGGCCGACATGTCTGCGAGGCAGTATCACCGGTATACTGCGAAGGACTGGATTCTAAGGTTGGACTCTTTTTCGTCTCTATCAACTCTTTGTTGGTAGGGGTTATGGAGGAGGAGACGATGGTGGTGGTGGAGGAAGACAGTATTGGAGGTCTTGCCCCTGCACAATCATTGTCTCTTAGTGCTAAGAAGGTCTTCTATTTGAAGAGTTGGTTCAAGCACTGATACCCTTACTTTCATGTCTAGACTTCGACCAAACTCAATTTCTTGTCGAAATAAATGGTGTGAAGAAAGATAGATGCTCAGTGATTTCTAGTTCTAACTTTGCTTCAAAAGATTCTCGGAGTGAAACATCACTGAAAACTGATATAATTTTAAGAATGAACTGTAATAGTATCTGAAAGACATGCTATCCGTAAAGTACCTGAAAGACTTTGTATCTATTAAGTATATGTAATTGTTATTTGAGCTTAATAAAAATGTTTTATTCAAAATCTGTGTTGATAGATAAAATTAACTCTTGTGATTGAAATCGAGTTATAAGAAATACATATATGTATGATTAGATGATGAAATGTAATATTTGAGACCGAACTATAAAGTTTATTTTAGCAATCGAGCTATGAAAATGTGTATGTAAAAGTATGCAGATGTGTGAAAATATGTATCGAACTGAGTAAATTATAGAATTATGGGGGAAGAATATCTTTCTAGAATATGCAGAAACTGAAAATTTTGAGCTCATGGATATCTCGTTTGAAATGTTGGACTTGGGGACTGATTATAAAGAATAGGTCGAAATGAGATAGGATGAATTTAAAAGGTCGATATGGACAAATAAATTCAAATAACTTTCTATCAAGATCTTTTAGGGTTTCCAGTTATGGAAAAACAGATGATAAGATATATACAAAATTTGGGGGATTTGAAGTGATCTCAAAAATTGTACAAATATGTGGGGGGGGGGGGGGGGGGAATGTGATTTTAAAGAAGAAAAAGAAAGAGACTATAGTGAGGACTTGTTTTGAGAGAGTTTATCATGCTTCTGAGGGACGATTGACGATAAAGATTGTAGAAGTGCGGGAGAGGATTTTTGGTTCGCTAGATTATGATTCTGACTTGCCTGAATTTGAATTATAGTTTAAAGGATTAGATTCAAGGGAGAGGGAACTTAAGATATGGTATCATTTTTACTTGGAGATTTTTCGTGAAGTGATTCTAGAGCCTGCAGCTCAAAAAGAGGCAGTGAGGAAAATTACTGAGGAAGCGATTAAAGAAGAGAATATGTGGATCGCTAGGGGCGAACTGATTAGGTGTGACCTTCTAGGACATCTAGGATGTTTTATGTATAATTATATGTGAAGGAATGAATTGTATGAGGTCAAATAACTTTCATAAAAATGTAGGTATAACGTTGTACTTTGAATTTGTTCATCTTTTGTTGCAAATGTTGTTTGGAACTATTGTGAATAAAGAATTTTGAATTTGAAAATATGATAACTTTAGGAATGATGTTAGCTGTTCTATAAGTAATAGAAGTAGGAATAAAAAAATAGGTATCTTTGAATTTTGTCTATTGTGTAATTACAGGGAAAATTTGATTACATATGAGTGTTGAGTCATCATGAGTGTGGGGAGGTGAGAGGGAGATTTGGGTAGGAGAGATGAGAATATATTAAAATATATAACCAGGAGCAATGATGCGAAGGTATTTTCATCGAAAGGGTACAAAATGTCTGACATTAATTATGGAAGGGATGCCTCAGTTCCAAAACTGAGGGCGGTTCGTGTAAGGCCTATTAATTGCCAGCAGTTAGAATGAAAAACTATAAATAATGCTTCATCTTCATCATTCAAACGTTTATCAACTTCTTAAAAATTAAAGAATAGTGAGAGAGAAAAAAGAAAAAATAGTAGAGATTCTCGTGAGAGACTAGACTAGAGTGATCAACAAACAAGGCGAGAGAAAGTTGCGGAGAAAGAGTCAAGATGGTGGTTGTATGACAGCATTGTGAAGGATTTAGCGCTGCTTCAGATTTGTATTCAGACGTTGAATGTTAGTAGATGATTTATGATATTATGAATGTATGTTTGAAAGATTTTTATGGTTTCAAAATTTGGAAAATGGCTATTTATAGTAACCCATAAAAATCTATTTGATATATGTGTGAAAAAGAGGTACGGTATGTATGATGGATGTATAGAAATGTGTGGATGGATTTGTAAAAAACAATAATAAAATACCTGGACTTGCATGTGGGTTGAGCGTGAGGAATATCTGTGTAGAATCAAACCTCA
Organism: Kingdonia uniflora; assembly: GCA_014058105.1. NCBI lineage: Eukaryota > Viridiplantae > Streptophyta > Magnoliopsida > Ranunculales > Circaeasteraceae > Kingdonia > Kingdonia uniflora. Next base: position 4,465,468 of record JACGCM010001854.1, read on the forward strand.
TCCTTAGACCTGTAATTGAGATTGAAACTTTTCTTGATATGGAGGCGTCAACCTCTGGTCATTCGGCTGAGTTTTATAATGTAGAATCTGATTGGGAGGATGAAGTAGTAGTTCTTCAATTTCTAGATTTCCTTGGACAATTGGTATCATACCCTCCGAACTCTAATATGTTTAGAAAGTTCTGTAAATCCAATGCTCTTGTAGGTGGAATATGGGGTAACGTTGTAGAACATGCTGGTAGGTAGTTTAGAGGTTGTACTGCAACATCTGGGGAGGATCATTTCTTTTTGTTGCCTAATTTAGAGAAGGAGAAATCGGATAGGAAAGTAGATGAATCGATCTCCTTGGAGTATTTTGATGGAAATGCCCAAGGCGACCTGAACGAGGGTTTTTTGTGTTATCTGTCTCAGTTGGAGTATGGATTTAGTTTACCCCTTAGAAAACTTGTGAAAGGTATAATGAATATTATAGGGGCTTGTCCTGCCCAACTGAATGGGAACACGTGGGAGGTGATCAATGTTTGTAAGAGTTTGATTAGGTCGTGGGAGGAGAATGGGTCGGAGAAGAGAATATCTCCTGAAGATGTTTTGTAGTTTTATGGTGTGAAAAATTATTCTACAACTGGAGCGGCATATTTCTGTTTGAGCTCATCTTGACCGCTTTTCTTCGATTTGAATTTAGTAGGTCGAATGTGGAATGATAATTTGATATGGGTAAAAGGTATCACCTTCAGAGAGAAGATAAAGAACTCATGAAACTTTTGTATAGAACTGTGAAGAAAAGTAAGTAATAGTGTATAATATCGAACTACTATTATTAAAGGTTGTTCTATTATTGATAATGTGTTATGTTTGTTTACAGGTCCTCAGTTAAAGGTGACGATGAAGGAGTCCCTGTTAGATACTGTCGCTCTAGATGGAGTTGAGCTTGAGGTAGTTCGGAAGGACCTCGGTATTAACTTAAATAAACGAGCTAACAACAGGTCTGAGAAGGTATAAAAGTCTCAGGCGAAGAGACTAATGACAGGGGCTAGAGTAAGCAAGAAGAGAAGGGATGATGGAGAGATGCGAGTGGCTTTACTGAAGGCTATTGGGTTGTGAAGCGCGGCTCGGCCTCTGGAACGACGGGGAGTGGTGGGGTCAAGGAGGATACAAAAAAGAGGAGGGTAGATCCTCCTACTAAAGTGATTGGGGCGAAGGTCTTGGAGAATTGACCTGCTGAGGAAGACGAACTAAGAGCTATAGAGGACAAGGTAAGGCTTATAGCTCGCAAGGGTGCTGAGGAGATGAGCGCCTCTGCACAGTTGGAGCTGAGCAAAATGGTAAGTTTTGATGACTTGTTTGTTTTTGAACTTTGTATTATGATTCGGGTTGAAAATATGTTCAATTTATTGTAGGATGCTCATTTGCTGAAGGGGATCTGCCTCGGGATCAAGGAGGGAAAAACTGAGATCGAGAATGGGAAGGTGGAGCTCGAGATGAAGGTGGCTCGATTGAAGTCTGACCTAGTTTTGGAGGGGAAGCGATTATATTTTGTGAAGGCTACACATGAGGTGTAGATTAGCGAGCTGATAGAAGAAGCGCAGGAGAACCTGGATGAGGTGGTAGTTCAGCGAGATAAACTCGGGCGCCAACTCCTTTTAGTAGGATACTCCAAATCCGAGGTTAAAGTTATTATGGAGGGTACCTATGTCGAAGAGGACGAGGTGGAAGACGATGTCGCTGGTATGGTAGGAGGGTTGGATGGTATATCTCCCAGGACTGAGTTAGAGAACCAGGGGGAAGATAATGATAAGGTAGAGTAAAATTGCTGAATTTTTGGCTATAGTTTTTATGGGATTTGAGAAATGTAATTGTATAGGATATTGTTTTGTAGGATAAACTTCTGTAGGCTAATAGATGTTTGTAAACATTGTTTGTAGGAACTTAAGGATATGCGCCTCAGAATTGAGGAGTTAGAGAATGAGCTTGCTAAGGAAAAAAATGCCTCAACGTCCCTGTTGACTTCGCAAACGAAACTACAGTTTAGAGAAGAGCAAGAAATATTTGACTTGTATGCTGTATTACTTTAGAGCTACAAAGTAAAAATTAGAGTATAGAGATAGACCAAAAATGTGTTAGTAGTTTAGGGGCAATGGTAATCAAATGTGTCCAGATAATACCAAAGTGCTGAAAATGTTAGAACATAGAGAATGCGTACCTTAAAATTGGACGTACATGTTATTGTCATCGAACTGGGATTATACTTTGACATTAAGTTTAGAAGTAGTCTTACAATAGTGGAATGTCAAAAAATAGAAATTTGTTAGAAATCAGACTCCTGTATTATGATTGAATGTATTTGAGGAGTGTTGTTAAATCAAACTTAATGTATTGTACCTGTGATATAGGTCGAATTGGAATCTGCTCGATTGAGTGAACAAGAAATACTCTAATATAACCATGAGTATGCGGCAAAGTTTGATAGGATGAGTGAAGCAACTGAAGATAGGGATGATCAACACATTAAAGTATATTTCAAGTTTGTCAAGGTAACATAAACTGTTGATGACCTGACTCGGAAGATCGTAGAAAAAGATACCAAAATTAAAAGATGGCAAAAAGAGCTCGTAGAGGCATGGGAGGAGACAACAAAGCTCAAAAGCCAGAATAATGCGTTGATGGTGAAGAGTAAGGAGGCGGACATAGCTTGATACCGTATCCAGTCGTTAGAAATGATAGAGAAAGAGTTACGCAGTTTTGTGGCCAGTCTGAAGGGCTAAATGAATAGAAAAATGAATGAGCAAGAGCAGACTCAAGCTGATCTAATGAGTTCTAGAAACAAACTCGAGTTACTGAAGAGTAAAATGATTGAGAAGGATAGTGAGCTAGATAGGGCTCGAGTTGACCGAGCTGAATTGGGAATTGTGGTAGAGCAGTTGAGTGTGGCTTTACATGCTAAAGATATAGATTTATGGATGGTTCAAAGACGATATGATGAATTAAATGAGAGAGTGGCCTAATTGATTACAGATTTGGCCTCGGCCAATTCGCATGTCAAGAGAGCCAAGGCGGGAGAGCGGTCAAAGAAGAAAAAAAGCGATGCCGGGTCTCCATTGTACAAGGGGATATGGTTGACTTGCCAGCTCGAATTAAAGAGCTGGTGAGAGATGTAGCTTGTATTCAAGCTCATGTACAAAGAGGGAATGATTGCTTTAGGGAGAGCCAAGGTAAGTTGAATATTACTCATAACAAAGAGTAGGAGTTAGAGCGGGTGACCAGGGGTAATGATCAATTGATAAGGAATAAAGATAAATTCTTAAAAAAGTTTCCTGCTGAGGGAAGTGTAGGTAAAGACAGGGAGCTTGGGGAACTTCGTGCTCAGGTGGCAAAATTGAGGATGACGAACCAGGCAGAGTCTGATAAAGTAGCGGAGAAGGCGAAGGAGCATAATTATATTATGTCTCTTATAGATAGATACATGGAGTGGCAAGACAGATGGTATAAAAAGTTACAAGTATATTATCAGAGATTGAAAAAAAGTTTTTCCAAGGCCATTAAGCCTGAAGCATCACTCTCACAGATGCTAATAGCTGTTATTACCTATTTTATGGAGGAAGTAAGAAGACTTGAGTTCGAGAGGGATACCTAGCACGACTGTCTGTCTGGAAGAGGATGTATTTGTGAAGACGATATAGATCGAGGAAACTATATGAATGCCATTGAAATGGAGCTAGCTTCTCAACCTATTGAATTGGTTGAGCAAGGCAAGAGTATTATGGTTGCTCAAGCTCCTGATTTTATGATTGAACGTCCTCCTATTGTAGGGGAAGGCGTAGCTGACCTCCCATCAGTAGAGAAAAACTTGTAGAAGTGGCTTGTTGATGTAACCTGTAGAAGTTTCTGTAGTTGTAGACATATTGAAAGATGAAAGCTAGTTTTACCTTTGCTTTATCTTATGTCTGTTAGAGATCTTTGATTGAAAACTATTATAACCTTTGTTTTAATCGCTGATAAATATATAGATGGGTGATTGAAAGTTAGTATTTTCTTTGCTTTAATCTATGTAGAGGTCGATTGAAAGCTAGTTTTATCTTTGCTTTAATCTGTTTAAAGGTCGATTGAAAGCTAGTATTACCTTTACTTTAATCTATGTAGAGGTCAATTGAAAGCTGGTTTTACCTTTACTTTAATCTGTTTCGAGGTCGTTTGAATGTTAGTATTACCTTTACTTTAATCTATGTAGAGGTTAATTAAAAACTAGTTTTACCTTTACTTTAATCTATTTAGAGGTCGATTGAAAACTAGTATTACTTTTGCTTTAATCTATGTAGGAGTCGATTGAAAGCTAGTATTACCTTTGTTTTAATCTATGCGATGTAGTAGAATCTACGTAAGTAGAGAGTGATGTAAGAAAAAACTTGGAATTTTTCATTGAGTAGAATTGAATGTACACTGTTTGGAGATTGAAATCTCACTTTTGAAATGGAAAGAATGAGAATAGTGAAATAAAGAAATTAAGGGATTAACGAAATGTGGCCCATCATCGATCTGAATCAGGTAGGGGCATCCAAACCGTGTGATAATATGTTCCCAGATAAAAAAGATGATCTCTTCTTCTCTAGTTCGACAGAGTGGAACTGCTTCCACCCATTTTGTAAAATAATATGTTACTACGAGTAGGAATCATCAATTACCTGGAGTGTTAGGGGCACAGATCATGTGTCAATGTCATTGACATGTGTCATATTTACGTGAGTATTCTTCTGCTTGTTTGCGCATTCTTGGCCAGAATGTTTTTGTGTAATTACTCTGTTAGCGAGTGATCGAACTGCGGCAAGGGAGCCACAAGTTCCTTCATGTAAATCTCTGAGCATTCTGTCAGCTTTCTTCCTGGAGAGGCACTTGAGATAGGGCCCGATGAATGAAAGGCGATATAAAAGACTGTTTTGAACTGTGTAACATTTCGAGTTCTTGATCAACTGTCGTCACTCTTTTGGATCTATTGGAATAGGTCCGGTGCATTTGTTATCTGGGTCGAGATAGGTAATGAAGGTCTTTCGCCAATCATCGTCCTCCACTTTATCGCCCTAAGTGTTGATCGTACATACAAAATGGAGATCAATACTGGGGGTTGATATCACTTCGATATGTAGATATCGTGCTTATGTACTCAAGACCCTGGCTAGATAAGCCAAGTAATCAGTGTGTCTGTTTTCACCTCGTGGGAGATAGTCAAGAGTTGCTTTCACAAATATGCTTATCCTGTCATTAATGAGGGCTACATATTTGATTATCTTACCATTCTTCTTGTACTGTTCAGAGCAATGGTAGACGATTAGCAGATAATCTGTATAGACTGACAACTCTGGGACGCCAAGCTCGAATGCGAGATCGAGTCCATAAATTAGAGCTTCATATTCGGTGACATTGTTGGAGGCTTCAAAATCCAAGCAGATTAATTTCTTGATTATGTCGTTTGAAGGGGTAATCAATATGATTCTAATTCCTGACCCTACAGGTCCTGTTTAACCCTTTGCAAGAAGTCTCCACCCTTTCCTTGTAACCCAATCAGCTTGCTCATCAAATGCTTTGGTAGGTGGATCTTTTGTAATTTCTTTTGTAAGGTCAGGATCGTGTTCCTCCCAATCGGGATCATCCACTGGAAAATGTACGAGAAAATTGGTAATGGCCTGACCCATTTCTGAATGTCATTGTTCAAACTTGATATCATATTCTCCCAAACTGACTAACCATTGTTACACTCTTCTGGATTTTTCTTTTTTGGACAAAACATCCTGGAGTGGGTAGTTTGTCATGAATTTGACTGAATGAGCTTGGAAGTAGTACTTAAGTTTATGTAAAGTGTAAACAAGAGTTAAAAGGAGTCTATCGATTTTAGAATACCTCACTTCCGCTTGCTGATGAAATAGACTGGCTTTTCAATCTCCCCCTCATGTCAAATGAGAACCAAGCTAATAGATGTGTCTTTAACTGCTAGGTAGATGACAAGTTCATCATTATCTGCCGGGGCACTCATGTTGAGAGATTTCCCCAAATAGGTTTTGAGTTCCTGAAAAGATGCCTCACATCCTGATATCCATTAGATCTCTTCATTGGGCTGAACTTTTCCTCGTTTGGTATAACCTCAGAGTAGTAGGAATAATCAATGACAACGATTTGATGATTTAAAAATGAATCGATTAATAGCGGCGATCTTGCCTGTAAGTTTTTGTACGTCCTTAATTGTTTTTGGAGATAACATGTTGAGGAGAACTCGAATTTGGTCTAGATCGGCCTCAATCCTCTTCTTACTGATGAGATGACAAAAGAATCGGCCAGAATGTACTCCGAATTAATACTTATTAGGATTGATCAGTCGCATCCTATAAGATTGCAGGATGTTAAATATTGTGGTAAGATTTGTGATGTGGACGTTTGACTGTATGCTCTTGCACAAGAGATCTTCGATCTAGACTTCAACAATTTTCCTAAGATATGCTTTGAACATAGTCGTCATTAACCGTTGATAAGTCGCGCCCACGTTCTTTAGTCTGAAGGGCACGACTTTATTACAGTAAAGTCCTCTTTCATTGATAAAAGTGGTCTTTTCTTGATCTTCTTCTAAAAGAGGAATTTGATTGTATCCAGAAGCAGCATCCATCATAGATAGAAGTATATGACCTGCCATAGAATCATGAATTTGACAAATGAAGGGAAGAGGGAAACTTTCCTTTGGAGTGTATTTGTTTAGATCAATGAAATCTACACAAACTCAGACCTTTATATTTTTCTTTGGAATAGTGACGATGTTGGATATCCAATCTGGATACTTGGCTTCTCGAATGAACCATACTTTGATCAATATCTCGATCTCAATGTTAACTTCATCTCGAAGATGAGGTGAGAGTCGATGTTGTTTCTATTTGACCACCGTGGCCTTGTTGTTGATGGCCAATCTATGACATGCCTTGGATGGATCGACCCCGGACATCTCTTCAAAAGTCCATGCAAAGATGTCTTGATTCATTCGTAATAAGTAAATGAGAGCAACCTTTTCGTGTTGGACTAGCTTTGTACTGATAAAAGTACCTCGACTTGGTCCATCAATGTTGATGTATTTTGTTAGTTCTTCTGTAGAAGGCTGATCATCTATGTGACCAGCTTTTTGTTAATTTTTTGTAGAAGACTGATCATCGATGTGACCAACTTTTTGTAATTGCTATACAGCGTATTTGTCTGATGTATCTAGAATGGCAAAGACGGTATTCTCGCAAGCTCTGGAAAGTTTTTGACTGCCTTTGATTTCATAGATGTCATTATTGTGATTTAAGCGAAGTGCTCGATGATAAGTAGAAGCAGTCGCTTCCATGTTGTGAATCCAGCAGCGGCCCATAATCCCGAGATATTAAGATTAGGCGTTGATGATGTAGAAAACAATGTCGATTGTGGCTAGTCTAGTAGTGATAGGTAAGATGATCTTGCCGTCTCGTTCTTCTTTGGAACCATTAAAGCCACTAATATCGGTATTGCTAGGAATAAGTTGATCGGCTAATCCCATCTGATTGATTATACTTTGAAATAAAATCTCAATACCGCTTCCTGTATCAATCATCATTGTATGCATGACAATTTTTTTCATCTTGAGCATTATGACTAATGCATTATGATATTGAAATTTGACATGACTAATGTTGCAATCCTTGAATGAAATTCCTAGCTAGCTGGTGATTGCTCGGCTCAGGCAGAAGTTTCGCTTCTTTATCTTGAGGTGTGTAATCATAATATTTGGATAATCTCCTGCACTTGAATCTGCAAGAGTTGTTAATCTGATGATTCTCGATCATATTGCTGTGGTACATATGATATAAATGTTTCTCCTCAGCCTGATCTTGGACCTAGACGATGTCAATCTGCTTCTTTTAGCTGCCATCCTTATAGGATTAGAGATCGACAATGTATTCGTACATTCGCCCATCTTTGAAAATAAATTCTAGCCACCTCTGTAAAGCATTGCAGTTATTTGTAGCATGATGATTTACCTTGTGATGCATGCAGTACGGGGGGCCTTCGATTGGTTCCAATGGCTGATATTAACTGTATAGCTTATCCTTTAATATAATTGGAAAAATTGCGGAGATTCGGACATTCATCTTGGGGAAAGCCGGTTTGGGTAGTGTTCTGCCTTTCCAAGGTTTGCTAGTGCTGGCCTTGGAACGCTTTTGACCGCTCTGATCCTCCTTCGGTTCATTATTTCGTTCTGCAGGTTGACCTTTAGTGGTTAGGACAAATTTAGTAGATTTATGTCTTTAAAAAATAATCCTTTCTAGGTCGACATACCCATTGACTTGGGTGATCATATCCTCCAAGGTCGTAGGTTTGTTAAGGAAGATGTGCTCTTTGGCCTTGCAGTCGAGCTGGAGCGCATTGGTGAAAGCAGTAACAGTTATTTTTTGATTGAGATTATCCACTTTTCGTGCGAGCTCCAAAAACTTCTTTGCAATGGACTCGATCTTCTCCTCCTGTGATTGTTTAAGACTAATAAGAGAATATAAGTTCTCCTCCTTGTCTTTGTTATGAGCATACGTCTTGATGAATTACTTCTGTAGTTGATCGAATGTGAAAATGGAATCTTCAGGTAGAGAATGGAACCACTAGAGCTGTTCTTCATGTAGACTTGTTGCAAACAGACGGCAGAGAATGTGGTTGAGATTGGAGTACAATCTTAATGGATCATGGTATTGTTGAATGTGCTCCTTTGGATCGGTGCCCTTGTATTTTTGTATATTCGGAGTATGGAAACCTTTTGGTACTTCTATATCGAATAACTCTTTTGCAATCAGACTTCCTTACAACTTTGCAAGATCCTATTTATTGTATAATGTCTAAGCTTTAATCAACTCCTTGATTCACTGATCCATATGCTCTTGTATTACGTACTAACGTGTGGCCTGAGTGGCTTGGCGAGGTGGTTGAGGATTATGATTTCTGGTGCCCTCACTCAAGCGATTATGTGCTAGAATTCGAGGCGGCGGTTGCTATTCTTCCTCTTGATGTTTGAAAGGTTGGAGACCTCTGCTGATATCAAACTGAACTTTACCGCCCAAATGAATAGAAGGTTGAGGTTCATGCTAAATTTTTTGAGAAATTGCTTTACAAGTGACTCCTCGTGGCCCTAACCTTTCTCCTATAGAAACTCAAGAGTTCTCTGGCACTTGATCACGATCTCTAGTCCGGGGAGTTTGTTAAGTCTCCTGCAAAGCTTGTAAAGCAGTTTGCATGGTTGTCATCTGGTCTTCATGTCGTTTGAACACTGCTAAAAGAGCTTGTCGTTCGGCTTCGAGCTGCTTCTTGCAGATCTCTCGGTCAAGAGTTAACTGATGTTCGAGCTCATTACGTTTATCTATTTTGGCATAGAGATTCGCCCGTCGCTCTGTAAGTTGTTCCAGCTCAACTAAAAGGTCGAGCTAGATTCTTGTTACTGGTCGCCTGGAAGTGACCATGATGGAAATAGATTGTAGAGTGAATGTATACCTTAGGATGTTGTAGAAATGTCTTCTTTTCTACTGACAACGCCAAATATAATGGCCTAATTCCGCAGCTCAAAATGGCTCGGATTTAGTTCTTACACCAAATGTACCTGTGATGAAAACTAGTATAAAGTAAGAAATGACACAGGTAATTTAGCATGGAAATCCTTTGAATAGGTAAAAAACCACGATCTCGAGTTGAGAGTTTTAGTAACATTAACTTTTATTGTTTGGGGATGATATCTTATTATAAGTGATCTCTCGAACTAGAAATACTTGATCTTATAAATAAGAAATTTTATGTTAGAGTATAGAAAATATGGTTTTTCTTGGTCCCTGTTTCTTATGGATTTTTTTATATAGACTTTACCAGCAGCTTATTATCGTGCTGAAGCACGTTCTCCAAATAATAAGGTAAGTGGTGGTTGACTGTGTAGCTGTTGAGCTCATGGGAGACATGTGCCTTTGACTTGTTCATGTTCTTTTATTGTGCTCAATCCACATTCTTTACCAGTTCATGGTGAAGGTGTCAATACTGACTGTTTATGTCACGTGTGAAATGCGTAAGTCTGATATTGAGGTAGTTTGATTTTAGACTAGGTTGAAGGGCTCACGCTTCCACTTGGTGTTCCTGATTCATCATCTTTCGCTAAAGGTTAGTATTTTGGCATGAATTTCTTACTTCTGTATGACCCGATTGATTTATATCTGTGGATGATTATATTTTTTATTTTGAAATTTGAAAAGTTTACTATATGGGGAAATTTTTGCTTCTGTACTGTTTGAGGAAAAAGTGGTTTTTGAAATTTATTTTCTTGTTTTAATGCAAAGTACTGTAGAGATATTAAAATAATATATTGTATATTTTTTGCTTATATGAAAAAAAAAAAAAAAGAGAAATATAAAAATTGATTAAAATACCTAGACTTTTATTTAGGTGTAATTGCATGCAAAATAACTTAGAAATAGACATCCTTTTTCAAGCTTTTCATTTGAGATGAAGCCTTCTACCTCGGGTTGTGCGAATACTGATGAAAATGTAAAATGTGAGGCTGCTAACTCTTGGGGGTGAGATTATTAATAATAGCTCAAATGATGTTGATCTTGATGTTGTGGGGGAGATCAACTTAGAGGGGAGGGAGGGGGTGGAATAACTCGAGTTTCTAGACTTTCCTGGTAATCTCTATCGCTATCTTGTAGGGTCAGATGCATTGAAGGAGTTTTGTAAGTATAAAAGTAGTATAGTTGGTATATGGGGGGATGTGATGGAGTATGGTGGGAGATCTTTAAGGGGGCATTCTGATGGAAAGGGGGGTGATAACACATTTTCTTGGTGCCTAACTTGGAACATGAGAAAACTCATAGCAAAATACTAGAGTCCGTTTCCCTTCAGTATTTTAATGGGAACATGGGAGGTGATTTGGATGGGGGTTTTCTATATTACCTTGCCCAATTTGAATATGGGTTAGTAAAGCCATTAAACAACCTTGCTAAAGGCATTATGAATGTGATCAAGGCGTGTCCTGCCCAGCTGAATGGTAATATATGATAGGTTATAAACGTTTATGATAATTTAAATAGGAGGTGGGCCTGTGAGGAGAATGATAAAAAATTAACTCTTTTAGATGTTTTTAAGTATTATACTGTGAAATACTTTGTTTCTACTGGGGATGCGTACTTCTCTTTTAGCCCGGTCCGACCCTAATTTTTTGACCTTAATTATGCCATAAGAGTATGGAATGATAATTTGATTTGGGTAAAAGGGGAGTGTCTCTAGCGAGCTGACGAGGACTTCTTGGCTCTTACATATAAAACTTTTAAGAAAAGTAAGCGAATTTTAATAACTTCGAACTATATCTGTTGTTAGTGCTCTGTTTGTTTATGACAATATTTTGTGTTATATGTAGACCCTCATTCTAAAGTGAGGAGAGATAAATCTTTGATCGCTACAGTATCTCAAGAAGGAGTCGAGCTGGAAGCTGTATTGGGTGAACTTGAGATAAGTAGGCACTAGAGGGTTAACAGTAATTTTGTTAAAGTCAAGAAGTCTCAGGCCAAAGGAAACATGACTGGAGTTGGCCCATCTACTGGGGTTGGAGTGGAATTATCAGTGGACATTGGCATGGTTCCAATTTTAACAAAAGCTATACCCATTTCTCTGAAGCTGAGGGTTGCAAGTTCCATATCTGGTAAAGTAAGCCAATGGTAATCTAAGAGGAGAATTGCGAAGGCTGATGGTTCGAAGTCTGGGATTGCAGAGAGTGGGGAGGTCGAGATGGCCTCAAAAAAGAGATAAATGGATAGTTCCCCCTCCTATTGTAGTGAACAAGGCGAAGGAAGCGGTAGTGGAAACGATCTTAGAGGTGAGTTGGTTGCTCTGGAAGAGAAGTTTAAGGCTATGGCTTTGAAGGACCCCGATGAATTCTCTTCTTTAATTTATGCGGATCTATGTAGGGTAAGTGGAAAACTAATCGTATTTTTGTATTCTATGGATGTACTTCGTATACTAATTTTTTTTATAGGCATCCCATATTTTGAGGGGGATCACCTTTGGTGTTATGGAGGGGAGGTTGGCGATGAAGGGGATTGTGGAGTTGGAGAAAGAATTGGCTGAAAAATGAGCCAATCTGGTGACAGAGAGATCGCGATTAAGCTCTAAAGTCATGAACTTGAGGGCTACGTTCCAGGGAGCCATGGACTAACCCGTGTTAGAGGCCAAAAAGAACGTAGAAGAAGTTAGTGTTGTTCATGATAATCTCGCTCAAAGGATCCATGGGGATGGGTATAGAGAGGCCGATATTGTTGCTATAACTGAGGGAAGATCTTCAGAAGTTGTGGGGCCTTATGTAACTGATGACCTTGAAGGTGGGAGTACTCAGTTCGAGAAACTGTGTCAAGGTTAAGGAATATTTCTCCTGTCACTCATGAAGAAAAATAAGGAGTGGACGACCAGGAGAAGGTAGAGTAATATATAATGTAATATCATTTTAGAAAATTTTGAAATTGAAGTAGGGAAAACATTTGTACTTGATTGTTTTAAGTAGGAAAGCTATGATGTTGTTATACTTTTAATAGGAAAATTATTGTGAAGGAACTTAATAAACTGCACTTCATAATTAAGCCGCTAAAGAAAGAGCTCGTTTGGGAGAAAAATGCCGCTCAAGCAGTATCTCTCTTGACTTGACGCACTGAGGTTCAGGTGAGAAAATATAAAGAACTTAGTGAAGACCACTGAAGAGATTTCTGTGTAGCTTGTAGGGGACTAACTTCGCGGGAAAGGAAGTTGACTCTTACACTATGAATATTATCTTCAACCAAAGAATTTAAGCATATAATCAGTAATAACGTGACTAATCTACTGGAAATATACTTACGTGGAAGCCTAGAATGGGTCACTCTGCGACCTCTGATGAGGATTTTTAAGAGTACTGATATAAAGATCGAGTAGTCGAAGTTTCGAGTACAGGGTAATTACAGGGTATTCGAATGTAATGTTCTAGGTCTATGGTGAGAGTTTTTCTAACCTCTCCATAATTCCCCCTCCCTCCTATTTATAGAACATAGGAAGGGTTGACTTACCTCGGGAGGTCAAATTATAAGAGTATCCTCCGGACAACTGACTTATACCTGGAGTCGGTTCTGACACCGTAACTGTCGGGTCTGACACTGTAGCCGTTGTTCCTGACGCTGAAGCTTGGTGGTTCTGACACTGTGGTTGTTGGATCTAACACTGTAGTTGTCGAGCGGCGTACTCCGCCATTATGTCTGGTAAGCTGGCCGTCTGACATGTTTTCCTTCAACCACGTACGATCATGATCAAAGCCTGTTCACAGTCAAATGTTCTTATAGGCTCAAAAGGCTTGATTATGGGTTTTTTAGGCTTCGAGTCATCAGGTAGGCTTTGATGTAGTCTTTTGATCTCTAGGTAGGCTTCGATGTAGCTTTCGAGTATTCGACTGGAGCTAAAAGGCTGTGAGTAGGCTATTACATTTGCCCATTCTCAGCAGGGGCCTCAAAAATAGGTGTTGAGGCATTTGCTGAGAAAAATTTTTGGGTGTTGGAAGTTGAAGGGTTGACTATTGCATGCTGGAGTTCCGAGGGAGGTAATAAAGGAAGGTATTTAAGAAGTAGTGGAGATTTTGGTACAATAAATGAGGTTAATGGAGGTATAAATATGGGTAATGAGGGGTTAACTCTGCATACTTTCTTCTTCGTCTTCTGTAAAATTCATCATGGAGAATACACCTAACACCAGACATCAAAGGAGGATGACAGAAAGGGACCGTCGGATAAGACGTAAGATGGCCGAACTATAAATAAGGTTCTTTGGCGACAGAAGGTTGGACTCGGTCATGCCAGACCTGGTCGAACTAGAACCTGGGGATCGGATCTTCGGACAATCGTATGCATACTTATAGGGGACGCTGCAGTGGAGGTTTCCAAGGGCCGAGGAACGTTACCTTTTCATGCAGAGCTTGGCCGAGCAAATAGTTGAACAGGAAGACCAGGGCCAGGTGGTCGTAGAGGAGCCAGGGTTGTATAAGAGGAACTTCCTCAACTGTAAATAAGGGGTTCTTCGCAATGTGGTGGCAAGGTGGTGGTGATGGGAAAATTTTGTATGACTGTTTTCGAAGGTTTATGTTTTGTTTTGTTGATGTTTGTATATTTTTTTCTTCTTCCCTTCTCTCTTCTTTGTTTTTGTTTGATCGGAGTAATGGAATGAGAAGGTAATTCAATGGAATTATATGCTTTGTATCTGATAAGTATGGTAGACGAATAGACTGTAGGCGCAGGATCGAACATCCAACTTCAAACGAAGGGTAAATAGTAGAGACAGTCACTTGCTAGGGGAACTTTACTTTGAATTGTCATGTAGTAATAAAAAACATTGGTTAATATTCAACCTTAAATGACTAAGAGATCCCGAATTCTACGAAGTATTATTTAGAAAATGTTGTGACAGAGTATAGAGAAGTATCGATGATTCGAGAATAGGGATGGGTCGAATGCAAGATCTTGGAAATTGGTGTAGAGTGTGTATGCTGATAAAATGGTTGAGTCTAGGAAGTTGAGAAGGTTTGACTATTTGAGATTCTGAGGAAAACAATTGAAAACTGTGAAAAATACGGGTTGTGATTAAGGAGGCTTTAAATGCACATGCCTTCAAGTATAAGTAAGGGTTATTAAGAGAGCTTCAAACATCTGTACTGTCTTCTCTGAATAAACTGTCTGCGTCATCTTATTTGAGTGGTTGAATTATGTATACTACTCCTAATATGAGATACCAGAAGAGGATGGAAGCCCGAGAGCGTCGAATAGAGAAGAGGACGCATGAGCTTATTGAAAAATTCTTCAGGGACCATGAGTTAGACTGGGAGATACTTGACTTGGTAGAACTAGAGCCAGAAGAGACAATTTATGGGATGTCCTATGCTCATTGGTGGAGGGTGTTGTGATGGATGAATCCACTGTTAGTAACCAGTTCTTATTTTTACAAACTTTGGCTGAAGATCTGATAACTAAGGAAGACCTCAGGGTTGAAGAGGAAGGTGGGCTCTGCAAGAATTGCCCTGTCTACAAATAGGGGTGTCTTGGTTGTGGTAAAGGGGGCTTGTAGCATTCTGTTTTGCTGTTTTTCATTGTTGATTTGTTTTTTTTTTGAATTGGTGGAAGTATT
Source organism: Kingdonia uniflora (assembly GCA_014058105.1). Classification (NCBI taxonomy): domain Eukaryota; kingdom Viridiplantae; phylum Streptophyta; class Magnoliopsida; order Ranunculales; family Circaeasteraceae; genus Kingdonia; species Kingdonia uniflora. Next base: position 4,480,653 of record JACGCM010001854.1, read on the forward strand.
ATTGATCGAATGAAATGGAATATTAAAACAATTGTTGAGGTATGATACTTAACTGTTTGTGTATAAGTAGGACAACCACAATACACGATGGTAATTTTGGCGCGAAAATAGCTTGTCGAATGCCGATTATGTAGGAAATTGAATGGCCAACACATTTTGAAATTGATTATCGGGCATGTGTGGGCGAATATTAGAGATACAGTATAGGTCATAATTCATAGATGAGAGGAAGGGATTTCGAAGGTCGATGGGCTTCAAACATAGATGTGTTTCGACTGTAAAACCTGACAGCCAAAATAGCTGGCATGTCAGAAGCGGTACTGTTCGCAGGGCAGAGTACCCTGCAGGTCATCATGATGTTTCCTTGGATTACGGGTAAAAGGTTGGCATGATGTATAAATTTGACTGGACGGCTTCGAACAGGATACCGGAAGGTTTGACTTGGTTAATATAAAATTGTTAAATGTTGGCGTGGGAGGTGCAAGTGTGAGTTGTTGAGGGTAAATGCGTCAAAACGCAACTCAGCTAAAAAGTAGGGGTAGTGGCAATGATAGCGGTTTTGGAAATTGAGGCGGTTTATTAGTATTTCTAGGAGGTATTTATAGAGGCAGAAATAAATTATTGTTCCTAATTTGCAAGGAAAAGAAAAAACCGAGAGTTAGAAAGAGAACATACTCCATTGCTGAGGAAGTTCTTGTTGAAGAGGAGATGAAGGACCATTCTTTGTTGCTGTCTAAATAAACCATACAGGTATTCATCTGACCTTCTCTGTAAATAGGTTAAATGTAGTTTGCCTTCGTAGTTTTGTCTATTATAAATGTTTGAGGGGTAGGTACTATTAGGGTTTTGTTGGCGAAGGCCTGGCCGAGGGAGAGGGTGATCCAAGTAGTTGGAGGTTTGGCCCAGTAAGAAATTAGGAATATTAGGGTGGTGACCAAAACTATAATCGAATGTTCAACTATGGTTGTTTGAGTTGGGGAGGGTAGATCGAAATAAGTTATTAACACGTAATAGTCGAATACATCGATCTAATTGCGTACCTCTTCCTCTGTAGGGTAAAATGTGCTCGTCGATCTTCAGGACTGAGGCTGATAGACGAGGAGATCAAAGAAAATGATCCGAGTGTATCTGGTCGTGCTCCAGTGGGTGAGAGCAGCAACGTAGAAGGGATAGACATTGCGACAGATGCCCCATTAGCCATGGTGGTTCTTGAAATTGGGGCTTCGAGTAGGAACCGTCAAAAGGCTCGAGTGACCGAGGAAAGGGACAGGGAGATGGAAGGAGGAGTGAGAAAGGGACATAAAGGTAGTATTGAGCCTTTGGGGGATGAAAGAAAAGAGGGGGAGCAGAGTGGTAATAGTGAGAGTTCGACTTATTCGGGGGAAGCTGCGGGGTCTGTCTCGGCTAAAGGGAAGCTGAGACTGGATCGATTTGTGGCTAAGCTAGAGTTGTCGAAGGTAGGGGTGATATTATATGCAGTGGGGTCTGGGTATACCTTCAGGTCTAAACCTCAAGAGGGTTTCATGACATTTAGAGGCTAGATTCAGCTAAGGATGCAACTACCCCTTCGAAGGCTGGTGAAGGTGGTTTTGATCTTCTGCGAAGTTGCCTCGTGCCAGATGAATGAGAACTTCTATGAAATGATGAAGGTGGTCGAGGGTATGAATGTAGAACTGAGAAGTGAGGAGATGGACTTGATCGAGTGGTACGATATTGTGTCATTTTACTCGAGGAAAGCAAGCCAGAAGATGGACATGCACCACATCCAATGTCACGCAGATAAACCCTGGTTGTTTGATTTGTGCTCGACGGGTTGAGGGTGGGATATGGACTTGGGTTGTGGTATGGGAAAATTATGAGAATGCAAAGGGGAGGACGTTTATAAGTTACAACATAGGATCTATAATCTAAGTAGGTTGATAGTCAAAGATTTTTTGAAATATTGATTGAATAGACTGATAAATATGCTTATGTTTTTTTTGCAGCACATAGTAACCGACCTTTGGTGAATCCGAGGAATTATATTGACGAACTTAACAACTCGGATGAGGAGTGGGTAGATTGTGTGTTCAGGAAGCTAGGTATAAAACGGAAGAGGTAGAAGAAGACAAATTCTTTGCTTTGAAACGTTCCTATTATTTTGAAGCCATCAAATAAGAGGGGAGACGAAGGTGGTTCTAGGGGGTCGAAAGAATGGAGAAGGTAAGATTGTCAAGGAAGGTTTGCACCAGTGCCTAAAGTAGTTCGTGATGTATTGAAGCAGGCATCGACGCAGGCTGATAAAAGGAAGGGCAAGGTCTTTCCCGAATCTTCGAACTAGAAGAGCACGCTCGGGCCATGGCAGATTCGATGGCAATAACCCAGAGGAGGCTAGGAGGCGGATGAATAAGACATTAAATTAGATAACTATTTTTTTGGGATTATGAATTTTTGATATTTTGCTAAAGTTCATCATTCTTCGAGAGGTGCTTTTGGTCTCAAGCTTTTATCAAGGCCCAAAAAGTAATAACGAGGTAGCTAAAATAGGTAGTTGACAATCTAGAACTCACTCGAGAAACCGAGGTATCGCTGGTGTCTGAGATTATAGTTTTAAAGCGAGAGCAGTTGACTATCAGATCTGAATGCGAGAGAAGACTCGAAGCTGAATGCTACAACTATACGCAGGTGCTGGAGTCGAAGCTTACTGAAAAGGATATGGTGATGAAAGAACAGAGGGAGGCCTTCCAAGGGAAGTTTGATGATGAATGTGATACTAATGTCAGGCTAAATATTTTCAAAGAAGATTTAGGGTATGATCCCAAAACTTTGAAACGCTTTTCAACAACCAACGATCCAATCGTCGAAGATGCTATTCAGACAGAGGGGATAGAAGTAGATGTTGCTGGTGTAGGTGTAGAAGGTGTTGTGGAGGCTCCTATAGTAAAAGAAGCTGCTGCTGGGACTGTAACCGATGAAGTTGCAGACGCTGCTGGGTCGAATCCTTCTGCTAAGGATAATGGAGGTATTGGTGCTGAAGAACCTGTAGGAGGAGATGGTATGGCCACTCCTGTATGAGGTATTGTTATTATTGTCTTGTTATAACAAAGACTCTATTCTTTGAACTTGTTAAGGTTTGAAATACTTTGAGTAATAGTTTAGATAATGTGAATCTGATTTGAACTTGAGCTATGAACTTGTGATTGATTTAAATTGCTGATATGTGTTGAACTTGATTTGAATTTGTTTGTTAATTTGTGTTGAACTTGATTATCTGATATATGCTGTACTGAGACTTTTTGTATGTAATGGAGTTGTTGATATTTTTGTATACTTGTATTTGCGTATGTTGGAAGTTTAGAATGCTCGTAGAATTATCGAACCTTGAAGAGCTTCGAGGTGGTTCCCCGAGTATCAGTCGGGAGGTGGTCATGATTCTTTAACATGGTCGCCCCCAATACATTCTTTGATGGTCTGGTCTATCAACCATTCTTTCCCCTTGAGTTTGCTTGAATTTGGAGACTTGAAAAATTTCGAGGTCGCCACCAAGTATCAGCCTGGTCGAGGGGTTAACATGATACTTAGGTTATACCAAGAAATTCACTGAACTTCGAAGGCCTGAGCCTAGTTAAATCATAACGTGGTCGCCCCCAATGCATTCCTGAAGGTCTGATCTATTCAACCATTCATGCCCCTCGAGTTTACTCGAATTTGGTGACTTAAAAAATTTTGAGGTCGCCCCCAAGTATCAGTCTGGTCAAAGGGTTGACATGATACTTAGGTTATACCATGAAATTTATTAGACTTCGAAGGCTTGAGCCTAGTCGAAGCATAACGTGGTCGCCCCCAATGCATTCCCGAGGGTCCAGTCTGTTAAACCATTTATGCCCCTCTAGTTTGCTCAAATTTGGAGACTTAAATTTTTTTGAGGTCACCCCCAAGTATCAATCTGGTCGAAGGGTTGACATGATACTTAGGTTATACCAAGAAATTCACTGGACTTCAATATCCTGAGCCCTGTCAAAGCATAACGTGGTCGTCCCCAGTGCATTCCCGAAGGTCCAATCTATTCGACCATTCATGCCCCTCGAGTTTGCTCGAATTTGGAAACTTGAAAAATTTACTGGAAGACATGATTCGAAGTTCAGGGAAAAAAATGTGTTTATTAATTATTCTGTATTTACATCAGGTGAACAAGGTGGAGGCCCTAGCCTATTGTATAAGACTAGTTGCATTGAATTTCATGGATTAGGTAGAGGCTCTTCGTCTTCTGTAATTAGGTAATATGAACCCTTGTCGGTCTTATCGTACACGATGTAAGGTCCTTTCCAGGACTCGACTAGTTTGCTGGCATTTTGAGACATCAAAGATTGTGTGACACGTCAAAGTACAAGATCTCCAATGTTGAAACTCCGTGTTCGAACTCTCTTGTTAGATGACTTTTGGAGGGAGAGATGACACCGGCTGAGGTTAACGATGGCTTGGTCTCTGGTTTTGTCGATCCACAACATATTGGATCCTAGTTTAAACTCATTATCTTTGTTTGGGAGGTTAGGATCGCGTGTTGGCACTTCAAATTGAGTGGGTAGCACTGCTTTGGTACCATAGGCTAGATGGAATGGTGTGGAACCCGTCGCCTTTCGTGGTGTTGTTTGATAGGCCCAGAGGACATGCTATAGTTCTTAAACCTATCGTCCTTTCTTTACATCAATACACTTCTTGAGACTGTCGACTATTGCTTTATTGATTGCGTCGACCGGACCATTTCCTTGGGGGTAGTAAGGTGTTGAGGGGAAGATGATGATGTTGTACTTATTGAGGAAATTTTGGATTTTGTTCCCAACAAATTGTGGACCATTATCACATCGAATCATATGAGGGCAGTCGAAGCGTGTAATAATTTTCTCCCATAGAAGTTTGATGACTTTTTCTTCCCTAGTTTGACATAAAGGCACGGCTTCGACCCATTTAGTAAAGTAATCTGTTGCCACAAGAACATTTTTGCGGCTACCCGATGCTTTAGGAAAAGGACCCATAAGATCGATGGCCCAATACTTGAATAGCCAAAAGACTTGACTAAAGTGGAGGTCTTGCGAAAGGAAATGGATGTCGTGGGCATAACGTTGGCATTTGTCACAGTATTTGGCGTATACCTCGGCTTGCTTCTTCATATTAGGCCTGAATAGACCTTAGGAGATGGCTCAAAGGGCCATTGACTGACCAGCAGTATGAGTACCGCAGGTACCTTTGTGGAGTTCGGCAAGAATTTTAGAGGCTTAGTTTTGATATATGCATCGGAGGAGGATGCCATTTGGGGATTTGTAACGTAATTCGCCTTTGAGAATAATGTATCTGCGATAGTTCTCTAATAAAGACCATTTAGCTTTGGGGTCGTCTGGTAGGGTAGAACTGTTGAAGTAGGCGAGAAAAGGTATTCTCAAATCCTCTGGATTGAGACTCTCGCCCCTAGTATTGGTGGCATTGACTTCCATCTGGCTGATACTTGGGCGTTCGGGTACTTCGATATGGAGTGTTCGAGATTCGGACTGGCCTAACATAGCTTCTATGTAGGCGAGGGCATCTGCGTGTCTATTTTTGCCTCGGGGGTAGCGAGTAATAGAAGATTTTTTAGGAAAACGGTCCATGCGCTGGCGGACGAGGGCAACATACTCAGCCATGCAACTGTTGGCTTGATTTTTGCTGGTGTATTGTCTCTGAACAAGTTGGGAATCTGTGAAAACTGCCAGTTTAGGAATACCAAGATCGAGTACGAGGTCGAGGCCATGGATCAAGGCTTCATACTCAGCCTCGCTGTTGGAGCATTCAAAGTTTAACTTGACTGACTTTTCAATTCGATCATTGGTGGGTGTAACCAGGATGATACCGATCCCCAAACTATTAAGTCCAGTAGATCCATCTGTGAAGAGACGCCAGCCGGTGTTAGGGTTCCATGGGTCAGTTTGTTTGGGCTGGTCTTCTGGTTGGTCGTACTCGTGTTCCTCACAATCGACATCTTTGACCGGGAAGTCAGCAAGGAAATCGGTGACTGCTTGACCCTTTTGGGATGCCTGCTTCTCAAATGTGATATCATGTTCAACAAGATAAACGGACCACTGCTGTAACCGCTTAGATATATCTTTCTTTTTGAGTACTTCTTGAAGGGGATAACTTGTGATAACACGGATAGGGTGAGCTTAAAAATATGGTTTGAGTTTTCAAGAAATATAGACGAAGGTGAGGAGCAAACGCTCAAGTTTTGTGTATCGAGTTTCTGCAGGTGTCAGGGTTGTGCTGATAAAGTATACATGTTTCTGATAGATGCGTCGGTGACTGTGAGGTATAAATAAAGCTTTTCACCTTCAATAGGCGTACTGATGATGGGTGGTCGACCTATGTATGTTTTAAGTTTGAGAAAGGTCTGCTCGCAGTCGGGTGTCCAATTGATTTCAGGGTTGTTTGTCTTTTTGGCCTTGTGGATGCTTTGATCACATAAGAGAGAAAAGAGCCAAGCACAGCGGTCTGAGGATTTTGAAATAAAGTGTTAAAGGCCGCTATCTTACCAGCCACTTTTTGGACATCTGTTTTGGTTTGGGGGAAAAGCATGTCGATGAGGGCTCGTATATGAGTAGGGTCGATCTCGACACTTCATTTGCTGATGAGGTGGCCTAAGAATTTGCCAGACGAAATGCCAAACTGGCATTTTTCTGGGTGAAGTTTCATGTTGTATGTTCAAAGTATCGAGAAGACTTCGGTTAGGTCCTGGATGTGGGTATGTTTTTGGAGGCTCTTGCATTACATGTCGTTGATGTAAACTTTGACCGACTTGCCAAACAAGAGTTTAAACATGGTTGTAACAAGGCGTTGGTAAGTGGCGCCCGCACTTTTAAGACCGAAGGGTATGACGTTAAAATAGTAAAGTCCTTGTTCAGTGATAAAAGAAGATTTAAGTTGATCCTCAGGGAAGGAGGGGTACCTGATTGTAACCTTAAGCCGCATCCATCATTGATAGTCGCTCATGTACAATAGTGGCATCCAGGAGGACTAAAATGATTGGGAGGGGGAAGCTGTTCTTCAGTGTGTGTTTGATGAGGTATGTGAAGGTAACACAAATTCTAATCTTTCCATTCATTTTAGGAATTGCAACAATGTTGGATATCCAGTCAACAAACTTGACTTCTCTAATGAAACCCGTGGCTACGAGCTTGTCGACTTTGAGGTTTATGGCCTCTTGATATCGTGGGACCAATGTACACTTCTTCTGCTTTACTGCTGTAGCATGAGGGATGAGGTCGAGGCGATGACATGCTAAACTGGGGTCGATACTGGGAACTCCTGAAACGTCCATGCGAAAATGTCTTTGTTGGTTCGAAGGAAATCGGTGAGTTCGGGGTGATTATCCTCATTTAGAAAGGTACCAATGAACGCACCTCGACCAGGACTTTCGAGTTCAATATAGACAGTGGGTTCAATGGGTGAGATGGCGGGTGTCGAAGGTATAAAGATAGAGGGAGGCAGTAATTGCTATGGTAGTTTGACGAGTTTCTGGGTTTGATCGATCTCCGAATGCTCACATTAAGTTTCACGTACCATAGGGGGTAGTGAAACGAATGGTCTGATAGTAGGTCGAAGGTATGGTGCGTATGGCATGGAGCCAGTCGCGCCTAAGGATACTGAGATATTCAAATTTCTTGTCGATGACAAAAAAACTAGTTTGAAGTGTAATTGGGCCGGTAGTAACTGGATGGCTAATTTGACCAACAACGAGTTCGGTAGCCCCGTTAAAACCTTTCAGTTTGATATTGACGGCAGTGATGAGGTCTATTTTATTCATGGCTTAAGCGATTTGAAGGAAAAGTACATTAGCTGCACTTCCCGTATCGATAAGCATGGTGTGGAGGACGAGGTGTCCGACCTTAATCTTAATGATTAAATGGTCAAAATGGGGAAAACAAAACATGCGATGTGTCGCAGTCGTTAAATAAGGTACCCTCGTGTCGAGGATATTGACTTGATTATGGCAGAAGGTCGGGTAGCTTCTCTTGGTAAGTGAGTTTGCAGCATTCTTCGACACGCTTGCGCTTGCTTTTAGAATGACCACTATCGATATTATTTACCTCAATGAAATGAACCTGGTAGATGTGTACCTCGGTTAGGTCAGCAGCAGGGAGGGAGGGGTTGAGGTTTGAGGTATGACCCATCGAGGTAACTAAGGAGGTCCGCAACATACTGATGTAGACGACCTGCCTTGAAAATTATTTCGACAAAGCGCTGCAGGGAAAATCATTTGTTAGTGTGGTTGCAGTTACACTAATGGTTATGGCAGTAAGGATCGCCTTGTTTGATCTCGATGGGGAAAGGGGTATGCCATATGGGGTTTGCCTGAATCTGTTGTAGAAGGGTACTGACAAGAGCAGTTGGCTTGGGAAAAACTGACTTCGGCCATTTTTTGTGGGCTTCGGCAGTGTCATCAGTATGGGGGCGTTTGCTGCTCTCAGTCTCCTATGAGATGGGAGCGATCATGGGTGTAGGAGCAGAAGGTTGGCCTTGTTGAGGTTTGTTCGGAGTGGGGTACGAAGCTTGGTCCTGGCAATTTGACTCGCGGAGGCGCTCGAGGTCAATGTATCCGTTAACTTTGGATAACATCTCCTTTAGGGTTGAGGGCTTGTGGAGTACTAGGTACTCTTTGACGTGGCTATTATTCGGCAAAGCATTAGAATAAGCAAGCACCGCGTTCGCACAGTTGAGGTTTTCGACCTTGCGCAACTCGTCATTGAACCTCTTTATGAAGGCTTCGAGGGTTTCACTGAGGGATTTGCGGAAGTTGAAGAGGGCATCGACCCGGATCTCTCGATCTTTGTTGAAGGAAAATTGGGTGATTAAAAGACTAGATAATTGCTCGAAGCTTCTGATCGAGCCATTGGGAAGGTTATGATACCATCTGAGTGGGCTGTCTGTGAGGCTGGCGGGAAAAAGCCGACACATCAGGTGGTCGACCGTCAAGTAATGGCTTAAAGCATTTTGTAATTTTAGGATGTAGGATTGAGGGTCGGTGTTACGATATTTACTAATTTTGGGAGCGTGGAAATTTGGAGGCACCACGATAGTGAGGAGTTTAGGGTAGATGGGGGTTGTTTAACAAATTTTACGTGTTCGGTGTAGGGCTCGTACAGATGCGGATGGCAATGTGGATTTTATATTCGAGGTCCTGCTATGTATAATAGGCAAGGTGGGGGGGGGGGGGATCTTTGCTTTCAAAGGGGATGAGGCCGAATGTTCGGCGTATGCTCGGTGCTGAACTCCCCGAGACGTTCTTGAGCAGGGAGGTGTTTCGGTGCACAACCAGGGGACACTATCGACAAAATTAAAAAAAGTGGAATTATTTATGCAGCAAATTTTCAGCTAGCTTTTGCACTTTTAAATATATTATTCGTCTTTCCATTTTTTTTAGTCATTTGGTATGGTCTCAATGCTTCACCAAGGGCCATGCCTCTAAATCCCATACTTCTATTCTTTGAGAACGTAGTGTTTAGTTCCCCCTGGAGCTTTGCTTTTACTCGCATGTTTTGTGCGACCAATCAGAGAAGGTTTTTTTGCCTCCACCCATAGTATCTCGGCTTTGGGAAAGATGAATTGTCAACTTTGTCACAAAGAAGAAATTTTTCCAATTAAATAATCGGACAGTAAGAAAACAATATGGCCTAGTAAAGAAGAACACTAATAAGACTACCAGACAAAGAGTTGAATTAATCTTGGCCGTCCATCTCCCTCTTTCCCACAAATCTCAGACCATCTTTATCTTTGAGACAATGATGAATTTGTCTATTTGATAAACACCGTTCTCTAATGTATAATAAATGTATCATGTGCTTGGAAAAACTAGGGATTTAACGATAGTATTGCTTCAACCTCCTATGTTATAAGGGTTTCGTATCTTGATTCCATCTTTTGTCACGAGGTAGTAGGATCTAAGGCCAGTTTGTCCCACCATCCGAAATGGACCTTATCAATTCTCTGCGAGCTTCCCTGCATTTAACTCTTTTTTTTCTTGGGGATTTCTCGGTGGACTATGTCATCAATTTTGAATTTGCAACTCTGAACTCTTCTGTTGTATAAACTGGCTAACATTTGTTGATATTGAACCAAGTTGTAAATAACTTGAGCTCGTGTTTCATTGATCCTGTTCATATTGCAGGCTAACTCGAACTCATTTTCATCGTTAGTGAGCTCGTGATCTTTGACGGGATAATGATATTATGTTGGGATTACGGCTTCTGCTCCATAAGCAAGAAGGAACGGGGAACATCTTGTTGATTGTCTCGGTTTTTTATAGTAAAGCCTACATGACTTATGGCAGTTCCGTGATCTAATTTCTCTTCTTCTCTGGGTTGAGTTTTTTTTTGATCCCATCCACTATGGCTTTATTCAAAATTTTGGCCTGCCCATTTCTTTAGGGGTAGCATGGATTAGACGGTAAATGAATAGTATTGTGTTTGTTTTGAAATGTTACTACCTTTTCTCCATTGAAGTATGGTCTGTTATCGATCCGAATCTGGTAAGGGCAACCAAATCGTGCGATTATATATTCCCAAATAAATGAGATGTCTTCTTTTTCTCAAGTTCGACAGAGGGGAGCTGCTTTTACCCACTTCACAAAATAATCTATTGCCACGAGTAAGAACTTTTGGTTACCTGGCGTGTTTGGGAATTTTCCCACTAGATCGAGTGCCCACCTCTTAAAGGCCAAAATACTTTTCTGGCATGGAGCTCGAGTGTAGGTGCTCGTATCTTATTACCATGTCGCTGACATGCGTTATATTTTCTGCCTGTTTTCTCATTCTTGGCCAGAATACACCTTGTGTAATTACTTTATTTGTAAGAGATCGAACTGTGGCATGGGAACCACAAGTCCCTTAGTGTAAATCTTTTAACATTCCATTAACATATTTTTTGAGAGGCACTTGAGGTATGGTCAAGTGACCAATCTTCTATATAAGCTATCTTTTTGAACTATGGAACGCTTTGAGTTTTCAAATTATTGCATGCGCTCATTTGAATCTCTGGAAGTGGCCCATCATATTTTTTCTCTGAGCCAATATATCTGAGGAAAGGCTTCCTCCAATCATTGTTCTCTTCTTTATTGTCCTCAGTGTTGATCGCGCATATCGTTAGGAGATCAATGCTCATCCCAATGTAGATCGCGCATATCAGTTCTCTCCATATGGCTAATAATCAAGAGTAGCTTTTTTGAATCTGCTCATCCTGTCAGTAACTAAAGCCGCATTGCCATTCTTCTTATATTACTCAGAGAAGTGATGGACTATCATCAATAAGTCTGTATAGATCGATAGCTTAGGAACTTTGATCTCCAATGCCAGGTCTAAACCATGAATTAATGCTTCGTGCACTTTTAATACTTCAAAGTTTAATCAAATTGACTTCTTGATTCTGGCATTATATTAATCAGTACGATTCGAATTCTTGACCCTGCAAGTCCTGCTGATCCATCTATAAGAAGTCTCCAACCCTTTTGTGTGACCCACTTAGCTCTTTCTTTAAAAGGCATCAAAGATAGATCGTCTTCTACTTCTTCTTTTTGATTTAGATCATGCTCTTCTCAATCTCAATCTTCTATTAGGAAGTCAGCTAAAAAATCAGATACTATTTGACCTTTCTTTGAAGTTCTCTGTTTGAATTTGTTACACTCTGCACGATTTCTCCTTTTTAGATAGTACTTCCCATAAAGGATAGTTGGTTATGACTTTGCCTGAATGAGCTTGAAAATAGTGTTTGAGCTTTTGGGAAGTATAGACGAGTGTGAGGAGAAGTTGCTCTATCTCAGAATATCTTATTTCTGCCGGTGTAAGAATTTTGCTTATGAAATATACTGGCTTCTCAATTTTTCCTTCCAGCCATAAGAGGACAAAACTTAGAGAGTTTTTTGTAATGGTGAGGTAGATGATTAATTCCTCATTCTCGATTGGAGTATTCATAAAGGAAGACTTCCTGAGATAAGTTTTAAGTTCTTGGAAAACTGCTTCACATTCTTCTGTCCATTCGATCTCCCCATTTGCTTGACCTTTGTCTCTTCTGGTAGATCCACGAAGTAACATGAACAACCATCAACATTGTTCTAAAGACTTGGAGACAAATTTGTTGATAGCTGCAATCTTACTAGCGAGCTTCTATCTATCTTTGTTTGTGGAGATGGCATGTTGATTAGATCTTGAATTTGATCTGGATCAGCTTTGATCCCTTTATTACTAATGAGATGTCCTAGGAACTTGCCTGAGTGTCTCTGAATAGACATTTATCTAGATTGAGTTTCATTTTGTATGATCGCAGTATGTTGAAGACTGTATCGAGATCTGTAATATGATCCTCCTTTTTTAAGCTTTTGTAGAGCATATCATCAATATATACTTCAATGGTATTCCCTAAGTATTCCTTGAACATACTTGCTACTAGCCTTTGATAGGCCGCTTCAGCATTTTTTAGTCTAAAAGGCATGATTCTATAATAATAGAGTCATCTTTCAGTGATGAAGGTTGTCTTTTCTTAATTTTTGTCAAAGATGGGTATCTGGATGTATCCTAAAACAACGTCCATCATAGATAACAACTCATGACCTGCTGTAAAATCAAGAATTTGATGAATTATAGGATGGGGAAATCTATCTTTCGGCATGTGTTTGTTTAGATCTTTAAAATTTACACAAACTCAGACTTTCCCATTCTTCTTTGGAACTATTACAATGTTTGAGATCCAATCTGGGCATTTCGCTTCTAGAATGAATTTGACCTTGATAAATTTATCAATTTCTCTGTTGACCTCATCTCTGAGATGAGGGGGGAGCCTCCTTAATTTATGTTTGACTGCTGTAGTTTTATCTTTGATGCTCAATTTTTGACACGTCTTTACTGGGTTAACTCCTAGGGTTTCTTGGAAAGTCCATGCGAAGACGTCTTTGTTCATCTGTAGGAAATATATTAGAGCTTTCTTTTCCTATTGAATAAGATTGGCACTAATATATGTACCCCTACTATGTTCATCGATCTTAATGTACTCTGTAGATTTTACTGTGGAAGGCTGATCCTCGGCGTGATCAGCTTTCTGTAATTGCTATGCAACAAATCTGTCAGATGTGTCAAGTTTAGCAGATACTATTTTCACAAGATCAAGAGAGTTTTTGACTTCCTTTGATCTCATAGATACCATCATTGTATTTAAAATATAGTGCCTGGTGGTATATGGATGGAATCACTTCCATGTTGTGTAACCAGCAATGGCCCATTATCGCTAGGTATCGGGATTTTGTATTGATGATGAAGAAAGTAACGTCGAGAGTGGTGGGTCCAGTAGTGATTGGTAGGATGATCTTTCCTATTCGTTCTTCTTTATATCCGTTAAAGCCACTAAGATCGATGTCGCTTGGTATAACTTTGTCGGCTAGTTCCATTTGCTTGATTATGCTCTAAAAGAGGATTTCGATACCAATTTCTGTATCTACCATAATGGTGTGCATAACAAAGTTCTTCATTTTGAGCATGATTACCAGTGTGCCATGATTTAGGAACTTGACATGACTTATGTCGTAACCTTCTAATAAAATTCCAGTTCCTCGTTTGCTTGATTCAGGAAGGAGTTTAGCTTCTTTATCTTGAACTATGAGGTCATAACATTCCGTTAACCTCCCCCTTTTGATTCTGGTTGAATTGTTGATCTGGTGGATCTCGATTATGTGACTGTGGTAGATGTGATAAAAGTATTTTTCCTTGGATTGATCTTTAACCTGAATTAGTCGACTTGCTTCTTATAGCTTATAATAGGCTACTACTCGTGATTGTCTTGAGTATGGACCCTCGTTATTTGGGATAGAGTCTGGACCTTCTTTTTAAGAGACAAGGCCTCACCGCCAGTAGTCGATCTAGAAAGAATGGAACAACTCAACCCTAAGCTTATTAGGCTCCAGAACCTTGATGCGCCCTTGTTGGTGTTGCCAGAGTCCTACCACTTTTAAGGCTTTGAACCCTTCTTGAAATCGTTATGGGTTCTTAGATGTAACCTAATAAGGACTCACACCACTACTTGTCAACGGAGGTAGAGCAACAACTTCAACCTCAAATTCCGGCACGTGATCGCTTAAGTGTGGGCACCGACACTCATAATCCTCAACCACCTCGCCAAGCTACTCAGGCCACATGCCAATACATCATACAAGAGCATATAGATCAGCATATCAAAGAGTTGATTGAAGCTTAGATTCTAGGCCATATCGACTTCCTTACCAAGTTGTCCGATTGCCAAAATTATTCGATATGAAAGTACTGAAAGGTTTCCACACTCCGAAGATACCTAAATATAAAGGCACCGATCCAAAGGAGCACATTCAACAATACCATGATTCACTGGGATTGTACTCCAATCTCAGCCACATTCTCGGTCATTTGTTTGCAATAAGTCTGCCAGGAGAACCCCACCAGTTGTTCCAATCTCTACCTAAAGATTCCATCCTCACATTCGAGCATCTACAAAAGTAATTCATTAAGACATATGCTCACAACAAATACAATGAGGAGAATTTATATTATCATATAAGTCTTAAAAAATCCCAAGGAGAGAAGCTTGAGGCATTTTTAAAGAAGTTTTTAGAGCTCGTGTGAAAAGTAGATAACCTCGATCAGAAAATAGTTGTTATTGCTTTTACCAATGTGCTCTAGCTCGACTGCAAAGCCAAAAAGTACCTCTTCCTCAATAAACCCGCAACCTTAGTGGATATGATCACCAAGGTCAATGGGTATGTCGACCCGTAAATGATGATGTTTGAAAGGCATAAATCTTCTAAATCAGTCCTAACCACTAAAGGTCCACCTATAGAACAAAGTATTGATCCGAAGGAGGATCAGGGTGATCAAAAATGTTCCAAGGGCAACACTGGCAACCCTTGGAAAGGCGGTACATTACCCAAACCGATTCTCCCCAAGATAAATTTCCGCATATCTACGATCTTTCCAATTATGTTGAAAGAAAATCTATATCGTCCATCTCAACCATTGGAACCAATCGAAAGCTATCCGTACTATCTGCATCACAAGGTAAATCATCATGCTACTGATAACTGCTATACTTTATAGAGGTTGCTGGAGTTCATTTTTAAAGAGGGTCGGATGTACGAATACATTATCGACCTGGAATCTTATAAGGATGTTAGCTATAAGAAGCTGCCCGAGGTAGTCCAGGTCGAAGATCAAGCTGAGGAAAAACATCTCTACCACATGTACCATAACAACATGATCGAGATTTATCAGATTAATAACTCTTGCAGATTCAAACGCATGAGACCATCCGAATGTTGCGACCTCACACCTTAAGATATAGAGGCCAAACTTCCACCTGAGTCGAGCAATCACCCGCTTAGGATCTTATTCGAAGATTACGACATTAGTCATGTTAAATTTCTACATCATGATGCGTTAGTCATAATGCTCATAATGAAGAAGTTTGTCATGTATACAATGATGATCGATACAGGAATTGGTATTAAAATTCTCTTTCAAAGCATAATCGACCAGATGGGATTGGTCGATCAAGTCATTCCGAGCAACACCGATATTTGTGGATTTAATGGTTCCAGAGAAAAGCGAGTAGGGAAGATCTCTTATCTATCACAGCTGGACCAGCCACAATCAACGTTGCCTTTTACGTCATCAACGCCAAATCTCGTTATCTCAGGATTATGGGCCGCTGCTGGATTCACAACATGGAAGCAATCGCTTTCACTTTTTATCAAGTACTTTGCTTCAAATACAATGATGGTATCTATGAAATCAAAGGTAACCAAAAGCTTTCTCGAGCTTGTGAGAATACTGTCTCAACCATTCTAGATACCTCATACCGATACGCTACATAGCAATTACAGAAAGTTGATCACCTTGATGACCAACCTTCCACAGACGAGCCTACAAAATACATCAACATTGATGGACCAAGCAGAGGTACTTTCATCGGTACCAAGCTATTCCAGCACAATAAGGATACTCTTATTCAATTCTTACAATTGAATCAAGACATCTTTACGTGGACTTTCAAAGAGATGCCTGGGGTCGATCTGACCAAGGCATGTCACAAATTGGCCATCAACATCAACGCCGCAACGATTAAACATAAATAAGGACACCTCTCTCCTCATCTTCGAGATGAAGTCAATATTGAGATCGAGAAATTGATCAAAGTGGGATTTATTCGAGAAGCCAAGTATCTAGACTGAATATCCAACATCGTCGCTGTTCCAAAGAAGAATAGAAATGTCAGAGTTTGTGTACATTTTACCGATCTACACAAATATACTTTAATGGACAGTTTCCCTCTTTACATCATCCATCAAATACTTGATTCCATGGCAGTTCAAGAACTCCTATCTTTGATGGAGGCTGCTTCTAGATACAATCAGATTCTTCTCTTGGAAGAAGATCAAGAAAAGACTACTTTCATCATTGAAAGAGGACTTTACTGCTGCAAACTCATGCCCTTAAGACTCAAAATATAGGCCCAACTTATCGACGGTTGATGACTCTATGGTCCTATCCTTCGATCTGACCTATAATCGAGCTGTCCCCAATTCGAATTACCTCTATATCAGGCTCATGCATTCTCCACACGTCTTCTCCAGTCAGCATTGCCACATACTCCACGAATTGATGAAGAACGTGGGTCGGGCTCAAACTGAAAAGCCTGAACAAGTTAAAACCATCTATTTTTCACAAACTCAACAGTTACTCAGTCAACCACCACTAACCATATTGCTCGGAGGACGTGCTTCAGCACGATGAAGAATTGTGAAAGAGGCCAATATATAGAAAAAGTTTTTGAAGAGACAGTGACCAGAAAAACATACGGGAAATCACAAGAAGGACTATATCTTCTAATTTTCTCAATACTTCAAACTTCTTATTCACAAGATCTATTATTTCTAAGTCTATAAATAACTTGTAATAAGATATCATTAGCCTCAAGCAATAAAAGTTACTATTACAAAACCCTCAACACGAGGTCATAGTTTTTAACCTATTCATAGGTTTTTCATGCTAAATACCTGTGGAACGGTGGTGGCCAACCACCCAAATATTTCATTTCCCCTGTGAGGAGCTTGGATTTACGTCGTTAGACTTTATGATTAAAACAACTCTTCCTTATAAAATGAGAATCTATATCCCTTATGACAATAAGTATTTGAAAGTCGATGAAGCTTCTAAGTTGTTTCCTGGGATTATGAGCAACGATATAAAGTACGAGAGCATGGCGTTGGTTTTTTTGAAGTTGCATATAATGGTTTTGGATCCAAGAGAAAAAAATAGCACTTACAACCCGCAATTTGATATTGTATACACGAGGGCTTTTGTTGCATATATGATGGGAAATCTATTCTTAATTTACAAATGGCAGCACCTTACTTGCGGCGGGTTATCTTGCCACTGTAGAAGACGGGTATATTATATGCGGGACAAAGTATGATTGGGGATCTCCGATCATGGCTGCATTGTATTGGGAACTGGACCTAACATCAATGAAATGGAATGAGCATGATATGAATTCGTTGTTTGGATTCTGGTTGCTTTTGAAGCTTTAGTTTTATGAGTACTACAGAGTGGGAATGTACATTCTGAAGGATCCTAACTTTCGACATATTTATCCTCGCATATGTGCATGGGCAAAAACTGAGAGGAGTAAATTTAGAGCTAAAATCTACCACTACTTAAAAAAGGCTTATTAGCGATAATTGTGCGCAGCCAATAACGACTATTCTATATGTTGGAAAACCAACTAAGTGTTACCGTCATTTATATATGTTACACTTTAATTAAAGTGTCGTATTTTATTTAAAATGTCCTCAAAAATAATAACACATATAAAAGTCAAGGTTTAAATTTTTGGCGACAGTCCTATATGTTGTTTTCCAAACACAGCCTTAAAATTAAAACTTCCCCTCATTGGAGTCGATTTCATCTTCTCTGCCCACTCCCTCTCTTTGTCCCTAAATTTTTTAAGATAAATCTCCTTTTTAGCTTTCTCTTTCTCCCCCAAATCTTTCTAAGATTGGCGCAAAAAGATATGGGTTTTCCCTTCCATAATCCCACAATAGGAAATCCCAATTTGGTTTGCGCTAAGAAATTAGGTTTTGCCACTTTTCTTTCCCTCACTACCCTAAATGTCAATTTTTTTTTCAGATTGAAGAGTACTTACTAAAAATTTAATTACTATTTTTTATGTTTGAAGAAATTAATAGAAACCCTAAAAGGATTGCTACGGATTGATTTAACTAATCTCTCTCACAATCTTAGCAAGTTATTGGGTATTTATAGGTCATTAATTTAACCTAGAATCCATCAAAAATTGTTTTTTTATCTTTAGAAGATTTGACTGTAAGAAAGTTTGTGATTTATGTATTGGGTTTACTTTTTGATAGTATATGGAATATATTGCTTGATTTAATTCCTAATAAATTATGTTTTATAATTTTGATGATTGATTGATATAATGTTACCAAGAAATTCTGTAGATTCTCCTAACAAACGACGAGTTCTGATCTTTACAAGGTACTTTTAGTTATCTTAACAAGTTCTGTTGATTCCTAATAGCAGCTCTATTATACTCTTTATAATGTTTATTTCTAGATTACACATATATGTATGGATGTATATTATGGATTTATAGGACGTGTGTCCGTGGATTTCTAGGGGGCCGTGTCACAAAGTTATATGTCATATATGTTAATAAGGTGGATTTAGGGGAGTTTACAAAATATGGGGTGGGATGTGAGAGACCTTCATCTTGTTCATTAAAATCTAGATCATAGGGTAAGGCCTAGGAGGCCTGCGGCGTTAGCCCTACGTCGGCAAGGTCTGGTGGGGGAATCTATTTTTGGAGGCAATATATATCTTAATTGAATTGCTGTAACTGAGTCTGGAACCTTTCCGATACTATGTCTAAGTTTGTTGCACACATCATTGCATATGAGGCTAAAAGTGATATTAATATGGGCAATCTCTCCTCTAAAAGTAATGCCATTTCAGTTAGGAGTAAATACACATAGTTTATGAATATACTTATAACATTGTTGAGCTCATCAGAATCCGCTACTAAGGTTTCAAAAAAGATCAACATTAAGCCTTTAGAAGAAGCAAACTCTGTTGTTGAGCTCTTTAGAGATCAAGGGTTCACCGAAGCCTAAATATCAGACTTCATCACAAAATGCCCTACTCTACTTCTAACAAAACAAGACGTAATCTTCAAGCCCAAGTTTGAGTTTTCAAATCATTGGGGATGCCAACTCCTGAACTTGCTAAAATGATACCTAGCAGCCCTTCACTCTTATTAAGGAGCTAGAGAACCAAATTATCCCATCTTGTAATTTCATCAAAATCATTGTGTATACTGACGATAAACTAGTAACCGTGCTCAAGAGATACACCTTTATACTTTTGTACAATCTAGAAAATAGTAAGAAATTGATGGCTTTCTATGCAACAAATTTGGAATGGAACCCTTCTACGGTTTCCAAGTATCTTAGACTTATGACTTGTAGTCTAGAAAAGTATATTATTCCCTGGTGCTCAGATCTTTAGATTCTCATATCAAAAGGATTGGTTAAGAAAGATTTGATAAATATACCTTTAGAACTAATGCAAAATAAGAAGTGAGTTTTTAATAAGTTTGTGATCAAGTATCAAGACGAGATTCCAAAAGTTATGGAAGCACATCAAGGTAGGATGGAATTTTAGGGGTTCCATAGTAGATCAAAAGGCAAGTAGGAGTATATTATAAATTAAATGGTGGCCTATATGGTGTCTTACCTAGTTCCGTTGAGTTGGGGGGTCATCTAGTAGAAAATTTTATAGCTCAGTTAGTAAATATTGCAGGCTTGTTATATGCTTGGAAGTTCAAACGAAGATTCAACATTCCATTAAACTCATAGCTGATGATCATCCGTGATAACAGGTTTGATTTTGTTTTATGGATCAGTTAGTCCTTTGCTTAATTTTTTCACTTATGTATCCGATTTGATATCACTCAAGATTTATAACTTTGATTATTGAGAATGAGATGCAACCAAAGTGGTATCTAGTCGTTGCAAGTTAGTACTGATTATCTTCTATTTTTTTTTGAAAGTCAAGAACATGTTACATTCCTTTCCGCGTGAGCTAGCTTTCAAAGTATTAATGTATCTAGCCTAGTTTCTATTGTTAAAAAAAAAGTGACTGAAGTCCTTAATTTCTTTTGCCTTAGTTTATACAAAAGATCATAAAAGATATATGGTAACTGTTGTTTATAAAGTAAGAATAAACAAATGGTTCTTATATAGTTTTAATATCATAAGAGAAATATGGCAACTAAAATGGTGTCTAGAGGCAAAAAACATGTATTGCAAATAGCGTGTTAATGTAGTTATTATGTGTATTAAATTTTTCTCCAAACTAGGTTTGACTTATATATTACAAGGTTGGATTCAACATTTACTTAAGTTTTTCTTATTGATCAAATATAATCTCTGAGTTTAATATTTTTTTACTTTCTGTAGTTATATCTTTAAAGGATCTTTACAATTATATTTCCTTTTACCATTCGTTTAAATTGATTAGGAATAAGATAGATTGGAAGGACAGAAAAAACATTGATTGGTAGCCATGGTTGAGGCTTAAAAATAGAATTCGTGGGTGTAGGGACCTATCCCTCGATCTCATCTAAATTGAGCTGTTGCCAGTTCGAATTACCCCCATCTTAGGCTCATGCATTTTTCAGCATAACTTTTCTAGTCAATATTTCAACCTACTCCACGAACTAGAGATGAGCGTGGGTCGAGCTTAAACCGGAAAACCTGAACAATTCAAAGACATCTGTCTCTCACAAACTCGTCAGTTACTAAGTCAACAGCCACTAATCACATTGTTCGGAAAACGTGCTCCAGCACGATGAAGAGCTGCGGAGAAGGCCTATATAATGAAAAAGTTCGAGAAGAGACAAGGACCAGAAAAATTACATAAGAAATCACTTGTCTATATTCTCAAACTTGAGATTACTTGTAATAAGATACCTACTTTAATCACTAAAAATACTTAAACCAAAATCCTCCACTCGAGGTCGTAGTTTTTTACCTATTCAGAGGTTTTTCATGCAAAAATCTACCTGCGTTATTTTCTTATTTTTTATTAGAATATTATTACAGGTTCATTGGTATGATAACAAATTTCAAGCCATTCCGAGCTTACGAAATTTGGCCATCACATTTGGCACCGTCTGTAGGAAAGATTGCATTTTCACGATATCCTAAGGCAGTCTTTCACTATGATTTTCAATCATGGTTACTTCTAAATGACAAGCTACTGGTGTCCAGCTCAAGGTGTCACTGGAGCCGGGACAGCTTACAGAGCTACGGGCGAATCTCGATGTCGAAACAGAGAAACGCGCCGGGCTCGAACTTCACTTAACTAAAGATCGGGAGCTCCATGAAAAAGAGCTCGATGCTGAAAGACAAGCTCGTTTGATAGCGCTCAAACTTCATGAAGACCAATTAACAACAATGCAGACTGCTCTCGAGGCTCTGCAAAATACTCAGCAGGCTCCACCAACGAGAGGTCATGATCAATTGCCCGAAACCTCCCGTATTTCTGCAAGGGAAAGTTTGGGGCCTCGAGGAGTTATTTCCAGGATTTTTCAACATGAACCACAGCCGTCTATACATTTAGGGGGAAAAGTTTAATCTGAAGCCAGCCGAGGTCATCAAATATCTGTCCGTTAGGAGGTGGAATATCGTCCTCAGCAATAAATTTTAGCACGAGATCGTGTGAGTGAAGGTACTGGGACTCATCATCTAATACCCGCCCGTACAGTGATTCTGCCAGCACGTCATTATGTTACGAATGAACATATGGACCAAAGGATTAAGGAGTTGATTGGAGCTCAAGTTCTAGGTACTACCAGCGACATCACCTATTTAAAAGGAAGCCCGATTGCCAAATAACTATTCGACGTGGAAATACCGAAAGGCTTCCACACTCCAAGAATTCGAAAATATAATGATACTGACCAGAGGGAATACATTCAGCACTACCGTGATTCATTGGGGCTGTACTACAACCTCAAGCACATCCTTCGCCGTCTATTCGTTACCATTCTGCATTAGGAACCACTCTGATGGCCCCATTATCTCCCTGAAGATTCCATATATATGTTTGAGCTGCTGCAAAAACAGTTCATCAAGACGTATGCTCATAACAGGGATAAAGATAAGAATTTGCATTCTTTAATCAGTCTCAAACAATCACACAGAGAGAATCTCGAGGCTTTTGCGGTGAAATTTTTGTGGCTTGCGCATAAAGTGGATAACCTCGATTAGAAGATAGTTTTTACTGCTTTCACAAATGCACTCCAGCTCGATTATAAGTCCAAATAGTATCTTTTTCTCAACAAACCTGCGACCTCAGAGAATATGATCACCAAGGTCAATATTTATGTCGACCAGGAAAGGATGATGTCTGAGCGACAAAAATCTACTAAATCAGTCTTCTCCACCAAAGGTCAATCAACATATCAAAACACCGAACTGAAGGAGGAACATGGAGATAAGAAGAGCACCAAGGGAAATACTGGCTATCCATGGAAAGGCGGTCCACCAAATAGACCTATCCTCCCAAAGCTGAACGTCCGAATCTCCACAATTTTTCCAATGTTGTTGAAAGGCACGCTCTACCGCGTCTCCCATCCACTGGAACCAATCGATAATCGACCGTACTGCCAACATCATTTGGTAAGCCATCATTCTACTAGAAATTTCTATGCTTTACAGAGGTTGCTCAAATACATTTTTAAAGAGGGACAGATGCTCGAATATATAGTCGACTTGTAATCATACAAAAATGGCAGTCATAAAAAGCAGCTTGAAGTTATTCTGGTCAATGATCAAACCGAAGAGAAGCATATCTACTATATGACTCACTGCAACATGATCAAATTTAACCAAATCACCAGTTCAAACAGATCCAAGTGTAGGAAATTATCAGAATGCTGCGATCTTACACCACACAACAAAGAAGCCAAACTTCTTCCTGAGTCGAGCAATTGTCTGCTTGGAATTTCATTCGAAGATTGCGATACTAGCCATGTCAAATTTCCACATCATGATGCGTTAGTAATAATGCTAAAAATGAAGAAGTTTGTCATACACACAATGATGATTGATACTGGAAGCGGTATTGAGATTCTTTTTCAGAGCACTATCGACCAAATGGGTTTGGCCGACCAAGTTATTCCGAGCGACACCGATATCAGTGGGTTCAATGGTTCCAGAGAAGAATGGGTAGGCAAGATTGTCTTACCAATCACTGTAGGAAAAACTACCATCGATGTCGTTTTCTATGTTATCAACGCCGAATCTTGTTATCTCGAGAATATGGGCCGCGGCTGGATTCACAACATGGAAGTAATCGCTTCAACCTATCATCAGGTACTCCGATTCAAGCACAAAAATGGCATTTATGAGATTAGAGATAGTCAGAAGCTCTCTTGGGCTTGTAAAAATACTGTCTCTGCTATCTTAGATACTTCTGACACATTTGCTGTACAACAATTGGAGGAAGATGATCACCTCAACGATCAAACTTCCACGGAGGGGCCCACAAAATATATCAACCTCGATGGACCTGTCCGAGGTACTTTTATTGGTACTAGGCTGGGTCATCACAAAAAAAATACCCTCATTCAGTTCTTGCAACTCAATCGAGACGTCTTCGCATGGTCTTTCGATGAAATGCATGGGGTAGATCCGGCCAAGGCATGCCACAAACTATCCATCAACATCAATGCCATAGCTGTCAAATAGAAACAACGATAACTTTTACCTCATCTTCGAGAGGTAGTTAACACCAAGATCGCAAAATTGATCAAAGTGGGATTCATTCGAGAAGCCAAATATCCTGACTGGATATCCAATATTGTCGTTGTGCCAAAGAAGAATGGAAAAGTCCGAGTTTGCGTCGATTTCACCGATTTGAATAAACATACTCCAAAGGTTAGTTTTCTTCTTCCCAACATACATTAGATCCTCGATTCTATAACAGGCCATGATTTCCTATCTATGATGGATGCTGCTTCGGAGTACAATCAGATTCCGCTTCTGGAAGAAGATCAAGAAAGGATAACTTTCATCACTGAGAGAGGTCTTTATTGCTATAAAATCATGCCCTTCGGACTCAAAAACGTAGGTGCTACATATCAAAGGTTGATGACTACTATGTTCAAAGCAAATCTTGGCAAAGTCATTGAAGTTTACATCGACGATCTCTTATGCAAGAGCGTACAGCCAGCCAATCACATCAGAGATCTCAATACTATATTCAACATCCTTCAATCTTACAGATTGTGTCTCAACCCTGATAAATGTCAATTCGGGGTCCATTATGGCTGATTTTTTGGTCATCTCAATAGCAAGATGGGGATTGAGGCCGATCCAGATCATATTCGAGCTCTCCTCAATATGCCTTCTATACGAACAACAAAAGATGTTCAGAAACTAGTCGGCAGGATTGCCGCTATCAACCGCTTTGTGTCTAAATCTTCAGACCGCTATCGTTGGCTATTCTTGTTACTCCACGGCTGCATCAAACAAGGGAAGGCTCAGCCAAACACAGAGGTCATATGGAGACCAGAATGCGAAGTAACTTTTCAGAGCCCCAAAACCTACTTGGGGAGGTCTCCCATAATGAGCACCCCAGTAGATAATGAGGAACTGATTATCAACCTAGAAGTCACTGATAATTCACTCAGCTCGGTTCTCAGCCACCTTAGATGGAAGGTTGAGAAATCCGTCTACTTCATCAGCAAAACCCTGACTCCAGCAGAAATGAGGTATTCTAAAATTGAGAAACTTCTTCTCACTCTTGTCTATACTTCACAAAAACTTAACCACTACTTCCAAGCTCATTCAATCAAAGTCATGACGAGCTACCCACTTCGAGAAGTTCTATCTATGAACAAACAATCAAGAAGAATGCAGCAGTGGTTCGCCAGTTTGGAAGAACATGATATCAAGTTCTAGTAACGTCATTCCGAAAAGGGTCAGGCCGTTGCCGACTTTCTTATAGATTTCCAGTAGAAGATCTCGAGTATGAAGAACACGATCCTGGCCTTATAGAAGAAAATTTTGAAGATCGACCCCCTAAACCCTTTGACGAGCAAGCTGAATGGATTACAACAAGAGGGTGGAGACTTCTCACGGATGGATCAGCAGGACCTGCAGGGTCAGGAATTAGAATCGTATTGATTACCCCTTCCAATGACAGAATTGAGAAATTGATCCGCCTGGATTTTGAGGCCTCAAATAATGTCTCCGAATACGAAACTCTCATTGATGGACTCAATCTTACTCTTGAGCTTGAAGTCTCCGACCTCTCAGTTTATGCAGATTCAGTACTTATCGTCCACCACTACTCCGAGCGATATAAGAAGAATGGGAAGATGATAGAGTACGCATCCCTCGTTACAGATAGGATGAGCAAGTTCGCGAAAGCAAGTCTCGATTATCTTCCTCGAGGCAAAAACAGACACGCCGATTCTTTGGCATATCTGGCTGTGGTCTTGGGTATATAAGCTCGATATCTGCAGATCAAAATCATTTCAAACCCCAGTATTGATCGTATTTCAGTATGCAGGATCAACACTAGGGGCGATAAAGGGGGAGACAACGATTGGCGAAAGCCTTTCTTAGCTTACCTCGGCATCGACAATAGTTGTAATGGACCACTTCCAGAAGATCTAAAATAGTACCAACAGTTGATCAACAACTCAAAGTGCTACACAAATCATAATGGTGCGTTATACCGACTTTTCGTCATAGTGCCTTATCTCAAGTGCCTCTTCAAATCCAAAGCAGAGGAAATGTTTTATGAATTACATGAAGGGACTTGTGGCTCCCATGCCGCAAGTTGATCACTAACAAATAAAGCTATTACACAAGGAGTATTCTGGCCTGGCATGTATAAGCATGCAGAAGAGTACTCATGCATAAGCGACACCTGCCAATGACATGGACACATGATACGCGCCCTTGCGCTCGAGCTCCATGTAGGCAAAGTATTCTGGCCATTCAAAAGATGGGTACTTGATCTCGTCGACAAATTCCTTAACTCTTCAGGTAATCGCCGTCCCCTCCTCGAAGCTGCCGATTATTTTACAAAATGAGTAGAAGTAATTCCTCTATGTCGAACCAGAGAAGAAAATGTCATCTCTTTTATCTGGGAACATATCATCACCCGGTTTGGGTGCCCCCACCTTATTCGTATCGATAATGGGCCCTAATTTGTTGGGGAAAAGATAGTCATATTCCTCAACCAGTACAATTTCATCCACAAACCATCCAATCCTTACTATCCTTAAGGCACCAAACCAAAATTACCAACAAAAACAATTGTTGATAGACTAAAAAAAAAGCTTCACTCACAGAAAAATGGGAATTCGGTTCGTGAACTGCCTCATATCCTATGGGAATATCGTACCACTCTACAAACGTTAACAGGATGCACTCCATTCCTCCTTACCTATGGCACTGATGGCCTCATTCCTTCTAAATATCATCACCCAGTTAGAGATCACGAGCTGACCGACGAGGAGAATGAGTTCAAACTAGCATACAACCTCAATATGATTGATAAAACTAGGAAACGCGCCATCGCTAACCTAGAACGATATCATCATATGCTAGCCATATCATACAACAACCGAGTTCGAAATCGCACTTTCCAAATCGATGATCTTGCCTTCAGAGAAATTCCTCAACGTCGCAAAGAGCCTCACGCTGGAAAATTAGCTGATAACTGGGAGGGTCCATTCATTATCACAGGTCTCTCAGGCCTGGGATCATATCATCTCATGACAAAAGAGGGAATCCCCATTTCAAATCCTTGGAATACTAGGCAACTAAAACGGTACTATCGTTAAACGTCTCACTACTCCATTTTTATTTCTCGTTTTTGTTTTTCAATTCCAAAAGTGAGATGTTCATCTCCATCCAATATAAATTATGAACTTATCAATAAAACTTCCAAGTTTTTCTTAACATCTCTCTCTAATTACGTTGATTCAGCCACATTATATAGATCAAAGCATAGATAATACTAGCTTTCCATCGATTTAATGCCAGTTAAATCAAGAATAACACTTAGTTTGGCTGACTCTACTAAATCTCTACGATTGAAGCAAGTATAGAAACTTGTTTTATATCAAAGACTCTACCAAACAAGAGATAAGGCAAAGGTCATACTATTCTTTATCTTTTTCAACTTGTTTGGGTCATTATACCAGTTAAATCAGGGATAACACTTGGTTTGGTTGACTCTACTAAATCTCTGCGATCAAAGCAAGTGCAGAAACTTATTTTATATCAAAGATTCTACCAAACAAAAGATAAGTCAAAGGTCATACTAGTCTTCATCTTATTTAACTTGTTTGGGTCATTATACCAGTTAAATCAAAGATAACACTTGGTTTGGCTGACTCTACAAAATCTCTGCAATTAAGGCAAGTGTAGAAACTTGTCTTATATCAAGGACTCAAACAGACATAAGATAAGGCAAAAATATTACTAGCTTTTATCTCTTTCAATATGTATGCAACATTCTTGCAGTTGAATCAAAAGTTACTTGATTCGACTGTCTTAACCCGCCTCAGTGATTGTAACATGTGTAATCACTTGTTCCATATTAAAGACCCCACTAGACATAAGATAAAGCAAAGGTCATACTAGCTTTTATCTATTTTAATGTGTTTGCGATAGTTACAATTTATTTTTTAGGTCGAATACATATTACAAGGGATTCTTTCCTGCCAATGAGGTATCAGCAGCGCTTCCCCCATCATCAAGAGGTCAAACTTTCAATTAATGGATTACAGCAGCTTTACCCTGCTTTATCAGATCGGCAGGTCGAGGGCCTAAATGGGTTTCCATATAGGACATACAGTTCCCCCAATCTATATTCACTCTACAAACGCATCCATTATATGACAAACTTTTGAACAAGGTGTCTCTTTCTAACTCAAGTCTTTCCTCTATAAAATATACAACAATCGACTTTAACAGGTCAGAACTTGATACATTGGATACGACCATCGTTGTAAATTTTGATCTCAACTTCTCTAGGCGTGCCTCTAAATTAGCGTACAATTTCTTCTGATGGATCAAATCCATATCTAGCCGAGAATCAATGGCCAAATTTTCCTCTAATATCTTCACAAATTTGGCTGATTCAGCCAAATTCCTGGCCTCTAGGTCCACCACCTGAGCATAAAATCTCTTGATTTTTGCATTCAACTCTTCCCTAATCGAAATATCCTTTAATAAGTTATCTTTCTTCTTCTTCAACATCTCCTTTACCCGGATTTCCCCTTCCAGGACTTTATCCCAGGTAAGAGCAACATCCAACTTCTACTGGCATTCCCTTAAGCTTGCATTACCTCTCTGCACATGTCCTTGTACTCGGGCTGCATCACCTTACAGTTCTCTAATTTTTCCTGATATACTCATTACATCTCCTTGAACTAGGGAATTTGAACATCCCTTTTACTCCCCCTCGAAAGGTCTCAAGCTTTCGCTTTCTTGGCACGTACGTTGGCTTGCGCTAGTTCGACCTTTAGTCATGCCATTATCTCATTATGATCATTACATCTTCGTTGCATTTTCTAAAACTCCATATCCTTCACAGGTAAAGCTACATGCAGGTGTTCCACTACAGCCTCTGAGGCTGATAGATTCTTTCGAGCTACTTTTAGTTCGTTATCTTTTTCCACCAGTATCTGCTTCAATCATTCCAACTCACTCCTATAATTTTGAAGATCAGCTCGAAATCGCCCTTATGATATTTCAAGCACCTGAATACGATATTGAGCCATTTTAACCGACTTATTCCTTGACATTAGAGTGCCAATTTGATTCTGAAACTTTGCGGCATGTTCCTTCATCTCCGCAAGCTCTTTTGACTCTTTGCCGATCTTGACATCTTTCTCTAGAGCTTACGAGTGAGGTCGACAATAGCCTGGTTTGCCTTAACATATTTGAAGTGTACTTTTACATGCTGATCTTCTCTGCCCTTACTCACTCCCCTCATCATATCCAACTCCTCTACAAATTCTTGGTTACATTGAAGGGCTTTATCTTCGCATGAGCAAACTAAATCCAACTCGACCTGCACAATATAAATATATTATATAAAGTTCGACTCATACACACATCAACACACATATATATGCAACTCATTTCTACAAGGTATCCGATTTCTAACATCAACTGTTGACTACTACTTTTAGACTTAAGGTCGAAGTACCTATTCAGCGAAACACTTCATGCCATGTATTTCAGTATCTCAGGTACACATTTCCTATATGCAATTGTCTAAATTTTTTATTTTTTTATACACCTCAACGTTCTATGTTTGCTCCTGCTACTTAGTAGTTACGTTAATTATAACGCATAAGCCAAAAGGCCTTTTTCGATCTAACCAGCAGCTCCGCTTGCGAAGACGACAAGGATGTAGAAATCTCTTTCTCCCTGACAAGCTCAGTCTCTAGGACTTTTCTCCTGAGATTAATTTCTCTACATGCCTACAAAAGAGTTATAGATAAACTCAAACTGCTAGTCCATTAAATATACACAATTCAACAGTTTACGATACATGTCAAATATGTTCATACAAATTCATTTCCCTACCCTACCTTCTTTGTATTACCTTTGAGGTGTTCGGTGTCATCCCCTTGATTGTCAATCACAGTCTGACGGGAGACACCATCTAACCTATCCATAACTCTCACCGCAACCTCATCTATCTCTTCTTCATCTCCCTCCTCAATGTAGGTGTCCGCCTTAATGGCATCTACCTCCTCCTCCGAGTAGCCCTTAGACATCAGGCGATGCCCAAGCCTATTGCGCTCCTCAGCCATCTCCTCTAGCTTGGCTCCCGCCTCCACCTATGGCTGCCCAATTGCTACAGCGTGAGAGATCTTTAAAGCCTCTAACTGCTTTGTATCCTTAGTAACATCAGCTTTCACTCGAGCTAACCTTTTCTCAAGCTCAATCTTTATATTCTTCAATTCGGACTTATCTTCTTCAACTCTTAGCCAGAGCCCCTTCACTAACCGAGCAACCTGCAGAGTACACATCGACCTCAGCATCAGCTCGGTATGTAATAAATATATTTCACCTCTTTAAGGTCGTCCAGCACAACAGGTTACCCTTCGGTGACCTTTTTACCAGACTTCTATAAAGATTTGACCCTTTTTCTTTTTTCTTTAGCAGACTCACCACTTCCAGTGGTATCAGAGGCTGCCACAAAATTTAACATCAGTTTTTTCAGATATTTTTGAGCTATTTTGCTTGACATGATGGGTTCAGGCTGAACCAAACTATCTATTTTAGAGGTCTTGGCCGAGTGGGTTCAACTTTCCCCACCAGTTCCTCACTTTTATCCTTTGTCAGCACCCGCCATCAACCTGGTCGACTGAGCCTTTTACACATTTTTCGACCTGCTATCAACTCTCTTCTTTCTGCTAAGACCTAGTCCCTCCAATATAAATTCGAGCTTAGCCTCCTCCTCAGCAACCTCGTCCAACAATGACTCTTTACTCACGATGTGGGATTTTATACTTACAATACACAATATCTCTTTATTATCAGCCACAAGTATTAATTCAAATATATCAATATATTATCTATGCATGGTAGTACTTACTTTCTTTTACCATTCTAAACCAAAGATCCTGAGGTTCTTCATCATCTTTCTGAAGGCAATTACCCTTCACCCATATGACGTTGTCATTCCAAGTTTAACCTGCAGAATTCAGATTGAAGAAGCGAGGCTGAGTTACGCTCGTATAGAAATATACCCTACCTCTAGCACAATAATTCTTCACCCCATAGAATTGCAACACATCCTTAGGGGACATCCTCCGCACATTCCCCTCATTTTCCCACTTCTCATTCAGATGATCGCAAACATTTATTACCTCCCACATGTCCCCATTCAATTAAATAAGACATGCCCCAATTCCATTCATAATCCCCTTCGCCAAATTGGTCAAGGGAAGACTCAACCCATACTCTAATTGAGACAGATAACATAAAAAACTTTCCTCAAGGTCACTCAGAATACCTCCATCAAAGTATTCTAGCGAGATCAATTGCTCTATGCACCTATCTCGTTTTTCGACTTCTAAATCGGAAAATAAAAAAAAATATTCTTCCCCCGCAGCTACTGTATAACCCTTAAAGTGCCTACCGGCATACTCTACACAATTACCCCATGTCCCTCCTGCAATGGCCTTAGCCTTACAAAATTCTCTAAAGGGATCCGAACCAGGAGGATAGGATACAATTGACCAGGAAAACCTGGAAATTGTTCCAATTCTACTTCAACCTTACCACCGGACTCCATCGTCCGACCGGAGGTCGATACCTCGTTAACAGGTAAACAATCCATATCAACAACAATTTTTACAGGCAAAGTTTCAACCTACACAGCTGCCTCTCACGCTTAACCTACATACATGTTTAGGTATCTACCATTACTTCGTATAAATCGATCATATATGTTCAACATATCTTTAATATTGTCTGTGTATATTTACTATAGAGATATTACCATAAATAGTTGATGTTAAGATTTTCTTCAAAATTAATATAAATAAATGATTACGATTTGCACAAACACATATATATCCCATACATCTCTACTAACCTTTTGAATCCGAGTTGGAATCCGCAGTCGCGTCGAGCCCCTCCTTCACAACACTGCTGTAAAGCCACCTGCATGGTCCAGTATCTGTCACTCTCCACGACTGTTGATCGCCCTCAGGCAACTCCTTAATAAAGTCCCCTAAATATTTTTTGCGTCTATCTCTCTGTGTTCTCCAAATTTTCAGAAGTGAAAAAACGTTTGAATGATGAAGAAGAAGCACTATTTATCATTTTTCTCTCTAGCGACTGGCAATTATTATGCCTCGCACGACCAGTCCTCGGTTTTGGAACCGAGGCGTCCTTTCCACTATCCATGTTAGACATCTTGCACCTTTTCGATAAAGCAGACTTTCTGACATTACCCCTCCCCACATATTTTAACATATTCTTCTCTCCTGTCTCCATATCTTTTTTTCTGACCGTTCCACACTCATGATGATTCACACTACGCGTTATCAAATTTCCCAGCTTTATTTACTAAATAAAACTTGAAGCTTCTGCATTTCCTCATTTTTGTATCATACTTATAGACAAAATGACGACATTTTCCAAACTAATAAAATTTTCAAAATTATTCAAAATATTTATCACAGCAGTTTTCAAACAACATTTGCAACTATAGAGGATCCTATTGATTTGCATCAATTTTTGTTCACATTCAACATACTTATTTTAATAAACGCACTTTTACAACATCACATCTGAAACAAACTTAATAACCTGGAAAACCACATCCGATCACGTCACCACTCAATCAGCCATTTTTAAATTTAATCTCGGCCTCAACATTCAATTTAACAATTTCTTCTTAAGCTACAGGGTCCAACACCAACACACGAAAACATACCTCATGGAAATACCAGGCATACTCACGTTCCATATTCCATATATCTAATCCTTCGAGCTCCCTCACTGGTAACTCAGCATCATAGCCAAACTTACAAAAAATCCTTTCCCGCACTTCAGCTATCTTTATGGCCAGTCGTCCTTCTGCGGCATGACGAATCCTCTGAGATCGAGTCCGTACCATATTTTTATAGATAATAAGTCTTTCAATAATCAATCTCAGGTACAATTCCAGTACATAAGTCTGACCAACACAACCTTCAGGTACTTTACAGATAACAAGTCTTGCTAATGCTTTTTAAGTAACAGGTCATTCATGCATTCTGGCACTACAAGTCCTTCAGTTTGTCCCCGCTTCAGTGATTTTTTACTCTGATACAAAGAAGACATTGGAAACAACAAAAAGCTTCGGTCGCATGAATTAGGTAGAAGTCCAGTCAAACTTTAAATGGAAACTATGCAAGCAGAAGACTCAGTGCTGGCCTCTACCAACCAAAATGAAGGTCTTCTGAGCGCCAAAACACGATAGAAATGGTTCAGCTGACTCCCACTTCTAACCCTCTTCCTCTACTACCATTACCTCCTCCTCTGAAACTCCCCCCGAAGAGTTGGTTGAGATAAGGAGGGCCCAACCTTAAAAATCCATGGTGATACAAGAGATTAGTATAACTACCCCGCAGTTGTGCCAACCCCTGCATATGAAGCCTGAACATTATCCTCCAACAAGGCCCAGAGACAAGCCCAGCATTCCTCGCTTGCCATAATGAACACATGAAACCTCCACTTACAGTAAAATATCTCCTCAGCTTTAACCGCTTCCTCTTCCGCCAAACCTTGATAAATCGGTAGAACTTAAGAAGGAATAGGCAACTCCAGGGATTGGTCACCAAAGTACTTTAACTTCAACCTCCGCGTTTCAATCACTATCCTTTCTTTAAGGACCATCCTTCGAGTCTTCACCATTTCTTTACAAAATTCAAAGAGTTGTGCATGCAGGCACTACTTCAAAGATTTGTTATAGGTACTATTTATTTAACCTTATATTTATTGTGCAGGTATGTTTTCCTAAGCGTCATCATTTATTATGGATGAGACTATTTGATCGGAAACGTCACATACATCTGCATCTACATCATCATTTAAAACCCATCACTTCCCAATATCGTGTAACTTTCATACCGTCAACGCCATAATTACTACATTTCGACTTTCAAAGATTTCAACCCCAATACCCATAACACTAAGATTTTTTCTCAACAAAAGCCAGTCGTGACTTCGATTGCGAGGGGGCAATTGTATGGACTTATCCTTCGATCTCATCTAAGTTGAGTTGTTGCCCCCATCTCAGGATCACGCATTTTTCAGCATAACTTCTCCAGACAATATTTCAACCTACCCCATGAACTAGCAAAAAGTATGGGTCGAGCTTAAATCAAAAAACCCGAACGAGTCAAAGACATCTGTCTCTCACGAACTCGTCAGTTACTCAGTCAACCGCCACTAACCACATTGTTTGGAAAACGTGCTCCAGCACGATGAAGAACTGCGGAAAAGGCCTATATAAAGAAAAAGTTTGAGAAGAGACAGGGACAAGTAAAATTACATAAGAAATCTCTTGTCTAGATTCTCAAACTATTTAAGCTTCTTAGTTACAAGATTCATGCATTTCTAAACTTAGAGATCACTTGTAATAAGATACCTACTTTAATCATTAATAATACTTTTACCAAAATCTTCCACTCAAGGTCATGGTTTTTTTAAACTATTTAGAGGTTTTCCATGCTAAAATCTACCTGTGTCATTTACTTATTTGTCATTAGAATATTGTTACAGGTTCATTGGTGTGATAGTGACTTTCAAGCCATTTTGAGTTTATGAAATTTGGCCATTACAGCGGGGATGTAAAATACGCAAAAACTCTTATTGTAAAAAGGGTTCCATTTGTATTAGTCTCGTACAAGAATAAGACTCTTTGTTATTTGGGAAAGAGTTGTACGCGTTAGATCACAGGGGTAGACGGTGTTCCTTATGTCCCCCCGCCGATATTATGGTGTTCATACGTTTTGATCTCACTGTATACGCGTATTTAAAAGAAATCAAGTACTACGACGCAAACCATTATATCATTGAAGATGTCGATTATATGTCGTATTAGAGGCACGTTCACCCAAATCCTAGGGTTGGAGACCCGATGTACGTATGCCTCAAACTTTGAGTCTACGTGAATTGTCTTAGGTAGACAACTATGGAGTAGATGCGACGTTAGATTATCAAGATATTGAATGGTTTATGGATATGGTGGGAACCGACCGAGAGGGTAGACAGATACCGATCCCAGCCATCGAGGTCTAGCAGCCATGTCTAGCCAGGTATATTATGGATGACCTATGGCAGCAAAATGTATTATATGAAGATTCGAGGTACTATGTTGACCACATAGTTGGGATAGAGGAACAGTTGAGAAGGTCGCAAGTGATTATTCGAGTCACGGGAAAGAGGCTATTTGGGATCTCCATCAGGTATATAAGACAAAGTCAGAGGTACAATGTATCTTAGGCAATATTCTCGCATGTGGGCATAGAACGAGGAGAGGTTGTCATGCTTAGGTATATGTTTATTTAGTATATTTTCCCTATTAGTTTAAGCAATGTTTTATGTTATTTTGTTAAGTTTATTTAGGATCATGTTAAGCTTAATTCGGATGATGTTTAATTTTATGTTATAACTACCTAGTATTTGGATAAATAACTTAGTATTTGATGAAATGCCTCAAAGAGATTTCCTAATAAATAAATAAGTGTTGTGCATATTCGATGGATGAAAGGTGTTTGATTAAACGTCACAAGAGATTTAAAAAACAACAACTAAGTGTTGAGTATATATTGTACACATAAAAAGGTGTTTGACTAAATTCCTGAAAGGAAATCTCCAAAAAAAAAAATAAGTATTGAGAGAGAGGGAAAACTTTTGTTCTTGCAGTTTGCACGACATACATGAGGTCCACGTAGTACAATCTGGTATCTTTTTATTCTGCACAGTTCAGAACTGTACGACACAGTCTACAAGAACAAAGGTTTTCCCTTTCTCTCAATACTTAGTTTTTTTTATGGGGATTCCATCCCAATAGCTATATTCCCTAAAAGACTTGTTAAACAAACCTCTCAACGGTTAGCTTTCTAACTATAAATTTAGTGGATCTCCATATATATTTCTTACAATAATCACTCTCTTCATCTTCTTATAACTTGTTATCAATCAAGCTCATCATATCCGACCTATCACTCTCTTTGTTATCATCATCTTTCTCATTTTTGTTCAGATATGAAGAATTTTTATGGCAATTTTTAGTATGATGCACAAGTATAGCAAGGCTTTCATGGAAATGGAAAAGGCAGAAGAACAAGAGGCGACATCACCTAAATGCACACACGCATGGGTGGGGTGGGGTGGGGGGGGGGGGACATGCGAAAAGAGGGTAATCATGCATTGGGGCATTTTAGTATTTTGAGAGATTATTTTAGTCCCAATCGAGTCTACAAAAGAATCTCATTTTGCCACTAATTCTGTATTAGCAAAGGTGTGTATCAACATATTTATGATAAAGTTTTTTCTTCAAACGATTGTTTTATTCAAAAATAAAATGCTGTTAGGACGATGGGTTTGTCAACTCATCAAAAGATAATGTGCGTACTTCGTATGCTATGTTATGGTACTTGTGGAGACACGTAAGATGAATATATTCGGATTGGGGAGTCTACTGTTAAACTCTAATACTTTGAGGTGCACATCTATTATATGTTCAGTAATACCCTTAAACAAAAGTCTTAACGTCGGTATTTTTACCCTTTTGGCATGGTTGTGGTCGTTGCTCATCCTCAAAGTCTAAAATGCAATCATCATCTTGCTAAGGCATACGGGTGTCTCGGCGGACGTGGGGTGAGCCAAGTAGAGATTGTTTGTTAGTCTTGCAAGGCGGTGTCAACCAGGGGGTTGGAACTACGGCTCCAGCCGCTCCTACTAAATTGTCGATCTCTCTCCAAAGTCAAAAGGTGACAAGCTCGAAGGTTCATGTTTTCTACTGGAGTGAACGCTATAAACATCATCATCATGTGGCCCACAACCATTACTATAGGGTATTTGTAACTCGAAATCATATTTAGAGTTCATGTCCAACATATACCGCTTATTAGTTTTCGTATACGGTTTGTCTCGGTACAAGTCTGCAGGTGGTTGGGATGTGTCATAGGTTCCCAACGGGATCGTTGTGGTAAGGGGTAAGAGGCGGTAGGTCCCTGTAGGCTGTGGTGTTGTCGGTGCCAGTGAAGGAGGCGACCGATGTTTTGGATCATCCAGTGGGTGGTGGAGGTTCTTCGTGGACTGTTGGAACAGTTCAGGGTTGATTAAAGGTCAGGGTTCGGTGTTATCGACTGCCCCGTTTGGTGTGGAGCCTCGGTGGGGAGGGTTGGTTTTGGGGGATGTGGGTTTGAGGTCGGGGTAAGGGAGAGTGGGAGTGGTGAGCCCATGAAGGGAGATAAGATTTAAATCTTTGAAATTGGCAATTGAAGTTTTATGCGGAACTCACCACTCTAGATTGATTATGTCAAAATCTAGGCCTTGGAGTGATTGGTGGAGCCCAACCCATTGAGCCCATAGGTTCTGGGTTGGGTTCCTAATTGCTGTGGGTGACCCGGGCATGCTATTTGTTGGACCAGTTGTTGGATCTTGGGTCGTAGCTCGCCAGTTCTGATCTTGATTCGGTAAAGATTTTGGTGATGTGGGCCTTAGGCCTCGTGCTAAGGTTTGTTGTCGACTTGTCCATACGAGGAAGTCAGACCTAGGGAGTGCTAACGACACTATGTCTGTAGAGACTACTGCCAGTACTCTTCTCAGTGTTGTTTGTGATTAGGGGATGTTTCCCGATGATGTCTCGATACAAGGGTCTCGTGGTTGGTCGGTGCTTATAGTGGCTGGAACTTTACCCTTGGCACTTATCCCGATTTTATCAACATTATGGGTTTCATTCTCGATTTCAAGACTTGCAAACGGGTTATCAAATTTGTCATTTCCCGCGGTGACGCTTTCCTTACGAAAGGGGTGTTCTTGAATGCCTAAGGGGGGTGGAGGATCCCGTACCTAAAGCCTCGACAATCCTATTGAATCTTTCTGTTAATTTTGCTATATCTTGAGCAAGTGTAGGTTTCTTCATCCTGGGTCTTCCACGGGGTATCTTGTTCTTGTAACTTACTATACTAAGGATGTGAACATGGCTTTGATGCCAATTAATGTAAATCTACGAGCGTGGAAGCTTAATTCATATTCAATTTAACACTAAGTATGAACTAGATCTCAACTAGGGTAATTTAGAGAAGAACTCAACTTTGTTTTTAATGTATATCTACGAACGTGAAAGCTTAATACGTCTTCAATCTAATAGTAAGTATGAACTAGATCTCAATTAGGGTTATTTGGAGAAGAATTCAACTTTCTTTTCATAAACAAAACTGCCTACTTTGATTTACACCACTCTCTTCCTTATAACCTAGTTTCCTAGGATAACTCCTATAATATCTCTCATAATCAATCCTATTATGAAACTAGCCTAGACAAGCAAAACTATTAATAACCAATAAGCTGGTCATCTCCAATAGTTCATAAGGTAAAGCATAAAAATAAACATAGATCAAACGGGTGGTAGACGACCCTATTCCAGACGTGTCACGTCAAAGATAGTGCGGAGTTTATTTGTGTGGGAACTAACAAATGCTCTAAATTAATGATGTTGGGGAAGGGTTTGATGGTTAAGTAACTTTAGAGATATACGAATGCAAAAGAATGTTGAGGAAGTGGTTAATGGAGAAAGGTAAGAAGGACTTGAAGATATGGCTGATAAAGATTCAAAGGGACCATCTAACTCAACATATCCAACTCCTATCTCGAATCTTCTTCCTCCACACCACCTAAAATCGACATGGGGCCAAAAAGTAATAAATGTGCTCTATTGGTGATCCTTTTAAGATATGCAAATGTTGCTTTATCCTTATAACCTTGTTGGGCCACTCTTGAGTGCATTTGACAAAGCTTTTGAAGTTATTTGTTTCATTGATGAACATTTGAATCCAGAATGAGATATTATCATTGAGGTTTTAAAAGAACTTGTAGATGAGTAGGGATAACATAAGTCATTGGTATAACAAAGAAGTCATTGAACCTGCACTAAAAGTAGCTTTCGAATATTTTGGGGATTAATAGTCTCAGTTAGATAACGTACTTGGGATTTTTGACGAAATCAAAAAGCAAACATCCATGTCAATTGGAAAATGGATGAATATAAAATAATCAAGGATAAAATTGTTGGGGTGAACGTGCAGAACCCGTGCGTAATTTGGTTTTATCCGTTATCCTCATGGTATATAAATAATCAGCAAAGATACATAGACACAATAATTCATGCACACATAACACAATATTTACCAGAGGTTCACTCTAAGGATATTCCCCACCACTAAGTTAAAAATTCACTATGAATCCAAGTTCAATTACAAACCCTTAAGCGATTCCAATAAATATGGATTTCTCTAATCTTATAATACCCTCGTATAGATTTACAAGAGAAAAAGAAAACAAGAAATCCATCAAGAACCCGAAGATTACCTCAACAAAGACCATGTTGCATACCTTCTTCTTAAAACTCTTCATTCTTCTCTCTTCATTGATTTCTTATTTTAGCAACTAACAGGCGTTTCCTTGTAAAGACCAACTGTTTACAAGGTTTAACATAGGGGCTACATCTCTTATAGATTTCAAGTTAGATTTCTACAAACCTTATATATTCCTTTTATAACCAAAGAAATCTAAAACCTATTCCTACATGAATTAAGAGTTTTCAATACTTATCATACTTGAAGTAGAAGTATTCCAAAACAAGAAAACACTTCCAAAAGGAGCCAAAAACGTTCAAAAGGCAGTTCTACTTCGAGTTCAACTCAAACTCAAATTCGGTGCCCCAATCTACCTCAAGTTCTACACTAGCCGACTAAATTGATTATAACTTTTGATCCTGCGGTCTGATCGTTAATCCATCAGTTGTCCTGGCTTTGTATCGATGATGCCTACAAGTTTTGTTCTTTGACATTTTGCATACGACAAATATTCTTATCACCATAATCAGATCTTTATGTTTTTAATCCATTTTCTTCCGTTTTGAGCGGCAAATGCTAAAAAAAATCTTAGGCTCTAGAAACTTTGGAAAAATTGATGAGTTAAGTGGTGTCATAAAGCAATCAGTGGTGATCATATACATTTCAATCTTCGGCAGTTCCCAAGCACATACAAGACATCCTCGCCAAAAAGTTTGAAGGCCGATTAAGACTTGCTATGAAGTTCTACTCCAAACTTGAGGGGTTACAAGATATAACTGATTGGAAACCACTCCCTGAGAGCCAAGCAAGGCCAAGTGAGTTCGAATCACCATGATCAAGTGAATGTGAATCATCAATTTGATTTTGTTGTATTGTTGATAAGGAGGATTGAAGTCTTGTATCTCAAATATTGTAATAAAACTTGATAATAGTATGATTTTTTATATGATGTGTCTTATTTTTACATAATTTTTAATGTTGACATTCTGTTTGCCTATTCCTTTTTGCTAGCTTCAGGAGCTCTCCATAAAGCCGACTACAAAAATTAGGGTTATTTAGCTTTTAGACACAAAATAATGACCATGATTTGGGCTAACCTCCTACGTTTGTCATTTTTATCTTTTGGACCCTAAAATACCTCGGAAGTCGCTCTCCGTGAAGAAAATAATATGAAGTACCATAAATACCCCTACTCTACAATGCTTGATTTAATCTTAATGCCATGCTGTAATTATAAGTCCTACGTATGATTATATCATAATGGCACGCTGTAAAACCAGATCCATGTATGATTTTTCATCAAACAAATCCAACGGCGATGATCAATTCTACCGTTGCAACCCCAGTTACAGCTTTAAAACCAACCCAAATCATCATCTTCCTTTCCTCTCTCATATTAACTACTTCACCTTTAGAACACAAAAATAGGTAGTGGAAAACATGAAGCTGGCACACAATCTAAAGTCAGAAGTTTGTTTCGCATCTACTCAAAATAGGGTCTAAAAGCTAATTATTTAAGATACAGGGGGTCTAAAAACTAAAATAAAAACATTTGTTTTCCTAAAATTTTAACAGATTGTTTGTCAAATGTATAATCTTGAGGGTCACATTGCATCAAAATGTCATTGAGTTTACACCAAATACAAGAAAGTACATACAATAGCATCATAAAGCTGATGATATCTCTCACTGAAAATAACTATGAAAGGAAGTTCTTAAAGTGTCAACACTCAATTTGTGGATCCTTTTAATGATTATCAGATGCTGTTAATCAAGCCAAGGGAGCAGAAGGGGGTTCATCAAGTTCAAATGGTAGTTTTGGGTATGGTTAAAGTAACCATTGGGTGAGAGACTGTCATTGGGTTAAATTTTCTTGTACGGGTAGAATTACTTTATGAAAATGTTTACTTCTAAGACACAACAGTCATTTGGGCATAAGTTTTTGAAATGTGAAGATCCAATCTTTCAATCTGTAACAATTTTATTTGGTTAACTGATGCAATAAGAGAAGACTCTGTAAAGAATGTGAAAATGATAGTGGAGATGTCATTAGATGAATTTGTAGTTTAATTTGCTACAAAAGTGATAGTCGAGAAGAAAAAAAAAATGTAATAATATAAAATGACATTTAAACATCTAAAATTTTGCATTTAAATAAGAAAACACATAGTAAATTATCTTATAAATGACAGTTAAACATCACCATTATTAAATTTAAATGTAACATTGTAATAGCTGCAAAATGATCAAATTCTCCAAGGGGCCCTAACTGGTACCGCTTTGTTAGTCACTCTATTAGATGGTTCTCCTTGCCCTGAAGTATCAAACCAATGTGCAAACCCTCTGGATGTCTAAGTGTCTCTATATCTACCATGTTTTCTTCTAACATTAAGATCTTGCCTAGGTACTCTAAAATGCTGACCAGTTGAATAAGATGGCTAAAATGACTGTGATGGTTGAGATTATTGTGATGATTATTGTGATGGTTAAGTTAAAATAGGAGTTGAAGGTTTAGGTGGTTGTGGTGGTTCTTCTGCTTTCCCTTTTACTCTTACCCTCCTCCTTGTTGAAGGTGTCCTAAATTCAATGTTTAATCTGTATGCCATTGCTCTTCCTCTCCCCATGCTTGGCTTTTCTGCAGGTTAACCTTTAAAAATTCTGTTGTTGTTCTTCAATGCTTGACACATACTACATCTTTTTGGTTATCTTACCACACCAATTACCTCATCTGCCTCTCTTCTCCTTAGTGTTTTAGGTCTCCTTGCTAGTCTTAACAATGGTGGTAGTCTGATCTCCCTTATAGGCTGCTTCATAAGAGTAAGTGTATGCTATGAAAATCAAGAAAAATCAATAATTCATTAATCTAAGGGAAAAAGTAATAAAATTTTCCCCACTCTGATAAGTCTGTAATGTGATTAAAATCTTAGTTGTATGTTGCTACAGAGGCTGCCACCCTATGGTAATAACTATAATATCTGTGCATAGGCCATGATAAAATTGCGAAATAGTAAAAGGCACAATAAAATTACAATTAAGACATATTAACAAAAAAAGATAGCACTTACCCAATCCGTTGATATTTTAGTTGATCAACCTCTTTCACTGCATGTACACAAGTCAATCTAGTGATCTGCCAAACATTACAAGTGCATGTATGTTCTTCCAAGTTCAATATCCACCTTGTGCCATTGTCATTAAGGACCATCCACTGATCCTTTTCAAATCCCTCTAACCTGTAGTGGTGACTGTATGTTTTCAACTACTCAATCCTCTTTACTGCTCTAGGTACCAATCCATTCTGATCTCACTCACTTGCCATCAATTTCCTTTCATATATGAGTGTCATCTACATCAAATTCAGCTTTTCTACCATCTTTCTTAAAGGTTTATCTCTAATCTTAACAATCTAATTGTTAAATGATTATGAGAAATTATTGGTCAAATGTTCACACTTTGTAGAAGCAACAAAGTAAGACCTAAACCAAGATTCATATGGCATCCTTTCTAACCCTGATTTTGCATCATGTTCTGCAACTCCCAACTTGTCTAAATTTTTTTTCATTACAAATTTTTTGTATGCCTTTGATGCATTCCAAGCCAATATCATCAAATTAGACCTCTGTACAGTTTCTTGAAATTTTTGTACATGTACCTAAAACAAAATCTATGATTGGAATGAGGGAACACTTGTGAAACTGCCCCAACAAGAACCTTTTGTCTATCAGATATGAATATCAATTTAGATGGGTATAAGATAAGCTATCCATACACCATAGTTAAGATCTTTATCCATGTAGTTTGACACTCACTTCTACAAATAAACACTGCTATAGGGAAAATACCATTATTTGCATAAAGAGATGATGCTCAAACATTAGCCTCCATACTTGCCTTTCAAGAAACTTTCATCAAGGCAAAGAATTGGCCTACAACCCTTGGTAAACCCACCTAAAGCTACCTTAAAACTAATATACATGTCTGTAAACTTAAGATTACCATTTTCCCTACTACAAGTATCAATACTGCCAGGGTTTGATTTTTGAATCTGAACACATAGTTATGGACATATAGCATAACCTTTATCATAAGACCCCACTATCTTCTCCATCACCATGTTCCTTGTATTCCATGCAGTATAATATGAAATTCTTACTTCAAATATTCTATACACAATATCATATATCTACATTGGCTTTGTTGTACTTACATCTATGATTAGATTCTTAATCTCCTTTGTAACCTAAATTGTATTTGAATTTCTGTTCAATGTGTCATTCTTACCACTACACTGATGTATAAAATGATCATTTTTGAGTGTCATGGTTTGACCATCATTTAACCTTGTTACGAACACCCACCAAGGACAACTTGGTATCTCTTTACACACATCTAATCCTCTTACTTTCATTCTTCTTTTATCTAAATACGAACCTCTGAGTAATTGCAAAATTCCTCATAAATGCCTACACTCAGATATATTTTGCCACTCTATCCCAATTGTCATAGACACTTGTGCTTGAGGTGGCAGAAAGGGTTTATTATCTTCATGATCTTCTTTCACATACAAGTTTGAAGAACCCATCACAAAATCTTTATTATTAACAAAACCTTAATAATATTTTATATGATCTATTGTAGGAACATCATCACCATCTTGTGATGTGTAGTTACTATGATAGTCTTCTTCAGCATTTACATTGTTAAAGAATGAGTCTTTAGTTAAGTCTTCAAACTCATTATTCTCAAACTGCCTTATAAGCTTCTCTCTTGTCCATCTTACAACTTCCTCATCAACATTATCTACATCATCCCCCTTTATTTCAACTTCTTCTTTACTGCCATAGTCTTTTGTTAAATCATCAAACTCTTCCTCAAAAAGGTAATCAGCCCTAACCTTATTCACCTTATGCTTTTGTAATTTGGTTTTTACATTTATTTTTAAGGATTCTGCA
The DNA here is from genome assembly GCA_014058105.1 of Kingdonia uniflora. Taxonomy (NCBI): domain Eukaryota; kingdom Viridiplantae; phylum Streptophyta; class Magnoliopsida; order Ranunculales; family Circaeasteraceae; genus Kingdonia; species Kingdonia uniflora. The sequence continues at coordinate 4,524,830 of JACGCM010001854.1, forward strand.
TTAAAAGCCTTAGAAGTAGGCACTTTTAATGGTCTAGTTAACTTCTCTAAACATCTAGTAGACTTTTTTTTCTTAAATTTTGTTTTATCATATCCTAATTATAATGGTGATTCTTTAACATGGATTGGCACTATTTTAAGTATTTCCTCTGTTTCTATGAAAACTCAGTAATACCCATGAATTGGGTCTTCCAGAATATGCCTAAACATTAACTTAACTTCTAAATAATTACTAATGGCATGCAAAACACCATCTACAATAAGTAACAACTTAATCATACCCCTCCCCCACCTTACAAGAACATTATTATCTAGGCCATGCTCATCGTCTATTCTTGCAGCAATTAACCCCAACAGTTCCATAAAACTAATGTTTACAAACATAGTTAAGACAAAACAACTACCACCCTTATATTGACTCACTTCGTACCCACTCATATGTGGTTCATCCCACTCCCCACCATACTCAATTACTAGGTAAAATATCTCATAAATTTCATCATCAGACATAGTTTTAAATGGTATATAAGAAAATTTAAATTTGAGCTTACATTGTAATGTAATAACCTTCCCTATTGCCTTGATCCAGTAATCTCTAAATTACAAATTTTAATTAATTGGTAATAAAGTTGTATTGTGCTTTATGTACCCTAAAATACCTTGTGTATCACGTACTCAAAACATGCAGGGTCCAAAAGTTATTATTCTTCAAACACAGAGAGTCTAAAAGAAAAATCTAAAAAATAGGGCAATTATGGCTAGGTGTCTAGAGTGGTTACTTAAGGAAGACAGGGATAAACGCATCGATTGAGGTTTATCAATTTGAAAACTTGTATAACTCTAAGTCCCTCACTCCAGCCTCCATCTTCCTCCATCATTTCTCTCTCTCTCTCTCTCGCTCTCTCACAAGCCTCAAGCCTCAAGCAATAATGTCAAATTTCCTTCCATTTATGCCCCCAACAACCGACTATAGTGATAGCGATGAAGTAGGGAAGCCACGACCAACCGAGTACGATGATACCTCAGACGAATGTCTTGAAGAGGACTTCAACGTCGAGGAGGACAAAAAGTTGTTGGAGGGTGGTGGTGGTGAGGAAGATGATGATGAATATGATGATGATAATGATGATGATGGCGATGAGGCGGATGATGAAGATGACGATGATGAACCTCCTCCTTCCTCCTCAAAAGGGGAAGAGGTTCTATAAGTTTTTTTTAGTTTAGCTTTAGGTTTTTAGGAGAGAATTTTTTTTGGAAAGAAGCCCAAGTTATGGGTTTTGCTAGAAATAGAATATCACTTTTTGGGCATTTTTTGTTTGGGTTATTTTGCTTTTTCTTTGAATCTTGATGTTAATGGATGATTTTGATGTTAATGGATGATGTTGATGTCAATGGATGATGTTTTAATTTCTATTTTGAATATTTTGATTTATATTTTTAATGGCAGAGAAGATGAAGTTTTGAATGTTGATGTTAATGTTATGGGATAATGTTTTAATTTCTTGTTTTGAATATTTTGATTTCTATTTTTAATGGCAGAGAAGATTAAGTTTTGGATTTAGTTTTCAATCCACGTGGACAATAAGAAATGTTCATGTAGATTTTCTTAGTCCACGTGGATATTCCAACTAGATAATTATTTAACATGTAGATTTTCTAATTAAAACTTAAAACATAATAACAAGGGTAATTTTGGTATTTAAAAAAAAACGAACAACTTCGGGGTGTTTTAGGGTCCAAAAGCTAAAAATGACAACCATAGGGGATTAGTCCAAATCGTGGTCATTATTTCGGGTCTAAAAGCTAAATAACCCTAAAAATTATTACAAAAGTGTACACGAAGATGAAACGTCAACTAAAATAGATGTTTAGTGCAAGGTTAAGATGCGATTGCACAGGGTTAACAAAAAATCTTAAAACCCGTTTAACTCTTTGCGCGATAAGCTTTTTTTCCCTGCAAGGCAAGCCAATATTTTAAGATCTACGATGGGTCAAAATCACGTGAAAATACCTTTGAAACAGTAATTATTATAAGAAAAATCTTGATCCAAACATGATGCCTTATACATTTTTATGACTGAAATATAATCTGTAGCGATTGGACCACTTGAGTAGTTCTTCTACATTGTTTTCCTCATTCTTTATTACTTTTCTTTTTCATTTTAATCAAATTTAATCTTTATTACTGTATGTAATAAAATGCTTCCGTTAATAATGGTAAGCAACATCCCCATAAAAAAATGTCCATGGAACTTGAAGATGACAGCTACAGGAAAATGAACTTGAGGGATGCCAGTGCCTAAAAATTGCATGCTTATGGAAATCATTAGCAAGTGGAAGAGGTTCACACATTTGGCCCATAAATTTTACTCATTCCCTTATTTGGGTATTTTCAATTCTTTAAATTTGAAGGCTATTTAAGAACATTATAAGTTTGTTTATGCTTTGCATACGTACAAGCAAAGATGGAAAATTTATCAGGTATACAAAGCATTATTGGCATGCTTTCAACCTGCAAAATTTATTAGGTTTTAATTTCATTTTTATGGTTTGATTGATCGGGAAATGATAACGCTCCTAGTCTTGAGTCTTGAGCTTTCTAAGACATAAAGATGCAGCTTCTTCCCCGTCGGCCATAGGGTGGGTAAGTTCTTGTAAAGTAATTTTTGAAAGTCTGTGTTAAGGATGAATTATAGTTGTATTTACGGGAGAGTTCTTTAAGAGATGAGTTTGAAAGAGTTTTAAGTGAGGGAAGCTTGTTCCCTGATGGGTACTAATAGTAGTACTCTTACAATATTTAAGTCAAAATATATGCTACTTTTTTGCTTATTTAAGTTAAAAGGCAAGTAGGTATATTTGGATGATAAAAATAAGCTACTTGTTTTGAGTCAAAAAGTTACAAAAATGACAAGCCCAAAAAGGAAGTTTATGTTTTTAGCTTAACGAACTTAAAGCCACTCTCCCACAACCCTAAATTTACTCTCCCACATCTTTAAAACTTTATCACTTCCCAACCAAAAGTTTTTTAGTCTTTCTAACGTAAAAGCAGTTATTACCATTCTAAATTGCATGCTTTTTTAAAGACAAGTCCTTAAAGATAGTTTTCGAAAGAGTTATTTGACTGTAGTCACTTATATCCAAATAGGCCCGTAGCTAATTTGCTGGTATTAAAGCTAAGTTTTAAGTTTCTTAGAAACTTAAGATATATTAATCCTATGGTTCAAAACCAACAATGGCAATGATAATTTGGGACGCATAGTTTAAGATTCAAAATATGTTGATCACGTACATTACGAATAAGAGTGTAAAGGTTTGGATGATTTGTGGAGGAGGAGTTTGAGCATGAGGATGACCCTGAAGTTGACAGTATTCCTAATAATGACACTGTTAAAGGTTTGATCGAGATCTCCGCTAGGACGGAGCTCGAGAACCGGGGGAAGAATGAGAATGTAAAGTAAAATTGTAGTGATATTTTTTGTATTTTGTTTTTGTGGAATGAAAATATTTGTTCTAGAGACTACATTGGAAGTAATTTGAAGATTGTTCAATGATGTATTGATGTATGCATATTAATTTGTAGGAGCGTAAAGACTTGTGCCTCAGAATTGAGGATTTAGAGAAAGAGCTCGCTAAGGAGAAAAATTATGCAAATGCAGCATCTCTCTCGGCCGCTCGTACTGAGTTTAGGTTAGAAACTATAAAGGAATTGATATATTGGTAGCTCAACTAGGATTGATCCAAGAGAAGATAGGATTAAGTAAAAAAAATATGACTTTGTCCAGGTTTTATGAGAAAGAAAGGTACTCCAGAAATAATTAAAGACATACGTAATCGATCTTACTCCCAGGAGTTGTAATAAGCAGTGAGAGGGTTAGAAAATATGAACCTTAAAATATTAGAAGATCATTGTGATCGTAGAACATATGGTCACTAGGACGAGAAGTCAGCATAGCTTGAAGGCTAAGTACTAGCTCGTTCTATTTGATATATGTTATATATAATCCGACTGTATGAGTTATCGTAATGTATGTAAACTATTGTATTTCAAACTGTTTGTATATGAAAAATATAAATTATTCTCAATGTGTTGAATCTGAAAGCGAGCTTCTGTACAGACCGAGCTAGATGCCGCACGATCTCATGAGGAAGAGGTAATGAGATGTAATTATATATTTTGATAGGATCGAGTAGGTATTTGAGGAGAGTGCAGATCAGTATGTAAAAGTGGAGCTTAGGTCGACTAAGTCATTAAAAATTGTTAGCGTGCTAAGCCAGAAGATCGCGAAGAAAGAAGCAGAATTGGAGAGAGTTCAAGGTGAGCTAGTGAATGCTCAAAATAAAGTTGAGAAGTTGAAGAGCACCTTATAATGTGTAAAGGGGAAGTGTAAAGAGGTAGATACTGCGCAATATCGTACCAGGTCGTTAGTGGCAGAAGTGTTGTAGCTAATAGAGTACCTTAATAATTTGAAGGAGGAATTGAGGAGGAAGGATGCAGAACTGGTTAAAATGTGAGCTGATTTGGCGAGTTTTGAAAGTGATATGGAGAAGCTAAGCAAAATCGTAAGGTTAAAAGTGGTTAGTCTCCGATGTACTTAGAATCAATGCGATAAGCTTAATAAACGAGTTGAGAAGCTGAAGGTGGACCTGTCAAGTTCTGATAATAGTAAGGAGGAGGTTATAGAGTGGTCGAAGATGAAACAGAGGGATGTCGAGGCTATTAATGTTAAGGATGAATTAGTTTGTGCCTATGTATAAATAAAAGAATTGAAGGCAAATTTTGTTTATGTTCGAGCCGTCATAAGGAAATCTAGTGAGCGAGCTAGAGAAAATGGGGATAGGTTAGAAATTTCTTAACCCAAAGAAAAAGCGTTAGAAGAATCTCTCAAGAATAAAGATGAAATGTTGAAGAATTTTGTTTCCATTAGTAGTAAAGTAGATGAGGTTTTTCAGAAATAGGAAAAGGAGTCTCTGGATTTGCGAAGGTATGTACAAGAATTAAACAATGATAATGAGAAAAGTAAGGTCAAGCGGGGTAGATTATTGGAACTGACGAAGTCATTGACTAGTGTCATATCATAACTAGAGGGATACTTGGAGCGAGCCAAGAATTGATATGCAAAGTTAAATAATAAAAATTATGAATATACGTAGTAATTTTGTTGACCTAGTCGTACATAATCAAAGTTGGCTTTCTACGGATGAAGTGCATGCGAAGGAGATGATAGTAGTAATTGATTATTTTTTGGAAGAAGTGAAAAGGCTTGAGTTTGAAATGGATATGTTGCATGATTGTCGGGTGCTAAAATGTTGTATTTGTCAGACTGGAGTGGATCGAGGTAACCGCCTGAATGCAATGGAAACTTGAATTTGTCCCATTACTGTAGAGCAAGTAGTTCAAGAAAGGGAAATTATGTTTTCTATACCGCAAGAAAAACCTGTATAAATAAGTAAATTATTTTTGCACTTGAAGTGTATCTATTAGACAGATGAAAGTTAGTTTTACCTTACTTTATCGTTAGTCATAGAGATAGTAGAAATCATTAATTAAAAGCTAGTATTATTTTTGTTTTAGTCTTTGATATTTAGTAGATGATAGATGTGTTTAGATTAAAAGTTAGTGTGACCTTTGCTTTAATCTTTGAAATTTAGTAGTTGATAGGTATGTATCGATTGAAAGCAAGTGTTACCTTTGCTTTAATCTTTAATATTTAGTAGATGATAGATGTGCTTCGATTAAAAGCTAGTGTGACCTTTGCTTTAATCTTTGAAATTTAGTAGTTGATAGGTATGTATCTGTTGAAAGCAAGTGTTACCTTTGCTTTAATCTTTAATATTTAGTAGATGATAAATGTGTATCAATTGAAAGCTAGTATTACCTTTGCTTTAATCTTTGAGATTTAGTAGATGCTACATGTATGTCAGTAGAGAATAATATAGGAAAAAACTTGAAAGTTTTCATTTAATAGAAAAAAATATACACACTATTGGAGATTGGAATCCCACTTTTTGGAATATAAAGAATGATAATAGATGTATCATGTGCTTGAGAATTAGGGATTTAGCGATAATATCATTTCAATCTCCTAGTGTTTCAAGGGATAGGTATTCTAACGCCTTTATCTTTTATGAGGTAGTAGGATCCAAGTCCAGTTCGTCCTATGACCAAAAATAGACCTTCCCAATTCTCTGCGAGCTTCCCAGCATGTAATTCTTTTTTACTCTTGGGGATCTCCCAGAGGACTATATCATTGATTTGGAGCTTACAACTTTGGACTCTTCTATTGTACAAATTGGCTAGCATATGGTGATATCGACCCAGGTTGGCAGCAGCTCGAGTTCGGGGCTTATCGATCTAATCCATATTATAGGCTAGTTCGAGTTCATTTTCCTAATCTATGAGCTCGTGATCTTTGATAGGATGCTGTTATTCTATTGGGATGGTGGTTTCAGTTCCATAAGTAAGGAGGAAGGGGGAACATCTAGTTAATTATCTTGGTATAGTACGGTATGCCTAGAAGACATGAGGAACCTCCCTTATCCAATTTTCTTTCTATTCTGATTTGAGTATATTTTTGATTCCATCCATGATCGTCTTGTTTGTGATTTCAGCATGTCTATTGCCTTAGGGTTAGTATGGATTGGATGGAGAATGAATGATGTTGTGTTTGTTGAAAAAAGAAACTACCTTCTCTCTATGATCGTCTTGTTTGTGATTTCAGCCTGTCTATTGCCATAGGGGTAGTATGGATTGGATGGAGAATAAATGATGTTATGTTTGTTGAAAAAAGCAACTACCTTCTCTCCAACATACTATGGCTCATTATCGAACAAAATCAAATGGGAGTAACCAAATCTTGTGATGATATGTTCCCAGATAAATGAGATGGCTTCTTCTTCACGAGTTTGGCAAAGGGGAACTGCTTTCACCCATTTCATCAAGTAATCTGTTGTAACGAGTAAGAACTTCTATTACTGAGTGTGTTTGGGAATTTTCCCACTAGATCGAGTTCCCATCTCTTAAAAGGCCAGAACTCCTTGCTGGCATGAAGTTCGAGTGCAGGTGCTCATATCTGATGACAATGTCTTTGACATGCGTCACACTTGCAAGAATATTTCTCTGCCTTTTTTCTCATGCCAGGCTAGAATACTTCTTGTGTAATGGCTTTGTTTATGAGGGAGCGATCTGCGGCATGGAGCCATAAGTTCCTTTATGTAATTCCTTGGGCATTTTATCTGCTTGTTGCTTGGATAGGAACTTTAGATAAGGCCTTGTCACTAATTTTTTTATTTAAGTGGCCTTTCTGAACGATGTAACGCTTGGAGTTTTCAATCAGTTGCCTACATTCCTTAGGATCTTCTAGAAGTGGCCCATTATACTTATTCTTGGGTTTAAGATATGTGAAGAAAGGCTTCCTCTAATCGTTGTCTACCTCTTCATTGCTCTAGTATTGATCACGCATGCAAGGAGAGATCAATGCCAGGGGTTGATATTGCTTTAATCTTGACTTATCTTGCTTTTGTACCTAAAACCCTGGCTAAATAAGCCAAAGAATCAGCGTGTCAGTTTTCTCCTGGAGCTAAATTGTCGAAAGTAGCTATATTGAATCTGCCCATCCTATCAGCAACGAGGGTTGCATAGTCAGCCATCTTGCCATTCTTCTTGAATTGCTTAGAGTAATGGTAGACTATAAGTAAAGAATATGTATAGACTGATAGATCGGGAACTCTGATTTTTAGTGCTTAATCAAGTTAATGGATCAAGACTTCATACTCTGTGACATTGTAGGAAGCTTCAAAATTGAGGCGTATAGATTTTTTAATTCTATAGTTAAAAAGAATAATCAGTACGATTTTGATCCCTGGCCCTAGAGGTTTTGTTAATCTATCAGTAAGAAGTCCATATCCCTTTCGTTTAACCGATTCAGCTCATTTATCAAAGGGCTTGGTAGGAGGATCTTCTGTGAGTTCGTCTATAAGATCAGGATCATGCTCTTCCCAATCTGGATCTTCTACTGGGAAATCTGCCATAAAATTAGCCACTGCTTGACCCTTTTCTAAAGCTCTCAATTCAAATTTGATATCGTGTTCCCCTAAACTGACTGACCATTGCTGCACTCTTCTTGATTTTTCCTTTTTAGATAGAACTTCCCAAAGTTGATAGTTAATCATGACTTTGACTAAACGAGGTTGAAAATAGTATTTGAGTTTCTATGAAGTATAAATAAGAATCAGAAGGAGTCGTTCATTCTTGGAATACCTTGTTTTCGCTAGAGTGAGGGTTTTGATAAAAAAATATACCAATTTCTCAATTTTTCCATTAAGTCAAATGAGAGCCGAGCTAAGAGAGTTATCTGTAACTGCGAGGTATATGATCATTTCTTCATTATCTACTGGGGTACTCATTATAAGAGAATTCCCAATATAGATTTTGAGTTCATAAAAAGTTGCTTTACATTCTTCTCTCCATTCGATCTCTTGGTTTGGTCAAATTTTGCCTATTTAGGTACGTCCTCGAAATAACAAGAATAACCATCAACATTGATCTAAAGATTTAGTGACGAATCTATTAATAGTTGTAATCTTGCCAGTAAGCTTCCATACCTCTTTCTTTGTTGTTGGACACGGCATGTGAAGTAGATCCTGAATCTGATCTGGGTCGGCTATAATCCCTTTCTTGCTGATGAGATATCCCAAGATCTTTCCCGAGTGCACCTCAAATTAGCATTTTCTGGTATGATCGTAAAATGTGGAAAACTATATTGAGATATGTTATGTGATCCTTCTTCTGTAAGATTTTGCAGAGACGATCATCGATGTATACTTTAACAATTTTCCCCAAATGTTCTTTAAACATTGTTATCAATAACCTTTGATATGTCACTCTAGCGTTATTCAGTCTGAAAGACATGACTCTGTAATAGTAGAACCTTCTTTTAGTAATTAAAGTGACATTTTCCTAATCTTCCTCTAGGAGGGGTATATAATTGTATCATGAAGCAGCATCCATCATAGATAATAGATTGTAAACGGCTGTAGAATAAAAAAATTGATAAATAATTGGAAGAGGAAAATAGTTATATGGCGTGTGTTTGTTTAGATATGTAATATCTATACAAACTCTGACTTTCCCATTCTTCTTTTGATCTGCGACAATATTGGAGATCCAATTCGGGTACTTAGCTTCTCGAATGAATCTGACTTTGATCAGCATGTCAATTTTATTGTTGACTACATCTCTAAGATGAGGTGAAAGCCTTCTCTCTTTCTGCATGATTGTCATGGCTTTATTGTTGATGCTCAATTTGTGACACGCCCTTGGCTGGATCAGCTCATGGTATTTCTTTGAAAGTCCAAGCGAAGATGTCCCGAATCATTTATAAAAAGTGAATGAAAGAATCCTTCCCTTGTTGGACCAGCTTGGTACCAGTATAAGTACCTTTTCTAGGCCCATCGATATCAATGTACCCTATAGGTTTTTCTGTTGAAGGCTGATCATCGGTATGACCAAATTTCTGTAATTACTATACAACAAATCTATCTGATGTATCGAGTATGATAGAAATGGTATTTTTGCAAGCTTGCGTGAACTTTTGATTGCCTTTAATTTCATAGATATCGCTGTTGTGCTTGAAAGGAAGTGTTTGATGGTATGTAGAAGCGATTGCTTCCATGTTGTGTTTCCAACAGCGGCTCATGATCCCTAGGTAACAGGATTTGACATTAATGATGTAGAAAATAACGTCGATAGTGGTGGGTCTAGCGGTAATATGTAGGATGATCTTCCCTACTCATTCTTCTTTTGATCTATTAAGCCCACTGATATCAATATCCTTTGGTATAACTTGATCTGCTAATCCCATCTGTTCGATTGTGCTATGAAAAAAGATTTTAATACCGCTACCGGTATCGATCATCTTGGTATGCATGAATTTTTTTTTCATCTTAAGCATAATAACTAGAGTGTTATGATGTGGAAAATTAATGTGACTGATATTTCAATCCTCAAATGAAATCCCAGTTTACCAATTACTTGACCCAGAAAGGAGTTTAACTTCTTTATCCTGAACTATGAGGTTGCAGCATTTCGTTAACCTCCTCCTCTTATATCTGGTAGAGTTGTTGATTTGATAGATCTTGATCATGTTGCTGTGGTACATATGGTACAAATATTTTTCTTCAGATTGATCTTTGATTTGAACTACTTTGACTTGCGTCTTATAGCTTCCGTTCTTGTATCCTACTAAGTCGATAATGTACTCGTGCATTCTCCTATCTTTGAAAATATATTCCAGCAACCTCTGTAACGCATAAAAGTTGTCAGTTTTATGATGAGTAACCTTGAGATACATGCAGTACAATTTGCCTTCAATTGGTTCCAGTAGTTGAGATACATGATAGAACTTGTCTTTCGCAAGTATGGGAAAAATTGCTGAAATTCAGACATTCATCTTTGGGAGGACCGGCTTTGGTAATAAATTGCCTATGCAAGATTTGCATATGTTTCCTTTAGCACATTTTTGATTGCCTTGGTCATCCTTCGGTTCACTGTTGCTATCTGTATTTTGACATTTCGTGGTTAGGGCATTTTTAGTAGATTTATGCCTTACGGTCATCCTCCTTTCTAGGTCGACATATCCATTGACCTTGGTAATCATGTCGTCCAAGGTCGAGGGTTTGTTTAAGAAGAGATACTCCTTCGCTTTGCACACTACAAACAAATGGAGTATTTATGCCACTTGTTTAACATCATTCATTCGGATTATGACGTGGTAAGTCCAATTTTGCGTATTGTCTCAGTATGTTGTTTTGATACAACATCAATTCCCTAAAAACTGATGTTATTTACCTTATCCATATGTATTACGTTACTTTGGACAGTGATATAAAAGTTAAATTGAATTCACGTCATTTATATAATAATAGTTATGCCATTTTATTGTGACTGACGCTGAATGGTTTTAGCTAACCCTTGAGGACTTGTTTTGGAGATGGTGTTTTTATCTAAATACAGAAACTTGAAGAGAAGAAAAGGATAGAATCCAGAGTGAAGCATGTTTGATCTCCAAAGTGTCTTCGTAAGCACTAGAAGAAAATCCTTAACTCTCTTCTTCTAATCACTGAAAGTGCCTTTCTTTCTCTCTTTTTCTCTCTTTTTTTTTCTCTCTCTCTTACTGAGTCACCAACTCCTACAACTCATCATCAAAGCCATATAAATCCACAAAAGGTAAGCAAAACTGCATAATTTTCCATCTTGGTCATTTCTTTTTCTTTGGGGTTTGCTTTGATTGTGCTGAAATTGACCCAACTTTGGCGTCTCTATATTGTTTAACAACAAATCCTTAATTAGATAGCGATTCAATTCCTGATTATTATTTGAACAGTCAGGGATTTAAATAGTTGAATAGAAATTGAGATCGAATTGCAAAACCCTAACTTAGTACCTATTGCTGATCTAGGGTATTTTAGCTTTCACAATTTGCTAGATTTAAGTCGATTTATATGGGTCTGATTTAAACCAGATTTAGAAGTCTGAAAAGCTTGTAGAGTCTCAACATGATATGGGGCTTATCAAATTATCCTAATGGAATGTTTAGTTTAGTACTTATTAAGCATTAAGATGCTGAATTGCCAAAAAAACAAGCACTAAGCTATTTTTTGAACTACTTATTGAGCAAATTTACCTCATCTCCTGTGATTTTTTTCAATTTATGTGTATGGATTCGAAGGTCTGCCATATCCTGCTGCTAGAGTACATGTTGTAATCTATTTTGATTTATTTATTATCCAATATCTAATGTAGTTTATATGATTTGGTTTTCAGTTTTTTGTTGTAATTTGGGTTTTTATTTCGTAATCTCCTTAGTTTATTAAATTGTAGTTTCTTGCTTTATTATTATGTTTTAACTAGTGGTATTAACTTCAGGGATTAGCTTAAATTCTTAAATTTGATCTTCATCATATAAAGTGTGCAATAATAAGCAAGGTAAAATAAACATCTCTGTCCCCTTTACTTTTTCCCTAGTGTTTTAGATTTTTATTTTCCTATCGTTATACTTGTGGCATATTTTTCTACTGCTTTCTACTTTTAGCTACCTACGATGTAAGCAATATGAATTTGGATGTTTTGAAGGATAATGTAAAGTTATCATCATTGGAGTCTCAAGCTAAGCTTATATTGAAATGGTGGGTTCAGTTCTGATATTTCTTAGTTTCTTATGGTTTAAAAACATGTGTTTGGCATTACCTTTTAGTTTTTCTTTAAAGTAGAGCATGAATATAGGGGGCTTTGCTTTCTTAGTATGCAATACTACTATATGTTTCTTTATTAACTTGCATTAGGACGTTGATGCGTTAGATTAACAACATCTCATTATTTATCATTTCAACTGACGTGGAAAATACAGTAGAAACTGAGAAAAGCCACGACCAAGAGGAAGATTTGATATAAAATCTAGTAGATGCTAGTTATTACAAGTTTTCAGAGTTATGCTAGTGTTTAGGATAGAGAAATGTAAAACTAGCGGTCCTTTAGTACCTATTCTCTGCCTGTATTTATAGTATATACAAGCAGTTTATAAAAAAAAAGAAATAGTCTCCTATTCTGGGGGTAGTGGGCGAACTTTGCGGATCTCTAACAGTTCCTTCTTGACCGAGCTTCAACGGCTACTTTTAGTAAGTCGAGGACTTACAGAATCTTCTAGAATGTTGTGTTGCCTTCGACTAGAGAGTGCTGAGTTGTCTTTGACTATTGAATGGTTAGCTATCTTTGACTACATAGTGTTGGCTTATTCTTGTCAAATATGAGGAATATGATACTACAATCGCCCTATTCTCGACAGAAGTACATGTTGTTGTGCTGAGAAAAAAACTAGAATTTGAAAAGGTTGCCAAATATTTCCAGAAGTTAACATATGTCATTACTGAGGTCAAGGTGAACTGTATCTGGTACTGGTGTTTCTGAGGTGCATTTAATGTGGTCCATGGAATATAGGTGAAGGATGCTGGGAATAAATAGGAGGTTTATGGAAAGTGGAGATCCCAAAACTTTGAAATGCTTTTCCACAACCAACGATCCTATCGTTGAAGATGCTGTTCAGACATAGGGGATAAAAGTAGATGTTGCTGGTGTAGGTGTGGAAGGTGGCGTAGAGGCCCCTGTAGTAGAAGAAGCCGCTGCTAGGACTATAACTGACGAAGTTGCGGACACTGCTGGGTCGAATCCTTCTGCTAAGGATAATGGAGGTGTTGGTGCTGAAGAACCTGTAGGAGGAGATGGTATGTCCACTCCTGTATGAGGTATTGTTATTATTATCTTGTTGTAACAAAGATTCTTTTCTCTGAACTTGTTAAGGTTTGAAATACTTTGAGTACTAGTTTGGATAATGTGTATCTGATTTGAACTTGAGCTATGAACTTATGATTGATTTAAATTACTGATATGTGTTAAACTTGATTCTCTGATATATGCCGTACTGAGACTTCTTGCATGTAGTGGAGTTGTTGATATTTTCGTATACTTGTATTTGTGTATGTTGGAAGTTTAAAATGCTCGTAGAATTATCGAACCTTGAAGAGCTTTGAGGTGGTTCCCCGAGTATCAGTCGAGAGGTGGTCATGATTTTTTAACATGGTCACCCCCAATGCATTCTTCGAGGGTCTGGTCTATCAATCATTCTTGCCCCTTGAGTTGGCTAGAATTTGGAGACTTGAAAAATTTCGAGGTCGCCCCCATGTATCAGCTTGGTTGATGATTTGACCTGATACTTAGGTTATTCCAAAAAATTTACTGACCTTCGAAGATCTGAGCCTAGCTGAAGCATAACGTCGTCACCCCCAATACATTCCTGAGGGTCCGATCTGTTCAACCATTTATGCCCCTCGAGTTTGCTCGAATTTGGAGACTTAAAATTTTTCGAGGTCGCCCCCAAGTATCAGTCTGGTCAAAGGGTTAACATGATACTTAGGTTATACCATGAAATTCATTGGACTTCAAAGGCTTGAGCCTAGTCGAAGCATAACGTGGTCACCCCCAACGCATTCCCGAGGGTCCAGTCTGTTCAACCATTCATGCCCCTCCAGTTTGCTCGAATTTGGAGACTTAATTTTTTTTGAGGTCGCCCCCATATATCAGTCTGGTCGAAGGGTTGACATGATACTTAGTTTATAGCAAGAAATTTACTGGACTTCAAAGTCCTGTGCCCTGTCGAAGCATAACGTGGTCGCCCCCTGTGCATTCCCGAAGGTCCGGTCTATTCGACCATTCATTCCCGAAGCACTGTTTTGGTACCATAGGCTAGATGGAATGGTGTGCAACCCGTCGCCTTTCATGGTGTTGTTCGATAGGCCCAGAGGACATGTTGTAGTTCTTAAACCTATCGTCCTTTCTTCGCATCGATACATTTCTTGAGACTGTCGACTATTGTTTTATTGATTGCTTCGACCTGACCATTCCCTGGGGGTAGTAAGGCTTTAAGGGGGAGAGGGTGATGTTGAACTTATTGAGGAAATTTCAAATTTTGTTCCCAACAAATTGTGGACCATTATCACATCAAATCATATGAGAGAAGCCGAAGCGTGTAATAATTATCTCCCATAGAAATTTGATGACTTTTTCTTCTCTAGTTCGACATAAAGGCACGGCTTAGACCCATTTAGTAAAGTAATCTGTTGCCACAAGAACATTTTTGCGGCTACCCGATGCTTTAGGAAAATGACCCACAAGATTGATGGCCCAACACTTGAATAACCAAAAGACTTGACTAAAATGGAGGTCTTGCGAAGGGCTATGGATGTTGTGGGCGTAACGTTGGCATTTGTCGCAGTATTTGGCGTACACTTCGGCTTGCTTCTTCATATTAGGCCTAAATAAACTTTAGGAGATGACTCGAAGGGCCATTGACTGATCAACAGTATGAGTACCGCAGGTACCTTCGTGGAGTTCGGCAAGAATTTTAGAGGCTTCATTTTAATATATGCATCAGAGGAGGATGCCATTTGGGGATTTGTGACATAATTCACCTTTGAGAATGGTATATCTGCGGTAGTTCTCTAATAACGACCATTTGGCTTTGGGGTCGTCTGGTAGGGTAGAACTGTTGAAGTAGGTGAGAAATGGCATTCTCCTGTCCTCTGGATCGAGACTCTCGCCCCCAGTATTGATGGCATTGACTTCTATCTGGTCGATACTTGGGCATTCGGGTACTTTGATATGGAGTGTTCGAGATTCGGATTGGCCTAACATAGCTTCTATGTAGGCGAGGGCATCTACGTGTCTATTTTTGACTCGGGGTAGTGAATAATAGAAGATTTTTTAGGAAAATGGTCTATGCGCTGGCGGACGAGGACAACATACTCAGCCATGCGACCGTTGGCTTGATTTTCACTGGTGTATTATCTCTGAATAAGTTCAGAATCATTGAAAACTGCCAATTTAGGAATACCAAAATCGAGTACGAGGTTGAGGCCATGGATCAAGGCTTCATACTCAGCCTCGTTGTTGGAGCATTCAAAGTTTAACTTGACTGACTTTTCAATATGATCATTGGTGGGTGTAACCAGGATGATAACGATCCCCGAACCATTAGGTCCAGCAGATCCATCTGTGAAGAGACGGCAGCCTGTGTTAGGGTTTTATGGGTCAGTTTGTTCGGGCTGGTCTTCTGGTTGGTCGTACTCGTGTTCCTCCCAATCGACATCTTCGGCTGGGAAGTCAGTAAGGAAATCGGTGACTGCTTGTCCCTTTTGGGATATTTGGTTCTTAAATATAATATCATGTTCAACAAGATAAACGGACCACTGCTGTACCCGCTTAGATTTATGCTTCTTGCTGAGTACTTTTCGAAGGGGATAACTTGTGATAACACGGATAGGGTGAGCTTGAAAATATGGTTTGAGTTTTTGAGAAAAATAGACGAGGGCGAGGAGAAAATGATCAAGTTTTGTGTATCGATTTTCCGCAGGTGTCAGGGTTTTGCTGATAAAGTATACATGTTTCTGATAGATGTGTCGGTGACCGCGAGGTATAAAGAAAGTATTTCGCCTTCAATATGCATACTGATAATGGGTGGTCGACCTATGTATGTTTTAAGTTTGAGAAAGGTCTGTTCGCAGTTGGGTGTCCAATTGATTTCAGGGTTGTTTGTCTTTTTGGCCTTGTGGATGCCTTGATCACGTAAGAGAGAGAAGAGACAAACACAGCAGTCTCTAGATTTTGAAATAAAGTAGTTAAGGGCCGCTATCTTACCAGCCACTTCATGGACATCTTTTTTGGTTCGAGGGGAAGGCAGATGAGGGCCCAGATATGAGTAGGGTCGATCTCGATATCTCATTTGCTGATGAGGTGGCCTAAGAATTTGCCAGATGAAATGCCAAACTGTCATTTGTCTGGGTTAAGTTTCATGTTGTATGTTCGAAGTATCGAGAAGACTTTTGTTAGGTCCTGGACGTAGGTATGTTTTTGGAGGCTTTTGCATAACATGTCGTTGATGTAAAGTTCGACCGACTTGCCAAGCAAGGGTTTAAGCATGGTTGTAACAAGGCGCTGGTAAGTGGCGCCCGCATTTTTAAGGCCGAAGGGCATGACGTTAAATTAGTAAAGTCTGTGTTCTGTGATTAAAGAAGTTTTAACTTGATCCTCGGGGCAGGAGGGGTACCTGATTATAACCCGAAGCCGCATCTATCATTGATAGTCGCTCATGTACAGCAGTGGCATCCATGAGGACTAAAATGATTGGGAGGGGGAAGCTTTCCTTCAGTGTGTGTTTATTGAGGTCTGTGAAGGTGACGTAAATTTTAATCTTGCCATTCTTTTTAGGAATTGCAGCAATGTTGGATATCCAGTCAACATACTTGACTTCTCTAATGAAACCCGCAGCTATGAGCTTGTCGACTTTGAGGTTTATAGCTTCTCGATGTAGTGGGACCAATGCACACTTCTTCTACTTTACTTTTGAAGCATGAGGGATGAAGTCGAGGCGATGATATGCTAAACTGGGGTCGACATCGGGCATCTCCTGAAACGTCCATACGAAAATGTCTTTGTTGGCTCGAAGGAAGTCGGTGAGTTCGACGCGCTTGTCCTCATCTAGAAAGGTACCAATGAACGTACCTCGACCTGGACTTTCGAGTTCAATATAGACAGTGGGCTCGATGGGTGAGATGGAAGGTGTCGAAGGTATAAAGATAGAGGGAGACAGTAATTGCTATAGTAGCTTGACGAGTTTCCGGGTCTGATCAATCTCCGAATGCTCACATGAACGGGTGAGGCGTTGTGAGCCTTTAAAGTTCCACATACCATAGGGGGTAGTGAAACGAAGGGTCTGGTAGTAGGTCGATGGTATAGCACGTATGGTATGGAGGCAGTCGCGCCTAAGGATACTGAGATATTCAAATTTTTTGTCGATGACAAAAGAACTTGTTTGAAGTGTAACTGGGCCGGTAGTAATTAGATGGCTAATTTGACCAACAGAGAGTTTGGTAGCCCTGTTAAACCTTTCAGTTTGACATTGGTGGCACTGACGAGGTCTATTTTATTCATGGCCTGAACGATTTGAAGGATAAGTACATCAGCTGCACTTCCCGTATCGATTAGCATGGTGTGGAGGACGAGGTGTTCGACCTTAATCTTAATGATTTAATGGTTGGAATGGGGAAAACGGACATGCGATGTGTCACAGTCATTAAATAGGATACCCTCGGGTCGGGGATATTGACTTGATTATGGCAGGAGGGCGGGTAGCTTCTCTTGGTAAGTGAGTTTGTAGCATTCTTCGACACGCTTGCGCTTGCTTTAAGAATGACCACTGCCGATATTATTTACCTCAATGAAATGAACGTGGTAGATGTGCACCTCGGCTGGATCAGCAGCAGGGGCGGGTTGATGTTTGAGGTATGACTCGTCGAGGTAACTAAGGAGGTCAGCAACATACTGATATAGATGACCCGCCTTAAAAATTATTTCGAGAAAGTGCTGCAGGGCTAAACATTTGTTGGTGTGGTCGCAGTTATACTTATGGTTTTGGTAGTAAGGTTCACCCTGTTTGATCTCGATGGGGAAAGGGGTATGCCATATGGGGTCTGCCTTAATCTGTGGTAGAAGGGTGCTGATAGGAGCAGTAAGCTTGGGAAAAACTGACTTC
Organism: Kingdonia uniflora; assembly: GCA_014058105.1. Lineage (NCBI taxonomy): Eukaryota > Viridiplantae > Streptophyta > Magnoliopsida > Ranunculales > Circaeasteraceae > Kingdonia > Kingdonia uniflora. The sequence goes on from JACGCM010001854.1 coordinate 4,542,966, forward strand.
GGCAATATTTTACGGGCTTCGGTAGTATCGTCAGTATGGAGGCGTTTGCGATTCTCAGTCTCCTATAAGATGGGAACGATCATGGGTGAAGGAGCAGAAGGTTGGCCTTGTCGAGATTTGTTCGGAGTGGGGTCCAAAGCTTGCCCCTGACAATTTGACTCGCGGAGGCGCTCGAGGTCAATGTATTCGTTAACTTTGGATAACATCTCCTCAAGGGTTCGGGGTTTGTGGAGTACTAGGTACTCTTTAGCGTGGCTGTTATTCGGCAAAGCATTAGAATATGCAAGCACCGCGTTCCCACAGTCGAGGTTTTCGACCTTGCGCGACTCATCGCAAAACCTCTTTATGAAGGCTTCGAGGGGTTTACTGGGGGATTTGCGGAAGTTGAAAAGGGCATCGACCCGGATCTCTTGATCTTTGTTGAAGGCAAATTGGGTGATGAAAAGACTAGATAATTGCTCGAAGCTTCGGATTAAGCCACTTGGAAGGTTATGATACCATCTGAGGGGGCTGTCTGTGAGGCTGGTGGGAAAAAGTTGACACATCAGGTGGTCGGCCGTAAAGTAAAGGCTTAAAGAATTTTGGAGTTCGAGGATGTAGGATTGAGGTTCGGTGTTACGATATTTACTAATTTTGGGAGCATAAAAATTTGGAGGCACCAGGATAGTGAGGAGTTTAGGACAAAGGGGGTTATTTAACCGATTTCATGAGTTTGGTGTAGAGCTCGCACTGATGCGGATGGCAATGTGGATTTTGTAGTTGAGGTCCTGCTATGTATAATAGGCAGGGTGGGGGGGGGATCTTTGTTGTCAAAGGGGATGAGGCCGAATGTTCCGCATATGCTCGGCGCTGCACTCTCCGAGACGTTCTTGAGTAGGGCGACATTTTGGGAGTCTGGTTGTATGAAGGGTGGAATCCGACGAATCCTCCATGGGATGTATGCCCAGGTGAACTAATCCAGTAGGAGGAATAGTGGGAGGAACACCCTCAACGTCGAGATGAAATAGGGGTACTTCAAGAAGCGGTTAGGGCCCCAATCGGGTATGGGCAAAAATGCGTGACGGTGCGGGTGCTCGAGACGGTAGAAGAGCATCTTGAGGATAAGATCGTTGCATCTCACAAACTGAATTCCACAGGTCATCGAGGGTACGATACTGTCTGTCTGTGTTATCCAAATAGCATTGCCGTTCGGCTTCAAACTCCTCACGGTGTTCTTCGCGCTCCTGTTATAACTGTGTTCTGCGTCGCTCCTCAGCATGAGCAAATTGTTGGGTAAGCAAGGTAAGTTGGGCGACTACTCCATTAGCGAAGTTACCGGTATGGGTGGAAGTAGAGCGGAGGGTGGGGGCTATTGGAAATGGTTAGTAGGATTGAGAAAAGGAAAGTACAAGGTAGAGGAAACTGGTAGGGTGGGAAAGCATGGACGACGCCAAATGTAGGGGCCTAACTTCGCGGGAAAGGAAGTTGACTTTTACACTACGATTATTATCTTCAACCAAAGGATCCAAGCATATAATCAGTAATAATGTGACTAATCTACTGGCAATATACTTGCGTGGAGGCTTAGAATGAGTCACTCCACGACCTCTGATGAGGATTTTTAAGAATATTGATATAAAGATCGAGTAGTCGAAGTTCCAAGTACAAAGTGATTACAGGGTATTCAGAGGTAAGGTTCTAGGTCTGTGGGGAGAGTTTTTCTAACCTCTCTATAATTCCCCCTCCCCCTCTTAATTATAGAACATAGGAAGGGCTGAGTCACCATGGGAGGTCAAATTACAAGAGTATCCTTCGGACAATTGACTTGTACCCGGAGTCGGTTCTGACACCGTAACTGTTGAGTCTAACACTGTAGCCATTGTTCTTAACGCTGTAGCTTGTTGGTTCTGATACTATGGTTGTTGGATCTGACACTGTAGTTGTCGAGCGGCGTGCTCCGCTGTTCTGTCTGGTGAGCTGGCTGTCTGACATGTTTTCCTTCTACCACGTATGATCATGATCGAAGCCTGTTCACAGTCGAGTGTTTGAATAGTCTCAGTGGGCCTGATTATAGGTTTATTAGGCTTTGAGTCATCAGGTAGGCTTTGATGTAGTCTTCTGATCTCTAGGTAGGCCTCGTTAAGGCCTTCGAGTGTTCGACTGGAGCTAGAATGCTGCGAGTAGGCTATTACATAACTCGTTTAGGATGGGCTAAAGAAAAAATAGATAAAGATGAAGTAAGTAGGAAAGATAAGAGTAGTTACTTAAAAATGTGACGTTTCCTTCCTGGCGGCATGAGAGAAAATACTCCAAAAGTGACCAAAGACCTTATGAAGTTGACCCTCTTTTTATAAGCTAAAATAGACATTGAGAGAGGGTTAAAAGAGGCGTACCTTAAAATATTAGAAGACCGATCTATTTATCTTGATCCTGAGATCGTAGAAGTAATGGCCACTAGAGCAAGAAGCCTGTATAGCTTAAAAGCTATAGAAGTATCAGCTCGTGCTGGCGTGTCAATGATATATATATATATATAATATATATATATATGACCAATGCAAGATCTATAAATAACTGCTATGTGAACTGTTTGTGATGTAGAACTATGTTTGTATGGAAGTTATATTTTGTCATGTCCATGATAGATATCAAACTATTCTTGCAGGTCGAGTTGGAAACTATGCGAGCTCGGCACCTGAGCGGGTACTTGATGGAGAGGTCATTGAGAGAATGTATATTCAGGAGATAATTGAGAAATCGATCATTATACTGGGTCAAATGGATGAGTTTATGAAAGTTATGGAGGAGCGTAATGCTGACGTATCTTCCGAAAATACAAAAGAAAGAGAGCGTTACAAGAACTTAGAAAAATTGCCAAAGGATTCCCAGGCAAGGTTTGCTGAGCTCTCTATACCTAATTGAGATAAACTTGTAGCCGGTATGGTCCATGAGAAGGAGATGGCAGCAGTGCTTGCATACTTTATAAATGAGATTACGAGAATAGAAGAAGAGAAAGATACCTTGGATGATAAGATGATTACAAAGGGGGTAAAGTGTGAAATGGGTTTAGTACGCTTTGAATATTTGGAGTACTTTATATCTAAGCTTGAAGCTCTAACCGGAGGACTGGTAGATCAAGTTAGAGACATTGTTGCTGCTAGAGTACCCGAATTTTGAACTTCTGAAGTTGGTGGAAGCTCGTCTGACATTTCAAGAAATCAATATGTGTAAAAGAATTCATGAACTAATTTTGCTTCTATTATAGTAGATATTTGGATAGAGTAAAGTTAATTTTACCTTTTGCTTTATCTGTTGAGAATTTGTAGATAAATATATATGTATGATAGTAGAGAGTAATGTGGGAAAAAACTTAAAAAGTTTTCATTGATGAGAAAATAATATGCATACTATTGGAGATATTAATATCATTTTTAAAATGTGAAAAACAATAGTAAACTAGTATTACTCGTGGCTTTCCACGACGATTACGTCGACGCGTCTTCGGTACTACATAATTATCCATTAACGCGCCTTCGGCGCTGAAAACTTTCACATTCATTGACACGCCACTTCCTTAATATTGCTATTTGGTGCTACGTAATCATCCATGAATACACCTTCCCCCTTATTAATGTTTTAAAACCCATTGTGAATATAAGTGTCCAAACTGCATAGAACCTCTAAACAATCAGGGGACACTATCGGCGAAATTAAAAAAAATGGAATTATTTATGCAACAAACTCAAAGCTAGCTTTTGCACTTTTAAATATATTATTCGTGTTTCCATTTTTTTTAGTCATTTGGTATGGTCTCAATGCTTCACCAAGGGCCATGCCTCTAAATCCCATACTTCTATTCTTTGAGAACGTAGTGTTCAGTTCTCCCTAGAGCTTTGTTTTCACTCGCAGGTTTTGTGCGACCAATCGGAAGAAGGTTTTTTTGCCTCCACCCATAGTATCTCGGCTTTGGGAGAGATGAATTGTCAACTTTTTCACAAAGAAGAAATTTTCCCAATTAAATAATCGGACAGTAAGAAACCAATATGGCCTAGTCAAGAAGAACACTAATAAGACTACCAGACAGCACTATCTATTAAAAAAAATATAGCATGTTTATTGATGATTTCACTTTGCTCTTATCAACATTTTGTTCCTACCAAGACCCAACTTGCAGGCTCTGGTAGCAGTTATAAAGTTATCTTCCATACCTCATCTTCGAAGTAAAGATTTTTGAAATACTACGCATAGAAGGCCTAACCAGCTTTTTTGTTGCGGTATGATTGGAAAATATGGTCTGATAACAATTCCACCATCTCTAGCTACTCTCCTCGGCCGTTGTCATCTACATGAAGACACCTAACAATAAACATAAGAAGCACCAACTACTCTATCTTTACGGAGGCTATAGCTGGAAATTTTTTATCCCAATGAAGCATACTCAAGAGAAGTTCTTCGCACTCGCGGGTATCTCTAAGATTCCCGTGATCTACCTACTCCTTAATCGTTTTATCCCACTTATGGTCATCCATGTCAAAGAAGTCATCCTTCATCATCTTTTGCTTCACATAATCCATCGGACTATACAAATTGGGAATCTCTTCATCAGTTTTATAAGCCTTATTAAAACCATCATCGAAGTCTTTGTCAGACACATTATTCAAAGGTTTCAATCGTAATTCTTCCATCAACTCGTCATCAGTCTCTTTGTACTTCTTCGATAAAATCCTCTTAAAAATTGTTTCTGCAACCAAAGGAAGCATCTTCTCGTTAGCTTTTAAGTACTCCTGAATCCTTCTCTTAAACTACATCAAAAAGAAAACAACACCCTAAATAAAAATTTTACGTTTTGATCACTAGGTTAAACTAAATACACTAATTAGGGAATTGCTTTAGAATTACATTTTGATCATTGGGTTAAACTAAATATACTATAATTAGGGAATTTCTTTAGAACAAAACAATACCAAAGAAAAAAATACCCCAGATTAAAATTTGACATTTTGATCTCTGGGTTGAACTAAAATTTGGGGGTATTTTACCTTTGTTATCGACATCTTCAACTTCTTCGAGAGTCTCTGCCTTCTCCTCTGGTGATGTTATGCTAATTTTAGGGTTAGGGCTTTGGTTGGATGTACTATTGTTCTTAGAAGAGAAGAATCTGGAGATAAAATTGGGAGTTGTAGAGAGAAGGAGATGAGTGTTAATTTTGATTATAGAGGGAAACGTATTTTAGAAAAAATAGAGAGACATGATAGGTGAACGAATAAGAAAAGTCAGGCTTTGTTGATGGGAGAGAGAGACTAAACTGCCCCTTTTATGTGTTATGTCCAAAGTACCCATAAGCTAAAGAGTTTAATATATCTTAGCCGTCTATCTCCCTCTTTCCCACAAATCCCAGCCCCTGTTTATCTTTGAGACAATGACAAATTTGTCTATTTGATAAACACCCTTCTCTAATGTATAATAAATGCATCATGTGCTTGGAAAAACTAGGGATTTAATGATAGTATCGCTTCAACCTCCTATGTTCTAAGGGTTTCGCATCTTGATTCCATCTTTTGTCAAGAGGTAGTAGGAAGTAAGGCCAGTTTGTCCCACCATTAGAAATTGACCTTATTAATTCTCTGTGAGCTTCCACGCATTTAACTCTTTTCTGTTCATGGGGATTTCTCGGTGGACTATGTCATCAATTTTGAATTTGCAACTCTGAACTCTTCTGTTATATAAACTGGCTAACATTTGTTGATATTGACCCAAGTTTTAAATAACTCGAGCTCGTGTTTCATTGATCCAGTTTATATTGCAGGCTGACTTAAACTCATTTTCTTCGTTAGTGAGCTCATGATCTTTGACGGGATAATGATATTATGTTGGGATTATGGCTTCTGTTCCATAAGCAAGAGGGAACGGGGAACATCCTGTTCATTGTCTCAGTTTTTTATAGTAAGCCTACAAGACGTATGGCAGTTCCCTTATCTAATTTCTCTTCTTCTCTGGGTTGAGTTTCTTCTTGATCCCATCCACTATGGTTTTGTTCATAATTTTGGCCTGCCCATTTCCTTAGGGGTAGTATGGATTGGACGGTAAATGAATAGTGTTGTATTTGTTTTGAAATGCTACTACCTTTTCTCCAATGAACTGTGGTCCGTTATCGATACGAATCAGGTAGGGGCAACCAAATCGCATGATTATATGTTCCCAAATAAATGAGATGTCTTCTTTTTCTCAAGTTCGACAGTGGGGAGCTGCTTTTACCCACTTCGTAAAATAATCTATTGCCATGAGTAAGAACTTTTGGTTACCCGACGTGCTTGGGAATTTTCCCAATAGATCGAGTACCCACCTCTTGAAAGGCCAGATTACTTTTATGGCACAGAGCTCGAGTATAGGTGCTCGTATTTTGTTACCATGTCACTGACATGCGTTATATTTTTAGCCAATTTTCTCATTCTTGGCCAGAATACTCCTTGTGTAATTACTTTATTTGTAAGAGATCGACCTGCGGCATGGGAACCACAAGTCCCCTCGTGTAAATCTTTTAACATTCCATTAACTTATTTTTTTAAGAGGCACTTGAGGTATGTTCCAGTGACCGATCTTCAATATAAACTATCTTTTTGAACTATGGAACGCTTTGAGTTTTCAATTAATTGCATGCGCTCATTTGAATCTCTGGAAGTGGCCTATCATACTTGTTCTCTGGGCCGATATATGTTAGGAAAGGCTTCCTCCAATCATTGTCCTCTTCTTTATTGTCCTTAGTATTGATCGCGCATATCGTTATGAGTTAATGCTCATCCCAGTGTGGATGGCGCAAATCAGTTCTCTCCATATGGTTAATAATCAAGAGTGGCTTTTTTGAATTTGCTCATCCTATCAGCAACTAGAGCTGCATTGCCATTCTTCTTATATTACTTGGAGTATTGATGGACTATCAGCAATGAGTCTGCATAGATTGATAGCTCAGGAACTCTGATCTCCAAGGCCTGGTCTAAGCCATGAATTAATGCTTTGTACACTTTCAATATTTCAAAGTTTAATCAATTGATTCTTGATTCTGCCATTATATTAATCAGTACGATTCGAATTCTTGACCCTGCAGGTCTTGCTGATCCATCTATAAGAAGTTTCCAACCCTTTTGTGCGACCCACTTAGCTCTTTCTTTGAAAGGCATCAAAGATGCATCGTCTTCTACTTCTTCTTTTAAATTTAGATCGTGCTCTTCCCAATCTCGATCTTCTACTAGGAAGTCTGCTAAAAAATCCGCTACTACTAGACTTTTATTTGAAGTTCTCTGTTTGAATTTATTACACTCTGTGCAATTTCTTCTTTTTAGATAGTACTTCCCATAAAGGATAGTTGGTTATGACTTTGCCTGAATGAGCTTGAAAATAGTGTTCGAGCTTCTGGGAAGTACAAACGAGTGTGTGGAGAAGTTGCTCTATTTTAGAATATCTTATTTCTGCCGGTGTAAGAGTTTTGCTTATGAAATATATTGGCTTCACAATTTTTCCTTCCAGCCATAAGAGGACTTAACTTAGAGAGTTTTTTTGTAATGGTGAGGTAGATGATTAATTCCTCATTCTCGATTGGAGTGTTTATTATGGAAGACTTCCTGAGATAAGTTTTAAGTTCTTGGAAAGCTGCTTTACATTCTTCTGTCCATTCGATCTCCCTGTTAGCTTGACCCTTGTCTCTTCTGGTAGATCCATGAAGTAACATGAACAACCATCGACATTGTTCTAAAGACTTGGAGACAAATTTGTTGATAACTGCAATCTTACGAGCGAGCTTCTATCTATCTTTGTTTGTTTGTGGAGATGATATGTTTATTAGAGCTTGAATTTGATTTGGATCAGCTTCGATCCCATTATTACTGATGAGATGTCCTAGGATCTTGCCTGAGTGTCTCCATATAGACATTTATCTAGATTGAGTTTCATTTTATATGATCGTAGTATGTTGAAGACTGTATCGAGATGTGTAATATGATCCTCCTTCTTTAAGCTTTTGTAGAGCATATCGTCAGTATATACTTCAACGGTCTTCCCTAAGTATTCCTTGAACATACTTGCTACTAGCCTTTGATAGCCCGCTTCAGCATTTTTTAGTCTAAAAGGCATGATTCTCTAATAATAGAGTCCTCTTTCAGTGATGAAGGTTGTCTTTTCTTGATTTTTGTCTAAGAGGGGTTTCTGGATGTATCCTAAAGCAACGTCCATCATAGATAACAACTCATGGCCTACTATAAAATCAAGAATTTGATGAATTATGGGATGGGGAAAACTATCTTTCGGTATGTGTTTGTTTAGATCTTTAAAAATTATACAAACTCAGACTTTTGTATTCTTCTTTGGAACTATTACAATGTTTAAGATCCAATCTGGGCATTTGGCTTCTAGAATGAATTTGACCTTGATCAATTTATTAATTTCTCTATTGACCTCATCTCTGAGATGAGGGGGGAGCCTCCTCTATTTCTGTTTGACTGCTGTAGTTTTATTTATGATACTCAATTTGTGATGCGTCTTTACTGGGTCAACTCCTAGGGTTTCTTGGAAAGTCCATGTGAAGACGTCTTTGTTCATATGTTGGAAATATATTAGAGCTTCCTTCTCCTATTGGATAAGATTGGCACCAATATATGTACCCCTACTATGTTCATCGATCTTAATGTACTCTGTAGATTATAATGTGGAAGGCTGATCCTCGGCGTGATTAGCTTTCTGTAATTGCTATGCAACAAATCTGTCAGATGTGTCAAGTTTAGCATAAACTATTTTCATAAGATCAAGAGAGTTTTTGACTTCCTTTGATCTCATAGATGCCATCATTGTATTTAAAATGTAGTGCCTAGCGGTATATGGATGGAATCACTTCCATGTTGTGTAACCTGCAATGGCCCATTAACCCTAGGTATCGAGATTTTGTATTGATGATGTAGAAAGTAACGTCAAGAGTGGTGGGTCCAGTAGTGATCGGTAGGATGATCTTTCCTATTCGTTCTTCTTTAGATCCGTTAAAGCCACTAATATCGATGTCGCCTGGTATAACTTTGTCGACTAGTTCTATTTACTTGATTATGCTTTAAAAAAGTATTTCGATACCATTTTCTGTATCTACCACAATGTTGTGCATAACAAAGTTCTTCATTTTGTACATGATTACCACTGTGCCATGATGTGGGAACTTGACATGACCTATGTTGTAACCTTCAAATAAAATTCCATTTCCTCGTTTGCTTGATTCAGGAAGGAGTTTAGCTTCTTTATCTTGAACTGTGAGGTTATAACATTCCGTTAACCTCCTCTTTTTGATTATGGTTGAATTGTTGATCTGATGGATCTCGATTATGTGACTGTGGTAGATGTGATAAATATATTTTTCCTTGGATTGATCTTTAACCTGAATTAGTCGACTTGCTTCTTATAACTTCTAATATGCCACTACTCGTGATTGTCCTGAGTAGGGGCCCTCATTATTTGGAATAAAGTCTGGACCTTCCTTTTAAGAGGCAAGGGCTCACCGCCAGTAGTCGATCTAGAAAGAAAGGAACAACTCAACCCTAAGTTTATTAGGCTCCAGGATGTTGATGCGCCCTAGTAGGTGTTGCCAGAGTCCTACCGCTTTTAAGGCTTTGAACCCTTCTTGTAATCCACATGGGTCCTTAGATGTAACCTAATAAGGACTCATACCACTACTTGTCAATGGAGTGAGCTTGGACATGGTTGATCTATAAAGAACACCACCTATATTATTCTTTACCTCAAAAGAGGTCGAGGTCTGACTAGTCTTCGAGGAGTTTCCTCTACTAGAGGCATACCCCCATCTCTCGTTAACCCTTAGGAGGGGGCTAGGAATAGGAATTAGTCTCACTTAAGAATGCTTATCCTTCTTGTCCATCCCTTGAACATCTGAGGAGGACATTTTAGGGTGTACCCTTTCAAATAATGGTGTACTCCTATGCCTCTGGGTTAGTAAGGGACACTAAAAATAGAGGATTGACTCAATTAAGAATGTTAATCCATCTAGATTCTCCCTCAAACCGTTAAGTGGGAGATCCGAAGGTGACCGACAATTGGAGTCAGCTAATGGCTACTCAGGTAGGCTAGCTTCCTCCCTAGTCATAGCTAAGGAGTTTAGTCGGTTATACATGAGTTGGTTTCCAAGCAAATCTAAACTAAAACACTTACTTTTAAATAAAAAATTCCTTTTTGAATTTTATTCCTCTAAGAGATGGAGATTACAGTTAAGGGGAGGTCTCTTTTATAGCTTAAGAAACGCATGTTCTTTTATTAAATAAGCAATATGAGACTAAGTAAACCTGAGTTTTTCTTCTTTATCTTCTGCTTCTGACGTACATAGGGTATCATAGCATTTGGTTAAAACTTGGGGACCAAGTGACCCATACAATCTGCAAACGCTAGTCTTCTAAGGCCTGGGGACCCACGATTACGAGTCTTTGGAGGCCCCATGTATTAATTTTTGGCTGCACCTCTCCTGGGCTTTAATTAGATGTAAAACTTTACTCAGATCTGGCATTGTCATCCTAGAACATGCATAATGAATTTGGTCACTCCTTGGAGACTGGGGAACTTTCTGAACTATTGGGATTGTTCTTTGACACTTGGTGCTGCTTCAGGCTTGATCTACTGTGCTTCAGTAGTGCTTTGGCCAGCTCTTTAAATTGCCTTTGGAATAAGGAATGCATAAAGAATGTTCTTTATGGATTTTTACTCTTATTTTGCACTTAGTTCTTTTTGGAGGGTTTAAAATCCTAAAAATAGAGAACATAGTCATCAGTCACACTTATTAGTAACTGAGGACGACCGAAATGACTTGGTATAGGTGCTTTTAAATGTAAGATTTTAGCACTTATCAAACTTCATCTCAAAGAGGATTGTGGCTTTATTAACCTTAACGATATCATTGGCCTCAAGCAATAAAAGTTACTATTATAAAACCCTCAACACGAGGTCATAGTTTTTAACATATTCATAGGTTTTTCACGCTAAATACCTGTGGAGCGGTGATGGCCAACCACCTAAATATTTCATTTCCCCTGTGAGGAGCTTGGATTTACGTCGTTAGATTTTATGATTCAAGCAACTCTTCCTTATAGAATGAGAATCTATCTCCCTTATGACAATAAGTATTGGAATGTCGATGAAGCTTCTAAGTTGTTTCCTAGGATTACGAGCAGCGATATAAAGTAGGAGAGCATCGCGTTAGTTTTGTTGAAGTTGTATATAATTGATTTGGATCCAAGAGAAAAAAATAGCACTTACAACCCGCAATTTGATATTGTATACACGAGGGCTTTTGTTGCATATATGATGGGAAATCTGTTCTTAATTTATAAATGGCAGCACCTTACTTGTGGCGGGTTATCTTGCCACTGTAGAAGACGGGTATATTATATGCGGGAGAATGTATGATTGGGGATCTCCGATCATGGCTGCATTGTATCTGGAACTGGACCTAACATCAATGAAATGGAATGGGCATGATATGAATTTGTTGTTTGGATTCTGGTTGTTTTTGAAGTTTTAGTTCTATGAGTACTACAGAGTGGGAATGTACATTCTGAAGGATCCTAACTTCTGACATATTTATCCTCGCATATGTGCATGGGCAAAAACTGAGAGGAGTAAATCAAGAGCTAAAATCTACCACTACATGAAAAAGGCTTATTACCGATAATTGTGCGCAGCCAATAATGATTATTCTATCTGTTAGAAAACTAGCTAAGTGTTACCGTCATTTATATATGTTGCACTTTAATTAAAGTGTCGTATTTTATTTAAAATGTCCTCAAAAATAATAACAGATATAAAACTCAAGGTTTAAATTTTTGGCGACAGTCCTATATGTTATTTTCCAAACACAACCTACAAAATTTAAACTTCCTCTCATTGGAGTAGATTTCATCTTCTCTGCCCACTCCCTTTCTTTGTCCCTAAAATTTGTAAGATAAATCTTCTTTTTAGCTTTCTCTATCTCCCCCAAATCTTTCTAAGATTGGCGCAAAAAGATATAGGTTTTCCCTTCCATAATCTTACAATAGGAAATCCCAATTTGGTTTGCGCCAAAAAATTAGGTTTTGCCACTTTTCTTTGCCTCACTACCCTCAAAGTCAAATTTTATCAGATTGAAGAGTTATTCCTCCTTTCAGCTCTCACTCTAAAAACCCGCAAAGGTATGAATTTACTAAAAATTTAATTACTATTTTTTATGCTTGTAGAAATTAATAGAAACCCTAAAAGGATTGCTACTGATTAATTTAACTAATCTCTCTCACAATCCTAGCAAGTTATTGGGTATTTATAAGTCTTAATTTAACCTAGAATCCATCAAAAATTGTTTTTATCTTTAGTAGATTCGACTGTAAGAAAGTTTATGATTTAGGTATGGGGCTAACTTTTTGGTAGTACATGGAATTTATTGCTTGATTTAATTCCTAATAAATTATGTTTTATAATTTTGATGATTGATTGATATAACGCTACCAAGAAATTCTGTAGATTTTCCTAACAAACGACGAGTTCTGATCTTTACAAGTTCTGTTGATTCCTAATAGCAGCTCTGTTACACTCTTTATAATGTTTATTTCTAGATTACACATATATGTATAGATGTATATTATGGGCTTATAGGACTTGTGTCCATGGATTTCTAGGGGGCCGTGTCACAAAGTTACATGTCGTATATGTTAATAAGGTGGATTTAGGGGAGTCTACAAAATATGGGGTGGGATGTGAGAGACCTTCATCTTGTTCATTAAAATCTAGATCATAGGGTAAGGTCAAGGAGGCCTGCGGCATTAGCCCTACGTCGACAAGGTCTGGTAGGGGAATCTATTTTTGGAGGTAATATATATCTTAATTGAATTGCTTCATAGTACATCAAGCTACTTAAAATTAGCAATTTTCATTAGTTTTTCCATACAGTGCCTTTCTCAATTGAATTGCTGTAACTGAGTCTGGAACCTTTATGATATTATGTCCAAGTTTGTTGCACACATCATTGCATATGAGGCTAAAAGTGATATTAATATGGGCAATCTCCCCTCTGAAAATAATGCCATTTTAGTTAGGAGTAAATACACATAGTTTATGAATATACTTATAACATTGTTGAGCTCATCAGAATCCGCTACTAAGGTTTCAAAAAAGATCAACATTAAGTCTTTAGAAGAAGCAAACTCTGTTGTTGATCTCTTTAGAGATCAAGGGTTCACTGAAGCCTAAATATCAGACTTCATCACAAAATGCCCTACTCTGCGTCTAGCCAAACAAGACGTAATCTTCAGCCCAAGTTTGAGTTTTTCAATTCATTGGGGATGCTAACTCCTAAACTTGCTAAAATGATACCTAGCAGCCCTTCACTCTTATTAAGATGCTAGAGAACCAAATTATCCCATCATGTAATTTCATCAAAACCTTTGTGTATACTGACGATAAACTCGTAACCGTGCTCAAGAGATACTCCTTTATACTTCTGTACAATGTAGAAAATAGCAAGAAATTGATGGCTTTCTATGTAACAAATTTGGAATGAAAGCCTTCTACGGTTTCCAAGTATCCAAGACTTATGACTTGTTGTCTAGAAAAGTATATTATTCCCAGGTGCTTAGATCTTTAGATTCTCATATCAAAAGGATTGGTTAAGAAAGATTTGATAAATATACCTTTAGAACTAATGCAAAATAAGAAGTGAGTTTTTAATAAGTTTGTAATAAAGTATCAAGACGAGATTCTAAAAGTTATGGAAGCACATCAAGGTAGGATGGAATTTCAGGTGTTTCATTGTAGATCAAAAAGCAAGTACGAGTATATTATAAATTAAATGGTGGCCTATATGGTGTCTTACCTAGTTCTGTTGAGTGGGGGGGGGGGTCATCTAGTAGAAAATTTTATAGCTCAGTTAGTAAATATTGCAAGCTTGTGATATGCTTGGTAGTTAAAATGAAGATTCAACATTCCATTAAACTTATAGCTGATGATCATCCGTGATAACAGGTTTGATTTTGTTTTATGGATCAGTTAGTCCTTTGCTTAATTTTTTCACTTATGTATCCGATTTGATATCACTCAAGATTTATAACTTTGATTATTGAGAATGAGATGCAACCAAGGTGGTATCTAGTCATTGTAAGTTAGTACTGATTATCTTCTATTTTTTTTTTTGGAAGTCAAGAACATGTTACATTCCTTTCCGCGTTAGCAAGGTTTCAAAGTATTAATGTATCTAGGCTAGTTTCTATTGTTAAAAAAAAAGTGACTGAAGTCCTTGATTTCTTTTGCCTTAGTTTATACAAAAGATCATAAAAGATATATAGTAACTATTGTTTATAAAGTAAGAATAAAAAAATGGTTCTTATATAGTTCTAATATCATAAGAGAAATATGGCAACTAAAATGGTGTCTAGAGGCAAAAAACATGTATTGCAATAGCGTGTTAATGTAGTTATTATGTGCATTAAATTTTTCTCCAAACTAGGTTTGACTTATTTATTACAAGGTTGGATTCAACATTTACTTAAGTTTTTCTTATTGATCAAATATAATCTCTAAGTTTAATATTTTTTTTACTTTCTGTAGTTATATCTTTAAAGGATCTTTACAATTATATTTCTTTTACCATTCATTTAAATTGATTAAGAATATGATAGACTGGAAGGACAGAGAAAACATTGATTGGTAGCCATGGTTGAGGCTCAAAAATGGAATCCGTGGGTCTAGGGACCTATCCCTCGATCTCATCTAAATCGAGCTGTCGCCAGTTCGAATTACCCCCATCTTAGGCTCACACATTTTTCAGCATAACTTCTCCAGTCAATATTTCAACCTACCCGCGAACTAGAGAAGAACGTGGGTCGAACTTAAACTGAAAAACCTGAATGAGTCAAAGACATCTGTCTCTCACGAACTCGTCTGCTACTCAGTCAATCGCCACTAACCAAATTGTTCAGAAAATGTACTCTAGCACAATGAAGAGCTGCGGAGAAGGCCTACATAAAGAAAAAGTTCGAGAAGGGATAGGGACCAGAAAAATTACATAAGAAATCACTTGTCTATATTCTCAAACTTAGAGATCACTTGTAATATGATACCTAGTTTAATCACTAAAAATACTTTTACCAAAATCCTCCATTCGAGGTCGTAGTTTTTTACTTATTCAGAGGCTTTTCATGCTAAAATCTACCTACGTTATTTTCTTATTTTTCATTAGAATATTTTTACAGGTTCATTGGTATAATAGAAAATTTCAAGCTATTCCGAGCTTACAAAATTTGGCCATCACATTTGCCACCGTCTGTAGGAAAGATTGCATTTTCGCAATATCCTAAGGCAGCCTTTCACTATGATTTTCAATCATGGTTACTCTAAATAGCAAGTTATAGGTGTCCAGCTCAAGGTGTCACTGAAGCCAGGACAGCTTACGGAGTTACGGGCGAATCTCGATGTCGAAACAGAGAAACGCCTCGAGCTCGAACTTCAGTTAACTAAGGATCGGGAGTTCCATGAAAAAGAGCTCGATGCAGAAAGACAAGCTCGTTTGATAGCGCTCAAACGACATGAAAACCAATTAACAGCAATACAGACAGCTCCCGAGGCTCTGTAAAATACTCAGTAGGCTCCACCAACGAGAGGTCATGATCAATTGCCTGAAACTTCCCGTATTTTTATAAGGGAAAGGTTGGAGCCTCAAGGAGTTATTTCTAGGATTTTTCAGCATGAACCACAACCTTCTATACATTTTGGGGGAGAAGTTTAATCTGAAGCCAGCCGAGGTCAACAAATATCTGTTCATTAGGAGGTGGAACATCGACCTCAGTAATAAATTCCAGCACGAGATCGTGTGAGTGAAGGTACTGGTACTCATCATCCAATACCAGCCAGTACAACGATTCAGCCAACATGTCATTATGTTACAAAATAACATATGGACCAACGGATTAAGGAGTTGATCGAAGCACAAGTTCTAGGTACTACCGACGACATCACCAGCTTAAAAGGAAGCCCGATTGCCAAAGAACTCTCCTACGTGGATATACCGAAAGGCTTCCATACTCCAAGAATTCAAAAATACAATGATACTGACCTGAGGGAATGCATTCAACAGTACCGTGATTCATTGGGGCAGTACTACAACCTCAAGCACATCCTTCGCCACCTATTCGCTACCTGTCTGTATTAGGAACCGCTCCGATGGTTCCATTATCTCCCTGAAGATTCCAAATATATGTTGGAGCAGCTGTAGAAGCAGTTCATCAAGACGTATGCTCATAACAGGGATAAAGAAGAGAATTTGTATTCTCTAATCAGTCTCAAACAATCACACGGAGAGAAACTCGAGGCTTTTGTGATGAAATTTTTTTAGCTTGCACGTAAAGTGGATAACCTCGATTTGGAGACAGCTGTTACTGCTTTCACCAATGCACTCCAGCTCGATTATAAGTCTAAATAGTATCTTTCTCTCAACAAACCTGCGACCTTGGAGGATATGATCACCAAGGTCAATAGTTATGACGACCGGGAAATGATGATGTCTGAGCGACAAAAATCTACTAAATCCGCCCTCTCCATCAAAGGTCAATCAACAGATCAAAACACCGAACTGAAGGAAGAACATGGAGATAAGAAGTACACCAAGGGAAGCACTGGCTATCTTAGGAAAGGCAGTCCACCAAATAGACCCATTCTCCCAAAGCTGAACGTCCGAATCTCCATAATTTTTCTAATGTTGTTGAAAGACACGCTCTACCGCGTCTCCCAACCACTGGAACCAATCGATAATCGACCGTACTGCCAGCATCATACGGTAAACCATCATTCTACTAACAATTGCTATACTTTGCAGAGGTTGCTCGAATACATTTTTAAAGAGGGACGGATGCTCGAATATATAGTTGACTTGGAATCATACAAAAATGGCAGCTATAAAAAGCAACTTGAAGTTATTCTGGCCAATGATCAAACTAAAGAGAAGCATATCTACTATATGACCCACTGTAACATGATCAAATTCAACCAAATCGCCAGTTCAAATAGATCAAGTGTAGGAGATTATCAGAATGCTGTGATCTTACACCACACAACAAAGAAGCCAAACTTTTCCCTGAGTCGAACAACTGTCGGCTTTGATTTTTATTCGAAGATTGCGATACTAGCCATGTCAAATATCTACATCATGATGCGTTAGTAATAATGTTGAAAATGAAGAAGTTTGTCATGCACACAATGATGATTGATACTGAAAGTATTATTGAGATTCTGTTTTAGAGCACTATCGACCAAATAGGTTAGGCCGACCAAGTTATTCAGAGCGACACCGATATCAGTGGGTTCAATGGTTCCAGAGAAGAACGGGTAGGCAAGATTGTCTTACCAATAACTGCAGGAAAAACCACCATCGACGTCGATTTCTATGTCATCAACGCCAAATCTCGTTATCTCGAGATTAAGGGCCGCTGCTAGATTCACAACATGGAAGCAATCGCTTCCACCTATCATCAGGCACTCCGATTCAAACACAAAAATGGAAATTATGAGATAAGAAGCAGTCAGAAGCTCTCTCGGGCTTGTGAAAATACTGCCTCTGTTATCTTAGATACTTCTGACACATTTGCTGTACAACAATTGGAGGATGATGATCACCTCAACGATCATACTTCCACGGAGGGACCCACAGAATATAATACCCTCGATAGATCTGTCCGAGGTACTTTTATTGGTACTAGGCTGGTTCATCATGAAAAAAATACCCTCATTCAGTTCTTGTAACTCAATCGAGACATCTTCACATGGTCTTTCGAAGAAATGCCTGGGGTAGATCCGGCCAAGGCATGCCACAAACTATCCATCAGCATCAATGCCATAACTGTCAAATAGAAGTAGCGGTGACTTTTACCTTATCTTCGAGAGGTAGTGAACCCCGAGATCACGAAATTGATCAAAGTGGGATTCATTCGAGAAGCCAAATATCATGACTAGATATCCAATATTGTCGTTGTACCAAAGAAGAACGGAAAAGTTCGAGTTTGCGTCGATTTCACCGATCTGAATATACATACTCCAAAGGGCAGTTTTCCTCTTCCCAGCATACACAGATCCTCAATTCTACAGCAGGCCATGATTTCCTATCTATGATGGATGCTGCTACGGGGTACAATCATATTCCGCTTCTGGAAAAAGATTAAGAAAAGATTACTTTCATCACTGAGAGAGGTCTTTATTGCTACAAAGTCATGCCCTTCAGACTTAAAAACGTAGGTGCCACATATTAAAGGTTGATAACTACTATGTTCAAAGAAAATATAGGCAACGTCGCTGAAGTTTACATCGGCGATCTCTTATGCAAGAGCGTACAGTTAGCCAATCACATCTCAGATCTCAATACTATATTCAACATCCTTCGATCTTATAGATTATGTCTCAACCCTGATAAATGTCAATTCAGGGTCCATTATGGCAGATGTTTTGGTCATCTCATTAGCAAGAAGGAGATTGAGGCCGATCCAGATCATATTCGAGCTCTCCTCAACATGCTTTCTATACGAACAACAAAAGACGTTCAGAAACAACTCGACAGGATTGCCGCTATCAACTGCTTCGTGTTAAGATCTTCAGACCGCTATCGTTGGCTATTCCTGTTACTCCGCAGTTGCACCAAACAAGGGAAGGTTCAGCCAAAGACAGAAGTCATATGGATACCAGAATGCGAAGAAAATTTTCAGGGCCCCAAAACCTACTTGGAGAGGTCTCATTTAATGAACACCCCAGTAGATAATGTGGAACTGATTATCAACCTAGAAGTCACTGATAATTCACTCAGCTTGTTCTCAACCACCTTAGAGGGAAGGTTGAGAAACCCGTGTACTTCATCAGCAAAACCTTCACTCAAACAGAAATGAGGTATTCTAAAATTAAGAAGCTTCTTCTCACTCTTGTCTACACTTTACAAAAACTCAAGCACTACTTCCAAGCTCATTCAATCAAAGTCAGGATGAACTACCCACTTCGAGAAGTTCTATCTAAGAAAGAACAATCAAGAAGAATGCAGCAGTGGTCCGTGAGTTTGGGAGAACATGATATCAAGTTCGAGCAACGTCATTCTGAAAAGGGTCAGGCTATTGCCAACTTTCTTGTGAATTTTCCTGTAGAAGATCTCGAGTGGGATGAACACAATCCTGACCTTACAGAAGAAAATTCCAAAGATCGACCCCCTGAACCCTTTGACGAGCAAGCTAAATGGATTACAACGAGAGGGTGGAGACTTCTCACGGATGGATCAGCAGGACCTGCACGGTTAGGAATCGGAATCCTATTGATTACTCCTTCCAATGACAGAATTGAGAAATCGATCCACCTGTATTTTGAGGCCTCAAATAATGTCACCGAATGCAAAATTCTCATTCATGGACTCAATCTTACTCTTGAGCTCAAAGTCTCAGACCTCTCAGTTTATGTAGATTCACAACTCATCGTCCACCACTACTCCGAGCGATATAAAAAGAATGGGAAGATGATATAGTACGCAACCATCATTGCAGATAGGATGAGCAAGTTCACGGAAGCAACTTCCGATTATCTTCCTCGTGGCAAATATAGACACACCGATTCCTTGGCATATCTGGCTGGGGTCTTGGGTATCTAAGCTCGATATCTCCAGGTCAAAATGATTTCAACCCCCAGTATTGATCGTATTTCAGTATGCACGATCAACACTAGGGGCGATAAAGGGGGAGATGACGATTGACGAAAGCCTTTCTTAGCCTACCTTGGCATCGACAACAGTTGCAATGGACCACTTTTAGAAGATCTAAAATAGTGCCGACAGTTGATCAACAACTCAAAGTGCTACTCAAATCAGAATGGTACGTTATACTGACTTTCCGTCACAGTGCCTTATCTCAAGTGCCTCTCGAAATCCAAAGCAGAGGAAATGCTCCGTGAATTACATGAAGGGACTTGTGGCACCCATGTCGCAGGTTGATCACTAACAAATAAAGCTATTACACAAGGAATATTCTTGCCTGGCATGTTTAAGCAAGCAGAAGAATACTCATACATTAGCGATACCTGCCAATGATATGGACACATGATACGCGCCCCTGCGCTCGAGCTCCATGCAGGCAAAGTATTCTGGCCATTCAAAAGATGGGCACTTGATCTCGTTTTCAAATTCCTTAACTCTCCTGGTAATCGCCGTCACCTCCTCGAAGCTACCAATTATTTAAAAAAATGGGTAGAAGTAATTCCCCTATGTCGAACCAGAGAAGAAGAGGTCATTTCTTTTATCTGGGAACATATCATCACTCGGTTTGGGTTCCCCCACCTTATTCGTATCGATAATGGGCCCCAATTTGTGGGGGAAAAGACCATCATATTCCTTAACTAGCACAATTACATCCACTCGCCATCCAATCCTTACTATCCTCAAGGCAACGGCCAAGCCAAAATTACCAACAAAAACAACCATTGATAGACTAAAAAAAGGCTTCACTCATAGAAAAAAGGGAATTGGGTTTGCGAACTGCCTCATATCCTATGGAAATATCGTACCACTCTACAAGTATTAACAGGATGCACTCCATTCCTCTTTACATATGGCACTGAGGCCCTCATTCCTTCTGAATATCATCACCCAGTTAGAGATCACGAGCTGGCCGACGTGGAGAATGAGTTCAAACTGGCTTACAACCTCAATATGATTGATAAAACCAGGAAACGCGCTATCGCTAACCTAGACCGATATCATCATATGCTAGCCATATCATACAACAACTCGAGTCCGAAATAATACTTTCCAAATCGATGATGTTGTCTTAAGAGAAATTCCTCAACGTCACAAAGAGGCTCACGCTGGAAAATTAGTTGACAACTGGGAGGGTCCAACCCACCTCTACGATTGGAACATGTGTAATAACTTGTTCCATATTAAAGACCCCACTAGACATAAGATAAAGCAAAGGTCATATTAGGTATCATCTATTTCAATGTATTTGCGATAGATACAATTTATTTCTCAGGTCGAATACATATTACAAGTGATTCTTTCCTGCCAATGAGGTGTCTGCTGCACTTTCCCCGTCAGTAAGAGGTCAACTTTCAATTCATGGATTACAGTAGCTTTGCCCTGCTCTATCAGATCGGCAGGTTGAGGGCCTAAATGGGTTTCCATAAAGGACATACAGTTCCCCTGATCTATATTCACTCTACAAGTACATCCATTATCCGACAAACTTTTAAACAAGGTATCTCATTCTAACTCAAGTCTTTCCTCTACAAAAATATACAACAATCGACATTAACAGGTCAGAACTTGATACATTGGATACGACCATCGTTGCAAATTTCTATCTCAACTTCTCGAGGCGTGCCTCCAAATTAGCGTACAATTTATTCTGATGGATCATCTCCATGTCTAGCCGAGAATTAATGGCTATATTTTCCTCCAATTTCTTCACATATTTGGCTGATTCAGCCAAATTCTTGGCCTCTCGGTCCACCATCTGAGCACGAAGTCTCTTGATTTTTGTATTCAACTCTTCCCTAACCGGAATATCATTTAATAAGTCATCTTTCTTCTTCATCAACATCCCTTTTACCCGGATTTCCCCTTCCAGGACTTTCTCCTGGATAAGAGCAGTATCCAACTTCTGCTGGCATTCCCTTAAGCTTGTATTATCTCTTTGCACATGTCCTTGTACTCGCGCTACATCGCCTTACAGTTCTCTAATTTGTCCTGATAAACTCACTACATCTCCTCAAACTAGGAAATTTGAACATCCCTTTTACTCCCCCTCGAACGCTCTCAAGCTTTCGCTTTCTTGGCACGTGCGTTGGCTTACGCCAGTTCGACCTTTAGTCAAGCCACTATCTCATTATGACCATTACATCTTCGTTGCATCTCCTGAAAATCCATGTCCTTCACAGGTAAAGCTACCTGCAAGTGTTCCACTACAGCCTCTGAGGCTGATAGATTCTCTCGAGCTACTTTTAGTTCGTTATCTTTTTCACCAGTATCTGCTTCAGTCATTCCAACTCACTGCTATAATTTTGGAGATCAGCTCGAAATTGCCCTTCTGATATTTCTAGCGCCTGAATACGATACTGAGCCATTTTAACCGACTTATTCCTTGACATCAGAGTGCCAATTTGATTCTAAAACTTTGCGGCATGCTCCTTCATCTCCGCAAGCTCTTTTGACCCTTTGCAAATCTTGACATCTTTCTCCTCGAGCTTACGAGTGAGGTCGACAACAGCTTGGTTTGCCTTAACATATTTGAAGTGTACTTTTACGTGCTGATCATCTTTATCCTCACTCGCTCCCCTCATCCTATCCAGCTGCTCTACAAATTCTTGGTTACAATGAAGCGCTTCATCTTCGCATGAGCGAACTGAATCCAACTCGACCTGCGCAATATAAATATATTATATACAGTTCGAATCATACACACATCAACACACATATATATATGCAACTCATTTCTGCAAGGTATCCGATTTCTAACATCTACTGTATACAACTACTTTTAGACTTATGGCCGAAGTACCTACTCAGCGAAACACTTTATGCCATGTATTTCGGTATCTCAGGTACACATTTCGTATATGCAACTGTCTAAATTTTTTATTTTTTTTATACACCTCTACATTCTATGTTTACTCCTGTAACTTAGTAGTTACGTTAATTATAACGTATAAGCCAAAAGGCCTTTCTCGATCTAACCAGCAGCTCCGCCTGGGAAGACAACAAGGATGTAGAAATATCTTTCTCCCTGGTAAGCTCAGTCTCTAGGACTTTTCTCCTGAGATTGATTTCTTTACATGCCTGCAAAAGAGTTACAGACAAACTCAGACTACTAGTCCATTTAATAGACACAATTCAAAAGTTTACGATACATGTCAAATATGTTCATACAAATTCATTTCCCTACCTTACCTTCTTAGTCTCACCTTCAAGGTGTTCGGTGTCATCCCCTTGATTGTCAATCACAGTCTGACGGGAGACACCATCTAACCTATCCATAAATCCCCCCGCGACCTCATCTATCTCTTCTTCATCTCCTTCCTCAATGTAGGCGTCCGCCTTAATGGCATCCACCTCCTACTCTGAGTAACCCTTAGACAACAGGTGGCGCCCAAGCCTATCGCGCTCCTCAGGCATCTCCTCTAGCTTGGCTCCCGCCTCCACCTGTGGCTGCCCAATTGCTATAGTGTGAGAGACCTTCAAAGCCTCTAACTGCTTTGCATCCTAAGTAGCATCAGCTTTCGACCGAGCTAACCTTTTCTCAAGCTCGATCCTTATATTCTTAAATTTGGACTTAACTTCTTCAACTCCCAGCCAGAGCCCCTTCACTAACCGAGTAACTTGTAGAGTACACATCGGCCTCAGCATCAGCTCGGCATGCAATAAATATATTTCATAAAATCAATATATACTTACCATCTTGCTCGTATTTTCCTCTCCGTGAATGGCCGCTCGCCTGGCCCATTCTTCCACCTCTTTATGGTCGTCCAGCACAATAGGTCACACTTCGGTGGCCTTTTCACCTGACTTCTCTAAAGATTTGACCCTTTTCCTTTTTTATATATCAAACTCACCGCTTCCAGTGGTACCAGAGACTGCCACAAAATTTAACATTAGTTTTTTCAAATATTTTTGAGCTATTTTACTTGACATGATGGGTTCAGGCTAAATCGAACTCTCTATTTTTGAGGACTTGGTTGAGTGGGTTCAACCTTCCGCACCAGTTCCTTAATTTTATGCTTTGTCAGCACCCACTATCAACCTGGTCGACTGAGCCTTTTACACCTTTTTCGACCTACTATCAACTCTCTTCTTTCTGCTAAGACCTAGTCCCTCCAATCCAAATTCGAGCTTAGCCTCCTCCTTAGAAACCTCGTCTAACAATGAATCTTTACTCACGATGTGGGATTTTATACTTGCAATACATAACATCTCTTTATTATCAACCGCAAGTATCAGTTCAAATATATCAATATATTATCTATGCATGGTAGTACTTACTTTGTTTTACCGTTCTAAATCGAAGATCCAGAGGTTCTTCATCATCTTTCTGAAGGCAATTACCCTTCACCCATATGATGTTGTCATTCCAAGTTTGACCTGCAGAAATCATATCGAAGAAGCGAGACCGAGTTACGCTCGCTCAGAAATATACCCCACCTATAGCACAATAATACATCGCCCCATAGAATTGCAGCACATCATTAGGGGATATCCTCCTCACTTTCCCCTCATTTTCCCACTTCTCATTCTGATGATCGCAAAAATTTATTACCTCCCACATGTCCCCATTCAATTGAACAGGACATGCCCCAATTGCATTTATGATCCCCTTCGCCAAATTGGTTAAGGGAAGACTCAACCCATAATCTAATTGAGACAAATAACATAAAAAACCTTCCTCAAGGTCACTGCGAACACCTCCATTAAAGTATTCTAACGAGATCGATTCCTCTATACACCTATCTCGTTTTTCGACTTCTAAATCGGCAAATAAATAAAAATATTCTTCCACCGCCGCTACTGTACAACCCCTAAAGTGCCTGCTGGCATACTCTGCACAATTACCCCATGTCCCTCCTACAGCGGCCTTGGCCCTACAGAATTATCTAAAGGGATCCGAACCAGGAGGATATGATATCAATTGACCAGGAAAACCTGGAAATTGTTCCAATCCTACTTCAACCTCACCATCGGACTCCATCGTCCGACCGGAGGTCGATACCTCGTTAGCAGGTAAACAATCCATATCAACAGTAATTTCTACAGGCAAAGTTTCGACCCACACAGTCGCCTCTCACTCTCGACCTACATACAGGTTTAGGTATCTACCATTACTTGGTATAAATCGATCATATATGTTCAACATATCTTTAATATAGTCTGTGTATAAATACTATATAGATATTACCATAAATAGTTGATGTTAAGATTTACTTCAAAATAAATATAAAAAAACGATTACGATTTGCACAAACACATATATATCCCATACATCTCTACTAACCTTTTGATTCTGAGTAGGAATCTGCAGTTGCTCCGAGCCCCTCCTTCACAACATTGCTGTAAAGCCACCTGCGTGATCCAGTATCTGTCACTCTCCTCGACCATTGATCGCCCTCAGGCAACTCCTTAATCAAATCCAATAAATTTTTTTGCGTCTCTCTCTCTGTGCTCTCCAAATTTTCAGAAGTTGAAAAACATTTGAATGATGAAGGAGAAGCACTATTTATCCTTTTTCTCTCTAGTGACTGGCAATTATTATGCCTCGCACGACCAGTCCTCGGTTTTGGAACCTAGGTGTCCTTTCCACTATCCATGTCAGACGTCTTGTACCTTTTCGATAAAGCAGACTTTCTTTCATTACCCCTCCCCTCATATTTTAATATATTCTTCTCTCCTGTCTCCATATCTTTTTCCGACCTTTCCACACTCATGATGATTCACACTACCCGATATCAAATTTCCTAGCTTTTCATACAAAATAAAACTTGAAGCTTCTACATTTCCTTATTTTTGTATCATACTTATAGACAAAGTGACGACATTTTCCAAACTAATAAAATTTTCAAAATTATTCAAAATATTTATCACAACAGTTTTCAAACAACTTTTGCAACTGTAAAGGATCCTATTGATTTGCATCATTTTTTGTTCACATTCAACATACTTATTTTTATAAATGCACTTTTATAACATCACATCTGAAACAAACTTAATAACCTAAAAATCCACATCCGATCACGTCACCACTCAATCAGCCCTCTTTAAATTTAATCTCGACCTCAGTAATCAATTTAATAATTTCTTCTTGAGCTGCAGGGTCCAGCACCAACGCACAAAAACATACCTCATAGAAATACTAGGCATACTCACGTTCCATATTCCATATATCTAATCCATCGAATTCCCTCACTGGTAACTCAGCATCATAGCTAAACTAACCAAAAATCCTATCCCTCACTTCAACTATTTTTATTGCCAGTCGTACTTCTGCGGCATGACGAATCCTCTAAGATCGAGTTTGTACCATGTTTTTATATATAACAAGTCTTTCAATAATCAATCTCAGGTACAATTCCAGTACATAAGTCTGACCAACACATCCTTCAGGTATTTTGCAGATAATAAGTCTTTCTAATGCTTTTTAAGTAACAGGTCATTCATGCATTCTGGCACTACAAGTCCTTTAGTTTATCCCGCTTCAGTGATTTTTCACCCTGATATAAGAAGACATTGGAAACAACAAAAAGCTTCGGTCGCATGAATCAGGTAGAAGTCCAGTCAAACTTCAAATGGAAACTATGCAAGCAGAAGACACAGTGCTGGCCTCCACCAACCAAAATGAAGGTCTTCTGAGCACCAAAATAAGATAGAAATGCATCAGCAGACTCCCACTTCTAACCCTCCTCCTCCACTACCATTATCTCCTCCTCTGAAACCACCACCACCGAAGAGTTGGTTGAGATAAAGAGGGCCCAACCTTAAAATTCATGGCGATACAAGAGATCAGTATAGCTGCCCTGCAGTTATGCCAACCCTTGCATATGAAGCCTAAACATTGTCCTCCACTAAGGCACAGAGACCAGCCCAACGCTCTTCGCTTGTCATGATGAATACATGAAACCTCCATTTACAGTAAAA
Source organism: Kingdonia uniflora (assembly GCA_014058105.1). Classification (NCBI taxonomy): domain Eukaryota; kingdom Viridiplantae; phylum Streptophyta; class Magnoliopsida; order Ranunculales; family Circaeasteraceae; genus Kingdonia; species Kingdonia uniflora. The sequence goes on from JACGCM010001854.1 coordinate 4,569,631, forward strand.
TACCTCCTCAGCTTCAGCCGCTTCCTCTTCCACCATACATTGATAAATTGTTGGAACAGAAGAAGGAATAGACAACTCCAAGCATTGGTGACCAAAGTACTTTAACTTCAACCTCTGCGTTACAGTCACTATCCTCACTTCAAGGACCATCCTTTGAGTCTTCACCATTTCTTTACAAAATTCAAAGAGTTGCGCACGCAGGCACTGCTTTAAAGATTTATTATAGGTACTATTTATATAACCCTATATTTATTGTGCAGGTACGTTTTCCCAAGCGTCATCATTTATTATGGATGTGACTATTTGATCGTAAATGTCACATACATCAGTATCCACATCATCATTTAATACCTATCACTTCCCAATATTGTGTAACTTTCATACCGTCAACACCATAATTACTACGTTTCAACTTTCAAAGATTTTAACCCCAATACCCATTACACTCAGATTCTTTCTCAACAAAAGCCAGTCGTGACTTCGATTGCGAGGGGGCAATTGTAGGGACCTATCCCTCGATCTCATCTAAATTGAGCTATCACCAGTTCGAATTACCCCCACCTCAGGCTCACGCATTTTTCAGCATAACTTCTCTAGTCAATATTTCAACCTACCCCATGAACTAACGAAAAGCGTTTGTCGAGCTTAAATCGGAAAACCTGAACGAGTCAAAGACATCTGTCTCTCATAAACTCGTCAGTTACTCAGTCAACCACCACTAACCACATTATTCAGAAAACGTGCTCCAACACGATGAAGAGCTGCGGAGAAGGTTTATATAAAAAAAAAGTTTGAGAAGAGACAGGGACAAAAAATATTACATAAGAAATCTCTTGTCTAGATTCTTAAACTATTCAAGCTTCTTACTTACAAGATTCATGCATTTCTAAACTTAGAGATCACTTGTAATAAGATACCTACTTCAATCGCTAAATATACTTTTACCAAAATCCTCTACTCGAAGTCATGGTTTTTTTTAACTATTTAAAGGTTTTCCACGCTAAAATCCACCTGTGTCATTTCCTTATTTGTTATTAGAATATTATTACAGCTTCATTGGTGTGATAGTGACTTTCAAGCCATCCCGAGCTTACAAAATTTGGCCATCACTGTGGGGATGTAAAATACGTAAAATTTTTTATTGCAAAAAGGGTTCCATTTGTATTAGTCCCGCACAAGAATAAGACTCTTTGTTATTTGGGAAAGAGTTGTACGCGTTTGATCACAGGGGTAGATGGTGTTCCTTATGCCCCCCCGCCGATATTATGGTGTTTATACGTTTCAATCCCAATGTATACGCGTATTTAAAGGAAATTGAGTACTACGACGCAAACCATTATATCATTGAAGATGTTGATTATATGTCGTATTAGTGGCACGTTCACCAAAATCCTAGGGTTGGAGACCCGATTTACGTATGCCACAAACTTTGAGTCTATGTGAATTATCTTAGGTGGAAAACTATGGAGTAGATGCGACGTTAGATTATCAATATATTGGATGGTTTATGGATATGGTTGGAGCCGACCAAGAGGGTAAACAGATACTGATCCCAGCCATCGAGGTCTAGCCGCCATGTCTAGCCAGGTATATTATGGATAACCTATGGCAGCAAAATGTATTATATGAAGATTCGAGGCACTATGTTGACCACATAGTTGGGATAGAGGAACAGTTGAGATGGTCGCAAGAGATTATTCAAGTCACGGGAGAGAGGCTAATTAAGATGTCTATCAGGCATAAGACAGAGTCAGAGGTTCAGTGTATCTTAGACGATATTCTCGCACGCGGGCATAGAACGAGGAGAGGTCGTCATGCTTAGGTATATGTTTATTTAATATATTTTCCCTATTAGTTTAAACAATGTTTTATGTTATTTTTGTTAAGTTTATTTAGGATCATGTTAAGTTTAATTTGGATGATGTTTAATTTTATGTTATAAGTACCTAGTGTTTGGATAAATAACTTAGTGTTTGATGAAATGTCTCAAAGATATTTCCTAATAAATAAATAAGTGTTGTGTATATTCGATGAATGAAAGGTGTTTGATTAAACGTCACAAGAGATTTATAAAGCAACAACTAAGTGCTGAGTATATATTGCACACATAAAAAGGTGTTTGACTAAATTCCTGAAAGGAAATCTCCAAAAAAAAAACTAAGTATTGAGAGAGAGGGAAAACTTTTGTTCTTGCAGTTTGCACGACATTCATGAGGTCCACGTAGTACAATCTGGTATCTCTTTATTCCGCACAGTTCAGAACTGTACGACACAGTCTATAGGAATAAAGGTTTTCCCTTTCTCTCATTACTTAGTTTTTTAATGGGGATTCCATCCCAACAACTATATTCCCTAAAAGACTTGTTAAACAAGCCTCTCAATGGTTAGCTTTCCAGCTATAAATTGAGTAGATGTCCATATATATTTTTTACAATAATTACTCTCTTCATCTTTTAATAACTTGTTATCAATCAAGTTCATCATATCCGACCTATCACTCTCTTTGTTATCATCACCTTTTTCATTTTCGTTCAGATAGGAAGAATATTTCTGGCAATTTTTTTTATGATGCACAAGTATAGCAAGCCTTTCATGGAAATGGAAAAGGCAGAAGAACAAGAGGCGACATCATCACCTAAATGCACTCGCGCACGGGTGGGGGGGACATGCGAAAAGATGGTGATCATGCATAGGGGCATTTTAGTATTTTGAGAGATTATTTTAGTCCCAATCCAGTCTACAAAAGAATCTCATTTTGCCGCTAATTCTGTATTAGCAAAGGTGTGTATCAACATATTTATGATAATTTTTTTTCTTCAAGCGATTGTTTTGTTCAAAAATAAAATGTTGTTAGGACGATGGGTTTGTCAACTAATCAAAAGATAATGTGCGCACTTCGTATGCTATGCTATGGTACTTGTGAAGACACACAAGATGAATATATTCGGATTGTGGAGTCTACCGTTAATTTTAGTTTGATGAAATTTTATAAAATAATTGTCATATAATTCAAAACTCTATAACTTCGATCCCCTGATGAGAACGACAGAAATGGGTTATTAAAAGTGAATGGAGCGCGAGGCTTCCCAGGGATGCAAGGTAGTTTAGATTACTTATATTGGAATTGGAAAAATTATCCAACCGGATGGGACTGACAATATGCCGGGTATAAGAAGTATCCAACAGTGATTTTAAGAAGCGGTTACTTCGCAAGATCTTTGGATATGGTACGCCTTCTTTGGGGTGCCCGATTCTAGCAACGACGTGAACATCTTGCATCCAAGGTAGGTTTTTAGCAACTTGCCTAATGGAGTTTTACCAACATCCAATTGCAAGATAGGTACGGAGCCGCACACTATGGGGTATTAATTAGCGAACGGAGTTAATCCAAAATGGCTAATAATCGTTCAAACCATAAGAAATCTAACGAATGATGTAGAAAGTCATTTTGCAAAGATGCATGTCGGGAATACGTGGAGTATGCTCCCAGGGTTCTACAAACACGGTTGGAAATATTAGCTCACGGTGCATAGTTTTGGAAGCCTCATGATCAAGTGAACATTATGTACACGTGCATAACTATGTACAAAATGATCGTTAAAGATGAATATTATATTTTCATCCAGTAAGTAGATATCGATTCAGATTTTAGAAGGTTAGTGGAGCGGGTGAATATAGTCCTAAATCCAATTTATGCTCTTAATACTATAGCGGAGTACATTGTGAAGATTAATGAAATAAAAGATGAAATAAATTATTTTAACTTACGAGATCAGCTCATTGGTCACTTATGGGTGCTAAAAGGAGCGGAGTAATGTCATTTCTCATCTTGAAATTTTGTATTGATATATTTTATTTTCCCAATTGTAATTTTTATGTTGAAGTCGTAATGTTTGATTGAAACAGAGAATTTTTCAAGTTATGTTTGCCAAATTTGAGTATTGAAAAGTACATCAAGATCAAATTCATAAAAAAAAAAAAACATTTCAAGCTACCAATAGAAAAGAAGATTACATCAAGATCAAAGTCAAAGTGCAATTTAAAAGTTCATGCCTACAAATAAAGCCATCGGTTGTATTAATATTAATCACTCGAGTCATCTTCATCAATTGGACATCATTCCTTCAACTTCGCGGAATAAATTTTTAGTTGCTTCCTTATCCAACGATTTTGTTCTGGTAGTAGGCTAGTTGTGCCGGTTGTTATCACCTTGACCAATGTTTTCTATACATTCACTTTTTGTCTAGGTATAACTGCTTTACGTCTTCTTTGTGTCTCCACATATTTAGCCAACTTTTACTATTCGCATTCTCTTGCTCTAGCTTCATTTTCTCATTTTTTATATCTCTTCCCTCTCATTCCATGTCAGAATCATGTTGGCCATTGATTCGAACATCTTCTTCCCCCAATCACACATTCCCAACTTTGCAGCTTCTTCCGTCTTGATTTTTTTATTAGTCCAGAAATACTTCCCCACAAACATATAATGATGGATTATCGTTGGTAGAATCTTCTTGAATTACGGAAGTAGGTGTGGCGGAAGTGGGTATACGGGTTTGGTATTGGTAGAATTTTTTGGACTATCGCTATAATTCGACTTCCCCGATACATTGCGGCCGAGATACCCAATTAGATTAATTTGGGGCCCTTTTATGCAATATTCTAAAATTTTGCAAGCCACCCAAAATTTAAATGCTTTTGCATACACTTTTCATTCGTCTCGTGCACTATTTGAGCCTACCATTAAATTTTAAAAATATTATGACTACATTATCTTAACTAGACTATGAAAATGATTACAAATTGAATTACATACAATATTGCCCATTCTAAGATTGGTAAATTATCAGTATTTAAGGTCTTGAAGAATGCCTCTAAAGATCGCACATTCCTTATTAAGCCAGTTTTTATACGCACAATTAACGCCGTTATATGATCGCCACATCGATTGGTCCACGTGGAAGGAATTGAATTGGTAATGCACTTTTAGTCTAAACCAGGAGATTTTTTTTGGTTCCTTGTCTAAGGATTTTGAGAAACTTGAGACCAAACGCATACGAGGTTGACGAAGTCATCTACCATCCAAAGTCATATATTATTGTATTTATCTTTATCAATTGGAACGCCATCATCGACCTCCTTTTCAACATAATCTTCAGCCACATTTGGTGTTGGATTCGATGTCTTCATCTTCCTTTTAACTCTTACCTTCCCTTTTGCACGCGTATTACTTGGTATGACAATCGAAGCGAGAATCGGAGCGGGTGGTGTATTGAGGTTTAAGTCGTTTAAACACCATGAAGCTTGTATCGGTGGGATAGACGAACTTCCTCTGCCAAATTCCATTTATATGAAAAAATATGAATTTACCGATTGAACGTTGAATTGGGGCAGTAGGGTTGGCAGTTAGAGCAAGAATTGGTTCTTTGGGAATCAAATTGTGAGAGACAAGGAGAGTCGAGTGGTGGGAACAAATGCCGAATGTGCTGATTGTAATATTAGGAAGGATTTGACATTTGTGATGAACTAAATGCAGTGAATTAGGAGGGATACAAATTAGGCTGTTAGCTTGGATGGGTGGGTTGAGAGTGGCTTTAAGAATTGGATTAGAAGCTTGCTTAAGGCCTAAAAGACATAACTTTACCTTAGTTTGATAGGGTTATTTTCTTGAAGAGATATGGGGTATGAGGATGGTTTTATGAGGGGGAAAGAGTTATTCCAGACCTAGCTGCATAGTTCTGAACTAATTATGCTTTTAATTAAGACTAATATAAATTTACGAACGTAAAAACTTAATTTGTATTCGATTTATCACTAAGTATGAACTAGATCTCAACTAGGGTTATTCGGAGAAGAACTCAACTTTATTTTCATAAACAAAATAGCCTACTTTGATTTAGATCACCCTCTTCCTTATAACCTAGCTTCCTAGGATCACTCCTATAATATCTCTCCCAACCAATCCCATTAGGAAACTAACCTAGAAAAGAAAAACTCATAATAACCATCAAGCTGGTCATCTCCAATAGTACATAAGGTAAAATATACAAATAAATATAGATTAAATAGGTGGTAGATGGCCCTATTAGAGACGTGCCACATCAAATCCTCTATCTAAGAATCTTTCGTCCACGAAATCAAAGAGGTAGTACTCCCGATGACTCACGCACAAATATGGTGTGCATCTCATCTTCTTTTTTGCATTCGTCCTGTAGAACTCGCTGAACAGTCGCTATAACACTCTCACACATACCATCCTCGACTAACCTGATCTTCTTAGCAAATATAGGACAATCACATTTCTAGTGCCAGGTTTCCTCAATCTATAACAGTTATCCAAGACATAGCTATATGGTGCAGTGACTGCTAGAATAGTTGGAGCTGCCGTTGTAGGTTCTAGAACTGGTGGATGATACTATGCATATAGCCCGATCACCTGTTTGGTTAATTGTATAATCTTTTCTAGGTAAAAGATGGGCTAAAGTGTGGTCATCTCTTATAATTTCTTTGTCAGCCCATTCTAGTGCCTACTAACCCTCTGCTACTCGGTCTCACAGAGTCATGCACGTGTATTAAAAGAAGATAAAATTGGTTTGTGTAGTCATCAAGGAAGAAGAAACTCATTTTAGGTACTGGAGTTTTCCGAACGTGATCTCGTCGTAGTTTATGGGGATGAACCTCACCTTCATCTTTCTTCGCATCTTCCACCATTTGGTGATGTAATGGTAACTAGATGTACGCCTGGCCTATTAAACATTGTTCCACCAGGTGAGAGCAAAACCAGTAAGTCGGGACTCCACAATTATAACCTGTTTTGGATTCCTATATTTCTTGTAGTTGAACACACGCTCAACTTTATCTAGCCACTCAATAAAGGCATAGACATCAGATTTACCGTTGAACTCTGATACTTTGAGGTGCACATCTATTATATGTTCAGCAATAACCTTAAACAAAAGTCTTAACGTCGGTATTTTTACCCTTTTGGCATGGTTGTGGTCGTTGCTCATCCTCAAAGTCTAAACTGCAATCGTCATCTTGCTAAGGCATACGGGTGTCTCGGCGGAAGTGGGGTGAGCCAAATAGACATTGTTTATGTCAGTCCTGCAAGGCGGTGCCAACTAAGGGACCTTGCCTGCTAAATTGCCAATCTATCTCCAAAGTTCAAAGGTGACGAGCCCGAAGGTTCATGTTTTCCACTGGAGTGAACACTATAAGCATCATCATCACGTGGCCCACAACCATTACTGTAGGGTATTTGGAACTCGAAATCATATTTAGAGTTCATGTCCAACATATACCGCTTACGAGTTTTTGTATACGGTTGGTATCGGTACAAGTCTGCAGGTGGTTAGGATGTGTCATAGGTTCCCAACGGGATCGTTGTGGAAAGGGGTAAGTGGCGGTAGGTCTCTGTGGGATGCGGTGTTGCCGGTTTAAGTGAAGGAGGCGACCGGTATTTTGGATCATCCAGTTGGTTGTGGAGATTCTTCGTGGACTGTTAGAATGGTTCAGGGTTGATAAAAGGTTGGGGTTCGGTGTTATCGACAGCCCCGTTTGGTATGGAGCCTCGCCGGGGAGGGTCGGTTTTGGGGAATGTGGGTTTGAGGTCGAGGTAAGGGAGAGTGGGAGTGGTGAGCCCATGATGGGAGATAATATTTAAATCTTTGAAATTGGCAATTGAAGTTTTATGCGGAGCTCACCACTCTGGATTGATTATGTCAAAATCTGGGCCTTGGAGTGATTGGTGGAGCCCAACCCATTGAGCCCATAGGTTCTGGGTTGGGTTCCCAATTGTTGTGGGTGACCCGGGATTGCTATTTGTTGGACCAGTTGTTGGATCTTGGGTCGTAGTTCGTCGGGTCTGATCTTGATTCGGCAAAGATTTTGGTGATGTGGGCCTTAGGCCTCATGTGCTAAGGTTTGTTGTCGACTTGTCCATATGAGGAAGTCAGACCTAGCGAGTGCTAACGGCACTATGCCTGTAGAGACTACTGCCAGTACTCTTCTCAGTGTTGTTTGTGACTAGGGGATGTTTCTCGATGATGTCTCAATACGAGGGTTACGTGGTTGGTCGTTGCTTATAGTGGCTGGACCTTTACCCTTGGCCCTTATCCCGATTTCATCAACATTACGGGTTTCATTTTCGATTTCTAGACTTGCAAACGGGTTATCAAATTTATCATTTCTCGCGGTGACGCTTCCCTTACGAAGGGGTGTTCATGAATGCCTAAGGGGGGGAGGGGGGGGGGGAGGATTCCGTACCTAAAGCCTGGACTATCTTATTAAATCTTTTGTCAATTTCGCTATATCTTGAGCGAGTGCAGGTTTCTTCGTCCTGGGTCTTCCACGTGGTATCATGTTCTTGTAACTTACTACACCGAGGATGTGAACATGGCTCTAATGCCAATTAATGTAAATCTACGAACGTGGAAGCTTAATTCATATTCAATTTAACACTAAGTATGAACTAGATCTCAATTAGGGTAATTTAGAGAAGAACTCAACTTTCTTTTTAATGTATATATACGAACGTGAAAGCTTAATACGTCTTCAATCTAACAGTAAGTATGAACTAGATCTTTATTAGGGTTATTTGGAGAAGAACTCAACCTTCTTTTCATAAAAAAAACTGCCTACTTTGATTTACATCACCCTCTTACTTATAACCTTGTTTTCTAGGATAACTCCTATAATATCTCTCATAACCAATCCTATTAGGAAACTAACCTAGACAAACAAAACTATTAATAACCAATAAGCTGGTCATCTCCAATTGTTCATAAGGTAAAACATAAAAATAAACATAAATCAAACGGGTGGTAGACGACCCTATTCCAGACGTGCCACGTCAAAGACAGTGCGGAGTTCATTTGCGTGGGCACTAACAAAGGCTCCAAATTAATGATACCGAGGAAGGGTTTGATGGTGAAGTAACTTTTGAGATATACGAATGCAAAAGAATGTTGAGGAAGTGGTTAGTGGAGAAAGGTAAGAAGGACTTGAAGAAATTGACGATAAAGATTCAAAGGGACCATCTAACTCAACATATCCAACTCCTATCTTGAATCTTCTTCCTCCACACCACCTAAAATCGACATGGGGCCAAAAAGTAACAAATGTGTTATATTGGTGATCCTTTTAAGATATGCAAATGTTGCTTTTTCCTTATAACCTTGTTGGGTCACTCTGGAGTGCATTTGACAAAGCTTTTGAAGTTATTTGTTTCATTGATGAACATTTGAATCCAGAATGAGATATTAACATTGAGGTTTTCAAAAGACTTGTAGATGAGTAGGGATGACATGAGTCATTGGTATAACAAAGAAGTCATCGAACCAGCACTAAAAGTAGCTTTCAAAAATTTTGGGGATTAATAGTCTCAGTTAGATAACGTACTTGGGATTTTTGACGAAATCAAAAAGCAAGCATCCCATGTCAGTTGGAAAATGGATGAATATAAAATAATCAAGGATAAAATTGTTGGGGTGAACGTGCATAATACATCCCCCGTGCGTAATTTGGTTTTATTCGTTATCCTCATGGCATACAAATAATCAACAAAGAAACATAGCACAATAATTCATGCACACATAACATAATATTTACTAGAGGTTTACCCTAAGGATATTCCCCACCACCAAGTTAGAAATTTACTATAAATCCAAGTTCAATTATAAACCCTCAAGAGATTCCAACGAACATGGAATTCTCTAATCTTATAATACCCTCGCATAAATTTACAAGAGAAAAAGAAAACAAGAAATCCATCAAGAACCCGAAGGTTACCTCAACAAAGACCATGTTGCATACCTTCTTGTTGAAACCCTTCATTCTTCTCTCTTCATTGATTTCTTATTTTAGAAACTAAGAGGTGTTTCCTTGTAAAGACCAAATGTTTACAAGGTTTATCATAGATGCTACATCTCTTCTAGAATTCAAGTAAGGTTTCTACAAACCTCATATATCCCTTTTATAACCAAAGAAATCTAAAACCTATTCCTACATGAATTAAGAGTTTTCAATACTTATCATACTTGAAGTAGAAGTATTCCAAAACAAGAAAACACTTCCAAAAGGGGCCAAAAACGTCCAAAAGGCAGTTCTACTTCGAATACAACTCGAACTCAAATTCGGTGCCCGAATCTGCCTCAAGTTCTATACTAGCAGACTAAATTGATTATAACTTTTGATCATGCGGTCTGATCTCGAATCCGTTAGTTGTCCTGGCTTCGTATCGATGATGCCTACAAGATTTTTTCTTTGACATTTTGCATCAGACGAATAACCTTATCACCATAATCAGATCTTTCTGTTTTTAATCCATTTTCTTCCGTTTTGAGCGGCAAATACTAACAAAAATCTTAGGCTCAAGAAACTTTGGAAAGATTGATGAGTTAAGTGGTGTCATAAAGCAATCAGTGGTGAGCATATACATTTCTATCTTCGGCAGTTCCCATGCACATACAAGACATCCCCGCCAACGAGTTTGGAGACCGATTAAGACTTGCTATGAAGTTCTACTCCAATCTTGAGGGGTTATAAGATATAACTGATTGGAAACCACTCCCTGGGAGCCAAGCAAGGCAAAGTGAGTTCAAATCACCATGATCAAGTGAATGTGAATCATCAATTTGATTTTGTTGTATTATTGATAAGGAAGATTAAAGTCTTGTATCTCAAATATTGTAATAAAACTTGATAATAGTATGATTTTTTTATATGATGTGTCTTATTTTCACATAATTTTTAATGTTGACATTCTGTTTGCCTACTCCTTTTTTGCTAGCTTCAGGAGCTCTCCTTAAAGCCAACTACAAAAATTAGGGTTATTTAGCTTTTAGGCCCAAAATAATGACCATGATTTGGGCTAACCCTCTATGATTGTCATTTTTAGCTTTTGGACCCTAAAATACTTTGGAAGTCGCTCTCTGAGAAAAAAATAATATGAAGTACCATAAATACCCCTACCCCTACTCTGCCACATTTGATTTAATATTAATGCCATGCTGTAATTATAAGTCTTACGTATGATTATATCATAATAGCACGCTGTAAAACCAGATCCACGTATGATTTTTCATCAAACAGATCCAACGGCTATGATAAATTCTACTGTTGCAACCCCAGTTACAGCTTTAAAACCAACCCAAATCTTCATCTTCCTTTCATCCCTCATATTAACTACTTTATTTTCAGAACATAACAAGAGGTAGTGGAAAACATGAAGCTGGCATACAATCTAAGGTCAAAAGTTTGTTTCATATCTACTCAAAATAGGGTCTAAAAGCTAATTATTTAAGATGCAGAGGGTTTAAAAACTAATATAAAAACATTGGTTTTCTTAAATTTTTCACAAATTTTTTAATAAATGTACAATCTTGAGGGTCACATTGCATCAAAATGTCATTTATTTTACACCAAATACAAGAAAGCTACATACAATAGTATCATAAAGCTGATGATATCTCTCACTGAAAATAACTATGAAAGGAAGTTCTTAAAGTATCAACACTCAATTTGTGGATCCTTTTAATGATTATGAGATGTCGTTAATCAAGCCAAGGGAACAGAAGGAGGTTCATAAAGTTCAAATGGTTGTTTTGGGTATGGTTTAAGTAACCATTGGGTGAGAGACTGTCCTTGGGTTAGATTTTCTTGTACTGCACATGGGTAGAATTACCTTATGAAAATGTTTACTTCTTAGACACAACAGTCATTTGGGCATAAGTTTTTGAAATGTGAAGATCCAATCTTTTAATCTGTAACAATTTTATTTAGTTAACTGAGGCAATAAGAGAAGACTCTGTAAAGAATGTGAAAATGATAGTGGAGATGTCATTAGATGAATTTCCAGTTCAATATGCTACAAAAGTGATAGTCGAGAAGAAGGAAAAAATCTAATGATATATAATGACAGTTAAACATCTGAAATGTTGTATTTAAACAAGAAAGCACATAGAAAATTGTCTTACAAATGACAGTTAAACATCACCATTATTAAACATAAATGCAACATTATAATAGCTACAAAATGATCAAATTCTCCCAGGGGCCCTAACTGGTACCGCTTTGTTAGTCACTTTATTAGATGGTTCTTCTTACCCTAAAGCATCAAACCAATGTGCAAACCCTCTGGATGTCTAAGCGGCTCTATATCTACCATGTTCTCTTATAACATTGAGGTCTTGCCTAGGTACTCTAAAATGCTGACCAGTTGAATAAGATGGTTGAAATGACTGTGATGGTTGAGATCGTTGTGATAATTATTGTGATGGTTAAGTTAAAATAGGAGTTGAAGGTTGAGGTGGCTGTGATGGTTCTTCTGCTCTCCCTTTCCCTCTTACCCTCCTACTTGTTGAAGATGTCCTAAATTCAATGTCTAATTTATATGCCATTTTTCTTCCTCTCCCCATGCTTGGCTTTTCTGCAGGTTCACCTTTAGAAATTCTGTTGTTGTTCCCAAATGCTTGACACATACTACATCTTTTTTGTTATCTCCCCACACAAATTACCTCATCTGCCTCTCTTTTTCTTAGTATTTTAGGTCTCCTTACTGGTCTCAACAATGGTGGTGGTCTGATCTCTCTTATAGGCTGTTTCATAAGAGTAAATATATACTATGAAAATCAAGAGAAATCAATAATTCATTAATCTAATTGCAAAAGTAACATACTTTTCCCCACTCTGATAAGTCTGCAATGTGATTTACAGCTTGGTTGTATATTGCTATGGAGGCTGCCACACTATGGTAATGACTATAATATCTGTGCATAGGCCATGATAAAATTGCAAAATAGTAAAAGGCATAATAAAATTACAATTAGGACATATTAACTAAAAAAGATAACACTTACCCAACCCACTGATATTTTAGTTGATCAATCACTTTCACTGCATGTACACAAGTCAATCTAGAAATCTGCCAAACATTACAAGTGCATGTATGTTCTTCCAAGTTCAATATCCACATTGTGCCACTGTCATTAAAGACCATCCACTGATCCTTTTCAAATCCCTCTAACCTGTAGTGGTGACTGTATGTTTTCAACAACTCAATCCTCTTCACTGCTCTAGGTACCAATCCATTCTGATCCCACTCGTTTGCCGTCAATTTCCTTTCATGCATGAGTGTCATCTACTTCAAATTCAACCTTTCTACTATCTTGCTTAAAAACTTATCTCTAATCTTAATAATCTAATTGTTAAATGATTATGAGAAATTATTAGTCACATGCTCATACTTTGTAGAAGCACCAAAGTAAGACCTACACCAAGATTCATATGGCTTCCTTTCTAACCATGTTTTTGCATTAGATTCTGCAGCTCCTAACTTGTCCAAAATTTCTTTCATTACAGATTTTTTGTATGCCTTTGATGTATTCCAAGCCAATGTCATCAAATAAGTACCTCTGTACAGTTGCTTGAAATTTTTGTACATGTACTTAAAACAAAATCTATGATTAGAATGTGGGAACACTTGTGAAACTGCCCCAACAAGAACCTTTTGTCTATTAGATATGAATATCAATTTAGATGGGTGTAAGCTAAGCTGGCCATGGACAAAAGTTAAGAACTTTATTCATGTAATTTGACACTTACTTTTACAAATAAACACTGCTATAGGGAAAATACCATTATTTGCATCAAGAGATGATGCTCAAACATTAGCCTCCATACTTGCCTTTCAAGAAACTTTCATCAAGACCAAGAATTGGCCTACAGCCCTTGGTGAACCCATCTAAAGCTACCTTAAAACTAATATACATGTCTGTAAACTTAAGATTACCATCTTCCCTACTACAAGTATCCATACTACCAGGGTTTGATTTTTGAATCTGAACACATAGTTATGGACATAAAGCATAACCTTTATCATATGACCCCACTATCTTCTCCATCTCCATGTTCCTTGCATTCCATGCAGTGTAATATGAAACTCTTACATCAAATCTTCTATACACAATATCATATATCTGCATTGGCTTTGTTGTACTTACATATATGATTAGATTCTTAATCTCCTTTGTAACCTAAATTGTATTTAAATTTTTGTTCAATGTGTCATTCTTACCACTACACTGATGTATAAAATGCCATTTTTAAGTGTCATTGTTTGGCAATCATTTAACCTTGTTATGAACACCCACCATGGACAACTTGGTATCTCTTTACACACATATCTAATCCTCTTACTTTTATTCTTCTTTTGTCTAAATATGAACCTCTGAGTAATTGCAAAATTCTTTATAAATGACCTACAGTCAGATATATTTTGCCACTCTATCCCAATTGTCAACATAGACTCTGGTGCTTGAGGTTGCAGAAAGGGTTCCTCATCTTCATGATCTTCTTTCTCATACAAGTTTGATGAACCCATCACAAAATCTCCATTATCAGCAAAACCTTTATGATCTTCTATGTGATCTATTGTAGGAATATCACCACCATCCTGTGATGTATGGTTACTATGATAGTCTTCTTCAGCATTTATATTGTTAAAGAATGAGTCCTTAGTTAAGTCTTTAAACTCATTATTCTCAAGCTGCCTCATAAGCTCCTCTCTTGTCCATCTTGCAACTTCCTCATCAACATTATCTACATCATCCCCCTTTATTTCAACTTCTTCTTCACTGACATAGTCTTTTATTAAATCATCAAGTTCTTCCTCAAAAAGGTAATCAACCCTAACCTTATTCACCTTAGGTTTTTGTGATTTGGTTTTTACTTTTCTCTTTAAGAATTCTGCATTAAAAGCCTTTGAAGTAGGCACTTTTAATGGTCTAGTTAACTTCTCTAAACATCTTGTAGACTTTCTTTTTTCTTGATTTTTGTTTTATCATATCCTAACTGTAATGGTGATTCTTTAACATGGGTTGGCACTATTTTAGGTATTTTCTCTATTTCTATGAAAACTTTGTAATACCCATGAATTTAGTCTTCCTGAATATGCCTAAACATTAACTTAACTTCTAAATAATTACTAATGGCATGGAAAACACCGTCGACAATAATTAACAACCAAATCATACCCCCCTCCCCCTCCTTACAAGAACATTATTATCTAGACCCATACTCATCGTCTATCCTTGCAGCAATTAACCCCAACAGTTCCACAAAACTAGTGTTTACAAACATAGTTAAGACAAAACAACTACCACCCTTGTATTGACTCACTTCGTACCCACTCTTATGTGGTTAATCCCACTCCCCACCATACTCAATTACTGGGTAAAATATCTCATAAATTTCATCATCATACATGGTTTTAAATAGTATATAAGAAAATTCAAATTTTAGATTACCTTGTATTGTAATAACTTTCCCTATTGCCTTGATCAAACAATCACTAAATTACAAATTACAATTAATTGGTAATCAAGTTGTATTATGTTTTATATACCCTAAAATACCTTGTGCATCACGTGCTCGAAACGTACAGGTTCTAAAAGTTAATATTCTTCAAACACATAGGGTCTAAAAGAAAAATCTAAAAAATAGGGTAATTATGGCTAGGTGTCTAGAGTGGTTACTTAGGGAAGACAGGGAGAGACGCATCGATTGGCGATTATCAGCTTGAAAACTTGCATAACTCTAAGTCCTACACTCCAATCTCTATCTTCCTCCATCATTTTTCTCTCTCTCTCTCTCTCTCTCAAGTCTCAAGCCTCAAGCCTCAAGCAGCAATGTCGAATTTCCTTCCATTTATACCCCCAACAACCGACTATAGTAATAGTGATGAAGTAGGGAAGCCACGACCAACCGAGTACGATGATACCTCAGATGAATGTCTTGGAGATGACTTCAACGTCGAGGAGGACCAGAAGTTGTTTGAGGGTGGTGGTGGTGAGGAAGATGATGATGATGAGGAAGATAATGATAAATATGATGATGATGATGATGGTGATGAGGCAGATGATGAAGATGACGATGATGAACCTCCTCCTTCCTCCTCATAAGAGGAGGAGGTTCTAAAAGTTTTTTTAGTTTAGTTTTAGGTTTTTAGGAGGGAATTTTTTTGGGAAAGAAGCCCAAGTTATGGGTTTTGTTGGAAATAGAATATCATTTTTTGGGCATTTTTTGTTTGGGTTATTTTTCTTTTGCTTTGAATCTTGATGTTAATGGATGATGTTGATGTCAATGGATGATGTTTTAAATTCTATTTTGAATATTTTAATTTCTATTTTTAATTGCAGAGAAGATGAAGTTTTGAATTTAGTTTTGAATGTTGATGTTAATGTTACGGGATAATGTTTTAATTTCTTTTTTTTAATATTTTGATTTCTATTTTTAATGGCAAAGAAGATTAAGTTTTGGATTTAGTTTTCAATCTACGTGGACAATAAGAAATGCTCATGTAGATTTTCTTAGTCCACATGGATATTCCAACTAGATAATTATTTAACATGTGGATTTTCTAATTAAAACTTAAAGCATAATAGCAAGGGTAATTTTGGTATTTTAAAAAAGCTAACAGCTTCGGGGTGTTTTACGGTCCAAAAGCTAAAAATGACAATCATAGGGGATTAGTCCAAATCGTGGTCATTATTTCGGGTCTAAAAGCTAAATAACCCCAAAAATTATTACAAAAGTGTACACGAAGATGAAAAGTCAACTAAAATAGATGTTCAGTGCAAGGTTAAGTTGCGATTACACAGGGTTATCAAAAAATCTTAAAACCCGTTTAACTCTTTGCGCGATAATCTTTTTTTTCCTGCAAGGCAAGCCAATATTTTAAGATATATGATGGGTCAAAATCTCGTGAAAATACCATAGAAGCAATAATTATTATAAGAAAAATCTTGATCCAAACATGATGCCTCATACATTTTTATGACTGAAATATAATCTGTAGCGATTGGACCACTTGAGTAGTTCTTCTACATTGTTTTCCTCATTATTTATTACTTGCTTTATCATTTTAATCAGATTTATTCTTTATTACTGTATGTAATAAAATGCTTCCATTAATAATGGCAAGCAATACCCCCATAAAAACGTGTCCATGGAACTTGAAGATGACAGCTACAGGAAAATGAACTTGAGGGGTGCCAGTGCCTAAAAATTGCATGCTTATGGAAATTATCAGCAAGTGGAAGAGGTTCACACATTTAACCTATAAATTCTACCCATTCCCTTATTTGTGTATTTTCAATTCTTTAAATTTGAAGGCTATTTAAGAACATCATAAGTTTGATTATGCTTTGCATACGTACAAGCGAAGATGGAAAATTTATCAGGTATACAAAACATTATTGGCATGCTTTCAACCTGTAAAATTTATTAGGTTTTAATTTTATTTTTATGGTTTGATTGATCGGGAAATGATAACGCTCCTAGTCTTGAGTCTTGAGCTTTCCAAGACATAAAGATGCAGCTTCTTCCTCGTCGACATAGGGTAGGTATGTTCTTGTAAAGTAATTTTTGAAAGTGTGTGTTAAGGATGAATTGTAGTTGTATTTAAGGGAGATTTCTATAAGAGAAGAGCTTGAAAGAGTTTTAAGTGAGGGAAGCTTGTTGCCTGATGGGTACTAATAGTAGTACTCTTTCAATATTTAACTCAAAATATATGCCAATTTTCTGCTTATTTAAGTTAAAAGGCAAGTAGGTATATTTGGATGATAAAAATAAGCTACTTGTTTTAAGTTTAAGAGTAACAAAAATGACAAGCCCAAAAAGGAAGCTTATGCTTTTAGCTTAACGGACTTAAAGCCTCTCTCCCACATCCATAAATTTACTCTCTCACATCTTTGAAACTTTATAACTTCCCAACCAAAAGTTTTTTAGTCTTTCTAACGTAAAAGCAGTAATTACCATTCTAACTTGCATGCTTTTTTAAAGACAAGTCCTTAAAGATAGTTTTCGAAAGAGCTAGTTGATTGTAGTCACTTATATCCAAATAAACACTTAGATAATTTGCTGGTATTAAAGCTAAGTTTTAAGTTTTTTAGAAACTTAAGATATATTAATCCTATGGTTCAAAACTAACAATGGCAATGCAAATTTGGGACGTATAGTTTAAGATTCAAAATATGTTTATCACATACATTACGAATAAGAGTGTAAAAGTTTGGATGATCTGTGGAGGAGGAGTTTGACCAAGAGGATGATCCTGAAGCTGGCAGTACTCCCCATAATGACACTGTTAAAGGTTTGATCAAGGTCTCTACTAGGACAGAGCTCGAGAACTGGGGGAAGAACAAGAAGATAAAGTGAAATTGTAGTGATGTTTTTTGTATTTTGTTATTGTGGAATGAAACTATTTGTTCTAGGGACTTCATTGGAAGTATTTTAAAGATTTGTCAATGATGTATTGATGTATACATATTAATTTGTAGGAGCTTAAAGACTTGTACCTCAGAATTGAGGATTTAGAGAAAGAGCTCGCTAATGAGAAAAATTATGCAAATGCAGCAACTCTCTCGGCCGCTCGTACTGAGTTCAGGTTAGAAACTATAAAGGAAATAAAAAAAATATTGAATTGATATATTGGTAGCTCAACTAGGATTGATCCAAGAGAAGATAGGATTAAGTCAAAAAAATGTGACTTTGTCCGAGTTTTATGAGAAAAAAGGTACTCCAAAAATAATTAAAGACATACGTAATCGATCTTACACCCAGGAGTTGTAATAAGCAGTCAGAGGGTTAGAAAATATGAACCCTAAAATATTAGAAGATCATTGAGATTGTAGGACATATGGTCACCAGGACGAGATGTCAGCATAGCTTGAGGTTAAGTACTAGCTCGTTCTATTTGATATATGCTATATATAATCCGACAGTAAAAGTTATAGTAATGTACGTAAACTTTTGTATTTCAAACTGTTTGTATATGAAAAATATAAATTATTCTCAATGTGTTGACCCTGAAAGCGAGCTTCTGTGTAGGCCGAGCTAGATGCCGCACGATCTCGTGAGGAAGAGGTGCTGAGATGTAATTATAAGTTTTTATATGATCGAGTAGGTATTTGAGGAGATCGCAGATCAGTATGTAAAAGTTGAGCTTAGGTCGACTAAGTTAAAAAAAATTGTTAGCGAGCTAAGTAAGAAGATCGAGAAGAAAGAAGCGGAATTGGAGAGAGTTCAAGGTGAGCTAGTGAATGCTCAAAATGAAGTTGAGAAGTTGAAGAACACCTTAGAATGTGAAAAGGGGAAGTGTAAAGTGGTAGATACTGTGCAATATCGTACCAGGTCGTTAGTGGCAGAAATATTGTAGCTAATAGAGTACCTTAATAATTTGAGGGAGGAATTGAGGAGGAAGGATGCAGAACTGGTTAAAATGTATGCTAATTTGGTGAGTTCTGAAAGTGATATGGAGAAGCTAAGTGAGACCGTAAAGGTAAAAGTGGTTAGTCTCCGATGTACTTAGAATCAATGTGATAAGCTTAATAGACGAGTTGAGAAGCTGAAGGTGGACCTGTCAAGTTCTCATAATAGTAAGGAGGAGGTTATAGAGTGGTCAAAGAAGAAACACAGGGATGTCGAGGCTATTAATGTTAAGGATGAATTAGTTTGTACCTATGCGTAAATAAAAGAATTGAAGGCAGATTTGGTTTATGTTTGAGCCGTCATAAGGAAATCTAGTGAGCGAGCAAGAGAAAATGGGGATAGGTTGGAAGTTTCTTAACCCAAAGAATAAGAGTAGAAGAATCTCTCAAGAATAAAGATGAAATGTTGAAGAATTTTGTTTCCTGTAGTAGTAACGTAGATGACGTTCTTTAGAAAAAGGAAAAGGAGTCGCTGGATTTGCGAAGGTATGTACAAGAATTAAACGATGATAATAAGAAAAGTAAGGTCAAGCAGGGTAGATTATTGGAACTGGCGAAGTCATTGACCAGTGTCATATCATAACTGGAGGGACACTTGAAGCGAGCCAAGAATTGATATGCAAAGTTAAATAATAAAAATTATGAATATACGTAGTAATTTTGTTGACCTAGCCGTACATAATTGAAGTTGGCTTTCTACGGATGAAGTGCATACGAAGGAGATGATAGTAGTAATTGATTATTTTGTGGAAGAAGTGAAGAGGCTTGTGTTTGAAAGGGATATGTTGCATGATTGTCGGGTGCTAAAATGTTGTATTTGTCAGACTGGAGTGGATCGAGGTAGCCACTTGAATGCTATGGAAACTTGAATTGGTCCCATTACTATAGAGCAAGTAGATCAGGAAAGGGAAATTGTGCTTTCTATACCACAAGAAAAACCTGTATAACTAAGTAAATTGCTTTTGCATCTGTAGTATATCTATTAGACAGATGAAAGTTAGTTTTACCTTACTTTATCGTTAGTCTTAGAGATAGCAAAAATCATTAATTAAAAGCTAGTATTATTTTTATTTTAATCCTTGATATTTAGTAGATGATAGATGTGTTTCGATTAAAAGCTAGTGTGTCCTTTGCTTTAATCTTTGAAATTTAGTAGTTTATAAGTATGTATTGGCTGAAAAAAAGTCTTACCTTTGCTAAAATCTTTAATATTTAGTAGATGATAGATGTGTTTCGATTAAGAGTTAGTGTGACCTTTGCTTTGATCTTTGAAATTTAGTAGTTGATAGGTATGTATCGGTTGAAAGCAAATATTACCTTTGCTTTAATCTTTAATATTTAGTAGATGATAGATGTGTATCAATTGGAAGCTAGTATTACCTTTGCTTTAATCTTTGAGATTTAGTAGATGCTACATGTATGTCAGTTGAGAATAATGTGGGCAAAAACTTGAAAATTTTCATTTAGTAGAAAAAAATATACACACTATTGGAGATTGGAATCCCACTTTTTGGAATATAAAGAATGATAATAGATGTATCATGTGCCTGGGAACTAGGGATTTAACGATAGTATCATTTCAATCTCCTAGTGTTCCAAGGGATAGGTATTCTAACGCCTTTCTCTTTTATGAGGTAGTAGGATCCAAGTCCAGTTCGTCCTACGACCTAAAATAGACCATACCAATTCTCTGCGAGCTTCCCAACATATAATTATTTTCTACTCTTGGGGATCTCCTGGAGGACTAGATCATCGATTTGGGGCTCACAACTTTGGACTTTTCTATTGTGCGAACTGCAAGCATATGGTGATATCGACCCAGGTTGGCAGCAGCTCTAGTTTGGGTCTCATCAATCCAATCCATATTACAGGCTAGTTCGAGTTCATTTTCCTCATTTATGAGCTAGTGATCTTTGACAAAATGGTGTTATTCTGTTGGGATGACGGTTTTAATTCCATAAGTAAGGAAGAAGGGGGAACATCCAGTTGATTATCTTGGTGTAGTACGGTATGCCCAGAAGACATGAGGCAGCTCCCTTATCCAATTTTCTTTCCTTTCTGATTTGAGCATTTTTTTGATTCCATCCATGATCTTGTTTGAGATTTCAGCCTGCCTATTACCTTAGGGGTAGTATGGATTGGACAGAGAATGAATGATGTTGTGTTTGTTGAAAAAAGTAACTACCTTCTCTCTAACAAACAATGGACCGTTATCGATCAAAATCAGGTGGGAGTAACCAAATCTTGTGATGATATGTTCCCAGATAAATGAGATGACTTCTTCTTCATGAGTTTGGCAAAGGGGAACTGCTTTCTCCCAATTCATCAAGTAATCTGCTGTAACGAGTAAGAACCTTCTATTACCGGGTGTGTTTCGGAATTCTCCCACAAGATCGAGTGCCCATCTCTTAGAAGGCCTGAATTCCTTACTGGCATGGAGTTCGAGTGTAGGTGCTCATATATGATGACAATGTCTTTGACATGCGTCACACTTGCAAGAATATTCCTTTGCCTATTTTCTCATGCCAGGCTAGAATACTTCTTGTGTAATAGCTTTGTTTATAAGGGAGCGACCTGCGGTATGGGAGCCACAAGTTCCTTTATGTAATTCCTTGAGCATTCCATCTGCTTGTTGCTTGGAGAGGATCTTTAGATAGGGCCTTGTCACTAATTTTTTATTTAAGCGGCCTTTCTGAATGATGTAACGCTTGGAGTTTTCAATCAATTGCCTACATTCTTTGGGATTTTCTAGAAGTGGCCCATTACACTTATTCTTGGGTTTATGATATGTGAAGAAAGGCTTCCTCTAATCATTATCCTCCTCTTCATCGCTACAGTATTGATCACAGATGCAAGGGGAAATCAATGCCGGGGGCTGATATTGCTTTGATCTGGACATATCTTGCTTTCTTACCTAAAACCCTGGCTAAATAAGCCAAGGAATCGGCGTGTCAGTTTTCTCCTAAAGCTAAATTGTCGAAAGTAGTTGTAGTGAACCTGCTCATCCTATCAGCAATGAGGGCTGCATAGTCAGCCATCTTGCCATTCTTCTTGTATTGCTCGTAGTAATGGTGGACAAGTAAAGAATATGTATAGACTGATAGATCGGGAACTCTGATTTCTAGTGCTTAATCAAGCTCATGGATCAAGACTTCATACTCTGCGATATTGTAGGAAGCTTCAAAATTAAGGCTAATAGATTTTTTAATTCTATAGTTAAAAAGAATAATCAATAGGATTTTGATCCCGGGCCCTAGAGGTCCTGCTAATCCATCTGTAAGAAGTCTATATCCCTTTCGTTTAACCCATTCAGCTCGTTTATCAAAGGGCTTGGTAGGAGGATCTTCTGTGAGTTCATCTATAAGATCAGGATCATGGTCTTCCCAATCTGGATCTTCTACGGGGAAATCTTCCATAAAATTAGCCACTGCTTGACTCTTTTCTAAAGCTCTCAGTTAAAATTTGATATCGTGTTCACCTAAACTGACTGACCATTGCTGTACTCTTCTTGATTTTTCCTTTTTAGATAGAACTTCCCAAAGTTGATAGTTAATCATGACTTTGACTAAATGAGCTTGAAAATAATATTTGAGTTTCTATGAAGTATAAATAAGAATCAGAAGGAGTTGCTCATTCTTGGAATACCTTGCTTTTGCTAGAGTGAGTGTTTTGATGATAAAATATACCAATTTCTCAATTTTTCCTTCAAGTTGAATGAGAGTCAAGCTAAGAGAGTTTTCTGTAACTGTGAGGTATATGATCATTTCTTCATTATCTTCTAGGGTTCTCATTATAAGAAAATTCCCAAGATAGATTTTGAGTCCTTAAAATGTTGTTTCACATTCTTCTGTCCATTCGATCTCTTGGTTTGGTCAAATTTTTCCTATTTTGGTACATCCTCAAAATAACAAGAATAACCATCAACATTGATCTAAATATTTATTGATGAATCTATTAATAGTTGTAATCTTGCCAATAAGCTTCCATACCGCTTTCTTTGTTGTTGGAGACGGCATGTGAAGTAGAGCCCGAATCTGATCTGGGTCAGCTTTAATCCCTTTTTAGCTGATGACATATCCCAAGATCTTGCCTGAGTGCATCTCAAATTAGCATTTATCTAAATTGGGCTTCATCCGGTATGATCGTAAAATGTGGAAGACTGTATTGAAATCTGTTATATGATCCTTCTTCTGTATGCTTTTGCAGAGACGATCATCGATGTATACTTCAACAATTTTCCCTAAATGTGCTTTAAACATTGTTGTCTTTAACCTTTGATAAGTCACTCTAGCATTATTCAGTCTGAAAGGCATGACTCTGTAATAGAAGAACCCTCTTTTAGTAATTAAATAGACATTTTCCTGATCTTCCTCTAAGGGGGGTATCAGATTGTACCCTGAAACAACATCCATCATAGATAATAGCTCATAAACTGCTGTGGAATCAAGAATTTGATAAATAATTGGAGGAGGGAAATTATCATTTGGCGTGTGTTTGTTTAGATATGTAAAATCTACGCAAACTCAGACTTTCCCATTCTTCTTTGGAACTGCGATAATGTTAGAGATCCAATTCGGGTACTTATCTTCTCGAATGAATCTGACTTTGATTAGCATATCAATTTCATTGTTGACTTTATTTCTAAGATGAGGTGAAAGACTTCTCTCTTTCTGCATGATTATCATGGCTTTATTGTTGATGCTCAATTTGTGACACGCCCTTGGCTGGATCAACTCCTGGTATTTCTTTGAAAGTCCAAGCGAAGATGTCTTGAATCATTTATAAAAAGTGAATGAGAGCATCCTTCCCTTGTTGGACCAACTTGGTACCAGTATAAGTACCTTTTCTAGGCCCATCAATATTAATGTACCCTGTAGGTTCTTCTGTTGAAGGATGATCATCGGTATGACCAGTTTTCTATAATTACTATATATCAAATCTGTCAGATGTATCGAGTATGATAAAAATGGTATTTTTGCAAGCTTGCGAGAACTTTTGGTTGCCTTTAATTTCATAGATATCGCTATTGTGCTTGAAACGAAGTGCTTGATGGTATGTTGAAGCGATTGCTTCCATGTTGTGCATCAGTGGCTCATGATCCCTAGGTAACAGGATTTGACATTAATGATGTAGAAAACAACGTCGATAGTGGTGGGTCTAGCGGTAATATGTAGGATGATCTTCCCTACTCATTCTTCTTTAGATATATTATGCCCACTGATATCGATATTATTTTTTATAACTTGATCTGCTAATCCCATCTGTTCGATTGTGCTATGAAAAAAGATTTTAATACCGCTACCGGTATCGATCATCTTGGTATGCATGACAAATTTCTTCATCTTAAGCATAATAACTAGAGTGTCATGATGTGGAAAATTCATGAGACTGATATTGGAGTCCTCAAATGAAATCCTAGTTCATCGATTACTTAACTCAGAAAGGAGTTTAGCTTCTTTATCCTGAACTATGAGGTCACAGCATTTCGTTAACCTCCTCCTCTTCTATCTGGTAGAGTTGCTGATTTGATAGATCTTGATCATGTTGCGGTGGTACTTATGGTACAAATATTTTTCCTCGGATTGATTTTTGATTTGAACTACTTTGACTTACGACTTATAGCTTCCGTTTTTGTATCCTACTAAGTCGATAATGTACTTGTGCATTCTCTTATCTTTGAAAATGTATTCTAGCAACCTCTGTAACGCATAAAAGTTATCAGTTGTATGATGAGTTACCTTGTGATACATGCAGTATAGTTTACCTTCAATTGGTTCCAGTGGTTGAGATACATGATAGAACTTGTCTTGTGCCAGTATGTGAAAAATTGCTAAAATTCAGACATTCATCTTTGGGAGGACCGGCTTTGGTAATAAATTGCCTATACAAGATTTGCATGTGTTTGCTTTTGCACGTTTTTGATTACCCTGGTCATCCTTCGGTTCACTGTTGCGATCTGTATTTTGACATTTCGTGGTTAGGGCATTTTTAGTAGATTTATGCCTTACGGTCATCCTCCTTTCTAGGTCGACATAACCATTGACCTTGGTAATCATGTCATCCAAGGTCGAGGGTCTGTTTAAGAAGAGATGCTCCTTCGCTTTGCACACTACAAAAAAAAGGAGTATTTATGTCATTTGTTTAACATCATTTATACGGATTATGACGTGGTAAGTCCAATTTTGCGCATTGTCTCTGTATGTTGCTTCGATACAACGTCAATTCCCCAAAAACTGATGTTATTTACCTTATCCATGTGCATTACGTCACTTTGGACAATGATATAAAAGTGAAATTGAATTCATGTCATTTATATAATAATAGTTATGTCATTTTATTGTGACTGACGCTGAATGGTTTTAGCTAACCCTTGAGGACTTGTTTTGGAGATGGTGTTTTTATCTAAATACAAAAACTTGAAGAGAAGCAAAGGATAAAAACCAGAGTGAAGCATGTTTGATCTCCAAAGTGTCTTCATAAGCACTAGAAGAAAATCTTCAACTCTCTTCATCTAATCTATGAAAGTGACTCTCTTTCTCTATTTTTCTCTTTTTTTTCTCTCTCTTTTACTGAGTCACCAACTCCTACAACTCATCATCAAAGCCATATAAATCCACAAAAGGTAAGCAAAACTGCCTAATTTTCCATCTTCGTCATTTCTTTTTCTTTGGGGTTTGCTTTGATTATGCTAAAATTGACCCAACTTTGGCGTCTCTATATTGCTTAACAACAAACCCTTAATTAGATAGCGATTCAATTCCTGATTATTATTTTAATAGTCAGGGATTTAAATAGTTGAATAGAAATTGAGGTCGAATTGCAAAACCTTAACTTAGTACCTATTGCTGATCTAGGGTATTTTGGCTTTCACAATTTGCTAGATTTAAGATGATTTATATAGGTCTGATTTAGACCAGATTTAGAAGTCCGAAAATCTTGTAGAGTCTCAACATGAAATGGGGCTTATCGAATTATACTAATGGAATGTTTAGTGCTTATTAAGCATTAAGATGCTGAATTGCCAAAACAAAAAGCACTAAGCTATTTTTTGAACTACTTATTGAGCAAATTTACCTCATCTCCTGTGATTTTTTTCAATTTAGGTGTATGGATTCGAAGGTTTGCCATATCCTGCTGCTAGAGTACATGTTGTAATCTATTTTCTTTTTATCTATTATCCAATATCTAATGTAGTTTATATGATTTGGCTTTTAGTTTTTTGTTGAAATTTGGGTTTTTATTTTGTAATCTCCTTAGTTTATTAAATTGTAGTTACTTGCTTTATTATTCTATTTTAACTAATTGTATTAACTTCAGGGATTAGCTTAAATTCTTAAATTTGATCTTCAACAAATAAAGTGTGCAATAATAAGCAAGGTGAAATAAACATCTCTCTCCCCTTTACTTTTTCCCTAGTATTTTAGATTTTTATTTTCCTATCGTTATACTTGTGGTATATTTTTCTTCTACTTTCTAGTTTTAGCTACCTACGATGTAAGCAATTTGAGTTTGGATGATTTGAAGGATAATGTAAAGTTATCGTCATTGGAGTTTCAAGCTAAGCTTATATTGAAACGGCGGGTTCAACTCTGATATTTCTTCATTTCTTATGGTTCAAAAACATGTGTTTGGCATTAAATTTTGGTTTTTCTTTAAAGTACAACATGAATATAGGGGGCCTTGCTTTCTTAGTATGCAGTACTACTTTATGTTTCTTTATTAACTAGCATTAGAACGTCGATGTGTTAGATTAATGACATCTCATCGCTTATCGTTTCATGCAAGATTTGTTATGGCATGTTTTTCTGGAGGAAAACCTTCACAAATACTTGTTCGTAAGGATTGCATAATATTGCAAACAGCCAGGATTTTACGTGGAAAATACAGTAGAAACTGAGAAAAACCATGACCTAGAGAAAGATTTAATGTAAAATCTAGTAGATGCCA
The DNA here is from genome assembly GCA_014058105.1 of Kingdonia uniflora. Lineage (NCBI taxonomy): Eukaryota > Viridiplantae > Streptophyta > Magnoliopsida > Ranunculales > Circaeasteraceae > Kingdonia > Kingdonia uniflora. Next base: position 4,596,846 of record JACGCM010001854.1, read on the forward strand.
GTTATTACAAGTTTTTAGATTGATGCTAGTGTTTAGGATAGGGAAATGTAAGACTAGCGGTCCTTTAGAACCTATTCTCTGCCTGTATTTATAGTATATACAAGCAGTTTACAAAAAAAAAGAAATAGTCTCCTATTCCGGGGGTAGTGGGCAAACTTTGTGGATCTCTAACAGTTCCTTCTTGATCGGGCTTCAACGGCTACTTTTGGTAAGTCGAGGACTTACGGAATCTTCTAGAATGTTGTGCTATCTTCGACTAGAGAGTGCTGAGCTGTCTTCGACTATAGAATGGTTAGCTGTCTTCGACTGCAGAGTGTTGGCTTATTTTTGTTGAATCTGAGGAATATGATACTAAAATTGCCCCATTCTCGACAGAAGTACTTTTAGTTGTGTCGAGAAAAAAACTAGAATTTGAAGAGGTTACCGAATATTCTCAGAAGTCAGCATATGTCATTACCGAGGTCAAGGCGAACTGTATCTGGTACTGGTTTTTTTGAGGTGCATTTAATATGGTTCATGGAATATAGGTGAATGATGCTAGGTATAAATAGGAGGTTTATGGAAAGTGGATGGTGGTATTTTGTGGAATGAGGTTGCCCCAAGTATGGTTTATTATATGGTCTGGGGTTGAAGACGGTGAGTGTTTCCACGAAAACTGGCGTAGGCTGAGAGATGAGAAATTGCTATATGATTGGACCAGAGCAGTGGGATGGGAACAAAGATCAAATAGAGACAAGTTGTGTATGTTGGAAATAGTAGTATCATCATACAGTTGTGAAGGTAATGTATGGTATTAGCGGGGGGGGGGGGGGGGGGTGAAGGGGTAACTGTCGGTGTTGTTGATTAAGATTTGAAGCCTGGATGGGCGTCTAGAGATCTTTCTGAACGTGTGAGCTGTGTTGCAATTTTTTGTTACATTTTTTTTACTGAAGCGTCTCTTTAGAAGTTCAGTGACTTGAGAGTCATGGAGCTTCGAGGACTAGAAAAAGGCTTTAATATCCAATTTTGGTGAAAAGAAAACGATAAAAATAGTGACATGTCGAAGGAAGTTAGTAATAGCAGATAAGCTGTAATAAAAGAAATATTAAGTATTAGAAATGAATGTACTCAAAAGAAATAGATGCCGAATGTGATAATTGAGAATGTAATCGAATGAAAGAGATATCGAATGTAAAAAAGAAGTTTATGAAATAAATAAGTATGTGTTTATTGAATTTTTTTTTGTGTATGTTATCGAATACTAAATATGATTAGAAAATTATGAAACAATTTTGTCAAATATTGCCTTGTGTGTAAAGTCAAAGGTAGTTGAATATGTGGGGCCAATGATGGATTTCGTGGTTGATTGATTGACTCTGACTGTGTAGAGTTTCAAAGCATAATAAATACGGGGGAGTGTAGTATTAACTAGAAGGTGTATAAATGGATATTGTTGCTTGCAGATGGATGCATTCACACAAAATCGTAAAGATAAGAGCTCAGGCCCGTGATGGGGTATTTCAACGTGTGCATGCAATGTACTGGGGGTTGTTCAACTGATACTTTGGTCCACGGAGTATGGAATGGCATTTTGATGATCTTGTGGAACCAGATTATGAAGGTATGAGTATGGCAGAGGCGAAGGAGGCCCAGGAGGAATTTGAGTTTCGTGTGAAATTTTAGTTTTGGCATCTTCCTGAACATTGTAGTGGTATGTGAACTTGAGAAAAGTTGTTGGTGAAGTGGGAAGATGAAGCGACAACGAGGGGTTTATGAAGAGTAAATGCTCGAGATGTAGGCTTTTTGTACTGGTAAATGTTTGGCAAGAAAATTATGTAAGGAAAATGTGCGTGACAAACTTCGGGAAATAAAGATTGTGTTGAAACAAATGTTGCTGAATAAAATGATAGGTAACAATTGTCAAATATAATCCCATAAGTATAGGAATTGGTAGGATAGTATGAATAGGGGAACTTATATGCAAAATGAATATGGCAAGATGTGCTCCATTAGGTGATGGTATGAAGTACAAGGAAATTGATGTAAATCAACTATTGGAAAAGATGGATGGTGCACTGATAGATATGAATGTGCCTGCAGAAATTCTTTTAGAATTTGTAGGATTGAAGTACGAATGTTGAGGTTTATTAATGCATGAGGCATTATATTTGAGGAACTGGATGGTCGCCAAGTGGTGCGACAAACAGTCATGTGGGGTCTATAAATATGTCAGAGGTAGGCGACTGCTCAGTTCATTTGCAAACTGAATTTTTTTTAGGGAGATAACTTCTGTTGCTTGTCGCTGAAGTGGTTAGATATGATTACTAATAAGGAGATTTGTGTGCTGATCGAAAGGGTAAAATAAGCAAAAAAGAGGGATACAAAAGCTGCACCGGAACAATGTTAGTAATTCTCCCAAATTGTTTCGAAGGTTGATGTATTGGCTATAGATTAATAAATAATATGTAATGAATTGGAAATGAATTAGATATGTCCATTGATAAGAAAATAAAATTCTTCGTAGGTTTATTAATTTGATATTGTAAATTATGGGTGGCGGTGATTCTGAGTTACAAAATTCTTGTTGTCAAAAGGAGAAAATTGGATAGGAGGATAAGTAAAAGGGATTAGGGAAGGGCGCTGTAATTACGGTGCGGTAGGAGGAGATAGTGATGTGGTAGCGAGATATGCGGAGAGAGTTAGGATTTTGCGGTTATCGCCGAATTTTGTGCCGGAGAATGAGAATTTTTAAAATGGAAATAACTCTTTTTTGGCGGGAAAAGTTGAAACGTCTTTGAGAAGCTATTGAGATTCCTGTAATTCGATAAAAAGATAGAAATTAACGAGTTATCGAGGTTACTAACGAAAAATAGAAAAAACATCGAGAACCGAACAGATGGCTATTAAATAAAAAATACTAAGATGAATTAATTGATATGAATTAGATCGAGAGCTGTGTATAAGTATAAATGTAAATAATAGTAGTAAATAGTAAAGTGAATGAGTTGTTGGAGAATTATCTCGACAGCAATATCTTTATGAATTTATGAACTTAGGAATATATATATGTATCACATATGAAAGATTCTAATTGTGTTTAAAATATGGAATTCGATTGACAAGTTCTAATAATGGCTAAACCCATTTTTAATGATGATAACAATATATATGCGATTCTTGAAGATGTAATGCCTTTGATGATTGATGTAAGGACGTGTATACAACAACTGGGGGGGAAATATAGAGTAGGGTCGAGCAGTGCAGATACAGAGGGTATGGAATTGTTTAGGATAATGCCTAGTGTGAACGAAGTATCTGAGGAGGAAACGATAGAGACTGGTGTGGATCATGAGCCTTAGGTGAGTGTTCGAGAAGGGAGTGGGGATGGGGAAGAAGATGTGGAAGAGGGCGAAGAAGCATGTTATTGGGAGGGTTTAAAGACCAAAGAAATTAGAAAATTTAAAAAGAAATATGGTATTCCTAGGGATGTGAGACTAGAGAAGTATCAATACGAAATGATCGACCAAAACATACCCTTAGATGGTATTCTGGTACATCGAGAACAGGTAAAGAAAGGGCTAAAGCTGCCCCTTAGGGCGGATCAGAAAAATTTAATGAATTTCTTCGATGTAGCCCCAGGTCAATTCAATCCGAATGTATATGACCATTTTAGGGTATGTGGTACAATAAATGGTAGACTTAAGGCCAGAGGGGGGGAGGTAATAGCTGTAGATGACTTGTGTGTGTACTGTACAATAAAAATGAACCCGAAGTTAAAAGGGTATTGTTATTTGGCGAGGTCCCTGAAGAGGCCGATGTTTTATGATATAGTGTCAACTGAAGGTCGATACACCGATGAACGTCTAATAGTGTCTGGAAATTATGAGTTCGATTCAAAAGACCCAAGGGAGCTACTTTAAAGAAAAGAATTTCATCTATGTTGTTGTGAGTTCAATTCAAATGATTAAGTTTGATGTAATTTTAGGTTAGATGTATGTTGTGTAAAGATGTGCTTTTTCTCTGTGTTGAACTATTGAAGAAGACCGGGAAGAAGGTAAAAGTGGTGGAAGAATTGTATAGGATAAAAAGAGGATTTTTTGGTAGGATTGATAACTTAGCGACTGATCAAGATCAGTTAAGTAAAATATTTTAAGAACCATGGTTGAAAAGGTCAAGAACTAAAGGTTTGGAAGTGTCAATTATCAGGGGGAAAATGTCGGCTAAGAACAAAAGTACTGCAGATACAAGTTTTCCTCTGGGAAATCCTTCGTTGACAGGGTACAACACAGATACGAAGATTGATACGATGTTGGGGGAGTCTTTTATCAAAAACAAGAGGAAAGGGAAGGTAAATGCTGAAATGCCTCCATTGCTGAACCCGAAGAGGACTACTCGACAATCATCTTCTGAGGGTGTCAAAGGTACTAACAAACCCACTGTTGTGGTGAGTGGGTTACCTCTACGAGGTTCGCGTAGTGTGCTTCTCAAGAAGATGACTGGTGGGACAGCGAAGAAAAAAATTAGGGGTGGAGTTTGATACAGAGATGTTGAAGACTATGGAGTCCTTTGCCATTGGGGAAAATATGTTGAAGAAAGATATGGCGGAGTGCATGGTAGGGATTGATAGCTTGGATAACTTTTTAGGCGAGGCACAAAGTAATTGTCGAAGGTGAGAAATCTTAAAGCTTTTTCTTGAATGAAAATTTTGGTAAGTCAAGCAAATACTCATTATATAACTTTCATGCAGATTAAGACGGTGATAAGTGAAGCAATGGGTTGTGTTGAGGGCAGTGGTGATTTGGCGAACCAGTTGGTTGCTTACAAAAATATTGACATAGAATTGACCGTGGAGAATGCCAAGCTAAATGTGATGCTAAATAGGTACAAGGTAGAAGCAAACAAGGCGAAGGAGGCTGCATTGGCTGAGTCGAAAAAAGTGCTAGAGAAAGAAAATATAGAAGCCTTGGCAGTGCAGAAAGCCGTGTTTGAGAAAGATGTTGCCGATGTTCAAAGATCGATGGAGCTCGAGCAGAAGAAACTGCTCGATGAGATGAAAGATCGGATGAACGAAGAAAAGCTGTAAAAGTGCCATGAAGTGGTGATGCACTTTAAGGAGCAGTTTGATGAATCTGAAGAAAGGAAAAAAATATTACAAAGGTGTTGTGAAGGCTGGTAGGCTGCCATGTGATGACAGTTCAGATGATAATGTACCCCAGACGTCGGATGTTCGAGGAGGAACTGAGGTGCTCGGCAATGAAGTGATGATGGAGGTAGAAGGTCATCTTCCTGGGGAAGTAGCAGATGTGCAGGTGCCCAAAGGCGCTTTTAATAATAAAAAATCCCCACCTAAAATGCTAAATCTTGATTAGAGAATGTTGTTTTAACTGAAAGTTTGTAACAAATGGTCAGTGGAACCGAAAACATTTTAAATTGGTATGTGCGAATGATTTTGGTGTTTGTTGAAACTTTGCTAAATAACTATTTTGCATGTGAAAATAAGTTTAAGTAGTAGACGTGATAAAGTGATATTAGATTCGAGCAGATAAGTAAAGATTGCTTGTGTACGCGAAATGTGAAAGATGGCCAATAAATGGCAAGTAAGGAGTACCAGATGTTTATCCAGAGATATGTATCTGGATTTTGATTTGGAGAAGAACAAGATCTCATTAAAGATTGTTCGGCAAGTAAAGTGCGTGAAATAAACTATCCTGTAATGGGATAGTGGTCACATGAAGTCTAGATAGCTTTTAGGATACTTGTGTAAGCAAGGACCTAAAAATAAATCAGGATAGGAAGAAATTATTTTTTCTCTAGCATACTTGGTAGGTATTGATTGAGAGAAAACGAAGTAGTAAAGTGATCGTTTGTCAGATAGATATTTGAGAAGTATAGATCGAGGACAAATCAAAGTAAAAAGAGATCGTTTGTCAGATAGATACTTGAAAAATATAGATCAAGGACAAATCAAAGTAAAAAGAGATCGTTTGTCAGATAGATACTTGAAAAATATAGATCGAGGACAAATCAAAGTAAAAAGAGATCGTTTGTCAGATATATACTTGAAAAGTATAGATCGAGGAAAAATCAAAGTTGAAAGAGATCGTTTATTAGATAGATACTTGAAAAGTATAGATCGAGGACAAATCAAAGTAGAAAGAGATCGTTTGTCAGATATATACTTAAAAAGTATAGATCGAGGATAAATAGAAGTAGAAAAGAAGATAATGTACAATAAATTATTTATTTGATTCGAAGTAAAAGAGTACAGGGCATCATCTGTAGAAGAGTTTAAGCTGAGCAGTGTTACATGGGTACTCAAACTGAACTTTGTCTTAAGTCATAAGTTAATAAGTTCCGCTATCTATTTTGTTGCAAACAATGTAGGGTCCTTCCCAGTTTTCTGATAATTTTCCAAAATTCTGAGGTCGAGTATGATCCTGTATTCATCGTAGGACAAGGTCTCCAGTACCAAATTTCCATTCTTGAACTTTCTTGTTGTATGCTTTTTTTAATATATCATGGTAGCGTCCCAAATTTACAATGGCCTTATCCCTAGTTTCCTCGATCCAATTGAGGTTGTAAAGGAGGCCGAGTTCATTGTCTTCATCTAAAATTTTGTGTCGAGTACTTGGGAGATCAATGTCTGAGGGTATGACTGCCTCAGTAACGAAAGCCACCATGAATGGAGTGCACCCTGTTGAGACTCGAGGTGTGGTACGGTAAACCCATAATACACTGAGTAGTTCATTGACCCATCTACTTTTCTTATCGTTGGGGTGCTTGCATAAGCCAAATTTGATGTTTTTGTTAATGGCATCAGCTTGTCCATTGCCTTGAGGGAAATATGGTGCGGAAGTTGTCAACTGAATCATGTATTTATAAAGGAAAGCAAGAACTTTAGCGCTGAGGAACTATTTACCATTATCAGAACGTATCATTTGTGGATAACCAAATCGGGTAATGATGTGCTCCCAAAGGAACCTGATGACCTCATTTTCATTAATATGGCATAGAAGAATTTCTTCAACCCACTTGGTGAAGTAATCGGTGGTAACCAAGGTGAACCTTTTGTTTCCTGATGCTGGATGGAAGGGGTAAATGATATCGATTCCCCATCGTTTAAATGGCCAAAGGACATTGCTAACATGTATGTCGAGGGCCTAGCTTTTGATGTCCTGAGTGTGGATTTGGCATTTGTAGCATTTACGAATAAAGTCTTCGCAGTCTTGTCTCATCTTGGGCCAATAAAGTCTTTGTGTAAATGTATGTTGAGCTAGTGATCTTCTAGAAACATGTGCACCATAGATACCTTTGTGAAGTTCTCTGATCTTGATCTGAACCTGTTTCTGCGATATACATTCAATATGTGGCCCTCCTCCAGTGAGTCGATATAATATACCATTTTGGACTGTGAATCGGGGGTACTTGGCTAATAGGGATCGAGCTTCTTCTTTGCTACTTGGGAGGATGTTTGAGTTGAGGTAAGCATAAAATGGTTTTCTCCAGTCTTCAGGGCCGTCATCTTCAGTAATGGTTAAGTGGAGTATTGACAAGATATGTAGGCTAGAGTACTCGAGGATTTTAATTTCTAAAGATCTTTTTTCACTGTAAGCTAAGGCATCGACATGACGATTTTCTTGCTGAGGTAAATACGAAATGGTGGCATGCTTGATTTTTTTTTATCTTTTCTTCGACCAGGGCTACGTAATTAACCATTTTGCCTGTTATTTTGAAAGTTTTGTTGTAATGATTAGCGACGAGTAAGGAGTCGACATAGACTACTAATTCCTCAATTCAGAAAGTAAGTGCAGGATCGGGACCATGCATGATGCCTTCGTACTCTAATTTATTATTGGTAGTAGAGAATTTGACTTTGATAGCTTTCTCTATACCAATTCAGGAACCTTGTGGTCCTGTCAATCCGTCCGTAAAATCTCACCAACTGGAATTCTTAGACCATGCGTTTGGTTCTGCAATTGAGTCGTCTGTGAAGATTTCATCGAGTTCTTCCCAATATGGGTCTTCAACGGGAAAATTTGCCAAAAAGTCAGCCACTGCTTGTCCCTTGATGGATATTTGAGGCTTAAAAGAAATATCATATTCCCCAAGGAAAACATACCATTGTTGAACTCATCGAGATTTTTCCTTTCTAGAGAGTACGAGTTTGAGAGGTTATTTTGTAATGACTTTGATGGGGTGAGCTTGGAAGTATAGACAGATTTTTTGAAAGCAGTAAACCAAGGCGAACAATTGCTTCTCCCTGGTAATATATCGCTTTTCAGCAGACATAAGAGTTTTACTGATAAAGTAAATTGATTTCTCGAACCCTGTATCTTCTAGAATAAGGATAGAGCTGATGGAGTCATCAGTTATGGATAAGTACATTGTGGGCAATTTGCCAATAATGAGAGTACTCATTATAAGAGGATGCCCAAGTATCGTTTAAGATGTTGGAACGCCATTTTACAGTCAGGAGTCCAGATAACTTCTTTTTGCTATTTGTTCGAAAGAGGAGTGGGGTTGCCATGAAGAAGTAGGTAAAGAAGTTTGCATCAATCAGATGACTTTGAGATGTATATGTGAAAAGCGGCTATCTTGTCGATGAATTTTTGAACATCTCTTTTTGTTCGAGGAGAGGGCATTGCCATGAGTGCTTTGATTTGCGTTAGATCAATTTTGATTCCTCTTTTGCTTACTGGATGGCCTAGGAATTTTCTAGATGCGATGCCGAATTGACATTTCTCTGGGTTGAGTTTCATCTGGCATTGGCGAAGGATATTGAAGATAGTTTGGAGGTTATGGAGATGATCTTCCATTTTAAGGCTTTTGTAGATCATATCATCGATATCGACTTCCATTATTTTTTCGATCTGATCTTTGAACATTTGGGTGAACAGTCGTTGGTAAGTAGCTCCAGCATTCTTTAACCTAAAAGGCACTACTTTGAAACATTAGAGTTCTTTTCTATTATGAAAGTAGTTTTTTCTTGATCTTCTTCGGCGAGTGGAACTTGGTTGTATCCTGAGGTATCATCCATCATAGAAAGAAGTTCGTGTCCTATGACTAAGTCAATAATTTGTGGAATTAATGGTAGTGGAAAACTGTCTTTAGTTATGAATTTGTTGGGTTCGGTGAAATCAACACAAACCTATATATTACAATTTTTCTTGGGCACCGCGACGATATTGGAAACCCACATCGGATATTTAGCCTCCCGAATAAAGCTGACATGAAGGAGTTTATCAATTTCTTCGCTGACTACATCTCAAAATCGGGGAGCTAAATTCCATTATTTTTGGATGACTGCTTTACTGTCTGGAAGGAGGTTGAGGTGGCGGCAAGCAATAGAAGGATCAATTCTGGGCATTTCTTGAAAAGTCCAGGCGAAGATGTCGATGTTTATCTTAAGTAGCTGTATCATGGCTTCTTTTTTGTCGATTGACATCTTTGATCCAATAAAGGTTGTACACCCGGGGCCATCGAGTTTAGCTGTTTCAACCATTTTAGCATCATGTTGCTCAAATGTGGGTGGTGTGTCATGTTGAAGTTTCTATGCCTTGAGAAATTTGGTTGTATGAGGGTTGACTGTGGTATTTTTGCACATTCATGTGACTGTTTGGCTGCGTTTGATTTCATAGACTCCATGATCCATAAGAAAACGTAGCGCTAAATGATAAGTCGAGGGTACTGCTTTGATTAAATGTAACCAACTGCGTCCCAAAATGCCTAAATATTTGGACTCTGCATCAATGATAAGATATTTGACGAATGTGGTTTCTGAATCTGCTTGAACAGGCAGAATAATTTCTCCTATGGCTGATTCATTTTAGCCATTAAAGACAGTGATTGTTGTTGTCGAAGCTTTTACTAAATCTGTAAGGCCTAAGACTTCAATTGCTCTTCGGAATAAGACATCTGTAAGTAATCCTGTCCCACTTTTAACATAATAATAAGAGGGTCATCATAAGGGTATTGTACATAACTAGTGTCACAGTCCTCGAACGTTATCTAGTAAGGACGTTTAGATTTGCTGGTGGTTAGAAGATGTTTTGCCAATATGTCTGAGGAAGTCATTTTGCAGAAAGACGTAAAACTATGATCTTGTTTTCTTTTCTTCCCTTTTTCGATATCGATCCTATACAAATGGCGAGCTGGGCCCTGGATATGATTCTGCTCGATTTCAGTAGTTTTTGCTTATTTGTCGAGAAATTTTTGAATGTCGACGACATAATTATGGAGTCTTCCAGCTAAGAGGATACGGTGAAAGATACGAATGAGGGAGTAATAGCTATCAGTTTCATGACTATGCACATTATGATACTGACATAAGGGTCTGGTCGGAAGATCTGTAATAACCTGTGGCACACGATAACACTCGTCTCCCTTTTTTGTTGGCAAGATAGCAGAGAAGGTTGTTGTCATTGGTGGCAGAATTAGGATAGGTCTATCAGGCTTGCCCTCTTTTCTTTAAATGTTATCAGTGTTTTTGGCAGGCGGCTTTAGTAGTACTGTAGTGGCTGCTCTTTGGGACGGGGTAGAAAATGCTTCTCAAGAATGTATGACAGAGGGGCTTTTCATCTTATCTTTCTTCCAGCGCTCTAGCTCGATGTAATTATTAACTACGTCAATCATTTCGATGACCGTACGTGGTTTGTGTGGAGTATGCTCTTCGCGATCTTTAGAGTCGGTGTGCAAGGCAGAGGTAAATGCTGGAACCACAATTTTGGGGTCTATATTTCCAATCTTCTGTATTTCCTGGAGGAAACATTTATAAAAGTTTGCCAATGTTTCTTTCTATCCTTGCTCGAAGTAAAATAAAGAGTCTACGGTGATTTCACGCTCCCTAGCATGAGCGTAGTTCGATTAGAAAAGATTTTGTAATTGACTGAAGGAGGTGATGGATGCTTCTTGTATAGTGTAGAGCCATCAGAGTGGTTAATCTTTTTATCTCATGTTGAATAGTCGACACAGTATATGGTCGAGTTTGGAGTATAACCCAACAACGGCTTTAAAATGTTGAACATGTGTAACTGGATCAGTGAGGCCTACATACTGGATGAATTTGGGCATATGGAAATTTTATGGAATGGGCATATTTTTGAGATATGGGGAGATGGGGTTTGTTTTGATCCTATCAAGCGCAGATCGTTGGCCTGGGATGTCAGAGTTGATGGCATGAATTATGTTGTTAAGGTCATCTAGAGTGATAAATTTCTGTGGGGGAAGAGATTAGGCTGCAACCTGAGGAACAAAGTCGCCGTGTCCCTCTGGTCCCAATCGATCTCTGATGGGCCTTCTTTTTGGCGGAGGGGTTTCATTACGTGTACGTCGACTTCCTTGGGTTGTCAAAGCCAAAAAGGTTAAACCAAAATATCGAGAGGCTCTATTAGGATTTTCAGATCTGGATCTAAACATTCGCTGATCGTCCTCTCTCAGCTGATCATCGCGTTGAACTGCTCTTGATCAATGTTCACTTCGAGCCAGTGGCGGTGATGCTTGGCGAGCCGTGATTCGATCTTGTGTTCTTCGTAATCTCTCTATCTCTTTTGGATGTGTTTGACTCTGCTGATCTAGTTCTTTTTTACGTTCGTCCCTCTCTGTTTGTAGAGCTTGAGCGTGGACACACTGATCTTCCAGTCTCTGATTTTTTTTTGTGGCCATTTGTTTTTGTAGTTCACGGACCGCAAAGTACTGATCAAGAGCTTCTGGAATGTCCTGATCTCTTACGGTACTAGAATGACTTTTCAAGTTCATGTTTGTCATCTGATGGTGTTTAGATTGAAAATGGTAGAAAAAAGTATGGTTTTCCCACAGACGGCGCCAATTATAGTAGCGTGTTTTCCAGGAGAAAAACCTTCACCAATACTTGTTCGTAAGGATTGCGTAATAAAGAGCTAACAATCAAGATTTTACGTGGAAAACTCAATAGAAACTGAGAAAAACCATGACCTCGAGGAGGATTTGATGTAGAATCAAGTAGATGCTAGTTATTATAAGTTTTTAGAGTGCAGCTAGTGTTTAGGATAGAGAAATGCAAGACTTCCAGTCCTTTGGAACCTATTTTCTGCCTGTATTTATAGTATATATAGGTAGATTACAAAAAGAAAGAAATAGTCTCCTATTCTGGGGGTAGTGGGCGAACTTTGCAAATCTCTAACAGTTCCTTCTTGACCAGGCTTCAATGACTAATTTTGCTAAGTCGAGGACTTATGAAATCTTCTAGAATATTGTACTGTCTTTGACTAGAGGGTGCTAAGCTGTCTTCGACTATAGAATGTTGAGCTGCCTTTGACTACAGACTATTGGCTTATTCTTATCGAATCTGGGGAATATGATACTACAATCACCCCATTCTCGACAGAAGCACTTTTTGTTGTACCGAGAAGAAAATTGGAATCTAAAGAGGCTGCCAAATATTCCCAGAAGTTAGCATATGTCATTACCGAGGTCAAGGTGAACTGTATCTGGTACAGGTGGTTCCGAGGCGCATTTAATGTGGTTTATGGAATGTAGGTGAAGGATACTAGGTATAAATAGGAGGTCGATGGACGGTGGATGGTGGCATTTTGTAGAATGAGGTTGCCCCAAGTATGGTTTATTATGTGGTCTGGGGTTGAAGATGGTGAGTGTTCCGACGAAAATTGGCATATACCGAGTGATGAGAAATTTTTATGTGTTCGGATCAGAGCAGTGGGGTGGGATCAAAGGTCAAACAGGGACAAGTTGTGTACGTTGGAAACAGCTGTATCATCATACAGTTGTGAAGGTAATGTATAGTATCAGCAGGGGGGGGGGGGGGGGGGTGAAGGGGAAACAGTCAGTGTTGTTGATAAAGATTTGAATCTTGGATGGGCGTTCAGAGATCTTACCGAACGTGTGAGTTGTCTTGCAATTTTTTGTTGTATTTTTCCTGTTGAAGCGTCTCTTTAGAAGTTTAATGACTTGAGAGTCATTGAGCTTCGAGGACTAGAAAGAGGCTTTAATGTCCGATTCTGGTGAAATGCAAATAATGAAAATAGTGACAAGTCGAAGGAAGTTAGTAATAGCAGATAAATTGTAATGGAAGAAATATTAAGTATTAGAAATGAATGCACTCGAAAGAGATAGATGTCGAATGTGATAATTGAGAATGTAATCGAATGAAAGAGATATCGAATGTAAGAAAGTAGTTTATGAAGTAAATTTGTAGGTGTTTATTGAATTTATTTGTTTCTGTGTATGTTATCGCATACTAAATATGATTAGAAAATTATGAAACATTTTTTCCGAATATTGCATTATTTGTAAAGTCAAAGGTAGTTGAATGTGTGGGAGCAATGACGAATTTTGAGGTTTATTGATTGGCTCTGACTGTGTAGAGTTTCAAAGCATAATAAATGCAGGGGACTTTAATATTGATTGGATGGTGTATAGATAGATGTTGTTGTTTGCAGATGAATGCATTCACCCAAAATGGTGAAGACGAGAGCTCAGGCCTGTGATGGGGTGTTTTGACATGTACATGCAATGTACTAGGTATTGTTCAACCGATACTTTTTTTTAAGCATGGAATGGCATTTTGAAGATCTTGAGGAGCCGGATTATGAAGGGATGAGTGAGGCAGAGGCGAAGAAGGATGAGGACGAATTTGAGTTTCGTGTGAAACTTTTGTTTTGACGTCTTCCTGAACATTGTGGTGACATGTGGACTCGATCAAAGTTGTTGGTGAAGAGGGAAGATAAAGCGGCTGTAAGGGGTTGATGAAGAGTAAATGCTCGAGATCTTGGCTCTTTGTACTGGTAAATGTTTAGAAAAAATTTATGTAAGGAATACAATCAGTATGTTTGAAAGAATTTTCATTTGTCGAATGTAAAATGTACGTGACATACTTCGGGAAATAAAGATTGTGTTGAAGCGAATGTTGTTGAATAAAATGATAGGTAACTGATGTCGAATATAACCCCATAAGTATAGGAATTGGTAGGATAGTATGAATAGGGGAACTTATATGAAAAATGAATATGGCAAGATGTATTCCATTAGGTGATGGTATGAAGTATAAGGAAAATGATGTAAATCAACTATTGGAAAAGATGGATCGTGCACTGATAGATATGAATGTGTCTCCATAAAGTCTTTTAGAATTTGAAGGATTGAAGTACGAACGTAGAGGTTTATTAATGGGGAGAAGATTAAGAGTCAAGTCGTTACTTGCAATAGTTGAAGCCTTTATTCCATACAAGATTCTAATATTTTTCAAAGTAAAGCCCAAAGTTCTTGAAGTGATTCGAAAAGCTAATATAGCTTGTAGATATAATATTTAGCCATTTGCGGTCTTAGTAATCTAAGATTTACTTTTACAGTTTAACGTTTAAGCTGCATAGTTGTAGGTAAAGTGAGAAGAAAATATAAAGTTCAGAACTCTCCTATGGAGGAAGAAGGTGTGGCCGCGCCAGTATAAGGTATTTGGTATTGGGATTCCAAGCTTTCCTTTTCTGATTTATTGTTGAGTTGTAATATTTTAAACTATTTTTTTTTTGCGTTGGTCTTTGAACTTGGTATGCCTTTGAGCTGTTGTACTGTATTGAAGGTGGTTATCTATGGAATTTCTAAAGCTGATTCTGAACTACTTTTGAATTGATTCCAGATTTGCTTACTAACTTTATTGTCTATTTCTGACCTTACTTTATTCTGGATTGTTGAAATATTGATGCGTATTCTGTTGGTTTGGCTTGTGTTAAAATTTTGATGACTGAACTTGAGTTGTAATGCAATTGTTTCTCTGATGTATGATACTTTGAATCTTTTGTGCACTTAGCAGAATTATGAATATTCTTCTACAATATTATCTACATGTACTACTTCTGTTGAATAACTGTAGAGTGATCGAATCTTGAAGAGCTTTTATGGATCTGTTTGGACATCGAAGGCCGAAGCCACAACGATGTTGGAAGTGTTAGAAAGAATTTTGAGGTCGCCTTTGAGTATCAGCCGGGCCGAGGGGACGTAATACCTAGAAGAAACCCATAAATTCACTGGACTTCAAAGGCCTAAGAAATAGTGAAACAAGACGTGTTTGCCTCCATCGCATTCCTGAGGGCCAAGCCTTTCAGCCATTCGTGTCCCTCGTGTTTGCTTGAATGTTGGAAACTTGAAAATTTCAAGATCGCCCTCAACTAGCAGTCGGGGCGAGAAAGGACATGATACTCGGGGTAAATCAAGAAATTGACTAGACTTCGATAGTTTCAGAGCCTAATCGAAGCATAATTGTTCGCCCCCAATGCATTCCTGAAGGTCCGGTCTTTCGTCCATCCTTGCCCCTCAAGTTTGCACGAAATTGGATGCTTGAAAATTTCAAGGTCGCCCCCAAGTATTAGTCGGGGTAAAGGGTTGACATGATACTTAGAAGAAACCAAAAAATCAACTGGACTTCGATGGCTTTAGAGCCTGATGAATGCATAACTATTTGCTCCTAATGAATTCTCGAAGGTCCGGTCTTTTGACCATCCTTGCCCCTTGAGTTTGCTCGAAATTGGAAGTTTGAAAAATCTCAAGGTTAGTCCTAAGTCAGTCGGGTAGAAGGGTTGACATGATACCTAAGCTAAACCAAGAAATTCAATGAAAAGAGGAGACGAAGTATGGGTGAAAAACTGTTTATTGATTATTTTGTGTTACATCAGTTATACAAGGTTGAGGCCGTGGCGTGTTATAAGAGGCCAACTGCATAGTGTTCCACGGATTTGGTAAAGGCTTTTCGTCCTATGTTATTTAGTAGTAAGAACCCTTGTCAGTTTTATTATACACAACATAAGGTCCTTCCCAAGATTCGGCTAGCTTGCCGGCATTTCGTGGTTTTGAGGATTGGTTGACACGTCGAAGTACTAGATCTCCGATCTTGAAACTCTTTGGTCAAACTCTCTTGTTATAGGATTTCTGAAGTGATGTGTGGTAGCGTCCAAGGTTGGCGATAGCTCGGTCTCTGGTTTTGTCGATCTATAATATGTTATATGCGAGCTTAAACTCATTGTCTTCGTCTAGGAGGCTAGGATCTCGTGTGGGTAGATCGAATTGAGTAGGGCGCGCAACTTTGGTACCATATGCTAGGAGATAATGGGTATAGCCAGTAGATTTTCTTGGGGTTGTTCGATAGGCCCAGAGGACATGCTGTAACTCTTGAACCCATCGACCTTTCTTCGTGTTAACTCTTTTCTTGAGACCATCGACGATGGTTTTGTTTATTGTTTCGATTTGACTGTTGCATTGGGGATAGTAAGGTGTTGAGGGTGAGAGGATGATATTGTATTTTTTAAGAAAGTTTCTGACTTTGCTGCCGACAAATTGGGGACCATTGTCGCATCAAATCATATGGGGTAACCGAAGCGTGTGGTGATGTTTTTCCATAGAAATTTGATAACTTTTTCTTCTATGGTTTGGCATAAAGGTACAACTTCAATCCATTTGGTGAAGTAATCGGTTACAACAAGGATATTTTCTCTGCCACTCGGGGCTTTTGGGAAGGGTTCGATGAGATTGATAGCCCATATTTTGAATGACTAACAGACTTGACTGAAATAGAGGTCTTGAGAAGGGAAATGGATTTCATGAGCATGACATTGGCATACTCTTCGACTTGTTTTTTCATATTTGCCCTAAATAATCCTTAAGAGATGGCTCGAAGGGCCATTAAGCGACAAGCAATATGGGCTCCACAGGTTTCTTTGTGAAGTTCAGCTAGAATTGCAGAGGCTTCGGCTTGAGATTTGTATCGAAGAAGGTGGGGATGTGCGATGTAATTCATTTTTGCGGATAGTGTATCTGCGGTAATTTTTTAACAACGATCGTTTGGCTTTGGGATCATCGGGGAGGGTGGCATTGTTGAGGTAATGGAGGAATGGTATTCGCCAATCGTCTGGATCGAGACTTTTTCCCCCAGTATTGATGGCATTGACTTCCATCTAGCTGATACTTGGGCGTTCGAGTACTTCGATATGGAGGGTTCAAGATTCTGATTATCCGAGCATAGCTGCTATGTTGGCGAGGGCATCTACATGTCCGTTTTCTCCTCGACGGTAATGAGCGATTATGGATTTTTTGGGAAATCGGTCCATGCGCTGTCGCACAAAGAGGGCATAGTCAGCAATGCGACAATTAGCTTGGTTTTCTCCTGTGTAATGCCTATGAAAAAGTTGGGAATCTGTGAAAATGACAAGTTTGGGGATGCCGAGATCAAGAGAGAGGTCGAGGCCGTGGATCAAGGCTTCGTACTCAGCTTCGTTATTGGATCATTCAAAGGCAAGTTTGACAACTTTTTCTATTCTGTCATTAGTGGGTGTTACTAAGACAATAGCAGTTCCTGAGCCATTAGGTCCAGCGGATCCATCTGTGAATAAATGCAAGCCAGTGTGAGGATCCCAGGGATCTGTTATTTCGGGTTGGTCTTCGGTTAAGTCATCATCGTGTTCTTCCTAATCGACATCTTCGACAGGGAAGTTGGCAAGAAACTCTGCTACTGCTTGGCCTTTCTGGGATATCTGCTTCACGAATATAATGCCGTGTGTGCCATGGTGCACAAACGACTGTTGTACTCGTCTGGATTTCTCATTTTTACTGAGTACTTCTAGAAGGGGGTAACTTGTTATAACACGGATGGGGTGAGCTCAAATATATGGTTTGAGTTTGCGGGCTGAAGAGACAAGGGCGAGGTGCAAACGCTCAAGCTTCGAATATCAAGTTTCTGCGGGTATGAGGGTTTTTCTGATGAAATATACAAGTTTTTCAGTGTTTGAGTCGAGTCGAATAAGCACTGAACTGATAAAGGCCTCTGTAACAACATGATATAAAGATAGTATTTCGCCTTTGACAGGGGTGCTGATAATAGGTGGTCGGCCAAGATAAGCTTTGAGTTCGAAGAAAGCCAGTTCACACTCGGGTGTCCAGTTGATTTCGGGGTTGTTTTTCCTTTTTGATTTATGGACGCCTTGGTCGCATAAGAGGGAAAAGAGCCAAGCACATCTGTCTGTAGATTTGGAAATAAAACAATTAAGGGCTGCTATCTTGCCAGCCGCTTTTTGGACGTCTTTTTTGCTTTGGGGGAAAGACATGTCAATGAGGGCTCGAATATGGGTGGGGTCGACCTCGATACCTCGTTTACTGATAAGGTGGCCTACAAATTTACAAGATGAAACACCAAATTGGCATTTGTCTGGGTTGAGTTTCATGTTATATGTGCAAAGTATCGAAAAGACTTCGGTTAGGTCTTGGATATGGGTCTGCTTCTGGAGGCTCTTGCATAACATGTCATCGATGTAAACTTTGACCGACTTGCAAAGCAAGGGTTTAAACATAGCTGTGACCAGACATTGGTAAGTGGCTCCCGCATTTTTAAGGTCGAAGGGCATAACATTGAAATAGTAAATGCCTTGTTCAGTGATAAATGAAGCTTTAAGTTGATCTTCGGGGAGGAGGGGTACCTGATTATATCCTAAAGCCGCGTCCATCATGGATAGTCGCTCATGTCCAGCAGTAGCGTCGAAGAGTGCTGAGATGACTGGGAGGGGGAAGCTGTCTTTCAGTGTGTGCTTGTTTAGGTCTGTGAAGTCGACGCAGATTCTGATCTTGCCATTCTTCTTGGGAACTGCCACAATGTTTGATATCTAGTCAGCGTACTTCACTTCTTTGATAAAACTTGCGGCTATGAGCTTATCCACTTCAAGGTTCAATGCTTCTCGAAGTCATGGTGTCAGGTTACACTTCTTTTCTTTGACTGCTGAGGAATAGGGAATGAGGTCGAGGCGATGGCACGCCAAGCTAGGGTTGACACCGGGCATCTCCTGGAATGTCCACGCAAAGGCATCTTCGTTTGCTAGAAGGAAATCTGCAAGCTCGAGGCGTTCTGCCCCATCGAGAAAAGTTCCAATGAATATACCTTGACCAGAACCGTCGAGTTAAATATAAACAGGGGGATTGATGGGTGAAGTGGTATCTATCGAAGGTGTGGGGATAGAAAAAGATAGTGATTGCTATGGGCAGCTTACGAGTTTTAAGGTCTGATCGATCTCTGGATGCTCGCATGAACGGGCGAGGCGTTGGGAATCTTACAAGTTCTAAGTACTTTTCGGGAGTGGCAAAACAAAGGGTCTGGTGGTAGGTCAAAGGTATGGCACGCATGGCGCGGAGCTTGTCACCCCCAAGGATACTAAGGTATTCTGACTTCTTATCAATGACAAGAAAGTTGTTTGATGTGTGATAGGGCCTGTGTTGACTAGTAGACAGATTCGGCCGATAACGACCTCTGTAGCCCCATTGAAGCCTTTCAATTCGATATTGGCAGTGGTTATGAGGTTGGTTTTCTTCATGGTTTCGACAGTTGGGTGAAAAAGGACATTAGCTATGCTGCCTGTGTCTATGAGCATTGTGTGAAGGATGAAGTTTTCGATCTTAATCAAAATGACTAGTGGATTGGAATGGGAAAATGGTTGTAAGATGTATCACAGTTGATGATGGAAATGCCTTCGAGTCGAGGACAAGGGCTTGATCCTGGCAGGAGGGTGGGAAGTTTCTCCGGATAGGTAAGTTTACAACATTCTTCGATAAAGCATGATCTATAGATATGTACCATGGCAGGGTCAGCTGTAGGGGTAGATTAAGGCTGGTAGTAAGACCCGTCAAGGTAGCTGGGAAGGTTGGCAATATACTGGTGTAGACGACCTATTTTGAGGATGAGTTCAAGAGAGCGCTAGAGGGCGAAGCATTTATTAGTATGGTGATAGTTACATTTATGATTAGCGCAATAAAGTTTGCCTGCTCTAACTTTGAAAGGGAAAGGGATACGCCAAATGGGGTCTGCCTGTATATGTGGTAAAATGGTACTGAGAGGGGCAGTGTGTGTGGGTAATACTGGTTTTGGCCGCTTCTTGCGTGCTTCAGCGCTGTTATCGATGTTAGGGCATTTGCGGCTCTCCGTCTGCTGTGAGACGGGAGCGATTAGGGCTGTTGGAGTAGAAGGTGTGTTTTATCGAGATTTCTTAATAGCTAGGGTTGAAGGCTGGCTCGGTTTATGTGACCCGCGGAGGCGCTCGAGGTCAATATACCCATTGACCTTTGAGAGCATCTCTTCAGTGTTTAAGGTTTGTAGAAAACTAGGTGCTCTTTTACTCGACTGTGATCAGGCAGGGCATTCGAGTATGCGAGTATAACGTTCACACAGTCAAGATTTTCAATTTTCGGCGATTCATCAAGGAACCTTTCGGTGAAGGTTTCAAGTGTCTCGTTACTGGATTTTCTGAAATTGAACAGGGCGTCAACTCTGACTTCTTTGTCCTTATTGAAGGCAAACTGGGCGAGGAAAAGCCGTGATAGTTGCTCGAAGCTCCATATCGAGCCATTTGGGAGGTTGTGATACCATCGAAGGGGGTGTTAGTTAGGCTGGTAGGGAAAAGGTGACAGAACAGGTAATCAGCGATTGAATAAAGGCTCAGAGCATTTTGGAATTTGAGGATGTATGATTGAGAATCTGTATTGCTCTATTTGCTGAGTTTGGAGGCACAGAAATTTAGGGGTATCTCGATAGCGAGAAGTTTGGGGCAAATAGTATTATTTAGTCGATTCCAAGAGTTTGGTTTCGGGATCGCACTGACCCGAATGACCGGTTGTACTTTGTGGTTGAAGTCCTGCTGTGCAACATATGTGGAATGCAGGGGAGATTGAGGTATTCGAGGGTAGTGAGTTTGAGTGGGTGGAATGTGTTCAGTACTGCGTTCCCTGAGACGTTCTCAAGCAGGGCGGCATATGGGGTATCTAGAGGATCGGAGGGTAGAGTCAGAAGAAATTTTTGTGGGGTGAATGCCGAGATAGATGAAGCCGGTAGGGGGAATAGTGTGGGAGCACCCTCGGCTTGTATACGGCCTTGGGCTGCTATGAGAGTGGGTTGAGGTCCCAGACGGGTGCGGGCAATCATACACAACGGATCTGGTGCTTCTGATGGGCGAGCAGGTTCTAGAGGCTGCAGTCGCTACAGTTCTCGAACGATATTTCATAATTCATCGATTGCCTGGTTCTGTCTGTTTTCATTGTCCAGACGGTTGTTTCGTTCAGTTTCCAGCTACAAGCGGTGGTTTTCACGCTCCTGATTATGTTGTGCATGGTGGCACTCCTCGGCTTGAGTAACTTGTTGAGGTAGTAAGGCTATTAAGGCAGCCACTCCGCCAATGGAGATGCCGGCATGGGTTGAACTGGAATGGAGGGTAAGTGCCATTGAGGTGAATCTGCAGAAGTTAAAAACAAAGGGAGGGAAAAAGAGAAGGAGTTTGGTATGGTGGGAAGCATAGACGCGCCAATTATTGGGGCCTAACTTCTTTTGAAGGGGAAGTTGGCTCTTACAACACGGGGTTGATCTTCAATCATAGCGATGCAAGTAAATAATCTAAAGTACAAACAATCTATAGAAAAATACTTGCGTGGAGGCCCGAATGTGATGCTCTATGACCTCTAATGAGGATTTTTAAGAGTGATTTTATTACTGAAGAGTAATCAAAGGTTCGAGTACTGGGTTTTACATGGTGATCGAAGGTAAACTACAAAGTGGCTGGGGGAACTTTTCTAACCCCCCCCCCCTTGGTTCCCTATCTATCCTATTTATAGAACATAGGATGGGCTGAGTCACCAAGGTTAGGTCAGATTATTGGGGTACTGTCCGGACATCCCGACAGGGGTATGGGTGCTGGACATATCTGTACTATCACTATAACAGTTGTGGGAGATGTCTCTGCACTTTGGTACTGTGGCAGTGGTTGGGCCTGTCACTGTAGTTGCAAGGACCAATCACTGCGCCGTCTTGTCTGATGAGCTAGCCGCCTGTCCCATCATATTTCGACCATGTGCAGATATGGTCGAAGGGTTTCTGCTGCGATGTGTATAGTCTGTCCTCGAGGCTTGTTTAGAATCGAAGCTTTGTCTTCAGGCGATCTCTAGAAGGCTTGTTTTGAGGATTGAATGGGCTTCGTTACATTCGGGTAGGCTGCGAAGTAGCCTTCGAGTGTCTGAGTGGTGTCGAAGGCTAATACACTTCTTATTCTCTTTATTGAAGGAGCTCTATATAAAGAAAAATAACCTATATATATAGTTTTTTTGGTACTAAACCTCTTGTTCTGCTGTTGCTAAACAAGCGACAGCCTTTTGTACCCCAATATGTTCTTCTTCACAATTCATTCCTATATACAGTTTAGTTTGGTTGATAAATAGGTATTTAAATATTATTTATCCCCCTTGTGTCAATATATATCTGACCCAAAGTCATATTAGATTCCAAGAATATTGTTTCGTTTTAAAGTATAAACTTCGTGTTTCATGCATCATGAAAAATTAGATATGTAATTTTTTGGCTGGTATGTAAAAGCATCTCGAGCATAGGTTTGTAAAATAAAATGGGATTCTACACCAACTGGTTATAATTACGATATAATGAAAGAACGTATATGAAAACCGCAACAAGGGGTTAATTAAGGTCTCAGGCAGATTCGATGAACTTACTTTGAAATTCATAAATGGCTAAAAATTATATAATTTTTCTGATAGGCGTCTATAAACTGTGATGTATAGAATTTTGTAAATATATCTATTGGAGCTACTATACAAAATTTCTTACCGTGGCCGAGAGAAGGAGTTTAAAACCCAAAAATACCATCCAATTGGGCAATTTATAGTTAGATGGCCCAAATGATTTCTATAGTACAAAAGTATCATGGAAATAATCCAGGCCTTCCAAAGCACGTCTCGTAATATACGTCGTTGGAATGGACGACTCAAACCCATGAAAAAAGATGGGCCGTTTCTATTATTATTATAGATATAAAGATTTGGTGATATATAATCATAGATAGTAATTGTGTAAAACCTTTTTCTTATCGACTATCTTTCGTTCTTGCATTTTTGTTTAATGGGTTATTACTGGTCTACCATATAAACATGTATGCAAACCTTGGAGTTTGAAGTCATGCATATTTTTCAGTCCTTAATTTTCTGACAAACTAATCTTAATCCTTTGTTATGTGACTAATTGTGGATTATCAATTTTATTTAATTTGCTGAAATTAGGAAGTTTCAATGTGGGATAATTTTTAGTGTTTCATTGGACATGTTTATGGCTCTCATGGACTAAAAAATCTTACCTTAAGCCTCTGAAGATCCTTATAGATATATGCCAGTAAACTGGATTCAGAACACACTCGCGACAACAAGGAAAGAGCAACAGAAAAACACAATAAGTTGGTGGAGATAATTATGAAGTTAGAGCAGAAGGGGCAACAGAAGATTAGATATGCATTCTCAAACAAGGAAACACCACCAGAAAATGCTCATTGATATGATCTTAAGTATCAAGAAAAACAACGCCAAGAAACAAAAAATGTAAGTTTTAATATCTTGATGTCATCTCTCTTTTGCTTTATATATATGCATCCAATGGAAGATCATGTATTTGATATTTTTTTCTTCCTTGTATAGGTCATCATCAGAAGATCATGTCTCATATGAGGATTTAACAAGACCAGTAAGGATGATGAGGACGGTGTTGAGAGTAGTGGAAATATGTCATGGTATGTTTGCTTAGAAAATATTTTCCCAATGAGCCATTTCACTCAATGATGAGCAAGTGCTTTTCTTATTTCACTTGCAAATGATGTATGATGTCTTTGTAATTTTCTTACTATGAAATAGGAATAAATAAAAATTTGTTCAAAGTTCAGAGAAGAATTCATATTTATACTCCATCCTCTGCTTGGATTTTCAGCAATAAGTAAATCTTGTAAATTATAGTGGTGAGGCACAAGGGGGGAAGTATGGCAAGGATGAAGGGCAGGTGGTATGATAGGATATGCAAGGCTGGTGTGAAATGTAAAATATGATAGAGGGCGGTGGGGAGGGAGCTGTGTATAATTTAATAGTTATTTAATAAGTAACAACATCATTTAATAAATGACATGGTAGACCTTCTATATTACATCATACATTGCTTTTAAGCAATAATCATGTGACTTGACTCTTGAAGACATAATAACGTCATTAATTATAAACATTTACGTCACTAAAAAAGTGACATGGATAATCAAGACTTTCCAAGTCGCCTTAGTCAACGTCACTTACAAAAGTGACGTTATTTCTCTTTCACATCACTTTTTTAATGACTTGAAAACCCTTATTTATTGTCGTAGAAATCGATCTGTAGCGCATTGGTAAACGTAGATACGATTGCTTTCTGATCGAAATTATCAACTTTCTGGGCGAGTTCCAGAAACTTCTTTGCAAAGACCTCGGGCTTCTCTCCTTGAGAGTGTTTGAGACTACTAAGAGTGTATAAATTATATTCCATGTATTTATTGTGAGCATACATCTTGACGAAGATCGTATGTAGTTGGTCGAATGTGAGGATAAAATCTTCAGGCAAAGAATGGAACCACTGGAGCAGTTCTCCCTGTAGGCTTGTTACGAACAGACGATACAAAATATGGTTCAAATTTAAATACAATCCCAATGAATAACAGAATTGTAGAATGTGTTCCTTCGGATCAGTGCCTTTTTACTTATGTATCTTTGGAGTATGGAAACCTGTCTGTAGGGACATATCCCTCGAGCTAAGGACACTCGATCTCATCTATACCTCGAGCTCTATAAGACTCGACCTTATCCAGTACCAGATTCAAGCTTAAACAAATGCATTAACAGTTGCACATCGACCACTAACTCAACCAGAGCGTATATCGTCCACAACAGATGTAAACAGAACAAGTAAATAGACACCTGTCTCCTACGAGCTAGCAGTTACACACTCAACTGCCCATGACTCCCACTTTCAGGAGAACGTGTTCGAGCACGATGTTAAACTGAGAGCAGGGTCTATAAAAGGGCAGAGCTCCTAAGGAAACAGTGTGGCCGACAGAGAATTCTATACATACAATTATCTGATATCTAGCTATTCTATCTTAGATTAACTCTTGTAATCAGATTCTCCCACTTTCTCAAGCAATAATACTACTTTCACAAAATCCTCCACTCGAGGTCGTGGTTTTTACCTATTCACAGGTTTTCCACGCTAAATCCCCTGTGTCAAGTGTTATCTCTAATTTAATTCTTGGCATAGTAGTTCTTGGTGTAAGGATCGATTTCAATCCAGTTTGAGCTTAACGAAATCTGGTCCCTACATTTTGCGCCATCTGTGGGAACGCACGATTTTTTCCTCGTACTTAAGAACCACGATTGATACTCATCAGTCGAGTAGTATTCAATTATGGTTCAAACATGTCAGTCTTTAGAAGCTTAGCCTAAAAGTTCGAGGGAACCTGATCGGGTTGTCGAGCTTCGGGCGAGCTTAATTGCCGAAGCTGAGAAGCAGAGTCAGCTCGAGCGCCAGTTATTGGAAGATCGAGAACTTCGCGGGAAGGAATCAGAATGAGAACGTCAATCTCGAGTTCTGGAGATAAAGAAGCAAGAAGCTCAGATATTAGCTTTCCAGACAACTCTGAAGGCATTGCAAAGCAACCAACCACCATCATCCCTGAGAGAGTCGCCACGCTGACTCCCAGGCTTTCTTAGCCGGGGTATTGGGTACGGAATCACGACACCTTCAAATCGAGGTTATTTCTAGCCCCAGTATTAATCGTACTACGATATATGCGATTAACACTGGGGACGATGAGATGGCGGAAGATGATTAGAGGAAACCTTTCATTACTTATCTCGGTTAGGATAACTCATGCAATGGGCCACTACCAGATGATCCACAGTAGCGCAGACACATCATCGAGAATTCAAAATGCTACACAGTCCAACCAAATGGCAATCTCTACAAACGCTCGGTCACTGGTCCATACCTCAAGTGCCTCTCTAAGGAACTTGACGACAGCATCTTCTAAATCTACATGAAGGAGTCTGCGGATCCCATACCGCAGGACGAGTTCTTGCTAGCAGAGCTATTACCCAAGGAGTATTTTGGCCAGGGATGCGGAAACAAGCTGAAGAATACTCAAGGAAATGCGATGCATGTCAGAGTCATGGAAATCAAATTCGGGCACATGCCAGTTAGGTGTACTGGCCGTTCAAGCGATGGGCACTCGATCTAGTTGGTGAATTCCCCAATACTCTGGGTAATAGGAAATTTCTCCTTGTTTCCACGGATTACTTCACCAATTGGATCAAAGCAGTTCCTCTATGCAGAACTCGAGAAGAAGAGGTCATTTCTTTCATTTGGCAGCATATCATCACAAGATTTGGTTGTCCACATTTGATCCGTATCGATAACGGTCTTCAGTTCGTTGGAGCAAAAGTCATAGCATTTCTCAACAAACACAACATAATCTATTCCCCATCGAACCCATACTACCCCCTGGGAAACGGACAGGCAGGGATCACAAACAAGATCATCGTAGATGGTCTCAAAAAGCGCCTTATGTTACAGAAGAAGGGAAACTGGATACGTAAATTACCTCACGTATTATGGGTTTATCGAACTACTCCCCGGAAATCAACACAGTACTCTCCTTTTCTACTTGCCTATGGAACTGAAGCAATCATCCCAACGAAGTACCACCCTCCCATAAGAAACTACGAGCTCACAGACGAAGAGAATGAGTTCGAATTGGCTTGCAACCTCAATTGGATCGATGAGACTCGAGATCGAGCTATCGCAAATCTTGGTCGATATCATCAAACACTAGCAAATTCATACAACAAACGAGTTCGCACTCGGGAGTTCGCCATCAACGACTGGGTCCTTCGGGAAATCCCAGATAACATAAAAGGTCCACATGTTAGGAAACAAGCAGAAAACTGGGAAGGTCCTTTCATGGTCATAGGTCGAACTGGTCTGGGTTCATACTATCTCATGACGGAAGCTGGTGACAAAATTCCAAATCCATAGAATACAAGAAGATTGAAGTTATATCGACGCTAAACAGCTCCTCCGTCACTCAACAACGTTCAATCCACCTTGAGATTTCACCTCCAGTGTATGTACAAACTCTTTTCAATCAATGAAATCTCATTTTTATCATAAGAATCCCTATCAATCAATGAAATCTCCATCCAAGGGTAAAACCACAGTTTTTCCTAGCTCGATCCCTAAAGGTAAACAACGTCCAGCATTGGTAATGGCATAGATAATGCTAGCCTAACTCCTGAGGATACTCATACATCCGAAGGCGGGGGCCATAATGAACCTCTTAGCCTGAAGATAACAAGCCTAAAGCACGAGTGAGGAAATAACTTACTCACTGCCGCTAAGCTCCAGCATCCAACATTGGTAATAACATAGATAATACTGGCCTAACCCCTGAGGATAGTCATACATCCGAAGGCGGGGGCCATAATGAACCTCTTAGACTAAAGATAATAAGCCTAAAGAACGAGTGAGGAAAAAACTTGTTCGCTGCCGCTAAGCTCCAACATCCAACATTGGTAATGGCATAGATAATACTAGCCTAACTCCTAAGGATACTCATACATCCGAAGGCAGGGGCAATAATGAACCTCTTATCTTGAAGATAACAAGCCTAAAGCACGAGTGAAGAAAAAACTTGCTCGCTGCCGCTAAGCTCCAACATCCAACATTGGTAATGGCATTGATAATACTAGCCTAACTCCTGAGGATACTCATACATCCGAAGGTGGGTGCCATAACGAACAACTTGGCGTGAAGATAACAAGCCTAAAACACGAGTGAGGGAAAAACTTGCTCGCTGCCACTAAGCTCCAATATCCAATATGGTATCAAGGCATAGAAAATACTAGCAAAACCCCTGAGGATACAAACACCTCTGGGCCAGGGGCTATAAAGAACCTCAGCCTACGGGATCAGGCCTAATGCACGAGTGATACCTTGCTCGCTGCCAATAAGCCCAGCTCTCCAATATGGTATCAAGGCATAGATAATACCAATCGAACCCCTGAGGAAACACAGATCCGAGGCGGAGGCCATAAAGAACCTCTTAGCCTGCGATGACCACCTAAAGTACGAGCAAAGATAATACTAGCTTGCTACCGCTAAGCCTCCCTGAAGTCCAATGGTTGAAGCACAGATAATACTTACTTCTACACCCACGGACTTCTTCTAATTCAATGGGTTAAACCAAAGAATAACATCTATTGCAGGTGTGGAAATATTATTTTCTCATATCAGCATTTCAAATTTCAACGCTCCTCTCAAAGTCCTATATCGAGCACTAAAGCATCAACATCTGCTACATACAAAAGGTACTCGTTATCAGAGTTCAATTCCGTTTCTTTTTAACTCTGCAAGATTTTCTTGATGGGAGAGAAGTCGGTCTTCCTCCTACAACAGGAGTAGGTGGGACTACACTTGAGCTTCCCCCTATTTCAGTCCTAGATGCAATATATTCTGGAGTTCGTTCAGCAACAATTTCTCTCCCACGAGCTATCTGTTCAGCCGTCGTGATCCCAATACCACGTTCCATAACACCAATTGGATCTATGCTCAAAATATCAAGTTTACATACACAAGTCCTTCCAAAGAAGCAATCTTGCATCAAATCGCTCTCGACCTGTAGGAATTTTATTTCCTCGACAAAAAATGCAACCAATGCACTTAATTGCCATTGATACAAAGCTTCACCATCACATTTTTCTTGTTGGTGAACTACTATTTCCTTAAAGGCTTGATGAGTAACAACAACACGCTTGTTATCCTTCAAACGGCGAGCTTTTGATTCAGCCAGTTCAACTGTTAATGGATCAATACGTTTGCTCATCTGCCTTGTAAGATCTATCAACTTCTACCGAGAGTTTGTGAGATCAATACGCATATTCTCCACTAACTCTTCTTTTTGACAAACAAATTCCTTCATCTCTCGCCTCCCCTCACTAGAAGCAATTTCACCATCCCTTTTATCAAATTTAAATTTTAGATCTTTTTGATACTTCATTTCACGTACACGTAACTCCCGCTCCGATTCAGAGATTCGCGCATAAAGTTGATTAATTATTTCATTCATCTCATTTTCACCTTGCACAACCCTCCTCACGTTTGCGCGAGCGTGGGCCAAATCATCCACCAAACTTTTGTTCTTGGCTTGAATCTCTGTTAAATTAGCCCTGCTCTGAGTCTTTCTTCCTTTTAAACGACTTAAATCACCCTTCACGCGATCTAACATGGCAATCAAACTATCCCGTATTTGTGCAGAGTTACGCAATTCTCGATCTTTTCCCATAATACTACTGCTCAATTTTTCAAAATCGGCCTCAAACGCAGCCAAGTTAGTTCGTGGAGTATCTAGCTCGATCTCTCTTTTAACAACTGCTAGTTCAGAGCACGAACGTTACATTTCATATCAGATATTTCTTCATTTAAGGGTCTAATACGATATTCGACTAACTCAGCCTCGTGCCGAAAACCTGACATAGCCTTTTCCATTAACTTAGGAAGTTCGTTGGTAAGTTGGTTCAAAGCCAAATCCCTGCTCAAAATTGTTACAGTTTTTTGCTCGACTTGTCTCTTAGATTCTTCGAGTTTTTAAGAAAGCTTCACATTATCATCCAATCGATCATCATACTGGAAAAACAAAACCTCATATTCTTCTCCATACTCAGTATTATACAAAAGAGTCTGCTATTCTCTCTCTCTAGCAACATCTAGCTCCTTCTGCATAATAGTTAGCAGGGACTCACAACATCAGTACCTAATGGAGAAACAAATCAACAGAAACATACTGATAAACTTGCAGTACGGACACCTACAAGCTCGAGACAACCAACTCCTCCTTGGCCTACCGACATTAACAAGTGTTGGACACAAGACAGAGGGTACATACACAAACGTCCTGAACTAAAATAAACATGCAAGGTACATATCCTTTATCCTATTATTCTTGTTCATCTAGTTATTAATTTATTTGAATTATCTAGCCTGCAATTCAGCAGAGGATTTTTTCTCCACTTTAAGCAGGCCTTCTAAGTCCTCAACTCTGAGGCGCAAGCTTTCTATCTCCTACAATACAGAATTTCATAAGTAAAATGTTGTTGGCATCAAGAAATAATAAAGTTACAAAGCTCGAGTTCATGTTTCACAACCAATCTTACATTACATGATCATCTTACCTGATTAATAGTTTCCTGATTATCGGCAGCGGTCTTTTTATCAACATTCAGACCATCCTCCATTACCTCAACCTCCTCTTCATCCATAATTTCCATCTCCTCATAATTCCCTTTGCTAAATGCCATTATCTCTGCCTTTGTATACCTCAGCTGGTAGAGCTTCCCTGCTAGGTTGTTCCGAGAAATAGCCAACGCGGTAACCAATCACTCCGCTTCCGCTTCACTTTCGGCC
This sequence comes from Kingdonia uniflora, assembly GCA_014058105.1. NCBI lineage: Eukaryota > Viridiplantae > Streptophyta > Magnoliopsida > Ranunculales > Circaeasteraceae > Kingdonia > Kingdonia uniflora. Next base: position 4,627,135 of record JACGCM010001854.1, read on the forward strand.
CTAACTTCTTTCAGCATTAGGGCAGCAGCTTCCCTTTCTTTCTCCCGCTTCAGCTGGAAAGCTCCCCTCTCCCGAATAAGGTTCTCTTCCAACTGATTTTTCTCCCCCTCGAGCAGGGAGATCCTCTTTTCTAGCTCCATCAACCTATCCTGGAAACCAAGCTGAACGTCCCTCAGAGCACGAGTAAACTGCAAAAAGAAATAAGTCAGCTTGAGCTACAAAATAGCTCGACAAAACCAACTATTTACTAACCTTCTTAAATTCATCATCCATAATAGCAACCATCTTCTCTCAAGCTTTAGCTCGACATTGTTCCTCCAAGAGACCAGCTTCGACCTCAAAGCACGGCCTCAAGTCCGCCCCCTTAGCGATCTTATCGCTTTCCTCTAGCACCTCCTATGACTTTGTAGGAGAAGTTACCTTCCTCCTCTTACTACTATCGTCCACACTGACCGACATAACAGAACGAGGAGCAACCCCCCTTTTTATAGCCTTCCTCTTCGCCAGGTTCCTTACAGCAGTGCTAGAGATCGTGGCCACCTCCACTGGCCCATCCGGAATTTCATTGAGCCGCGCGAGCTTCAAGGGTGCATTAAGTTCCGGAGTTAACAATTTCTCTTCCATTGAGCCTGGAGTTTTCTCGGCCAGTCTCCAATTCGCTTGCGATCTCCTGTCCTTGTCATCCTTACTAGCTACCCTTTTAAACCTACTTATCTCTAACTCTTTGAGAACAGCTTCGAGCTCAGTGCCTTCCCTGGCAACGACGTCTATAAAAGATTCCTTCCTCGAAACTTTGCAATTAATTCCTACATAAAAATCGGCAACGTAAGATACAGATCAACTATAAAAGTATAGTTCAACATACAAATGATAGTTCCATTTTCAATGCTATACTTACCCTTTGTTATAGTTCTATTATTAAGTTCCAGGGGTTCCAAATCAGACCACTGAAGACATTTACCAGACACTGATAAAAGGTTGTCGTTCCACACTCGCCCTGCTTAAGAGAAGTCGAAGAAGCATGGTCTTGAAGAACTAGACGAGAGATATGCACCATAAGTTGCTGTGACATATTTCACAGCATAATACTCCAAAAAATCTTTGGCAGTAATCCTCCTCCCACTACCAGATGTTGCCCATCTCCCATTCAGGGCTTCGCATACAAGAATAACTTCCCAAAAATTACAATTCAATTGGGTCGGACAAGCCCCAATCCAATTCATAATACTCTTAGCCAAATTGCTTAAAGGCAGAGTCAACCCATAATCGAACTGGGCTAAATAGTAATAAAACCTATCACTTTGACTATCCTTCATAGCGCCTTGGACGCACTCCAAGGATACTTCGTCCCCCAAACGCCTACACTTCTTTTCTTGGGCCAAATCAGGCAGCAAATACAAGTAATCCCCTCCTTGACTGACACTACAAGTCCTAAAGAAATTACCCCTATATGCGAAGGCAGGCCCCCAAATCCCATATATACTACTTTTGGCCTTACAAATGTCCTTAAACCGACTAGAGCCTGTTGGGTACTCAACACGAGAACCCTTAAGACGAGGCCAATCGATCAATTCGGCTACAGTATCCTCATCATCCTCTACTCCAATGACGGGAGTTAGCTGCCCTACGAGGTCTGCTTCATCAGCCTTTGCACAACCGAAAATCGAAGCCATACTTATCTACAGTAAAGGGTCAAACAAAACCTACAGATAGGTCAAGGTATATATATCAATTTTTATCTCACACTACTAGATCACTTATCAATCACAAACTGTCTCAAAATGATTTTTATCGCCCCACAGTCATTATTCCCATTATTATTATTTCATTTTAATGTTTGGTAGGGATTACATCAGACCGACACTATAAAAAATATTATACAAAAAATCTTGTAAACACAAAGACAGAGTTACCTTCAGCACCCGAGTGAGAGTCTGCAACGTTGGTCTGCACCAGTTTGTTCAATTTCTACAACTTCGCGAAAACCTCCTCGATATCTGCCTCCTCTCGTAGTTTGTAATTGAGACTCCTAGTCACTGCTTTCCTCTTATCCTTTCCTCCTTCGAGGGTAATGGAATCGTCAGTTGAGATCTCTCTCTCTCTCTAACCCTTCTCTTCTTTTTCTGGTTTTTAGTATTCGGAGAGGGAGGAGAAGGGATACTTATGCATCTTTCTACGAACCGCTGACAGTTTGGATTTTTCCAGTAAGCACTCCTTGATTCCTGAACTGAGTCGTCTATTCGACTGAACCTGTCAGACGTGTCGTACCTCTTTGGGGAAAATACCTTTCCATCATTACACCAAATATTATACTTTAGCGTATCTCTCAGCCTCTAGGTCCTACTTTTTTCACAATACCACAAAATTATGATTTTGAATTTTCTACTTTAAACTTTCACGTACATTTGTTTGCCCTACTTATAGACCTTGACTTTAACGTTAATATCAGTTAGCAACACAAATTCAAAAATTTAGTTTTAACAAATAATCCTAGTCATAGCCTATTTTCGTGAATAGATTTTTTTTTCTTTAAGTAAATTCGAGCAATTACATTTCAAACATTCAAAAAATGTAACAATAATTCACTCCAATCCCCAAGATACTTGCATTTGAAGAAACCGGTGTCCCCAACAACACCACAAGCCTTCAGCAGCCCTGAGGCGATATCCATATCCTCATTAATGATCTCTTCCCTGGCCATCATCACGAAAAAAAATTTACTATCTTTAACAGATCGCCAAAAAGTACGTATGGACTCAGACCTGTACACGCGGTTCATTTCCTCGCCCCTTTTAACATTAGTCTTACCCATGCAGTTCGTTCGAGTTTCGAGCAGGACCGCATTATAACCTTGCTGCCCAAAAATAGCTTCCCTTATTTTATCAATCTTGAATGCTAAACGCAAGTCGTTCAACACACGCGCTTCAACAGCCCTCTGAGAACGAGTCTTCACCCTTTTTTATGAAGAACCTTCTTAAAGAACAAGTCACACTTTTATACTGTTCAGTTAGCAGGACTAATTTTTCGATTGACTATATGCAACGTATTTCAATTTCTATAACCCACTCTTCCCGGGTTCAAGTTACTTACTATTATCTTTTCGTGCTTAATCGAGCTCCCTAAAAACGAAATTTCTAGCTTTATGTTTACATCTATTAAGCTCGATTCATTTACGAGGTAGGATCAAGTATGTTATCCCACCAACTATTCACTCCCATATTATGTACAGCTCGATGACATGTCAACTATTTCTGTTTTTCGTTAGTAAGAGGCAAAAAAAAATATTATTTTGTTACGCTCGATTTTTATCTAACAAGTTGGTTACAGGACTACTCCTACAGCGTTGTTTTCCAATTGCAGAATCAAGCTCTTCAAAGCTCGATATTACAAATACTTTCTCAGATACGAGGACAGGTCTCTAGTTCTTTTTTTATTGCCAAGATAATCCTGATCTTCCAGAGAAATCTCAGCCATAGATCAGAAAGTACAAAACTACAACAGGTCCAAAAAAAAAAACTTCTTTCCCTTTCATTTCCCTACAGGATGATTTAAAAGAAAATTGATGGCACTGAAAGAAGCGATCCATCTTCCACCTCCACCGCCGCCGTCTCATCCTCCTTAACCCCACTTACCCGGAGTTCGTTGAAATTGAAACATCAGTAGATACCAAGGATCTTGCATCAAATACACCCCCGCCACTAAATCGGACTCTACATAATACCCAAAAATATTTCAAACAACACCCATTAAACAAAATAGAAAAGGGAACCTCCCTATTCTGATAACCACAAAACCATCTCCGGAATCCCTCTATGATGAAAGATAACCGGGTATGATACACTTGATTCCTCATCTTAACCATAATTTTTCAAAGGTACGTTTCCAAAATGCTCATATTTTTTTTCTCACTCTACAAAACAGGCATGTTTGTTTTCTCTTCAGCAAAGATGTATTGCAGGTTATTCGGCAATCAAATCTGACCACTATTTATAGCAATACCGCATTTAATGCACGTTGTTTCCCCAAACAGTCATCCGCTCGGGAAAACTAACAGTCTGCCCATGACACTCACGCGTCATAATGGCAAAATACTCTTCAATACAGACGTTCCGTTTTTCATGCGTCGCTTACGTCATCACAACGTCTGAGTTTATGATTTTTTCTCAACTAAAGCCACACGTGACTTCAGTTATGAGGGGGCAATTATAGGGACTTATCCCTCAAGTTAGGGATACTCAATCCCATCTATACCTTGTGCTCTATAAGACTCGACCTTATCCAGTACAAGGCGTTAACAGTTACACATCGACTACAAACTCGAGCAGAGCGTAGATCGTCCATAACAAATGTAAACAGAATAAGTCAGCAGACACCTGTCTCCCACGAGCTAGCAGTTACATACTCAACTGCCCATGACTCCCTCTTTCAGGAGAATGTGTTCGAGCACAATGTCAAACTGAGAGCAGGGTCTATAAAAGGGCAGAGCTCCTAAAGAAATTGGGTGGCCGACAAAGAATTTTACACATACAATTATCTGATATCTAGTTATTCTATCTTAGATTAACTTTTGTAATCAGATTCTCTCACTTTCTCAAGCAATGATACCTTTCACAAAATCCTCCACTCGAGGTCGCAGTTTTTACCTATTCACAGGTTTTCCACGCTAAATCCTCTGTGTCAAGTGTTATCTCTTATTTAATTCTTGGCATATTAGTTTTTGGTGTAAGGATCAATTTCAAACCAGTTCGAGCTTTACAAAATCTGGTCCCTGCACTGTCGGTACTTCCATATCAAATAACTCTTTAGTGATCGAACAACCTTACAATTTGGTCAAATAATCTTTATTACTGAGAACTTAAGCTTCGATTAATTCCATGATGCACTGATCCATATGTTCCTGTGTGACATACTATTGTGGTGCCTGAGCAACTTGGCGTGTAGGCCGAGGGGTTATGAGTACCAATACCCTCGCTTAAGCATTCACTAGCTGGTATCCTAGATTGAGGTTATGGCTCCTCTTCTTGATGCTTGGATGGCCGACATCCTCTACTAATGTTGAATAAATCTTCCCGTCCAAAATGAATTGAAGCTTCTAGTACGTGTGGGTCATTTTACAGATGTCTGGAAGCTTCTGTGCTAGTTGCTCCTCAAGGTCCCAATTTTTCTAGTGCTAAAACTTGGGAGTTCATTGGTATCTGATCACGTTCTCTAGGAAGGGGAACTTGTTGATTATCTTACAAGGCTTACAAGGCAGTCTGTATTACTGGCATTTTTTTCTTCATGTCACTTGAATTCTGTTTGACGTGCTTGACGCTCGCTTTCTAGTTCTTGTCGCAAAGCTCACGGTAATACATTAACTGACGCTCGAGTTCACTTTACTTTTCTATTTCATCATGGAGGTTTGCTCGTAATTCTGTGAGCTGATCTGGTTCGACTAAAAGATCAAGTTGGACTCTTGTAGCTGGTCGCTTGGAAGTAACCATGATTGGAAACTTATAGTTGAGTAACTGTAAGCCTTAAGATTTTGTGGAAATGTCTTCTTTCCCACAGATGGCACCGAATGTAATGGCCAAATTTCATAGCAGCTTGAAATAGCTTGAAATAGTCCTTACAACAAATGTACCTGCGACATGAATCAGTATAACCCAATATAGAAATTGACACAGGTGATTAGCGTGAAAACCTTTGAATTGGTTAAAAACCACGACCTCAGCATGAGGATTTAGTAACTATAACTTTTATTGCTTGAGGCTGATGTTTGATTACAAGTTTTGTGATCTCTAAAGCTAGAAAAACTTGGTCCCTTATCCTTTGGAACTCATCCTTTTTATAGACCTCACTCTCAGTTTGTTAGTGTGTATAAGAACGTTCTCCTGAAAGTGGGGGCAGGTGGCAGCTGGACTTGTAACTGCTAGTTTGTAGGAGACATGTGTCTTTGACTTGTTATATTTCATTTATAGTGCTCGAGCCACGTTCATTATCAGTTAAAAGTACAGGTGTGATTGTTGATAGTGTATGTAACCTGTATATTATGTGAGAATGGTATTGGATCAGTTTGAGTTTATCATAGCTCGAGGGACAGATCCCTACATAAATGATATGAGATCACTAAATAAGATTAGATTTGCTGGAAATAATTAATGTCATAACACTCAAAGTTAAAAAAAAAAAAAAGGGTCAGATCCTCACATAGCATTAGGTACGAAGTCTCTACAGTTATCCTCATGTGGATCTAATCACGATGGGTTTTTAGTTTTGATAGAGAGGTTACTGACTATTATGAATTGTGATTTTACTAAATAATTATTCCATAAATGAATATAATACAAAAGCACAATCCTAGTCTTGCAAGAATATTGCACATACAAAAGCTCATAAAATGCTAAGTGCAAATAAAATCAAAGCAATAATACTCTACAGTTCTAAAAATATAAAAGTAAAAACTAACCCAAACCAAATAGGGTATGAAATGTGCATAATCAATAGAGCTTACACTGATAATCCATCTCAGTTTAGATTCATTACCTTATTTATGGTGACAAGTCATCATTTCACACCCAAATAGCTCTAATAACCTATCTTACTTTTTACATTATTAGAAATCATATTTGAGTTATATCTTTGCCAATTGGATGGTCGAACATATGATTAATAGGGTTCACCAAATCTGCAATAGGATGCAATATGACCTTTTTGACCACATGTTTTACAATAAAAATTTTGATTGTAAGAAACCTTCTCGACATGCCCATGAGTTGTTGATAGTATACTATGCTTGGGTAATGAGGCTGCTTTAACAAATGTTGTAACTTGAGGGGTTTTAAAGTTAAAAGAAGATTTTTCAAATCCAAGTCCCCTTTTGTCACTTTCAGATTTGCCCATACTGAGCATCTTATCAATCTTTTTTGCTTCTTGACAAAACATTTCAAGTTTATGTTGAGATGAGACTAAATCAAGCTCGACCTTATCAAGTTTATCTAGAGTTGACTTAACTTTCTCCTCACCATCATGACTTTCCTTTTCTAGCATCTCAATTTTGATAAGAAGATCTTGTCTATCACTTTCAAGCTTTTCAATAAGGAGCCTTGTATCATCTATTTTTCTTTAAGTTCCAGTATGAGTGTATTAACTTGTTCTTTCAAGATTTTGTTAATTATATCAAATTTAATACACTCCACAAAAGTCTAAGTATACAACTCTTCAAGATTAAAGTTATAAACCTCATAAAGTTCATGATCACTTTGACTTTCAGTACGACTTTCTAACTCAAAGGGGTCAGACTGATCATTACTATTATTAAGAATAGCAGGAAATGCACGATGTTTACTATTTTTATTTTCATTAGGATGATCATTACTATTATCAATTCATCATTATTATCATCCTAAGTAATGGAAATATTCACAGGCTTGTTATTATTACCAAAAAATTTATTAGGACAACTATGTGCATAGTGACCAAACTTATGACAAGTATATCATTCAACTTGACTTAGGTCAGTATCAGGGTTGGTCTGCCTGTTATTCGATTTAACTTGATTATGAGTTCGTGACTTATAATTCACCGATTATCTTTCTCTTTGAATTTGATGATTTTTCACAAGTTTGGTAAGCTGTTGGTTTATGGAGGCAATCTGTGAATCAATATCCAACCCCTTATCATCATCTGAAACATATGAGTGATCAACCTCCTTGGCACCCTTATAATTTGAAGAGGAAGTTGAGGAAATAAAAGCTACACTCCTATTCTTTACAGGGTTTCTTATTTTTATCTCAAGTTGAAATATTCACAACTTTCCAACCAATGTGTTCGGTTTCATTTTCTTAAGATCTTGAGCTTTCTCGATAGTATCATGCCTAGATCTAAAGCTCTAAGGTAATGATCTTAAAACTTTGCAAATAATTTGAATATTGGAATAGGTTGCTCCTAATGTGGTACTAGTTTTACAGCCTACTCGCAACCTTCTACCCCAGTCAAACACTCGGAGGCTACCTCGACGCCTACTCGAACATCTCGAAGCCCAATCAACCCATAAACAAGACTTCCAAAGATTATCCGAAGATAAGGTCTCGACTTAGAACAAGCCTTGAAGACGAACTAAACATCAACATCAGAAACCCTTCGACCAAATCCATACATGGTCGAAGTGTGACAAGACAGACAGCCAGATCACTAGACATGACGACAGCGTTGTTGGTCCATACGGCTATAATGACAGACCCAACAACTGCTACAATATCAGAGCACAGTCACAGACCTACCAACTTCTACTGTCCCAGACCTAACATTTTCAGCGTCAACAGCAACTCCGATATGACCGCTCGATATCTGGATGGTACACTTGTAATGTGACATAATCTTGGTGACTGAGCCCTTCCTATGTTCTATAAATTAGAGAGATGGGGAACCAAAGAGAGGTTACAAAATCTCTCCCCTGAGCCCTTACTGTTTACCTTTGATCAACCTGTAAAACATACAATACTAGAACCTTCGACTACTCAACAATAATGCAAACTCTCTTAAAAATCCTCATCAAAGGTCGTGGAGCGTCACATTCTAGTCCTCTACGTAAGTATATTGTCAATAGATTACTTACGCTATTGATTTTATACTTGAACCCCTTAGATTGAGGATAAATCCCATGGTGTAAGAGCCGACTTCCCTCCGTAAGAAATTAGGCCCCTACATTTGGCGCCGTATATGCTTCCCTACCCTACCAATCCTTCCTACTCATCTTCCCCCTTTTCCAACTCCCACAGATTATTCTCAATGGCCCTAACCCTCCGTTCTACTTCCACCCATGCTGACAACTTTGTCGATGGTATGGCTGCCCAACTTGCATTACTTTCTCAGCAATTCGCTCAGGCCGAGGAGCGACACCAAACACAACTTCACCAGAAACGTGTAAAGCACCGGCAATAATTTGAAGCCTAACGGCATTGCCTTTTAGATGATGCCGAAAGACAGAGCCGCGCCATCGATGAGCTGTGCAACACAGTCCGAGAGATGCAACGTCTAAAGCCTTTAGACGTCCCTCTACCATCCCAAGCATCGTCTCATCTCGTATCTTCGCTAGAGCCCATTTAGAACCCTTGCTGCATATCCAGGCACTTCCGGCCCACCTTGGCACCGCAGGTGCTGTCCCTGCCATTCCCCCTACTGCCTCCATCTATCATGGCATCCGTACCACAGAGGACTCCTTTGATTCCACCTTTCGCTCCTCCAGTACCCCAAACGCCGCCCTACCCGAGAATGTCTAAGTGAGCACACCGCAGAAAACATACCAAACATTCAGCCTCATCATCCTCGAACCCTTCGATTAACCCCCTCATCCTGCCTATTGTGCATAGCAGGACTTCGACTACAAAATCTAACCCGTTATCCACGTCAGCGCGAGCCCAACTCCTAACTCATGGAGTTGATTGAATAACCCCATTTGTCCCAAACTCCTCGCCATCGAGGTGCCTTCAAATTTCCGCTCTCCCAAGCTCAGCAAATACCGTAACACCGACCTTCAATCAAATATTCTCGAATTCTAAAATGCTTTAAGCCTCTATTATACAGCCGACCACCTGATGTGTCACCTTTTTCCCATAAGTCTCACGGATAGCCCTCTTTTATGGTATCATAACCTTCCCAGTGGCTCTATTCGAAGCTTTGAGCAACTATCCCATATTTTCATCACACAGTTCGCCTTCAACAAAAATAGAGAGGTCAGAGTCGATGCCCTCTTCAATTTCATAAAATCTAACAATGAAACCCTTGAAGCCTTCACCAAGAGGTTCTTTGACTAGTCGAGAAAAGTTGAAAACCATGACTCCGCGAATGTTGTACTCACACTCAAATGCTTTGCCAGAAAACAGTTGTGTCAAAGAGTACCTGGTCCTCCATAAATCTCGAACCCTCGAGGAAATGTTCTCAAAAGTCAATGGGTATATCAACCTTGAGCGCCTCCGCGAATCACATAAATAAGGGCAACCTATGACTTCTACCGCCAATAAACCTTGACAAGGCCAACCTTCTACTCCCACACCTCTGATCGCTCCCGTCTCAGAGGAGGCTGAAAGCTGTAAATGCCCTTACACTGACAATAATGTTAAAGCTCGCAGGAAGCGACAAAAGCTGGTTCTACCCACACTCGCTGCCCCTCTTAGCACCCTTCTACCACAGATCCTGACAGGCCTCATATGGCGTATCCCTTTTCCCATCAAAGTTAGACCAGGTGAACCATACTCTGCCAACCACAAGTGTAACTGCCACCATACCAACAAGTACTTTGATCTGCAGCGCTTTCTCAAAATCATCTTCAAGGCAGGTCGTCTACATCAGTATGTTGCCGACCTCCCCAGCTACCTTGATGGGTCCTACCTCAAACCTCAACCCACATCTACTGTCGACCCGGCCAAGGTCCACCTCAACCAAATACATTTCATCGAAGTCAACAATATCGACAGCGGCCGTTCAATGAGTAAACACAAGCGTATCGAAGAATGATTCAAACTCACCTACTAGGAGAAGCTGCCTGCCCTTCTGCCTGAATCAAGCCTGTCCCCTCGACCCGAAAGCATCTCTTTCATCGACTGCGATACATCGCATGTTCTCTGTCCCCATTCCGACCCATTAGTCATCATGATTAAGATCGAACACCTCGTCCTCCACACTATGCTCATCGATACAGGAAGTGCAGCCAATATACTTTTCCTCCTAACTGTCCAAGCCATGAAGAAAATAGACCTCATCACTGCCAGAAATGTCAAACTCAAAGGTTTTAATGGGGCCGCAGAAGTTGTTGTTGATCAGATCAACCACCCAGTAACCACCGGCCCTGTCACACTTGAAATTAGCTTTCTTGTCGTCAATAAGAAGTCTGAATACCTTGATATCCTCGGGGGTGACTGGCTCCATGCCATGCGTCCAATACCTTCGACATATCATCAGACCCTTCATTTCACTACTCCCCCTGGTACTTCAAATTTAAATGGCTCTCAATGCCTCGCCCATTCATGTGAGCATCCAGAGATTGATCAGACCCGAAAACTCATTAGACTCCCATAGAAATCACTATCTCTCTCTATCCCCACACCTTCAACAACTGCCACCTCACCCATTGAACCCACTGTCCATATCAAACTCGATGGTACTGGTCGAGGTACATTCATTGGAACCTTTCTCGGCGAGGTGGAGTGCCTCGAACTCTTAGACTTCCTTCGAGCAAACAAAAATGTCTTTGCATGGACGTTCCAGGAGATGCCTGGTGTCGACCCCAGTTTGGCATGCTACCACCTCGATCTCATCCCCCATTCCATTAGAGTAAAACAGAAGAAGCGTACCTTGGCACCACGACTTCGAGAAGCAGTAAACCTTGAAGTAGACAAACTCATAGCCGTGGGTTTCATCAGAGAAGTCAAGTATACAAACTGGATATCAAACATTGTTACAGTTGCCAAAAAGAATGGCAAGATCAGAATCTGTGTCGACTTCACAGACCTCAACAAGCACACACCAAAGGACAGTTTCCCCCTACTAATCATCTCAGTACTCCTCTACTCTACTGCTAAACGTGAGCACCTATCTATGATGAGCGTGAGCGCCTATCTATGATGGACGCGGCCTTGGGTTACAATCAGGTACTCCTCCTCCCCGAAGATCAACTTAAAACTTCCTTTATCACTGAAGAAGGCCTTTACTATTTTAATGTCATGCCCTTCGGCATTAAAAATGTTGTTGCCACCTATCAACGCTTTGTCGCAACCATGTTCAAATCCTTGCTTGAAAAGTCGGTCAAAGTTTACATCGACGACATGCTGCGCAAGAGCCTCCAAAAACAGACACATATCTAGGACCTAACTGAAGTCTTTTCGATAATTTAAACAGACAACATGAAACTCAACCCAGAAAAAATCTAATTTGGTGTTTCATTTGGAAAATTTTAAGGCCATCTTATCATTAAACGAAGTATCGAGATCGACCCCACCCATATTCGAGCCCTTATCGATATGCCTTCGCCCCGAACCAAAAAAGACGTCCAAAAAGTGGCTGTTAAAATCGTTGCCCTCAACCGTTTTATTTCTAAATCCTCAGACCACTGTGCTTGGCTCTTTTCTCTCTTACACAACCCAGGGGTCCACAAAGCAAAAAAGAAAAATAACCCCAAAATTAACTGGACACTCGACTATGAACAAACTTTCCTCGAACTCAAAACTTACCTTGGTCGACCACCTATCATCAGCACCCCTATCGAAGGCGAGACACTCTCTTTATATCTTGCCGTTACAGATACCTCCATCAGTTCAGTTCTCATTCGACTTGAATAAAACATTGAAAAACCTATATATATTATTAGTAAAACCCTGACACCCGCAGAAACTCGGTATACAAAACTTAAGTGTTTGCTCCTCACCCTCGTCTATTCAGCTCGCAAACGTAAACCATATTTTAAGCCCACCCTATCCGTAATATAACAAGTTATCCCCTTCGAGAAGTACTCAGCAAAAAAGAGAAATCCAGATGAATACAACAGTGGTTTGTTTACCTTTGTGAACATGACATCACAGTCGAGAAATAGATATCCCAAAAAGACCAAGCAGTAGCAGATTTCTTGCTGACTTCCAGGTCGTAAATGTCGATTGGGAAGAACATGAAGACGACCTGATATAAGACCAGCCAGCTGAAGCAACAAATCCATGGAACCCCAACACAGGATGGCGTCTCTTCACAGATGGATCCGTTGGGCCTAACGGTTCAGGGATCGCTATAGTCATGGTCTCACCTACCAATGATCGAATAGAGAAGGCAGTTAAGTTAAACTTCGAATGTTCCAATAACGAAGTTGAGTATGAAGCTTTTATCCATGGCCTCGACCTCGCACTTGATCTCGGCATCCCCAAACTCGCAGTTTTCACAGATTCCAAACTTGTTCAGAGACATTACACCGGTGAAAATCAAGCTAACGGTCGGATGGCTAAATATTTTACCCTTGTCCGCCAGCACATGGACCACTTTCTTGAAAAATATTTTATCACTCATTACCCTCCAGGAGAAAATCAACACGCAGATGCCCTCGCTTACATAGCAACTATGTTAGGCCAATCAGAATCCCGAACTCTCCATATTAAAGTACTTAAACGCCCAAGTATCAGCCAAATAGAAGTTAATGCCATCAATACTGAGGGCGAGGGCCTCGATCCAGACGACTGGCGAATACCATTTCGAGCAAACTCGAGGGGCGACCATGAAAATTTTCAAACCTCCAATTTTGAGCAAACTCGAGGGGCAAGGATGGTCGAAAGACCGGACCCTCAGGAATGCATTGGGGAGGAACAGATTCTACTCCAATCAGTCCCCAAGACGTCAAAGTCCAGTGAATTTCTCGATTAAGCTTGAGTATCATGTCATCCCTTCGACCCGACAGATACTTGAGGGTAACCTTGAAAATTTTCAAACCTCCAATTTCTAGCAAACTCGAGGGGCAAGGATAGTCAAAAGACCGGACCCTCAGGAATCCATTGGGGGCAAACACGTTCTACTTCGATCAAGCCCCAAGCCATCGAAGTTCAGTGAATTTCTCGGTTAAGCCTGAGTATCATGTCAACCCTTCGACCCGACTGATACTTGGTGGCGACCTTGAAATATTTCAAGCCTCCAATTTCGAGCAAACTCGAGGGGCAAGAATGGTCAAAAGACCGCCCTCGGGAATGCATCGGGGGCAAACACGTTCAACTTGGATTAGGCCCTAAGCCATTAAAGTCCAGTAAATTTCTTGGTTAAGCCTGAGTATCACGTCAACCCTTCGATCCAAAAGATACTTGGGGGAGACCTTGAAAAGTTTCAAACTTCCAACATTCGAGCAAACTTGAGGGGTACCAATGGTCGAAAGACCAGGCCCTCAGGAATGCGTTGGCAGTGAACACGTCTTACTTTGCTGTGGCTCAGGCCATCAAAGTCTAGTGAATTTCTTGGTTTCCTCTAAGTATCAAGCCACCCTCGGCCAGACTGATACTTGGGGGCGACCCCAAATTTTTTCAAACTTCCAACATTCGAGAACACTCGAGAGGCACGAATGGTCAAGAGACCAGATCCTCAAGAATGAGTTGGGGGTGACCACGACTTACTTCGCTGTGGCTTAAGCCTTCGAAGTCCAGTAAACTCTTGGGTCCACCCAAGTGTTACAACTATTTCGAAGCCATTCAAGCCTCGATCACCCTACAATCATTCTGCACTTATAGCATACACAGATACAAATATTCAAAGAATATCAGCAGCTTGCTACATGCAAGATGTTCCAATGCAGCATATATTAGAGAGTCAGGTTCAGCATAATATAACTCAAATCAAGTTTAGAGCATACATAAAGAATCCAGCACAGCAATTCAGTGCAATTCAAGTTAACACAAATCAGTTTCTGTATTGTCTACAACCGCACAAAATCAGTACAGTATAAGTCAGTTTTAGCACAGCAATTCGAATAAATCACAAGTTCAAAGTTCAAGTGCAAAGAAAGCTCAACATTGTTCAAATATTATAACCCAACAGAAAAATCAGAAAAAAAAAGAGGCGTGGCACTCCCGTACAATACCTCATGCCGGAGTGGCTGTATCTTCTCCCCCAACTGGATCTTCAGTGCCAACACCCCCAGCACCTCCAGTAGAAGATTTTGACCCTGCACCATTGACGACCACATCAGTTGCAGTTCCATCATTGGTACCATCAATCACAGGAACCTCCATGCCACCTCTAACACCTCCAGCGGCAATATCTGCCTTTATCCCTTCTGTCTGTAAAGAATCTTCAACAGCAGAATCTTGGGCAACAGGGAAATGTTGCAGAGTTTTAGGATCATACCCCAAATCCTCTATGAAATCCTTCATCCTCACATTATCTGAAACTTCATAATCAAATTGCCCTGGGCAACGCTCCCTCTGCTCTTTTTTTTCCTTCTCCTTCTCAGCAAGCTTTGACCTCAACACCTGCTCATGATTGAAACGTTAACCCTCCAATCTCTTCGCAAATACATCATTGATAGCCACAAGATCTCGCTTCAAAGTTTTATTCTCTGACACCACCGACGTCTCAGACCCTCGAGCAAGCTCCAGACTGTCAACCACCTCATGTAACTTCCTCTTTAACACTTTCACCGCCTTGTTGAAAGACTGCGCCCAAGCATCTGTCTGCTAGAATATTCGAGCCGTCAGTACCTCTCGAAGAATGAAATACTTAAGAAAATGTCAAAGTCTCACAAACTAAAAGATAGTTACCTGGTACATACTCCTCTTAATCCTCCTTGACGCTTCATCAGAGTCATCGCCATAGATTTCCACCATCGAAGCAGCCACGGGTAGAGTCTATTTCTTTCGCTCAGCCTCCGTCATATCTTCACCCGCATCTTCCACATCATCCTCCCCCAACGCCCTATGCCTTTTGTGTTGAGTAACCTTCGTTTGCGGTACCCTCGGAGACTCGGTAACGACCCTGCCTTTTTTTTCTCAGCTTGGGTCGATACCTGCTTCAACCTTTGTCTCGAAGAATCATTAACTTCTTCGGGCACTACCACTGCCTACTTCGACGCCCATTGCGCCTTCAGAACATACTTTACCTTCCTTGCCAAATTTTACTCCTCCATTCTGTCGACCAGTTTTGAAATACCTTCGCCTCCCCTCTTCTTCGATGGCCTCGACGTAATGGGTACATTTTGTAGCAGGGAATCTATCTTCTTCTGCCTCTTCCTCTTGATGCCAAGACTCTTGAAAGTAGAATTCACCCACTCCTCGTCTGAATCGATTAAGGCGTCAATATAATCCCTCGGATTCACCCAAGTCTGGTTTTAAGGACCAATAGAACAAACATAAATACGATCACAGTTTATTCGAGCAATATATCAAAAAAACCTTTGACAAAAACTTACTTGGATTATAGACCTTATGATGTAACCTATAAGGGTCCTCCCCTTCGGCATTCTCATAATTACCCTGTACTACAACCAAATCTGAATTCCACCCTCGACCCGTCTAGCACAGATCAAACAACTAGAGCTTATATGCATGGCACTAAATGTGGTAGGTGTCCACAATTTGATTTGCCTTCCTCGAGTAGAATGATACAACATCGTACCACTCAATTAAACCCCTTCCCTCACTCCTCAATTTTGCATCATGCCCTCGATTACCTTCATCATCTCATAAAAGTGCCCATTCATCTCAACTGGGGAAACTTCCCATAAGTTCAACACCTTCTTCACCAGTCTTCGAAGGGGAAATCGCATCCATAGTCAAATTTGGACTATATACGCCGGGATACCTTCTAAGGGTTTTGACTAGAAGC
Organism: Kingdonia uniflora; assembly: GCA_014058105.1. Taxonomy (NCBI): domain Eukaryota; kingdom Viridiplantae; phylum Streptophyta; class Magnoliopsida; order Ranunculales; family Circaeasteraceae; genus Kingdonia; species Kingdonia uniflora. The sequence goes on from JACGCM010001854.1 coordinate 4,643,452, forward strand.
TGTACCCTGACCCCACAGCATATAATTTAACCCCTACCTTCGGTAGCCCATATTTAGCCACAAATCGATCTAACCTCTGCTTTTCTCTATCTGAAATAGAACCAATAGCCTCATCCAACTCAGTCAAATCCTCATCATGGTTACCTTTCTACCCATTCCTCCTTTCTCCACCTGAAGGCCCAACTCAACCTTCGCGTTTCTCTCCCTTCCCTCCCTCCATATCTTCCTTACCATTATCCTCAGTCACTATTGTCTTACGCCGTCTACTACTTGAACCCCCAGTTTCAGGAGCCACCACTGTCAGTGAGATATATTTTGTTATGAATACTTCTTCTGCGTAGCTACCCTCATCCATCAGAGTATAACCAGACACACTAGCCTCATTTTCTTTGACCTCCTCATTTATCAGCCTCAGTCTCAAAGCTTGATGGGTACGCATCGCACAATTATATTGATGCATTCGACTATTACGTATCAATAACTCATTGTCATCTACCCCCTCCAACTAATACAAACATAGCAGAAAACTTGACTCCAATCCCAGTCCCCCCCCATCAATACCCTCATAATCCCAAACAACCTAGACCCTAGACAAATGGTTTCCCCCTTCCCTCGATCATATCCTTACAACTACAAACCCAAAAGATTCTACTTACAAATATAGATGGAAAACACAAGCAAAAGTAGACAGAGATCAATCGACATACCTGTATTAACGAAAGTATACTCGAAGCAGCAAGTCAGCCGGTTCCTCAACAACAAACTGATAACTTCTCACAAGCTTTAAAAAACAATGACGTACACTCTCTTCCTCTCACTCTCTGGTTTTCTATGTAAATAACACATTTGTTATTTCTTCTATATATACCTCCTCGGATCACCAAAAACCGCCTCGATTTCCAAACTACTATCATTTGCTACTACCCCACTGCCCTAACTTTTTGGCTAAAATATGTTTTGACCACTTTGCCCCTCATTACCCTCTCGTGCGAATTGCACGCTCACATTGATTTAACTTTAAACTCAATACAACTCGAACCATCTGATCCTCACTCAAAGCTATCCAATTAAATCCCTACATCAAATTGACCTTTTTCTATAAAGCGTGGAAACATCATGATAACCTGCATGGCGTACTGCCCCAGGAACTAGTACTGATCTGACAGGCCAGCTATCTAGGCCGTCAGTTCATCCAGTTAAATCCAACAGACCTTCGGCACACCCACTTCTAATAAATTAGTAATCGACTATATCGTGTCTCGAACATTCCTTCGCAGATAACCTCATATTTGATTTCAAAATATATCAAGCATTTGATTTATTGCACATTCGACATTCGACAAGATGATCGCGCCTAAACTACCTTCGAAACTTATGTCTTTCCTACTTACACAGAGTTCAAAATTCTACTTTCACAATTCAAAATTTTACGTACACACAGTACAAAAATATACTTCGACAGTTATCTTACCAACTCCCAATTTTATTCAATACAGGATCAAAACAGTACAAATAAATAGAAAAATCCAAATGCCCCTACATACCACCATATACAAATGCTCAACAAAACAGTCAAATAAGCCCTTATTTATCGTCGGGAAACTTCTTCTCGCACTCGGCCTCAGCAACAACATCTTCCTGTTCCACCATCTCCTCAGCAAAAGACTCCGGCAGGGACAACCGGTGGCCGGGAAACGGGCCCATCATCTGTAGCACCTCCCACCAATACGCAAAGGGCATTCCAACAATGGATTCCCCAGGTTCCACTTCAATAAAGTCTGGCATCTCCGAATCTAGGTCTTGATCACCGACAAACCTCCGTTGTAACTACAGTGTCTTCTCCCAAACACGAATGACCATTGCTGTGACCTGGTCCTGGTGCTTAGTGTTGGGAGCATCACCTTTGCTTTGAGAAGAAGATGCAGACATTATACTCATAGACGAAGGAATAGACGTATGCAATTCTCTCAGAAACAATCTATTTATACTGACAATTAGGTACATTTAATCCCCCCTTAATCAGAACCGCATTAATAGCAAGTCTTCAATTCTCCTCCTCGAAAACTCAGCAGTCCAACCTCTTTAACTTCCCAGGCATAACCGTTTCATCAGAACGCGTATTCATCCCTCATTCCTGAGGCCTTACAATCGAACCATCTACATCTTTTATCAACCCCTATATTACAAACCTTGACCTTTAAATATTCAGAATAACTTATCATTTTAATAGAATACCGACCTTTTTCCTTGACCAACACATTACAATTCAAAGTCAATCTCCCCTTGAAGATAATTGTTTCTACATGTTAACATTCAAAGATATATGTTCGATACTGCGCCTACAATCTACTTGCATACATTGTTTATCAGACACCAGAACACAATTTAAGTAGCAATCGCTCTCATTGCATTACTTCAAATGCAAAATACAGAGAAGACCTCCTAGTACAATCATACAAAAATCTACAGAGATCAGCAAAACAACAACAGAAACCTTCAAAATATAGCCCTTCAAAAAACCCATCACTACCACCTTGCCTCCAATTTAAGAAGAAGCCGCCCTATTTTCTGATGGGTCAGCTCTTCCAACCGAATCCTACTCCTCCGCCAATTGATCCTCTTCCTCCACAAGGCACTCGGCCAAGCACAACAGATAGAGATATCGTTTCTCATCAGTGGTAAAGTGAAATTTCATCTGCCCCCACAAGTAAGTATAAGAAACCCTGCTAATGAGTTTCCCATCTTCTAACTCAACCTGGTCAGGCATATCCCAGTCAAGCTCATGATCACTGAAGAAATTTACCTTTAATTCAGTAGTCATCCGCCCTATATGACGGTCTCGAGCAAATCCTAACCTTTTCTTGTAGCTGGTATTGGGTGTGGTGTCCATTACATTTTTTTTTAGGAAATTTTAAAAAAGAAAGAATAAAGTATAATAGAAAAAGAGTATACAATGTTACTGCCTCTCTAACCCCTACTTATAGACCCATTAAACCTCATTTACTACTACATAACCACCAACATTTCTTTATTACCTTCCTTTATTACCTCCTTCGAAAATCAACAGTCAACTGTTCAACACTCGACAACCAATGGTTTTTTCTCAGTAAACGCCTCTATACCTATTTTCGAGACCCTTGCTGAGAGGGGGAAAATGTAGTAGCCTACTCGCAGCCTTCTACCCCAGTCAAACACTCGAAAGCTACCTCGACGCCTAATCGAAAATCACAAAGCCCACTTAACCCATAAACAAGCCTTCCAAAGATTATTCGAAGATGAAGCCTCGACTCTAAATAAGCCTCGAAGACAAACTCCACATCAACATCAAAAATACTTCGACCATATCTGTACATGGTCCAAATGTGACAAGACAGACAACCAGCTCACTATACAAGACAGCGGCGTTGTTGGTCCTTTTGGCTACAAGGACAGACCAAACAACTGCTACAGTGTCGGAGCACAGTCACAAACCCAATAACTGCTATAGTCCCAGACCTGACATTTCCAGCGTCAACACCCACTCCAAGATACCTGCTTGATATTTGAATGGTACACTTGTAATGTGACCCAATCTTGGTGACTCATCCCTTCCTATATTCTATAAATAAAAGAGATGGGGAACCAAGGAGAGGTTACAAAATCTTTCCCCCGAACCCTTACTGCTTACCTTAGATCACCCAGTAAAACATATAATACTCGAACCTTGGACTACTCGATAGTAATACAAACTCTCTTAAAAATCCTCATCAGAGGTCGTAGAGCATCGCATTTTAGTCCTCCACGCAAGTATATTGTCAGTAGATTACTTACACTATAGATTATATACTTGAACCCCTTAGATTGAGGATAAATCCCATGGTGTAAGAGCCGACTTCCCTCCGTATGAAGTTAGGCCTCTATAACTGTGTTGACAATGTCACTTAGTTTCACATGGAACTAATCAAAGGATTCATCCTCATTCATTCGAATATTCTTAAATTGGGAAATAAACATTGGAAGCTTGCTTTCTTTTACTATATCATCGCCATCATGTGTTCAAACTAAAATGTCCCGAGCTTCTTTTGAAGTTGTACAACCAAAGATATGTTAAAACTCACATTGACTCACAGCCATAAAGATTGCATTATGACCATTCGAGTTAAAATCTGTAGCATTTTTTTTTCCTTTGACAATTGGTTTCTAGGCTTGGGAACCTCTACAGTATTATCTACTGGACCTTGCATCACGGTAGAGTGTTTTTATCCATCCTCAAAGGCAATTCATACATCTTCCCCGAGCAATTGTAAGAATGCAACCATTTAAACTTTCCAGTATGAATAATATTTGCCATCAAAGAGTGGAGAATGATTTACAGGACCTCCAAACTTCTTAGAATCCATTATTCTTAAGCAATAGAGTTAGGATATATGCTCAGGTTATTAAACCTTAAATTGAAAGGTTCGATAATCCTTAAAACTGATTATCTAATTTTAACCGAACCCAAGTTGATATGATAAGCAATAGGCAATCAAAAGCCCGACAGCTAAAAATTTATTATTGAAATGAAATTATAAGAAATCAATTACTTATAGACTCGTTAAGAACATCCCATTATTTCCTCTCCTCTAATTGAGCATTTTACAGTCAATTCCTTGTTCTTACAACTCCTTGCTTTGGATCACGCACCTAAGCTTGAATCCCTCAAACACTTAAAATCTAAAATTGAAATTAAGTTTTTAAAATTCTTGAATTATTTAACTAGAGGATTGGTTCCCGCTGAATTTCTCATTGAATTCCCTCTTCTCTGAAAAAATCTCAAGCCCTAGAATTTTTTTTCAGAAGGGGTAAAATTGAAAAGAAAAAAGAAACCTTTTATAAGATAACTAAAAATCTCATGCTCCGTTTGAGCATAGAAAAATTTTATTCGAACTGAGTGGGTTTTGACTGTCATGATTAAAAGTAGTTAGTCTGGGTAGTAGTTGCCACTCGCTACGCAAATCCTTACCTCAATCCTAGATGGCTTTGCTATTACTTAGAGATAGCTTTATGTTGCCTACAACATGGAGTCGAGAAAGTTATCCATCAGGACTAAGGTTATAACTTTTAAGCGTGGTAAATAATAGCATTATCAGTATCATTCAAACGATTCAAAGGCTACTTTCAACAAGTCGCTCGAACGATAATGGATGTCGTTCGAATGAAATAACGCTCTAGAGAGACAATTCAAGATGAGGCAGTTCGAAGGCTATTTATACATTTCGCTAGAACGTCAATAGAGGTCGTTCGAACGGACTAGAGCTCTAGAAGGCCAATTCCAGCTGAGGCATTTTGAAGGCCTTTTTCAACTAGTCGTTCGAATGAGTCTGGTATCGCTGGAATGAAATGGCACAGTGGCATGACCCTTACCTGATTTTGGGGTTTTGGTTTTTTTTTTAAATTACTTTTTCTAGAGATCCCCATCTACATATGCACCAGTGACATGTACTAGTGTATGGCATGGTTGTTTCCCCCTCCTCTTGTACTATAACTGTTGGATATATATTACTAAACATTTTGAAAAAATTAAAATAGTATCAGTGTCAGACTTGGAAATTCATTCTCCAGCCTTAAATTATTTGAGCATAAGAGCCTTGGAAAATTTTCAAGTATTACAATATTAGGGACTTTTGCTCCATTTTGGAACTCAGGTGCTCTTTAAGTAATTGTATGAACTTATCCTACTCTTAATTTATCCAATAAGGACATTATTTCCATACGTGTTAACTCCATTGATCTTTATAAAAGAATTAAGATTTTCCTTTTTTGAAGAACATACAAAAATATTTTGAATGTGGTTAGTGTGGAAAGGTAAGGTGGACTTAAAAAGATGGATGAAGAAGAATAAAAGGGATCGTCCGATTCATCTTATCCAAGTCTTATCTGAATCTTCTTCCTCCACACTTCCTCTTGAAATCACCACTAGACTAGGTATTAACAAATGTCTTCTTTTGGTGACCCTTTATGGTATGCAAATGTTGTCTTTCTTTCTAACTATAGGGATTTTTCCCTCGAGTTGGAATACCAACAAACTATAGCAATGCCAAAGTCACGCAAATTATACATAATATGCACCCTGTCAACATTAACACCTGGACCATGAAATAATAAGGAATGTAGGTCGAGCATTCCAAATAGAATAGAATGTGTTAAGGACACTTGTCCCTCATAAATTGACAAGTACATGAAAAACCTCCACTCTTCCCCTATTCTAGGAAAACGTGCTAACACACATAAATGAACTGAGAATGAGATCTATAAATGGGATAATAGATATAAGAGATGGGAACCAAGGATATTCGGCTTAAAAGATCTCAATTGTATTAATCATTCAATATTTTTAAGCAATAAAATCATTCATACTATATCCTCGAACTGCGGTCGTGATTTTTACTTATTCAACGGTTTCCACGCTATAACCTGTGACATTTTATATTATTTGTCATTATATTTATTTCTCAGGTACATTCAGTGTAGGTGGTAATTCGAGCTACAAATTTAGGTCCTTACATTTGGCACCATTTGTGGGAAAGAAGATATTCCATACAATTCTAAGGCAGACAGTAACTCAAAAATCAACATTCCATTATGGTTGATCACAAATGACTATCCTTTGTGGTTCAGCGTGAAATCTTAACAAAACCTAATCAACTAGCGGAATTAAGGGTGAACCACAACACCAAAACCTTGAGGAAAAATGAGCTCGAACGCTAGATGGTGCACAACTGAGAGCTTCACGAACAGGAACTTGAAGAGGAGCGTAAAACTTGACAGTTAGAGTTTAAATGACATGAAGAATAGATGACAGTATTACAAACTACCTTGAAAGTTCTTGCAAGACAATCAATAGGGACAAGTCCCCCAGGAACAAGAGATAATACCTGTTAATTCTAGAATATTAGTACGAGATAGATTAGGACCTCGAGGAGCAACAACTAGTGGAGCTTCCTGGTACCCCAGAAATGATCTACGGGGACCAAAAGCCTCAATTCATCTAGGAGAGGAAAGTCAGTCAAAAATTAGTAGGGTACGCCGGTACTTGAAGCATCCAACGGAAGAGCCACGACCCCCATCCTAGGTGCCAGTTCAGAAACGTTTGAGCGAGGGTAGTGGAAATTATAATCCCAGACCCGTAAATCAAAAATTTCTAACACCACTATAATACATCACACATGAACACATGGATCAACGAATCAAGGTATTGATAGAAACTCAGGCTCTTTGCAGCAAAGATGAGTTGGGAAATTACAAGGAAGTCTGATTGCCAAAGAGTTATTCAATATATAAATTCCAACAGGATTCCATACTCCTAAGATACGTAAATGAAAAGGCACTAATCCAAGTGAACACGTTTTACAGTTTTGAGATTTGTTGGGGTTATATTCAAACTTAAACCACATTCTTTGTCTGTTGTTGACTACAAGTCATCAAGGAGAACCACTCAGATTGTTTCAATCCTTACCTAAAAATTTTATCCTAATTTCAACCAATTACAGAAAATCTTTGTAAAGATGTATGCTCACACTAAAGATAAGGAAGAAAACATGTATACCCTTATCAGTCTCAAGGGGAGAAGCTAGAATTTTTTACCAATAAGTTCCACAAAATCCCTTAAAAAGTTGATAATATCAATCATAAGATAGTTATTTTGGCATTTACTAATGCTCTATAGATCAATTGTAAGGCTGAAGAACATCTTTTCTTGAACAAACCCTCAAGTTTGGAAGAAATGATTGAGAAAGTAAATGGGTATATTGATCTGAAAAGGTTGATGTCTGAAAGGCATAAATCTAACTAAGAATGTCCTAGCCATGAAGAGTCTAACCACAGATAAAGATAGTGAATGCAACAGTAATAAGCAAGGTGACAAGAAGCGCGCCAAAACAGATACAGGAAAGTCCAGAAGAGGAAATTTGTTACCAAAATTTGTCCTTCCAAAATTAAATGTCAAGATTTTAGAAATCTGCCATATACTAGTGAAAGATTAATTCTTCCGTGTGGCTCAGTCTCGAGAGCCAATCAAAGGCAAACCTTACTTTAAGCACCATAAGGTGACGCATCACGAAGCTGGCCAGTGGTACGCTATACAGAGATTGTTGGAGTACATTTTTAAGGACGAAAGAATGTATAGATATATTATCAATCTGGAAAGATATACAAATTGAAGTTACAAGAAGCATGTCAAAGTCGTTCAAGTCAAAGAATAGTCAGAGGATAAGTACTTGTATCACCTCTACTTTAACCACATGATCAAAATTTATCAGATCAACAATTTGACCAGATTTAAGAGGAAAAGATTGATTGAATGCCACGACCTCATGGTTCAGGAGAAATAAGCTAAACTCCTACCCGAATCAAGCCAATGATGAACTGGTATTTCATTCAAAGATTACGACATAGGTCATGTCAAGTTCCTACATCATGACAAGCTGGTCGTCATGCTAAAAATGAGAAGGTTCGTCATGCTTACCATGATGATAGATATGGGAAGTGGCATCAAAATCCTATTCCAGGGCATAATCGAGCAAATGGGATTAACAGAACAGGTGCAGCCAAACGATATCGATATTAGCGGATTCAATGGATCTAAAGAAGAAAGAGTTGGAAAAATTGTCCTATCAATAACAGTGGGACCACAACCCTCAACGTAATATTCTACGTAATCAATACAAAGTCTTAATTTTTGGGGATTATGGGACGTTGCTGGTTATATAACATGCATGCGATCCCTTCCACTTACCATCAAGCACTACGATTTAAATGCAATGACGGCATCTACGAGATTAAAGGATATCAAAAGCCAGCTCAAGCTTACGAAAATATAGTATCTACCATACTTGACATAACCGAAAAATTCACTGCATAACAATTACAGAAAGCTGGTCAAGTCAAGGATCAACCTTCCATAATCAAACCTACATAGTACATTGAGATCGATGGACATAGCAGGGGAACTTACCTTGGTACTGCACTTGTCCAACATGAAAAAGGAAGCTCCCATATGCTTCCTTCAAACCAACAGAGGCATGTTTGTATGGACTTTTCAAGAAATGTCAGGTGTTGGCCATGTAAAAGCCTGTCACAGATTGAGTATTCAGGATAAAGCTACAATAGTCAAACAGAAGTACAGGAGGCTCTCACCTCGCCTCAGAGATGAGGTCAACAAAGAATTGATAAATTGATCAAAGTTTATTTCATTCGAGCCAAATACCTGGATTGGATTTTGAACATAGTAGCGGTTCCAAAAAAAAAAAAAGTCAAAGTTTGTATAGATTTTACGGATCTCAACAAACACACATCAAAAGATAATTTCCTTTTTCCCATAATCTACCAAATTTAAGATTTTATAACAGGACACGAGCTCCTGCTGATGATGGACACTACTTCGGGATACAACCAGATACTTCTCTTAGACAAATATTAAGAGAAGACCACTTTTATCACTTAAAGAGACCTCTATTGCTACAAACTTATGCCATTTAGCCTAAAGAATGCTGAAGCAACCTACCAATGGCTGGTTACAAGCATGTTGAAGGACCATTTGGGAAAGACTGCAGAAGTATATATTGATAATTTTCTTTGCAAAAGCCTAAAGAAAGAAAATCATATTGTACTTCTTGATACGGTCTTTGATATATTACGGTCTTACATAATGAAGCAAGATCCAAATAAATGTTAATTCGGAGTATACTCTGGGAAATTCTAGGGACATCTTATTAGTATGAAGGGGATCAAAGTTGATCCAGATCAGATTTGAGCTTAAATCTCCATATCATCTTCAAAGACAAAGAATGATGTAGATAAGATCACTGGCAAAATTGTAGCTATCAACAGATTCATCTCCAAATCATCATATCGATGTCGATTGTTGTTCATGCTGCTTCGTGGATCTACCAGAAGAGGTAAAAGATGGCAAAACAAGGAGATTGATTGGATGAAAGGATGTGAAGCAGCTTTTTACAAGCTTAAAAGGTATCTAAAAAATTCTCTGAAATGAGCACGCCGATCGACAATGTGAATTTCATAATCTACCTCGTAGTTTTTGATAGTTCACTGAGCTTCAGCCTCATACAGCTAGATGGGAAGATTGAGAAACCTGTATATTTCATAAGCAAGATACTCACACCAACATAAATGAGATATTCTAAAATAGAGCGACTCCTCCAAATACTCATTTACACTTCCCAGAAACTCAAGCACTATTTCCAAGCTCATCCATTTAAAGTAATGACCAACTATCCCCATTAAGAAGTGTTATCAAAGAAGAAAAAATCACAAAAGGTCCAACAATGGTCGGTTAGTTTAGGAGAAAATATTCAAAAAAGAGCAAGGACTGGCTGACTTTTTAGCAGACTTCCCAGTAGAAGATCCCGATTGGGAAGAGCATGATCCTAATCTAACCGAAGAATGAGCTGAATGGATCACATAAAAAGGGTAGAGATTGCTTACAGATAAATTAGCATGACTCGTAGGGTCAGGAATAGGTATCGCACTGATTACACCCACCAATGACCGAATTAAGAAATCAATACGGTTAATTTTGAAGCCTCAATTAACGCTAAAGAGTACGAAGCCTTAATCCATAGGCTAGATATGGCGTGGGAAATTGGAGTTTCTGAGCTATCAGTGTATATTCAATCGTTATTAATAGTCCATCATTACTCAGATCGAAACAAAAAGAATAGCAAGATGATCGAATACGTAGCACTCATTGCCGACAGAATGAACAGATTCAATAAAGCTACTGTCGATTATCTGCCTCGTAGAGAGAATCGTTACCCCGATTCCTTAGCTTACTTAGCTGGAGTGTTGGGTACAGAGGCAAGAAACCTCCAAATTGATGCAATATTAACCCCCAACATCGATCACACTTCGATATCCACGATCAATACTAGGGGCGATAAAGACGAGGAAAACAATTAAAGAAAACCCTTCCGCCTTTATATATGCCCAAACAATAAGTATGATGGCCAACTATCAGAGGGTCTAAAAGAGCACATGCAATTGATTGAGAACACAAAATTCTATACAGTACAAAAGAACAATTTATACAAATGATCCGTTACAGGCCTATACCTTAAGTACCTTTCACAACAAGACGCCGATGGAATGCTGAAAGATTTATATGAAGGAACTTGTGGTTCTCAAATCACAAGGCAATCTCTCATGAACAAAGCAATCACACAAGGAGAGGTCTGGCCATGGATGAGAAAACAGGGTAAGGAATATTCACGTAAATGTGATGCTTGTCAGCGACATGGTCATAAGATATAAGCACCTGTACTTGAACTCCATGCATGTAAAGTATTTTGGCCATTCGAAAGGTATGCACTCGATTTGGTAGAAGAGTTCCCAAATATACTTGGTAACAAAAAATTCTTACTCGTAGCAACAAAGTATTTTTCGAAGTGTGTGGAAATAGTCCTCCTTTGAAGGACATGAGAAGAAGAAGTCATCTCGTTCATCTGGGAACATATCATCACGAGATTTGGTTGCCCTCACATGATTAGAATCGATAATGGACCCCAGTTTGTTAAAGAAAAGGTATTGGCAATCCTCAACAAAGGAATAGACAGGCCGAAATAATGAATAAAGCCATAATGGAAGGAATCAAAAAGATTCTCCAATCAGAAAGGAAGGGAAATTGGATAAGGGAACTTCCACATGTCCTCTGGGTAGACCGCACTATACTCAGACAGTCAAATGGGTGTTTGCCATTTCTACTGGCTTATAGAACTGAGGTCATAATCCCAGCAGAGTACCGTCATCCCGTCAAAGATCGCGAACTGACTGATAAAGAAAATGAGTTCGAGTTAGCATGCAATATGAACTAAATACATGAAATACAAAATTGTCAATATCATCATATGCTAGCCCACTCATACAATAGGAGAGTGCAAAATTACGAGTTCGAGATCAACACCTTCGTACTCAGAGAAATCCCTAAGAATAAAAAAGAGTTGAATACTGGGAAGCTCGCCGAGTACTAAGAAGGACCATTTATAGTGGTAGGGAGAAATAGCCTTGGTTCATACTATCTTATGACAGAAGAGGGTATCCGGATATCAAGTCTTTGGAACACTAGGAGGTTGAAGAAATACTATCGCTAGTTCGATACAATTTCGAACACTAGTGCATTTATTATCATTTTATATTCAAAAAGTGAGATGCAATCTCCAACAGTATGTACATTCTTTTCTCATCAATGAAAACCTTTTAAGTTTTTTCCCATATCACTGCCTACTATTACACATACATATATTTTAACATATCTACTAAATCTTGAATGGTTAAACAAAAGATAAAACTCATTTTAATCCATTTGCCATCTTAAATTATAGCAACTATATCAGTTCAAGGGTTCTCTATAGAATATTCTCTTTGGTTTACACCATACAAATTTCCTCCAACTTCTGAGACTCTTGAACAAACATATTTTTGTACCCTAGCAACTACAATTTCCCTACCATGTTCTACACGTTCCTGCGTAATTGGACCAATACAAGGCTCCAATCGATTTAAATATTCAGCATGAATTATATTAATATCACATATAATGCCATTTTTTATCATGTTCACGTGTAACATATTCCTCTCTTTATCAATTCTCTTGATTTTACCCATAAAAACTGCTATAACTGTTGTCAACTCCTTCGTATGCACCTTATTAGCTGTGAGCCTATCTCTATTCTGTACCGCGAGATTAGGAAAATTTACAAATGCACTCTGTAACACATTATTTTGTTTCTCATACCAAATTTCTGCCTTAACCTTCTCCGCAAGAGCCTTCAGATAATGAGTCTCTAGCACAAATCTAACATCATTCAGTTCCCTCATTACCACCAGTAACTTACCTAATTCAACCTTATTTCTCACATTACATTTGGCAAATTCCTCAACTCTACATTGGGATATTTCCAAATCTGCCTCTATTTTATTATTACTTCAGTCATAACCCTCTCACTTCCTTGAGAATACTCTAAATTGGCCTTGACCTCCCTTTTTTGTTAAATTTTGTAGCATTTTCCAACACCTCATGAGCCTTGATCAAGTAAAATAATAGTTTCTCCTTACGGGCAGACAACTTTTTGATGAGCTGGACAATTTTTAGCCCGTCCTGTACAACAGAACGTTATCTCCTAATATTCTTTACAACCTTATGCAATATATATTTGTCATTAAAATATTATACATAATGTAACTCATGCTTTACAAGATAATAAATTATAAATAGATCATCGAAATACTAAAACAAGCTGATACTTCTTTAGCTTTTAAGGTATGCAGGTTTCTTACTTTGGTTGCCATACGCCCAATGATATTAGGATCTAGGCAAATACCTTAACCTACAAAAAACCTAAGGTAAGCCTTCTTTAGACCCCTCTTACTATCTATCTCGCCCTCTAGAAAGATAGTAAAATTCATAAGTTCCATGGTTACTTCTGGCGTATCCTCCCTAATACCACCTGTTAGGAAAGGTCAAATTTTTAAAAACCTACTTCTATCTTTTCAAACTACTTCGTCCTTTTTAATTTTTTCTTTTGCCCATCCTATACATGCATCACATAAATTTCTCCAATGATCTTTACTAAGAGCTTTATATTTAGTCACCTGAGTCTCAGTACGAGCATATTTAGTTTGAAAATCGCAATATCTACTTACATTCCTTAAGCGATCTATAAGTAAGATCTAGGGCGTCCTCATCAGCTCGCTACATATAACCGCCCCTCACCAAGAGAAAATTATCATTTCACACATTCCTAGCGAAATCTAGGTTGAAAAATTAAGATCGGGGATAGATTGATGAAAAGTAAGCACTCCTAGTGGCATTAAAACATTTTAAATTGTAATACTTTAGAAAATCTAGCAAGGTCAGTCTCCTTTCTTTTCCTTTACTAGACCACTTTGCATTCATTGTCTCAGAAATATAAATCGCCTCGTATATATTCCCATTCAACTGAGCAGGGAAGCCTTCAATCCCATTCATGATACTATTAGCAAAGTTGCGCAAAGGCATAATTAACCCAAAATCAAAATAGGAAAGATAGCGCAGAAAACACTCCTCTAGATCTTCTGACTCATCCCCATTGAAATACTCCAAACAAATGGACTCAGGGATACCCCTAAGAGTTTCTCCTTCTGCAAGTTAAGCAACAGAAAGAACAAATTGTTTCCATCTTCATCAAAATACTCCCTATATAATCTCCCCCCGTATTCTATTACACCTCCTTATACACCTTTTCCACTACTCTTTCACTTACAAATTTTTCTTAAGGTGTCAAAACTCTCAGGATACCTAAGAAGGACATTAGAAAAATCGACCTGATCCTCACCATCACTTCCATCATCTAAATTTACTTCCTCCCCTCAGTAGATAAAACCACGGTATCATTGGATCTAGTACTTCTATGCTCGAACTCAATAAAGGCTGCATCCTACATATCTGTATTCTCCTCAGTATTGGATCGACTAAAAGTGGAAGGATCCATCTCGAAGGATGAGCTCAAAATAGAAGGAAGCCTACTTATTAATTCTTTAGCACGCATCTACACCTACATAGAGGGCCAGATATTTAAATTAATTTCTATACATTTCCCTGATTCTTTTAGTTTGAATAATAATAGTGATCAATTACTACATTACTTACTAATATAATAGATTAAACAAAGCCAAAAATCCCCCCCCCCCATATTTCCCATAAACCAAAAAAATGCCCCTTTCCTATTTTAGGGATACTGGGTATTTTCTTTTAAAACAGACAGGGTAGCTACGAGACTTATTGTGAAAGACATTAACAGCTTCATCCTCCTCTAAGATCACCTTTTCTACAATACGACACCATCTTGCAATAATCTTCATTAGCTTCCTCAACCTCCTCATATGTCATCCCCTGATAAGTTGGATAGACAGGGATGAGAGTCACATCCTCGAGCGACTGGGTACCAAAATAATGGAGTTGAGCTCGTGTACCTTCGTCACCACTCTGGCTTTGCAGTCTTGACTTTTAGTGAGCACCATTGCCATTTCACAGCATAATATGAAATGAAAAGAATATACTTGATGAAGAATAAGAACCAAGAGAAAGGTACTTTTTGAAGTAATTACATTCAATTCTGGGAACTCCAACAGTTAACTTCATAGCTGTCAGTTCAGTCTCCAACAGACCCAACAATTCCAACACAGAAAAATCCCTCAGACATTTTACTCGTCAGAAGCCGGTTCAATTTTTGATAACAAGCTCGATTTAAATTTCTCAACTCAAGACACCCGTACCATAAGTTGAGAAGGGGCGATTGTAGGGACTTGTCCCTCGGCCTAGAGTTATAACGAACTAGTACAATACCAGATTCATGCAAAATATATATAACATACACCCTGTCAATATTGACATCTGGACCACGAACTAAGAAGGAACGTGGCTTGAGCACTCCAAATAAAATAGAATGAGTCAGGGATACCTGTCCCCCATAAACTGATAGGTACCGGGAAAACCTCCACTCTTGCCCCATTATAGGAGAATGTGCTGACATACATAAATGAACTGAGAATGAGATCTATAAGAGGAATAACAGACATAAGAGATGGGGACCAAAGATATTTAGCTCAAAAGATCTCCATTGTATTCAACATTTATTAATCTTAAGCAATAAAATCATTCTTGTTATATCCTTAATTGTATTCAACATTCACCTATTCAGAGGTTTCTACGCTAGAACTTGTGTCATTTTATATTGCCTGCCATTATATTTGTTTAACAGGTACATTCAGTGTAAGAGGCCATACGAGCTACGAACTTAGATCCTTGTACTAACCTTCTAGGGTCACTCTAGAGTGCATTTAACCAAGGCTTTGAATGTATATGTTTCATTGACGAACATCTGAATTTTGGCTCTTTGTATAATAAATTTAAATTAAGGCTCTCAAGGAACTTGTGGGTGAGTAGCGATATCAAGAGTCATTGGTTTAGCAATGAAGTCATTCAACCCACACTAAAGATTTGTTCAATGAGTTCTGCAAATGAGGAATCTCAGTAGTCTCAATTGGAAACCGTATTTAAGTGTTTTAACAAAATCAGAAATAAAGAAGCTTGTTTCGGTTGGGATTCGAAAAAAGAATAAGGAAAATACTTTCCTCACCTCTTGTACGCTGAGTCACATCTCAACAACCAAAAAATATTTAATATGTGGTAAGTAGAAATTGGAAACTGGAAGAACATGTTTTCTCTCTCCCAAATAACTGTTCTCTCTCTCTACTTTGACAATAAAATCTCTCTACACTTAACCCCCTCCATCTCCATCTTTCTTTCATAATATTAAGCCCATCTCTCTCTCTCTCAAGTAACTGTTCTTCATTAACCGCTTTAATAGATATTTTTACTGTGATTTGCCCTCAATCGATTGATGTCAGACCCAAGAGATTCTACCATTTTGATGATTGTTGTACCGACGAATATGGAGTTGATTATAATTCTTAAATTAGAAACTCATTTCATGTTCTCCCCCCATTAGAGACCTTACATCACATATCTAAATTAGTAAGTAAAATTTAGATTTCCTCAATCAGTTACCACCACCTCCAAATTCACTCTCGCTTCCGCGGTTCGATTGTTAATCTCTACCACTTAGGAAGCCTTCAGGGCCTCCAGCCGTTTCCCCTCCTTGATCAAGTCAGCCTTCAATCGAGTTATGTTCTTCTCAAGCTCAAATTTCCCCTTCCTTAATTCATTTTTCCCCACCTCGACCCCGAGCAGCCTACAAAACTTATCTCGTTATTAGCTCGAATCATAATACAAAAAATTTATCACATATTCAAGAAAATGAGCCTTCCATTTTGCTCATCTCCTCTTCCCCGTAGAGAGCTGCCAGCCTGGCCCTTTCCTCCACCTCTTTTAACTCATCTTCTACGACAAGTCAATCCTCTGCGACCTTCACCCCTAGTTTTTCTAAAGTTTTAACCCTTCTCTTTTTCGCCTTTCTTGCGACCTCACCACTTCCCATGGTTCCAGAGATCGAACTGCGGTTCAGCATCAGCTTCTTGGGAAATGTTCGGGCTAGCTTGCTTGACGTAGTAGACTCTAGTATCCCTATACAGTCTGGGGCCTTTGAAAAGTTCACTCACCTCTCCCCATCAGTTCCCTTTAGCTTGCTGCCATCAACGCCCGTTATTAGCCTCGTCGATTACGACTTTTGAACTTTTTTAGGTCAGCTGTTAGCATGTTTTTTTCTGTTAATGTCGAGTTCTTCCAGCACAGCCTCGAGCGCTGTCACTTCCTGAGCAACTTTATCCAATAGAGACTCTTTCCTCGTCACCTATGATCGAGGACCTGTCATTCACAGCACATTATTATCAGCAGAGAAGCATACAATTTCAACATATCAATCTTATAAATTATGCATTGTTATACTTACTTTTTTTTTATAGTTCTAAACAGAAGTTCCATGGGTTCTAAATCATCTTTCTGAAAGCAATCACACTTCACCCATATCACATTATCATTCCAAGGCTGACCTACTGAGTTCAGATCGAAGAAACGAGGCCGAGTAGAGCTCACAAAAAAATATTCCCCTCCACTTGAAAAAATGTTTCACAAAAACATATCTTCCTCTCAATCTCATTTTTCTCCACACCACTTATTCAAAAATTCACAAATACTTATCACCTCCCACATGTTCCCGTTCAACTGAACAGGATATGCCTCGATGATATTCATTATCCCTTTCGCCAGATTGTTAGGGGAAAGACTCAGCCCGTACTCCAACTGAGATAGGTAAAACAAAAAACCTTCTGCCAGGTCACCCTGGACGTTCCCATCAAAGTACTCTAAAAAAATTAATTAGCCTATACCCCTAACTCTTTTCTCCTTCTCCAAATCAGCCAACAGATAAAAATATTCCTCTCTCATTGCTATAATGGAACTCCTAAAATGCCTACCGGCATGTTCTACACAACTACCCCATCTACCCCCTACAGAAGCCTGGGCTTTGCAAAATTCTTTAAACACATTAGAGCGTGGAGGATAGGTTACCAATCATCTAGGGAAATTTGGAAATTGATCAGCCCCTACTTTATTCTCACTATCAGACATTACAATTTTAGACTCTGCCGATCGACCAGAGGTCGATACCTCATTAACAGGTGAACTCTCCATATCAATTATAGATCTACAGACGAGGGTTTGATCTTACGTAAACATTCCTCACGATCGACCTACATGCAGGTCCAGGTATCTATCATTATCTTTTACATATACGTCAACCACATACATATATCTTCTATATATCATAAATCAAACAAGTTTTTATAGATTACTATAAATAGTAATTTTTAGATTTGCTTAAATGCAGAATATGATCTTCAAAAACACATTCATACATCATAAATCCTCTACTAACCTTCTATGTCAGAATGAGAATCTGGCGTAGTGCCAAATCCTTCCCTCGCAACGCTGTTGTATAACTACCTTCATGACTTGGTTTCTACAACTCTCTCACGCTTTAACTGTTAATCACTCTTGATTAAACCCTTACGAGACTCTCTAAAAAAAATTCTCCTTCCTCTCACTCTCTGCTCTTCAAGTTTTTAGAAGTTGAGAAACGTTTGAATGATAAAGATGAATCATTATTTATATTTTCTCTCTCTAACTGCTGGCAGTTATTAAGCCTCGCACGAGCTGTCCTCGGTTTTGGAGCTGATGCAATCCTTCCACTATCAATGCCAGACGTCTTGTACCTTTTCGGTAAAAACACTTTCCCATCATTGCCCTTTGCCTTATATTTTATTCTATTTTCATCTCTCTTTTCCAAATCTTCATCTGACATCACCACACTCATGATGACTCACACTTACAAGCAATCGAGTTTCCACAGCTTTTACACATAGGAAAAAATTAGAAGCTCCTTATTCTTTTTATTCTTGCTTCTTCTACTTATAGTAGTACTGACATCATTTCCAAAAATCTAAAAAAAAAAATTCAAATATATTCAAATCTATTTTTTTAACAGTCACAGACAGCATTCGCAACAATAGAGGATCGATCAGCTATTATGCTCATTCCATTTCTTTAACATTATTTAAACTCATATAATTACATACACTATTTCCACCTATATTTGCATTCATTTTATTACCCTCACATATAACTACACCTAAAACATTCCTGATGTCATGGGGAACTACATCCTATCAGATATCCTCCAGCAATCCTCACATCTTTCAATTCGATCTTCTCTACAACAATCAATCTCACAACATTTTTTTGAGCTTCAGGATCCACCATTATTTCCTGAAATAGCTCATCGTAGAAACGGCGTTCATACTCACGTTCTCTCCTAATCCCATTTAAACCTTCAGGTTAAACCTCCCTCACCGGCTGTTCAGTATCATAATCCAGCAGTCTAAAAATCCATTCCCGCACTTTAGCTATCTTTATCGCCAACTGCCCCTCAGCGGCATAACGAATTCTCTCAGATCGAGTCTACATCATTCTTATTTCTTTCCACCTGTTTGAAACTTATCCCCCCCCCCTTATTTATACATTTATGCTACAAATTCCCCACAGCTCGTAATATTATCCTATTATCTCCTAGCAGAAAATCTAGTATCCTGAGAAAAGTTATTTGAATATATCTCTTCCTATCAACCTCAGTCATTTTATCCTATTCCAAATCGAGTGTATTCTTCCCAAATCTAGTATTCCCAAACGACCTCGCTGAGCTCGAACTTCCTATTCTAAAATTTCTACAATTTTCTCTTTTCCCCAAATTTTAACCCCCAGGTCGAACATCATATCTTACATATATTTCATTTAACAAATATGTTTTTAACAGCTCATTTAAGCGCATAAAGTTGTACTTTCTAATCTCATACATTTTACTTTATCCTATATTCGACAGTCTTCGAATTATTCATAACTCGATTTCTAGAGTTATTCTATTCTATATCAACACAAAGTTTAGATAATAAATTTTATTCATCTCGAATACGATTGCAGGTACTTTACAGATAACAAATCTTTCAGGTACTTTACAAATAACAAGTCTTTCAAGTACTCCAAAATCAGGTACTTTACAGATAACAAGTTTTTCAAGTACATTACATATAACAGGTCTTTCAGGTACTCCAAAACATCAAATCCTTCAGTTTGTCTGACTTCAGTGATGTTTTATTCCAAGAAACTTTTGATGCAAAGCAGGCATTGGAAGTCACCATAGGTCCTTCTTCCTTCACACATCTTACTTTGACCAGAAACTCGGTTTGGAGGAAGTCTAGGCATGAAAGAAAAGGACTTCGTGCTTGAATCCACTCTTCAAACAAAAGGTCTTTTTAGCACCAAAGAGACGATGGATGTGCAGAAATAGATTTCCATTCTCCGTCTTCCTCCTCCACTACGATCACTGCCTCTTCTATAACCACCACCCTCGCAGAGTTGGTAGGGATGAAGAGGTCCCGACCTTAGAATCCAGTCCTACACAAGACATTGGCGCAACTGTCCCGCAGTTACACCGAGCCCCGCATCTGTCTCCTCAACCTTGTCTTCTGAAAGGATACGAAGATAAACCTAACGTTGTTTGCCTGTCAAGACAACGTGGTGAAATCTTCACATACAGTAAAAATCTTCCTCAGCTTCAGCCACTTCATCTTTCGACACTCCTTGATATGTCTAAGGAACAGGAACGGGAGTTCGTTTCTCCAGGGACTGATTACCGAAATTTTTCAACCATAACTTTTGCATCTCCATAGTAATTCTCTCTTCAAAAACCATTCTCCAGGTCTTTACCATCTTCAAAACTTTAAGAAAATTTGACAACAAACAAGCGTACTTTGCCACAAACCTCGGTACAAGTACTATTTATATAGCCCTACATTTGTTGTGCAGGAACGTTTCCCCAAGCGTCATCATTCAATACAGACGAAACTCTTCAAACCCTAACCGATGCATATATTCGTATTCTAATTATCATTTAATGCAAAAATGTCCCCCCATAACACGGGCATTTTCCATGCAGTCAAATCAATATAATTTATTCCTTCATTTTTAAGCTTTAGACCCAAATATCCATATATCCACATATTCTTTCGCAACCAAAGCCACTCGTGACTTCAGTTGCGAGGGGGCAATTGTAGGGGCCTACCCCTCGATCTTACCCTAAATCGAGTTATCTCCAGTTTGAATTACCTCCATATCAGACTCACGCATTCTACATATGACTTCAACAGTCAACATTGCCATCTACTCCACGAATTGATGAAGAACGTGGGTCGAGCTCAAATGGAAAAACCTAAACAAGTCAAAGACACCTGTCTCTCATGAATTCAACAGTTACTCAGTCAGCCACCACTAACCACATTATTCGAAGAATGTGTTTTAGCCCGATGAAGAACTGCGGGGAAGGCCTATATAAAAAAAAAATTCTATAAGAGACAAAGACTAGAAAAATACAAGAGAAATCACCAAGAAAACTACATTCTCTAGATTCTCCAAACATCAAACTTCTTATTCACAAGGTCAAGCATTTCTAAGTCGAGAGATCACTTGTAATAAGGAATCAGCCTTAAGCAATAAAAGTCACTATTACAAAAACCTTTAACTCGAGGTCGTGGTTTTTTACCTCTTCAGAGGTTTTCTACTCACCTGTGTCATTTCTTGTTTTCTATCAGATTTTAGTCACATGCACATTGGTGTAAGAGCTAATTCCAAGACACTTTGAGCTTACGAAATTAGGCCATTACAGTGACTAAGTAAGAGATTGTGAGAATCGTTGAGAAAGAATCGTTGCTTAGCGAGAATGTACGTTGAAAAACTAAGGGAATCGTTATTGTTGATATGAGAGAAGATTTTTGCAGGTTAGGAGGGTAGAATATTTTATTCTATTTTTCAAGTAATAGGAGAAAGAATTGCTACGTCAATGAATTTTTGCCACCTAGTTCTCTAATCAGAGCCACCAATTTAACCAAGTGGATGACTCTGATTTAATGTTTGTATAGTGTCCCATAAGTTGGTGTCTCTAAATCCGTTTCTTTGCAAATTTTAGAGTTTTTGGGTTTTCTTTTTCAGAAAAACTCCTTGTAACCTTTTAATTAGGTAAACCAGTTGAACTGGTGTAGATGTTTAATAGAAGGTAGACAGCCCTCACCTCACTTGTGGTAGTGGGTGACACAAGCACACTTTGAAACAATCAATGAGTTAAGTGGTGTGATAAAGCCACTCGTGGTAAACATAATTCATTTCTATCTGAGACAGTTCCCGGCTGTAATGTTCAAGCACTTAATGGATAGCCCGGAGGAAGAGCTTGAAGAGCGATTAAGACTCGCTACAAAGTTCTACTCCAAACTTGAGGGGTTAGAAGATATAATTGATTGGAAACCATTCCCAGATCGTGAATCACCAAGTTGATGTTTTTGTATTATGGTTTATAAGGAAGATCAACGTGTTGTTTTTGACTTATGTTGAAGTACAAACATTATAATACTCTAGATTTGACATGTGTTGATATTTGCATTATATCTTCACAGAAGAACTTGGTTTCTATACAATACTTACTGGATCTTTGTTGGGTAAATGTTCATTGTCACTTGGTAATCGGCGAAGCTTAAATGAAAATGATCTTGAGGATATTTCCTGAACAGGTTTATCTGAAACTCGTATTATGTTGTAAGACATTGCTCCGATCAGTGTACCAAATACTGGTCCAACTATATACACCCAAAGTCCTTTGTAATAACCACTCGCAATCGCTGGCCCAATAGTCCTTGCTGGGTTCATCGATCCTCCAGATATCGGCCTGAAAACAATTTGAATCATAAATATGTGTAATTGTTATTATTATAATTCTCACTGCTACTATTATTACGTAAAAGGATTAGTACTTTTGACTTACCCCGCTAAAATAGACGTAATACACACTGCAGACCCAACAGCTATCCCTGCTAACTCTCCAATCTGAAATAAGCATAAATAATATAACATTTTAGAATACAACATTATACCGATCTAAAACAGAGGCAAGAAAATTTCGTGGAATTTAATTACGGCTTTAGTATCAGTGGCTACAGCTGATGTGACGAACATCATTGAAAAAGTGACAACTACTTCCATAACCAAGGCCTGAAAAATTGACCCCGAAGGAGACGTGGTGCCTATCTTTTCAATTGGGTGCAGTAGCAAGCGCAACGTGAATGCGGCCGCTGTTGCTCCTGTTAGCTGAGCTGCGGCATAAAACGGAACCTACAACAAACAAATCATGAAACTGTTACCAATATAATTTCTATTTTAAATTGGAGCTTACATACTCTAAGCTTATTGGCTGGGACTAAAACTCAGTTTAAGGATCTTATGAAGTTAAGATATATTAATCTATGGTTCAAACCTAACAAGAAAAATTCTAACTAGTTTAAGATTCAAAACATGTTTATTAGTTGTATAACGAAGGGGGCGATAATATTAATGAGCTTAGGTTCGTAAGGAACAAATTAAATTCGTCCCTACACAAGACCAAGACATGTCTAGTTGAGCCATGGGGTCCGACCACATCAAGTCTCACATGGTTGCGTAACCATCTATCACTCATCTAACCATGTTTCTGTGGTGTGTGTAAACTAAGCATGTTTACCTGTTTCCATGGAAAATGCCGGACTGCAGCAAATGCCAACGTGACTGCCGGGTTCATATGTGCACCTGAAACATGTCCCACGGCGTAGATCATCACAGTTACAATAAGTCCACCAGCAACTGAGGCTCCTAGTTTTGATACCTTGTGTTCATCGGTTGCACTTAGTGCAGCTGAACCACAAGTTACAAATACTAGGAGAAACGTAGCGATTATCTCTGCAAATACCTGGATTCATATCACAGTTCATGAAGTATCAAACAACGAGTTTATAGAGACAAAAGGGTCAGTGTTTTGGAGGTTCACCTTTTTGTGAAAGCCTGGCGGATAATGCTTTTCAAATGATCTCCAAGGGAAGATATCGAGTCTTTGAATTTGGGATTTGTACCTCAAGTTCCCATCTTGAGATATGTTGGTTGAATTCGAATCCAGCGACATTTTTTCTTTCTTTCTAGTTTTGGGACATGGAGTTATTATGAACTCTAGTTCCCCAGTTCTCCCAATGGACATGCCTTAAGCGTCCTTTATACGAAAAACATAGGTTACATGATGTTTTGCTTGCCGCCCGATCGTCCTCTAGATACATAAAACTACTTATTTTATGTATCCAATGATGGCAGTTAACCGACAAGATACAGTCCGAAGTGCACTCCTTTGTGGAAGTAGTGAAATAGAAAAGAGTCGTGGCCGGGGGACCTTAGCTAGATAGAGAGAGAACCTCTATTATGTTTAGAAGTACAACTGGAGAGATACATACCAGAAAGTAAAACTTTTCCACGAAGAGAATGTGATGATCAATTAGGCCTTTGGCACAGAGAAGAAATCGTTGCATCCTATAATCCTTAATTGGTACTGATGATGGTAACTTGTATGAATTTGAAGAAAAATTTAGAATAGGCCATTTGCAGCAATAGTGCCTAAGAGGATCCACAGCAGTCAAGAGAGTGGATTGGATGAATATTGAGGTGAATCCAATCCACCTCAATCCACCCCACAGCAGTTTCAATCCACCCCAAGGTGAATTCACCCCAGCGCACTTCTGAACCGCGTGCTAAAATAGACGTCCCAGATGCATCTACGAAATCAAATCTCAACCATTCAAACCCAGCGCAGTTCTATACCGCGCGCAACTAGCATCCAATAAAAAATTGACACGTATTATTATTTTTTAAATATGTAGCCGCGCAATTCAGAACCGCGCGGCATGACCCTGTAAGCTAAAAGGCTAAACACTTGGATGGATTTTCTAGTGTTATTTGTATTGTTTTTCTAGGCATAAACACTTGTGTTTGAGGTTTTAACCAAGGCATACCCAACCTTACTCCACAAGTTTCCCAACCCAGCCCATTTCTTCCGTTAATCACTTCAAAATTTTGGGTTCTTCTAGTTCGCGACCGAGGAAAAATGCTTCCAAAACTACACGTAACTCTAACGCGGAAGTAAAACGAAGGGGAAATGCCGACATCACAAATAATTGGCCGTTACAATACGATCCCACCCCATCGTACGATGAGTTGAACCGAGTAGATATCCTCCCGAACGGCTGGGTCCATATTTCTGCTGGGTCGGAGGAAATAGCGGTAGGTTTTATGTAAATTTCATGTGTTATTAACGTATATTGCAATGTGTTCGATGAAATGCCCGAATGAACTTTTAACGTGTTAATGTGTTTTTTTTGTCAGAACCAAGATGAATTACAGTGTAGGGATCATTGGATAAGGTACTGAAGTGGTACCGATGGATTACCGTGTACCGGACGTTGAAGAAGTTGCTCGACGGTATGGGTTTTGCGAACTTTTACTCGATTAATGCGGGAAACTCGGATAACCGTCTCATTCATGCTCTCGTGGTGCGGTGGTGGCCTTCCACCCATACCTTTCACTTCCCTTATGGGGAACTGGGTTTTGCACTGTTAGATTTCGTCATGCTAGCGGGCATATCTTTTGGTAGGGTTCGCGAACTCCCGTACGATGGGAGGTACTCCAAATTAGAGGAAACAACAAATATGTTCTCGGGAATCACAAGCTCTGACATGAGGTATGGTAACATCACTCTCACCTATTTAAAAAAGTGGCAAGAGCCTTTGAATACAAATCTCTACAATTACGACTCAGAAATGGATATTGTGTATGCATGGGCATTTATTGCCTATATGATGGGTAATCTCGTCTTCTCAAATGGTGCCACATCCTTTCGGGCGGGTTATCTGGCTGCTTTGAGAGACTACGATATTCTTGGTGCATCGGGTTTTGACTTGGGTACGCCGATTATGGTGGCTTTTTATCGAAGGCTTGATGAAGTCTTAGTTCTGAGGCCCGGGAAGGTGAAGAAATCGATCATCGGATTCTATGCGGTGTTAGAGTACTGGTTCTTCGAGTACTGCCGGGTTAGAATGTATCTAGTTAAGGTACCAAACTTTAACCATATTTATCCTCGTATTTCTGGGTGGAGAGATGAAAGGGCGAGTACCGGGGCTAAAATCCATCACTCTTTTACTGTGATCAGAGATATGATAGAATGAAAGGACAGAACCAACATAGATTGGCAACCATGGCACAGGTCTACGAAATTGAGATGTCCAGTGGTAAGAGTTGCTTTAATGCTGAGCACCCAGAGGGTTCCATTGGTGTCAGTCCCATACGGCCATGCTGCGCTTTGGTATTTAGGAGACCGGTGTATGCGTCAAATGACCAGGCTTGATAGCGTGCCCTATGACCCCCCTCAGGAGATTATGGAATTCCTAAGGTACGATCGAGAGTTATATCAGAGTCTGAAGGATGTAGACTTCTACGATGGTCACGATTATCGTGTTCCCGACGTAGATTACATGACATATTGGCGTCTCGTTCATCCAAATCCTAAGATCGGTTGCACTTTAGTAAAGAGGACAGGAAATATTTGGTCGGTCGGGCGTGATCTAGTGAGGCCCGATGTAATCTTGCCACCTACATCGAGTTTAGCTACGTCTTTACAGGTGTAAGACTATGGTGCTCAGGAGACCGGCGATCCATGTGATATAGGGTGGTTCATGGATGTGGCGGACTAAACGATCAATGTAGACGGATACCGATCCCGGTGATGCAGGTAGCATACCCGTGTCTACCTGCGTATAGTATGGATGAGTTGTGGCATCAAAACCAATGATTGCGGTATGCAGCATATGAAGACTCGAGGCAACTAACTCACAACAATACTGAGTTGAGGAGGGAGCTGAGCCGGGCACAAGAGGTCATCCAAGAGACGTCCGATAGACTAGCTGAGATGTCCATTTTCTACCAGACAGAGCTGGTTGTGCAATGTACCTATGACGATAGTCTCGCACGTGGCAGACGCGCCCGCCAAACGAAGAGAGGTCGTCCCAATTAGGTTATATTTTATTTAGAACTTTTATTTATATTTTGTTTAAACTATGTTGTGTATTAATATTGTTTAAACTATATTTTATTCGGAGTATTAATATATTTTTTATTTTGATAATTATATTTTTGGAAACTTGTTGTACGAGTTACTCAACAAACATATTAACGGCTATATATTTTATCCTGAAAACTTGTTGCACAAGTTACTCAATTGTTAGATTATCGGCTATATTTATTTGTTGAAACTTGTTGTACAAGTTACTCAATGGCTATAATAACAGCTATATTTTTTTTGGACACTTATTAACAGCTATATTTTTTTTGGCCACTTGTTAACTGCTATATTAACGGCTAGTTTATTTCATCTATAAATGTCATTCATCTTCTACACTCTCCTCCCTTCTAATCTTCTACACTATCCTCTCTCCTTACCCCTCTCTTCAAAACTACTATGTCTTCCTCAAGCTCCCAATCTAATTCTCAAAACTACTCTCAATCCTCCGATACGAACGAACAAGGAAATGTCTTTCCTCATCAAATCGGCACATTTGATCTGTCGCAAATGCCTAACACTTCACAAGGTCAGAATTACCATGTTCGTCAACTATTTCCGCCACCCGACAATCAATCTCAATCTCAAATATTACCTTTATTACCCAAACCAAGGATATTACCTTCAATTTGATAGGTATACGGGCTCGTACCTTCAATCGGGAAATCCATATTATTCATCTCAAACATGTTTTGCCAGTGGAAGTTTGTGTACCACGCCGATGCAAGGTACATGATGTTTAAATAATTTAAATCTTAATACATTGCTGGTTGCATCTTCGATCATCTCCAAAGAATTCAATCCAGTTCTCATGAGAAGTAATACGTGGACTCTTGGGAAGGCAAAGTCTATAAGAAAGACGGCATCGATACCTATTATAGTTGAGGATATAGCTCAGGCTGAGAAACTCAATCCGGTTCTCACGATAAGTAATACGCGCGGGAAGATAAAGTCTAAAAGAAAGACGGCATCGACACTTATTATAGTTGAGGATATACTTGAGGCTTCAAAAAATATTCATGACGACAAAGAACAATACTCCAACTCCAAGAATTGGTCGTCTGATGACTTCGTGAATCTTGCATGCGCTTGGTCCCAAGTGTCTCAAAACCTCGCTACCACGAACAACCAAAAAGCTGCTACATTTTGGTTTAAGGTGCGTGATCAATTCAGCTCCTTCTATGTTGATCAATTGATGTGGCGATCTTACAACAGTGTCAATTGTGCGTATAAGGGGCGGATCAATAAGGAATGTTTAATTTTTAAAGGTATCATTCAAGACCTTGAGAACCGACATCATACCGGTATTGGAACTGATGACTTCGTTAGTATTTTATTTATTTTTCTCATTTCATTAATGTTTAAAGGTGAATCATACTCTAAAAGATTTTCTAACTTGATTTCTAGGAACGTATGGCAAACATTACATTTTATCAAACCCAAGGCAAACCATTTAAACTTGGGGAAGTGTACAAAGTTTTGGAAACTTGCCCAAAATGGTCACAAATTCATCACATCGGCCATCCCCCACGCAACGTTGCTAGGAAGTCAAATTTTAACGATAGCCCGGGTAACTCCACCAATATCAATCCTGAAACACCTACATCCGACACTCCAAATATCCCAATTTTGGATGATTCTATCGACGTGGATGTACCACTATATTCTTGTGGGGATGTAGGACCGGACGGCCAAAAAAATACAAGGCTAAAGAAGTGGCAAAGTCAAGTATAGTTTTTTGGGAGAAGAGGATGGTTGAGACAACGTCCAACATTATGAAGTCATGGAATCTGAGAAATGAGCAGAAGAAAGAGGAAAAAGAAGTTAAAGCTAGACGTCGAGAGGAACTAAAGTTGATGAAAGAGGCTGAGCTTCAAAGGAGGCATGAAGGGGGCTAAATCGAAAAAAAAAACTTCAGCGACTCGTATATGTTAAAGGTGATGACAGCAGACCTTGGTAACCTACAACTGATACAAAGGCGTTGGATGAAGAAGCAGATTAAAGAATATTTGAAGAAGTTGAAGGAACAGTGTCCAAGTGATGATGACGTTTCTAGTGATGAAGAATAATGTAATCCTTAGCATTAATAGTAGTTATTAAGATCTATGTAATTTTATTATTTTAATAAAATTGTAATTAATGGTTCGTATTTAGAAATGTTAAAGACTTGGAAAAAAAAACATTACAACTTCAACATTAAACTTGAAAAGAAAATACATTACTTTAGAAAATAAACAAACAGTGATGGAGACTACAATTACTCTGCCCATTTTCGACTCCACAAATGCGCGACAAGTTCATCTCATAATTGGAAATGAGCTCCTTCATTTCTAATTTCACGAACCTTCTGGATGTACTCTGCCATAGTGTTGATCCCGTGTCTTGGATTTAAGTCCTCCTTCCAATTATCCGCGACTTTTCTAAACTCGGGATCAATGTCCATTTGCCGGATGTAAGTATGACGTTCATCTTCCACGATCATATTGTGCAAGATTATACATGCGTACATAACATTTCCTAGATCACTAGGTTTCCAAAATTGTGCACCGTTTGCCAATATTTGAAACCTAACTTGTAATACCCCAAAAGTACACTTTACGTCTTTCCGGCATGGTTCTTGCATCTTTGAAAAATGTCTTTCGGCATCGTTGGACGGATTTCTTATGGTTTGAACAAGTGTTTGCCATCTTGGATAGACTTCATCTGCTAAGTAATACCCCATAGTGTGCGGTACTGTGCCTATATTATAATTGCATGATGGCGCAACTCCATTAGACAAGTTGTTAAAAAGCCACCCTTGATGCAAAACGTTCATGTCGTTGTTAGAACCGGGTACCCCAAAGAATGCGTGCCATATCCAAAGATCTTAGGATGCAACTGCTTCTAAAATCACCGTCGGGATTTTTTTATACCTGGTTTATTGTCCTGCCCACCCGGTAGGACAATTCTTCCATTTCCTAACATCCCCGGGAAGCCTCGTGATCCATTCACTTCTAACAAGTGTAATGTATCATTTTCATTGGGAGATCTAAGGTATTGAGCTTTGAATTGTGTTATAATAGTTTTATAAAATTCTTTCAAGCACAAAATAGCCGTAGACTCCCCAATCCAAAGGTGTTCTTCTTGGGCGTCTGCGCTTGTACCGTAACATAGCATGCGAAGTGCGCACGTTATCTTTTGGTGCGAGGATAAGCCCATAGTCTTGGAGACATTTTCTCTTTGAATAATATAGGGGTTCAAAGAAAGAATTTAATGATAAATACGTTGATACACATCTTCGCTCACACGGAATCGAAGACGAAATAAGATACCTTTGAATCTAGGGTTGCCACCGAAGTAATCCCGGTTGAGGTTATCCTCCCCCAATTTATGCTCACGGCTTTTCTGTTTGTCAATCCGTCCCATTTTACTACCTCCCTGCCTCCGTGATAATGTCGTTTCTTGCTCTTTTTCTTCTGCTTCTCTCATCTCAATCATCATCTTGCCATACTCATGCAGCAGCTCAATTTAACGTCGGAATAGTTCTTCGTCGCTGAACAGTGATGAAGATGATGACTCCAAATATGAGAGTGATGTCTCAGGCCTGAGCAGGTCATTAATGATTTTGTCAGACATGATTCAGTGTAATTGATAAGAAATGAAGAAGGTTGAGTTTTAAGATATAAGATGAATGAGTCGATTGTAGAAGAGAGTAGGAGATGAATGGGGGTTATAAATAGAGAAAAAAACTAGCCGTTTATAGCCGTTGAGCATCTTGCTGAAGAAGTTTGATCAAGAAAAAACTCGGGTGAAATAATGGGGAGCCAAAGATATTTTTTATGCAGGCTTATGCCGCGCACTTCTGAACCGCGCGGCAAAAACTAGACGTTTAGAAATCTTTAAACCTCCGCCATCCACGTGGTTAAATCTTAGGCGATGATGTTATGCATACTTTAGAACTGTGCTTAATAGGAACCGTTGATGGGAGGACACGTATCAACATCTCAGGAGAGAAGTGTTACTGCGCACTTCTGAACCGCGCGCTATGGCTGCGCGCAATTCAAAACTGTGCGTGTGAATTCACCCTCAATACACCCTCAGGGTGGATTTTCTACCCAAATCCACCTTTGGATAGATTTTTCTCTTGCCATGTCACCGATTCACCTAGCTGCTGGGAGACGATTTGTGTAGAAAAGGGGGTAGATTTGAAAATCCACCGCCATGTCAGGGTGTACCTAGCTGTTGTGGGTGCTCTAAGAGGCCACATTGGCAACAGTATTTGATAATCTAGGAGAGCTTAGGATTTAAATTCATAATTTCAAAAGCAGAGCATCTAGCAAATGGGCGTCAAAACTCAAATGACCTTTGGCAGCATTATACAGTAATGTACAAGTATCATACCAGTATCCCCAAAGTTGGAAGGTACAAGTTTCCTGAGCATAAAGAAAAAGAAATCAAAACAAAAGGATAATGTTTCCTGAGCTGGTGATGCTCAATTCAATCTGTTGTGATAGAGTGATAAGAAACCTAAATTAAGCTCTTTTTTTAGCGCTTGCTAGATAAATTTAAAGAGGGATCATCTACACTTCCATTATGTTACTGTGAGCTTCTCAATATCAAAAACTGGGGTTGACGTAAGTATGAATCTCTCAAACAAATTTCTTCTTTCTTTTAGAAATTGGAATGATTAGAATAGATTCTAACTACTAGGACCAAGGCTAAATGTATGTATCTATAATTTCAATCAGTTTGTAGACAATCCGAGTACTATACATGATTTCGGTGCATATTTTTTAGAATACAATGGTATTAGTATTGGTAGCTCTATTGGCATTTTGCTTCCGCATTTTAGGACCATAGTTGAAAGCATTTTTCTTTCGCATTGTGCACATAATTATGATAAAATATTGGTGTAATCACATGTCACTACTCACTAGGAAGAAACAAATTACAGTGCCCTTTACTTGTGATTTTGGAAATATTGGTCTTATGTTCTTAGCGATTTAATGCAAGTTACTAAAGCGTTGATGTTATCCCTAGAAAGTTATCAAACTAGCGCTTTAAAAATTTAGAATGATTAACTTAACGTTGTTCCCCCCATTGGGATGATAATGGGGCAGATTTGGGGAGGTGGAGCTAATCCCATCCCCATCCCCGCCCCCACATTGCAAAACTAAATCTCATTCCCATCCCCATTTAACTAATAAAGCTATTTTTTCAATAAAAACTCTTTTATATAGGTTTTTATTCATATATTTAGGGGTAATAGCAATAAACTAATAAATGGGTTGGGGCGGGGCAGGGCAGGGTGGATCCCAAACGGGGCGAGTCAAATTGCCATCCCTACGCCATTGAGCTAATACTCATAAATCCAGTGGTTATGATATTGTTGACATCCTTAGTTATGTTGTGGTGCATTATGCTTTACCATGGAAGTGTTTCCTTATAAAAGTATCTACACCTGAACCTATACCAATGGCAAAACCGTCACAGCCTTTATCAAAATGACATAAGAGTATTAATGTGTTATTTGGTTCAATAGTGTTTTATTCAGGCTGAGAAGTTGTTGATTTTTTTTTTCTTTTCTGTGTTTGCACTTTGCAAATAAATAACTTCTTCAATGGCGAATCAGAATTCCAGTTCTTCATCTACCACAAGATTGTGGAAGAAACTAAAATCTTGGATGCGATTGTCCCCACCTTCCATCACAAGAGCTTTCTTTGGAGGAGGCAAAAAAACTGAGCTTCGGACCTTGCTCGATATCATGGGTGCCCCATTAGCCCCCTTCGTTAAGCCTTCAAGTATCAAAGATCAACCTCTAAGCAAATATAATATAAATACCAATTGTTAGGGCCCAAGCCCCTATTGCACAAATATTGTCGCCACCTTTGTCACGTAGTTGGGTTGGGCTAGGTGTGGGCCTTTATTCTTAAAAGGCCTCGGTACAATTTAATAGTATGTATCTTCTTATATCTATGTGTTAACTACATCTTCTACCCGATGTAGGACTAACTTTGATCCACCGATCTTAAGAATCTGCACCATTAATCAAACACCGTTAGTCAACAACCGTCCATTTTGTGCTTCACAGAAGCGAACATAAGCTCCACCTCGAATGATAACTGTCCACCACCACCGCACATCTATGTGGGAACAATCATTCATTTTGAGCTTCACGGAGAGAGAACATTAGCTCCACCTCGAACGATTGGAGAGACGTGCTGATATGTTAAGATACACCCAGCTAAACCATCAGCTCTAATACCACTTGTTAGGACACGAGCCCCCATTGCACCGATATTGTCCCCACCTTTACCACCTAGTTGGGTTAGACTAGGTGTGGGGTTTTATTTTTAAAAGGCCTCGGTTCAATTTAATAGT
Source organism: Kingdonia uniflora (assembly GCA_014058105.1). NCBI lineage: Eukaryota > Viridiplantae > Streptophyta > Magnoliopsida > Ranunculales > Circaeasteraceae > Kingdonia > Kingdonia uniflora. The sequence continues at coordinate 4,676,844 of JACGCM010001854.1, forward strand.
ATGTATCTTCTTATATCCATGTGTAAACTGCATCTTCAACCCGATATGGGACTAACTTTAATCCATCGATCTTAACACCCATAAAACTTTTTATTAATTTTTTTGCAGTTAATTTAGTGTCTACTTACTTTTAAAATTGGTTTTCAGGAGGATACGAAGCCCAAATACATATTGTAACTTTACATAGCAGCTAGCGGAGGAGAAGCTTCAGAGAGGATAGATAGCATGTATGTGAAGGGGAAGTTGAAGTTATTAGCATTTGATTCTTTTACCACTGAGGGTTCTGACGAGAGTAATGGAAAGAATAAGTATGAGGTTAAGAACACGACTGGTGGAAAAGAGAGAACTTTCTTGATGTATCATATGGAGTCAAGTTTGTGGTACTTGCATTGGGAGTTATCGGGTTTCAGTATTATGACAGGGAGTGATGGTAACCTGCCATGGAAGTGCACTCCATGGTATGATTCACACACATCTTGTGGTTCTGCTAGACCCCTCCTACGCCTACTGCAAGAATTTTTGTGATTCTCTGTATTCTCTTGATTCTAATAATAGAATTTATAGTAGTTTAATCTATACCTTTCTAATGTAAATAGGGTCTTGATCCAAGAATAACAACTTTCTTATTCTCAATCTCTAAACTCATCAGAAAGAAGAAAATCAACAATGTTGATTGTTTTATCCTAAGAGGCAATTTGGAGAGAGCAACTCTAGGAACAATAAGCAACAACCATGCGGATGTCTTGAGTCATTACATTGAGGGTTATTTTAGTCAGAGAATTGGTCATCGGGAACACATAAGAGATGCCCAAATCATAAAACTAAAAGATGAGGTAAGCCTAAAGATTTACTGGGAAACCAAATCAGAGTCTTATATCCAAGAGTACAGAAGCGTGGATGGTATTAGAGTATTGGGTATACGGGTAACACGATTGTATCTTTAGCCCTTGTCAAGGAATACCCTAATTTTTTTTCAAGGATCCATCTGGAAGATATTTAGTCTGTTGAAGATGAAAGGTGTAATGGCCTAATTCCGTAGCTTGAAATAGCTTAGAATTAACTCTTACACCAAATATATCTGTGACGAAAACTAATGTAAAGTAAGAAATGACGCAGGTGATTTAGCGTAGAAAACCTTTGAATAGGTAAAACAACCACGACCTCGAGTTGAGGGTTTTAGTAACAGTAACTTTTATTGCTTGAGGCTGATATCTTATTACAAGTGATCTATCGAGCTGGAAATACTTAATCTTGAAAATAAGAAGTTTTATGCTAGAGTCTAGAAAATCTGGTTTTTCTTGGTCCCTGCCTCTTCTAGAACTTTTTCTTTATATAGACCTTACCCGCAGCTCGTTATCGTGGTGAAGCACATTCTCTGAATGATGAGGTAAGTGGTGGTTGACTGAGTAACTGCTTAGTTCATGGGAGACATGTATCTATGACTTGTTCATATTCTTCTGCTGTGCTCGATCCACGTTCTTTATTAGTTTCTTGTCTAGGTAGTACTGCTGACTATTTATGTCACTTGTGAAATACGTGAGTTTGATATGGAGGTAGTTCGAATTTGGGTAGGTCGAGGGATAGGTCCCTACAATCACCCCCTCGCAACTGAAGGCATAAGTATCTTTGGTTGAGAAAGAACCTACGAATTTGTGGTGTTGGATATTTGAAAAGAAATGATGTATTAATGGTGATTTGACTTGTTGGGTACTCAGTATTTTTTATGGAGCGATGTATATGGCATTTATGATGATGGAAAGAGTTGATGTATTTGATGTTTGGGGCTCCGAGAGTGGCTCTTCTTTGAATAATGACTGCCTTAGAAATGTACCTGCGCATGAAATATGAGTTTGATATAAATAATACATATATAGAGTCTGGCAAAGTACGATGTGTTATAACATTTTATGTAATTCTTAAGTGATAATGGTAAAGATCTGGAGAATGATGTATGAAGAAAGAGTTTTTGTTGAATTGCAGAGGTTAAAGTAGAGATATTTTGGGGATCAATCTGTGGAGAGGCTCACTTTAATTCTTGTACCCCCGACGTATTATGGTATGTCAGAAGACGATGCGGCTAAAGCTGAGGAGGACTTTTACTGTATGTGGAGATTTCATTACGTGGTCATGATAAGCGAGGCACATTGGAGGTGTTTCCACATCCTTGCAGAGGACAAGGTTGAGGAGACAGATGCTGGGGCCGGTGTATCTACAAGGCAATATCATCGGTATCCTGCAAAGGACTAGATTCTAAGGTCGGACTCCTTTTAATCTCCACCAACTCTCTATTGGTGAGGGTTACGTAGGAGTAGACGATGGTGGTGTAGGAGGGTGATGGAAAATAGAAGTTTTGCCCTTGCACAATCATTGTCTATTGGAATAAATAAGGCCTTTTGTTTGAAGGGTTGGTTCAAGCACTGACGCCGTTGCTTCCTCAATTTCTTGTAGAAGTCAATGGTGTGAAGAAAGAAGAACATTCAGTGATTTCCAGTTCCAACTTTGTTTAAGAAGGTTCTCGGAGTGAAACATCACAAAAGCGTATTATCTGAAAGACTTGTTATTTGTAATGTATCTGAAAGACTTGTAGCTGTAAGGTATAGGTAATTGATATTCGAGCTTAATAAAAAAAAATTATTTAAATTCTGTGTTGATAGTATAAGAAATACAGATATGTATGATTAGAGGACGAAATGTAATATTTGAGATCAAACTAGAAAGTGTATTTTAGTAATTGAACTGTGAAAAATATGATTGTTAAATTGTAAATGTGTAAGAATCTGTTTCGAACTGAATAAATTATAAAATTATGGGGGGAGAATATCTTTGAAGATATAAAATTTGCAAGAATTGAAAGTTTGATCTCAGGGAAATCTCACTTGAAATGTTGGATTGGGGGACAAATTGTGATGAATAGGTCAAAATGAGGTAGGACAAAAACACAGAGGTCGATGTGGACATATAAGTTCAAATAACTTTCAATCAAGATTTTAGGGTTTCCAGTTATGGAAAAAACAGATTATTAAATATACAGAATGTGAGGGATTTGAAGTGATCTTGAAAATTGTATAAATATGGGGAAATGTGATTTAAAGAGGAGGAAGAAAGAGAATATGGTGAGGACTCGCTTTGTGAGAGTTCTTCAGGCTGCTAAAGGGTGATTAGCGTTAAAGATTGTAGAAGTGCGAGAGAAGATTTTTGGTTTGCTGGATTATGATTTTGACTTGCCTAATTCAAAATTGCGTTTTGAAGGCTTAGATTTGAGGGCAAAGGAACTTGAGATAGGGCATCATTTTTCCTCAGAGATTTTCCGTGAAGTGATTCTGGAGCTTGCCGCTCGAAAAGAGGTCGTGAGGCAAATTGCTAAGGAAGAGATCAAGGAGGAGGATGTGAGGATTGTTGGGGGCAAACTGATACGGTGTGGCTCCCCAAGATATCTGGGATGCTTTATGTGTAACTATATGTGAGGGAGCGAATTGAATGAGATCGAATAACTGTAATTAAAATGCAGTTATAATGATGTTTGAATCTGCCCTCTTTTGTTGCAATTGTTATTTATGACTGTTGTGAATAAAAAAATTTAATTTGAAATCTTATAGCTTTGGAAATGACGTCAGCTATTCTATAAGTAACAGCAGCAGGAATAGAAAAGGCAGGTTGCTTTGATTTTTGTCTTCCATGCAAATTGCAAGGATAGTTCGATTGCGTGTGAGTATTAAGTCATCATGAGTATAGGGAGGTCAGAGGGAGATTTGGGCAGGAGAGATGAAAATATATTAAAATACATGACCGGGGGCAATAATGGGAAAGTGCGTTCACCGAAAAAGTGCAAAACGCCTGATATTAATTATGGAATGGACGCCTCGGCTCCAAAACCAAGGGTGGCTCGTGCGAGGCTCAATAACTGCCAGCAGTTAGAGAAATAAACAATAAATAATACTTCATCTTCCTCATTCAAACGTTTATCAACTTCTGAAAAACTGAAGAAAAGTGGGAAATATTTTTTTTTTATAGAGATTCACGTGAGAGATTAGACGAATGTGATCATCAATCAAGGAGAGTAAAAGTTGCAAAAACAGAGTCATGAAGGTGGTTGTATAGCAGTGTTGTAAACGGAGGATTTGACACTGCTTCATATTCGTACTCAGACGTTGAAGGTTAGTAAATGTTTTTTTATTTTGTAAATGTGTGTTTGGAAGAATTTTGTGGTTTCAAAATTTGAAAAATTGTTATTTATAGTAACCCATAAAAATCTGTTTGATGTATGTGTTTAAAGAGAGATATAAGATATGATATACATATATGTATGATGGATATATGGTAAATGTTTGCATAGGTGTGTAAAAGATAATGATAGAATACCTGGACCTGTATGTAGGTCGAACGTGAAGAATATCTGTGTAGAATCAAACCTTGTCCTTAGACTTGTAATAGAAATGGAGACTTTAATTGATACAAAGATGCTGACCTCTTGTCATACTGTTAAGTCTAATAATGTAGAGTCTGGTAGGGGAGATGAAGTAGTACTTGTACAATATCCAGACTTCTCTGGTAAATATGTATCGTACCCTCCGAACTCTGATGTGTTTAGAGAGTTCTGTAAATCCAGGGATCTTGTAGGTAGAATATGGGGCAACGTTGTAGAACATGCTGATAGCCAGTTTAGAGGTTGTACTGTAGCATCTGGGGAAGAACATTTCTTTTTGTTGCCTGATTTAGAGAAGGGGAAATCGGATAGGGGAGTAGAAGAATCGATCTCCTTAGAGTATTATGATGGAAATGCTCAAGGTAACTTGGAAGAGGGTTTTATGTGTTATCTGTGTCAGTTGGAGTATGGATTGAGTTTACCCCTTGGCAATCTTGCTAAAGGTATAATGTATACCATAGGGACTTGTCCTGCTCAATTGAATAGGAACATGAAGGAAGTGATCAATGTTTGTAAGAGTTTGAATAGGTTGTGGGAGGAGAATAAGGTGGAGAGTAGAATATCTCCTGAAGATGTTTTGCAGTATTATGGTGTGAAAAATTATTCTGCAACTGATGGTGCATACTTATGTTCGAGCTCGTCTCGATTGCTTTTCTTCAATCTGAATTCAGCAGGTTGGATGTGGAATGATAATGTGATATGGGTGAAAGTTGATTGTCTACAGAGATAAGATGAAGAACAAATGGATCTTTTGTATAGAACTATGAAAAAAGTAAGTAATAGTGTATATTAACAAACTGCTGTAATTGAAGGTCGTTTTGTTATCTGGCAATATGTTATGTTTGTTGTACAGGGCCTTAGTCGAAGGTGACAAAGAAGGAGTCCCAGTTAGATACTGTTACTCGAGTAGGCATTGAGCTCGAGATAGCTTTAAAGGAGCTCAGTATTAACATAAATAAAAAAGCTAACAAAAGAGGTCTGAGAGGGTACAAAAGTCTCAGGCGAAGAGGCGAATGACGGGGGCGGAAGCAAGCAAGAAGAGAGGGACTGATGGGGAGAAGTATCCGGCTTTGCCAAAGGCTACTGATTTAGATTTTGTGGATATGGTAGAAGCTACCACCTCAAGCAAGTTAGCTCTGAAATTCCTAAAGAAGAAAACTTGGAAGCGTGGCTTGGCCTCTGGAACCGCGGGGAGTGGTGAGGTCGAGGGGGAAGAGAAAAAGAGGAGGATAGATACTCCTACTGAGGTAACAGGGGCGAAGGTCGTAGAGAGTCGACCAGTTGAGGAAGATGAGCTGCGAGCTGTGGAGGACAGGGTGAGGCTTGCAGCTCGTAAGGATACTGAGGAAATGACAACCTCTGCACAGTTGGAGTTGAGCAAAATGGTAAATTTTGATGAATAGTTTATTTTTGAACTTTACATTTGATTCGAGCTGAAAATGTGTTTGATATATTGTAGGCTGCTCGCTTGATGAAGGGGATCTGTCTCAGGATCGAGGAGAGAAAAGCTGAGCTTGGGAATGGGAAAGTTGAGCTCGTGAAGAAGGCAGCTCAATTGAAGTCTGACCTGGTTATAGAGGGGAAGAAACTGGATGTTGTGAAGGCCGCGCAGGAGGCTATGATTAACGAGCTGACAGAGGAGCCGCAGAAGAATATGGATAATGTGGTAGTCCAGTGCGACCGACTTGGCCACCAACTCCTCAAAGTGGGGCATAAAAAAGCTGAGATTAAAGCCATTATGGATGGTACCTACGTCGAAGAGGATGAGGTAAAAGAGGATGTGTCTGGTGTGGTAGGAGGGTTGGATGGGCTCTCACCCAAAACTGAGTTAGAGAACTAAGGGGAGGATAATGAGAAGGTAGAGTAAAGTTATTAAATTTTTGGCTGTATATTTTTGTAGGGTTTGAGAACTGTAATTTTATGGAATATTGCTTTGTAGGTTAAACTTCGGATAGGCTAAGAGATGTTTGTAAACATATTTTGTATGAACTTAAGGATATGCGCCTCAGAATTAAGAAATTAAAGAATTAGCTCGCTATGAAGAATGAGCGTCCCTGTTGACTTCGCAAGTGAAACTATAGGTTAGAGAAGAACAAAAAATATTTGACTTATATGCTGTATTACTTTAGAGCTATAAACTAAAATTTTAAAAAATAGAAATCGGCCTTAAATGTGTTAGAAGTCTTAGGGGCATGGTAAGCAAATGTGTTCAGATAATATCTAAGTGTTGAGAAAGTTAGAACATAAGAAATATGTACATTGAAATTTGTTGTAGATGTTATTGTCACCAAACTGGGATCATACTTCTACCTTAAGTTTAGAAGCAGTCTCGCAACAGTAGAATATTAGAGAATAGAAATCTATTAGAAATTTGAAAGTCTATTGTATTATGATTGAATGTATTCGTGGAGTACAGCTGAATCGAACTCGATGTATTATATATGTGCTGTAGGTTCAATTGGAGGTTGCTCGCTTGAGTAAATAAGAGACGCTCCATTATAACCAAAAGTATGCGACGAAGTTTGATAGGATGAGGGAGGCAACTGAAGATCAACACATCAAAGTTCATTTTAAGTTTATCGAAGCAACAAAAACTGTTGATCACCTGACTCGAAAAATCAAGGGAAAAGACCCCGAAATTGAAAAAGGGAAAAAAGAGCTCACGAAGGCGAAGGAGGAGATAGTGAAGCTCAAAAGTCGAAATGATGTATTGATGGTGAAGACTAAGGAGGCGGACATGGCTTGATACCAAATTTAATCGCTAGAAGAGACTGGGAAAGAGTTGCAGGGTTTTGTGGCCAGTCTAAAGGGCCAAATGATTAGAAAAACAAGCGAGCAAGAGCATACTCGAGCTGATCTAATGAGCTCCAAAAGTGAACTGGCATGATTAAAGAGTGAAATGATCAAGAAGGATAGCAAGCTAGAGAGAGCTCGAGCTGACTTAGCCAAATCTAAAAATTACGGTTAAGCAATTGAGTAAGGCTTTACCTGTTAAAGATATGGATTTTCGGATGGTTCAAAGATGTTGTGATGAATTGAATGAGAGGGTAGCCCAATTGATGGCTGATTTGGCTATGGCTAATTCGCGCGTGAAGAAGTTCGAGGCTGGAGAGCGGTCAAAAAGGAATAAAGGCGATGTTGGGGTCTCTATTGTAAAAGGGGATGTGGTTGACCTATTAGTTCAAATTAGAGAGCTGGAGGGAGATGTAGCTCACATTCAAGATCACGTACAAAGAGGAAATGAACGTTTAATGGTAAGTCAAAATAAGTTGGATGAGGGGGTGATCAGAGGTAAGAATCAATTGTTAAGGAAAAAAGATGAATTACTAAAGAAGTTTCCTGCTGTAAGTAAAGATAGAGGGCTAGAGGAACTTCATGCTCAGTTGACAAAATTGAGGATGACGATCCAGGCAGAGTCAGATAAAGTAGCTGAGAAGGCGAAAAAGCATAATGATATTATGTCACGTGTGGATAGACACATGGAGTGGTAAGACGGACGATAAAAAAACTTGCAAGGGCGTTATTAGAGATTGAGATAGAGTTTTTCTAAGGTAGTTATGCCCGAAGCAATACCTTCACAGATGTTAATGGCTGGTATTGCCTATTTTATAGAGGAAGTGAGAAGATTTAAGTTTAAGAGAGATACATTACATGACTGTCGATTGGAAAGAGGATGTATTTGTAAAGCCAATATAGATCGAGGAAACTGTATGATTGCCATAGAAATAGAGCTAGGTTCTTAACTTGTTGAATTGATTGAGCAAGGCAGGATTACTATAGTTGCTCGAGCTCCAGATTTTATGACTAGACATCCTCCTGTTGTAGGGGAAGCCGTAGCTGACCTCCCATCAGCAGAGAAAAACCCTTAGAAGTTGCTTGTAGATGTAAACTGTAAAAGTATCTATAGTTGCAGACATATTGAGAGATAAAAGCTAGTTTTACCTTTGTTTTATCTTATGTATGGTAGAGATTTTTGATTAAAAACTAGTATTACATTTGTTTTAATCGCAAATTATGCATAGATGAGCGATTGAAAGTTAGTTTTACCTTTGCTTTAATCTGTGTAGGTGGGTGATTGAAAGCTAGTTTTACTTTTGCTTTAATCGTTATAGATGGGTGATTGAAAGCTAATTTTATATTTGCATTAATCTATATAGATGGTTGATTAAAAACTAGTTTTACCATTGCTTTAATCTGTATAAATGGGCGATTGAAAGCTAGTATGAGCTATGCTTTAATCTATATAATGTAGTAGAATCTACATAAGTAGAGAGTAATGTGGGGAAAAACATAGAGGTTTTCATTGAGTATAATAGAATGTGCAGTGTTTGGAGATTGAAATCTCGCTTTTAGAATGGAAGGAGCGAGAATATTGAAATGGAGAAACCAGGGACTTAACGATAGTACCGTTTCAGTCGCCTTGTGTTCAATAGATTTGAGATTCAAACTCCTTGTTCCGTCATGAGATAATATGATCCCAAACCAGATCGACCAATGATGAGGAATGGACCTTTCCAAATTTTTGTAAGCTTCCCGGCATGTGCTAATTTTCAGTATTATGGGATTTCTCTGATGGCGAGATAGTCGATTTAGAATTCATGGCTATAGACTCTTCTGTTATATGAGCTAGCCAACATATGGTGATATCGACTTAGGTTGGCAATAAGGCGTTCCCTAGTTTTATCAATTCAATTCAAATTGTAGGCCAATTCGAACTTATTTTCTTCGCCTGTAAGCTCATAATCTCTGATGGGATGGTGGCATTTTGTTGGAATGACGGCTTCGGTGCCATGGGCTAGGAGGAAGGGAGTACAGTCGGTTGATTAATGTGGAGTGGTACGGTACACCCATAAGACATGAGGAAGCTCTCGTATCCAATTTCTTTTTTTCTGTGATTGAAGCCTTTTCTTGAGTCCATTCACTATGATTTTGTTGGTGATTTCAGCATAACCATTACCTTAAAGGTAGTAGGGACTGGATGGTGAGTAGATGATGTTGTGTTTGTTGAGGAAGGCTATGACTTTTTCTCTAATGAACTGCGGCCCATTATCGATCCGAATCAGGAGGGGACTTCCAAACCGTGTGATGATGTTTACCCAGATAAAAGATATAACATTTTCTTCTCTAGTTCGACAGAGTGGAACTGCTTCTACCCATTTTGTAAAATAATCTGGTGCTATGAGTAGGAATCGTCGGTTACCTAGAGTATTAGGGAATTCCACGATGAAATCGAACGCCCACCGTTTCAATGGCCAGAGAACCTTCCTTTCATGTAATTCAAGCATAGGGGCGCTGATCATGTATCCATGTTGTTGACATGTGCCACATTTGTGTAAGTACTCTTCCACTTGTTTGCGCATGCCTGGCCAGAATACTCCTTGAGTAATTGCTCAATTAGCGAGTGATCGACCTATAGCATGGGAGCCACAAGTTCCTTCATGTAAATCTCTGAGCATTTCATCTGCTTTCTTCCGAGATAGGCACTTGGGATAAGGCCATGTAACTGAACGGTGATATAAAAAACTATTTTGAGCTATGTAACCCTTCGAGTTCTCGGTCAACTGTCGGCACTCTTTTGGATTTGTTGGAAGGGGCCCTTTGCATTTATTTTCTGGGCCGAGATAGGCTTTTGCCAATTGTCGTCCTCCACATCATCGCCCCCAGTGTTGATCCTGCATAAAGAATGAAGATTAATATTGGGGGTTGATATTACTTCGATCTAAAGATATCTTACTTCTGTACCCTAGTCCCCGACTAGATAAGCCAAAGAATCGGCGTGTCTGTTTTCACCTCATAGAAGATAATAGAGAGTTGCTTTCACAAATTTGCTCATCCTATCAGGAATGAGGGCTGCATATTCGATTATCTTGCCATTCTTCTTGTACTATTCAGAGTAATGTTGGACAATTAGTAGAGAATCTATGAATACTGACAACTATGGGACACTAAGCTCGAATGTGAGGTCGAGTCCATGAATTAGAGCTTCGTATTCTGCAGCATTGTTGGAGGCTTCAAAATCTAGGTAGATTAATTTCTTGATTCTATCGTTGGAAGGGGTAATCAATATGATTCTAATTCCTGACCCTGTGGGTCCTGCTGAACCATCTGTAAGAAATCTCTACCCTTTCCTTGAAATCCATTCAGCTCTATTATCAAATGCTTTGGTGAGTAGATTTTCTGTAATTTCTTCTGTAAGGTCAGAATCTTACTCCTCCCAATCGGGATCTTTCACTGAAAAATTTGCGAGAAAGTTGGCAACGGCCTGACCTTTTTCTAAATGTCATTGTTCGAACTTGATATCATATTCTCCCAAACTTACTGACTATTGTTGTACTCTTCTAGATTTTTCTTTATTGGGCAAAACTTCCCGGAGTGGGTAGTTTGTCATGACTTTGACTAAATGAGTTTGGAAGTAGTGCTTATGTTTTTGTGAAGTGTAAACAAGAGTCAAAAGGAGTCTCTCGATTTTAAAATACCTTATTTCCATAGGAGTGAGGGTTTTACTGATGAAATAGACTGGCTTTTTGATCATTCCCTCAAGTTGAATGAGAAACAAGCTTATAGAAATGTCTGTAACTGCTAGGAAGACGATCAGTTCCTTATTATATACCGGGGTGCTAATGATGGGAGACTTCCCTAAATAGGTTTTGAGTTCCTAAAAAGCTGCCTCGCATTCTGATGTCCATTGGATCTCATCGTTGGGCTAAACTTTTCCACGTTTGGTCCAACCACGGAGTAGTAGGAACAGCCAACGACAACGATCAGAAGATTTAGAAATAAATAGGTTGATAGAGGTGATCTTGCCGACAAGTTTTTATGTCCTTCATCATCTTTGGAGATAGCATATTGAGGAGAACTAGAATATGATCTTGATTGGCCTCAATCCCCTTCTTGGTCATGAGATGGCCAAGGAATCGGCCTAAATGTACTTCGAATTGACACTTATCAGGATTGAGTCGCATCATGTAAGATCATAGAATGCTGAATTTTATGGTTAAATATGTGATGTAGTTGTTTGACTGTATGCTCTTGCACAAGAGATCATCGATGAAGACTTCAACAATTTTCCTAAGATGTGCTTTGAATATAGTCGTCATTAACCGTTGATAAGTTGTGCCTGCATTCTTTAGTCTGAAGGGCATGACTTTGTAGTAATAAAGCTCTCTTTCAGTGATGAAAATGGTCTTTTCTTGATCTTCCTCTAAAAGAGGAATTTAATTATATCTAGAAGCAGCGTCCATCATAGATAGGAGTTCATGACATGCCGTGAAATCAAGAATTTAATGGATGATGGGAAGAAGGAAACTATTCTTTAGAGTGTGCTTATTTAGATCGGCAAAATCTATACAAACTCAGACCTTTTCATTCTTCTTTTAAATAGTGATGATGTTGGAGATCCAATCTGGATACTTAGCTTCACGAATGAACCCCACTTTGATAAATTTGTCGATCCCATTATTGACTTCATCTCGAAGACGAGGTGAAAGTCGTCGCTGTATCTGTTTGACCGTCGTGGCATGAGGTTGATGGACAATCTATGACATGCCTTGGATGGATCGACCACAGGCATCTCTTCAAAAGTCCACGCAAAGATGTTTCGATTCATTCGTAAGATGTGAATGAGAGCATGTTTTTTATGCTAGACTAGCTTGGTAACGATAAAAGTACATTGGCTTGGTCTATCAATGTCGATGTACTCTGTATGTTCTTCTGTTGAAGGCTGACCATCGATGTGACCAACTTTTAATAAATCTCTGTCGAAGGCTGACCATTGATGTGACCAGCTTTTTGTAATTGCTATGCAGCGCCTCTGTCTGATGTATCTAGAATGACAGAGATGGTATTCTCGTAAGCCCTTAAAAGATTTAAACTGCCTTTAAATTTGTAGATGCCATTATTGTGATTGAAGCAAAGTGCTTGATGATAAGTGGAAGCGATTGCTTCTATGTTGTGAATCCAGCAGCGGCCAATAATCCTGAGATAGCGAGATTTGGCGTTGAATATGTAGAATATGACGTCGATTGTGGCTAGTTCAGCAGTGATAGGTAGGATGATTTTTCCTACTTGTTCTTCTTTGGAACCATTAAAGCCACTCATATCGGTGTCACTTGGAATAAGTTGATTAGCTAATCCCATCTGATCGATTGTGCTCTGAAAGATAATCTCAATACCGCTTCTAGTATCAATCATCATTGTATGCTTGAAAAACTTTTTCATCTTGAGCATTATGACTAATGCATCATGGTGTAGAAATTTGACGTGAATAATGCTGCTATCTTCGAATGAAATCCCAAGCCGACGATTGCTCGACTCAGACAGAAGTTTGGCTTCTTTATCTTGTGGTATGAGATCGTAACATTCTGATAATCTCTTGCGCTTGAATCCGCAAGAGTTATTAATCTAATAAATCTCTATCATGTTGATGTGGTACATATGATATAGATGTTTCTCCTCAACCTGATCTACGACCTAGATGGCGTCAATCTGCTTCTTGTAGCTGCCATCCTTGTAGGATTCTAGATCGACAGTGTATTCAAACATTTTACCATCTTTGAAGATATATTCCAGCAACATTTGTAAATCATAGCAATTGTAAGTATCATGATGATGTACCTTGTGATGCATGCAACATGGACGGCCTTCGATCGGTTCCAGCAGTTGAGATAAACGGTAAAAATTTCCTTCGATAGAATTGGAAAAATTGTGGAGAGTCGGACATTCATTTTGGGGAGGACCGGCTTGGGTAATAAATTGCTCTTCCGAGGTTTGCCAATACCCTGATCCTCCTTTGGTTCATTATTTCATTCTGTAGGTGGACCTTTAGTGGTTAGGACAAATTAGTAGATTTATGCCTTTCTGGCATCATTATTTCTAGGTCAACATAATCATTGACTATGGTGATCATATCCTCCAAGGTCGCAAGTTTGTTTAAGAAGAGGTGTTCTTTAGCCTTGTAGTTGAGCTGGAGCGTGTTGGTAAAAGAAGTAGCAACTATTTTCTGATCGAGATTATCCACTTTTCGTGCGAGCTCCAAAATCTTCTTTGCAGAGGCCTTGTGATTCTCCCCTTGTGATTGTTTATGACCAATAAGAGATTATAATTTATCCTCCTTGTTTTTTTTATGAGCATACGTCTTGATGAATTGCTTCTGTAGTTAATCAAATATAAGAATGGAATCTTTAGGCAGAGAATGGAACCACCAGAGCGGTTCTTCCAGCAGACTTGTTACAAACAAACGGCAGAGAATGTAGTTGAGATTGGAGTATAATCCCAATGAATCACGATATTGTTGAATGTGCTTATTTGGATCAGTGCTCTTGAATTTATGCATTTTCAGAGTATGGAAACCTTTCGATACTTCCATATTGAATAAATCTTTGGCAATCAGACTACCCTGTAACTTAGTATGATCGTCATTTTTCCTAGAACTTAAGCATCAATAAACTTCTTGATACCCTGGCCCATATGCTTTTGTGTGACGTACTGATGTATTGCCTAAGTGGCTTTACTAGGTGGTTGAGGATTATGAGTACCAGTGCCTTCACTCAAACTATCACGTACTTGAATTTAATGCGGAGGTCGATGTTCTTCCTCTTGACGTTTAAAAAGTCAGAGACCTCTAATAATTTCAGACTGAACTTTACCGCCCAAATGAATGGAAGGTTGAGGTTCGTGTTAAACATTTTGGAAAATTGCTTTGCTGGTGGCTCCTCGAGGTCTTAATCTTTTATGTGCAGGAACTCGGGAGTTCTCTGGCACTTAATCATGATCTCTGGTTTGGGGAGCCTGTTAGGTATCCTAAATGGTTGTCATCTGGTCTTTATGTTATTTGAACGCTGTCAAACGAGCTTGTCGCTCGGCTTCGAGCTCTTTCTTTCGAAGCTCTCGGTCAAGAGTTAGCTGATTCCCGAGCTCATTAAGTTTTTCTGTTTCGGTGTGGATATTCGTCCGTAGTTCTGTATGATGTTCTGGCCCAACGAAAAGATCGACCTAGATTCTTGTTGTTGGTCATCTGGAAGTGACCATGATTGGAGATTGATAGTAGAATGAATGTATGCCTTAGGATATCATGGAAATGTCTTCTTTCCCAGAGACGACACCAAAAATAATGCTTCTTTCCCAGAGACGACACCAAAAATAATGGCCTAATTCCGTAGCTCAAAATAGCTCGAAATTAGCTGTTACACCAAATGTATATGTGACAAAAACTAATATAAAGCAAGAAATGACACAGGTGATTTAGCGTGGAAAACCTTTGAATAGGTAAAAAACCACAACCTTGAGTTGAGGGTTTTAGTAACAGTAATTTTTATTTCTTGAGGCTGATATTTTATTACAAGTGATCTCTCAAACTAAAAATACTTGATCTTGTAAATAAGAAGTTTTGCGTTAGAGTCTAGAAAATCTAGTTTTTCTTGGTCCCTGCCTCTTCTAGAACTTTTTCTTTATATAGACCTTACCCGCAGCTCGTTATCGTGCTGAAGCACGTTCTCTGAATGATGAGGTAAGTGGTGGTTGACTAAGTAACTGTTTAGTTCATGGGAGACATGTCTCTCTGACTTGTTCATATTCTTCTATTGTGCTTGATCCACGTTCTTTATTAGTTTGTGGTCTAGGTGACACTGCTGGCTGTTTATGTCACGTGTAAAATGCGCGAGTCTGATATGGAGGTAGTTCGGATTTGGTTAGGTTGAAGGATAGATCCCTACATAAGGTTTAACGTTGAAGGCTTAACAATGGACAAGTTCATACCACATGACGACCTGAGAGAGCTTGATGAATGTATTTGGTAGGGAGTATGGACTATAAATTTATTTGGAGATGTTGATAGATGAAGTTTAAAGCTTGTTTTATGACTATGGACTAGGTGATCGCGTTACCATTGGTGTTTTTTCATTTAATTCGTAAGAATTTACCAATATAATTAGAAGTAATACATTATTGTAGATGAGATGCCCAACCAACGAGCGAGATTATGTAGCATCTGCTTGTAAATGTATGGGAGGTTTTGATCTCTCCTAATATGTTGCTTATGAGTAGTTACATGAAGTTGTTTATTATATTTGTGCCTAGTGGGAATAAGATGTGACGCATCCCTCATAGGGTCGTCTAACTCCGTATGACCTATGTTTATTTAATGTTTTGTATTGTATACTTTAGCTTAAGCTTTGTTGAAGCGGTTCAATATAGGTTATGAGCAGTTTTCCAAATTTAAGTAAAATTTTATTTTAATTAGAATTAGGGCCCTTGTGCTCTATAAAAGAGGAGGTCTAGATTATTTGTTTCTTTGTTGATTTTGATTAAAAAAGTTGATTTATTTATTTAAAACCCTAGTTTTCTCTAACTCTCAAATACAACGTGATCTTCATAAGAATCTCTCCTCCGCATTCGTAGTAATCGCGTCAATTAGTACAAGAGCTGCGTTTGAATCCAGTATAGTTAGTTTCAAGAGAAAAGATGCCTTGTGGAAGACCCGCGATGAAAGAATTTATGCTCGCCGACAATGTAGAAAGGAAAGCAGATAATCTTAATATGCTTGAAGGGCTTGTCGAGGCTTTGGGTAGAGGAGCCTTTTTCCCGCCCCCCTCTACCAGATCCAGGAGGATCTGGACAAGTCCTATTAGGACTAGGAACTTGTAACCAAGTCCTATTGTAACTAGGAACTTGTAACCCATATAAAAGGGGCAAGGCTAAGCAAGTCCTATTGGGACTAGGAACTTGTAACCCTATCCTATTGGAGCTAGGATCTTGTAACCCTTATATAAAGGGGCAAGGCAAGGCATTATTAGGCTATGTTAGATTTATAAAGAGTTCTGAGGAAGAGCCTAGGGTTTTAGAGTGATTCATTATAATTACTTCATTTTTAAGCAATAAAAGCTTTTATTTTCCCAATCAATTGGTGTTCTTCAAACTTTTCAACTAACTAAAGCTTCTCAATTGTATTGTGGATTAAGTGGTATCAGTTTTCCAGTAACAATCCTCGGGGGTTATGCAGAGGGCTAACTCTGTTTGGACGAGGAATCGATCCTTACAAAGTAAACTCGACCCTCAATCAAAGGGAACAAGTAATCGGCCAATGATAAGATGAAACTAAAGCAAAATACTTGCGTAGAGGCCCGAATATGACTCTCTACGACCTCTGATAAGGATTTTTAAGACAGATTATATTACTGAAGAGTAAATTTTGAGGGTTCGAGTACAGATTTTCTGGGTGGTCGAAGGTAAAATGCAAAGACCAGAGGAAATTTTTCTAACCCCTTTTCTGGGTTCCCCCCTCCTCTATTTATAGAAGCATAGGGAGCTGAGTCACCAGGTGTGGGTCCAGTTTACATGATTATGTTGTCAGAAAATCACAGCGAGTGACGGACGCCGGTCTTGTCAGTACTGCTACTGCTGTATTTATATGTGATGGTTCTGAACGCCGCGATGGTTAGGCTTGTCACTGCAGATGCACAGGCCAATCAATGCGTTGTCTTGTCTAATGAGGTAGTTGTCTATCTTAGCTTGCTTCGACCGTGTGATAGTGAGGTTGAAAGGTACCTGCTGCTGGGATGTTAATTCATTCTTGAAGTTATGTCCGGTGAGATGGCTTTCTGTCTTTTCGTACTTCGACCGTATGTAGATATGATCGAGGGATGTCTACTGCAATATACTGATCCATTCTCAAAGTTCTGTCCGGTGTTGAAGGTTCATCTCTGGGGGGTTTTTGAGGAGCCTATTTTAGGGGTCGAGAGGGCTTTGATGTATTCGAGTAAGCTATGAAGTGGGCTTTGGCTGTCTGTTCGAAGGCTACGAGTAGGCTACTACATTCGCCCCTCTCAGGGAAGAGCTCGAAGCCAGGTGGCAAGGTGTTCGCTGAGAAAAGCTATTTGGTCTTAGAATCTGGGCGGTTTGGCTACCTTATTTTTCGGAAAAGTGGTAAAAAGGGGGTTTCAAGGGATGTAGTTGGTTATAGGGTAATAAATACATTGAGGCCTATAAATATGGGCTATTCTGGAGGTATGCTGTATCTTCTTTTATTTGCAATAGTTTTCTACTCTGTTCTCCATATTCCTATCATTTGGATGGATACAACGCCGAACACACGCTACCAGAAGAGGATGGGGTTTGCTCGGGACCGTCGAGTGGGGTAAAAAATGGCGGAACTACACGTGAAGTTTTTTGGTGAACATGATCTGACCTGGGACATGCCGGACCTTATGGATGTAGTGCCTGAGGAGTTCTTTAATGTCGACCCATATTCTTATTTTTGGGAATAGTTGAGGTTTCAATTTACGACTGCTGAACGACGCTATCTCTTTCTGATGGCATTAGCTGAAAGTCTCGTTTGTGATGAGGAGATCATCGAGGAGCAGAATGTGGCAAACGGGGCGGGTCCTTCCGGTAGTAGGACTTTTGGTTGAGGGGGAAATGTTTTGAGCTTCTGTTTTACTATGTTTGGGGGGGGGGGTTGTTTCTGTTGTGTAGGGTCGATAATAGAAATGTAATTTGTCTATTGAATTTACTATTTGGAATGGACAGAGTTTTCTTTGTACTTATATTGTGTAGACGAATGTAAGCGAATACTCTTATAGGCGCGAGGTACAAAGGAAAGCTCGAAGGTAATGATGAACGAAGGTTTAGTATTATTTGGTTACGATGGTCAGAATGAATTATAGTCGAAGGCACGATGAAATGCTGATTTGTAATAAACAATGGTTGTGATGGTCGAATGCTCGATCGGGGTGATGTGCTCGAACAGAGGTCCTCGGGATTGAGGTTTGTGTGCATGTACCAAAAAATTGGTTATGTCTAGGAAGTTGGAGAGGTTGTATGTTGACCTTGAGAGGTTGGAAATGAGAGGTTGTCATTAATTTGGTTACGGAAGAGGGAAAGTTGTGGTGGGTTTGCAAGTGTAAAAAGAGTTGTTGTAGAGATTACTTCTCATCTTTCTGTATGTTTTTCTTGTTGTTCTTCTTCATTGCTCGTATTGATATGGCGGCAGATATTCCCGTTCAAGAGGACCCGGCTGCTGCGAGAGTTAGGCGCATAGGGGTGGCCTAGAAGAGGACATTGACGCAGAAATACAGAATCTTTTTGAGGTGGAACCCGTAGTTCCAATTCTTGGGATTTCATTCGCATATTGGTGGGGGATACTACAAATGATGGGGCCATTCCTTGGTCAACGGATGTCCCTCCTCGAAGGCTTTGTAGATGATATTGTTGACCAGGAGGATGCAGATGTTGCGGCCGTTATCGAAGAGGAGCAGCCTGCTAATAACTAGGGTCCTCTGAGATGTGATTGTGTTGTTATTTCCTTTCTTTTTGTTTCTGTTGTCTCTTGCTTGCTGTTTTGTAAGAGGGTTTAAATGTTAACTGCTTTTTGAATGAAAAATGATTTCTTTGAATAACTCGTGTTTGTCGAATTGTGGGTAATAGTGATAAAGTCTGATATGGAATGGATGATATTGCTTGTCAAAATATGTAGTTTGTGTTGATCAAAGATAAAAATGAGTTTATCGAAGGGAGAAGTAAACTGTGGTGAATGCTGAAAAATTCGTCTGCAGGCCTAAGGTTTTTGACTAGTCGAACTTACGACTGTATTTGGTCAAAGGTTTTAACCCATTGAGTTAAGGAGCATATTGAATGTCGAAAGCCAATATATTAAAATGAATTTTGCTTAGACTAGGTGCTGATGATTGTTCGAAGCGTGAAATGGTCGAGTATTCGAGTGCAGGAATATGTCGAAGATTGAGTTTGATTTGACTAGTTGCTCTGACAGCTTAGATGGTAGGTCGGTCAGACTAGTACGAACGCCTGGGGAAGTGTACAAAAAGGTAATGAAGCTATTTTTCTTGTATGACGGAAAAAAGGTAATGATTGGCTATTTCGACTGGACTATTAGGCTTCGAGTAGGGAAGAAAAAAGGGTTTAAGAGCTTTGGGTTTTGCAAGTAGATGGTATTAAGGGTGTTGTGCGCACGTAGGAAGTACGAGGGGTAAAGTGGTCGAATGGCCTTGGAGCCGAAAAGCTGGGGTAGTGGGGTCGTGGTAATAATTGTGGTGAGTAAATCGAGGCAGTTAAAATTTTTTAAAAGATATATATAAGTGAGAGAAGAGTGATTACTGTGCTATTTTGTGGTGAGAATCAAAAAGATTAGGAGAAGAGAACATACATTATTTTAAACGTGGGGGTTGCTGCTTCTTTTGCTGGTCTGATCTTGCTTGCTTGAGGAGAGGGCTTTTAACCACGGTTAAGTCACTTGATCTTTGTCACGTTTATTCTGGTTGAGGGGGTGGGTTGGAGACTTTGCATTTAGAGTGAAGAGGTTATTTTTGGGAGTATGGAGGCTTGGTAGAACTGGGTTTCGACCCAGTCAGAAATTTGGTGAGGGATTTTTTTTTGGAGGAGTTAATGTGTCTAATTTTTGCGGTACGAGAAATATCTGGAGGGGATAGATGGGGTAAGGGTGATAGACACGGGATTGTCAAGTTTTCCACCCTAATGTCGTACCTCTTCTTATGTTGGCAAAAAATGTAGAACCGTCGGGCTTTGAGGCGGGAACTGGTGGATGAAGAGGTTGGCGAGGTCGAGGCAAGTACGTCTAGTCGAGACCCAATGGGCGAGGGTAGCGATTTCATGGTGTTAGATGTGGTGACCGAGGGCCCATTGTCAATGATTCTGCCGGCTGGAGGTGATACGGTCACGAAACGTCGAAGGACGATAGTGATGAAGAGAAAACAATATGGGGGAAGGAATGTGGTGTTGAACCTTTGGGTAGTGGGGAGGGGAATAAGGTGTAGGGGGGTGATAACAAGGATTCAACTGAGTTGGATGAGATCAAGGATACCATTTTGGCAAAACATAGGGCTAGGTTAGATCGGTTTACCACAAAATTAGAACTCTCGAAGGTGGGGGTGCAATTGAGTGTGGTGGGGGCAGGGTTGAATTTCAAATCGGACTCTGGGGAAGGGATTATGGCTTATAGGGGTCAAATTCGATTGGGACTGGAGCTGCCTCTTCGGCGACTGGTGAAAGAAGTATTGAATTTCTGGGGGGGTAGCTCCGGTGCAGATGAACGGTAATTTTTATGAGATAATGAGGGTGATAGAGGGGATGAATGTGAAATTGGCTTGTGAGGGTCGAGGTTTAATTAAATGGTTCGACATTGTCACCTTTTATTCGAGGAAGGCTAGTCAAAATCTGGGGACATATCACATCCAATGCCACCCAGAGAAGCCTTGGTTCTTCGATCTGTGCTCAACAGGCCAGGGGTGGAATAAATATTTACTGATAGTAAGGGGTAACTACGAGAATGTAGATGACGACGACCCGTACAAATTATATCATAGGGTATTTAACGGAAGTACGTTTGCTATCGAAGGTTTGTTGTTGGTGTGCTTCTGAAATAAGTGATTACTGTATCTTGCTTTATTTCTATAGATCTGGGAAGTTCGTCTTGGGATAATTCGGTGAATTACATTGATACTCTACTCTAGGCTAGTGAAGACTGGGTAAATTCGGTGTTTGATAGTCTCAAGATCAAGAGGCAAAGGAGAAAAAAGGTGGATTCCCAGCTTCGAGATGTACCCGCTACGCCGAAGCGATCAAGGAGAAAAAGAGGGGTAGGTGTTTCAAAAGAGAAAAATGAAATGGAAGGGGATGAGTTGCCAAGGAATTACCAGTTTGTGTTGAGGTCGCGGAGGGGTGCGAAGCAAGCGGCGTCAGTGGACGAAGGGGGTGGAGAGGCTTCGATGATGAAGGCAAAACAGCTTCCTTCTCAAGCCGAGAAAGGGAAGGGTCGGGTAGTGCCTGAAGCCCCTAAGGTGCAACAATCAAAAGTTATTCAACGTAAGAGATACAAGGTACTTGGGGAGGATGATACAATGGAGGAATATGAAGAAATGACGGAAGCTGAGCGACAGGAGCAGGCTGTGGCGAAGCAGGCGTCGATGGTCGAGCTCTGGGAGGATGATCTTGACAAAGCTTCGAAGGAGATAAAGAAGCACATGTCTCAGGTAACTATATATAACTTGTATATCGATATTTCAAAGTTCTTTAGCTAATTGCTTGAGTTTTGAGGTTCACTGATTTGTTGAGTATTTTTAGCAGACAGAAGTCTGGGTAGAGACTTGTAACAAGGCGATAAAGTCGATGAAGGCGAAGCTGCGACAATCAAAGGAAAATCTAGATTTGTCTCATGGTAAGGAGGCATCATGGGTATCTCAAGTCAGGAAGCTGAAGCAAGATATAGATGTGCTTACTGACTCTTATGACGAGAGGCTCGAGCAACAGCGGTCAAGGTTGGAGCGAGAGCGGTCGGCCAAGCTGAAGGAGTGTGAGAAGGCAAAAGCGGAACAGAGGGTGGGTTTCCTGGGGCAGTATGATAAGAAGTACATGGAGAATGTGTGGTTGAAAAGGTTTATTAATGGTATGGGGCATGATGTTGAGACATTGCAGCCTTATCCTGTTTCTCCGGGACTTTTGAAGAGGGATGAATTGCAGGTGAAGGGAGTGGAGATGAACGCTGTTGAGGAAGCACTTGGGGGTATTTGGGGCTATGTTGAGGGTGCACTCCTTATAGCGCCCATTGGCGGAACTTCTGATGGCCTGATCGATGGGTTGCGTGAGGCTACTGAGGTTGGTGGTGCTGGGGCGACTGTGGAGCCATAGGGTGCAACCGCGCCCACATGAGGTATTTTGAGGTAGGATTCGCATGTCTTCTTCTGCTGGTTGTGATGTTAAGTTGTAATATTGTGAACGATGTATGTAGTTTTCTATAAGTATTGGAACTCAACAAAGGGGTGTTTATTTTTTGTTTTTGTTAGCTGTTGAACTTCTGTGGTTGATGCTGAACATATTGATGCTTGTTTCCTTGAATATCTGCAATTTGAATTCACATGCTATTGATTTTCCGTGTTTTTGGACTCATACTGGTTGATTTTTGAATTATACTACAACTGTTTTTTTTTACGGGTAATATACTGAGCGTTCTTTGCATTTGATGGCATTTAGCGAGTGTTTTTGTATTTCTGAATAAACATTTGATCTGCTCGAAATAGGAAGTTGATCTATTTGATTGACGGAATTATGATCGAAGTCTGAAGAGTATCTGAGCTATATAGATCGAATTCTAAATGTTCTGCTGGACATCGAAGGCCGAAGCCACGACGATGTTTGAAATTTTGAACAACTTTCAGGTCGCCTCTGAATATCAGTCGGGCCGAGGGGACGTGATACTTATAGGAAACCTAAAAATTAACTGATTGCCTCTAACGCATTCCCGAGGGTTCGGTCATTCGACCATCCTTGCCCCTCGAGTTTGCCCGAATGTTGTAAAGTTTAGCAATTCAATGTCACCCCCAAGTATCAGTCGGGGCGTGGGTGGACGTGATACCCTGGTTAAACCGAGAAAAGGACTGGACTTCAACAGTTTCTGAGCCTGGGTAAAGTGTATCTGATCGCCTCCAATTCATCCTCGAGGGTCTGGTCTTTCGACCTTCCTTGCCCTTTGGGCTTGCTCGAAATTGGAGACTTGAGCAATTCAAGGTCGCCCCCAAGTATTAGTCGGGGCGAGGGTGGACGTGGCACCTAGGTTCAACCAGGAAGAGGACTGGACTTTGAAGGCTTAAGCCACAGCGAAGCGACATCTGATCGCCTCCCGATGCATCCTCAAGGGTCCAGTCTTTTGACCTTCCTTGCCCCTCGAGTTTGCTTCGAAATTGGAGACTTGAGCAATTCAAGGTCGTCCTCAAGTATCAGTCAGGGCGAGGGTAGACATGATACCTAGCTTCAACAAAGAATTAAAAAATGAAATAGTAGACGAAGTCGGAATGGAACAACTTGTGTATTGAATATTTTGGGCTACATCAGTTGTACAGGATTGTAGATATGGCCTGTTGTAAGAGGCCAATTGCATTGTATTCCAGGGGTGCGGAAGGGGCTCTTCATATTCCGTCATTAGGTAATTGGAACCCTTGTCTATTTTATCGTAGACGATGTAGTGTCCTTCACAAGATTTGGCAAGCTTGCCAACATTCTGGGGTTTTGAAGATTGATTGACGTGTCAAAGCACAAGATCTCCTATGTTGAAACTTCTTGGTCAAACTCTCTTCTTATAGGATTTTTGAAGTGAAATGTGGTAACGGCCAAGGTTGGCGATAGCTCGGTCTCTGGTCTCATGAATCCATAACATGTTATACGCAAGTTCGAACTCGTTATCTTCATCTGAGAGGTTAGGGTCTCAAGTGGGTACCTCGAATTGAGTTGGTAGCACAACTTCGGTCCCATATATCAGGAGGAAAGGGGTGCATCCTGTATCCTGTAGATTTTCTTGGTGTTGTGTGATAAGCCCAGAGGACGTGTTGTAACTCTTGAACCTATCTTCCTTTCTTTGCATCGATTCTCTTCTTAAGGCCATCGACAATTGTTTTGTTGATTGCTTCGACTTGACCGTTGCCCTGAGGATAGTAAGGTGTTGATGGTGAGAGAATGATGTTATCTTTTTTGAGGAAATTTCTAACTTTGCTTCCAACAAACTGGGGACCGTTGTCACATCAGATCATATGGGGGCAACCGAAGCGAGTGATGATATTTTCCCATAAGAATTTGATAACTTCTTCCTCCCTGGTTCGGCATAGAGGGGCAGCTTCGACCCATTTAGTAAAGTAGTCGGTTGTGACAAGGATGCTTTCTCTGCTATCTGAGGCTTTTGGAAAGAGTCCAATGAGATCGATAGCCCAACTTTTGAATGGTCAGGAAACTTGACTGACATGGAGGTCTCTAGATGGGCAATGGATGTCATGGGCATGACGCTGGCATTTGTTACATTGTTTGGCATAGTCTGAGGCTTGTTTCTTCATATCGGGCCAAAATAATCCATGGGTAACAGCTCGAAGGGCCATAGAGTGACCAGCAGTATGAGCACCGCAGGTTCCTTTGAGAAGTTCAGCTAAGATCTGAGAGGCTTCGGTTTAGGATACGCATCGAAGGAGGACGCCATTTAGGGATTTCTGATATAATTGGTTTTTGTGGATGATATATCTGCGGCAATTTTCCAAGATAGAGTGTTTGGCTTTTGGATCATCTGGGAGAGTATCATTGTTGAAGTAGTAAAGGAACGGTTTTCGCCAATCATCGGGATAGTGACTCTCACCCCCAGTATGTATGGTGCTGATTTCCATCTGATCGATACTTGGGCGTTCGAGTACTTCGATATGGAGTGTCCGCGACTCTGAGTGGCCGAGCATAGCTGCTATGTAAGTGGCGTCTGCATGTCGATTTTCTCCCCGAGGGTAATATGAGATTGTGGATTTTTCGGGGAACCGGTCCATTCGCTGTCGCACAAAGAGGGCGTAATCAGCCATGCGGTCATTAGCCTGGTTTTCTCTTGAGTAGTGTTTCTGAATAAATTAGGAATCTGTGAAGACTGCAAGTTTGGGGATGCCGAGGTCGAGTGCGAGTCGAGGCCATGGATCAAGGCTTTATACTCTGCTTCGTTATTGGAACATTCGAAGGCAAGTTTCACGGCTTTCTTTATGTGATCATTAGTGGGTATTACTTGAAAAATACCAATTTCTGAGCCATTAGGTCCTGCTGATCCGTCTGTGAATAAACGCTAACAAGTGAGAGGGTCCAACGGATCAATTTCTTCGGGTTGATAGTCTGCGAGATCATCTTCCTGTTCTTCCCAATCTATATCTTTGACCGGGAAGTCGACTAGAAAATCTACTACTGCTTGGCCTTTCTGGGATATATGTTTCTCTAAAGTAATGCCGTGTTCGCCAAGGCATACGGACCACTGTTGCACTCGTCTGGATTTTTCTTTTTAGCTGAGTACTTCTTGAAGGGGGTAACTGGTAATAATACGAATGGGATGAGCCTGAAAATATGGTTTGAGTTTGTGGGCTGAATAGATAAGTGTGAGGAGTAAAAGTTTGAGCTTTGAATAGCGGGTCTCTGCAGGGGTGAGGGTTTTGCTTATGAAATATACAGGCTTTTTGATATGGGAATCAAGTCGAATAAACAAGGAACTGATGGAAGTTTTGGTGGCAACGAGGTATAAAAAGATTGTCTCACCTTCGATAGGGGTATTGATAATAGGTGGACAGCTGAGATAAGTTTTAGTTCAAGGAAAGCTTGCTCGCACTCAGGGGTCTAATTGATCTCAAGATTGTTATTCCTTTTTATTTTGTGGGCACCTTGTTCGCGTAAGAGGGAAAAAAGCCAAGCACAGCGGTCAGATGATTTTGAAATGAATCGGTTAAGGGCTGTTATCCTGTCAGTTATATTTTGAACGTCTTTCTTTGTTCGGGGCGAAGGCAGGTCTATAAGGGCTCGAATGTGTGTGGGATCGATCTCTATCCCGCGTTTACTGATAAGGTGATCCAAAAATTTATCGGATGATACGCCAAATTGACACTTATCTGGGTTGAGTTTCATATTGTACGTGCGAAGTATTGAAAAGATTTCTTATAGGTCTTGAATATGAGTATTCTTATGGAGGCTTTAGCATAACATGTCATCGATATAGACTTCGACTGACTTGCCAAACAAGGGTTTGAACATAGTTGTGACGAGGCGTTGGTAGGTGGCACCGGCATTTTTAAGGCCGAATGGCATAACATTGAAACAGTAAAGGCCTTGTTCGATTAAAAAGGCAGTTTTAAGTTGATCTTCAGGGAGGAGGGGTACCTGATTGTAAACCGAAGCCGCGTCCATCATAGATAGGCGTTTGTGTCCATCGGTGGCGTCGAGGTGTGCTGAGATAGTTGGGAGGGGAAAACAGTCCTTTGGTGTATGCTTGTTGAGGTCAGTGAAGTCGACGCAGATTCTAATTTAACCATTCTTCTATCGTATTGCCACGATGTTTGATATCCAGTTTGCATACTTCACTTCTCTGATAAACCCAGCGGCTATGAGTTTATCAACTTGAAGGTTCACAGCTTCTCGAAGTCGTGGTCCCAATGTTCGTTTTTTTTTCCTTTACTGCTAAGGAATAGGGGATGAGATCAAGGTGATGGCACGCCAGGTGGAGGTTGACGCCGAGCATCTCCTAAAATGTCCAGGCGAAGATATCTTTGCTTTCTCAAAGGAACTCAAGAAGTTCGAGGTGTTCTGACACATTAAGGAGGGTTCCAATAAATGTACCCTGACCAGGACCATCGAGTTTGATATAAACAGTGGGTTCAATGGGTTGTGCGGTATCTGTCGAAGCTGAAGGTATGGGAAGATGCTGTAATTGCTATGGGCGGTTGACAAGTTTTCGTGTTTGGTTTATCTCTGGGTGCTCTCATGAGCGGGCAAGGCGTTGAGAACCTTTTAAGTTCCAAGTACCCTCGTGATTGCTGAATTGAAGAGTCTGATGATAGGTCGAAGGTATAGCGCGTATGGCGTGAGGCCAATCTCGTCCGAGTATACTAAGGTATTCGGACTTATGGTCAATGACTATGAAGTTGGTTTGTAGGGTAGTGGGCACTGTAGTGATAGGTAGACAGATGCAGCCAACAACGACTTCTGTTGATCCATTGAAACCTTTTAGCTCGACGTTAACTGCGGTTAAAAGGTCAGTTTTTTTCATGGTTTGGACTATTCGGAGAAATATGGCGTCGGTTGCGCTCCCAATATCTATGAGCATTGTATGGAGAACGAAGTTCTCGATCTTAATCATGATGACAAATGGGTCGGAATGAGGAAAATGGATGTGTGAAGTATCGCAGTCGATGAAAGAGATGCCTTCGAGTTGAGGGTGACGGCTGGTTTCTGGCAATAGGGTGGGGAATTTCTCCAGATAGGTTAGCTTATAGCATTCTTCTACGCGCTTTCGTTTTCTCTTGGAGAGTCGACTGTCTATATTGCTGACTTCGATGAACTTGACTCTATAGATGTGTTCCTCGGTTGGGTCAGTAGTAGGGGTTAATAGGGATTTGAGGTAGGACCCATCAAGGTAGCTTGGTAGGTCGGCAATATATTAGTACAAACGTCCTTCTCTGAAGATATGTTCGAGGGAGCGTTGAAGAGCAAAACATTAATTGGTATGATGACAATTGCATTTGTGGTTGGCGCAGAAGATTCACCTAGTCTGACTTCGATGGGAAAAGGAATGCACCAAATGGGGTCTGCCTGTATGTGTGGTAGAAGGGTGCTAAGGGGAGCAGTGAGTGCAGGTAAAATTAGCTTTAGTTGCTTCTTGCGCGCTTCGGTGTTGTTATCAATCATGGGGCGCTTGCAGCTCTCAGTCTCCTGTGAGACTGGAGCGATCAGGGGTGTGGGGGTAGAGTGGGTATGTTGCTAAGTTTTGTTGAAAATTGTTGTTTGCAGAGGCTGGCTCTGTTTGCGGGACTCTTGAAGGAGCTCAAGGTCGATATTGCCGTTGACTTTCAAGAGCATTTCTTCGAGTGTTTTGGGTTTGTGGAGAACGAGATGTTTTTATACTCGGCTGTGATCGGGCAGAGCATTCGTGTAGGCTAAAATTGCATTCGAGCAGTCGAGGTTTTCAATCTTACGAGATTCGTCAAGGAATCTTTGGGTGAAGGCTTTGAGGGTCTCATTGCCAGACTTTCTAAAATTGAAAAGAGCGTCAACTCTGAGCTCTCTGTCTTTGTTAAAGGCGAACTGAGCGATGAAAAGTTGTGAAAGTTGCTCAAAATTACGAATCATGTTATTTGGGAGGTTGTGGTACCATCGAAGGGGGTTATTGGTAAGACTTGTTGAAAAATGGTGACATAAAAGATAGTTAGCCGTAAAGTATAGGCTCAAGGCATTTTAGAATTCGAGGATGTGGGATTTAGGGTTTGTATTATGATATTTGTTGAGTTTGGAAGCGCGAAAGTTAGAGGGTATTTCGATGGCCAAAACTTTAGGGAAAATTGGGTTATTGAGGCGGCTCCATGAGTCTGTAGCTGGACTCGCGGTAACATGGATGACGGGTTGTATTTTGTGGTTAAATTTCTGTTGTATATCATATGGAGGATGAGAGGCAGATTGATGGAGTCGATGGTTGTGAGGTCGAGTATGTGGTACAAAGTCAGCACTGTGTTTCCCGAGCCATTCTCGGGTAGGACGGCGTGTAGGCTGTTTGGAGGAACGAAGGCTTGAGTCGGAAGAGTCTTTGGTGGGATGAATCGCGAGGTGGATAGAGCTGGTTAGGGGAATAATATGGGGAATGCCTTCGGCCCTAGCGTTAACTGGGGTTAACTCAAGGTTTGGAGGTGGGCCAAGGCGGGTGCGGGTAGAAATGCGCGACGGGTCGGGTGCCTGGGACGGACGAGCACGCTCCAAGGGCCGTAATCCTTGTAGCTCTTGGACAGTATTGCGCAGCTTATCGATCGCTCTGTTTTGTCAGTTCTCGTCATCCAAACGGTGATTCCGCTCTGTTTCTAATGCCAAAGGATGGTTTTTACGTTCGTGATTCAGTTGGTTCTGGTGGCGCTCCTCAGCCTGAGCAACTAATTGAGATAGTAATGTTATTTGAGCACCGACTCCGCTGATGGAATTTCCGGCCTGGGTGAAGTTGGAACGGCGTGTGGGTGCCATTGAGGATGAGTTGTTGGTATGGAAAACAAGGGTATGGGAACAAGAAAGGGTGAGTGGCAGGGTGGGAAGCTCAGACGACACCAATTGTAGGGGGCTAACTTCGTTTGGACGAGGATTCGATCCTTACAAAGTAAACTCGACCCTCAATCAAAGGGAACAAGTAATCGGCCAATGATTAGATGAAACTAAAGGCAAATACTTGTGTAGAAGCCCGAATGTGACTCTCTACGACCTCTGATACAGATTTTTAAGACATATTATATTACTGAAGAGTAAATTAAAGGGTTCGAGTACAAATTTTCTAGGTGGTCGAAGGTAAAATGTAAAGACCGGAGGAGATTTTTCTAACCCCTTTTCTGGGTTCCCCTCTCCTCTATTTATAGAAGCATAGGTAGCTGAGTTACTAGGTGTGGGTCCAATTTTCTTGATTATGTTGTCAGAAAATCCCGGCGAGTGACGGACGCCATTCTTGTCAGTACTGTTATTGCTGCATTTATTGGTGATGGTTTTGAATGGTGCGGTGGTTAGGCTTGTCACTGTAGATGTACAGGCCAATCAATACGTTGTCTTGTCTGATGAGGTAGTTGTCTGTCTTATCTTGCTTCGACCGTATGATAGTGAGGTCGAAAGATACCTGCTGTTGGGACGTTAATTCATTCTCGAAGTTCTGTCCGGTGAGATGGTTGTTTGTCTTTTCGTACTTCGACCGTATGTAGATATGGTCGAAGGATGTCTGCTGCAATGTACTGATCCATTCTGGAAGTTCTGTCCGTTGTCGAAGGTTCGTCTCTGGGGGGTTTCTGAGGAACCTTTTTTAGGGGGTCAAGTGGGCTTCGATGTATTTGAGTAGGCTATGAAGTGGGCTTCCGTTGTCTGTTCGAAGGCTGCGAGTAGGCTACTGCAGTTTAATTGTGGTTTATGGTCTCTACACGTGACCGTCTCAAGCAAACGAAGGAGAAGCTAGTAAGTCTGTTGAAGATCCATCGCAAAACTAATTCGAAGAAGAAGGACAATTTGGAGATGGGCGATTCCGGCGATCGACTCACAATTTTGGAAATGACAGCTTCTGACCTAACTTCTTCTGTAGGGGAGTTGGTTGAGCAATTGTACCTCACGAACCCCGCGAAGGCTTCCACTTCAGCGAAACGGCGAGACCGCTCAAAAAGAAAGGGGTTATGGAGGTGGATGGAGACGAAGATTTTGTGGAGATCGATAGTGATTCTAATGATGCCGAATCCGACAAGGATCGATCGGGTATTGGTAAGTCATCAAATCCTATTCGTAATCTTCATATCAATTTTAAGATTGAAATTCCGGTATTCGACGTTTCGATTGATGCCGAGAAGTTGGATAATTGGATAGATAGGTTAGAGACCTATTTTTCTATTTACGAATACTCCAATGCTCAAAAAATATGCTTTGCTACGTTGAAATTCGCAAGTCATGCACTTACGTGGTAGAAATCTTAACGGAAATACCACGATGTAGGAAGTTTAGGTTGGAAAGAATTCAAGATTTTAGTGTGAAAGCAGTTTTATCCGATTGGGTATGAGCAAGAGAGATGGTTTAATTGGCATAATCTGCGCCAAAAGTTTGAGCAATCCGTATAGGGGCACACTACGGCGTTTCATAACCAAGCTTTGGTTTTGGACATAATTGTGGAAGAGTATGAGGTGTTCATAAAGTATACGAGGGGTTTGTTTGAGTCCATTAGGAGAGAGTTAAAGCTCTTTACTGTGGCCAATATCGAGGACGCTACCGTGAAGGCAATTTCCATTGAAGGCAAGTACTTGAAGAGTAACATAGAAGACGACAAAATCAAGTCGGGGTACAAGTCTAGTTGGAAACACGAGCATAAAGGTGAGGCCAAAGGAGAGGGGTTTTTGTCCTAGGAGTTTTATTGTAATCATAGTAAGGCGTGTAGGCATATTTCTGATTATTGTTGGAAACTTTACCCGAAGCTTAGGCCGAAGGAGGAAAAGAGTAAGAAAGAGCGATATGCACTGGCCGGAGAGGTTTTTGACCTCTCATATTTAGATAAACCAAATCCTAAGCTTACACTTATGTTTTAGCAAAATTTGGCTACCGAAGAGGAGAGTTGGGAATAACTTTTACATGTCAATATTCAGGTGAAGCAGAGTTTAGTCGAGGCCATTGTGGATCTGGGAAGTCAAAAAAATTTGATTTCTGAGACGTCGGTGAAGAAGATGGGTTTGAAGACTATAGCTCATCCTAAGCCGTATGGTTTGGGGTGGATTTAGAAAGATGTGGATTTGATGATCATAAAATAGTATACTTTCAAGTTTGCGATCACTGAAAGATTTATTGAGGAGGTGACGTGTGAGGTGGTTCCTTTGGATGTGTGTTAGGTCATCTTGGGATCCCTTATCTTTGGGACCGAGATGCGATTCATTACCGTAGAGCTCGCAAGTATCATTTTGTGAAGGAGGGAAAGGAGTTCCATATCAATGCTTGTAAGGAGCATGTCACTACGTCTAATTTAGTAACGGCGACTCAGGTGAAGCTGTTGGCTAATACGAGCGGCAAGTTTGTGCTATTGGCTTGACCAGTTCAGGAGGGTAGGTCGGCTAGAGTATTTTCTCCTATGACAACATCTTATAGGCAACCACCCGACATGGGGGCATTGCAAGAGGAGGTTGTGGTACATACTGATCATAAACTGTTCCAATTTTTAACTACATAGTCCAAGCTACAGCAAGCTCAACAGATGAAGGGACTATCATATCTTTAATAATTTCCCTTGATTATAAGTATAAGAAGGGAGTGGACACCAAATTGGTTGATAGGTTATCTCGACCCCCATTACCAACTACTTCTTCTATGTTGGTTTCTATATAGATACAACCTTTTGTTACCTCAGGATATGTTACAGGATATGATGATCCTAAGTGGAGTAGTGTGTTTTGTCGAAAGTTGTTGCCAGGCAAGACATGTGGTAGTATTGAGTCGCTTCAAGTTGGGAAGAAGGGTAATGGGCAGGTCCGCATTCCCACCTCTCCAGTTCTCGCTTGACCAGGAGCTCAAAGCTCCTAAAGGGAGGAGCCATGATCCAGGAGGATCTAGGAAAGTCCTATTGGGACTAGGAACTTGTAACCAAGTCCTATTGTAACTAGGAACATAAAACCCTTATAAAAGGGGTAAGGCTAGGTAAGTCCTATTGGGAATAGGAACTTGTAACCCAGTCCTATTAGAACTAGGAACTTGTAACCCTTATAAAAAAGGAACAAGACTAGGCATTGTTAGGTTATGTTAGATCTAGAAAGAGTTTTGAGGAAGAGCCTAGGTTTTGGAGTGATTCATTGTAATTACTTCTTTTCAAGCAATTGAAGCTTTTATTTTCCCAATCAATTGGTGTTCTTCGTACTTTTCAGCTAACTAAAGCTTCTCAATCCTATTGTAGATTACCCTCCTCCCCTCCAATCAACGACGATTTTACCGCCTATTTATGACGATTATCCTAAAGATTGGAGCACCACCACACAGACCAGTGAAACGGAAGCCCCGTTTATGTCTTCCCGTAGATAGCGACATGAGATCGGAAACACCGATGTTTGATACAGCGAGCAAAAAGACGCCGATAGTCTTGGAAGGTCCTGTCAATGACCTACCATCAGTAACAGCAAGTGTGCACCCGATGACAGCGGCGAACAACGTCCAATTTTTTGCCGAATCTGTGATAAAAAGCACAGCCACAATTTATGTTACCGCAAGGATTCGCGATAAAAGAGGTACCGGAGTTCGCTATGGTTTCCAATGGGTATTTCCAAGTAAATTCATAACCGAAACTCAAGCCATGATGGCAAACAAAACCGGTAAAGTTGCAGAATTTTTGGGGAGTAGAGTAGTAGATCGTGAAGAAGAAAGCAAAGGAGATGATTTTATGCAACTTGGAGCGCCTTATCTTCCCACTTCATATGCAGTACATGCTCTCCCAATAATACACCGACTAGCTCCAGCAATGAGCATGGCCCTAGTGTCAAGCCAACTTCAAAAATAGGTAGTGCTTAAAGAAAATATATTTTCTAGGCATGCTGAGGCATGCAACAGTTCCGGTAAGCAAGGGCATGTATAGAAGCACACCGTAGGGCATGCCTTAAGTACTCAAAGTCAAAAGGATGTTATGTTCCAGTAGTACACATGCTAAGGAATGCGCCAAAGCACGATAGAAAATCAATCGTTGGTCAATCTGTTTTGAGAGGGGTTTTTTAGCAAATTTTGAGACGCGGGTTTCTATGTTTTTTCTTCAGTTTTAGACGTTCTTCAACATTGGGATTTAAAGACCTCGAGTACAATTACAGGGTACAAAAAATTCTGTGGAAGACTTCAAGATTTCCAGAAGAGTTCCACATTATAGATTTTGTGCACGTTGAACGGGATGAAGACGAAGAGACTGGGGTGCATACTACATACGTGCGTGAGTCCTCTGGAGCACCGCCTCCTTGATTTCGTGGGTGAAATCTTCTCAAACGGAGGGTTTGATGTTACGCAACCCTCATAGGGTCGTCTACCCCCGTATGACCTATGTTTATTTAATGTTTTATATTTTATGCTTTAGCTTAAGCTCTGTTAGAGAGGTCCAACATAGGTTATGAGCAGTTTTCCTAATTTAAGTAAAATTTTATTTTAATTAGAATTATGGTCATTGTGTTCTATAAAATGGGAGGTCTAGATTATTTGTTTCTCAGTTGATTTTGATTAAAGAAAGTTTATTTGTTTAGTTGAAACCCTAGTTTTCTCTAACTCTCAAATATAACGTGATCTTCATGAGTATCTCGCTTCTGGGTTCATAGTAATCATGTCAGAATCTATATTGTAGAGGTTGGGTTCTTTTCTGTAAGGGGGTTAAGTTCTCATAAAGTTTGGATATAGTCATGAGGTCCCTAAACATCATAAAATGCTCTTTTGGATGTTCATCAACCGGGGAGTGCCTGGTTTCGAACACAAAAGATGTAGATGTGCAGGAAGCTATGGCTTTATTAGAATATAATTCGCGTCTCGCTATGTACTCGACATTTGGTGTCCATAATTATCCCCTTCATTAATCTGCAGCTCAAGGACACCATGAGATTGTCTCTCTTTTAATAGGATGTGGGGTTGATATTAGCATCAGGAATTATCGTGGGCAGACCGTGTTGATGAAAGCTTGTCAACATGGTCACTGAAAGGTTGTTCAGACCCTTGTGCTTTTCATTGCCAATATTTACATAGTATACGAGCACTAAGGCACAAGCTATCACACACGCTAAGGCGTTATGCTCAGTAATTAATTAGGCATTAATTGTGTATAGAATTAGTAATTAACACAATCTAGTTATTCTAAAGTTATACTTGAAACTAATTGTGTACCTGCTCCAATCTGAATGAAAAAAAGAGAAAGTACATAGAAAAAGTAAAGACGTGTCTAAGAGACGAATGGAATCTGATAGTAACGTGGATAACGGTGTTACTTGATGTTGTAAATGATGAACAATATATAATGCATATCAAACCTTACAACAAATATGCCAATACAGATGACATACATTAACTTATACCAGTATTTTCACACATTATAGTTCGAGATTTGATTGCTCTAATATAAATAGAGAGGCATATTACTGAAAGAAGGTGGTCTAAAATAGGTACTAGATTTTCAACATTATTGGAAAATATAAACAATAACTAACTTAATGCAATTTTCTTTTGGCAAGGCAGCTCTAGGACTGATTTCAATAAGATATAACAGGGTCACAGGTTTTCTTTTAGTTTTTTGCATGTTGGTTCGGCGCAGGGGGAATAAGTTGGATTTTGTAAAGAAAGATAATGGTGTTACGGTTTGAATACTTTGATAAATTTGTAAAGAGAGATAGTGCAGCTAGGGTTTCAATACTTGAGTGATCTAAGAACTTGTCTCCATGGGTTGAAACTTTTCAATTTTGAGTGGCCTAAGTTGTAGTTGTACATCAGCAACATGAAAGAAAAATAAAGTAGATTAAGAGACAGGGTAAGCATAAAACCAAGAAAATACGACATAATATGAAACAAATGCATTGAGAGAGGCAAACTTGAATGCATTGTGACGTAAAATAGTATAAATCGTTACGCATTCCTTTTGAAATATAAAGAGACGCGAATACCCAAATCGTAGTTCCTTGAGCATTGCTACAAATAGTACATGGTTCACCCGACAGAAAAGCTAAAATCTGAAATACATAAAGCAACTTAGGCCATAATTGTGACTTACCCTGACATAATTGTTTGAGCATACATGAAAAATTAGCCTTTCGGGAAAAGTGGTCTTAAATTAAGAAAAAAAACTGAAAGAAATGAAAGATAAACACTCTTAATGGCAAAGATTTTTACTTGGCAAGCAATCCAATAACAACATAGACGGCTTTTTTAGGATCTGCAGACATCATCATAAATAAACCATAAACAAAATTAATACTAATTAACTATGAAAATACAAATTTGTTTGTTACTATGTACTGCTTCTTAGTACTTCCTAAGATAAAAGAAGATGGTTTGAACTTGAGTACTTGATAGGAAGTGATGTGAACATCTTCTGTGATCATTTCCCACATGTCTTTGTACTATTCCTATTTTTCTTTATGCTCTGCTGAAGCTGGTTTTAGGAGTTTCTACTATTTAGGTTTGTTTCTATTTGGAGCGATATAGGGAGATATTCTAGGAGAGATATCCTAGGGTTTTAGGATATGTAGGAGAGGGTGGTATAATTTTTTTCCTTGGTTGTTGCTAAGAGAATTAAAAGGATTAGTTTATATTTTGTGTTAATGTATTATGTTTTAGAGTTTAGAAAATCTTAATTATAATTAGTTAACGTTTATCAATACGAGTTCTTGCTTCTGCAACTCAGATTTACATTAAATTGGTATTAGAGCAGTTTAATTTCCTTATAGGAGTTTTGTTTTTTTTGTTTTTATCCATGATGTCGCATTGTTTGTCTCAACAAATCAAAAACCTCAATGCACGAATTGACGAAAGGTTAAAGTGACTCAATCGATCAATTTATCGATGCGTTCACCACTGGTACTCTTTACGTACCACCTTCCCAACCAGCCCCGCTGGGGCCAACGGTGATAGCGCCAACAATTGTCGAATCGGAAAAAAGGTTCAGAGAAGTCAACCAAATTTTTCTGTTCCCCGTTGAAAGTTTCGTAAATAGAGTGTTCAAAGGAGTTCAATAGGACCAAAAAATCAAAGTTTTGAGTGATACAGTTTCCATAAGCAAAACCCTAGCAGCCGCCATCGCAGGGTTTAAACCAGCAAGTCGAGGAAGAGAAGAAGCGACATCACGTGGGTTACAAGAAACTGAGGATCCAACCCAGACCAAGGCCCAAGCTTGAGCCAAACCCAGGCTCAAGTACCAACCAAATCCAGGCTGTAAACCCGCAAGGGGACAACCTCAACTGAGCGATCCTACCTAGTCCGACGACCTCACCACTCAGATATTTGAGAACCATGACCGCAAAGTGCCCAAAAAAGGATGATTATAATGAACAATGGGCCACCGCATCTTTCCTAATCGTTTTCATGATTTAAATTGCCAGTTTGACATTGAATAAAAGGGAGGTGTTAGTCATGGAGAAAGGAGTATAAGAAGTGTAGGTAATACCTTTAAACTTAGGGCAGGGACCTTTGAAGAAATGGGGTTGGGTTTTATATCCCAAAATCAACCCGAATCGAGTTACGGAGATGTGTTCGTGAGGGAGAAAGGAGGGAGAGTGATCCCATGCAACCAGCTGCACCTTACTTCTTGCAAACTCATCTCAACTTACGTGCTCCTGCACTACATAAGACTCTTGTGCCCAACCATAATTAAACCTAAGAATTAAGTGGATTGGTCCATAAAGACCCTATACTATAACAATTGGATGATTCAAGGTTGCATTCATCGCGTCGCCTAATCACACAAATGGCCGTGGACTTTGGGCGGGCAATGATATCCAATGGCATCACCCACTCCAACATCTGGTTCTACAAGGGGTATGTTACCTAATACAAGTTTGGCATGACAGGGCTTTGGAGAAAAGCCTACGAACATGGACGGCTGGGCTTTGAGTGGTGATGACACATTAAGTAAGCATTCATTTGAGACCTGCACAAATAAGAAGCTACCATTTATTAATCCATTTTGGGAGGGCTTTGTCGCGAGTTTCGAGAAGCGGATCACGACATTTTCCTCTGTTTTAAACATTGTTCAACATAGGAATTTGATGACCTTTGGTATAATCTCTGGATACGGAAAATTCCGCGGAAGATTTTTGGATTTTCAAAAAAGTTCCAACTTGCTGATTTCGTGGTTGAAATCTTCTGAAGATGGAGTGTTTGATGTGAACATCTTCTATGGTTGTTTCCCACATGTCTTTGTACTATTTCTATTTTTCTTTATGCTCTGCTGGAGCTGGGATTAAGAGTTTCTAGTATTTAGCTTTGTTTCTATTTGGGGAGATATAGGGAGATATTCTAGGAGAGATATCCCAAGGCGGTGTAATCATTTACTTTGTTGTTGCTCAGAGAATTAAAAGGTTTAGTTTATGCTTTGTGTTTTAGAGTTTAGAAAATCCTAATTCTAATTAGGTTAACGTTTAATACGATTTTTTGCTTCCGCGACTCAGATTCACGTTATAGCTAGCTAATGTTGAATCATCAATGGTGTTGTGATCACTTTCTTCTTAGTGGTGTTAACAATAAAACTATTGCCTTTATATATATATATATATATATATATATATATATTTACTACCAACTTTGTGTAGGAAACGTAAAAGGCATTTACCACATGCCAGACCAACTGAAACACGCACTTGTTATAAGTGTGGTAAACAAGGACATTTGGCAAACAAATGTTCTACCAAACAAAAATTACAAGAGCTTCATCTAGATGAAGGATTAAAACTTCAGCTAAGTAAACTCTTGCTCAATACAGCTTTTGAGGAAGATTCATCAGATAACTCTGAAGCAGTCAATCACATTGATCACAATGTTTCCTCTTCAACAGAAGCAACACCATGTGATAAATTTTTTGGCAACAATCCTCCAGATTACCGAAAAGCTATTGTGGAAATGAATGGTTTACAAATCAATACCTTAACCACAAATCAATGCCAACTATTATCAGTTATTGATAAGATAACTGATTCAGAAATTATAACTCAAATTCAAGATTTCTATATCCAACAGCTAACTCAAAATAATCTGAAGTCCAGTACAATACCTAAACCCCCTGTAAATAATTATTATAATTTCTGGGATGTTCTCCGAAGACTAGAAAATTCTAAACATGTTACCATCCAAGAATTACATCAGGAGATTAATCATTTAAAAAATGAAGTTAGAAGTATCACACTTTCTCTCTAAAAATATGATGTAAAATAGCAAAACCAGCAATCCATCAAGACAGATGCCTCTACTAGTCAACAAGTTGACAAAATAGATGACTCCCATTTGCATCTTCTTCATAAGATGTCATCCCCCAAATGGTATATTCAAATTACCCATGTTATTCAACATGAATACACTATCCAGACTATTACTCTTATAGATAGTGGGGATGATTTAGACTTAATACAGGAAAGCTTTGTCCCTACCAAGTATTTTGAGTAAACTACTCAATCTTTTACCTCTGCTAGTGGTACTAGAATGAATAGCCAATATAAAATCTTGAATGTTTATATCTGTAATAACAACCCGAATATTCCTTCTGTATTTCTTTGCATCAGGAATTTACAACAGCAAGTTACATAGGTGCTCCTTTTTTAAATCTACTTATGCCTTTGCATAGTATTACACCAACCGGCATAACTGGTACTTTTCACAACCATCATATTTCTTTTAACTTTATCAGTACTCATAATCACTTGCAGTCTTTTTCAGGAACAGGGCTTCTTTAACTAAGTGTCAGCCCTATCAAAATTATGGTAGAAAATTTACCTACTACAGATTCTAATACAGTTTTACTGCATGGGTCCCAACCGAATAATAACCGAATTGTTACTACAGAATCTATTGTACATAACAAGGCAGATTTAGCCCATTTTATTTAAAATTCTAGAAAAGATTTGGCACACTCATTCAGGAATCCAGCAAACCCAATATATCATTTCAGAGGTATCTGTCACTCTGAGACTTCTCATATAACTAGTAAAACTCCTCAGAGTAAACTGTATACTCTATCCGAAAATATTAAACAGCATAGTCTGGCTTATAATACTTCTCAATCCAACACTAAGTTGGACATAACCGATCTTACCCGGGGAAACAGTAAGACTAGTCCAGAGCAAACGGCTCCTGGTAAAGACAAATCAAATCCGTTGACACCTGTCAGTTTGGTAAAAACTGAACATTTGATTAAACAATCTGACATTATTCACAACCATGAATTATTAGCAATTCCTAAATCCAAATTAACCTTGGCCAGCTGGGATGCTCGTAGTAAAAATCTTTAGTCTACTGCTCCCCTCCAGGTTTTGCCTTAAAATCTATTAGCTTTTACGGTAGTCAAGGCTATCTAATCCGAAGTACCCAAACTCGAAGGATCGGGTAACGAATC
Organism: Kingdonia uniflora; assembly: GCA_014058105.1. Classification (NCBI taxonomy): domain Eukaryota; kingdom Viridiplantae; phylum Streptophyta; class Magnoliopsida; order Ranunculales; family Circaeasteraceae; genus Kingdonia; species Kingdonia uniflora. The sequence continues at coordinate 4,716,353 of JACGCM010001854.1, forward strand.
CATTTAAGGGAGTCCTTGAGAGGCTTATAATTAGCTACAAGTCTGGGAACACCTCTTTCTTTCTTAGCATTCTTGTTAACATAAAAGGTTGTACAGGTCCAGAGAGAGTAACTCTTATGGATAAGGTTTTTATCACAAAGATCCTGAATATATTATTTACAAAGTATATGGTATTCAGAATTAATCTAACTAGACCTGGCTTTTGTAGGAATTTAGGTTTTTTCATCAAAATCCTACTTATACGGTAAGGAAACAACATGTTGCTTTCAATTCAAGAAAGCATTAAGAATGTTGCTGCAAACTTTGCTAATGAAATTTTGGTCAATAGTCTTAATTCTGGCTTGACCTCAGAGGACTGAAGCTTATGAGAAATGTCCATAACATGACATTCTTCTTGTTGAAAATTCAGATGGTTTGTTTTTGAATCAATAATAGTTTTAATTTCATTAATTTTCCTGACTTTAGGACTTCTAATGAATTTAAAACTAATTTCTTGGCGTTGATAATTATACCATTTCCCTTTCTGATCAACTTTATGCAAAGGCATAAGAAAACTAAGAAAATGAGTGCCAATAATGATTTGCTACTGATGGTTGTGAACAAAAAGGAAGGTAGAAGGAATACAAGCACCTTTTTTACAGATTAAAGCTTCAGGAAGCATATAATGGATTTGTAGTGTATTACCACTAGCAGATATAAGAGATTGAATAGCTTTTTCAAAGTATTTAGTAAGATCCAATCCTTCTTAGATACAGTTAAGGTCTGCGCCACTATCCACAAGGGAAATAGCACTGTGGATGGTAAATTCATTGTTAATGACAATGGTAACTTGGATAAACCATTTCTGAGCAATAACCTTCTGAATAGGGTTTAGAAAAAGGTTACCTTCTTCTTGAGGATGTCCAGTCATTTCTGATGGGATCTTTCATTTGTTTGTTTTTAGTTTATTAGCCATTTTGATTAGATCCAACCCCCTTTCATTGGTATAAGAGCCATGTGTGACTAATCACATAGTTCGTGTAAGTATGTTAAGTTTCATATGAGAACTTAGATATAAGTTACTGCTTATCTTTGTTTTTGGTTTAAAATATTTTCTTAGATTAGTCCAGTAATAGATGAAAGTATGTTTCATGTTTATCTTCTATCTCTGGTTGAGATATTTTCTCAGTCTAGCCTGGTGAGAGAATTAGGTATGGTACGTCACCCAACTCGCGTACGGCGTTGTTATCCCAGAGGTGGACGCTTAGCCGGTAAATCGTTGACAGACGTGTACCTGAGTCATTCACTAAGACTATACTATTTCAATAACTTTGACAAAGAGAAAAGACTAGCAGTACCATATTGATAACTTTTACTAAAATTATACTATTTACATATTTTTATCAGGCAGAAAGGATTAGCAGTAGCCATACTAACATTCTTATATGGAATTTACGTATCTATGTAATCCATCATTCACATATGGACATCAACCCTGGCTCTTTAATTCGTAGTTTATCAGTAATTAATTCATAACTTCTAGTCATGATGACTTCAGAAAATGGTATTGGAAAGCTTTTCCAATAGAAACATTATAATTTATTGAAGACATTTATTACCATGAAATGGAACGAAACCAAGAGATCATACTCTTTTGTAACTGGTTCGCTACATGGTATCGTTGTCCTCAAGACACTATCAGTACTACTGATAATTCTAATAACAATCAGAATTAAACAAAAGAATTACTTTACTCTCCCTTTGAATCTTTCCATCTGAATATAGAGAATATAAGCCCTGCCCCTTTTGAAGCTGAAGTATTGGTTCCCTTTACCCAACAAAATACTGTTAATATAATGTCCTTAGATTCCTTGGAAGTTACCACTAAACACACTAAGACTATTGACCCTCATGATGATAGTATTAATGTTGACAATCTTAACAGAACCTCTACATCAGAAGTCACTTATGACTATTCTGATAGTAAATCTGAAGAAAACTACATCCAATCCATTAAGCCTAACCACCCTCAGGCAGTAGAACCATTTTATAAAGATACTTTTAAACGATCTGACACTCAGGATCTTTTATTTACAGATGAATCTTTTCGGAATAACAATTCCTCTAATAGGAAAACAATATATCAATGGCCTATCGATGAATTATCTTAATTATCTAAACATCCATTTAAAAAACATAATCTAAAAGGAAAGAAAAATAAGGAGTGTAATCGCCAGTTTCCTTATTACCACAGACATAGGAAATGCAAGAAGTATAACAGTTCTTCAAACCAGTATGCAAACCGTATCTACAAGAATTCCATACAATAGCATAAACTTCAGTCTAGAAAACTATTACCCAGTTTTTCTGACCAAACAGTATCAGTCAATCAAATTGGCCACTATCATCCTTCTATTACAGAACCACCTAGTGATGAATATTCAGAATCCATTTTTAACACAAATTGAAAAGTCATTAATATCATAAATGGCTTACAACTGAATACTCTTACTACTGCCCAAAATGAAATTATATCCATTGTGGATAAAATTCCTAATCCTGAAATAGAGCTAAAATCCTAATTATCTCTCTCCTGCAAATGCTCCAGGATAACCGAATATTTGGTACAGAACAGTCACTTTTGGACATATCTGATAAATCTCCAGAAATATTCCAACAAATAGAAACTAAAAAAACTATCACTATTCAAAATCTTCGAACAAAAATTAATACCTTAAAATCCTAAATTAAGCATTTGAAAATCTCTAAACAAATTCCAGGTTCTAACATTAGCCAATTGTTGTATTTTCAGAAGAACCAATTAAAGATCTTATCAGAAAAGACTGGTCATCCTCAAGAAGAAGATAACCTCCATCTTAATCCTATTCAGAAGGTTATTACCCAGAAATGGTATATCCAAGTTACCATTATCATTCACAATGAATTTACCATCCAAAATGCTTTTGCCCTTGTGGATAGTGGCGTTGGCCTTAACTGTATCCAAGAAGGATTGGTTCATACCAAATACTTTGAAAAAAACTATCTAATCTCTTATCTCTGCTAGTAGTAATATACTACAAATCCATTATAAGCTTCCTGAAGCTTTGATTTGTAACAAAGGTGCTTGTATTCCTTCCACCTATCTTTTGGTTCGCAACCTTCACCAGCAAATCATTCTTGGCACTCATTTCCTTGGTCTCCTCATGCCTTTACATAAGGTTGATCAAAAAGGGATATGGTGTAATTATCAAGGCCAAGAAATTAGTTTTGAATTCATTAGAAGTCCTGAAGTCAGGATAATTAATGAACTTAAAACTATTATTGATTATAAAACAAACCATCTAAATTTTCTGCAAGAAGAATGTCATGTAATGGACATTTCTCATAAACTTCAGTCCTCTGAAGTCAAAGGCAGAATTCAAACTATTGAACAACAAATCATTAGTGAAGTCTGTAGCAACATTCCTAATGCTTTCTAGGATCGAAAGCAACATGTTGTTTCCTTACTGTATAAGCAGGATTTTGATGAAAAAAACCCAAATTCCTACTAAAGCTAGGCCTAGTCAGATGAATTCTGAATACCATATACTTTGTAAAAAAGAAATTCAGGATCTTCGTGATAAAAACCTTATCCGTAAGAGTTACTCTCCCTGGAGCTGTATAACCTTCTATATTAACAAAAATGCTAAAAAAGAAAGAGGTGTTCCCAGACTTGTAGTTAATTATAATCCTCTTAACGACTCCCTTAAATGGATTCGCTACCCGATCCTTAATAAAAAAAGACCTTATGAATCGTCTTTATAATGCTATTATTATCTTCAAATTTGACTTAAAATTAGGATATTGGCAAATCCAAATAAGTGAGAAAGATAAATATAAAGCTGCCTTTACAGTACCATTTGACCATTTTGAATGAAATGCCATGCATTTTGGATTTAAAAATGCCCCATCCGAATTCTAGAATATTATGAATAATATTTTTATCCCTTATTCTAATTTATGTATTGTATATATTGGTGATATTCTTTTATTTTCTAATACAATTGATCAGCACTTTAAACACCATAAAATCCTTAAGGATGTTATCCGTCGCAATGGTTTGGTCCTGTCTGCCCCTAAAATCAAACTGTTCCAATTAACAGTAAGATTCTTATGACATAACATTTCTAAAGGACAAATTATCCACATTGACAGAAGTATTGAGCTTGCTTTCAAATTTACAGTCGAAATTAAGGAGAAAACCCAATTACAATAATTTCTTGGTAGTCTCAATTATATTACAGACTATTACCAGAATTTTGCCCAGGATAGTGCAATCTTATACAATTGACACACTAAGACTCCTTCCCCCTGAACATCTGAACATACCAAAGCTGTTCAATGTATCAAACTATGTGTTAAATAGTTCCCTTGCTTAAGTCTTGCTAATCCTCACTGGCTTAAGATTGTAGAAACCGATGCCTCTGACTTATGTTTTGGAGGGATATTAAAATAAAGGAATCCTTCTTCACAAAAAGAAGAATTGCTTTGCTTTACATCTGGAAAGTGGAAGACAACTCAAAAGAACTATTCCACTATTAAAAAAGAAATGTTTGTCATTGTCAAAGGTATTTCTAAATTTTAGGATGATTTATTAAATCAAGCATTTTTACCCAGAATTGATTGCAGCTCTGCCAAAGACATCATTCAGAAAGATGTCAAAAATCTTGTATTAAACAAATATTTGCCTGATGGCAATCTGAACTATCTGCTTTTGATTTCTCTATTAAATATATTAAAGGCAATCAAAATTCTCTTTTTAATTTTCTTACCAGGGAATTTCTACTGGACAAATCCAAACAATCTGAACATGAAACCTTATGAACAAGGTTGGGGTCAAAACAGTAGAAATAAGAATCCGAATAAGAATCTGAATCAGAAGCTTTAGAGATGTTTTTAAATAGGACATTATTTATCATCAGAATGCATTGGTTAAAGAAAGTAAGTTAACCCTTTCTTTTGAAGACCTTAAACTCCATCAGGATGCTTAGGGCTTCAAAGAATGTTATTTTGCAAATCAGAATTATATAGTCCAAGAAGGTCATTATCGGTATGTTTATGAGGCCATGTTGATCGAAACTACCTCTGTTCAACTTGAACACCATCATTTAAATCCGAAAGATCTGAAAAGTTCTATAACACATTCTAAGTGTTATGTTACTAAGGTTTTACACCTATCCGAATGGGGTCTTGATCCTACCAAATCAAGGACACTTAAACTGAATGGCCAACAATATAATTATTGTGATTATATTCAAGCTTGGCATTTTATTTTTTACTATCAGAACCCTGTCAGAAAATATACTTGATTTTCCTGTCTTAATCCGAATATTATCAAAAGATTTGGTTTCCCCACTTGGTTCCTCAATTGGTAGGATAAAATGGGACCAGACTTTGATGTTTCACCAAAAACATTTCAGAATCCCTTTACCCCTTGGTATGAATTTTATCCCAAGCTCAAGGGTAAAACTGTAACTAATCCACCTATCGACAGAAATACCTTATGGTATTTAACTGAATTCCAGATCTCATGGATCTGGAAATAGGACATCGAAACATGTTTCGATGATCTGAAACTTCCCATTCTCCAATGCACCTTCTTTTATAGATGGTGGGATGGGTTTGAAATAGAACGAGTTGTTGCATTAGTCAACAAAACAACTTAAAGAATATGTTTTAGCTTCTAAACATAACATCAACAAACAGTTGGTACATTCGTCTCTTTGACTAATGTCTTCCATCTTTTATTGGATTCAATTAAGGATTAATATCCTAATTTAGCCGAAGAAGAACGCTAGGTCAAGGTCCTATAGACCTTGGAGGATCAGTTTCTAGCAACCACAATATCACAGGTATCACAGGCTGCCACAATATCACTGGTATCTGCCTAACCCGAAGATAACTCCATTCAGCAATTTTGCCAACCAGGAGAAATCTAAAACCCCTATGCAGATGAAGACGTAACCTCTGTAAAATCTTCCGAAACCACCATGGAAGATTACTGGGATGCCATGATAGAAGTCAAAGAATTACAGCTCAAAACTACAGTTAAGGGAAAACCCAAAGTTACGAGTATCGACACTTCTTCAGGAGTAATTTTAAGAGTCTGGGATAGTTCATCACTGCTTCTTCTCTTGCACAACAATAATTTTTCCCTCAACAGAACTTCAGCAATTAAAATGCTGACACAAGCAGTATTCTTTAGTCTTCATATCTTGTGGGACAAGTAGAACACTTCGCCGAAAAATCGTACTCAGCAAGCACTCAGAACGCACTAAGAATACCCTGTCTTCACTTTTTCCGAAAGTCAAAAGTAACCACTATGAGGGATCTACCAACCACAATGTGCAACCCACCAACCACTTTGTGGGACCGACCACTATGTGGGACACACCAACTACTATGAGGAACCAGAAAACCACTTTGTGGGACCAGAGGACCACTTTGTGGCGCCCAATGGCCACTTTGTGGGACCCAACAACCACATAATGGGCCCCGACGACCACTTACCTCGCCTGTATAAGGAGCTAGAAGACTCAGTTTTATGTACGCAAATATTTTCATTCTCCACTCTTGTTTTCTAAGCTCAGTTCTCAGTTCTAAGTTTGTACTCCAATTTGTAATCTACCACTGTCATCTGTAAGCTACTACTGTACTTTGTAAGCTCCTACTGTACATCTTCCACCCTCTGTAAGTCTTTTACTATTATCTAAATAAAGTTATAGTTTGTGTTTTTATCTGTATATTTAAGTTTGTCTAATTATCTAAATTAATCTGTTCCATTCCAAGTATTGTAGGCCAGTCCCCGCTCGGGACGTTTAAGCCAACGACCGTTGACTAACAGCTCTACATAGTATTCCTCATATAGGAAAAATGGTATCTGTTACTCTCTCATAAAACAGTTGGGTAGCCTCTGGCTACATAATTGTAGAAAGTATAGCAAAGTACTTTTATAATCTAAATAGTAAGTGTTTTTTTTGTTTAAGATTTTAATAATCTGAATAGTAACTGTTTTCTTGTTTTAGCCTTTTATGATCTAAATAGTAACTGCTTCTCTTATTTTAGATTTATATGATCTAAATAGTAACTATTTTTACTATTTAAGTTTTGTATGATCTAAATAGTAACTATTTATACTATTTAAAATTAACTGTTTATAGTTTAAAATCACAATTTGTTTGCTATTAGTTTATTAGCTGTTTTGATTAGATCCAACCCCCTTTCATTGGTATCAGAGCTTTTGAAATGGTTAATTTCGGATTTTAAGGTATTAATTTCTGTTCGAATATTTAGAATAGTGATCAGTTTTTCTGTTTCTATTTGTTAAAGGATTTCTGGAGATTTATCAGATATATTCAAAAGTGACTGTTTCGTACCAGATATTTGGTTATCCTAGAGTATTTGATGGAGTCATATATTTAAGATTTTAATTCTATTATCAGGATTAAGAATCGTATTCACAATGGATATAATTTCATTATGGTTAGTAGTAAAAGTATTCCGTTGTAAGCCATTTACGAAATTAATGACTTTCTAATGTGCTAAAAATGGATTCTAAATATTCATCACTAGGTGGTTCTGTAATAGAAGGATGATAGTAGTCAATTTGATTGACTGATACTATTTGGTCAGAAAAACTGGGTAATAGTTTTCTAGACTAAAGTTTATGCTGTTGTATGAAATTCTTGTAGATACGGTATGCATACTGGCTTGAAGAACTATTATACTTCTTGCGTTTCCTATGTCTGTGGTAATAAGGAAACTGGTGATAACATTCCTTATTTTTCTTTCCTTTTAGATTATGTTTTTTAAATGGATGTTTAGATAATTAAGATAATTCATCGGTAGGCCATTGATAAATGGTTTTCCTATTAGAGGAATTGTAATTCTGAATAGATTCTTCTGTAAATAAAAGATCCTGAGTGTCAGATCTTTTAGAAGTATCTTTATAAGATGGTTCTACTGCCTGAGGGTTAGGCTCAATGGATTGGATGTAGTTTTCTTTAGATTTACTATCATAATAGTCATAAGTAACTTCTGAAGTAGAGGTTTCGCTAAGATTGTTAACATTAATATTATCGTCATGAGGGTTAATAGTCTCAGAGTGTTTAATGCTAACTTCCTGGGAATTTAAGGACGTTATTTAACAGTATTCTGTTTGGTAAAGGGAACCAATACTTCATCTTCAAAAGGGGTAGGGCTTATATTCTCTATATTCAGATGGAGTGATTCAGAGGGAGAGTAAACATATTCTTCTGTCTGATTCTGATTATTATTAGAATCATCAATAGTACTGATAGTGTCTTGAGGACAATGATACCATGTGGTAAACCAGTCATAAAAGAGTATGATCTCTTGGATTCGTTCCATTTCATGGTAGTAAATGTCTTCAATAAATTGAAATGTTTCTATTGGAAAAGCTTTCCAATACCATTTTCTTAAGTCATCATGATTAGAAGTCATGAATTCATTACTGATAAACTAGCGAATTAAAAGCCAGGACTGATGTCCATATGCGATGGATGGATCACATAGATACGCAAATTCCATATAGGAATGTTAGTATGGCTACTATAATCCTTTCTGCCTGATAAAAATGTGTAAACAGTGTAATCTTAGTAAAAGATGTCAGTATGGTACTGCTAGTCTTTTCTCTCTGTCAAAGATGTGGAAACAGTATAGTCTCAGTGAAAGACTTAGGTACACGTCTGTCAATGATTTACCGGCTAAGCATCTACTTCTGGGACAACAACTCCGCACGCGACTTGGGTGATGTACCATACCTAATTCTCTCACTAGGCTAGACTGAGAAAACATCTTAACCAGAGTTAGAAGATAAATAGGAAGCATACTTCCATCTGCTACTGGACTAAACTGAGAAAACATTTTAAACCAAGAACAAAGATAAGCAGTAAATTATACCTAAGTTCTCATATGAAACTTAACATACCTACGCGAACCATGTGATTAGCCACATATGGCTCTTATACCAATGAAAGAGGGCTGTATCTAATCCAAATGGATAATAAACTAATAACAAGCAAACTATGATTTTAAACTATAAACAGTTAATTTTAAATAGTAAAAATAGTTAATATTTAGATCATACAAAACTTAAATAGTAAAAATAGTTACTATTTTGATTATATAAAACTAAAACAGATACTATTTAGATCATAAAGGACTAAAACAAGAAAAATAATTACTATTTAGATTATTAAAAACTTAAACAAGAAAAACACTTACTATTCAGATCATAAAAGAACTTTGTTGTTCTTTCAACAAGTATGTAGCCAAAGGCTACCCAACTGTTTTATGAGAGAGTAATAGATATCGTTTTTCCTACATGAGGAATACTAGTAGAGTTGTTAGTCAAGAGCCGTTGGCTTAAACGTCCCGAGGGGGGACTGGCCTATAATACTTTGAATGGGACGATTAATTCAAATTATCAGACAAACTTAAATATACAGATAAAAACAAAAACTATAAATTTATATAGATAATAGTATAAGACTTATAGAGGGTGGAATATGTACAGTGGGAACTTACAGAGTACAGTAGTAGCTTACAGATGACAGTGGTAGCTTACAGATAGGAGTAAAACTTATAACTGAGGGCTGAACTTTGAAAACAAGAGTGGAGAATGAAAATTATTTTGTACATAAAACTGAGTGTTCTAGCTCCTTATATAGCTGAGGTAAGTGGTCGTAGGGTCCCACAAAGTGGACGTTGGGTCTCACAAAGTGGTCTTCTGGTCCCTCAAAGTGGTCCTTCTGGTCCCACAAAGTGGTTGGTCCCACAAAGTGGTTGGCGGGTCCCACATAGCAGTTGGTGAATCTCACATAGTGGTTACTTTTGACTTTCGGAAAAAGGTGATGTCGAAGGTATTCTTAGTGTTTTCTGAGTGCCTTCTGAGTACAATTTGAGTACTTTTTGAGTGCAATCCTTCGGCGAAGTGCCCTGCAGATCCCACAGAGTAAGGACACTGATATGTACTGCTTATGTCGGCATACTGAGCTAAATAGATAAGAGCTGGCTTGTTAATAGTATTTAGCCTTCGTGATCCAGTCCATTCCACCATTTTTGTTCAGGATGAGGAAAATGATTTAGAGATTTCCCAGGTGTCAATTCCAGATGGGTTTGATAGTAGACAAAAAGGTGAGGTTTATGCTGAGCTAATATTTCCACTTCTTCTTCCTGATTGGCACTAGCCAGACTGAGGGGTACTTGTTGCTGAGTAATATTTTGTAGAAATTGGCCATTAGAGGGTTTGAATAATGGGCCAATAATACATATATAGTTTCCTTCGGCATAAATCTGGTGATGGGTGTTCCAAGGCTAGAAATTTTTAAAGGTGGCCAGAGCATAGGCTCGACTGGCTGGAAATAGGATACCGATTGTGCAGGGATTCAAGATAGTGGTTAGGGAAATCAGGAGGATGGGTGAAAATATTAATCCAGTGGAGACTGGGGAAATAATATGTCTTATTGGGTAAATGTACCCATTCAAGAGGAATGGTGTTAATATCTAGGTAGATACTGTTCTGAGAAAACATAATGGTTTGATGGTTGGCAATTGTATGATAGAGAAGAGGGGGAAAACCTCAAAAGTCCTGGAGGCAAGTGACTTCTAATACTGTGATAAAAATATTCTCGAAAAGCCAAAGTTTATCAGGTTGAGGATAGGTACTTAGGATTAGATAGCTTGGACCACTGTAAAAGTTGATAGATTTTAAGGCAGAGCCTGGAGGGGGAGCAGTAGAGTAAAGATTTTTACTACGAGCATCCCAGTTGACCATGGTTAATTCAAATTTCGGAATGGCTAATAATTCAGGGTAGTGAATAATGTCATATTGTTTAATCAAACGTTCAGTTTTTACCAAACTAACAGGTGTCAACGGATTTGATTTGTCTTTATCAGGAGTCGTTTGCTCTGGACTAGTCTTACTGTTTCCACGAGTAAGATCGGTTATGTCCAACTTAGTGTTGGACTGAGATATATTATAAGCCAGACTATACTGCTTTATATTTTCGGATAGAGTATACAGTTTACTTTGAGGAGTTTTACTAGTTATGTGAGAAGTCTCAGAGTGACGGATACCTCGAAAGTGATATAAAGGGTTTGTTGGATTTCTGAATGAGTGTACCAAATCTTTTCCAGAATTTCGGATATAATGGGCTAAGGCTGCCTTGTTATGTACACTAGATTCTGTAGTAGCAATTCAATTTTTATTCGGTTGGGACCCATGCAGTAATACTGTATGGAATTTTGTAGTAGGTAGATTTTCTACCATAATTCTGATGGGGCTGGCACTTAGTTGACGAAGCCCTATTCCTGAAAAAGAGTACAATTAATTATGAGTATTGATAAAGTTAAAATAAATATGATGGTCCTGAAAAGTACCAGTTATGCCGGTTGGTGTAATACTTTGAAAAGGCATAAACCGATTTAAAAAAGGAGCACCTAATATAACTTGTTGTTGTAAATTCCTGATGCAAATAAATACAGAAGGATGACATCTTTTGAAGAAATGCAAATGGGAGTCATTTTTTTGGTCAACTTGTTGACTTGAAGAGGCATATGTCTTGATGGATTACTGGTTTTGTTGTTTTATATCATATTTCTGGAGAGAAAGTTTGATACTTCTAACTTCAGTGTTTAGATGATTAATCTCCTGATGTAATTCTTGGATGGTAATAGGTTTAGAATTTTCTAGTCTTCGGAGAACATCTTGGAAATTATAATAATTATTTGCAGGGGGTTTAGGTGTTGTACTGGGCTTCGGATTATCTTGGGTTAGCTGTTGGATACAGTGATTTAGAATTTGAGTTCTAATTTCCATATCAGTTATCATATCAATAACTGATAATAGTTGGCTTTAATTTGTGGTTAAGGTATTGAGTTGCAAACCATTCATTTCCACAATAGCTTTCCAGCAATCTGGAGGATTATTGCCAAAACATTTATCACATGGTGTTACTTCTGTTGAAGAGGAAACATTATGATCAATGTGATTGACTGCTTCAGAGTTATCTGAAGAATCTTCCTCAAAAGTTGTATTGAGCAAGAGTTTACTTAGCTAAAGTTTTAATCCTTCATCCAGTTGAAGCTCTCGTAATTTCCGTTTGGTGGATCATTTGTTTGCCAAATGTCATTGTTTACCACACTTATAGAAAGTGCGAGCTTCAGTTGGTCTGGCATGTGGTAAATGCCTTTTACGTTTCCTATGTCTGTAGTAATAAGGTTCCTCGTGATTCTTATATTTTTTGTGAAGACTTTTTCTCAGATGGTGAGATTGTTGTTTGTTATCTGAGCGATACTTACTAGGATAAGTAATAGGAAGGTCATAGGCAAATTGGTGACAAAATTTGCCAATCTCTTTTTTCCCTGTTAAATTTTATTTTTTAAGCTGATACTGAAGTTTGAGGTCGTTACAACTTCTCAGACCTACCTGGGTACAGATACTAATCAGTTAACCATAGGTATGGTTATGGTTAGGTATAGAATTACCAGCATACTGGTCTTTGAGTTTCTGATGAACTTCAGCAGCGAATAATGGTTGAAGGCCATCAATGAATCTGGCTTTCCAATGTTCTGTATTCGCATCACTGCGCTGCATAACCTTACAGATATAAACGTCCTTATTCCACTTCAAATGTGTAAGAGAAGGACATATAAGATTTTGCAAGAGTTCTCTATTCTGTTCATGTCTCTGTGGGGAAAGTCCTACAAAATGTAAGAGAATAGTCTGGACAAGGGTATAAATAGCATCTTTGACAGGATTAGTACTAGTGTCTTCCCTTTTTACAGCTCCAAAAATTTCTCCTTTTTTGTCCTGGGTGACAGCATTGTCCCACCAGCCTTTAATGGCTCCTGTGAAACTGTTGACAATAAATTTAGCAACACTGTCGTCTTCATTACCAGCAGTTTTACAGATACATGCATACATAAGAATCTTATGGATAATTTATAAATTTGATATTCAGATAAACCATCAATATTCCATTCATAAATGGTACGTCCATTATAAGACATCTTGTTTTGAAGAAAATCATCTTCAAATAAAAGATCCTGAGGGGAAGGTCTTTCATAATATGTTCTTAACTGGGATGGCTCATATTTAATTTTATGAAGACTGGCTTTAGCTGTTTTAATGAAACTTTTGGATTGGTCATCAGAGGTTGCTTCAGATCTAAAGGTTTGATCAAGAGTATTAACACTAAGCATTTTAAGCCTGTCAACCAAAAGGTTAATAAACTCAGAATCTTGGGAATTTGAAAGCTTAAAGTCTCTTACTTCACATATAGGTTTAATATCAGCATGATGTATATTAGACGATGTGGTGTCTTCATCAATGCTGATAATACTAGGACGTTGGATGTGATCTTCGATGCGATTCAACAGATTTTTGATTGTTTGGAGAGTAACATTAGTCCAATTGTTCTGTTTGATGATGAGATTAACATCAGTTAGTGGATTGGTAGGATAAGCAAAAGCATTAGCCTCCAAAGGTTTCGAGTTAGGATTGCCCTTGCTTAAATGGAGAGATTCAGGAGGAGGGTGGACAGATTGGACTTCTAAGCCGTCTGCTTTAACCCATGTCTTGGTGAAATCCTCAATATTACTGATAATGTATTGAGGACAAGAATACCATGTGATGAACCAGTCATTACATGATTGTAAATATCTTCAATGAGTTGTAATTTTTCTTCGGTAAAATTCTGGTAATACCATCTTCGGAAGATATCATGACTGGAAGTCATGAATTCGTTACAGATAAACTGGCATATAATAAAGTTAGGGCTTAAATCCATAATGATTTTTAAAGATAGAACCTTGCTTCTAATATAGGGGACGTAGGTTGATCTACTTCGGACCTGGTACTGGTAGTGGGATCATGATAGACTCTATGAGGGTTCTGTTGGTCAAAGAGTCACATGCTCTTGATGATGGGTTCAGATGATGAATGTCTAGAAACCGAAGGTCGGGTAGACGGACAGGAAATATATATATATAAATTGCAAGTGAAAGATGTAAGGAATTACCCTTGCATTTAGAAATTCCTTTGGTTGTACATCTATATATTTGTACTTTTAAGGCGAGGTGAAAGTCCAAGGCAAACCTACACCATTAAGAAGTCAAGAGAAGGAAAAAAAACAAATTAAGGGGTCTAGAGATGTAAGAAGAAAAGTATTCACATAAGCAAGACTAGAGGAGGCATTATCAAGGAAGCCTACTTTCTCACGTGCTTAATTACAAAAGTGAGACGAAGACATTATTATGATCGCCATTCTTTGTTCGGATTAGTCGAAAACATTATTATCACAAACTTTTAGCCAATCTACAAGTCACAAATACTGATTTCAAGGGTGAAATACATAGGCGGAAAAAAATTCTTAAAGAAAGGATCTCTAATTGAAACTTCGTACGAGGTCAAAATCAATCAAACAAATAAAGAGAAAACCTAGTTAAAACTAGGGTTAGAAAAGTGATCAGGAAAACAAGTCATTTAAAATACATCAAACCAATCAGTTTTAATTGCTGGTGTAAGGATAGTAACCTATTAAGAAGAAACATTAGTTGGTTAATTTTCTTATATACTCAATCATTTTACATTCTCCATTAGTTCTTGCATCAATACAGTGGGGTGTTTATCATGGGTCTGTTATTATGTTAATTGTTTACAAGGATGTCTATATGAGAGTACAAAAGTTACACATGTTCTTCTTTGTTAGGATGTTCTATATGGGTTCGTACTCTGCTAAGGGTAATTAGTGTACTAGTGGAAGACAGATTACCTACTTGTCCATAACATGGTTACTTCATCTTCTATTATTGAAAAGTGACTGAGGGACTAACCCCCATGATAATCATAAAGACAAGAATATAAAATGTGCAAGGAAAGAACCTGAACACCATAACCCACAACCAAGCTTACAATGAAAATCTCAGAAGATGTTCCACCCTTACAGTGGGTCCTAGAGAGTACTAAAATAGCTACAATTATAGCTACAGCTGCAACTACAAGCAGAAATAGAAGAGGCCGGCAATTGAAACCAAAGACTAGCTAAGGCTCACCACACACGAAAAAATTAAAGGGCCTGCAGCCACAAACCAAATCAGAACAGAAACAGTTACCACTCCACCCAAGCTAATACTCAATTCAGTACAATCCAAACACTGCTAGACATACACATCTGCAGAAGGAAAAGGATTTTCAGTCATAACCTAATCACAAAAGAGCAACAACTACAACTCCCACGATCCAGCCCAAAACATGCATAACTAAGATTTGACCAACAATAACCGTGCAAAGAGATAGACATAGCTTCCTCACATGCTAAAGGAGAAAAAAGGAGATCCAGAAAATGAAAGCCTAATCATAATAGCACCAATAGCAGCATGAAAAAGTACATACTACAACTTCTCAACAACAACACTAACAACTCTGAACAGCAAGTATCTTTTTAATAACATGGATCTATCCTTGCCCAGATTTAAATAACCTACTCTCCCACTATCTAACCCAAAGCAGGCTTTGGAGATGACAACCCAGATTTAAATTTCGATTATTTTAGGTCTAAATCGAAAGGTCCTAATTCCTTTGAAATAATGGTCTGTACTTAACCGAAATCGAGTTGATTCAATTACTAATGTCAAGCAAGTAGTTGGAAACATAAAGACACGGGCAAAGATCTTTAACCCTGTGGGAAACCTTTTTCAGGAGAAAAACCCACAGGTCGTTGTCGAATCACTTGCCAGCTAAACAATCTACTATGAAAAAGAATTACAAGAGTTTGACTATTTATAGACTCGATAAATATATCCCGTGGTTATCTCTTCTAATCAAGCTCCTAGCAACCGATTCCTCATTCTCGCAACGCCTCGCCTCGGATAACGCACCAAGGCTTCAAAGCTTGAATCGCTCAAGTTCATCAATCCCTAATTATGGTTTCTTGATCAACATTGATTTATTCAAGATAGGAGTGTTTTAATTCTCTCTTGAATCTCACAAGAGTAATCTCTCCTTACTCTAAAAACCAAGCCTTAAGAACAATTGATTTTGAAGAAGTAAAGTTTGAAAAAATAAAAGTTGTCTTTTATTAAAAAATAGAAATCATGGTATCTATTCGAATAAAAATAAATCTATTTGAATAGAAATGTGGTTGAACATTTAATTCGAATAGAAATGTGACTGAGCATTTTATTCGAATACAAATAAATTATGTTCGAATAGAAATGTTCCCAGTTCTATTCGAATAGAAAAGAATCTATTCGAATAGAAGTTCTGTTATCTTATAAAATACATACTTATTACTTGGGCTTAGTATTTTGAATAAGAAGTTAGAAGCCACACTAGATACTAAATGAAACAAACTCCAAAATGGATGTTTCAAACACCTCAGCCTGGGAGCTCATCTTCTAATAGTAGTTCTAGAAGCTCATCTTCCAAAACTCATCTTCTGATAGTTTGGAGTGTCGTGTCTAACAACTCTAAATTTAGTTAGCACTTAATATTATCATACTATCTAGCTCGCCAAGTCACCTCAGCCTTGGGAAAATTATTTTTCAATAGAGTTATATACTAGTTGTAAGTAAACTGAGGTTATTCATTTTGTGAATAAAACTACTGCTATTATGTTTATGCTATTATGTTTATGTTAATATTGAATTTCTGACTTGATCCAAGGTTGAATTATGCAAGTACTTCAATTGTTCTGCCATTATTTGCTCGAGACCCAATAATTTTATGATTTTTTTTTATTTTTCTTGTTATTTGACTTCTTGTTTTTAACAAAGACTCAAGAAAAGCACTCATGTAACTCCAAAGACTCAAGAAAAACACTCATGTAACTCTTGCAAAATTATAATCAAACTCAGAAATATATGAATCTGTAATCCAGGAAAAATTGGAATGGCTACCAAAACATACGATATGGATTAACCCATACTTTACCCTTCACTAGTGGTTCCAAAAGGTTTACCTCATTGGATTAATACTACAATGACTGTACCTAAGGACTTACATATCCAAATTCCTATTAGATATAAAAAATCAAGAATAACTGTGTAGTGATCTAATTATAACCCATTTATGCTACTTACCCCTGTAGTGATCAAAATACAATTCTATTAAAATTGAAACCCTGTAAAGACCATGTCAAATCACCTTGAATAAAATTATAAACAATCTCTCAAATTGGACTACATTCCACTTCAAATTGAGCACTAGCAAACCCTTAAAACCACATCGTAAACCCTATATAATTGTATTGAGACCAAGGTTTTCAAATACACATTTTCATGCTCCCTGCTTTCTACTATTAAACCATTTAGAGCAAGAAAATAATTAAGAATAATCACAGGGAATCCAATATTGACATTGATACTTGAAGAATTACTAACGACATGGATAATTACTATTTTGTGATACCCATTACTTTTCAGTAATTCTATGAAGTATTTATAGAGTTCTGTTTGGATATTTTATTCATGGCAACAATAATTATCTTTCATTACAAAAATAGTAGGGAGAGAAATCAAATAAATCAAAGGATGTCAAGCAGTAATTACTTCCAATCAAGGAAATCAAATGTTACCAAGCAGTAAATCATACAGTAATCACATTAAATCAAGCATACTAGCAGTAATTATAAAAACCTCTAAGTAACTTCAAGCATAAATAAATCAAGCAAACCAATTTCAGACCTGAGATCAAAAATTGCTTGCAACAATTTCAGATAAGCGAATAGGATTAATGAGTTCAGAGTTCTTACTCAAATTTCTCTACTGAGTACTGGGTCGATGGTTCTTCAAGTTCCAAAACCTAACGACTGAGAAGGGATACAAACTACAAAGAGACTTTTGTTCCTTTTTGAAGTAGAGGGGCAGAAAATTTAGGAAAATCAAGATCTTCAAAAATTATTAGGAGATTTTAGAAGGAATTTAGGTAGTTTTAGAGAGGAAATGGGCGGGATACAATGAGAAATCCCAAATCTCAGTTTTAAAGAAAGGGAAAATGGATTGTGAAAACAAAGAGAAGGTGGGGATTGGAGCATGAAAGAAAAGACCGAGCTCTCTCCACTCTATGTATGAAAAACGACTTATTTTGATATTTTTGGCTATCCCAAATATGTGACTAAAAAAATCAGTTGTAATTTTCGGCAAAAATTGCTTAAATTTGCATAGTGTTTATTCCATTTTCATAATCCTCCAAGGCTACATACCAGTTAATAAATGGGCAAAAATAAAGCCTTGTGATTAAACAGATTTGAGATATGAAAGTAAAGTCTAATATGATCTTGAGAAGAAGAGTAAGTGGATCACATACTCATGGCCATAGAGGAGTTTGAGGAAATGAATCTTGAATCCAGATTCATTGCATGCTGGATATTTTTTAAGACAATTTCATAATCTTTTTGCAAGATATAGTAGTTCGTCGTGGCACTGCATTGCCATTCCATGAAATTAAAAATGAGAAAAGAAAGAGGACAAATTGAAAATATGAATGCAAAGACAAAAATCAAATGCATTACAAGCACTTCGAAGGCATATATCAACATATGAGACTACGTGGTAAAAATATACGTTATAGAGTGATAATAGGTGGGGTCTGTACTAGAGTTAGCATACCCCAGAATCTGCCATATATTGGATACATACAGAAGGGCTGATACTCTCAAAACCTCTTCAATAGAGACCACCTGTGGAAGAAAAAGTGCAAATCAATTGTGACGATGCAACAAATGCCATATGAAACCATATCCACCATTATGGGATCACCCGAAAGATAAAAACAACCAAAAGCCAAATTAAACCATAAATAAAAGAAGTCAAAAAAAATTTGTGCTTGAAGTATATAGTTCTGGGCATTAAATAGGCAGTGATACATTTTGGTAAGAAGTATAACGTTACTCGGTAAGAAAATTATGGTAATAATACAAGGATACCATACATTTTTGGTGAAAATGTAACGTTACACATAATGAAAATCTGGTTAGCTTTCATACTTTCGGATTTTCTTTATGCAATTTAGAAATGCCTGCTGCAAGTGTTATTTATAGGTTGACTATGTTAATTTACTAGTTTTGGAACAAGGAAACCTGAAAGCAGATTCCAGAAAGAGTAAAATGTTGAAGAAACTATTAGATTTTCCATCAATACCGGTACTACTCTTCTGGCTCACGAGCACACATGTTAATAGGTCGTATAGGTGTAATTGGTTGTGCCCAATTGTTACACCAAGTTAAGGTAGGTGGGACCTAGTATTACTCTTTATTAGGGTTGAGGGTATAATAGGAAGACCACTCTAACCCTATCAGGTTAAATAGAGAGGAAGTCCCTCTTGTAGGCTACAACAAAGAAACCATCCCATTGACGTCTGTAGCTAATCCAAGGGAAGACTCCACTCAAGAACAGAAGAATTTCAGAGAGCAGGAGAACAAGTTAGTATAATCTTCTTTGCAGATTCAGTTATTGATCATAGCTAAATGTATAATTTTCCAATAACTGGTGTCAGAGCTAGGATACAAATTACTATGGTTAAATAATTGCTCTTAGAGATTGTTTCTATGTAATTTCAAATGTTTTCTAATAGTAGAGGTAATTTTTCTCTTACGAAGACAACACGATTCATTATTTGCTTTATTCACCGAATCTCTCTCTCTCTATCTGTCTCTCATGAATTACATCATAACTTTATGGGGTTCTTCTCTCTTCCATACAAAATCAGATTTGTTCTCTTTGGCAAATTTGCAAATTTGTTCTCTTCAATGAAATTGCCGATTTAATTTTTTTGGTAAACTTGGACTTCATCTCCCAAATCAGATTTGACCTCCCAATTTCATTTATTTGTTCTCTTCATGGAAGTCAGATTTTACTTCATCTCTCTCTTAATTGAGCATGTTTTTGTTTCCATCTAGGGTTTAATGAAATTGCATATTCGGTTCGTATTTGTCGAGTGGGATTATTTGGGTATCTCCCATCTTGAAGATTCACATCATCCATGGGATCTCGTCGTCATCCTCGCCAAACTTCTCTTTGCTCTCTCTCTACCTAATTGAACCACTAATCAAACCTAAATCATCCTTTTCCATCTTGCGTAGAAAAGGGTTTTTACAAATTACGAAACATGCTCCACAATTATTTATTTTTTTCTTGCACCATTACACCGAATTCAAACCCAAGCTGTCTTCATAAAATTAAGAGCTCATCATTGGTATGGATTTTGACCGGCTCCGGTTCAAACTCTTTTCTCTTGGTGGTGAATGATTTTTGTGCCCATATTACTGCAGTGTTGTTGATTAATACAAGAGATTTGGGTTTAGCCAATCTAGTTGGAGAAGAGATATGTGGTGGAGGAGTTCTTCTCGGAGAACAGCAAGAAGTTTAGGGGTTTCATTTTATTGTTGGGTTTATGTGATGAATTGAGTATTAGGGTTTTTGAGGTGGTTTTAAGCTTGCTTATTGCAGATTGTTGGGGGTGTTTTGTGCTTATTCATTCCTGGACTATGGTGTTGCCGTTGGATTTATCGTTATCAGATTCATGTTTTTGTGGTTTGCTTGTTGTGCGCTAATTTTGTTATCGTCCTTGTTGTTCTTATGTGGGGGTGATTGGTGGGGCGATTCGACAACTTCTTTGCTCGAATTTTTATATGGGAAAAATTTTCTTACTGGTTTAGGCAATCACTAAGTCACCCGTTTTAACTTCACACCAGAGCAGCTGGTGGAGAACAACAACAACAATGTCGTTCTTTGCAAAAAAATTGTCTAACCTGTTGTGGTTGAAGATGTCCAGCTGTTACCAGTTGTATAACTGGTTGACATACTCTATGTTCCTTTTTGATCTTATATCGTGAAATATACAATTTTTGTATTGAGTTTGGCTCTTACTTAATGTTATAAAAAAGTTGAAACTTTATACATGTTTTGCTGCTGATCAAGTTGAATCTCTGGAACTATTATTGTTATATGTTAGCTAGCTAGACATTAGCATGACTAAAAGTTACCAATAGAAACTCTAGCATAAGAATATCCAATGTATGGTAACCCTGTTAAGGGATTATAATAAATTATTCACATTTATTATTAATTGGATAATTATATTCGGTATTAGTTATATGTATATCATTCATGATATCGGGATTTAATGCCCAAGAATCTCTAATGGGGTTTAAATAAGATCAAGTAGTCATTAGGAAGTTGGGATATAAAATGGGCAAATACACCCAAAGGAGTTTTGTCCATGGAGTTGAACGTTTCTCCTAATTTTAAGATTTTCTTGAAAAGTTTCATTAAGACTACTTTGCTCTAATTAAACTTGAAATTATTAGACCACCCAAAGGAGGCTAAGAAACTTCTAATTAATTAGTGGGTCAAGATAGGTTATACGGTATGGAGAGATGAGGATAACCCTCAGCCTAAAGGTGAGAAAGTGTCTCGAGTCAAACTGTAAGTGGTCAGTCTAGTCTTGAGCGTGAGTGATCACCACTAGGGGGCAATGTATGTCAAATCACCACCCAAAGGAGGGATTCAATGATGCATAGCTGTACCCGCAGAGTGATTAATCAATACCATAAATATTATATACACTCTGACTCAACAATCCTAATCCCAGGTAGGATCGAGATTATAGACATCAAGTTATAGATCTTTTGCAGATCAAGTTAAACGTGCATAAATTTTAGTTTTTGTACGTCCTACAATAAGTCTTTGGTTCATGCAGCTATGGACCCTATGATCCAGAACCAACTGACTAATATTGAGACCTTGACGGACTCTAACTACTCTCTGGAACTGTTAGATGTCTTTAAGAAATAGTTTAAGGGTTCCGTCAAGGGAAGGCAATTCAATAACTTATCTCAGCTTTTATCGTTGAAGTATGACAGTAGTGGAAATATGTACTCACACATTTATGTTTGCTTTGAATCTAATTTGGTTGACATTTTCACCAACTCTTGGTGATCAGATTCTGGGGCAACTATTCACATTTTGAATTCTCCACAAGGGTTCATCAGGAGGCGGTCAGCAAGGCCTGAAAAATAGTTTTTTTCTCGAGAGATGCAAGAAGCTTTCCCATTGAGTTTGTTGGCATTTTTTGCTTGATTTTAGACATGGTGGTTTTGACATTATTCATCATAATCCCAAATTGGTTCTGGTTTACTAGTTGATGGGTAATACCATCTATCTCCTAACCATTCATTTAAGACTTTCCCGTTAGAGGTTGAGAAATAGTTAGATCGAAAGATCAAGGTTGTCTGGTCAGATTGAGGAGGAGAGTATTATAATAAGATCGATCAAGACGGTTAACTATTGGGACCATTCTCTCAGTATTTGTTGGATGAGGGCATTGTTGCCCAGTACACTACTCCTGGATTATCTATGGACTGAGAGAAATCATAGTCTTAATCACTTGCATGTTTGCAGTTGTCCAGTAGAGGCAAAATTGTTTAACCCGAATAGCAGAAAGTTAGTTTTGAGGACTGTCAGTTGTTTCTTCGTTAGTTTCCCAGAGAGATCAATAGGCCTCAGGTTTAATTGTCTTTCTCGCCCCATGGAGATTGTTAAGTGTGCTCAGTCTCATTTCATAGAGGAGGGAGATCCCTTTACTAGTACTATTCACAGAGAGTTTATCTTTGAGGAGGGTTCTGTAACTTGGAGTCCAGCTGCTATTCCGATCAGTGTTATTATGCTTCCGTGTTTATCTGATATTGACACTATGATGAGTACGATTCCAAACTTTATTTCAGACCCCGTCGTAGTACCAGTTCGCCCTTAGATTTTTTCCTCCACTCGCTCTTGCTCAACTTCTTGTCATTCCATCTCCAGCCCAGCTTTCTTACTTATCCTCGGAGATCCCCTGGAGAAAGGCGTTCAGCCAATTTTTTCAAGTTATCATCTTTATTCAGTTGAAGGGGAATTATTTAATTTCGAGGATCCAGTATCTTTTAGTTTAGCTATGCCTAGTTATTTTGTAGATTAGTGGCGTAATGCCATAACGGAGGAGATGGATTCTATGTCTCACAACTCTTTGTGGGAGTTAATACATTTACCTAAAGGATCTAAGGCAGTTGAATGCAAAAGGATCGTTATGTATATTAGAATCAGAGTGGGAGATATTTTACATTTATGGTTTTGAACGTCGATGATATTTTACTCGCTAGCAGTGACGTATAATTTCTTCAGCAGACGAAAGCATATGGCATGATATGTATGAGACCCGACATTAATTTTGTTGTTGGGATGTTAGGAAGGTACCATCATAACCCTTCTATTATTCACTGGCAAGCAACCAAGAAGGTTCTTTGCCATTTACAGAGGACAAGAGATTATAGATTGGTTTATAGGAAATCGGATGAGCTTATGGTTTTGGGCTACTCTGACTCAGATTTTACTGGAGTTTCTATGAGGATCGCTCTTTTACGTGGGAGTAGTTATTGGGTTTTTTATTTACTATTAGTACATTAGGATTCTTTATCCATGTGGGAGTTATTCCTGGTAATTATTTTGGTCGACATTCAGAATTGATTTTTGATTATTTAGCTGCTATTATATTTGGATCCGTTATTATATGTGCACATATTCAGTTTAAATTATACAATTGCAATAAAGTTTTAGATACGAGTGATTTTATCATATGATGGTTGTCTAAGTATCAAGTGCCTAAAGAGAATATTGAAAGGGTTTCTCAAGTTTGCTTGGACTGGATGTGGGTATGCTCCACATCCTTTGGCCTTCATTTTAGTATGAGCGATGGTCTTCGCATGACGGTTTGTCTAAGTATTAAAATGACATGTGTCTAGTAAACATATGTTACAAGACACTAATGGAAATGTACCAGCACATCATTAAGGTGTACATTTGCCATTCACATGCTAAACTCTACCAGTAAAGAAATTATACTTGAAAGCTACTGAGGTTGGTAGCCTGATGTTCAAGATATGAATTAGGCATGCGCTCAAAGGCCTGACCAAAAATTGTCCGTGAACCGTGTTAGCCATCTTTGAAGTCGTAGAGTGACAGTTAAGTTCGATGTAACATTGCCTTCAACAAATTATCATGTGTGGTTTTAGAAACAAAGGATGGTCATCCGCTTTTCATAAAAAACTGTGAATCAGGCTAAAAATATTTTTTTTTAAATCGAGTTAGCGCCAGGTGGGAGATTGTTGGATTTTCCATCTATACCGGCACTACTCTTCTGGTTCATGAGCACACATATTAATAGGTCGTATAGGTGTAATTTGTTGTGCCCAATTGTTATACCAAGTTAAGGTAGGTGGGACCTAGTGCTACTCTTTATTAGGGTTGAGGGTATAATGGGAAGACCACTCTAACCCTATCAGGTCAAATAAAAAGGAAGTCCCCCTTGGAGGCTTCAACACAGAAACCATCCCATTGAGGTCTGCAGCTAATCCAAGGGAAGACTCCACTCAAGAACTAAAGAATTTCAGAGAGCAAGAGAACAGGTTAGTATAATCTTCTTTGCAGATTCAGTTATTAATCATAGTTAAATGTATAATATTCCAGCATAAACAACAACTGCTAAGTGAGGTGAAGGTGTTAGAATGGCCGCCATCATCCCATAGAAGGCAAAGTAGGTGAATGTAAGAAACATGAATAACATGTAGAGTAAAAAAAATGCCTGCAAAGCAACATTTAAAGTAATGAGATCGACAATTACAACTGATATGTTAGTGAACAAAATAAATAATTTACAGGGAATATAACAATGGGAACTGGACTTTTATAGAGGTGCAAGGAACCAATGGATGGATAACATAAACAGTATATGTCGATTTGCGTAAGATGCTAAGAAAAGTAATACATACCCCCAGTTATATGACTTCGCGAGATACCACATAATTGCATGGAAATCACAGGTAAAAAAGGATCCTAGCTTAAGCTTTAATTGTTGTATCCAGTTACGCTACGCATAATTCTTGCATCGATTTAGCACAACTGCAGAAATCAGGGTTTTAGAGGGAGTGTTTAGAGAGAGAGAGTTGGAGAAGATGAACTAGGGTTTAGAGGGAAGGAAGTTCTGGGAGAGAAAGTTGAAGATTGACTGAGCATGGATCTAGTAGTCGAAGAGCAGGGATTCCTAACTCTTACAGACTCGTTTGGACAGTGATATAGAGAGGGAGATAGTAGTGATGAAATGACTGAATTTTTATCCTATTTTTGCAGATCATTTGTCATTTTAGGTGTGTTCAGTAAATCAGAAATTTGATGACTCACGAGATTTGGGAATCGAAGGGCTTGGATTGAAAGTTGGCTGATGAGTGATTCCTTTAGCTGTATAGATAGATAGATTATCTGACAGCACTGCATTTTGCCGTATTAAATAGACATTCTCGATGTATCCGTCTCCTTGCAGATTGTATTCCTAGTACTCCTGGTTCTTGGGATGTCATGAGGAAAAGATCTAATGGCAGAGAATCTAAAAATGATTTTGACGAAGGGGTTCTCTTTAAGATGGTTAACCAGCCAGCCGATGGAGGCTACTTAATGGGCATGTAGATGGTGTGCATTTACTATTGGACTTAGGAGTTTCTCTTTCCGAGGTCATTGTGGAAGATGGGACATTAATTGATCTTATTGGTGCTGGAAGCACACCACTTCAGTACGCGGCTTGCGGTGGAAGTCTTCAATACAAATGAATGGATGCCTTTGATGGCTACTCGTCTGTGGCATAGAGATTCTCTTGAGAAACTTCCGAGTTCTACGAAAGTGTGGCTGAAATTAATGAAATTCGAACTCAACGAATGCTTAACAATCAACATAGTCTAGGTCAGCAATAAGTAAGAAGTATGAATGACATAATTTTTTGTTATTAATAAGGCACCTATGTTTTGATATAATCCTAATAATTATACTTAATAAGTTAATCTATTTCATTATTTTTTAGTACTGGAGGACATGTCTACAGACTAAATTTTATTCCTACTTCAATAAACTTCACTTATCTTTTGCTAGAAAAGCAATTATGTACAATTGCACCATTTTTCTTTTTTCTTTTTCCAGTTTCTACGATACAGTAGAAACTATTGCACATGATATGGCTGCAGGTTGTACTGTTGGATCGATCCAAAATAATTCCTCGGGATTGAATAACCTAACTAGTATATTACTATTGCAATGTTGTCGAATTAAAAAGTCCCGACCATTGTTGTGAAGCATTAATTGGTATACTGATCATCCACCACTCTTCCCATTTTTGTCTTCCTTCTCGTCGATTTTCTGAACTGCCATCTCCCACTCTAGTTTGCATATACAAAAACTAGAATACCTCGTTATAAAATCTAACCCGACTTCCCCCTCAAATACTTCTAAGCATTTAGATTTTGCTGAGTTTTGGACACCCTTCATATATTCTGGAATATGATCATTAGATCCTATTAAGCTTCAGTTTTGTAATAACGTAATTAACACAATTCATGTCTAAAAGCCTGTTCTTATAGAGTTGACCTCGCCAAAAAAGATTTGTCATGTAACTAATAGGTATTTGAAACAATTAGTACTCCATACATATATCAATCCTTACAAGTCTCCCTAGGAAAGAATTTCTAGATTTACTACAAAAGTCTTAGGAGTTAAGTCCAAGCCCAAGCTAGCAACCCAATAGGGCTTGGGTGTCCTATACAGACTCTTAGCAAACCCATAGGCCCATTAGGGTTATGGGGAGAGTTAGAGTAGCATAGGAAATCCTTTAGGGTTGTCTATATATATCACTATACTATGTACAGAGAAGACGGTGATGATAATCAATAAATTTCTTTCTCTTTTTCTCTCTTGCTCATGCTTTAGTATTATTCTGTTATTGATTGATCATATCCCAACACGTTATCATAACGCAAGCTCTAGGAACGAGAAGAACATATATTTCTGTCTAAATCAAGGATTTCACAGAAGCAAAGCTATTAGGAGAAGAGGTATTTTACGTTTTTATATACCTATATTTAGATCTATAATATATCATAGATCAGCATGTTTCGAAAACCTATTTTTTCCTATTTTTTTGGATTAAAAACTAGGGTTTTTAGTGTTTTCTACCCTTGATAAATGGATGTTTTTGAATGTGTATATATTTCACTGTGGAGATCTGATTGAGGCAAGACCACTTCTGTTAGATAGCCTATTCTAAGAGCTTTCCAACGATATATGGCATGTCTTTGGGAGATTCCCCAATCACCAAAAATTACTGGTTAAAACTAGGTAGTTTCACGGCCAGAAACGGTGGTTGTTTTTTTGTAGCTGACGTCATCAACTTTTATTTTATTTTTATTTTTTTTCAAAAATATTTTTTTATTTATGACGTCATCCTTATCCATAGTGACATTAGGAGTGACACGTGTCGAGGACGCGTGGCATGCTGACGTGGAATAGCACGTGCGTGACACGTATGGCATGCATGATATGTACGTTACACGTGTGGCATGCCCTGGCATGTGCTTGGCACGTGTGGCATGCCATGACACATGCTTGGCACGTGTGACATGTCATGACACGTGTGGCACGTGACAGTAACCGGAGGTGACATGTGGCAGTAGCCGTACTATCACCGGAGACCGACTGCCTGTCAGTTGCCTAAACTTTGCCAGAATTTTGACCAGAAAAATTGTCGGACGGTTGCTGGAATATTCTTCCCGGTGACCGGAATATTCCTTGACGTCACCGGTTCAGTGTACGTGTGTGACACATAGCAGTGACATGTGTGGCATGTGCGATGTGTGTGACACGTGCGGGGCACGTGTGACCGGGTCAAACTAGTTCAGACCATTTCAGACCGGTCCAAACCTTGACCCAGACCGAGTCTGACCGGTCCAGACACTAAAACGGCTTCAAATAGCCCATTTTTTGGTCAAATTGAGCCCAATTTTTTTTAAAAAATTCCTATTGACTGGACCTACTTCGTGGGGAACCCATTTTGTTTTTTTTATACAAAATATTTTTTAAAATTTTTTGGGAAGAGGTGCCTTGTATAGGAACATTGGCTCACTTATATGTGATATAAGTACTTAGCATAATACCTATTTAAGTATCTTATGGTAGCTTATAGGATATTGCTGGTATACCTCTAGAATACTAATTATCATGATTGGGGATCACAGATAATACGAAACCAGGACTAATTTAGTATACGACTGTGAGTCATATCTAAATCACAGTTCATTGTCAATGACAATTAACTAGAGCTCAATTTGGAATTGGTTTAGTCTTATTTCTAAAAACTTGTTGTTTGAGGAACCAATTTTTTGTATCTAGGTACAATTAGATGTTACAAGCATAACATTTAGAGGTATATATGCATTAATAGCACCCTATAGTACCCTAGAATGTTAGTTCAAAGATAGGCCTAATCAACCTATCTTGTGATCCCAGCTGACTTCGGGATGGAACTACTTGTCAGCTAAACATCTAATGCCCCTCATATTCATAGCAAATGGTTCATTTGGCTAAAAAATATTAACCTTTATAGAACTTATGGGCTTAGAACACCCTAGTTCTCAGAATAAGGAAAACATATATTTAGTAATTTTGAATTGTTGTCTTGGCAAGGACTCTATTAAACGCACTTTACGATTAAAATCACCATTTTACAGGGTAAATTTTTGATTTTACGCTTCATAGGATATGAACAAGGTTCTCCTATAGGTAATGATTGAGAATCATTGACTTCTATTCTTTGGAACTTCCTTTAGTACTTATTGGACATCATGTACTTCCAAAGGATTTCATAAGGACAGCACACATCTAGTAGTTTTAAATAGTAATCTTGGCTAAGATTCTATTAAAACGCACACTTAACATTAAGATCGTCATTTTTTACAGGGTAAAATTAGGGATTTAATTATAATAGCAGAATTTCATGTACTTTAGATTATGAACAGGGTTCACCTTTAATATGATTGGGAATCATTTTTTAGTTTTTATTCTAAATACTATGATTTGTCTTCCATGCAATTGACATATTTATCAAGAATTGTCCCTTATTACAGTCTATATCTTGTATTATAGATGTCTGGGATACTAAAAAATGTTGAATTTCTACCATTGCCGCTCACTAGAGCCAATTACCTCACTTGCTGCATTGACGCTGACTTATTCATGTAGTCACTAGGTCAGTAGATGACCATCATCATTGGCAACAAGGAAGATTCCATAGACAAAGCATGGGCCTTGTTTATCCTCTGTCATCATATTCAGGATGACCTGAAGACTGAATACCTCAACAAGGTTGAGCCAGCTAACTTAGTGGCAAGCTTGCCGGGGAGCTATGCTCATCATAAGACCATTATGCTCCCAATAGAGCTGCACCAATAGAATACCCTTAGGTTCCACAATTTTAGGACGGTCGCTAGTTACATCTCAGCAGTCCATAAAATCACTTCTACACTTGAGCTGTGTGAGAAGAAAGTCACTGATGCTGAAATGATAGAGAAGACTCTATCAACCTTCCATGCTTGCAATATTGTAATTCAAAGGTAATATCGGTGAGAGAACTTAAGGACTCATGCAGTCTTGATTCAGGCACTACTCCTTTCTGAGCAGAATAATATACTTCTGATGAAGAATCATGTTATGCGGCCCTCTGGGAGTACGTCATTGCCTGCGTCAAATAATATTCAGTTTTGGGGAAACATCTCTACACGTCGAGGACGACGATATGAAAGGGACAGGGGAGGCTACCAGAGATACGGGAAGGGTGGGAGCCTGTAACCATTTGTCCATAGGAGAGGTATATGATTTAAGCAATCAAGAACACTCGGCAATGTAAAGATTGAGAAGAAGCCAGAACAAGCATCTACTTGTTTTAACTGTGGTGGCTACCAGTGACAGAGTCCAAACCCACCAAGCAGTGGCTGACACTAACTCCGGCACTGAGGAGGTTGTAGCGCCAGACTTCTCCAATGACACTAATATCGTCATAGATCAACATACGGAGTAATCTGTGATGATATCTCAGCCAACATGTGATATCACATTAGAGTAAGCACCAGAAGTTTCTTGTCTCGACAGACTTGTTTTACTTTTTTGTCTGTATTTTTGATTTTGTTGGGAACATATCATTTATATTTCAATAAAGTGCTCAAGACATACATGAGATTCTCCATTTGTTCTAAATTATGATTACTCGAATTTATTGCTTGGGAAATAGTTAAATTCTATGTATGATAGTTCATCTACTACATACAACCTGCCTATAGCTCTCTCTGCTCATTGAGCATAACCGATAATCGAATGAGTGGCGGCGTATGTCTCAGAGACATTTAGTATCACGCACTCAATCCTTTTGAGCTATACATATATTTTTTGTCTAACCTTGTGCATCGGGGATGGCATGAATATCATTGGCACGGCCATCATGATAGAACGCACTGAGTACGTCACGCTATTACCCTCTAATGGTACGATATAGGGTATCTAGTCCATTTTATAAACTAGTAAATCCAGCCAGATTTTACTAAATATCAAGTCCTGACTATCTAGGAAAATGACAGACAGGGTTCTGTGCATTCACTTCATATCTAAAGGTTAGTACACGCTATTAAAAAGTTTTCTATTGCACACCTTAGGGCTGGGATAACGAGGAATATTATCAGGATTACATCTCACCTTTCCTTGAAAGGAGAGAAGATCCAGGGAATGTATGTCTAATGCTTGCTTTCAAGGATAGTCTATTATGACCAAGGTGGAGTAGGATCTTTAGCCTTTGCTCTAACCGCATCCATGGAGACCCATGTGGACCTTTCCATCCACATAATGGCGCACTTAAATATTTATGGTCATTACAGACGCATCTAGGAGATGGTTCAAAGAATACAACGTTAGCATGACTTCTCATTTGGATTACTCAATCACAGACTTAATTCCTGGATTAACCTATCATAGTCGATCGATGTGACTTGACGGGGGCTTGGGTGTTGGACTAACAAGTTTTTGATGATTATTTTACCGCTAAATGGGATAGATGATTGAGCATCGTGAGTACCCCATACCATACCCATCTCGGGATTGGCGGAGAACCTAATCCAGCAATTTTAGATAATTGCTAGGCCACTGTTATTACGATCACAACTTCCAGCTAGTGTATGGGATATGCATTCTTGCTCCCACAACACTGATTAGGATTCGTCCCTTAGCAAAATCATCATATTATTTTTTCCCAAAAGTGACTAGTAACTGAGTCAGAGCCCGGTATTGCCTATCGACGAACATTTGGATGTTCCGTACAGGTGTCAATCGTATCGCAATATATGAAGATGGGACCCTCAACGTCGGCCTGGTATTCTGTGGGCTATGATTCGTATTTATCACTAGATATTTAGACCCACTGGCGACATGTATACTGCAGGGTAGATAATTGTCACTTTAATGAGACGATATTCCCAGCATTGGGGGGAGAAATGACCGTCAATGCTGAAGATGTTTCCAAGAGGTCTTGGAAAATACCATCGTTGCCTCATTTAGATCCCTATACATTATCTAGGTGACAATAAGGTTCAACGGATTTCAAACCTCTAATAGATCGCAAATGATTTTTTAGACGCATTCATAGGCACTATTGAAGTTCCATAAGTGTATGTACCTACAAGTAATACACCTACACAGTAGAATATTCCAGGGGAACTAGTACCGTAGCAGAACGTTCCAGAAGAATTAGTACCGCAAATGAATCTGAGGCTCGCACTTAGTGCAAAGCACCATTGGAAGAAACTATTCTTAGTCGGGGAGCTGTAGAGTAAGGAACAAATATGACTAATGGTGTAATCGGTTCATTAAGGATGGAACCACCCATTTACAAGGTATTCATATTTGCTGCTGTACTTGCCATTAAGGATGAGGATTCAGAGCCACTTATTGTAAATGACTGTGTGTTGTTATACGTTGGCCAAAGTGGGCATCTGGAATCAAAGCGGAGCTCAGTTTGCTAGCATAATGTGAAATGATACAATTGAGCCTATCAATTATACATAGGAATGGTACGGAAACATGATTAACTCAGAGATATAATTTGGTCAAGGCAAGACTAGTTGCCCAAGAAATATTTAAAAGATCTGGCATCGAGCGCAGTGTGAACTATTACCCGATTATAGACGCTATAATGTTTCAGTACTTATCAGTCTGTCAAGTTGTCAAGGACAAGCTAGACATGCATCTGATGTAAATACCGTGTATCCATATGGGAAACTAGATACAAATATATACATGAAGCTACCTAGAAAGATATAAGCTTCTAGAAGCAACTATGCCCAACACACGAGGTGTGTACGTAATAAAACTGGAAAAGTTATTGTTGACTTGAAGCAATGGGCCCATGTGACATAGTTGACTGAGTATTTAAAGGTCAAGGACTTTATAAATATCTTTATGTGTCCATGCATTCTTATACATAAATTAGCTTCAGTATCATCATAATAGTGTACTAAATGATTTGAATAACATTAGACCTTCGGGGGAGATCGCGAGAGCCGCCGAATACCTTGAGAAGGAATTCAAAATACAAGACTTTGGGAAATCAAGAGTATCTCGATTTATAGATCGAACATCTTGATAGTGGCATCCGTACACCAAGCAATATATATCAACAGAGTTATCTAACACTTCGATATGGATATAGCACACGATGCTAAGTCGTTTATTGCGCGTCCAGCACTTGGGTGTGGATAACAACATCGTTCACCATCTTAATGGGGGGAGAAACTCTAAGGGCCATGGTGCTAGTTAGGAGGTGTTTTGTTATAGTTAGTTGGGTATACTAGACCCAATGACTCACTCAAAGTGAAGTATTTGGCTTCCCATAGTTCTATTCCTACCCAAAGGCACTGGATTGAGATCAAGCGCATTCTGAGATATCTCATCGGCACGAAAGACTGGGGTCTATTCTATCCATAACTTGGCAAACTATAAATTATAGGATACACCGATGCATAATATTTGTCAGATCCACATAAAGGCCGATCACAATCGGGTTATGTATTTTTGTATGGAGATACTACGATTTTATGATGATCAGTGAAGCAGACGATGGTTACTACATCCTCAAACCACGTGAAGATTCTTGCATTACATGAAGCCGACAGAGAATGCTTTTGGTTGCGTTCTATGATCAACAATATCAACGAGAGTTGCAGTCTGAATTCTATCCAAGATAAACCAGCGATACTTTATGAAGACAATGTAGCTTTTATCGTTCAAGTCAAAGGTGGATTTATTAATGGTGACAAAACGAATCATATTTCACCAAAGTTCTTCCACATACACGAGTTGTAGAGGACAAATGAGATCGACGTTGTTCAAGTACATTCAGAAGACAACCTGACTGATCTATTTACCAAGATTCTTGCATATCCTACGTTCAAGAGATTAGTTTATGAAATTGGCATGTGAAGTTTACAAGATTCCTAATCTTCGGGAGATAGATTTCAGGGAGATCGACGTCAGGGGGAGTAGTCTTAGCCTGACGTGGACACATGTGTGTTGTACTTTTTTTCCTGATAGCGTAGTTTTATCCTCGGAGGTTTTACTGGCTGAAGGTTTTGATGAAGCAACGTATACACGTCCACAACCTATACAGGGCATATGATTGTACTCTTTCCCTGTACAGCTTTTTGCCTAAGGGATTTTGTTAGGTAGAGGTTTTAATGAGGCAAGTCGTCCTAGTATGGAATACCCCAAGGGTGACTGTTAGGAGTCCAAGCCCAAACTAGGAACCCAACAGGGTTTGGGTGTCCTATACAGACTCCTGGCAAACCCATAGGCCCATTAGGGTTATAGGGAGAGTTAGAGTAGCATAGAGAATCCTTCTGGGTTGTCCATATATATCACTGAACGATGTACAGAGAACACGGTGATGATAATCAATAAATCTCTTTATCTTTTTCTCTCTTGTTCATGCTTTATTATTATTCTGTTATAGATTTATCATATCCCTACAAAAGGAACTAGCACATAAAGAATCTTTCATAATACTGAAAACTTAATAAGTGGCTCCCTCCCTTCTTCTTTTTTACATTCAACCCTTCATTTTTACATTGATCTTCTCTTTAACCTCTAAAAGCATACTCTGTTTTTTTTTTTTTTTTTTCAGCGAATATTATGTTACCTTTTAAAAATGATGATCAAGAAGTGTTCAAAAATGGCAAAGTACACATAGAAGTTTAAGTGGCAACTAATTGCATAATCAAATGACAATTAAAACTACAAGAGTGTGCTAGAAAGACTATCCATCCATTGATTCCTCAATGCGCCAGTAAAAATTGCTTTCATTCAAACTATTACCATTTTTGTCATACAATGATGATTGCTTGAAGTAGAATTATTATCAACCAACTTGTTGTATGCAGCGATGGAGATGGCCATGGTGTTTGTGGTTTTATGTTTCTCGATGTTTCCTGGTGAATGCCACATGACCATCATCATCATCTCCTGAAGAATTAGAAAGGTCATAATCTGATTTTGATACACTGTGGTGGTGGCGCCTGTGGAGTCTACTATTGTAAGCTTGCTTCTTTCCGTGGTCATCATCTGAGCTTCGTTCATTTTCGTCACTATTGCTTTCATCCCATTTTCTTCTTAAAAAAATATATATATATCTGCTTCCTCCCTTTTGTAGTTCTGTTTGTTCATGTGACCTGAGACCTATGACTTTGTATGTATTTTTTTTTTCTCGTCTTTCTTTAATAAGGCAGCGCCTAAAAAAAATTGGAAATATGTTTTTACTATTTTACTGTTTTACAATCAAACTCTCAAGCACAAGACAAACTCTTAAGAACAGTTTGTAAAAGACTTACGTAAGTATAAATCATAACCTTTTTAAGAAATAAAATGAGGTTTTTAGCTTATACCCCCCACTTAGTTCCTGATAATAGCGTTTACCCCCCATGTTTGTCATTTATGAGGGTTTACCCCCCATTTTGCCGTTGACTGTTAGTCAACGGTCTTTGACTGACGTTGGCTCGTTTTAAAAAAAATTACTAACCATTTTACCCTTCACGTGACAAGCATGTGACTTCAACTCATTCGAGTTTTAACTCGTTCAAATGACAAGAATAGTCGTTCGAACAACAAGAGTTTCATGGCAAAAATTTCAGGGGACTTGATTCCTCGTTCGAACGACTATAATTTTCGCTCGAACGATAAGAGAAATATAAAAGATCCAGTGATCTTCATTATTGCTCATGTTTGTTCAAGCTCTCCCTCTCTCTTAGCATTGTTGTTCAACTACGATTCTCCTCTACCTTTTGTTGGTTTCACTGCTTCACCACCTCCAATTCAAAGTGTGATTTTCTAATTTGGTAAGCTTTGTTCTGGTCTCTCTCTCTCTCTCTTTGTTGGGTTTGTTGGGTGCTTGCATTATTGGGTTTGTGGAACTGGTGTGGTTGTTGATTGTCGGGTGTGTGAGTGATTATATTGTTGGGTTTGTGGAACTGCTGTTGCGTATTGGGTTGTTTTTATTCGAATATTTCTGGGTTTTATTCGAATACAAGGAATATTTTTTGAAAGATTATAAATTGTTCCCCAAGTTGACTCTACTTTTCTTGTAGGTGATTAGGTTGTGTAGTGGCTGATAAAATCTTGAATTGGGGTTGTTCAAAGTGTTTCTGTGCATTAATGGGTGGTGGTAGCTTAAAGAAATCTGAGGTAATATTGGTTTTGTTTGAGAATTTATTTTGGTGAAATTGTATTTATGTGTAATTGCATATTAGTGCATAAGGGTCAATTTTATACTAGAAATGTCTCATATGTGATTAGGTAAACAAAAACTCTAATTTTGATTTTGTATATGTGTCTCTTACAAGTTGAATGTTACCTACTTTGTGATCAAGGTTCTCATAATGTGGAGAGCTATCCTTGGGTTTATAGCAAGTGCAAAAAACCCAATTGTAATGGCATAATGAAACTTTATGTTTCAAAGAAAACTAAGAACCCTAATAGGAAATTCTTAGCATGTCAATACTCAACTTGTGGGGGTTTTCAATGGCTTTCAGAAGCAATTGGGATACAAACTGAATCTAGTACAAGTTCCTTTGAAAGGGGATGTTTTGGGTGTGCTGGAACTGAACATTGGTGGAATCATTATCCATGGAGAAGTGTTATTTGTGAAATGAAAGGTTGTGGGTCTCAAATGAAGTTGTGCACCTCTAGAACTCAGAGTAACAAAGGCAAGAAGTTTCTCAAGTGTCAAAACATACTATGTGGGAAGTTCATATGGCTTGAAGATTCTATTAAAGCAGCTGCAAACAATAATGCTGGAACTAAGGATAAAGTGCACATGGAAGTGAAAATCAAAGTAACAATGGATTTAAATGAGTTTTGAAGGGTGTTTAAGGGCAAGTCCAATCTAGGATGAATGTAATTGGTGTAATTGCAAGAGTACTTCAATTGTAATATGAGAATGTAGCTGACACTGTGTTTATGAATGTAATAGTGGATTGTAAGAACACTCTAGATTGTAAGAACACTCTAGCTTGTGTACTTGTTTTTATGTACTTGTAAGAACACTCTGTGTTTATGTACTTGTATGTCTAGTCTAGTTTTTTTGGAAAAGATTCCGTAAAACAAATTTGGTTTGATTTTTTTGTCTCACTCTCTCTCTATCAACTGTACTTCACCATTGTTACTCTAAACTTGTTGATTGGGTCTGGATTGGAAGGGAAGTCATTGTAATTGTTATCTTCTCTCCTCCTCCAACTTCAATTCATTGAGTGAATTTCATTTGGTAAGTTTTGCTCTCCGTGCTATTTGTGCCCTAATTTTTCTCTATGATAATTCTTTGGACAAATTAGGCTAGAACTATATGAGGAATTCCCTTAGTTGATTATTTCATCTCTGTGATTGTAAGAATTATGTGTATTGTTGGAATTTGGAATTACATTTTTACTGTTTGGTCAAGGTGATTTATTTTTGTGTGTTTGACGAATTGCTTGATTGGTTGGGTGCATTGTTGAACATAATTGGAAAAGAATTGGGGGTTGGAGTTGGGATTGATATTGTGTTTGTTTGGGTTCCCCTGCTTAACCGTTTTGGTTAATTTTGGGGAGGTGGTGGATTGCTTATTGTAGGTTTTGGGCTTGATTATTGGCGTACTGTTGGTGGAAGTAGTTGTTACTTGGGGTATTGGTTCCTTTGGTTTAGTATTGTTGGTGTTGCATACAAATTTCTTTGAGTATTCGCTATGGCTCCAAAGGTACGGGGAGGAACAAAGAGGCCGCGCTCTGATGATACTATAATTCTTGATGGTCAAAGGGTTGGAGATAACCCCATATATTGGGCTACTGACAATGGCTTTCGAGATCGGCCAATTGTGAAAGAATAGATTGTTGACATCAAGAGTGTTTCTGAGGTTAATGCAGGATATGCAGGGGTGTTTACAAAATTTAGAGGAAGAAATTGGACCAAGATTTTTACTCCTTCTGGTAAGGTCTACCCTAGGATTGTTCAATTATTCTATGCTACTCCGCAACTTGAGCATGTCCGCACACTATATAGTCAAACTTTCTCTGTCACTATTGACAGCACAACGTTCACAGTCACTAGGGACAGTATCTACGCTATTTTGGGTTTCTGTCCTTCTCAGTACATTGAGGTTCCGGGATGTATTTGGCCAGCATCGTATTATCCCTGGCCTGCGGCTACTGAGGAGGGGGAGTTTGTGGAGGATGGGGTTCCTATTCTTCCTACGCTGCCTGATATAGTTATTGACATCACAGCTCAGCATCATCTATATACTGGATTGGGTATGGGTTCCCGAAAGATGTTAGATGATGAGTCTCGCCTCCTACATAGCATAGCTATTGTGAACATTATTCTGCGATCTCAAAAGAATGAACTATCTGAGCAGATGAAGGCTTTTCTTTATGCATTCAAGAATGATATTGAGCCAGATCTACCTAATATCATCATTGAGGAGATGATTGATGCGAGCACCAAAACGGCGACTCGGAGTTCATTACTGTTTACTCGACTTGTTATGGAAATTCTTACTGCTGCTGGCTACAAGGTACTTCCAAATGAACCTGAGGATACCAAAGCTGTAAAATTGGATGCGAGTAACTGTCACAAGAGTGCATCTCATCTTCCTCATGTGCTACCTTCTGAGCCTGCTCCTCCAGGAGAGCACATAGGTTCTTCTAGCTCAGTTCCACAACCTCATGAGGCATTTTCTCTTAGAGTATTGGGAGCATACTTCAGACGGTGTCGACCAGGTTGGGTGCTATTGAGGGACGTCTGGGGACTATGGAGGGTAGACTGGAGACTATTGAGACAAATGTTAGGGGTCTTCTTCAGGTCCAGGAGCCGCATGAGTTTGAGTATGATTCTGGTTCTGGAGATGCATGACTGCACAGGGTGCCTTCGCTAGACTTCTGTCCTCACATCTGCTCTCCTTTTTGGTTTCTTTTGTCTGGTTCCTTTTTGAGATTTTTTTTTGTTTTGAGAGCACGTGAGATAGGAGTCTTTGTACTAACTTTATCAGTTTCTCTAGTACTACCTTTTGCTTATCTGTTTATCCAATGTATATAATTTATTTTCTTTCAGATAGTTTATTGTAGTTGATTGATTGTTTCTTCTGTGACAAAGAGGGAGAGGAACAATTTTACATGATTGGTTTGCAAAAGCTTCTTTGGATTTATATGTTCATTTTTTTTCGTTTGTGGGACTATGTTCTAAGTTTTTCTAAGGTTAAGACTCACTCTGTAGTTTGTAAGTACAACAGAGTAGTGTGTTCATCTTAGTTTTTATTTGTCACGAAATGAACCAAATGGGGAGATAGAAAGGTTTTATTTATCTTATTTCGTGTTTGTGGAGTCTCATGGTTATTTCAGCTGAAGACACTGACAAATGAAGATCACTAGAACTTTCATATTTCTCTTGTTGTTCGAACAAAAATTATAGTCGTTTGAATGAGGAATCAAGTCCCCTGGAATTTTTGTCATGAAACTCTTGTCGTTCGAACGAGTTGAAACTCGAATGAGTTGAAGTCACGTGCTTATCGCGTGAGAGGTAAAATGGTCAGTATTTTTTTTTAAATGAGTCAACGTTAGTCAAAGACCGTTGACTAACAGTAAACGGAAAAATGGGGGGTAAACCCTCATAAATGGCAAACATGGGGGGTAAATGTTATTATCAAGAACCAAGTGGGGGTTATAAGCAAACAAACCTCAATTAAAATCTTAGAATTTTATGATAATACACTATAGTATTATATTTGATATTTTAGCCAAAAATGGTAGTAAATTGATGAAAATTTTCTCTTACCATAAATAGTATTGAAGTTGATACAAGAAAATAAAATAAACGACTAGGTTTTAGACAACAAATAGTTCTTCTTGCTATGTTTTTGATTATATTTCAGAAACAATTAATTATGTTTCTAATATTATAGAAAATTGGTCCAATAAATTGTTCTAAAACTTAACATTAATTTCATAACAATTAAGAACACAGTTTCTAAGAGAAGGGGTTAATTAAGATCTATCAGACCAAAATGGCTGGTAATGTACAAATTTACTTATTTTAAAGTTTTTTCAGCTTTGTCTCTTTGTTACTTATTTTTATATTACCAATGAAGCATTTCATTCTTTTTTCTTCTTCTTTTTTCAAATACAAGTAAAAAGGTTTGAGTGGGTAAGTCGTGATGATATCCTTCAGACCATCTTGAGTGGCACCCATTTGTTAGGCTCATCATAGTTGATTGTGATAAGAGTCTGGTAAACATGACCTTGTATGACGTGTATACTCTACTTATTTATTGAAGTGTTGGTACTGGTTCTAGCTCTAGCTCTATAAATGCTACTAAGGAAAGGTTAAAAAATATGAAGGAAGTTCTTAAAAGTTACGTTCAAAATATTAGTTGCTAAAATCAAATTAGAAGAATACTTGAAAGCATGAAATCAAACATATCATTTGCTGAATAATACCTTCAACAGTTTAACCAATCTGGAATCTCTTATTAGTTTGACCGATGTGTATGCTATTTTTACGAAAGTGTGGCTGCAAATTCGAACTCAACGAATGCTTGACAACAACGTATGCTAGGTGGGCGATAAGTAATAAATATGAATGACGTGATTTTTTGTTATTTGCATTGTTGAGCCACAGAACGGAAACCATACACCAAATCAATTCGATTAGCGATGAACAAATTAAACAAGGAAACACAATCAAACGAGAACACACAATTTATCGTGGTTCGGCAAATTCCCTACGTCCATACCAATAGACAGAGAGTTTTATTCGATAATTCGAGGTTACAGTCACTCACCAAAAATTGAGGTCTCTCAAAGTTTCCTCTCTTACCTTGTTACTCATGAAAAACTTAATAATAGATATAGAGGATGAGTTTCTAAAATCGGATACCTATATCACGAGGCAAAACCAACCATACACCTCCAAGTATTTGCATCCGAATGTAATCCGGATGGTTTCATAATCCGGATTTGCA
Organism: Kingdonia uniflora; assembly: GCA_014058105.1. Taxonomy (NCBI): domain Eukaryota; kingdom Viridiplantae; phylum Streptophyta; class Magnoliopsida; order Ranunculales; family Circaeasteraceae; genus Kingdonia; species Kingdonia uniflora. The sequence goes on from JACGCM010001854.1 coordinate 4,756,815, forward strand.
TCCGGATCTTATTGGCCTCTTATCATCAAAGTTAGGATAGAAATTCAGATTTTCTTATTACCCGACTTCCATCTAGATTACTCCTTTGAACCTAAAAATTCTCTGCCTCGATGAAGATTTCTTCAAATCTGAGCCAAACTTTTTCAACCAAATAAATTGAACCCTTTCTGACAAATGTCCACAAGACCCAAAAAACAAACGTCCCAAAGGACCAAATCGACTGCACCAAAACATCGGTTGCCTACGTACCGTGGATCAAGTCGCTCGTAGTTCTCAATATCCCCATTAGGGGTCAAATCAATCCGTATGAAGGATTTGGACCAACTCCAAATAATGATTGAGCTTAATCTTATGCAAAACTTTCGTAAACATATCAGCTGGGTTATCATTCGTGTGAATCTTCTTCAACTGAATTTTACCTTCTTCAAGTGCCTCTCTGATAAAATGGTAACGCACATCAACGTATTTCATGCGTTGATGATGAACTTGATCTTTTACCAAAAAAATAGCCCTCTAACTATCGCAAAATGCATCAAGATACTCCTTTTTGATGCCCAAATCATACAAAAGACCCTATATCAAAATTGACTCTTTAATTGCTTCAGTAACCGCCATATACATTGCATCTGTAGAAGATATGGCCACCGTAGACTGTAGTATAAATCCCTAACTAACTGCTCCTCCATCTATTGTAAAAACATACCATGTAGTCACTACAAGAATAAAAGAATTAGCCATCGAAAAATCTGTGGCAAAAACATTTTTGCCACCGTTTTTACCGTGGCAAGGGTCGTGGTCGTAGATGGGGTGGCTAAAGCTTTGGCACAGTTTTTACCGTAAAAATCTTTTTTTCAATTGCCATGACTTTAACCGTGGCAAATGATAAAAACATTTCCATTGAAAAATCCGTGGCAAAAGCCTGCTTTCACCACTGCAAAATTCGTGGCAAAAGCCTATTTTCGCCACTACATAATCCGGGGAAAAAGCCTATTTTTACCACTATAGAATCAGTGGCAAAAGCCTGCTTTCACCACTACAAAATATGTGGCAAAATCCTACTTTCACCACTACAAAATCTGTTGCAAATAGGTTTTTTAATTAAAAAAATTATTAGTCTTGTAAATACTCCATTAAATAAATAAAAAATAATAATACAAAAGATCTCAGTACATTTTCATAATTCATTTTTCTTGGATTCTTCAACAAAAGAGTTTGGAATGCACTCATATCCAACATATACGAGGCAGACCTTTCTATTCCCTTTCCACCACCACCCTAAGATGCCTTTATCAATGCAAGGTAACCTACAATCTGACAGCTTGCAACTGCATCTTCCGTTATGTAAACACAAGCTTAATAGTATATATTCTCAGGGATAGACTCTAAAATATTCTCAATAGATATTTTCATCTAAAAGAGAAGAGAGGAGAGAAAAACACAAATTATCAGATACCAATTTTCCTTAATAAATTGAAAAAATAAAGTTTGTCAAAAGCTTACATGTGAGCCAATCCATAAGCCAGGGTTCTCGAATGCATGGTTCCAACTATGCCAAACTGCATAAACATAGACATGACCCAAAGTCAGATGAGCAAACAATGTGTTGTGAAGTGCTGCAAGGTATACAAAGAAGTGGATGTTTATCATAGTAATCCAGAAAGAATAGAAACCTCAAAAAAGAGAAGTTGTGTATTACTCTAATGGTATTGCTGCCGATTTATCATCTTTAGTAGTCTTGTTAAATAATTAGGACTATAAATTGCATTTAAGTTATCCTCACAACAGGGAAGACTCACTATCCTCACACATGGACCAAAGAAAAGCAATCTAATGACCTGAATATATAGCAAAACACAAGTATTAATGTATTAGGAGACCAGTCCAACAGATAAAAATTCATAACATCAAAGACCCCTTACAAAGAAGTAATCCAAGTAGATAAAATATACAACTATGACTGATATAACATTCGCTGATCAAATAGAATATAGAGCAATACAAGTAAGCAACCTTATATCAACATGTCAATAAAACAGAATACTGTGACTGATGAAACAGAAATTAGACAGTTATGGAGACTACTTGTATCACGAGGAGAGCTAATTGTTTAAATGGCTCTAAAGCCTATTGGATGAAAAAATAAATGTACTTAATTTTAGACATAGTATGCAGTCGACTAATTACCAGAAATAGGTCTATGTCATTTTATTATTTCCATGCAATCTTAGACAATGAGTAAGAATAATCAAATCCCAATATCTGAATACTCTTACAGTACTTGAAAACTATGCACTTAACGGATCTGGTCACAACAAAGTCCAGTACAAATTACTGTAAACTAAAGGTAATATTATCTCTAAATAGTACAAATTCCTGACTTTAAATAGTAATATACTTTTTTAAGATACAAGATAAAGGGATGATGAAAATTACCTTACACAGAAGGGGAATCCAAAAATATTTTCTGAACTTTAGATTTATGCATTATGTGCAATCTAACCAGCTGATTCCTTTTTCTGGTAATGATGTGAGAGTATTGAGCATACACTGCATTGCATCAAGTAATAAATTTTAGTCAATCGACAAAAGTGCTCATCAAGTAATAAATGTTAGTCACGATTAAGCATATTCCCAAGAACCAAGAGAACCAATTTATCTGCAACACATGTCAAGGAAAATTACTAACTTCAGTACTTCACAAGAAAAGAAAAATAACTTAGACGATTACACCATGTTGAAATAAATAGCTAAGAAAGATGAAAACACCGGGCTGATACGAGAGGAAAAAGCTGACAGGTCAGATGGAAACCAGATGGCAAAGTGATGAAAATGACAGCAATGTTTTTAGGTATTTTCTTTTTTGGGAAAACTTGGTAGAAAAAAGTTTTCACTATGGTAAAGGTATCTATTATTCTAATGCATATTTATACGCTCGTTTGAAATTATCAAAATCTGATAAAATTATGCAGAGATGCCGAACATAAATAGATTGAGCTCTTGTGAGGTCCTAATTTTTTCTGGCTACTGCTGAACTTGAGAAGTGGCATGAAAGCAAATGGGAGCACAAAAGATAATACCATCTGCAAATTAATAACAAAAAAATAAGTCATAGACAAAGATATTAATTATTTTAATCAAGAAGTTGGGCTACGAACCGATGCAACGATGTTTAGTTGCCCAGCCTTGGAGGATCCTGTAATAATGGAGATGATCAGGCTGGGGATGATAGAAATGCACCGCGTCATCAAATTTCTCACCCACATCTTCATCTTCAGATTCAAAAACCCCTGAAAATTTATTTAAAAAATAGAAAATATTTTACGTGTATTTTTTTTAATGAAGAAAATAATCTTAAAGGCTAAATCTTTTGATTTAAGTGACTACCTGCATAATATACTGCCCAGCGTAACTACCCGTTATAGTGGAGCTTTGCCTTAAAGCAAGAAACACAATAGCATATATAGTTGAGCTCGATCTTCTTAGAACATTTTGGGACAATTTACGGATATTATTTTAAAAATTATAGCAATTACACAATCTTTTGTTTTATGTATTGTACTTTAACCACACTATGTAGGAGAGCTGAAATACATAGCTCGAGAAGGAAAGACGAAGAGTTCAGATTGATATTGCTACATCGATTCTTATTTTCAGTGGTAAGGTTATCAGAAGAGCATACATCGCCTGAGACCGATATAACTGCCACGTTGGTCAGAAAAGCTACTAAAAGCGCAAAACCACTTTCTATCAAGAAGTTCTTGCACACACTCTATAAACAACAGTAACAAGCTTACTATCAGTAGGAGTTTCAGGATTGTAAATGAGTATCATTAAGAACTAGGATACACACAACCCCTGATTTTGTATCTCAGGGTCAATTTGACAAAGGTGAAACATGTTATTTTCGCAATAGCAGACTTCAGTTATTTTTATTTATAGTTCTACTATGTGCTAACTTACATTGATCCCCCTGACAGACTGAGGCATCTTCCTTAAGAGTACTATAGCAGAATGTAAAAAGAGGTTATGCCTGTCGAGGAAAACAAGTAAAAAATTTAGTGTGGGACTATTCTATATTTTTTTAAGCTCTAAAGAATTAGGGGGAAATGTGAAGGTCTAAAGGCTAACTGCTAGAGATTTTCATTAAGATACATGCAAAAAACTCATTGTATATCAATAAAAGATGTATAGCGAGAAGTTAAAAGAATGGTGCATCACTTTAACATTAGAGATGAAGAGGCAATTAAAGAATAAATGATGGGAATGATCATATGGCATGATGAGGACACCAAAGAGGGTGATGGCAGTCATAAAAATAAACAAAGTTATATAAATCTTGAAAAATGAAAAGAACTCTGCACTATCTGAAAGACTGAAACCTCTATAAACATCATAATAACCCTTTTTACGTTCATCACAACTAGAGAGAAGAATGTGTTTTGGGTACAGACCAAGGGTTCATAAATACAATAGATGAAAGTATGAAACCACACAAGAAGATGGAAAAGATTTGTAAGTAGACCTTCTGGGATATCTGCTGCAATAACTGCAATCTCTGCCAACAACCATAGATAATAGTTCACGTATCTTGGGTACTCTAGTTTGCAGATCTCATAAAGATGCACTCAACATATTAGTGGTTGGGCCGAAATTAGAAACTCTTGAATCAATTGTGGTTCTTGTCTTACCAGTGGTCACACCAAGATTAGCAACTAAAGACTGAATTATGAGAGCGAAGATCAACCCAATAAGAATAACCCAAAGAAGTAGAAATAAAAATACATTGCATTGATTGTCAGTTAATATTTTACTTGACAATGGTTAGAGCTTAGCATGACCAAATGTTCAAATCGACAAATAAGAGATGAGAATGTTCGTTAGTATCTATTACCTCAAATTTGCGATCAGTGCCAGCTTGCAAATCGGTTTGCACTGTAAAACAAGCTCATTAGAATCTCCATTAACATAAAATACTATTTTATTAAACTACCCCGTTATTTAGGGATCGTAAGGAACATTTGTAGTATAAAAGGCGTACGCCAAAGGACAAAAAGAAAGGCTCAATCACAAATAGACTAAATAAACAAAAAACAAACAACGCCACTTTAGTCTAATTATAATAGGTTTCCTTACACTACATTATATTACACCATTACAATAAAAAAAATGCCAAAAAACATAATTTTTGGATTTAATTGGAACTTTATTTATGGATTAAACCTACACTATATTACACCATTACAATGATGTAACGATTGCTACTTACAGTTGACTCGAGCATAGCTTGGACTTTCTCGAGATTACATAAGCTAGTATGAAGAACATGTAAAGAGGGTGAATTCTGTTAGAACAAAATAGCTATCATTTGAGAAAAATGGACACACGATGAGTTCAAAATCAGTCGTTGCAATTTGCACAAATGGAACATAGTTTACAAGGCTAAACATAGTACCCTTAGTCCAACTCATTATTTACAGCAAATGCATTATACTACCCAGTCAATACCTTTTATTTTGTATTATCTCTTGCTCTTACACTTACGATTCTAACCAATTTCACGGTGCTTTTTCATTTTACGACACGTTCCATCAAATCATCAAAATCAAAACTTTCATTACTCCTACACAACAACCAATTTCGCAGGTTTTTATATTTATTTATTTTACACATGGTTCAAGCTAATCCTAATATCCCCAAACCAATAAGAAGCAAATTCAATTTAGGGTTTATCAAATGTGATGATACCCACAATTAAAACTAATCAAATCATGCAAAAAAGAGTAAATAAAAAAATTTGTCATTTAAATTGAAACTTACAGCTTCCTGGATCCAAATAAGTTAAAGAAACTAGAAACCCAGGACCCACATATGGTAAAAAAAAATCCACAATAATCTCTTCCCCTCCTCCCCCTGAAATCATCATCAAATCACACAAACAAACAAACAAGTACAATAAAAATCAGATTTTTTTTTACCAAAAAGTAAAAAAAAAATCTCTGAGATTGAAGAATGTAAGACAACAGAGAGAAAGAGTAAATCCAAGGCAATGTTGCTAAGTCATAGATGTCTAAGAAAGTTAAAATCACGTCGAACAAACTACATAGATATATACAAGTTGGACCCTTATGAATATTTAATTACAAGAGTTTGAGACAGCAATGGTACCTCACGAAAATATGAAGGACATACCATGCACATCACTCACTACTACCCATAGCCATCAAGAAATCTTCTTTGAAGAAGAGTACGTTACCGCCAACATATGCCTTCTCCTCCATTTGTGCTATAACCAAGCGTTCTAAAATTTAATGTGAGTCACTCTCATAACCAATCCCCTAAAGTCAAAAAATCAGCACGTGCCAAAATCACATATACCAAATTCACGTGTTGAATAAATGAAAGCAATCAAGATTGACCAAGTACATATCGACTGTGATTTGTATCTAATGTTGCCATATAACCATATGGACCCTAGTAACCTTAAATTTATCACAAAATTATTTTAGTACTGATGTTTGGATCTATGAACATAAATACTAATTACAAGGAAGAGAGAAGATTGAAGGGTTTCAAGAAGAAGGTATGCAACATGGTCTTTGTTGAGGTAATCTTTGGATTCTTGATGGATCTCCTGTGTTCTATTTTTCTCATGTAGAGATTAGAGAATTTCATGTTCGTTGGAATATCTTGAGGGCTTGTAATTGAACTTGGATACATAGTAGATTTCTAACTTAGTGGTGGGGAGTAGCCTTAAGGTGAACCTCAGGTAAATATTATGTTTTGTGAGCATGAATTATTTTTTCTAATATCTTGGTTGATTATTTGTATGCAATAAGGATAACGGATAAAACCAAATTGTGCACGGGGGATGTATTCCGCACGTTCACCCCCCCCCCAATAGTTAGATTTGCTTTTTTAAAAGAACTCAAACACTTAAAGTTCCCCATAATGTAAAATCTTATTTATATTAGGATTTATATTATTATAAGAGAGTTTAGTTTATGGTTTAATTAGAGTTGACTTAAAAATAAAGCTTTTAGGCTTGTAAGCTGCATTGGATGTAGTAACCACTATAGCTACCTGTAAATAGTCACATTATGTAAAGCATTTCTCTTATATCTTGAGTGTAAACATTATAAAAGAATTAATATACAGTGCAACAATTATGATTAGCCTATTTGACCCCCACCACCTATTTGCTAAGGAGAACGTCCTGCCACTACCTTCCTACCTTCAAGCTGTTAACCATTTATTTCTCATACACAGACCCTTTTCTAAATACACCTTATACCAAAAAAGCCCATTTTTTTGTTGACAAAACCTTTTAATTTGACTAAGATAATCTATAAATATTTTTATCCTTATGTCATAGGAAGTTTAAGATTAGTCTTTCCAATTGTTGGTGCAGGTATAACAAATAGAGACATGAAGTATATTAGAACATTTGATAAGGTAGTCTTTGTCCTGAACAAGCATAAAATCTGAATAGATGTCACAAAGACTTGGTATATTACCAAATAACCCGGATGTCACAAAAACTTGGTTGTCCTTCTCTTAAACCCATAAATCTACCCCTTTTTCTTCTTCCCATAAATCTACCACTTTTTCTTCTTCCTCTTTTCCTTTCATTTACCGCCTCTTCTTCCTTGTCTCTTCTACTGTTTAATGTCACCTATACCGATTATGTCAACTCCTGTCTCTCCCCACGGGTAACAATAATAGTAGTAGTTGAGTTTCTCCAACTAATTAACTCAAAATGGGTATTGTAGTTTCATCATATACAGTCTAAATAAAAGGGGCAATTTAAATTCAACTGTTAAGACAAATTCACCTATTTTTTATCGAAAAGTCACAATTCAAACAAAACGGATACTGGGTAATGGTTTGATTACATTAGACTTCATTTCAAGCACAAGATATCATCATAACATTTCAGTTTTAGTAGTTTTAGCATAAACCAAAGATTGAATAACTCATCATTCTATGCTCCACGAGATACCCCACCGTCTCTCGAATACCCGGCGAGATGAGATTCGGAGTAAATCCCAAAAATACTTTCTACCTCACAGACTCTCTAAAACCCAATAACCTCCCCTCCTCACTATAACCTTCCATCACAACTTCATGCGATAATCTCCAATCTAACTTCAGCCCAATAAAAAAATCAAACAAAATATAAAAAATATTACTTTACATCAAATTACGACTTTATGAGATGAAACAAAGATAGGGTTTTGAAATTATACCATTTGATTGATGACTTTGATTGCGTCACCGAGATTGGATGCTTGAAACCCAGTTGAAACCATGGATTTAAAAAATCGGTGAAGGAGAGAAGAGGCGAAGAGGGTTAACTTTTGTTTTATAATCAGTGAAGGAGGAAGGATCGAGTAGAGGGAGGAGGGAAAAATTGAATTTCTATATTTTGATTTGTGGGAAACAGAGGCGGGAGTAAAAATATTCGCCATTTTAATTTTCCCAACACTTTTGACCACGACTATGGATTATTAGCCACGATAAAAGTTATGGCTTGTTTGTCACTAAAAACAATAGTGGCAAAAACTAAAAGCCGTCAGTGGCAACTGTCCATTTTTCTTGTAGTGAGTAGACCGTCATTTATCCAAATCACCCTTATAGTTATAATCCACATAACCCACACAAAACTGACCAATCGAATTTTGCTTACGAAATTCCAAACCAATATCACAATATATTTAATATACCATAGAATCTATTTTATAATTCGTTACATAATCTCTTCAGTTTATACACATAATCTTCCTTTCTAGCAACTTTTATACCCACTCGGCTGAGTCATATAGATCCTTTTTTTCAAATTCCCATGTAAGAACACCATCTTTTTATCGATTTATTGTAACTCTAAATTAAATTATGCTACCAAGGCCAAAAGGATACGAATGGAGGAGTATTTTACCACTGAAGAAAAAACTTCATTATAATCAATCTCATCCCGTTGACCATAACCTTTGGCTACGAGTCTTTCCTTAAAGTATATTTTATTATTTTAAGATCCATATTTTTTTTAATTGATCCACTTACAACCAATCACCTTCTTTCCCTTAGGCAACCTTTAAAGTTCCTAAATTTTGTTCTCAAGAAGAGCATGCATCTCTTCCTTCATTGCTCCCTCCCATTTGTTAGCTTCGTAATCGTAAATAGTTCCTTTATAAGTAGAAGAAACATCTTCTTCAATGACTGATAGTGTGTAGGCCGCCATGGCCTTCACCTTAGGAAATACTATGTCCTTTATAAGCCATCTTGGCTTACTTGTATTCCTTGGTGGTTTACTAATTGTAATTGACCTCACAACCGGAGTCTCCTCATCTATACTACCAAAAACTTAATTTTTTCTATGTCATCATCATCTCGAACATAAACTAATGGCTCATCAACCGTTGTCACACCGGTAGATGATACCCCCTTTGGTACAAAACTATATGGATCATGTGAAAATGCATCAATCTCCACCCATTGCAAGATCTCATTTGTCCTCTTCTCTTCATGCTCAGAGACATGTGGCTTCATCATAGAAGTCTCATCAAAAGTGACATCCCTCCTAAAAATAATCTTTTGTATCCCATAACTTGTAACCTTTAACCATTTTCTTCTTACCCAGAAAAATGGCTTTCCACCACTTATTGTGAAGCATTAATTGGTATTCTGATCATCCACCACTCTTCCTATTTTTGTCTTCCTTCTCATCAATTTTATAAACTGCCATCTCCCACTCTAGTTTGCATATATAAAAACTTGAATACCTCATCATAAAATCTAACCTGACATCCCCCACAAATATTTTTAAGTGTTTAGATTTTACTAAGTTTTGGACACCCTTCATATATTCTGGGATATGATCATTAGATCATATTAAACATCAGTTCTGTAATAACGTAATTAACATAATTCTTGTCAAAAAGCTTGATCTTGTATACCAAAATATCATACTGAATTAGCATGGAGTTGACCTCGCCAAAAAAGATTGGTCATGTAACTAATAGGTATTTGAAACAATTTGTACTCTATACATATATCAATCCTTACAAGTCATACTAGGAAATAATTTCTAGATTTACTACAAAAGCACTAACACATAAAGCCTATTTTATTATATTGAAAGCTTAATAAGTGGTGTCTACTGAAAGAGCCTGATTTCGTAATAGCTCGAATAAGCTCTTACACCGAATGTACTTGTGACATAATTAGTATAACTAATAATATAAAATGACACAGGTGACTAGCGTGGAAACCTTTGAATATGTGAAAACCCATGACCTCAGCTTAAGGATTTAGTAATTGTAACTTTATTACTTGAGACTGTTATTTTGATTACAAGTTATGATCTTTCAAGCTAGAAAAATATCGTTGGTCCCCTTTTCTCTATGTGTTATATTCCTTTTAGAGACCTTACTCTCACTTCGCTCACATGTATCAGCGCATTTTCCTAAATTAGGGAAATAGTAGAGGTTATCTTTATAACTGATAGTTCGTGGGAGACATTTATCCTAAACTTGTTCTATTTTATTTGGAGTGAGCCATGTTCTTCTACTGTTCGTAGTCCAGGTGTCATTGTTGATAGTGTATGTCATGTGTATATTGAATGAGTCTGGCATGGTACTAGCTTGATGATATCCCAGCTCGATGGATAAGTCCTTATAATTGCCCCCTCTCAACTGAAGGCACGTGTGTTTTGAGTTGAGAAGGTTCAATCGATTGCAGTATTGGAATATGAATAGGTTGTCTGACATAGGCAGTGATGGATTTGTTAATGTAGAATTTTACCTTACAAGTGTAATGGACTGTTGGGAATTTAAATGTCGTAATGACTGCGGCTATTTTAGTTGGCTTTTGGGTTTCCCATAAGTACTCTTTGAATAATGACTGCTTTGGAAATCCTTCCCTGTATTGAATGTGCTCTTTTTAAATACTGTTGTTGTTATGCCTCTGATTATTCTTCTTCCAGCACTCTGTTGTTTTAGATCTTCTGTAAGTATTATTCCCCCTCATCATTCTTTGTTTGTAAAAAATGGTGACTACCCGACGCCAATCATATGAAACTAGGGTTTTTACCAAAGAGTACAGGAACTTCAGTTTTGTTATTTTAGGACCCCGTCCCTAGATCTTCCTACTCCCATTCATGTTCATCCTGCCTATCATGGTATGACGTATGAGGAGGTAGTAGAGGCAGATAATGATTATTATCACATGGCGTGGTTCCATTATCTGGTGGTATATAGGGAACAACGCAGGGTTGGTCTGCGTCTCCTTGCATAGAATACAGTTTCAAAGGAGGACGAGGTGGCTGACTTTTATCCCAGGAAGCCTCGCCGATATCCTATAAACAATTGTGTTTTGTAGGTGAGGAGGTGGTAGAAGTATTTCTGTTATAATAATGTTCAGTTTTTGGTAATGGTGGTTGTTTCAGAGGTGGAAGAGGCTTCTAGTGCTCGCTCTTGAAAGGTTTCCTGATATCTTCCATTGATTGGACTCTAGGGAGCTATCTGTAGTTTTTTATATGTAATGTATTATGTTGTCCCCATTTTTGAGATAATGAAAAGAGTTTATTCGAACTAAAAGTATTAAATTCTTTGTTGTGTAAAACTAATCTATATCGAACTTTAGAAATAGTAAAGTTAGATCGAAGTATGAAATATGCGTTAAACTAAAAATGTCAGTCAGTGAATTTGTTATGTGCTTAATATTTGAAAAATTGTGTATCGAACTGATAAAAATAGTAATTTTGTATGACAAAAATAAGCATGCACAACTCGAAGTAATTTTTATAAAAGTACAGTTTGAAAATGAACGTGATAAAAATTGGACAAATAAGGAGGTATTATTCGAGCTGAGTTGGAAAGATCAGCATTTGTTTGTTAGGGTGGGTAATTATGACAGCTGTGATATTTATCAGGGAATATTTAAGCAATGTAAAAGATGGGATTGGACGATATTGTACTCTGTGCTTATAACTAAGGTGGCAGATGAATGTTTGGAATTAGTGAACGTGGTGAGGACTCGCTCTCAGAGAGTTCATCATGAAAGAGAGGGGCGTTTGGCGATAAAGGTCACAGAAGTGCGTGAAAGGATATTCAGGCTTCTCGGATATGTGGACAGTCTACAAGTTTTTGTACTACAGCTCAAAGGAGTGACTGCAAGAGGAAAGGATATCGAACTGGATCGATATTTTTGGTGTGATGTTTTTTATGATATGATAACTGACTCTGAAAGTCGAAATATTATTGTGAGAAAGATTTTACTCGGTGAGATAGTTGATGAAGATGAGTCTATTGATGGTGGTGAGATGATTAGATGTAGAGTTGTAGGTCATTTAGGATGTTTCAGATATAATTATTTTTAAGAGATCGTTTCTATGGTAGTTCAAAATATTGTAATGGGATAAAAATAAAAATATTGCTGGACTTTGCGTATTTTTCTCCCTGTTATGTGGATTCGATTTGGATTTTAAAATTTTAAATTCGTTTGCTCTGGAATTATCATCAAAATGATTCTAAGTAGTTTGGATCTTCCATAGTAGAAATCTAAAAATCATGAGGATGAGATAAAAAGTGAAGTGTGAGTTCGAATTGTCAGTAGTAAGGAGTTATGGATGTGGAAAAGTATGTGAAAAAATGAGTAGGAAAGAGAAAAATACATTTAATGATAGACATGTTTGTAATGATGAAAGAATATATCACTGCAAAAGGTATGATGAGACTAACAAGAATTGTAGAAGGGATGCCTCTGTTAAAAAACTAAGGACAGCTGACACGAGTCCCCATAACTACCAGTGGTTTGAAAAGAAATCTATAAATAGCCACTCCCTCTCTTCTTCAAAAATTTTATATCAAATAGAGAGACAAACATCTAGAGAAAGAGAGAAAATTTGATTATAGAGGGATTATTGAGAAAAACTCAGAGTCGAATCATCATTATCAAAGTGGTGTGGAGATGGTGATCCTTACGGAGGAGAAGAATTGTTTGTTGTCTATTGTTGTGGCAAAGGAGGAAACGCTTGGTGTTCCTGATTCATCATCTGTCGTTGAAGGTTAGTATTTTGGCAGGAAATTTCTTACTTTTGTGTGATCTGATTGATATATGTGTTTTGGCATGATTTTTTTTTTGTTCTTATTTTGAATTTTGAAATGTTTACTATGTGAGAATTTTTTTGCTTCTATACTATTTGAGGAAAAAGTGGCTATTAAATTTTATTTTCTTGTTTTAGTGCAAAGTACTATTGAGATATGAAAATAATATACTGTATATTTTTTGCTTATATGAAAAATAACAATCAAAGAGAAATATAGAAATTGATTAAAATATTTGGACCTTTATGCAGGTGTAGATGCGTGCAAATGATCTTATAAATAGACGTTCTTTTTTTAAAAAAAATTCATTCGAGATAGAGCCTTCCACCTCGGGTCGTTCAAATGGTGATGAAAATGTATGATGTAAGGTTGCCAACTCTATGGGGGCGAGCTTATTAAGAATAGCTAGAATGATGCTATTCTTGATGTTGAGGGGGATATCAACTCGGATGAGAGGAAAGAGGATGAACAGCTCAATTTTCCAGAATTCTCTGGTAATCTCTATCACTATCCTGTAGGGTCAGGTATGTTTAAGGGGTTTTGAAAGTGGAAAAGAAGTATATATATAGGGGGATGTAATGGAGTTTGGTGAGAGATCTTTTGGGAGGTATTCTGATGGAAAGGGGGGTGATAGCAATTTTTTCTTGCTGCCTAACTTGGAGCATGAGAAAACTCATAGGCAAATTGTAGAGTCCGTGCCCCTTGAGTATTTCAATGGAACATTGGAGGTGATTAGGATGGAGGTTTTCTGTGCTATCTTGCCCACTTCAAATATAGGTTACTGGTACCTTTAAGCAACCTTGCTAAAGGCATCATGAATGTGATCAAGGCGTGCCTTGCCCAGCTGAATGGTAAAATATGGGAGGATATAAACGTTTGTGAGAATTTATATATAAGGTGGGCTCGTGAGAGGAATTTGAGAAGATTAACTCTTTCAGATGTTTTGAAGTATTATACTGTGAAATACTTTGTTTCTGCTTGGGGTGCGTACTTCTCTTCCAGCTCGACCCGACCCTAATTTTTTGACCTTAATTCTGTTGGAAGAGTATGGAATGACAATTTAATTTGGGTAAAAGGTAAGTGTCTCCAGCGAGCTGATGAGGACTCTCTAGCTCTTACATATAAAACTTTTAAGAAAAGTAAGTAAATCTTACTAACATCAAATTGTATCTGCTGTTAGTGTTCTGTTTGTTTATGAAAATATTTTATGCTATATGCAAACCCTCATTCCGAAATGAGAAGAGAAGAATATTTTATCGATACAATAGCTCAAGAGGGAATCGAGCTGAAAGTTGTGTTGGGCAAACTTGAGATAGGTACAATAAATCTGTTAAAGTCTAAAAATCTCAGGCTAAAAGAAAAATGACTGAAATTGGCCCATCTGCTGGGGTTGGAGTAGAATCATCAACGTACATTGGCATAGTACCAACTTTAACAAAAATTGCACCCATGTCTCTGAAACCAACCAAGGCCTAGAGGTTCCATATCTGGCAAAGCAAGCCAAAGGCAATCTGAGAGGGGAATAACGAAGGCTAATTGTTCGATGTCTGGGACCGTAGAGAGTGGGGAGGTCGAGATGGCCTCAAAAAAGGAAAAAGTAGACAGTCCCTCACCTGCTGTAGTAAACAAGGTGAAGGAAGTGGTGGTGGAATCGGGCTTAGAGGTGGAGCTATTGCTCTGGAAGAGAAGTTTAAGGATGTTGTTTTGAAGGAAGCCGATAAATTCTCCTCTTCAATTCATGCGGAGCTGTACAGGATAAGTGGAAAAGTAATCGCATTATTGTATTCTATTGATGTACTTCGTATACATTTTTTTTTTGCTGGCATCCCGTATCCTGAGGGGGATTACCCTTGGTATTGAGGAGGGGAGGTCGACATTGATGCGGACTATGGAGTTGGAGAAAGAATTGGCGGAGAGGTCACGAAAGGGCGTAGAAGTTGCAAGTTTGAGGGCAACATTCTTGGTAGCCATAGACAATCTCGAGCGAGAGTCTAAAATGAACATAGACGAAGTGAGTATTGTTCAAGATAATCTCGCGCAAAGGCTCCATGAGGACGGTTATACAAAGGCCGATATTATTGCTATAAGTGAAGGACAATCTTTGGATGTCGTGGGGGAAAATGCAGTTGATGAACCCAAAGATGGGAGGACTTCACCTTTAGAGACTGTGTCAGGGCTAGGAGATATTTCTCCTGCCACTCATAAAGAAAACCAAGGAGTGGACAAGCAGGAGAAGGTAGAGTAAGAGTTATTTGCAATGTTTGTAAAAAATATTTGTTAGAAGTGAAGGAAGACATTTGTATTATGACTTTATCTGAAGTGAAGTAATTAAATTACTGGTGTTTTGATACATATATATTGGTTTGTAGGATCTTAATAAACTGTGCATCATAATTGAGGCATTAAAGAAAGAATTCACTAGGGAGAATAATGTTGTACATGCAACAGCTCTTCAGACTGGACGCACGAAGGTTCAGTTTAGAAAATATAAAGAACATAGTAAAGATCACTGGAAAGATTTATATGGAGCTCGTTTAGGATGAGCTAAAGATAAAATAGAGAAGGGAGAAGTAGTTAGGAAAGATAAGAGTAGGTCTTTAAAAATACAACATTTCCTTCTTGGTGGTATTAGAGAAAATACTCTAAAAGTGACCAAAGACCTTAAGTTGGCCCTATTTATAGAAGCTAAAATAGACAGTGAGAATTTTTTTTAAAAGGCATACCTTAGAATATTAGAAGATTGATCTATTTATCAAGATCCCGAGATCGCAGAAGTATTGGCCACCAGAGCGAGAAACCTGCATAACTTAAAAGTTAAAGAAGCATCAGCTCGTGCTGGCATGTCAATGATATATATATGATCACTGTAAGATTGGTAACAGACTATTATGTGAACTATTTGTGATGTTAAACTGTGTTTATATGAGAGTTATATTTTGTCATGTCCATGATATATATTGAACTGTTTGTGCAGGTCGAGTTAGAAGCTATGTGAGGTCGACACCAAAATTTATCCAAACTTATCACAAAAATAAACATCGAATTGGAGGTGACTCGTGTATCTTTGGAAGATAATAATGAGCTAAATATGAAATTAGAGGTATAAGTGTTTGAGTTAAAGGAAATGTTAAAGAAAAAGGAGAGCAAATTGGGTAGCGTTTAGGAAGAGTTAGTGTGCGCTCAAAGTGAAGTTAAGAAATTTAGTAGCACGGTAAATAATTTGGAAGGGGAAGAGCAAAGATGCAGATCGGGCTCAATATTGTATCAGAGGGCTAGAGGAAAAAACAATGGAATTAAAAGGGAATCTTATTAATGTTAGAGAGCAATTGAGGAAGAAGGAGGTCAAATTTGTTAGCATACAAGCCGAGTTGACGAGTACTAAAAGTGGGGTGGAGAAGTTGAGTGAGATTGTAAAGAGAAAAGAGGATAGTATTGAGAGTACGCAGAGATATTATGATAAGCTTATTGAACGAGTAGAGAATTGAAGGCTGAAATATCAAGTACTCATGGCAGTAAGACGGAGGTGATGGAGAGATTAAAGAAGGAAAATAAGGAGATGGACGATATTAGTGAATAAATGGGGAAGAAAAATCTCCAAGTGAAATCTCATATGTAATAGATAGCGATGCTAGAAGCCGGTCTAAAATATGTTTGAGCTGTGGTAAGGAATTTAAACGAGAATATAAAAAATATGGAGGCCGCGATGGCGGATGTACAGACTACGGAGGTGGACTTGATTATGAAGACTCAAAAATTGAAGGAAGATCTTTTAACATCTGAGCGGGCACTTGATGGGGAGGTCGTTCAAGGAATGCTTAATCCAGAGAGAATGGAGCAATCGATCGTAATGCTGGGTAAGATGGATGAGTTTATGAAAGTGATGGAGGAACATAATGTTGACTTATCATCTGAAAATACGAAAGAATGAAATTGTTGTAAGAACTCAGAAAAACTACTTAAGGATTATGAGGCAAGGTTTGTTGATCTTGTTGTACCTAACAGAGATAAACTTACAGTAGGTGTGGTGCATGATAAGGAGATGGCAGCATTACTTGCATACTTTATAAATGAGATTACAAGAATTAAGGAAGATAAAGATACCTTACATGATAAGATGACTGCAAAGGGGGTAAAGTGTGAAATGGGTTTAGTACGCTCTGAATATTTGGAGTGCTTTATATCTGAGATTTGCGCCTTTATCCCTAGACTAGTGGATCAAGGTAGAGACATTGTTATTACTAGAGTACCATAATTCAAAACTTTTGAAGGGAATGAAAACTCTTTTGACGTATCAAGAAATCAATCTATGTAAAAGAATTTGTAAACTGTTTTTGTTTATGCTATAGTATATATTTGGATAGAGTAAAGCTTGTTTTACCACTTGCTTTATCTTTTGAAATTTAGTAGATAAATATATATGTATGATAGTAGAGAGTAATGTGGGAAAAAACTTAAAAGTTTTCATTGATGAGAAAAGAATGTACATACTTTTGGAGATATTAATCTTTCTTTTAGAATGTGAAGAACAATAGTAAATGTATGATGTGCTCAAAAAAACTAGGGATTTTGCGATAGTATCACTTCAACCTCCTAGTGTTCCAAGGGCTTGGTATCCTGATTCCATCTTTTGTCATGAGGTAGTAGGATCCAAGGCTAGTTCGTCCCACCACCAAAAATGGACCTTCCCAATTCTCTGTGAGCTTCTTTACATTTAACTCTTTTATGTTCTTCGGGATTTCTTGGAGGACTAGGTCGTCGATTTTGAATCCGCGACTCTGTACTCTTTGGTTGTATGAACTGGCTAGCATAAGAAGATATTGACCCAAGTTGGCAATAGCTCGAGCTCGTGTTTCATCGATCCAGTTCATATTGCAGGCTCACTCAAACTCATTTTTTTCATCTGTGAGCTCGTGATCTTTGAAGGGACGATAATATTCTATTAGGATTACGACTTCTGTTCCATAAGCAAGTAGAAACATGGAACATCCTGCTGATTATCTCGGTGTCATGTGGTAGGCCCACAAGACATGTGGTAGTTTCCTTATCTAATTACCCTTCTTTTCTGATTTGAGTCACTTCTTGATTCTATTCACTATGGTCATATTCGTGATGTCGGCCTTCCTATTTCCTTGGGGTAGTATGGATTGGACAATGAATGAATGATATTGTGTTTATTGAGATATGCAACTACCTTTTCTCCAGCAAAATTTGCGCCTTTATCGATCCGAATCAGGTGAGGGTAACCAAATCGTGTGATAATATGTTCCTAGATAAATGAGATGACATCATCCTCTCAAGTTTGACAAAGGGGAACTGCTTTTACCCACTACGTAAAATAATCCATTGTCAGGTGTAAGAACCTTTGGTTGCCTGATGTGTTTGGAAATTCTCCTACTAGATCGAGTCCCCACCTCTTGAAAGGTTATAATACTTTACTAGCATAGAGTTCGAGTGTAGGTACTCGAATCTTATTGCCATGTCGCTGACATGCATCACATTTGCGTGAGTATTCTTTCGCCTATTTTTTTATTCCTGGTCAGAATACTCCTTGTGTAATTGCTTTATTTGCAAGAGATCGACCTGCGGTATGGGAGCTACAAGTCCCCTCATATGAATCTTTTAAAATTCCATCAACTTCTTTTTTCGAGTGGCACTTGAGGTATGGTCCAGTGACCAATTTTCTATATAAATTGCCTTTCTGAACTGTGTATTGCTTTGAGTTTTCAATTAATTATTTATGTTCTTTTGGATCTCCTAAGAGTGGCCCATCACACTTGTAATGGCCTAATTCCGTAAGCTCAAAGTGGCTTAGAATTAGCTCTTATACCAATGTACCTATGACAAAAATCTAAATAGAAAGCAAGAAATGACACAGATATTTAGCATGGAAAACTTATGAATAGGTAAAAAACCACAACCTCGAGCTAAGGATTTTTGTAATAGTGACGTTTTATTATTTCAGGTTGATATCTTATTACAAGTGATCTCTTGACTTAGAAATGCTTGATCTTGTAAATAAAAGTTTGAAGTTTTAAGAATTTAGAAAATATAGTTTTCCTGGTGATTTCACATGTAATATTCTGGTCCTTGTGTCTTCTGGAACTTCTTCTTTATATAGGCCTTCTCTGCAGTTCTTCATCATTCTTAAGTATGTTCTCCAAACAATGTGGTTAGTGGCGGTTGACTGAGTAATTGCTGAGTTTGTGAGAGACATGTGTCTTTGACTTATTCTGATTATTCGATTTGAGCTCGATCCACGTCATTTATCATTTCGTGGAGTAGGTGGCAATGTTGACTAGAGGAATCATATGAAGAACGCGTAGATCTCTCATGAAGATAGTTCAAGCTGGAGATAGCTCGATTTAGGCAAAATCGAGGGGTAAGCCCCTTCAATCACCCTCTCACAACCGAAGTCATGAGTGGCTTTGGTTGAGAAAGAATTTTTGGGCATGTGGGTATTCGGGTTAGAAATTTTAATAATGAAGGAAGTAATGATGGTGTTCGACTGCATGAAAACTGCGCGTGTTATGGGGGGATATACGTACATTGAATGTTAGATGGGACTATTGATGTACGCGACGATTAGGGTTTGAAGAGTTTTGTTTAAATTGAATGATGACTCTTCGGAAAATGTTCCTGCATAATAAATGTAGGGTTATATAAATAGTACATGTACCAAGGTTTGTGGCAAAGTACGTTTGTTCTATTGCAATATTCTCTAAAATTGTTGAAGATGGTAAAGACCCGTAAAATGGTTCTTGAGGAAAAAATAGCTTCGAAAATGTAGAGGTTGAAGTTGAAGTATTTTGGGGATCAGTCATTGGAGAATCCTGTTCTTGTTCCTCCGACGTATTAAGGAATATCAAAAAATAAAGCGGCTGAAGCTGAAGAGGATTTTAACTGCAGATGGAGGTTTTACTATGTTGTCTTGACAGGTGAGCAATGTTGGGTTTGTCTTCGCATTCTTGCAGAAAACAAAGTTGGGGAGACAGATACAAGGAAAAGCGTGACTGAGATGCAATTGCGCTGATATCTTATGCTCGAATAGATTCTAAGGTCGGGCCGTCTTCAATTCTGCCAGCTCTATGAGGGTGGTAGTTATAGAAGAAGTGGTGATGGTAGTAGAGGTGGAAGACAGAGAATGGAACTCTGCTTCTGCACTTCAATCGCTACTTTGCGCAGAGAAGACCTTCAGTTTGAAGAGTTGGTTCAAGAGTTCCCATTTAAAGATCGTCTGATATAGAATAGAATAACTCATAAAATTAAGCTGTATAATTCAAAGACTTTTGAATATTGTATAAAATAAAATGCATGAGATCAAAAGGTACATTTTTTATTTTTTGTTATAATCGAATTGTAGAAATTTTTTTGTAAAGTAAACATATTTGTGTAAGTGTCAAATATGATTCAACCTGTATGCTTAAATTACGGGGGAGAGGAAAGTATAAAAGTTTCAGAATGAGAAATCGATCTCGAAGAGGTCATTTTAGAATATAAGATTTTGAAAGAATAAGCTCGACTTGGAATAGGAAATGATAAAGGTCGATAGGGAGAGATATGTTCAAATAACTTTTCTCAAGATATCAGGGTTTCTGTTGCGAGATAATAGGATTATTATGCAGCTGAGGGGCGGGAATGAATTCTAAGTATGGGGAAAGAAATAAGAATGGTTTTGACTCGATTTAAGAGAATTTGATATGCAGCTGAGGGGCGGTCGGCGATAAAAATAGCCGAAGTGCGGGAGCAAATTTGTGGATTATTGGATTATGATGCTGAGTTGCCAGTGAGGGAGGTGCAAGTAGAAGGTTTAGATGGGATTGGGAAGGAACGTGAGTATGAACATCATTTTTACGAAGAGATGTTATGAGAAATTGTGGTGGATCCAGCAGCACAAAAAGTTTATGTGAGAGAGTTTGTTGTAGAAAAGATCAAATTAAAAGATGTGGGGATTGATTGAGGATATTTGATCGGATGTGGTTCCCTAGGTCATCAAGGTTGTTTTAGGTATAATTATATATGAAGATAAGAAAAAGAATAGAAGTAGGTGTAGGGGCCTAACTTTGTGTGGAAAGGAAGTTGGCTCTTTTACCACAGGTTTTACCTTCTATCAAAGGATTCAAGTATTTAATCTATAGTACGAATAATCTATTGATAATATACTTGCGTGGAGGCCTAGAATGGGTTACTCCACGACCTCTTATGAGGATTTTTAAGAGATTTGATATTACTATCGAGTAGTCGAAGGTTTGAGTACTGGGTGATTTATAGGGTGATCGAAGGTAAACTGCAAGGGTTCAGGGTAGAGATTGTGTAACCTCTCATTGGTTCCCCTTCCCTCATATTTATAGAATATAGGTAGGGCTGAGTCACCATGAGAGGTCACATTACAAGTGTACCCTTCGGGTATCTGCGGGTATCCCGGAGTTGACGCCGGAAATGTCGGGTCTGGCACTATGCTCTAACACTGCAGCTATTGTTCGTTCTGTCACTGTACCTGTAAAGACCAACAACAGCTTTGTTCTTGTCTGGTGAGTTGGCTGCCTAACATGTCGGCCTTTGGCCACATACAAATATGGTCAAATTGTTTCTAATGCTGATGTGGAGTTTGTGTACTGACGGATCTGTCTTTGTCTTTGAGGTCTGTTAGTAGTCAAGGCTTCGTCTTCATGTAGTCTTGCAAGGCTTGTTTATGGATTAAGTGAGCTTTGAGGTATTCGAGTAGGCTTCAAGGTAGCCTTCAAGTGTTAGGCTGGAGTTAGAAGGCTGCGAGTAGGCTACTAAATTCGCCCCCTCTCAGCAGGGGCCTCGAAAAATGGTGTAGAGGCATTTGCTAAGAAGGACTGTTGGTTATTGGAAGTTGGAAGGTTGACTGTGACTTGTTGGAATTTTGAGGGGGTAATAAAGGAAGATAGTTAAGGAGTTGTGGTGATTACGAGGTAATAAAGAAGGTTAATCAGTGTATAAATATGGGTTATTAGGGGTAAATACTATACACTCTTTGTCTTTATTCTCTTCTTCTGCTTTCTGTGAAAAACTCATGGATACTACTCCAATCACTTGTTATCAGCAAAGAATGGGATTTGCTAGGGACCGTCGCATAGGGAAAAAAACTCCTGAGTTGATGTTGAAGTTCTTCGGTGACAACGAGATTGATTGGGATAGCCTGATTTGGCTGAAGTAGAGCCTGGGGAGTGGATCAGTGGGCACTCGTATGCCTATCTATGGGGGATGCTACAACGGAATTTTTCTGTGCCTGAAGAACGCTACCGCTTCTTGTCTGGTTTGACCAAGCGTATTGTACAGGTAGAAGATCAGTTACTGGAAGAAGAGCAGGGCTCGGCGGGGAGAGCTGGTCCGTCTAAAAATAGGGCGAGTTCTTCATAAGGTGGTGGTAGGGCCTTTATTATTTCTTTGTATGACTGTAATTTTCTGTTTCTGTTGTTGTTGCTACCGATGTCTGTAGATATTTGAATGACTGTACTTGGAGGTCTCCTCTTTCTTTTGTAGTTTGAAGAAATATAATGAGAATAACCGGTATTGAAATTATAGATTTTTGAATGACTCATTTTGTATCTGCTAAATATGGTAGGCTAATAGATTGTAGGCGTGGTATCGAACATATAACTTTGAATGTTTAACAACTAGAAATGGTTACCTTCGGGGAAAAAGTACTTTGAATTGCTATAGTTATTGAAGATCGATGTAAACGTTGGAAATGTTGTGGAAGAAATCAGAGAGGGGTCGAGGGTTCGAGGCTAGGGATGTGCCGACTGTAAAATCTTGGAAATAGGTGTTGGGTGCGCTTATTGATGAAACAGTTAAGTCTTGGAATTTGGAAAGGTTTGACTATTGAGATTCTGAGGGAAACGTTAAAGACTGTCATTAATACGGTTCTGATTAGGGAGGGGTTAAATATACCTGCTTTCTAGTATAAATGGGGTGGTTTTGGGAGAACTTCATGCATCTTTTCCTTCTTCTCCAAGCAGAATGTCTGCATCTTCGCCCCAAAGCAGCGGAAATGCTCCTAACACCAAGTACCAGAACCGGGTGGCGGCAAGGGTCATCCGTATAGGGGAGAAGACACTCGAACTAAAGTAGAGGAATTTTGGCGATCGAGGTATGGATTGGGCTATGCCGGAGTTGTTTGAAGCAGAGCCAGGGGAGCCCATTAGTGGGATGCCCTACGTGTACTGGTGGGGGGTGCTACAAATGATAGGCCTGATCCTCAGCGACTGGTTGGCCTTGCTGGAATCTCTAGCTGAAGAAAAGGTGGACAAGGAAGACGGTTAGGATGGGGTCTGTGAGGAGCATCCCATCTGTAAATAGGGGCTTCTCTATAGTGGAGAAAATAATTTGGTAGGGATGTTTGTATTTTTATTTTTTATCTTGATTGCTTTATTATGTGCTTTGTGTAAGGGCATCTGCCCGAATGAAATTGAAAATTTATAAGATCGCTGTCCAAGTAAAATACTAAATTTCTTGTAAGTAAGACAAATATAATATTCGAGGGTAATTTAGGCGCGAAAAAATCTTGCCGAATGTAGAACATGAAAGCGATGGAATTACTGGCGCACTTTGAAATCGAGTACCAGGTTGTCTCTGGACGAATGCTTGAGACGCGATATAGATGATTACTCGCATACAAAAGGAGGGTATTTCGAAAGTCTGCTGGCTTCGACTGGATGAGCTGACAGCCATACAGTAGGCATGTTAGAATAATATTGTTCCTGGGGAAGAGTGTCTTGCAGGTCATCATGTTTTTTTCTTGATTTACGAAAAAAGAATGATTTGATGTAAGTATCTAATTTGACAGCTACGGGCAGGGACCAGAAGGTTCGACTTAGATAATATAAAGGGTTATGTAAATGTGAGCGTGGGACACGCACGTTTGGGTAATGGAGTGTAAAGTGGACAAAATACATCTCAACCGAAAAGTAGGGGTAGTGGGGTAGTGGTAATAATAGCGGTTTAGGAAATCGGGGCGGTTTTTGGTATTCTGAGGAGGTATATATTGTGTGAGGGAATTGTTATTGTTCCCATTTCCCACTTATAGAAAAACCAGAGAGTGAGAGACAGAGAAACATATAGTGCTGTTCCATAGAGCTCTGTAGTTACTGCTGTAGGGACTTATCCCTCGAGCTTATTTATAATCAAGCTCACACATTTTAAATTACCTCCGCCTCAAGCTCACGCAATTTCAGCACCTAACACTTCAGTCAAACATTCCAAACAGCCCCACGACCTACTCAAAAACGTGGGCCAAGCTAACCCGAAAAGCGTTATTTAGTCAAAGACACCTGTCTCCCACGAACTCGTCAGTTATACAGTCAACTGCCACTAGCCACATTATTCAGAAGACGTGCTCCAACATGACGAAGAGCTGTGGGAAATGCCTATATAAAGGAAAAGTTCTAGAAGAGACAGGGACCAGAAAAATTACTCAAAACTTCTTATTTACAAGATCAAGAGTATTTCAATATTCTGGAGATCACTTGTAATAAAGATATCCATTCCAAGCAATAAAGATACTTTTGCAAAAATCTTCCATACGAGGTCATGATTTTTTTTACCTATTCAAAAGTTTTCCACGCTAAAAACACCTGTTTGCATTTCTAACTTTCTAGTAGAGTATTGTTACATATTTATTTGGTGTGATAGCTAATTCCTAATCTTATCAGGCTACGGAATTTGGCCATTACATTTGGCACTGTCTGTGGGAAAGATTGCATTTTAACGGTACCCTAAGGTAGTCTTTCATTATAATTTTCAACTATGGTTTCTTCTAGATGACAGGCCACAGGAACTCAGCTCAAAATTTCTATAAATCTAGGACAACTCACCAAGTTACGGGCGAATCTCCACGCAGAGGCAAAGAAACGCGCAGAACTCAAACTTCAATTAACGAAGGCTCGCGGGCTCCAGGAGAAAGAACTCGATACGGAATGACAAGCTTGATTGACAGTGCTCAAACGACATGAAGATCTGATGATGATGATGATGCAAACTGCACTCGAAGCTCTACAAAATACTTAGCATGCTCCTCCTGCCAGGGGTCACAATCAGCTTCCAGAGGCCTCCTACATTTCAGCAAGGGAAAGATTGGGTCCTCGGGGAGTCGCCAGTAAAGCCATTTTTAGAAATCTGACACACGTATTGCAGCCTTCCATCCATCTAAGAGGAGAAGTCATATCCAAAGTCAGTTGAGGTCACCAGATTCCCATCGGTCAGGAGGAGACCAGTGACCTCTACGTCAAGTCCAAGCACGAGATCGTATGAGTGAAGGAATGGGAACTCATCATCCCCTACCAGCACATCCAGTGATTCAACCAGCACATCATTAGATCACAAAAGAACACATGGAGCAACGAATTAAGGAGTTGATCAAAGCACAAGCGCTGGGCACTACCGGTGATATGACAAAATTTCAAGGGAGTCTGATTACCAAAGAACTATTCGATATGGAAGTACCGAAAGGTTTCCATACTCCCAAAATTTACGAGTACAAAGTTACAAACCCGAAGGAGCATATCTAGCAATACCGTGATTCATTGGGGTTATAATCCAATCTCAACCACATTCTCTGCCATCTGTTCGGCATAAGTTTACAAGAATATCCACTCTGTTGGTTCCACTCTCTTCCTGAGGAATCGATTTAAACATTTGATCAGCTGCAGAAACAGTTCATCAAAACATATGCCCACAACAGAGACAAGGAAGAGAACTTGTATTCTCTTATCGGTCTTAAACAATCACAAGGGGAAAAGCTCGAAGACTTCTCGAAGGAATTCTAGGATCTTGCGAGAAAAGTGGATAACCTCGACCAAAAGACCGATGTTACTGCTTTCACCAATGCGCTGCGGCTCGATTGTAAAGCTAAGGAATATCTTTTCCTCAACAAATCTAAGACTTTAGAGGAGATGATCACAAAGTTAACAGTTACATCGACTTGGAAAGAATGATGTCTGAGCGGCAAAAGTCTACTAACTCTGTCCTCTCCACCAAAGTCCCATCTAAAGATCAAACCAGTAAGCCCAAGGAAAAATAGGGAGGTCAGAAACACACCAAGGGAGACATTGAGTACTCTCGGAGAAGCGGTCCACAGAACAAACCCGTCCTCCCAAAGCTGAACGCTCGAATCTCTACTATTTTTTTGCTAATACTAAAAGACATGCTCTACCGCACCTCCTAACCACCGAAACCCATCGAGAATCTACCATTTTTCCTACACCATAAGGTAAATCATCATTCTGCTGACAATTGCTAAACCCTACAGCAAATGCTCGAACTCATTTTTAAGGAAGGACGGATGCTTGACCTGAAGTAGTACCAGGATGGCAGCCATAAGAAGTAACTCGAAGTTGTTCAGGTCAACGACAAAGCTAAGGAGAAACATCTCTACCATATGCACCTTAGCAGCATGATCAAAATCAATCAGATCTCCAATTCCAACCGATCAAAACGCTGAAGACTCTCAGAAAGCTGTGACCTAACACCTCAAGACAAAGAAGCCAAATTTCTTTCCGAGTCGAGCAATCGCCGACCAGGGATCTCTTTCGAGGATTGCGATACTTGCCATGTCAAGTATCCACATCATGATGCGTTATTCATAATGCTCAAGATTAAACAGTTTGTCATGCACACAGTGATGATTGATACTAGAAGCGGTATTGAGAATCTTTTTTAGAGTACGATCGACCAGATAGGCCTAGTCGACCATGTCATTCAGAGAGATACCGACGTCAACAGATTCAATGGCTCCAGAGAAGAATGAGTAGGCAAGATCATCTTACCTATTACAGCAGGACCAGGCATAATCGACGTCATTTTCTACGTCATCAATGCCAAGTCTCCCTATCTTGGGATCATGGGCCGCTGCTGGGTACACAATACGGAAGCAATCGCTTCCACCTATCATCAAGCACTCCGATTCAAGCACGTCAACGGTATTTATGAGATCAGAGGTAGTCAAAAACTCTCTCAAGCTTGCAAAAATACTATTTTTACCATCTTCGATACTTCCGATTGATTGGCCGTAAAACAATTATAGAAAGTTGATCACCTCAACGATCAATCACCTACGGAGGAACCCACAGAATACGTCAACATTGATGGACCCGGCAGAGGTACATTCATTAGAACCAAGTTGGCTCAGTAGGAGAAAGATCCTCTCATCCAATTCCTACAACTCAATCGAGACGTTTTCACCTGGACTTTTGAAGAGATGCCCGGAGTCGACCCGGCCATGGCTTACCACAAGTTAGCCATCAACATCAACGCCACAGCCGTCAAATCAAAATATTGACGACTTTCACCTCGCCTTCGAGATGAAGTCAACATTGAGATCGAGAAATTAATCAAGGTAGGATTCATTCGAGAAGCAAAATATCCAGACTGGATATCCAACATTGTCGTCGTCCCAAAGATGAACGGAAAGGTCCGCGTTTGCGTAGATTTTACATATCTAAACAAATACACCCCAAAGGACAGCTTCCCTCTTCCCAACATTTATCAGATCCTCGATTCCACTGCAGGCCATGATCTCCTATCAATAATGGACGCTGCCTCAGGATATAACCAAATTCCACTTCTGGAAGAAGATCAAGAGAAGACAATATTCATCACCAAAAGTGGTCTTTACTGTTACAAACTCATGCCCTTCGGGCTTAAGAATACAGGAGCCACATATCAAGGATTGATGACTGCTATATTCAAAGCACACCTGGGAAAAATCGTTGAAGTCTGCATCGATGATCTCTTATGCAAAAACATATAGTCAGATAATCACATCTCCAATCTCAACACAATATTCAACATTCTTCGATCTTACTGAATGAGTCTCAACCCAGATAAATATTAATTCGGGGTACATTCTGGTCGCTTCCTATGCCACCTCATTAGCAAGAAAGGGATTGAGGATGATCCAGATCAAATTTGCGCTCACCTCGACATGCCTTCTCCAAAAAAAACAAAAGACGTTCAAAATCCTGCCGGTAAGATTATCGCCATCAACCATTTTGTCTCTAAATCTTCAGACCGCTGTCGTTGGCTATTCATATTACTCCAAGGCTGTATCAGACAAGGAAAGGTCCAGCCAACTGCAGAAGTCACATGGACACCAGAATGCAAAGCAGCTTTTTAGGATCTCAAAATCTATTTGGGGAGGTCTCCCATAATGAGTACCCCAGTAGGTATTGAGGAACTGATAATCTACCTCGCAGTCATAGACACTTTTCTCAGCTCGGTTCTCATTCACCTGGAAGAGAAAATCAAAAAACCAGTCTTCTTCATCAATAAAATACTTACACCAGCAGAAACAAGGTACTCAAAAATTGAGAAACTTCTTCTCACCCTTGTTTATCTATCGCAGAAACTCAAACACTACTTCTAAGCACATTTTGTCAAAGTGATGGCGAACTACCCACTTTGGGAAGTTTTGTCCAAAAAAAAGAAGTCAAGAAGAGTGCAATAATCTACCTTTCCCTGCATATGAACCCCTAACCCTGTCTTCCACAAGGGTACGATGACAGACCCAGCGTTCCTCACCCATCAAGATGAAGACATAAAATCTCCACTTATAGTAGAAATCTTCCTCAGCTTCAACTGCTTCCTCTCCCGAAAAGCCTTGGCACGTCGGTGGAACAGGGGCTTAGATCGCCATTTCCTAGGAATGATCACCAAAGTACTTCAACTTCAACCTCTGCGCTTCAGATGTAATCCCTTCTTCAAGAATCATACTCTGAGCTTTCACCATCTCAGAAAAAGTTACGCATGCAGGAATTGTTCCAAAGGATTGGTCAAGGTACTTTTTATATAACCCTAACTTTATTGTGTAGGTACGTTTTCCCAAATGTCATCATTTATTACGGACGCGTCTATTCAAACGCAAACCATCACATACATCCGCATCATCATTAAATACCCATCACTTCCCAATATCACGTAACTTCCACCCAGTTAAACGCCATCATTGTTGCTCTGTTTCCCAATCAAACGCAATTTTTTACTTATCCTTTCTCAGCCAAAGCCACTCGTGACTTTGGTTACGAGGGGGAGATTGTAGGGATTTATCCCTCGAGCTCATTCATAATCGAGCTCACATAGCTCGAATTATCTCTATCTCAGGCTCACGCAATCTCAGCACCTAACACTCTAGTCAAACATTCCAAACAGCCCCACGACCTACTCAAAAATGTGGGTCGAGCTAAACCCAAAAATCATTATTTAGTCAAAGACACCTGTCTCCCACAAACTCGTCAGTTATACAGTTAACCGCCACTAACTACATTATTCAGAAGACGTGCTCCAGCGCGACGAAGAGCTGTGGGAAACACCTATAAAAAAGAAAAGTTCCAGAAGAGAATGGAACCAAAAAAATTACTCAAAACTTCATATTTACAAGATCATGAGCATTTTTATATTCAAGAGATCACTTGTAATAAAGATATACACTCCAAGCAATAAAGATACTTTTACAAAAATCCTCCATACGAGGTTGTGGTTTTTTTACGTATTCAATAATTTTCTATGCTAAAAACACATGTTTGAATTTCTAACTTTCTAGTAAAGTATTGTTACAGGTTCATTTGGTGTGATAGCTAATTCCTAATCTTATCGAGCTACAAAATTAGTCCATTATAACAACAGGATAGTCTGAATTGCTTAAAGGAATAAGAGGTACTTTGCACAAATTGGTATCTGTCTTGTTGTTTTGTCTTCTATTTTTGCATATTGGGTACATAGTAGTTTAGAGTCTACTAGGGTTTATAGTTATGATGATATGACCAAGGGATGAGGGAAAACATGTATCTGTGGGGCAAGTCTTTTGGGGTTCTGAGTGTATTGGTGGTGTAGCAGGGGTTATGGTCGAGCGTTCGACTATGATGGTCGGAGTTGGAGAGGGTAGGTTAAATATGATTAATTGATACATAATAATCGAGTATATCGATCTGATTATGTGCTTCTTCTTTTATAGAATAAGATGCGTACCCGTCGATCTTTAAGACTGAGGCTAATAGATGAGGAGATCAAAGAAAATGAGGTCAGTGTGTCTGGTCGTGCTCCTATCGATGAGGGCAGCGATGTAGAAGAACTAGATATTATAAAAGATGTCCCATCAGCAATGGTTATTCCTAAAATTAGAGTTTTAAGTAGTAGACATCGCAGGACAGTAGTGACCGAGGAGAATGATGAGGAAGAGATGGAGGGAGGAGAAAGAGAGAGATGTAAAGGTAGTATTGAGCCTTCGGGTGATGAAAGGGGAGAGAAGGATCAAAGTGATCATAGCGTGGTATTGACTGATTCGGATGAGGCCATTGGTTCTGTCTCGGCAAAAGAAAAGCAGAGACTAGATCGATTTGTGGCTAAATTTGAGATGTTAAAGGTAGGGGTGATATTATATGTTGCCGGGATAGGGTACAGCTTCCAGTCGAAACCTCGAGAAGGTATTATGGCATTTAGAGGCAAAATTCGACTAGGGATGCAGTCACCCCTCCGAAGGCTGGTGAAGGAGGTGCTAAACTTTTAGGAAGTTACCCCGTATCAAATGAATAGGAACTTTTATGAAATGATGAAGGTAATCGAGGGCATCAATTTAAAATTGGGGAGTGGGGGAAGGAGCTTAATCAAATGGTACGATGTTGTATCGTTCTACTCATGGAATGTAAACCAGAAGGTGGGCACATATCACATCCAGTGTCACGCAGATAAGCCCTGGTTGTTTGATCTGTACTTGATAGGTCGAGGATGAGATAAAGACTTAGCTATAGTGCGGGGTAGTTATGAGAATGTCAAAGGGGAAGACCCTTATAGGTTACAGCATAAAGTCTATAAGCCAAGTAAGTTTTTTGTCGAAGATTTCTTTTAATGTATTTATAGAATAGGCTGATAAACATGTCTTTGTATGTTCTGCATGTCCTACTATCTGAACTTGGGCCAATTCGAGAGATTATATTGATGCCTTAATCAACTCGGACGAGGAGTGGGTAAACTCTATGTTCAAGAAGTTTGGTATCAAGAGGAAAAGGCAGTAAAGGATAGATTCCCTGCTTTGAAACGTACCCGTTACGCCGAAGCCAACGAAAAAGAGAGGAGTCGAAGGCATGGAGAAAGATAGATTAACAAGGAAGGTAAAGTATGATCCAAAGGGGCAACAGGCGCCGAAGTAGGCAGCCACAGTACCCGAAGTAGCTTGTGATGCTTCGAAACAGAGGCCAAAATAGGCATCGACACAGGCTAAGAAAGGGAAGGGCATGGTCTTTCTTGAATCTCCAAAGGTACAGCAGCTTAAAAAACCTCAGCAGAAGAGGCGTAGAGCACTGGGGGAGGATAATGCAGAGGATATGAATGAAGAACTAACCACGTTCGAATGGGAGGAGCAGGCTCGAGCTAAGGCTACTTTGATGGTGGAACTCTGTGACACTGATCCAGACGAAGCTTCGAGGCGGATGAAGAAGAGTATGTATCAAGTAACTATTTATTTTTTGTGAAATTTTGAAAATTTCTTAAGTGCACCATGCTTCGAGAGATGCTGACAGCTCAAATATTCTAGCAGACAGATGCTTGGGCACATGCTTTTAACAAGGCGCAGAAGGTAGCAATAAGGAAGTTAAAATAGGCCATGAACAATTTGGAGCTTGCTCGAGAGACAGATGCATTGCTGGTTTCAGAAATTGGCATTTTAAGGTGAGATCTGGGGACTATCAAGGATGAATGTGAGAGGAGACTTGAAGCTCAATGTTACAATCATATACGGGTGTTGGAGGCGACACTGGCCAAGAAGGATAGGGTTATTGCAAAATAGAAGGAGACCTTCCAAGGGTAGTTTGACAAAGAATGTGAGACTAATGTTAGGCTCAAGAAGTTCATCGAAGATTTAGGGTATGATTCTGAAACTTTGCAATGCTTGGCCATGACTCCTAGGTATGATCCTGTTGTTGACGATGTTATTCAGACGGAGAGGGCAGAAGTAGATGTTGTTGGTGTGGGTGCATGAGTGGAAGATGGCGTGGAGAATCCTGTTGTAGACAGAGTTACTACTATTACTGTAAACGAAGGGGTAGTAGGTGCTGGTGGGTCAAACCCTTTGACTGAGGGCGCTGAAGTTATTGGCGAAGAGGAAACTGTAGGGGGAGATGGTGTAGCCAGTCCGATATGAGGTATTGTACTAGGAGTGTCCAACTAGTTTTTCTGATCTTTCTGTTTTATTGTAATATTTGAACAATATTGATCTTGCTTTGTACTTGAGTTGTGAACTTGTCATTGTTTTGGCATGTTGATGGATGTTGAACTTAAATTTGTTTATTGATTTGTATTGAACCTGATTCTCTGACATATGTTGTACTGAAATTTTTTATGTGCTATTGAGTTGCTGATATTCCTGTAGAGTTGTATCTGCTTTAGTTGTAAGTGTAGAGTGTTTGCAGAATGATCAAACTTTGAAGAACTTGAGATAATTTCCCAAATATCAGTTGAGAGATAGATGCGACACTTGGGTCGTACCGAGAAACTTACTGGACTTCGAACATCGGATCTTGGTCGAAGTAGAATGTGGTCGCCCCCAATGCATTCTCAAGGGTCTAGTCTCTCGACCATTCGTGCCCCTCAAGTTTGCTCAAATATCAGAGACATGAAAATTTTCAAGGTCGCCCCCAAGTATCAGTCGGGTCGAGGGTTGGCATGATACTTAGAGTAAACCAGGAAATTCACTGGACTTCAAAGGCCTGAGCCTAATCGAAGTAGAAC
Source organism: Kingdonia uniflora (assembly GCA_014058105.1). Classification (NCBI taxonomy): domain Eukaryota; kingdom Viridiplantae; phylum Streptophyta; class Magnoliopsida; order Ranunculales; family Circaeasteraceae; genus Kingdonia; species Kingdonia uniflora. The sequence goes on from JACGCM010001854.1 coordinate 4,789,658, forward strand.
GTGTTCGCCCCCAATGCATTCCCGAGGGTCCAGTCTCTCGACCATTTGTGCCCCTCGAGTTTGCTCAAATATTGGAGACTTGAAAATTTTCAAGGTCACCCCCAAGTATCAGTCGGGTCGAGGGTTGACATGATACTTAGAGTAAACCAAGAAATTCACTGGACTTCAAAGGCCTGAGCCTAATCGAAGTAGAATGTGTTCGCCCCCAATGCATTCCCAAGGGTCCAGTCTCTCGACCATTCGTTCCCCTCGAGTTTGCTTAAATATTAGAGACTTGAAATTTTTTATGGTTGCCCCCAAGTATCAGTCGGGTTGAGGGTTGACATGATACTTAGAGTAATTCAAGAAATTCACTAGACTTCGAAGGCTTGAGTCTAATCGAAGTAGAACATGTTTGCCCCCAATGCATTCCCGAGAGTCTGGTCTATCGACCATTCATGCCCCTCGAGTTTTCTCAAATATTGGAGACCTGAAAATTTTCAAGGTTGCCCCCAAGTATTAGTGGGGTCGAGGGTTGACATGATACTAGAGTAAACTAAGAAATTTGCTAAAAAATAGGAGAAGAAGTGCGGATGGAAGAAACTGTTTATTGATTATTCTATGTTTATATCAGGTGAACAAGGTTGAGGTCGTGGCCTATTGTATGAGACTAGCTGCATTGTGTTCCATGGATTTGGTAGAGGTTCTTCGTCTTCTGTCATGAAGTAATACAGACCCTTGTCAGTTTTATCGTAAACGACATAAGGTTCTTCCCAGGATTCGGCCAGATTACCAACATTTCGAGGCTTTGAAGACTGTGTAGCATGTCGAAGTACAAGATCTCCAATGTTGAAACTTCATGATTGAACTTGCTTGTTATATGACTTCTAGAGGGATAGATGGTATCGGCCAAGGTTTGCAATAGCTCGGTCTCTGGTTTCGTCGATTCATAACATGTTGCATTCGAGTTCAAACTCATTATCTTCATCTGGGAGGTTGGGATCTCGTATGGGTACTTCAAATTGAGTAGGGAGTACTGCTTCAGTACCGTAGGCTAGAAGGAAAGGAGTACAGCCCGTTACTTTTCTTGGCGTTGTTCGATAGGCCCAGAGAACATGCTGTAATTTCTGTGCCCCTCGTCCTTTCTTTACATCGACATGCTTTTTGAGACTGTCGACTATGGATTTTTTGATTGCTTCGACCTGACCATTCCCTTGAGGGTAGTAAAGTGTTGAGGGTGAGAGGATGATGTTATATTTCTTGAGGAAGTTTCTGACTGTGCATCTGACAAGCTGTGGACCGTTGTTACATGGAATCATATGAGGGCATCCGAATTTGTGATGATGTTTTCCCATAGAAATTTGGTGACTTCTTCTTCTCTGTTTTGACACAGAGCTACGTCTTTGACCCATTTGGTAAAATAGTCTGTGGCTACAAGGATGTTCTCTCGGCTACCAAATGCTTTGGAGAAGGGTCCTATGAGATTGATGGCCCGCCATTTGAATGGCCAAGAGACTTGGCTGAAATGGAGGTCTTACGAATGGCTATGGATGTCATGTACGTGACATTGGCAAATGTTACAGTGTTTAGCGTATTTGTCAGCTTACTTTTTCATATTGGGCTAGAATAAACCTTGGGAGACGGCTCGGAGGGCCATTGATCGACCAGCGGTATGAGTACCGCAAGTTTCTTCATGGAGTTCGGCTAGGATTGAAGAAGCTTCATTTTGATGAATACATCGGAGGATGCCATTTGGGGATTTGCGATATAACTCGTGTTTGAGGATGGTGTATCTGCGGCAGTTTTCCTATAATGACATTTTAACTTTGGGATCATCTAGGAGGATAGCATTGTTCAAGTAATCAAGAAATGGTGTTTGCCACTCGTCTGGATCGAGACTCTCACCCCCAGTATTGATGGTATTAATTTCCATCTGGTCCATACTTGGGCATTTGAGTACTTTGATATGGAGAGTTTGAGATTCAAACTGGCCTAACATAGCTGCTATATAGACGAGGGAATATGCGTGTTTATTTTTACCTCGAGGGTAGTGAGTAATAGAAGATTTTTTAGGAAAACGGTCCATGCGATGGCGGACGAGGATAGAATATTTGGCCATGCGACCGTTGGATTGATTTTTATCGGAGTACTATAGTTGAATGAGTTGGGAATCTCTGTAAACTGCAAGTTTTGGGATATCGAGGTCGAGTGCGAGATTAAGGCCATGGATCAATGCTTCATACTCAGCCTCGTTATTAGAGCATTCGAAATTTAACTTAACTGCCTTCTCTATTCGATCATTAGTAGGTGTAACCAGGAGGACACCTATCCCCGAACCGTTAGGTCGAGCGGATCCATCTGTGAAGAGATGTCAGCCTGTATTAGGGTTCCATAGATCGGCAAGTTTGGGCTGGTCCTCTGGTAGGTCATCTTCGTGTTTCTCCCAGTCGACATCTTCGATCGGAAAGTGAGCAAGGAAATTAGCAACTGCTTGGCCATTTTGGGATATCTGCTTCTCAAATGTGATGTCGTGTTCGCCAAGATAAATAGACCACTATTGTACTTGTCTAGATTTCACTTTTTTGCTAAGTACTTATCGAAGGGGATAGCTTGTTATGACACGGATGGGGTGAGCTTGAAAATATAGTTTGAGTTTGTGGGATGAATAGACGAGGGTGAGGAACAAATGCTCAAGTTTCGTGTATTGAGTTTCTGCAGGTGTTAAGATTTTATTGATAAAATATACAGGTTTCATAATGTTTGATTCTAGTTGAATGAGGATTGAATTGATAGAGGTATCAGTGACCGTGAGGTATAATGAGAGTATTTCACCTCCAACAGGGGTGCTGATGATGGGTGGTCGACCAAGGTATGTTTTGAGTTCAAGAAAGGCATGTTCACAGTCGGGTGTCCAATTAATCTCAGGGTGGATTCTCTTTTTAGCTTTGTGGATGCCTTGGTCACATAAGAGATAAAAGATCCAAGTGCAACATTCTGAGGATTTGAAAATGAAACGGTTGAGGGCCGCTATTTTACCAGCCACTTTTTGGACATCTTTTTTGATTCGGGGGTAAGGCATATCGATGAGGGCTCGGATATGGGTAGGGTCGATCTTGATATCTCGCTTGCCGATAAGATGGCCTAAAAATTTTGCCAGACAAAACCTCGAACTGGCATTTGTCTGGATTTAGTTTCATGTTGCATGTTCGAAGTATCGAAAATACTTCAGTTAGGTTCTGGATATAGGTCTTTTTTTGGAGGCTCTTGCATAACATGTCGTCGATGTAAACTTCGACTGACTTGCCAAGCAAGGGATTAAACATAGTTATAACAAGGCATTGCTAGGTGGCACCGACATTTTTAAGGTCGAAGGGCATGACATTAAAACAGTAAAGACCTTGTTCAGTGATGAAAAAAGTTTTAAGTTGATCATCGGGGAGGAGGGGTGCCAGATTGTAACCCAAAGCTGTGTCCATCATTGACAGGCACTCGTGTCCAGCAGTAGCATCGAGGTGTACTGAAATGATCGAGAGGGAGAAGCTGTCCTTCGGTGTGTGTTTGTTGAGGTCGGTGAAGTAGACACAGATTCTGATCTTGCCGTTCTTTTTTGGAATTACAACTATATTGGATATCCAGTCAGCATATTTGACCTCTCTGAAGAAACTCGCAGCTATGAGTTTGCCTACTTCGAGGTTTACTGCTTCTCAAAGTTATGGTACCAAGGTACGCTTCTTCTATTTTATTGCTATAGAATGGGGGATGAAGTCGAGGCGGTGGCATATCAAATTAGGGTCGACGCCGGGCATCTCCTGAAATGTCCATGCGAAGACGTCTTTGTTTGTTCGAAGGAAGTCTGTAAGTTTAAGGTGTTCTGCCTCGTCTAGAAAGGTTCTAATAAATGTACCTTGACCAGGACCGTAGAGTTCGATATAGATAGTGGGTTCCATGGGTGTGATGGTAAATGTCGAAGGTATGGGGATAGAGAAAGACAGAGATTGTTATGGGAGTCTGTAGAGTTTTTGGGTCGAATCGATCTCCAGATGCTCACATGAACAGGCAAAGTCTTGAGAACCTTTTAAATTCCATGTACCACAGGGGGTAGTGAAATAAAGGGTCTGATGATAGGTCAAAGGTATAGCGCACATGGCGTGGAGCCAGTCGCGCCCGAGGATACCGAGGTAATCGAACTTCTTGTCGATGACAAGAAAACTAGTTTGAAGTGTGACTGGGTCGGTGGTAACTGGAAAGCTAATTCAACCAATGGCAACTTATGTGGCCCCATTAAAACCTTTTAGTTCGACATTGGCGGCAGTGATGAGGTCTGTTTTGTTCATGGCTTGGACGGTCTGAAGGAAAAATGCATCGGCCATACTTCCTATATTGATAAGCATGGTGTGGAGGATGAGGTGTTCAACCTTAATCATGATGACTAAAGGGTCGGAATGGGGAAAACGAACATGCGATATATCGTAGTCGATGAAAGAGATGCCTTCAGGTTGAGGACAAAGGCTTGATTCTGGCAAGAGGGCGGGCAGCTTCTCCTGGAAAGTGAGTTTGTAGCATTTTTCAATATGCTTGCGCGGGCAGGTTATACTACCATAAAAAAGGGCCATCTGTGAGTCTTTAGGAAAAAAATCTATACATCAGGTGGTCATCTGTAGAGTAAAGGCATAAAGAATTTTAGAATTTGAGGATGCAGGATTGGGGATAAGTATTTTGATATTTGCTGAGTTTGGGAACACATAAATTTGGAAGCACCTCGATAGTGTGAAGCTTGAGACAGAGGGGGTTATTCAGCTGACTCTATGAGTTTGGAGTTGGGCTCGTGCTGACGCAGATGATAGATTAGATTTTGTAGTCAAAGTCTTGTTGTGCATAGTAGGCAGGATGAGGGGAAGAAAAATGAGTTCGAGGATGATGAGGCTGAGTATTCAGTATGTGTTTGGCACAGCTTTCCCCGAGATGCTCTCAGGCAGGGTGGCATTTATGGTGTCTGGAGGAGCGAGGAGTGAAGTTCAAGGAATCCTCTGTGGGGTGGATGCCGAGATGGATAGAGCCAGTGGAGGGAACATTAGGGGGTGCACCCTTGACGCCGATAAGGACCGAGGGTACTTCTAAATATGGTAGGGGCCCCAGTTGAGCGCAGGCAGATGCGCGCGATGGGGCTGGTACTCGAGATGGCAGGAGGCGTCTAAAGGCTGCAGTCATTACAACTCACGGACTGTGTTACTCAAATCGTCGATTGCACGGTTTTGTCTGTCAGCATCATCCAAATGGCGATGCCATTCGGCTTCAAACTCTTGTCGGTGTTCTTCACGCTCCTGCTGCATTTGTGTTCGGTGTCACTCTTCAACCTGAGTAAATTACTGAGTAAGACGGGCTAGCTGAGCAGCCACTCTGTCAACGGATTTGCCAGCATGGGTGGAAGTAGAATGGAGGGTTAGGACCATTGGGAGTGGTTTACAAGACTTGGGAAAAGGAAGAAAATGAGGCAAGGGAGATTGGTAGGGTGGGCAGGCACAGACGGCACCAAATATAGGTGCCTAACTTCGTGCGGAGGGGAAATTAGCTCTTACACCACCGGTTTTATCTTCTATCAAAGGATTCAAGCATATAATCTATAGTACGAATAATCTATTAACAATATACTTGCGTGGAGGCCTAGAATGGGTCAGTCCACGACCTTTAATGAGGATTTTTAAGAGATTTGATATTACAGTCTAGTAGTCAAAGGTTCGAGTACTGGGTGATATGCAGGGTGATCAAAGGTAAACTACAAGGGTTTAGGGGAGAAATTTTATAACCTCTCCTTGGTTCCCCTTCCATCCTATTTATAGAATATAAATAGGCTGAGTTACCATGGGAGGTCACATTTCAAGTGTATCCACCGGATATCCCGAAGTTGGTGTTGACACCGAAAATATCGGGTCTGGCACTGTGCTCTGACACTATAGTTATTATTAGTTCTGTCACTGTAGCTGTAAGGACCAACAACTGTGTCGTTCTTGTCTGGTAAGCTGGCAGTCTGACATGTCTGCCTTCGACCACGTACGAATATGGTCGAAGTGTTTCTGATGCTGATGTGGAGATCGTGTACTAACGGATCTATCTTTATCTTTGAGGTCTGTTAGTAGTTGTGGCTTCGTCTTCATGTAGTCTTGCAAGGCTTGTTCATGGATTGAGAAGGCCTCGTGGTATTTGAGTAGGCTTTAAGGTAGTCTTCGAGTGTTCGGCTAGAGTTAGAAGGCTGCGAGTAAGCTACTGTAGTAGGAGTAGAATGTATGTATGTATTCATATGGGTTTGAATAATTTCAAAAAAGTAGAATGAGAATAAGAGTTAAATAGATCTTTTATTGTTGTGAATACAGTTTGTGACTGTTGTGAAAAATGAATTTGAAAATATTTGAAATTTGGTTATTAAAAATTTATTAGGAGAGCTTTAGAAATGACGTCATTGCTGCTATAAGTAGAAGAAGCAAGCAAAGAAAAAGTATGGAGCTTCTGATTTTGTCCCTTGTGTAAAAGTTGTAAAAACCCGATTGCGTTTAAGCGTGAGTCATCATGAGTGTGGTTAGGTCAGAGGGAGATTTGGAAAAGATAGATAAAAATAGATTAAAATATAAGGCAAAGGGCAATGATGGGAAAGTATTTTCGCCAAAAAGGTACTAGATGTCAGAGATGGATAGTGGAAGGGATGCCTGGATTCCAAAACTGGGGATAGCTCATGCGAGGCTCAATAACTGCCAATAGTTAGAGAGAGAAAATACAAATACTGCTTCATCTTTGTCATTCAAACATTTCTCAACTTCTAAAAACTTAAAAAGCAGTGAGAGAGGAACAAAGAAGAAAGGCAAAAATAGCAGAAAAACTCGTGAGGAGTTAATCAAAAGTGATTAACAGTCAAAGTATGAGAGAGTTTCTGAGACTGAGTCACGAATGTGGTTATACAGTGGCATTGTGAGGGAAAAATTCGGCGCTGCCTCAGATTCGCATTCCGACATAGAAGGTTTGTAGAGGATTTGTATTGTACGTATGTGTTTTTTAAAGATCATATTCCGTATTTAGGAAAATCTAAAAATCACTATTTATAGTAATCTATGAAAACCCGTGTGGTATATGATATATGAAAAATATTTTTATGTGAATGATATATATGCAAAAGATAATGATAGATACTTGGACCTGTATGTAAGTTGATCGTAAGGAAATTTGTGTAGGATAAAAATCTTTTTTTGTAGTTGATATGGTGAGTTCTCCTGTAAATGAGGCATCGACCTCAGGTCGGTCGGCTGAGTCTGAGACTGAAATGTCTGAAAGTGAGGAAGAAAAAGGTGTTGATCAATTTCTAGATTTCCCTAGATGATTGATATCCTATCTTCCTCGCCCGGATGTATTCAAAGAGTTTTGCAAAGCCAAGACTTCTTTAGGAGGTAGATGGGGAAGCTGTATAGAATACGTTGGTAGGCAATTTAGGGATTGTACTGTAGCAACGGAAGAGGAATATTTTCATTTGTTGGCTGATCTGGCGAAGGCGAAAGGGGATAGGGGTATAAATGAATCGATCTCTTTGGAGTATTTTGATGGGAATGTTCAGAGTAAACTTTCAAAGGATTTTTTATGTTACTTGTCTCAGTTGGAGTATGGGTTGAGTCTTCCCCTTAGCAATTTGGCGAAGGGGATTATAAATCTCATCGGGGTATGTCCCGTTTAGATGAACAGGAACATGTAGGAGCTGATAAGTGTTTATGAATCTCTGAATACACGGTGGGAAGGTGATGGGAGACGGAGAAGGATATCTTTTGGGGATGTTTAGCACTTTTATGGGGTAAAAAACTATTCTGTAAGTGGAGGGGCATATTTCTTTGTGAGCTCGACTCGGCCTTGCTTCTTCGATCTGAACTCAGCAGGTCGACCATGGAATGATAATGTGATATGGGTGAAGGTGATTGCCTTCAGAGAGATGATGAACCCTTGGAACTTTTGTTTAGGACTGTAAAACAAAGTAAGTATACTAATGTATAATATATAAGATTGATATTTGAAATTGTATGATGCTCTGCTAATGATAATGTTTTATGAATGACAACTCCTAAATCTCAGGTAGCGAGGAAAGAGTCCTTGTTGGATATAGTTGCTCAAGAAGAGATAGAGCTCAAGGCTGTATTGGAAGAACTTGGCATTAGCAGGAAGAAGCGTGTTAACAGTCGAGTCAAAAATGTTTAAAAATCTCAATCGACGAGGCTAATGACGAGTGCTGGGGAAAGGTGAGTCAACTTTTCCAAGCCCTTTGGAGTGGACTGCATAGGGTTACCTGAGTTCACTACGTTGAGCAAATTAGCTTGAACGTTTCCCAAGAAGCAAATACTGAAATGTCCTTCGACCTCTAGAACCACGGGAAGTGGTAAGTCCGTGAAAAAGAGAAGGGCTGAACCTTCTGACATATCGGGAATGAAGGTCATAGAAGATTGACCTGATGTGGAGAACGATTTAAAGGAGGTAGAGGAAAAAGACAGTTTGGCAGCTCTCCACGGGGTGGAGAAGATATGTAAAATGGTAGGTTCATATGTTTGAGTATGTATTCTGATGACTTTGGCATTATGATTTGAGCTAATCAATGAGGTCAATTTGTTTGTTTTTTGTAGGCTGCTTGTCTGATGAAGGGAATATGCCTCGGGGTTGAGGAGGAGAGCGCTGAGCTGAAGAGGAAGAAGGTCAAGCTCGAAAGGAACGTAGCTCGATTAAAAACTGATCTGCTCAAGGAGGGAAAATAGATAGAAGCTCTGAAGGCTTTGCAAGTGGTGAAGATCAGCAATCTACAAGCAAAAGCAAAAGCAAATTTGGAGGAGGTGGTAGCTGAGCGTCACAGGCTCGGGCGCCACCTTGTATCAAAAGGATATTTTGAGGATGAGGTGGATACCATTAGGGCAGACGCCTATGTGGAGGAAGGGGAAGATGAAGAGATTGAAGATGTTGTTGTTAGCGTAGTGGACAGCCTGGACGGTGTTTCTCCTCAAACGGTGAGAGACAATGAAAGGGATGATAACGAGCGTCCAGATGGGGAAACTGAGAAGGTAGAGTAGTACAATGGTTTTGTGATTGTATGAATATGTTGGAATGTTTATAAACTAATTGGATATTTTTTGTTGGATAGAATGTTGTTGGCTATGTTGCTTTTGAAAACCTTGTTATAGGAACTTAAGAACATACACCTCAGAATAAAAGATTTAGAGGCTGAGCTTGCTAAGGAGAGAGACACCTCAGCGTCCCTGTTATCTTTGCAAGTAGAGCTGCAGGTTAGAATAGAGCAAGAAATATTTAATTTGTATCCTTCATTAGTATAGAGCTACAAAGTAATAGATAGAGCGTAGAGATGGACCAAAAACCTGTTATCGGCTTAGGGGTAATGGCACTGAAATGTCACAAAGGAAATATCGAAGTATCGATAGATTTAAAATATAGAAAATGTGTACCTTGGACTTGGAAGTATGTGTTATGGAGCTTCAATCTTAGATTGTACTTGGACCTTAAGTTTAGAAGAAGTCTTACACAGTAGATGTCAAAAAACATATATTTTGTTAGAAATGAGTCATATATGGTGACTGAGTGTTCTAAATCGAAGTTAATATAATGTATATGTAATATGCAGGTCGAATTAGAGTCAGCTCGCTTGCGTGAAGGTGATGCACTCCAATGTAACAAAGAATTTACAGAGGAGTTTGATAGGATGAGAGAGATGAATGAAGACATAAAAGATTTACATGTAAAGGTAAACTTTAAGTTTGTTGAGGCAACACAGACTGCTGCCGACCAAGCTCGGAAAATTGAGGAGAAGGATGCCGAAATTGAGAAAGGGCAAAAAGAGCTCGCAGCATTAAAAGATCATGCAGCGAAACTCAAAAGCCAGAATGACGCATTGATGGTAAAGAGCAGGAAAGCTGACATGGCTCATTACCGTATACAGGCACTAGAAAGATCAGAGGATGGTTTAAATCGGTCAGTAGCTGGCTTGAAGAATGATTTGATGAAGACAAATAGAAACCAAGAGCAAACTTGAGCTGATCTAGCGAATAGCAGGAACGAGCTAGAGCGATTGAAGAGGATATTGGTTGATAAAGATAATGAGCTGAAGAGAGCTCAAGATGATCTATCTACATCTGAAGTTGTAGTGGAACAATTGTCTATAGCTTTACATGCCGAAGATTATGAATTTTTGACGGTGCAGCCTAAATGTGATGAGTTGAACGAAAGAGTGGCGAATTGAAGACCGAATTGGCGCAGGCCAATTCACATGTTAGATACTCAAAGACCGGCGAGTGCTCGAGGAAGAATAAAAATGATGCCAAGGTTACCCTTGTGCAAGGAGATGTAGTCAACCTATCAGGTTGAATAAGAGAGCTGGAGGGGGATTTCGCTCGAATTCAATGTAATGTGTGAAAAGGAGTCGAGCGGTTGAGGGAGAGTAAAAGGAAGCTAGATGCTGCTCTTTCCTGGGAATAAGGGTTAGAGTGGACTATCAGAGGGAAGGATATTTTTATATAGCAGAAAGACTAAATGTTAAAGAAAATTCCGGATGTGGAAGAACTGAACAGGAAGATTAAGGTACTTCGTGCTCAGGTGGCCGATTTAGAAGGGATTAATCGAGCTGAATCAGCAAAAGCCGACAAAAAATTGGAAGAGAACATTACTTTCACAAATTAGGCAGATAGAGAAATAGCATGGCTAAAAGAACGGTATGCGAGGTCGGAAGAACACCTTCAAAAGGCTAGAGCGAATTTCTCTAGGTCAATTGTAACCGAGGCATCCAACTCAGAATTATTGAGAGCGGCCATTGCATATTTTGTAGAGGAAGTAAAATGGATTAAGTCAGAAAGATATTATTTGTTCAATAGTTTTTTAGACAGGGGATGTATTTGCAGAGCTGATGTAGATCGAGGAAATTGTATGCAGTCTATGGAAATGTATTTAGGCCCTCAACCTGCAAAATTGATAGAGCATGGCAGGATTATTGTGACTGCTCGAGCTAGAGAATTTATGGCTGATTGACCTCCTATTGCAGAGGGAGCTCAAGAATTTATGGCTAACTGAACTTCTGCTTCTGGGGAAAGCATAGCTGACATCCCAAAAGCAAAAAAAATGATCCATTTTAAAGGTGTATATGTAACCTAAAATAAAAAGTAGTTGTTACAGACAACTTGAGAGATGAAAGCTAGTATTACATTTGCTTTATCTTATGTCTGTTAGAGTCTTTGATATAAAACAGACATAAGATAGCTGACATCCCAAAAGCAAAAAAAAAGGATCCATTTTAAAGGTGTATATGTAACCTAAAATAAAAAGTAGTTGTTGCAGACAACTTGAGAGATGAAAGCTAGTATTACATTTGCTTTATCTTATGTCTGTTAGAGTCTTTGATATAAAACAAGTGTTACCTTAGTTTTAATCACAAAGATTTAGTAGAGTTAGCCAAATGAAGTGTTATCCTTGATTTAACTGGTATGATATCGTAGCCATATTGAGGTAGATGAAACCTTGCTTTACCTTTGCTTTATCTTATGTCTGGTAGAGTCTTTGATGTAAAATAAGTGTTACCTTAGTTTTAATCGCAAAGATTTAGTTGAGTCAGCCAAACCAAGTGTTATCCATGATTTAACTGGTATGATGTCGTAATCATATTGAGATAGATGAAAGCTAGTTTTACCTTTGCTTTATCTTATGTTTTGCAGAGTCTTTGATGTAAAATAAGTGTTACCCTAGTTTTAATTACAAAGATTTAGTAGAGTCAACCAAACTAAGTGTTATCCTTGATTTAACTAGAATGATGTCGTTGTCATATTGAGGTAGATAAAAGTTGGCATTACCTTTGCTTTATCTTATGTCTGGTAGAGTCTTTGATGTAAAATAAGTGTTACCTTAGTTTTAATCATAGAGATTTAGTAGAGTCAGCCAAACCAAGTGTTATCCTAGATTTAACTGGTATAAAGGTCGATTGAAAGCTAGTATTATTTATGCTTTAATCTATATGTTGTCTATGAAGTATAGAGATTTATGGGAGAAAAACTTGTAAGTTTCATTGAATAGAAAAGGATTTATATTGGATGGAGATGAAAAACTCACTTTTGGAATAGAAAAAGCAAGAATTTGAAATGGAGTAGTGAGGGACTTAACGATAGTACCATTTCAGTCGCCTAGTATTTCAAAGATTTGAAATGCTAACTCCCTCTTATGTCATGAGGTAATATGATCCCAGGCCTGATAGACCTGTGACGAGCAATAGACCCTCCCAATTGTCTGCAAGTTTCCCAACATGAAGCTTTTTGCGGTGTTTAGGTATTTCTCTAAGGGCGAGGTCATTGATTTAGAAGGTACGACTTCTGGCTCGTTTGTTGTATGAACTGGCTAGCATATGGTAATATCGACCTAGGTCAGCGATGGCGCGTTCCCTGGTTTCATCGATCCAATTGAGGTTACAAGCCAATTCGAATTCATTTTTTTGTCAGTTAGTTCGTGATCTTTGATTGGATGATGGTATTCGAAGGGAATGACGGCCTCGGTGCCATAGGTAAGGAGGAATGGAGTACAGCCTGCTAAATTGTGTGGAGTGGTGCGATATGCCCATAAGACATGAGGAAGTTCGCGAACCTAATTCTCTTTTTTCTGTGTGTATAGTCTTTTATTAAGCCCATCCACAATGGTTTTGTTGGTGATTTTGGCTTGGCCATTGCCTTGAGGGTAGTAGGGATTGGATGGTGAGTGGATGATATTGTGTTGATTGAGGAAAGCTACAACTTTTTCTCCAACGAACTGGGGCCCGTTATTGATACGAATTAGATGGAGGCTCCCAAACCGATTAATGATATGTTCCCAGAAAAAAGAGATGACATCTTCTTCTCTGGTTCTACAAAATGGAACTGCTTCTACCCATTTTGTAAAATAATTGATAGCTACGAGTAGGTGGCGGTAGTTACCTGAAGAATTAGGGAATTCACCGGCAAGATCGAGTGCCCATCTTTTGAATGGCCAAAACACCTTGCTTGGATGGAGTTCGGGCGCAGGGGCGTGGATTATCTGTCCATGTTGCTGACATGTTTTATATTTCCGTGAATACTCTTCTGCTTGCTTACGCATGCCGGGCCAGAAGACTCCTTGTTTAATGGCTTTGTTTACCAGTTATTGACCTGCAGCATGAGAGCTACAAGTGCCTTCATGTAGATCGTGGAGTATCTCGCTCGCTTTCTACTTGGAGAGGCCCTTGAGATAAGGCCCCGTGAATTAACGGTGGTATAAGGTATCATTTTGATTAGTGTAGTGCTTTGAGTTGTCTATCAGCTATCAGTGCTCATTCAGGTCTACTGGAAGTGGTCATTTGCATTTGTTATCGATTCTGAGATAAACTAAGAAATGCTTTCGTCAATCGTCATCTCCCCCTTTATCGCCCCCAGTGTTGATAATGCATACAAAAATACGATCAATGCTGGGGGTTAAAATCACTTCGATCTAGGGATATCAAGATTTTGTACATAAGACCCCGGCTAGATATGTCATGGAATCGGCATGTCTGTTTTCTTCACGCGGAAGATAATCGAGAGTTGCTTGCGCGAACTTTCTCATCCTATCTACGACGAGGGCTGTATACTCGATCATCTTATCATTCTTGTTATATTGCTCAGAGTAATGGTGGATGTTGAGTAGTGAATCTGTGTAAAATGAGAGTTCAGGAACACCAAGCTCAAGAGCGAGGTCGAGTCCGTGAATGAGAGCTTCGTACTCAGTGACATTGTTTGAGGCCTCAAAATTTAAGCGGATTGGCTTCTCAATTCTGTCGTTAGAAGGGGTAATTAATACAATTTCAATTCCTGACCCTGCAGGTCCTTTTGATTCATCTATAAGAAGTCTCCACCCTTTTCTTATAATCCATTCAGCTCGCTCGTCAAATGCTTTGGGGGTGGATCTTCTGTAACTTCCTCTGTAAGGTCAGAATCGTACTCCTCCTACTCGGGATCTTCCACTGGAATATCTGTAAAAAAAATTGGCAACGGCCTGACCCTTTTCGGAATGGCATTGTTCAAACTTGATATCATGTTCTCCCAAACTGACTGACTACTGTTGCACTATCTTTAATTTTTCTTTCTTGGACAGAACCTCCCAAAGTGGGTAGTTCGTTATGACTTTGACGGAATGAGCTTAGAAGTAGTACTTAAGTTTCTGTATAGTATAAACAAGAGTGAGGAGAAGTTTCTTAATTTTAGAGTTCATCGTTTCCGCTGGAGTACGGATTTTGCTAATAAAGTAGACTGGTTTCTTGATTTCTCCTTCAAGTTGAATGAGAAACGAGCTGAGTGAAGTATCTATAACTGCTAGGTAGTTAATCAGTTCCTCATTATCTATTGGGGTGATCATGATGGAAGACTTCCCCAAATAGGTTTTGAGATCCTGAAAAGTTGTTTTGCATTCTGATGTCCATTGAACCTCTACATTTGGCTAAACTTTTCTTCGCTTGGTACAACCGCGGAGTAATAGGAATAGCTAATGACAGCGGTCTAAAGATTTCAAAACGAAATGTTTGATAGCGGCAATCTTGCCGGCAGGCTTCTGAACGTCTTCCATCATTTTTAAAGATAGCATGTTGAGGAGAATCGGAATCTGATCTGGAATGGCCTCAATCCCCTTCTTGCTGATGAGGTGGCCTAGAAATTGACCTGAATATACTCTAAATTGATACTTATCAGGATTAAGATGCATCCTATAAGATCGAAGAATGTTGAATATTGTGTTGAGATCTAAAATTTGGTTGATAGACTGTATGCTTTTGCATAAGAGATTGTCAATGTAGACTTTCACAACTTTCCCAAGATGTGGTTTGAACATAGTAGTCATCAACCATTGATAAGTTGCACCTGCGTTCTTAAGTCCGAAGGGCATGACTTTGTAGCAGTAAAGTCCTCTTTCAGTGATAATAGTAGTCTTTTCTTTATCTTCGTCCAAGAGTGGAATCTGATTGTATCCAGAAGCAGCGCCCATCATAGATAGGAGTTCGTGACCTACTATGGAATCATGGATCTAATAAATGTTGGGAAGAGGGAAACTTCCTTTGGAGTATGTTTGACAGATCGGTGAAATCTACACAAACTCGGACTTTTCCATTCTTCTTTGGTACCGCGACGATGTTGGATATCCAATCTGGATATTTGGCTTCTTGAATGAATCCCACTTTGATCAATTTCTTGATCTCCATGTTAACTTCATCTCAAAGTTTCGGTGATAGGCTTCATTATTTTTGTTTGACCGTTGTAGCGTTGATGTTGATGGCCAATTTATGACATGCCTTGACTAGATCGACATCAGGCATTTCTTCTAAAGACCACGCAAAAATGTCTCTATTTAGTCGTAAGAACTGAATGAGAGCGTCTTTTTCATGCTAAACCAGCTTAGTACCGATATAAGTACATCTACTAGGTCCATCAATATTGATATATTCTGTGGGCTCCTTTGTGGAAGGCTGAACGTCGGGGTAATCAGCTTTATATAATTGTTATGTAGCATACCTGTTAGAGGTATCTAGAATAGCAGAGATAGTATTTTCGCAAGCTCGAGAAAGCTTTTGACTACCCCTGATCTCATAGATACCATTGTTGTGTTTGAAATGGAGTACTTGATGATAGGTGGAAGCGATTTCCTCCATGTTTTAAATCCAGCAACGACCCATAATCCCAAGATAAAGAGATTTGGCGTTGATCACATAGAAAATGACGTCGATTGTGGCTGGTCATGCGGTAATAGGTAAGACGATCATCCCTACTCACTCATCTTTAGAACTATTGAATCTACTAATATCGGTGTCGCTTTGAATAACTTGATCGGCCAATCCGATTTGGTCAATAGTACTCTGAAAGAGAATCTCAATACTGCTGCCAGTATTGATCATCAATGTGTGCATGACAAACTTTTTCATCTTAAGCATTATGACTAATGCATCATGATGTGGAAACTTGACATGGCTAGTATCGTAATCTTTGAATGAGATCCCAAGCCGGCGATTACTCGACTCAGGCAGAAGTTTGGCTTCTTTGTCTTGAGGTGTGAGATCGCAGCATTCTGACAGCCACTTGCACTTGAATCTGTTAGAGTTGGTAATCTGATTGATCTCGATTATGTTGTTGTGGCGCATATGGTAGAGATGCTTCTCCTCAGCTTGATCTTTAACCTGGAGAACTTTAAGCTGCTTCTTATAGCTGCCATCCTTGTATGATTCCAGGTCGACAATATATTCAAACATCCATCCCTCCTTGAAAATGAATTCAAGCAACCTTTGCAAAGCATAACAACTGTCAGTCGAATGATGGTTTACTGTTAAGAATCGAGGTAGCTACTCTCTTCTCTCTAACAAGAACGATACGCAGAATAAGCCCTAACAGAAGAATTAACCAAGTAAGAACAATAAAGAACACAAGAAAGGCTTCCCAGAGGAGGGAAGTGGAAAACCCTTGCGGATAAAAAACCACTCCCCACGAACAATTTACTATAATATCAAATAGGTTACAATGATCTCTCAAGCTTCTCAAGCTTTATTATAGTTTCTTCAAACCCTAGCCTCTTTAAGGTTAAACTCACCAAAGCATAGGTTAACATAATAACCAAAGTCCGCTTTATATAATAAGGAACTTAAAGCACAAATGGAACGGATCTCAAGGCAAAAACATAGCATCTAAGGCAAACCTATGCCAAGCTCGTTCGAATAACTCTTAGCTCGTTCGAACAACAGTTGGCCTCCAACCCTAGAAACATAACATCTCGTTCGAACGACATCCAAGCTCGTTCAAACGAGATTGACTCCTCGGCCAAAATTCTAATGAGTACAAAAAAGTTCGTTCAAACGACTTCAATTTTCATTCGAACAACTTCGACAATTTCCCATTCTTAAGCAATCCTTCTATTCGAGATCATACCCATCAATCTCCCACTTGAAATTGAATCCTATAACCTATCTCCAGATCTCCAAATGAATTGATCGTACTACCCGGACCTTCAATCTTGAAGACCCACAGAAGTTGTACATGTCATCAACTTTTGAAAAGTCACCACCTTCGTAAACATATCGGCCGGATTCGCATCAGTGTGAATCTTCACAAGCTTCAATACACCATCCTAGAGGAGCGAATGAATATAGTAATACCGAATATCAATGTGCTTGGTCCTAGAGTGAAAAATTAAATTCTTTGCGAAGTGTATAGGGCTTTGACTATCACTATACAACTTAGGAGAAAATTGTTCTCTACCAAGTTCTTTCATCAACCCTTTGAGCCAAACCATATCTTTACATACTTTTGTAGGTGCAACATATTTCGCCTTTGTCATAGACAAAGCTACAATCTTCTGCAGCCTAGAAACCCATGTAACTGCACCGCTTCCCAATGTAAAAATGAAACCACTAGTGCTCTTCCGCCTATCGATGTCACCTGCTATATCAAAATCAACAAAACCCTATAGGCATATCTGAGAGCCCCCTTAACATAATGCCATATCTTGAGTCCCCTTTAGATACCTCAGTATCCATTTCACAGCTCTACAATGCTCCTTGCCTTGATTACTCCTATACCTACTAACAACTCCCACTGCTTGGGCAATATCTGGTCTTGTACGAATAATAGCGTACATAAAGCTACCAACCGCAGATTGATAAGGAACCTTCTACATCTCATTGCGATCCTTCTGTGTCTTCGGACAATAATCCTTTGATAATTTGAAGTGACCTCCCAATGGTGTACTAACAACTTTAGAACCATCCATATTGAACTGTTTTAGTTCTATGCTGATGTACTCAGCTTGAGACAACTTCAATTCTTGCCGCTTTCTGTCCCTTATAACACGCATACCAAGAACTTGTTTCGTCGCACCCAAGTCTTTCATAGAAAACTCCCGAGATAATAGTTCCTTCAACTTAACTATCTCCCCCATGTTGGTACTTTCTACCAACATATCATCTACATACAGAAGTATAATGATATATGAGTTCCCCGTATTCTTTATAAAATAACAGTGATCCGCATTGCTCTTCGAATAGCCATTTCTAGACATGAACTGATCGAACTTCAAATACTACTGTCTCGGTGCTTATCTCAAACCGTATAAGCTCTTCGTGAGCCTATACACAAGATCTTCTTTCCCATTAACCGAATACCCTTCTGGCTGCTTCATATATATTTCTTCATCAAGGTTACCGTAAAGAAATGCGATCTTGACTTCAATTTGTTCAAGATGAAAATCTTTAACAACAACTATATTCATCACAACCCGAATAGTAGACATTTTCACAGCAAGAGCAAAAATATCACCGAAATTAACACCTTCTTTCTGCTAAAAGCCTTCACCACAAGTCTAGCCTTGAATCTCCTTGAATCGTCAGATTCCTACTTTAGTCTGTTTACCTACTTGTTGTAAAATGCTTTCTTCCCTTCGGTAACTGAACTGAATCCCAAGTTTGATTAACTGATAATGACTGCATCTCCTCATTCATAGCAAGCTCCCACTTGCACTTGGCTTCCACATCTAAAGCCTCCTTATAACTTTCAGGTTCACCACCATTTATAAGTAACAAGTAATTTAAAGAATTTATGTACCTTGCAAGAATTCTTGCAACTCTCGGCTCCTTTCGAAGTGCTATTGAAATGTCAAGATCATTAGATTCCTCGTTTTGATTCGGTGCAACGAACTCAGCAATGACTTCTACATCATCCTCTCATGAGGGTTCACCATCTTCAATGTCGACATTTTCCACTACTTCACCTTAAATCCTTTCTACAGGTACTTTGAAGTCTTTATATAAGACATCCTCATTCAATATAACATTATGGCTCCGAATAACTTTTCGATTCTTCGCATCCCAAAACTGGTACCCAAACTCATCACCACCATATCCAATGAAAGCGTACCTCATCAACTTTGCATCTAACTTGTTCCTTGTATCTAAATTATTAAGCACATATGAGGTACAACCGAAAATATGCAAGTGATTAAGGTTTACCTCTTTACTAATCCAAGTTTTTTTAAGAAGTTCAAAATCTAAAGCTGTTAAAGACCCTCTGTTAATTAAATACGTCGTCGTACTAACCGCATCCGCCCAAAAGCACTTTGGCAATCCAGCGTTGAGTCTCAAATTCCTCGTTCTTTTATTTATTGTTCGGTTTATGCGTTCGGCAACATCATTTTGTTGCGGTATTCTGGGAATAGTCTTTTATATCCTAATTCCGTTTGATGTGAAAAATTCTTCAAAATCGCAACTACAGTATTCGCCCCCGTTATCCGACTTGAGATAATTCAGTTTCAAACTGGTTTTATTTTCAACTACAGCCCTCCACCTCTTAAATTTTTTGAACACGTCTGACATGTTCCTCACAAAGTAGACCCACAGTTTATGAGTAACATCATCGATAAAAGTAACATTGTAATGAGAACCACCAAGAGAAAATACCTTGGTTGGCCCTCAAACATCCGTGTGTACAAGATCTAGCTTTTCAGGTTTCCTTGATCTTCCAGATAATTTGAAACTGACCTTCTTCTATTTTGCAAGAGCACACTCTTTACAAAACTTGAGATCAACCTCAGCAAGACCCTTTAGCTTTCCCTTTATTACCATTATCTTCATTCCCTTTTCACTCATGTGACTGAGCCGCTTGTGCCACGTATTTGTAACAATCCCCGGAGTGGCCGCACAAATAGTGTAAATTATGCTCTGCGATGTATACAATGTTCCTTATCGCAAGCCTCGAGCTACCAGCATAGCTCCCTTTATAACCTTCCAGAAGGTCGCACTAAAGGTACTCACATAACCGTCATCATCCGCCAATTTGCTAACCGATATAAGGTTACGCCCCAATTTAGGTACAAGTCGCACATTCTACAAAACCAATGCTCCCCCTGATGGCAACAACAACCTAGTGTCTCCCATCCCAGTAATATTACATGTGCTCTTATCTGCAAGAAAGACCATACCGAAGTTTCCTTTGGCAATATTAGTAAGAAAACCTACATTCCCTGTAGCATGGAAGGAAGCGCCTGAATAAACAATCCAAGATTCGTTAACATCGTCACACGATAGTAGTAGAACCTCGTCAGAGCTAACCTCTTCAGTAAGATTCATTGTATCTTTCTCTGCATCATCAATCTTCATTGAAGAAAAAGAGTTATAATCTCGCCTGAAGTGACCTTTCTTCTCACAAGTCCAACACGCACCAGGCGGCTTAGACTTTCCTCTTGACTGTGATCGACCCCTTCTAAATTTTAACCCCTTTCTGTAAGACCTCCTATTTCCTCGATGTTCAACATACTGCCGTTTAAACTCAAAGAGGGTTTAGATGATTTACGCCTATTATCTTTACTCATAATCAACAAGACTAGAGTATCAAATTTGATGTCTTCCATCCCCGATGAGTTGCTCATAACTGTAATAAATCCTTCCCAACTTTTTGGTATCTGCCCTAGAAGTGCCCACGCTCTCACCTCCTCGGTAAAAGTGATTTTAATGGATTCTAGTTGAGAATGTATGGTATCGAACTCACTGATGTGAGCTTGCACATTACTATTGTCCTTCATCTTCAAAGTAATCAAGTACCGTAAAAAGTGTACCTTATTTGCCCCGGACGGCTTTGAGTATATAGCGGATAACGTCTCCATTAAACCCTTCGTCGTCATAACTTTGGATATCATGTATAGAATTTGAGATGACAGCGTTAACCTAACGGTTCCAAGCGCTTTGCGATCCAATCGCGCCCACTTAGCATTATCGTATTCTTCTGGTATCATCTCAACTCCACCTAGTGGTAGATCAAGATCCTTCTGATAGAGGTAATCTTCTATCTGTATCTTCGACACTCCAAAGTTTGATTCATTGAACTTTGTAATTTTAACTTCTCCTGATCGGCCATCGATTTTCACCACATAAGCCCTAATACTCGTTCTGATACCAATTATTGAGAATTGAGGTAGCTACTCTCTCCTCTCTGACAAGAACGATACACGAAATAAGCCTTAACAAAAGAATTAACCAAGAAAGAACAATAAAGAATACAAGAAAGGTTTCCCAGAGAAGGGAAGTGGAAAACACTTACGGATAAAAAGCCACTCTCTATGAATAATTCACGATAACATCCAATAGGTTACAATGATCTCTAGAGCTTCTCAAGCATTAATGGAGTCTCTTCAAACCCTAGCCTTTCTAAGGTTAAACTCACCAAAAGATAGGTTAACATAATAGCCTATATCCCCTATATATAGTAAGGAACTTAAAATACAAATGGAACGGATCTCGAGATAAAAACATAACATCTAAGGCAAACCTATGCCAAGCTCGTTCGAACGAATTTGCGATAGTTGGTCTCCAACCCTATAAACATAACATCTCGTTCGAATGACATCCAAGCTCGTTCAAACGAGATTGACTCCTGGGCCAAAATTCCAGTGAGTGCAAAAAAATTTGTTCGAACGACTTTTAAGCTCATTCAAATGACTCGTTCGAATGACTTCCATTTTCGTTCGAATGACTTCGACAATTTCTCAATCTTCAACAATCCTTCTATTCGAGTTCATACCCAACATTTACCTTATGATGCATGCAGTACGGCCGGTTCTCGATTGGTTCCAATGGTTGGGAGAGACGGCAGAGCTTATCCTTTAAGAGGATCAGAAAAATTATAGAGATCCAAACATTTATCTTTGGGAGGACAGGTTTGACTTGTAAACAGCCTTTCCAAGGGTTGCCAATGTTTCCCTTGGCGCGCTTTTGGTCACCCTGATCCTCTTTTGTTTCAGTATTCCGATCTGTAGATAGACCTTTCATGGTAAGGACGGATTTAGTAGATTTATGCCTTTCGAACATCATCCTTTCCAAGTCGACGCAACTATTAACCTTGGTGATTATATATTCCAAGGTTGCAGGTTTGTTAAGGAAGATGTGCTATTTGGCTTTGCAGTCGAGCTATAGCGCATTGGTGAAAGCAGTAACAACTGTCTTCTGATCGAGATTGTCTATTTTATGTGCGAGCTCCAAAAATTTCTTCGCAAAAGCCATGAGCTTCTCTCCATGTGATTGTTTGAGACTGATAAGATAATATAAATTTTCATCTTTATCTCTGTTGTGAGCATATGTCTTGATGAATTATTTTTACAGCTGGTCGAATGTGTATATGGAATCTTCAGGTAGAGAGTGGAACCATTGGAGCGGTTCCTTCTGCAGGCTTGGGGTGAATAGACGGCAGAGAATATGATTGAGATTGAAGTACAACCCCAATGAATCACGGTATTGTTGAATGTGCTCCTTCGAATCGGTACCTTTGTATTTACGAATTTTTGGAGTATGGAAACCTTTTGGTATTTCCATATCGAATAGTTCTTTGGCAATTAGACTTCCTTGCAACTTGGTAAGGTCGTCGGTAGTGCCCAAAATTTGTACTTTGACCAACTTCTTAATACGTTGGTCAATATGCTCTTGTGTGACATAATGACGGGTTGGTTAAGTGGCTTGATGAGGAGGTTACGAATTATGAGTACTGGTACCTTCACTCAAGCGATCTCATGCTGGAAGTCAAAGTTGAGGTCGTTGTTCTTTCTCTTGACGTATGGAGCATCAGTGACCTTGGCTGATCTCAGATTGAACTTCACCGCCCAAATGAATGGAAGGTTGAGGTCTATTCTGAATATTTTTGGAGATTGCTTTGCTAGTGGCTCCTTGAGGTCCAAATCTTTCCATCACAGAAACCCAGGAGGCTTCTTGTACCTGATCATGATCTCGTGTTGGAGGAGCCTACTGGGTGTTCTGTAGAGCTTGTAAGGCAGTCTGTATTGTTGTCATTTGATCTTCATATCGTTTGAGCACTGTCAAACGAGCTTAAGGCTAAAATCTTATTATAAGTGATCTCTTCACTTAGAAATGCATGATCTTGTGAATAAGAAGTTAGAAGTTTTGAGAATCTAGAAAATATAGTTTTCTTGGTGATTTCTCGTATAATATTTTGGTCTTTGTCTCTTCTGGAACATCTTCTTTATATAAGCCTTCTCCGCAGTTCTTCATCGTGCTGAGCACATTCTCTGAACAATATGGTTAGCGGTGGTTGACTGAGTAACTATTGAGTTCGTGAGAGACACGGCTTTGACTTGTTCAAGTTTTTTGTTTGAGCTCGACCCATGTCTTTTATCAGTTCGTGGAGTAGGTGGCAATGTTGACTGGAAGAGTCATGTGGGGAATGCGTAGATCTGTCATGGAGATAGTTCAAGCTGGAGATAGCTCAATTTAGGTAAGATATAGGGGTAGGCCCCTACGACACTTGTTCTTTGGGCCGATATCTGTGAGGAAAGGATTCTTCTAATCGTCGTCCTCTTCTTCACCTCCCTTAGTGTTGATCGTACATATCATTGGAAGATCAATGTTGGGGGTAGAAATTACTTTGATTTGTAGGTATCATGGTTTTGTACCTAAAACCCTGGCTAGGTGAGCCAAGGAATCGGTGTGTCGGTTCTCTCCACGAGGTAAATAATTGAGAGTAGCTTTTTCGAATCTTCTCATTCTATCAACAACTAAGGCTACATAGTCAACCATTTTTTAATTCTTCTTGTATCACTCGGAGTAGTGATGGACTATCAATAATGAGTTTGTATAGACTAATAGTTTAGGAACTCCGATCTTCAATGCCATGTCTAAACCATAAATTAATGCTTCATACTCAATAATATTGTTCGATGCATCAAATTTTAATCGGATTGACTTCTCAATTCTGTCATTTGAAGATGTAATCAGTACGATTCCAATTCCAGACTATGTGGGTCCTGCTAATCCATCAGTAAGAAGTCTCCAACCCTTTTGTGTGACCACCTCAGCTCATTCTTCAAAAGGCTTCAAAGATGGATCGTCTTCAACTTGTTATGTTAGATATGGATCGTGCTTTTCCCAATCTGGATCTTCTACTGGGAAGTCTACTAAAAAATCAGCCACTGTTTGACCTTTTTCTGAAGTTCTTTGTTCAAATTTGATATCGTGCTCCCCTAAGCTTATGGACCATTATTGAACTCTACACGATTTCTCATTTATTTATAGTACTTCCCAATGGGGATAGTTAGTCATGACTTTGACTGAATGAGCTTAAAAATAGTGTTTGAGCTTCTAGAAAGTATAGACGAGTATGAGGTAAAGTCACTCTATCTTAGAATATCTTATTTCTGTGGGTGTAAGAGTTTTGCTTATAAAATATACTAGCTTCTTAATTTTTCCATCTAGTCGTAAGAGGACTGAGCTTAGAGAGTTTTTTGTAATGGCGAGGTATATGATAAATTCCTCGTTCTCAATCAAAGTGTTCATTATAGGAGACTTCCCGAGATACGTTTTAAGTTTTTGAAAAGCTGTTTCACATTTTTCTATCCATTTGATCTCCTCATTTGGTCGACCTTTGCCGCTTCTAGTAGATCTACGAAGCAACATGAACAACCATCGACATCGATCTAAAGAATTTGAGACGAATTTGTTAATAGCTGCAATCTTGCCAGTGAGCTTTTGTACATCTTTCTTTATTTATGGAGATGGCATGTTGATTAGAGCTTAAATTTGATCTGGATCAGCTTCAATCCCTTTCTTACTGATGAGATGTCCTAGGAACTAGCCTGAGTATACTCCGAATTGACATTTATCTGGATTAAGTTTCATTATGTATAATAGCCGTATTTTAAAGGCTGTATCGAATGTGTAATATGATCCCCCATCTTTAAGCCTTTGTAGAGCATATCGTCAATAAATACTTCAACTATTTTCCCCAAGTGTTCATTGAACATACTTGTCACTATCCTTTGATAGGTTGCTACAGCATTCTTCAGTACAAAAGACATGCCTTTGTAATAATAGAATGTTCTTTCAGTAATGAAGGTGGTCTTTTTTTTACCTTCATCTAAGAGGGGTATCAGGTTGTATCCTGAAGCAGCATCCATCATAGATAGCAGCTCGTAATCTACAGTAGAATCAAGAATTTGATGAATTATGGGAAGAGGAAAACTATCTTTTGGTATGTATTTGTTTAGATATGTGAAATCTAAACAAACTAAGACTTTCCCATTCTTCTTTGGAACTGCTACAATATTCGAGATTCAATCCGGGTATTTGGCTTTTCGAATGAATCCAACCTCGATCAATTTATTAATTTCTCTGTTGACCTCATCTCTAAGATGAGGGGAGAGCCTCCTTTGATTTTGATTAACTATCGTAGCTTTATCTCAGATGCTCAATTTGTGACAAGTCTTTGTTGGGTCAACTCCTGGTATTTCTTAGAAAGTCCATGCGAAGACGTCTTTGTTCATCTATAAGAAATGTATTAGAGTTTCCTTCTCATGTTGGATAAGCTTGGTACCAATATATGTACCCCTATTATGTCCATCGATCTCAATGTACTCTGTAGGTTCTACTGTGGAAGGTTGATCCTCGGCGTGATCAGCTTTCTATAATTGTTATGAAGCAAATTTGTCGATTGTATCAAGTATGGCAGATACTGTATTTTTACAAGCTCAAGTGATCCTTTGACTTCCTTTGATCTCATAGATATCGTCGTTATATTTAAAATGAAGTGCCTGATAGTATGTGGATTGGATCGCTTCCATGTTATGTATAACTGGAACCATCCTATTATCCCCAGGTAACAGGATTTTACATTGATGATGAAGAAAGTAACGTCGAGAGTGGTAGGCCCAGTAGTGATTAGTATGATGATCTTCCTACTCGTTCTTCTTTAGATCTATTAAAGCTACTGATATCGATATCACTTGGCACAACTTTGTTTGCTAGTCCCATTTACTAGATTGTACTCTGAAAAAGGATTTTGATTCTACTGCCTGTATCTACCATCATGGTATACATGACAAAGTTCATCTTAAGCATGATAACTAGTGCGTCATAATATGGGAACTTCACATGAACTATGTTGCAAATCTCAAATAAAAAACTATTTCGTCGATTGCTAGATTCGGGAAGGAGCTTTGCTTCTTTATCCTAAACTGTGAGGCCGTCACAGTACTCTGTTAACCTCCTCCTCCTGAATCTGGTTGAATTGCTGATATGATGGATCTCAATCATGTGATTGTGGTAGAGGTGGTTTAAGAGTTTTTCCTCGGATTGATCTTCGACCTAAATTACTTCGACTTGCTTCTTATAGCTTCCATTCGTATATCCTTCCAGATCAATAGTGTACTCGTACATTCTCCTATCTTTGAAAATGTACTCCAGTAGTCTTTGTACAGTACAATAGTTGTCAGCTTCATGATGTGTTACCTTATGGTGCATATAATACAGTTTGCCTTTAATTGGCTCTTAAGGCTGAGCTACACAGAAAAGCTTGTCTTTATCCAGTATGGGGTAGATCGCTGAGATCCTGATATTTCATCTTTGGAAGGACCAGTTTGGGTAATAAATTTCATTTTTGTGATTTGCCTGTATTTGTTTTAACTCGCTTCTTATCACCCTGGCTATCATTATGTTTACTGTCTCTATCTGTGTTTTGACCTTTTGTTGCTAGGATGCTTTTAGTAGATTTATGTCTTTCGGTCATTATCCTTTCAAGGTTGATATATCAATTTACCTTGGTAATCATGCCTTCAAAAGTTGAGGGCTTTTTTAGGAACAGATGCTCCTTCGCTTTACAATCGATTTGTAGTACATTGGTAAACGCTGAAATGGTTACCTTCTGATCGAGATTATCAACCTTCCGAGCAAGTTCAAGAATTTTCTTTGCAAAGACCTCGAGCTTCTCCTTCTGAGACTGTTTGATACTAATAAGAGTTTATAAATTATCTTCCTTGTCTTTGTTATGGGCATAGATCTTGACGATGATCTTTAGTAGCTGGTCGAATGTGAGGATTGAATCTTCAAGAGCTGGTCGAATGTGAGGATTGAATCTTCAGGTAGAGAATGGAACCATCGAAGCGGTTCTCCCTGTAGGCTTGTAGTAAACAGTCGACATAGAATGTGGTTCAAATTCGAATACAATCCCAATGAATCTCAGAATTGCTGGATGTGTTCTTTAGGATCGATAGCTTTATACTTACGTATCATCGTAGTATGGAAACCTGTTAGTGCTTCCATATCAAACAACTTTTTGGCAATGGAACTACCTTACAATTTGGTCAAATCATCCCTACTGCAGAGAGCTTGAGCTTCTATTAATTCCTTGATTCGTTGATCCATGTGCTCCAGTGTGACATACTGATGTGGTGCTGGAACGGCTTGGTTTGCTGGTCGGAGTTATGAGTACAACTTCCCTCACTTAAATGTTCATGAACTAGCATACTGGATGGAGGTCGTGGCTCCTCGTCATAATGGTTGGAGGGCCTGCGTCCTCTACTAATCTCTAATTGATCTTCCCATCCCAAATGAATTAGCTTCTGGTACGTGTGAATCATTGCATTGATATCTGGAAGCTCCTCTGCTAGTGGCTCCTCAAGATCCCAACCTATCTTGTGTTGAAACTCTAGAGTTTGCTAGTATCTAATCACGTTCCCTGGGAGGTTGAACCTGGTTATGTTCTTAAAGTACTTTCAAGGCAGTCTACAACGTGGTCATCTATTCTTCATATCGTTTGAACTCTGTTTGTCGAGCTCTACGTTCAACTTCAAGCTCTTATACTCGATGCTCTCGGTTGTGTAACAACTAACGTTCGAGCTCATTCTGCTTCTCTATTTCGGCGTTGAGGTTTGCCCTTAATTCTACTAGCTAATCAGGCTCTATTGAGAATTCATGTTGAGCTGTTGTAGCTGGTCGCTTAGAGGTCACCATGATTGAAAATTGATCATTGAGTAACTGTCTATCTTAGGATTTTAGGGAAATGTCTTCTTTCCCACAGGCTGTGCCAAATGTAAGGGCCTAATTTTGTAATAGCTTGAATAAGCTCTTATACTGAATGTACCTGTGATACAATTAGTATAACCAATAAAATAAGATGACACAGGTAATTAGCATGGAAACCTTAGAATAGGTGAAAACCCAGACCTCGGGTTGAGGATTTAGTAATTGTAACTTTATTGCTTGAGGCTGATATTTTGATTACAAGTATCTCTCAAGCTAGAAAAAGTTTGCAGGTCTCCTTTTCTTCTATGTGATATATTCCTTTTATTGACCTTACTCTCAGTTCGTCTTTCATGTATTAGCATGTTCTCCTAAATTGGAGGAAGAATGGAGGTTATCTTTATAACTACTAGTTCGTGGAAGACAAGTGTCCTTGACTTGTTCTGCTTCATTTGGAGTGCTCGAGCCACGTTCTTCTACAGTTCGTAGTCCAGGTGTCATTGTTGACATCATATGTCAGATGTATGCTTCATGAGTCTGGCATGGTACTAACTCGATGATATCCCAGCTCGTGGTCTACTTTTACAGGCTTACTTCATTCTGTGGTCATTATCCGAGCTACGTTCATCTTCATCACTGGAATGACCTGCCCTTCGACCTAGTCTAAACTCGAACTACTTTAGTATCAGACTCACGCATTTCACACGTGACATGAACAATCAGCATTACCACCTAGACCACGAACTGATAAAGAATGTGGATTGAGCACTACATAAAATATGAACAAGTCAAAGACACCTGTCTCCCATGAACTAAATAGTTATACAGTCAACTACCACTAACCTCATTATTTGGAGAACGTGCTTCAACACGATCATGAGCTACGGGTAAGGTCTATATAAAGAAAAGTTTCCAAAGGAGATAGGGGCCAGAATAAACTCAGATTTTCTATATTCTAACACAGGAATTTCTAGATTCTGAACACCACAAAACTTCTTATTTCAAGATCAACCATTTCTAGTTCGAGAGATCACTTGTAATAAGATATCAGCCTTAAGCAATAAAAGTTACTGTTACAAAAACCCTCAACTTGAGGTCATAGTTTTCGAGCTATTCAAAGGTTTTCCACGCTAAATTAACTGTGTTATTTCTTGCTTTACATTAATTTTTGTCACAGGCACATTTGGTGTAAGAGCTAATTTCGATTTATTTCGAGCTACGGAACCAAGCCATTACATTTGGCATCGTCTGTGGGAAAGAAGACATTTCCACAATATCCTAAGGCATACATTCACTCTACTATCCATTTCTAATCATGGTCACTTCCAAGCAGCAATTGGAATCCAACTCGATCTTTCAGTTGAGCCAGAATAACTTACTAAACTACGGGCGAATCTTTATGCCGAAATAGATAAGCATAATGAGCTCGAATGTCAGTTAACTCTTGACTGAGAACTCTGCGACAAAGAGCTTGTAGATAGGCGTCAAGCTTGTTTAACAGCATTCAAGAGACATGAAGAACAGATAACAACCATGCATACTGTATTACAAGCTTTGTAGGATACACAACATGTTCCCCATACCAGAGATCATGATCAAGTACCGATGAACTCTCGAGTTTCTATATAAGAAATATTAGGACCTCGAGGAGCCACCAGCAAAGCCAATTCTAGAAATATTCAGTACGAACTTTAGCCTTTTATTCATTTGGGAGGCGACGTTCAGTCCGATATCAGCATAGGTCTCGGGCCTTCCAAGCGTCAAGAGGAAGAACAAGAACCTCAACCTCAGATTCCAACACGTGATCGCTTGAGTGAGGGCACCGGTACTTATAATCCTTGACCTGCTCGCCAAGTCACTCAGGCAACGCGTCAATATGTCATGCAAGAACACATGGATCAACATATCAAGGAGTTGAACGAAGCTCAAGCTCTCGGTAGTAAGGACGATTTCACGAAGTTGCAAGGTAGTCCACTTGACAAAGAGTTATTTGATATGAAAGTACCGAAAGGTTTCCATACTCCGAAGATACTCAAACAAAAGGGCACCGATCCAAAGGAGCACATTCAGCAATTTCGTGATTCACTAGGATTGTACTCCAATCTTAACCATATTCTATGTCATCTGTTCACAACAATTCTATAGGGAAACTGCTCCGGTGGTTCTATTATCTACCTAAAGATTTCATCTTCACATTTGATCAACTACAGAAGCAATTTATCAAGACGTATGCTCACAATAAAGACAAATAGGGGAATTTATATTCTCTTATTAGTCTAAAACATTCATAAGGGGAGAAGCTCGAGGTCTTTGCAAAGAAGTTTCTGGAGCTCGCGCAAAAAGTGGATAATCTCGATCATAAAACAATTGTGACTGCTTTTACCAACACACTCTAGCTCGACTGCAAAGCCAAAGAGCACTTCTTCTTAAATAAACCCGCGACCTTGGAGGATATGATCACCATAGTCAATAGGTATGTCGGCCTTGAAAGGATGATTACCGAAAGGCATAAATCTACTAAATCAGTCCTAACCACTAAAGGTCCAACTATAAAATAAAATAGTAAAACGAATGAAGACCAGGGAGATCAAAAATGCACTAACGTGAACACTAGCAAACCACAGAAAGGTAATTTATTACCCAAGGCAGTCCTCCCCAAGATGAATGTCCGAATCTCCACAATTTTTCCAATTCTATCAAATGACAAGTTCTACAGTCTATCTCAACCACTAGAACCGATTGAAGGCAGAGCGTACTACATGCATCATGAGATAAATCATCATGACACTGACAACTACTATGTTTTACAGAGGTTGCTAGAATAATCTTCAAAGATGGAAGAATGTACGAATATATTATCGATCTAGAATCATACAAGAATAGAAGCTACAAAACACAGTCGAAGTAGTCTAGGTCGAAGATCAAGCTGAGGAGAAGCCCCTGTACCATATATAACACAACAACATGATCAAAATTCATAAGATTAACAACTTTTGCAGATTCAAGCGCAGGAGACTGTCAGAATGTTGCGATCTCATACCTCAAGATAAAGAAGCCAAGCTTCTCCCTGAGTCGAGCAATCACCGGCTTGGGATTTCATTCAAAAATTGTGATATTAGTCATGTCAAGTTTCTACATATTGACGTCTTGGTGATTATGCTCAAAATGAAGAAATTTTTCATGCATACAATGATGATCGATACTAGTAGTATTATTAAGATTTTATTCCAGAGTATGATCGATCAAATGGGGTTGGCCGATCAAGTTACTCCAAAGGACATCGATATTAGTGGATTTAATAGTTCTAAAGAAGAACGAGTAAGCAAGATCATCTTACCTATCACCACTGGACTAGCCACAATCTACGTTGTATTCTACATCATCAACGCCAAATCTTATTATCTCAGGATTATGGGCCGGTGTTGGATCAATAACATGGAAGCAATCGCTTCCATCAATCATCAAGCACTATGCTTCAAACACAATGATGGCATCTACAAAATCAAAGGCAGTCAAAAGCTTTCCAGAGCTTGCGAGAATATCATCTTTGCCATTCTAGATACATCAGACATATACGCAACATAGTAATTACAGAAAGCTAGTCACATCGATGATCAGCCTTCAATAGAAGAGCCTACAGAGTACGTCGACATTGATAGACCTAGCAGAGGTACTTATATCGGTACCAAGCTAGTCCAGCATGATAAGGATGTTCTCGTTCACTTCTTACAAATAAATCAATACATCTTTGTGTGGACTTTCAAAGAAATGCCAGGTCGATCCATCCAAGGCATGTCACAGATTGAGCATCAATAACAATGCCACAGCGGTCAAATAAAAGCAACAACGACTCTCACCTTATCATCGAGATGAAGTCAATTTTGAGATCGATAAATTGATCAAAGCGGGGTTCATTCGAGAAGCCAAGTATCCAGATTCGATCTCCAACATCATCGCAGTACTAAAGACGAATAGAAAGGTCCAAGTTTGTGTCGATTTCATCGATCTAAACAAATACACTTTGAAGGACAGTTTCCCTCTTCCAATTATTCATCAAATTCTTGATTCTAGGGCAGGTCATGAACTTTTATCAATTATGGATGATACTTCTGGATACAATCAGATACCTTTCTTAGAGGAAGATCAGCAAAAGACCACTTTCATTACTGAAAGAGGGCGTTACTGCTACAAAGTCAAGCCCTTTAGACTAAAGAATGCAGGTGTAACTTATCAATGATTAATGACAACTATGTTCAAAGCACACTGGGGGAAATTGTTGAAGTCTGCATCGATGATCTCTTGTGCAAGAGCTTACAGTCAAATGACCATATCACAGATATATTTATAATATTTAATATTTTACGATCTTACAGGATGCGACTCAATCCTGATAAGTACCAATTTGGAGTACATTCAGGCAAATTCCTCGGCAATCTCATCAGCAAGAAGGGGATTGAGGTCGATCTATATCAAATTCGAGCTCTCCTCAACATGCCATCTCTAAAAAGAACGAAGGGCGTATAAAAAGTAGCAGGCAAGATCGTTGTTATCAATCGATTTATTTCTAAGTCTTCATATCGCTATCGGTGGCAATTCCTACTACTTAGAGGTTGTACCAAATGAGGAAAAGTTTAACCCAATAAAGAGATCCAATGGACATCAGAATGTGAAGCAGCTTTTTAGGAACTCAAAACCTATTGGGGAAGTCTCCCATCATGACCACCCCAATAGATAATGAGGAACTGATCATCTACCTAGCAGTTACAGATACTTCTATCAGCTTAGTTATTATTCGATTTGAGGGGAAGGTCGAAAAGCCAGTCAATTTTATCAGCAAAACCCTCACTCCGGTGGAAATGAGGTATTCTAAAATCGAGAGACTCCTTCTAACTCTTGTTTACACTTCACAAAAACTTAAGCACTACTTCAAAGTTCATTCAGTCAAAGTCATAACAAACTATCCACTCCAAGAAGTTTTGTCCAAAAAAGAAAAATTACAAAGAGTGCAGCAATGGTCAGTCAATTTGGGAGAACATGATATCAAGTTTGAATAATGTCATTCAGAAAAAGGTCAGCCCATTGAGATTTTCTCGCAGATTTTCCTATGGAAGATCCCGATTGGAAGTAGCACGATCCTGACCTTATAGAAGAAATTACAAAAGATCAACCCACCAAAGCCTTTGATGAACGAGCTGAATGAATTACAAGGAAAGGGTAGAGACTTCTTACATATGGTTCAGTAGGACCCGCAGGGTTAGGAATTAGAATCTTACTGATTACCCCTTCCAACGACAGATTCGAGAAATTAATCCGCTTAGATTTTAAAGCCTTCAACAATGTCACAGAATATAAAGCTCTGATTCATGGACTCGATCTAGCACTCGAGCTTGGTGTCCAAAGCTCTCAGTCCACACAGATTCTCTACTCATCATCCACCATTACTCAGAGCAGTACAAGAAGAATGGCAAGATGATAGAATATGCAACTCTCATTACTAATAGGATAAGTAGCTTAGCGAAAGAAACTCTCGATTATCTCTCCCGAGGTAAAAATAGACACGCCAGTTCCTTAGCTTATTTAGCCTGGGTATTAGGTACATAAGCTCGATATATCGAAATTGAAGTGATATTCACCCCTAGCATTGATCTTTATTCTTTATGCACGATCAATACTGGGGGCGATAAAGAGGATGATGACGACTGGAAAAGCTCTTTATTGCCTACCTCGGCCTGAAGAACGAATGCGACAGGCCTCTTCTAGCAGATCAAAAAGAGCGTCGATAGTTGATCAAGAATTCAAAGTATTACACAGTGCAGAACGGTCATCTCTATCATCTCCCAGTCACAGGGCCTTATCTTAAGTGCCTCTCGAAGATGAAAGCAGAAGGAATGCTAAAAGATTTACATGAAAGGACTTGTGGTTCCCATGTCGCAAGTCGATCAGTAGCAAACAGAGCAATCAACCAAGGACTATTCCAGCCAAGAATGCACAAGCAAGCAGAAGAGCACTCACGCAAATGCAACACATGTCAATGACATGGACACATGATTCGCACCCCTGTACTCGAACTACATGCAAAAAAGGTGTTTTGGCCATTCAAGCGGTGGGTTCTTAATCTCCTCGGAGAATTTCCTAATACTCCAGGTAACTGACGTTTCTTACTCGTAGTAACTGATTTTTTTATGAAATGGGTGGAATCAGTTCCCTTATCAAAATAAAGAAGAAGAGGTCATCTCTTTTATCTAGGAACACATTATCACCTGGTTTGGATGCCCTCACCAGATTCGGATCGATAACGGGCCATAATTTATTGGTAAAAAGGTTATGGCCTTCCTCAGCAAGCACAATATCATCCATTCACCATCCAATACATACTACCCTCAAGGCAATGGCCAAGCCAAATCACCAATAAGACCATAATAGATGGACTCAAGAAAAGGCTTCAATCACATAAAAAAGAAAATTGGATACGGGAACTTCCTTACGTCTTATAGGCATACTGTACTACTCTACGTCAATCAGCTGGCTGTTCACCCTTCCTTCTATCTTATGGCACGGAAGCCGTCATTCCAACAGAGTATCACCATCCTGTCAGAGATCACGAGCTTACAGATAAAGAAAATGAGTTTGAGTTGGCTTGGAATATAAACTGGATTGATGAAACTAGGGAATGCGTTATTGCCAACCTAGGTCGATATCATCATATGCTAGCTAACTCGTACAACAGAAGAGTTTGAACCCGTGAGTTCCAAGTCGACAATCTCATCCTCAAAGAGATCCCACAACACAGAAAAGAAGCACATGTCGAGAATCTGATAGAAAATTGGGGAGGTCCATTCCTCATTATTAGTCAGACGGGTCTAGGATCACATTATCTCATGACAGAGCCAGAAGTTCAAATCCCAAATTCATAGAGCACTAGGAGACTAAAATGGTATTATCGTTAAGTCTCTGGTTTCTCCATTTCAATATTCTCGTTCATTCCATTCCAAAAGTGAGATTTCAATCTCCATACAGTGTACATTATATTCTACTCAATGAAAACTTCTAAGTTTTTTCCCACATTATTCTCTACTTATGTAGACTCTACTAAATCTCATAGATTGAAGCAAAGGTAATACTAGCTTTCGATAGACTTTTATACATATATTAAAACAAAGGTAATACTAGCTTTCGATCGACCTTTATACATAGATTGAAGCAAAAGAAAATACTAACTTTTAATCAACCTCTATACATAGATTGAAGCAAAGGTAATACTAGCTTTCGATCAACCTCTATACAAAGATTGAAGCAAAGGTAATACTAGCTTTCGATTGACCCCCTATACGCAGATTAAAGCAAAGGTAATACTAGCTTTCGATTGACCCCCTATACGCAGATTAAAGCAAAGGTAATACTAGTTTTCAATCACCCATTTATACATATATCTGTGATTAAAACAAATGTAATACTATTTTTCAATCAAAGATCTTTATCAGACATAAGATAAATCAAAGGTCAAACTATCTTTCATCTCTCTATATGTCTATAACTATTGGTTACTTCTACAGGTTACTTCAAAAGGTTCTTTTCTGCTTATGGGACGTCAGCTACACCTTCTCCTATACAAGAGGACTATCAAACATAAATTCTAGAACTCGAGCAGTTACAATAATCCTGCCTTGCTCTACTAATGCATTAGAACAGGAGCCTAACTCTGTTTCCATGGCGTTCAGACAATTTTCTCGATCTATATCAGTATTACAAATATATCATCAGAATGACACACAGCCATGCAAGGTATCTCTCTCAAGCTCAAGCCTTCTTACTTCCTCCACGAAATAAGTAATAATAGTCATTAGTTCTTGCAAGCACGTTATTTCTTGAACAGACGTATTTTAATCGAGCATTATTACCTCAGAAAAATGTTTTTTTAAGCTTTGATAACAATTGTTTAAGTCATTGTGTATTCTGTCTTTCAGCTCCATCCGTTTATCTACGTATGTCATAATCTCATGATGCTCCACCATCTTCTCTCTTGCTTTATCTACCTTAGCCTTATTCATCGTCCTAAACTCTGCCAACTGAGCACAAAGTTCCTTCAGCTCATGGTCATTTGCGTTACTCCCTCCAACAGAACCCTTCTTTAACAACTCATCCTTCTTCCTCAATAACTTATCCTTCCCCCTGACCACCCCCTTTAACTCTCGTTCTCTACAAAGAGCGATATCTAACTTATCTTGGCTCTCCCTTAAGCGTTCATTTCCTCTCTGTACATGAGCTTGAATATGAGTTACATCCGACTCCAGTTCTTTAATTAGAGCTGATGGGTCAACAACGTACCCTTTTACAATAGAGACCCCAACATTGTTTTTTTTCCTCTTCGATCGCTCCCTAGCCTCAGCCTTTTTGACACACGAATTGACCGCAGCCAAATATGCCTTCAACTTGGCCACCCTCTTATTCAGTTTATCACACCATTTTTGAACCATACAGAAATCCATATCTTTAGCAAGCAAGCCCTTACTCAATTGATCAACCACACTTTCAGAATAGGCCAGGTCAGCTCGAACTTTTTCAAGGTCGTTGTCTTTCCTTGTCACTTCACTCTTCAATTGCTCGAGCCTGCACAATTTTGGAACTTACCAGATCAGCTCGAGCCTACTCGAGCTCATTTAATTTTCTAGTCATTTGACCCTTTAAACTAACCACAAAATCTTATAAGGATTTTTCTATCACTTCAAGCGACTTGATATGGTATTGAGCGGTGTTCACCTCTCTACTTTTCACCATCAGCACATCTATCTGGGTTTTGAGCTTCGTTGTCTCATTTTTCACCTCCGCGAGCTCTTTTTGAACTTTTTCTATTTTGGCATCTCTCCCCTCGATCTTTCAAGTCAGGTTATCAACAGTTTTTGTTGCCTCGACAAACTGGATTTGTACTTTGGCATGTTGATCCTCCCTATCTTTAGATACCTCTCTCATCATATTAAATTCTTCCACAAACTCATGATTATATTAGAGCGACTATTATTCGCTCGAGCGAACAGTCTCCAATTCGACCTACATCACAGATACAATATATCAAGCTCGATTCAACAATACTCCACAAATACAATCAAATCATAATACAGATGACTTTCAAAATTCTAACAGATTTCTATTTTTTTGATATTCTATCATTATGAGACTGCTTCTACACTTAAGGTCGAAGTATGATTTCAGTACGTTGGCAATTACACCTACATTCACTTTCAAGGTACACATTTTCTATGTTCTGATTTTCTGACACTGCACAATTATCTGAACATGCTTGATTACCATAACCCCTAAATTGCTAACACATTTATGATCTATATATTTCTCCTAACTTTACTTTTTTTTTTCTCTAAAGTAATACGACATACAAGTCAAATATTTCTTGATCTTCTCTAACCTGTAGGTCCGCTTGCGAAGTCAACAGGGACGCTGAGGCATTTTTCTCCTTAACGAGCTCATTCTCTAGTTCGTCAATTCTGAGGCGCATATCCTTAAGTTCCAACAAACAATGTTTACAAACATCTCTTAGCATATCCAAAATCTATCCTACAAAGCAATATTCCATACAATTAGAGTTTTTCAAACCACACAAAAATACACAACCAAACTTCAACAACTTTACTCTACCTTCTCATTATCTTCCCCCTAGATCTCTAGATCAATTCTGGAAGAAACTGAATCCAACCCTGTTACCACACCTCCATCAGCAAGGACCTCATCTTCCCCTTTGTCCTCTTCAATGCAGGTACCAGCCATAATGGCTTTGAGGTTAGCAACTGCGTACCCCACTGCGAGGATTTGGCGCCCTAGTCTGTCGCAATAAACTATAACATCATCCACATTCTTTTGCACCTCCTCAGTGAGTTCGGCTATCAACACCTTATGCGCAGCCTTCGTAGTAACCAATCACTCCCTCCCTAAAGCCAAGTCAGATTCAAGTCGAGCAACCTTCTTCTCGAGCTCGACTCTCCCATTCTCGAGCTCAACATTTCCCTCCTCGATTCCGAGGAAGATACCCTTCAACAAGCGAGCATTCTATAATAAAGCAAAACATATTTTCAGCTAGAATCCAAATACAAAGTTCATAAATAAAAAGTCATCAACTTACCATTTTGCTCAATTCTAGCTGTGTGGAGGCACTCAGCTCTTCAGTACCCTTGCGAGCTGCAAACCTCAACCTGTACCCCACAGCTCGCAGCTTACCTTCCTCAGCATGTCGGCTCTCCATGACCTTTACCCCTATCACTTTAGAAAGAGGATCTACCCTCCTCTTTTTGCATTCCCGTCGACCTCCCCACTCACCGCGGTTCCGAAGGCCAAACCACCCTTCACAGTTTTCTTCTTTGGGAACTTTAGAACTAACTTGCTCGAAGTGGACCCTACAGGAACATCCTCAAAATCTATTTCTGAAGCCCTCTGCAGCATCGGACACTTCTCCCCGTCCGCTCCTCTATTCTTACTGGCTTCAACTCCCGTCATTGGTCTCTTCACACTTTTGCACATTCTCTGACCTACTGTTAGTTCTTTTATTTATGTTGATGTTAAGCTCTTTCAGAACTATCACAAGCTCAGCACCTTCGCGAGCAACAACATCTAACAGTGATTCATTTATTGTCACCTTTAACCGAGGACCTGTAACATAAACACCAGACATTTTTAAACACAGAACAACCCTTCAATTATACCAGTTCGATATTATATACTATTACTTACTTTTCTTTAAAGTTTTATACAAAAGTTCTATTTGTTCTTCATCTTTTCTCTGAAGGCAAACCCCTTTCACCCAAATTACGTTGTCGTTCCAAACTCGACCTGTTGAATTCAAATCAAAGAAAAGCGGTCGAGACAAGCTCAAACATAAATACGCACTTCCAGTTGCAGCATAATATTTCACAGCATAATATTGCAAAACATCCTCAGGAGTTATTCTCCTCTACACTTCATTCTGATCCCACAATATATTCAAATTTTCGCAAACATTTATCACCTCCCATATATTGCCATTCAGTTAGGCAGGACAAGCTTCTATAGTATTCAGTATACCTTTAACAAGAATGTTAAGAGGCAAACTTAGTACGTATTCTAGCTGAGACAGATAACACAAAAATCTCTAGTCGAGGTTGTCTTGGATATTTCCATCAAAATACTCAAAAATGATCGATTCCTCCACTCCCCTATCTAATTTCTCCTTTTCTAAATCAGGCAACAAGAAGAAATACTCCTCCCCACTTTTCATAGTGCATCCCCTAAAAGACCTACCGGCATGTTCTACAACGTTTCCCCATTTTCTACCTATAATAGTTTTGGATTTACAGAACTTTCTAAATATATCAGAGTTCGGAGGGTACGATACCAATTTACAAGAAAAATTTGGAAACTGAATAAGTGCTACTTCGCCCTCCCCCTTAGACTCTACATTTACAGATTTTACATTCTCGGACTCAATCGTACGACCAAAGGTCGACGTCTCCATATTAGGTGAAATCTTCATCTCAAATATATGCTTAAGGATGAGGTTTGATTCTATTACAAATACTCGTCATGCCCAACCAACAAACAGGTCCAGGTATTATGTCAACTTATCATTATCTTTTTTTTAAACCATACATCCATCGCACACACACACACATACACACACACACATATATATATATATATATGGGGAGAGATTGTGAGAAGTAGGTCAAAATGAGTTCAAGCTGCAGACTCCAAAATCACTTCACAAAATATCTTTGAGTAAAAGTGGTGCCCGATCTCAAGTTCCCTCGCCCTTAAGTCCAAGCCTTCGAACTGGATTTCAGATTTAGGCAAGTCAGAATCATAATCTAACAATCCAAAAATCATATCCCTCAAAATACATTATTTATCGCTAGTCGTCCTTCTACAGCATGACGAGCTCTTTCAGATCGAGTCCATAATATAAATAGCAATTTTTCAAAATTTGAAAGTCCACACAGTTTTTCAAACATCGCGTTTCATAATAAAAAAAATCACTGACCTTCAACGTCTGAGTATGAATCAGAGGCACCACCAAGTTCTTTTTTCATCACAGAACTATCTCTCCAACATCTAAACTCTTCCTCCATAGAGTTCTCTACCCTTCTATGATGATAACCTTCATCCCCTCTCTTACTTAAATCTCTGGGATTTTTTCTCATTTATCTCCTACTTTCCATTTGTTTTTTAGAGTTTGATAAACGTTTGAATGAGGAAGACAAACTATTATTTATACTTTCTTTTTCTAATTGCTGACAATTATTGGGCCTCGCACGAGCCGCCCTTAGTTTTGGAATCGAGGCGTTTCTTCTGCAATTAATGTCAAATATTTTACACTTTTTTTGTCAAAACACTTTCCCATCATTACCCCAAAATATATATTTTAATATATTCTCATCTCTCCTATACAAATCTCTCTCTGACCTCACCACACTCATGATGACTCAGTTCTCACACGCAATCAAACTTTCCCTATAATTACACAAGAGATAAAAATCAAAGCTAATCAGCTTTTTCCATTTTTTCTTCCGTTACTTATTGAACTACTAACGTCATTTCCAAAGCTATCACATTTAAAAATTTAATTTTTTTTATTCACAAACAGTTCCAAATAATATTTGCAACAAAACAGGAACAGTAAGCAAAATATTCTGCTTACATTCCAATTACAGTTATTCGAACTCATTCCGTTTGCTCCCTCACATATAATTACACATAAAACATCCCAAATGCCCTGGAAAGCCACACCTAATCAGTTCACCCCCAGCAATCCTCATATCTTCCTCTTCTAAAACTTTTACGGCAATATGCCTCACAACCACTTTTTGAGTTGCAGAATCCAAAATCACTTCATGAAATATCTTTGAGTAATAGTGGCGCCCGATCTCAAGTTCCCTCACGAACTGGATTTTAGATTCAGGCAAATTAGAATCATAATCTAACAATCCAAAAATCCTATCCCTCACTCTATATTCTTTATCGCTAGTCGTCCTTCTTTAGCATGACGAACTCTTTCAGATCGAGTCCTTACCACTTTTTCTTTTCTTCCTCCTCTGTACATCACCTCTCAATTATATTTATACAATTTTTCAAGATCATTTCATATTCCCCGCATTCCGTATGTATTATAATATGTTTTTCCATAACTAAAAACCATAAGATCATGATAAAAAGTTATTTGAACTAATCTATACAAATCAACCTCTTTGGATTCATCATATCCTGTTTCGACTTACTTCTCACAATCTCTCCCCCTATACAACATTTTCAAACAAGATCTCCATAAGCTCAAATTTTCAATTTTTGCATATTCTATATCTGAAAGGATATTCTTCCCCGTGGTTCTTGGAATTTTTTTAGTTCGATACACATTTTTCATTATATCTACATATTTACAACTTCACATATATTTTCCACAGTTCGGCTAAGCAAAACTTTATTTTTTAGTTCGACTTCACAATATTAAATTCCCGTCCTCTAACATACATATATATACTTCTTCTAGCTCAATTTCAATAAAAATAGCTAATTATATCTATCAACACAGATTTAAGCAAATATTTTTTTATTAGCTCGAATATCAATTATAGAGTACTTTACATATAGCAAGCCTTTCAGATACTGCTACAGATCGTTCAACAGGTTACATATCAGTTTTTAATAACGTATCAAATCAGATAATCATCTTAAGCAAAGTAGGAACTTGAAATCACTGAACTTGATTCTTCCTTTATACCATTTACTTCTACTAGAAACTGAGGAAGCAAAGGTGTCAATGCTTGAACCAACCCTCAGCAAGAGGACCTTCTTCATGATAAGAGACGATAATTGTGTAAAAAAAAACTTCTAATCTCTATCTTTCTCCTCCACCACCATCGTCTCCTCCTCCATAACCCCCGCCAACTGAGAGTTGGTAGAGATCAAAGGGAGTCCTACCTTAGAACCCAGTCCCTCGCAGAATACCGACAGTAATGCCTCGCATATGCGTCGGCCTCCACATCTGTCTCCTCAACCTTGTCCTTCGTAAGGATGCAAAGATACCTTCGACGTTGCCCCCCAAATAAGTCAACTTAATGAAATCTCCACATATGATAAAAATTATTTTCAGCTTTAGCCGCTTTGTCTTCTGACTTCCCCATAGTAAGTCGGTGGTACAGGAATGGGGGTGGGCATCTCCAGTGATTAATCCCCAAAATAACACAACTTCAGCCTCTAAAATTCTACATATACTCTTTCTTCATATATCATTTGCCTAGTCTTCACCATTCTTAACCAGAGTACATGGGTTATATGCACAGCAACAGAGTACTTTGTCAGAATCCCCAGTACAGGTACTATTTATAGCAAACTAACATTTAATAAGCTGGTACATTTCCAAAGCAGTCATCATTCAAAGAAGAGCCACCCTCAGAACCCCAAGCGTCAAGTATATCAATCATTTACATCTCATAAATGAAAGATACATCCCTCCATAAATAAATACCGAGTACTAACCAGTCAAAATCCCAATCAGTACATCATACCTCTTTAACTTCCAACACCAATAATTCACAGGTTCTTTCACAACCAAAGTTACTTATGCTTTTAGTTGCGGGGGGCAATTGGAAGGGCCTACCCTTTGACCTAGTCTAAACTCGAACTATCTTAGTATTATAATCACGTATTTCACACATGACATGAACAATCAGCATTGCCACAAAGACCACAAACTGATAAAGAATGTGGATCGAGCACTACATAAAATATGAGCAACTCAAAGACACCTATCTCCCACGAACTAAACAATTACACAGTCAATTACCACTTACCTCATTATTCGAAGAACGTGCTTCTGCACGATAACGAATTGCGGGTAAGGTCTATATATAAAAAATCAGAGGAGATAGGAACCAGAAAAAAGCCAGATTTTCTAGATTCTAACATAGGAATTTCTAGATTTTGAATACCACAAAACTTTTTATTTCAAGATCAAGCATTTCAAGTTTGAGAGATTACTTGTAATAAGATATCAGCCTCAAACAATAAAAGTCACTATTACAAAAACCCTCAACTCGAGGTCGTGGTTTTTTACCTATTCAAAGGTTTTCCATGCTAATTCATCTGTATCATTTCTTGTTTTACATTAATTTATGTCACAGGTACATTTGGTATAAGAGCTAATTTCAAGCTATTTTGAGCTACGGAATTAGGCCATTACAGTTATTGCTACTTTCATCTTGATTTTTTCTTAAGAAAAAAATATATATCTACTTCCTCCCTTTTGTAGTTTTGTTTGTTCATCATAGTTGGTTGTGATAAGAGTCTAGTAAACATGACCTTGTATGACGTGTGTACTTTGCTTATTTATTAAAGTGTTGATAAAGGTTCTAGCTTTAGCTCTGAGAATGCTGCTAAGGAAAGCTAAAAAGATATGAAGGAAGTTCATAAAGGTCACATTCGAAATATGCACAGTCATGATTCTAATTCTGTTATATTAAAAGAATTTTAAATCAAACATATTATTTGCTGAATCATAGCTTCAGCAGTTTAACCAACCAGGAATCTCTTATCAGTTTGACGGATGTGTCTCCAATTTCAACGAAGTAGTGGCTAAAAATTCAAATTCAGCAAATGTTTGAAAATCAACGTAGGCTAGGTGGGCGATAGGTAATAAGTAGTGATGTGATTTTATATTATTTGCAAGGCACCCATTTTTTGATTTAATGCTTATAATTATGCTTAATAAGTTCATTTATTTCATTATTTTTTAGTACTGTAGGACATGTCTACAAACTAAATTTTAGTTCTACATTAATAAAATTTGCCAGAAATTGCACCATTTCTCTCTTTTCCTTTTCAAGTTTCTATGGTACTATTATGCATGATATCATATGACTACAAGTTGTACTATTAGATCTATCCAAAATAATTCCTCAGATTGCAGCCATATGGTCAAGATTTACTACAAAAGCACTAACACAAAAAGCATCTTTCATAATACTTAAAGCTTAAAAAGTGGGTATCAAACATTTATACCATTTGCCTTTTTTT
Source organism: Kingdonia uniflora (assembly GCA_014058105.1). Classification (NCBI taxonomy): domain Eukaryota; kingdom Viridiplantae; phylum Streptophyta; class Magnoliopsida; order Ranunculales; family Circaeasteraceae; genus Kingdonia; species Kingdonia uniflora. The sequence goes on from JACGCM010001854.1 coordinate 4,833,483, forward strand.
TACATTCAATATTATCATGCGTTTTAAAATGATGATCAATAAGTATTCAAGAATGGCAAAGTACACACATTGATATTTTAAGTGGCAACTAATTCTACGATCTAAAGACTATATATCCATCCATTGATTCGTCAATGTACCAGTAAAAAGTGTTTTCACTCAGATTATTTCCGCGTTCGTAATATGACGATGATGGCTTGAAGAAGAATTATTAACAACCAACTTGTTGCGATGAAGGAGATGGCAATAGTGCTTGTGGGTTCTCATTTCTTGATGTTTCCTAGTGATTGCCACATGACCATCATCATCGTCTCATGAAAAATGAGAAAGATTACTCCAATTTTGATACATTGTTGTGGTGGCAGTGGTGGTAGTACCTATGGTGTCTCCTCTTATAAGCTTGCTTCTTCCCGTGGTCATCAGACATTCATCTTCTTCATTGCTGCTGTCATCTCACTTTTTTGAGCTTTGCTTTAATCTCTTTTCCTTCCTACTTTAACCATCACTAGACAAATTAAAAAGGTTATTGTGCCTCAACTGCTTCTTTGGGGGATCTTTTTCTCATCTTTTCCCCCAAAATCACGAACATCAGAGTCATTGGAACTAGAAACAAAATTTCTCTTATGTTTTGCATGTCTCAGAAATATATAACCCAGTTAGGCTGGTTCGGATCCGGCCCAGGACAGAACCTGGACCAACCCGACTCGTGAACAACCCTACTCCATATATTCTTCCCTTTGATATCACTTTTTAACTTCTTGGATTGACTGATTGAAATTATCATGTACAATGTTAAGGGGTTTTTTAGACAAATACCCTACTATTTATAGTTATATTTGATAAGTACCCCTCCGTTTATCAAATATTTGAGAAGTACCCCATTTTTATTGTTTAGCAGTCAAAAGCATCATTTTTAATAGCATCAATTTTTCAGAGTTTCTTGAGTCTTTTTACAAAGAGAAAATAGAGGAAATCAAAGTTCGTTTGGCAGAAAGATAGAAGTGTTTTCTTCTTTTTGCAGCTGATCGTTGTATCCTGGGAGACAGGGGCCTATATTCTAGCAAAGCACTATGGCAGGGGTGAATCTGTCTTAAAGAGATAGTGTATATACACTAGACTCGATCATCTCCTTAAGAGGTGTTGGTTTTTCATGCAGATTGGAATACAAGAGAGAGAAAGACGATGTCGCTACTGAGCGTAGGTAGTCCAAAGTACGGAGACCCATAAAGGAATAGGATGGGAAAGATGGCACAATGAGATTTTGTTTTGATACTCCCTCTCCTAGAGTGTAAGTATTTTTAAGTTGGGTTAGAGCATCTCCAACAGAAATGGGTGAGAGAATTCAAGTGAGTTTGAATTTTCACACCTACATCGCCTTGGACCCCAAAAACTTAAATTAAAAGTATGAGAGTGGAGTTTTTAGGTGCATGTCGCAAATGTGTACATCGCTATACGACATGCTCGTACAAACTGATCAAGACAAAACTTCTCCAAATTCCTTTCCAGTTTAAGCATGTACTATTTTTGCTTTGGTACCTACGTGACAGTGCGCACCTTCACGACGGGCGTGTATAGTAAATTTCAATTTCTTCCCCAAAGTGTACAAATTCTCATTTTTGTTGGCAAGTGGGAGTCTGAATCTTCATTTCCACATGCTTGTGCTATTTAAGAGGTGAGTGTGAGAATTTGTACTCCCACTCACCTCTTATGGAGATGCTCTTAGAGTATCTACAACAAATCGGTTAGGTTGGTTTGAAGTCGCCTAACCCAACTCTGTGATCCTCAGTTTTGGGTTAAGATACGTCAAACGTGGTTTCAAACAACCCCCATAGTTGGTTCAGAGACCACGGGGTCGCCTATTATTTTATTGATTTCGCGATAAACAGATTGTCGCGGTACCTTAAGCTGTTAAGATGGTAACACGTGGCATTGAGATGGATGATTGTGATATTTTAGATGCTCTTACTTAGGTCTGTCAATGGTAAGGACCAAATCCATAATCCAGTCTGATCCAGTCTGTTATTAAAGGTTTAGGACCAGTTTTTTAGATCCATTAGGAAACCTAGTCTGTTAAGGTCTGGTCCTATAAGCTAACAGAATGGATAAAGATCCACCTCAATCTGATCCGTTAAGGATACATATTAGGGAGTTAATATTATAATTATTTTCTAATAAAAAATACTAGTACAACTCGTGGCTCGCCATGGCAACAACGTAGACGCGCCTTCGGCGCTAAAACTACCGCTCATGAAAATAAAGGGAAAAAACCCCCAAGTAATCTTATAGGAATTACAATAAGTAAGGCAAAACCTATTTAAATAATACCTAATGACTAATGCATAATGCCTCAATGTATTATATATCTTGAAAAGTGGTAATCTCTAATGCAATTGTTCTATAACAACACATAGTAGAAACGGAATTGAGTAAATAAGTATCACAGTATAAAAAACACAAGACCTCTAAAACTCCCGCATTTTAAGTGCATTGCCATCACTGAAATAGTATCCAAAACAAATCCAGTCTTTATAATCCAACAATGAACTATTTCTCTAATTCTTACATCTCTAACTTCACCAGATACTTTTGAAGGGTCGCTAAGGTGTAATTATCAGGAGATATCTTCTCATTCTAACATATTCGACCAAACAAATTTATTGCATCACCAAAGAGATGATTTTTAGCATACCCATTGATCAAAGAGTTCCAAAGAAACAATACAACCAAATCAAATAACTAAAAACTCATTCCAAAAATTCAAACAAAATCTTATATAACAACATAATTGACTAAAATAACAAGGAAAACTTCTCCCAATCTCCAACAAAAATTAGAGAAATCAAAACTCAATCACAACTATATTGAGCTCAAAAATTCTTAAAGGGATACTCTAATTTGAGAATATCAACAACAAATACAATCATTCCCCGCTATTATAACTCGATTTAGTTTTTTGAGAAATTAAGGTTTTGATTTCAAATAACAGTAGAGAGAAAGAGAGAGAGAGAAAAAAAGAGAAGAGAATCAAACCTTTAAAATGAAGAATTGCAGTTCTCTGTAAATCGAAGCTCAGAGAAGTGAAGGAAGAGAGATGTGAATGAAGGAGGCATTTGATAATTTCCCAACCTCATGTATATGATAATATCTAAATCATGATAGACTAGTTGTGCCATAAGAAAAACATGGTTGCTAAGCAAAGTGGGGGACATAATATGAGAGAGATTCAGGAGAAGGAAAATATGATAGAGAGAAGAGAGCTCATAAGAGAGTTGTAGAGTCGGGAAAGAGGGAGAGATTGAAAGAGAGTCGAGAAAGATTTTCAATCAAAACAACATTTGACGAAATTACCCCTTAGGAAATAAGAGAAAGAGAGATCTCATCCCCTCATGATAAGAAAAAGAATAATCTCGATGTACTTAAACTCCATCTCAACCCCTCTTTATCTCTTAGATAAACCTCCTCTCGCGTGGGTAAACTTGTCCCTAAGCAAAAACACCATTTTTAAATGAAATATAGATTAAGTTGTCTCTGTTAGAAGTTGGGTCCAAGCCCAAGCTAGAAAACCCAACAGGGTTGAGGTGCCCTATACAGACTCCTAGCAAGCACATAGGCCCAATAGGGTTATGGGGAGAGTTAGAGTAGAATAGGGAATCCTTCTGGGTAGTCTACATGTATCACTATAATATGTACAGAGAACACGGTTATGATAATCAATAAATCTTTTTCTGTCTTTCTCTATTGTTCATGTTTCAGTATTATTCTTCTCTAGATTCATCTTATCCGAACACGTTATCAGCACGCAAGATCTAGAAATGAGAATAGCATATCTTTCCTTCTAATCAGCGATTTCACAAAAACCAAGCGATCAGGAGAAGAGGTATTTTACTTTTTTTTTGAATGCCTATATTTAGATCTATAATATATCATAGATCATCATGTTTCAAAAGCCTATTTTTTCCCTATTTTTTGGATTAAAAAATTAGGATTTTTAGTGCTTTTTACCCTTGATAAAGGGTTGTTTCCAAACGTATATATCTTTCACTATGGAGATCGGATGGAGACAAGAACACTTCTATTGGATAGCCTACTATGAGAGCTTTCCAACGATATATGGCACGTCTCTGGGAGTGCCCCAATCGCCAAAAATAGCTCGTTGAAACTAGGCAATTTCAAGGCCAAAAATGGCATTTTTCTGTCGCTAACGTCATGAAAAAAAAATTATTTTATTTTTTTCAAAAATATTTTTTTATTTATGATGTCATCCTTATCTACAGTGACGTCAGCAGTGACACGTATCGAGGACATGTGGCACGCTGACGTGGCATGACACGTGCGTGGCACGTGGCAGTCACCGGAGACCAGCCGCCGGAATATTCCTTGCCATCACCGGATCAGTTAGGCATCTAATACCCCTAATATTAGTAGCAAATGATTCATTTGGCTAGAATATACCTCCCTTTATAGAACTTGAGGGATTAGAACACCTTAGTTCTTAGAATAAGGAAAGCACACATTTAGTAGTTTTGAATAGCTGTTTTGGCAAAAACTCTATTAAAATGTACTTTAAGGTTAAGATTATCATTTTATGGGGTAACTTTGTGATTTAACATTTCATAGGCAATGAACAAGGTTTACCTATAAATAATGATTGAGAATCACTGACTTCTATACAATGAATTGCCTCTGGTAATGATTGGAGATCATGCACTTCAAAAGAATTTTATAAGGAACGCACATATCTGGTAGTTTTAAATAGCAAACTTGGCTAAGATTTTATTAAAACGCACACATAAAATTAAGATCGTCATTTTTAAAGGGTAAAATTTAGGATTTAATTATTATAAAAGAATTTTATGAGTTTTAGAATATGAACTGGGTTCAACTATAAGATGATTTGGAATCATTTATTTCTCTTTATTCTAAGTACTACAATTTGTCTTTAATGCAATTGATATATTTATCAAGAATTGTCTCTTATTACAATCTATATCTTGTATTATAGATGTCTGCGACATTAAAAATTGTTGAATTTCCACCATTGCTGCTCACTAGAGTCAATTATCTCACTTGGTGTATTGACGCTGACTTATTCTATAGGTCACTTGGTATGTAAAAGACCATCATTATTGGCAACAAGGAAGATCCCTTGGACAAAACAAGGGCTTTGTTTATTCTTCGTCGTCATATTCAGGATGACCTGAAGACTGAATTCCTCAACAAGGTTGAGCCAGCTGACTTATGGGCTAGTTTGCAGGGGCGTTATGGTCATCACAAGACCATTATGCTCCCAAAAATGATGCACCAATGGAACACCCTTAGGTTCCAAGATTTTAGGACGGTCACTGATTACAACTCAGCAGTCCATAAAATCACTTCTACACTTGAGCTATGTGAGAAAAAAGTCATTGATGTTAAAATGATAGAGAAGACTTTATCAACCTTCCATGTTATCAATATTACGATTTAGTGACAATATCAGCGAGAGAACTTGAAGACTCAGGCACTGCTCCTCTCTGAGTAGAACGATGATCTTGTGATGAAGAAACATGCTACACGGCCTTCTGAGAGTGCGTCGTTGCATGCATCAAACAATGTTCAGTTTTGGGGAAACAACTCTGCACATCGGGGACAAAGATATGGAAGGGGCAGGGGAGGCTACCAGGGGATACAAGAAGGATGGGAGCTAAAAACCCTTTGGCCCTAGGAGAGGTAAAGGATTTAAGAAATCCTGGACACTAGGCAATGTGAAGAAGTTAAAGAAGCCAGATCAGAGATCTACTTGCTTTAATTGCGGTAGCATAGGATACTGGGCACGGGAATGCCATGCACCACGGATGGCTATAGGTGATAGAGTCCAAACTCACCAGGCAGTTGCTGACTCAAACTCTGCCCTTGTTGAGTTTACGGCATCAGACTTCTTCGATGACACAAATATCGTATTGGATCAACATACAGAGTAATCCGTAATGATATCTCAGTCGACATGTGATGTCATATTAGAGAGAGCACTAGTAGTTTATTGTCTAGACAGACTTGATTTACTTTTTATTGTCAATATTTTTTATTTTGTTGGGAACATATCATTTATATTTTAATAAAGTGTTCGTGACATACATGAGATTCTTAATTTGTTCTAAATTATGATTACTCAAATTCATTGCTTGGGAAGTTGTTAAATTCTATGTATGATAGTTGATCTACTACATATAACATGCCTATGGATCACTCTGCTCATTGAGCATGACCGATAATCGGATGAGTGGCGGCATATGTCTCAGAGACATTTAGTACCACGCACTCGATCCTTTTGAGTTATGCATATATTTCTTGTCTAACCTTGTGCATCGGGGATGACACGAATATCATTGGCATGGCCAATATGATAAAATGCACTGAGTACGTCATGCTATTACTCTCTAACGGTACGATAGAGGGTATCTAGTCTACTTTATAAACTAGTAAATCCAGCTGGATTTTACTTAGTTTAGGGAGATACATGATAATGTTTATCACGTAATGACTATCGGAGAAAATGACAAACAAGGTTATGTGCATTCACTCTTTGCCTAAAGGTTAGTACACGCTATTAGAATGGTTTCCAATGCACTCCTCCGGCTGAGATATCGAGGAGAATTATCGGGATTACATCTCAACTTTCCTTGAAATGAGAGAAGATCCAGAGAATATACGTGTACTCGTTACTTTTAAGGAAAGTCTATTATGACCAAGGTGGAGTGGGATCTCTAGCCTTTGTTTCAACAGCATCCATGGAGGCCCATGTGGACATTTCCATCCACATAGTGGCACACTTAAATATTTATGGTCATAAAAGATGCATCTAGGAGATGGTTCTAAGAATGGAACGTCAGTACGACTTGTCACTTAAATTATTCGATCGCAGGCTCAGTTCATGGATTATCTTATCAAAGTCAATCGATGCGACTTGACGGAGGCTTGGGAGTTGGACTCACATGCTTTTGATGATTATTTTACCGCTAAATGGGTTAGATAGTTGAGCATCGTGAGTACCCCATACCATGCCTAACTCGGGATTGGCAAAGAACCTAATCTAGCGATTTTGGATAATTACTAGGTCACTGTTATTACGATCATAGCTTCTAGCTAGTGTGGGGGATATACATTTTTGCTCCGGCATCATTGATTAAGGTTTGTCCCTTAGCAAATCATCAAATTATTTTTTCCCAAAATGCGACTAGTAACTGGGTCGAAGCCCGGTGTCGCCCATCGACGAATATTTGGATGTTTTGTACAGGTGCCAATCGCACCACAATGTATGAAGATGGGACCCTCAACGTCGGCCTCATATTATATGGGTTACGATTCGCATTTATCACTAGATATTTGGACCTACTGGCGACATATATCCTACAGGGCAGATAATTGTTATTTTGATGAGATGATATTCCCAGCATTGGGGGGAGATATGACAGTCAATGCTGAGGATGCTTCCAAGAGGTCTTGGAAAATACCATCGTTGTCTCATCTAGATCCCTATACGCAAGTTAGATGTAATGTCCCAGAATTTCAGGGTATTTTTTTGTTTATTATTAAGTATTGTTAGTATTATTCATATATTGTTATTCGTTATGCATCCGTGTTATTTCTTTTGGTAGGTTTGTATTAGATTTCTTTTGGTAGTTCTATTGGTTTCGGTGTTTTTGGGGCGGAAGTGTTTGTGTTTTGGTTTTGGGTGCCCGTTGTGGTTTGGTAGTTGTGTGATATTGTTGTGTGGTGGTGTGGCGTGATCTCAGGGAATCCTAGGGTAGATTTAGGCTTCCTTGATGCTTCCCCTTCTATCTGGCTTGTCAGTTTCCTCCCGTCCATTCTTATTCCTTTCTATTTATTTTCTTCATTTCTATCCATTTTCTTCCTTTCGGTCCATTTCTTTAGAAAATATTCATTCTGTCTTTCGTTAAGCTTCCGTATACACTCTAACACGTCACACATTTGTATATTATTCCTCAAGAGTCTTTTCTATCCATTCCGCATCCATTTATTCCTTTCAGATAAGTTTTTAGCCGTTAGATTCTTTTTTCTGGGTTTTAGGAGTTTCGGTGGCCATTAGGCTGTGGAGGTGGTGTTTAGACCTCAGTAACCCCAAGAAAGTTTGGTAGTGATGTTTTATTAGTGTGTCTATCGTTTGGGGTGGTTCCGGTGAGCCGTTGGATTGGCCGGTAGGTTTTCGGAGTTTCCTGAGGAAAAGATTCCTTTTGGGGGGTTTAGGCGTATTGGTGGCCATGAGGCGGTGGAGGTGGTGTTTCTACCTTGAGAAACCCTTGTTGGACTTGTAGAAGTGTTTGTGCGGTAGTGGGGGTGGCCCGTGGTGTTTTTGGGTTGTCCGGGGTGGTCCGGGGTACCTCCGAGGTTTTTTTTTGGGGTAGGACCAGTTCTATTCGAACATGACTATTTCTGTTCGAATAGAGTCCTTTGTATTCGAACAAAACACTTCTTTGTTCGAATACACTTGGTTCTGTTCGAACAGGATCAATTCCAGTTCGAATAGAGGTGCGATTTCAGCATTTTTAGTTTTATTTCTTCTTCTCCTCTCTTCCCCTTTTTTTTCTCTCTCTCCCTTCTTTCCCAAACCTTTTCCCCTCTCCTCCATACTCTCATCCCACTCTTCCCCATCACTCGAGGACTCTTCGCCCGCTTTGTCGCAAGCTTCGCTCCTATCCTCGGTAAGTGATTCTCGATTCCTTTTCTATCTTTTTCGCTTGATTTCAGCGTAGGTCTGATTTCTAGGGTTTGGGTTTGATGTCATCATCTTGAATTGATTGTTTACTTGTTTTTGTTATTGTTTGTGGTAGCTTGTTCGTTGTTCCGATTACCTCGTCGTCGATCCTAGGATCGGTTTTCCGAGTTGGATTTCCGCAGGACTTGGATTATCGTCAGGCGAGTTTTATCTTCCTGAATAACGAGATTATTATCCTGATTTGTGAGTTATAGAAATGCCTAGTATATATATATTATGTCTGTGATTAAGTTAGTATATGGGTTAATTGCTTAGGACACTTTTACGGGCTATCCATTTAGCATACCTTAGGCGAGAGTACCTAAGGGTTTGATAAGTTAGTAAAACCCACGACAATATGAGTTTAGCTACTAGATAGAACTTGTAGGTTATGGTTAGTCATAGGTAGTTGTTCTTAGTTGTCGCCAATGTGACGATAGCTCCTGAGATTCCTCTTGGACCGATTTCATTGTAGATGGTCATTGCGAATCATTTCTTCGTTGAGGTTGAGAACAAAGGCATTTCTCAGTGTGTTGCGATGCCTCAGCGTTGCTATATATATATATATATATATATATATTGAGTATAGTATTGTTGGTTAGTTATTAGGGTGCCCAACTTGTTTCAGGGCACTAGTAACTAGGTTTGGCTTTTAGTAGAGACTCATGGATGGCACGTGGTTTAGTCGTTATTCTTATTAGAAAGTATAGTTTACAGACTATAATTATCCCTTATAGTATAGCACCTTGGTTAGTCTGGGTTGCTGGACTTGGTTCCAGGGTAGTCTTGGGGCGACATAGCTTCAGTAAGACATGGTCTTTGATTCGGAGCTCGTCCTCTTGCCTGTTATTGTTTTGATTAGTCTTAGGACTAATCTAGGTGTACTCTGTGTTCTCGAGGCCTGGTCCTTGAGCACTGTCATTGTGGTTAGTGGTTATTTGGAATGTTTGATTCCATGTAGGAGTGTGGAATCACCTGGACAGTTAGTTGTTGGTGGTGAGCAGACGGCTTATCCGTGGTGGTTGGTCGTGGATGTTGAACTTCTGATAGTTTGCCTTAGGATTGTTTGCTTATCGTGTTGTGACACTTATTATCCTCATGATTCTTAGAGCTAATAAAGCTTACCCGTAAGCCTTCTTTCCCCGGGATGAGGCTGTTAGGGTTGTGTTCCCTTCTGTCATCTAGGAGGCAGCGAGACAACATGGATCAGTGAGGTCCGGGGCTGAGCCAGGTAGTTTATGAAGTTGTACGTCACCCGAGATGTTGGAATACGGCTGAAACCTCCTGTTGAATCCGGTTCTTGCACATCCGTGTTGGTGACTTATGTACATGATTAGGAGGATTATGAGGCAGTTCTATTATTGGGGATTGTTGGCTACTTGTTGGATACTTGTAGGTCACCCCATGGGTACTAGTCTGTGTTGACAGCTAGAGTACTGTTGTACTTGATGGTAATCATATTGCTTGAGGAATCTCAAAGACTGATGTTGTTTAGATGTTGTGACGGTTAAGTTGTTGTTTCATCTAGGTTTAGATGGTGCAACTGAGTCACATGTGGGCATCTATGTTAGTTTTGGTTGCCACGCTCTCAAGCAGGTGGCTATCCTATTGTGTATTGGCTGTGTTAACAGCAGTTGTGCTTCAGTCTTTAGGATGTTTGCTCATATCCATAGATAACATATTCTCTCCTTATCTTACTGCGATTGGGTACATAAATAACTTCGTATCGGCTGACCCTCGAGAGGTTCAGGGATTCTTTAAATCAGGTTAAAATAAAAGGTGGGTCCAGGATGGATACTATTATACCTAGTCACCCATTTGGGAGTGTGGGATAGTATGAAACAATATTTGCGATCCGGTACAGGGCTTATCCTGGTGGTTTAAATGCCTTGGAATGTATATATAGTTCGGACGTTGGCTCCGTGGGATTTGATAGATTGATGTAATATCCTCATAGTCTGGTCGAGCTAGTGCAGTACATCGTACCCTTGTATCCAACAATATCCGATAAGGTAAATCCTTTTTCAGCAGTTGTCAGGCCACTTTAGTCATGGGGGCTAGCCCTTTGGGTTGACATCTCTAAAGCATTCTGTATCATAATGCACCATCGTCATCATCATCATCATCAAACATATCATTGCATCTCTGCATACTTCCAAATTTATAGGTTCTTCTGATAGAAATCCTTAACCCTTTTTGCATTATGTTTTATATAGAATCTTCTACACTTGGGATAATCATAAGATAATCTCATTCCATCATATCATTATCATAACATACCATTGCATTGGGATAATTATGGGATTATCCTAGTTCATCATATTTTTCTCCTCTTATTTGAATTCCTCTTCTCCTAATTGATTTACGGTGAAATTAGATTTATCTTCCTTCTGCATACTCCTCTTCTCTCTGTATTTATTCCTCCCTCTTCCGTATTTAGTTAATTTGTTAGGTTAATTAGTCTTGCTGGTTGTTGTAAGCTTGAGGCTGGTATCTGGTTGTGGGCAATCTCGCTTAGCTTGTGATAGCTTCAGGGTTGTGCTTTGTTGGGGTTTGGGTAGCCCGGTTGGATTGTTGTTGGCCGAGGGTCGTTTACCCTCGTGTGTTATTGTATTCCTGAGGTAGGTTAGTTGCGCGTGGCGCCGAGGGTCACGATAGTGATTAGAGTATAGTTAGTAGTCCTTGTGATTGGAGCATAGTTATAATATTTAGCACTCCTTTGCACGAGGTATATTTTATAGATAGATTCATTAGAGTTAGTATATATATGTATATCTATTATGCACCTTTTAGACATCTTGGTAGATATATATTATTTATCATTAACAATTATTATATCCTATTATCATTAATATTTATATCTATCTCATTGGTTAGTATAATTGTTTAGTTATTCTTGGGAGTTAGTGAGCTCGTTGTTTGCTCACTCTCACATCCCCCTTTCAGTGGCAGGTTGTTTCAGGTTTTAGCTGCTGCTGTGGTGAGCCTTGGAGAGCTTAGCTGGAGGCTCATTCTCCAGTTATTACTTTTGGGTTCGTTGCGTAGAGGTTTGTAGAATCTTATGTTTAGATTTTGCTTCTTAGTCTTCTGCTGTTTTTGTTTTATATTCCTTATTACTCTTATGTATTGCTAAGTGAACAACTGGGCCAGAATTTGTCTACGGCTCGGCTGTTTGTGGGGAGAATCTTTGGATTCCCCGACCTGCACGTCCTCGAATATGAGAAATTGGTTTAGCTACCGATTATCAAATTTTGGGGCGTGGCATTAGGTTACAATATGGTTCAACAGATTACAAACCTCCAATAGGTCACAAATGATTTGCTAGACGCATTCATAGGCACTATTGAAGTACCGTAAGTGTATGTACCTGTAAGTAATATACCTACACAGTAAAACGTTCAGGGGAACTAGTACCGCAGCAGAATATTCCAGGGGAATTAGTACCGCAAACGAATCTGAGGCTCGCACTTAGTGCGAAGAACCATTGGAAGAAAGTATTCTGAGCCGGGGAGCTGCAGAATAAGGGACAAATATTACTAATGGTGTAATCGGTTCATCGAGGATGGAACCACCCGTTTACAAGGCATTCATATTCGTTGTTGTGCTCGCCATCAAGGATAAGGATTCAGAACTACTTATTGTAAATGACTGTGTGTTGCTGCACATTAACAAAAGTAGGTGTCTGGAATCCAAGCGGAGCTCAACTTGTGAATAATGCGAAGTGATTCTATTAAGCCTATCGATTATAAATGGGAAAGGTTCAAAAACACAATTAACTCAGAGAGATAATTTGGCTAAAGCAAGACTAGTTGCCCAAGAAATCTTTAAAAGATTTGGCATCGATTGCAATGTGACCTATTACCCAGTTATGGACGTTATAACATTTCAGTACTTATCAGTCTATCAAGTTGTTAATGTCAAGCTAGACATGCGTCTGAAATAAATACCACGTATCTATATGGAAAACTAGATACGAATATATACATGAAACAACCTAGGAAGGTATAAGCTTCTGAAAGTAACTAAGCCTGACACACGAGGTGTGTAAGTAATAAAACTATAAAAGTTATTATTGACTTGAAGTAATTGGGGCCCATAAGATATAGTAAGTTGACTGAGTATTTGAATGTCGTGGACTTTACAAATATCCTTATCTATCCATGAGTTCTTATTTAGAACACAAATGTTGGCTTCACTCGTCATAACAGTGTACTAAATGATTTGGATATCATTAGACCTCCGGGGGAGATCGCGAGAGCCGCCGAATACCTTGGGAAGGAATTCAAAATACAAGACCTTGGGAAATCAAAAATGTCTCAATTTACAGATCGAACATGTTGATAGTGGCACTCGTACACCAAGCAATATATATCGAAAGAGTTATCTAACACTTTGATATGGATGTAGTACACGATGCTAGGTCATTATTGCGCGTCCAACACTTGGGTGTGGATAACGACATCTTTTACCATCTTAATGGGGGAGATCTCCTAGGGCTGCGGTGTCATAGCTAGGAGGTGTTTTGTACATCCTCGAACCACGCGGAGATTCTTGCATTACATGATGCTGGTAGAGAATGTTTCTGGTTGCGATCTATGATCAACCATATCAACGGGAGTTGTGGTCTAAATTCTATCTAAGATAAATCGACGACACTTTATGAAGACAATGCAGCTTGTATCGTTCATGTCAAAGGCAGATTTATTAAAGGTGACAAGACGAAGCATATTTTACCAAAGTTATTCCATATATACGAGTTGTAGAAGACGAATGAGATCGACATTGTTCAAGTCCATTCAGAAGACAACATGGCTGATCTATTCACGAAGGCTCTTTCATATCCTACGTTCAAGAGATTAGTTCATGGAATCGGCATGTGAAGTTTACAAGATTTATTATCTCAGGGAGATCGACGTCAGGGGGAGTAGTCCAAGCCTGACATGGACACATGCGTGTTGTACTCTTTTTCCTGATAGCGCAGTTTTTATCCTAGGAGGTTTTACTGGCTGGAGGTTTTAATGAGGTAACGCATATGCGTTCACAACCTATACAAGGCATATGATTGTACTTTTCCCCTACACAACTTTTTGCCTAAGGGGTTTTGCTAGGCAGAGATTTTAATGAGGTAAGTCGTCCTAGTATGGAACACCCCAAGGGGGAGTGTTAGGAGTTGGGCCCAAGCCTAAGTTGGGAACCCAACAGGGGTTGGGTGTCCTATACAGACTCCTAGCAAACCCATAGGCCCAATAAGGTTATGGGGAGAGTTAAAGTAGAATAGGAAATCATTCTGGGTTGTCTATATATATCACTGTACGATATACAGAGAACACGGTTATGATAATCAATAAATATCTTTTCTTTTTCTTTTTCTTGTTCATGTTTTAGTATTATTCTGCTCTAGATTCATCATATCCCAACAGTCTCTATATTCTTTTAAATAGTAACCAATGGCTTAAAATAAAGTATTTTTTCCTTTCTTAATCCAAGATGAGTTTTTCTTTACCCTTTTATTTCTTGCAACGTTATAAAGGCCGAAGAAGAAAATCTTTAAGTGTGAACTTATGTTTAGGGTTTTGCTTATAATGAGTGTTCGGAAAAAAATTAATTTTCTTATAACGATTCTTTAAGATTTTACATCTTTAAAAACGTTATTTTTTGTTAACAGATCGGTTCAGACTGGTTAGGATCGACCAAATTACTAACAGACCGAGTAAGGATTCACAATTTAATGATCCTATAGGATTTTGATCAGGTTAGGACCAAGAGTATTTCTTAACGGATCAGAGTGAACAGTAGATCCTACTCCAGTCCCCTCCCGTCCATTGACAGCCCTACTCTTACTTTAAAATTACCACCCAAATTTTATTTCAGTGATTTTCATTCTCCCCATTAATATTCAAATAAAACTAGTCTAGGGTTTTACACTCTCTCTCTCTCTCTCTTTCCTCTCGCAAACCTAATCGATTACCATGGCTGAAGTAATCGCCGAAATCCCAGAAATCGCTACCATTACAACAACCGAAGAAAAAACCATGGACATCGTCCCCGACGAAACCCGCTCGAATGAGGTCGACACCAACGGTGACGGGAAACGCTCGAGAGAAGAAGAGGAGGGAGAGAACGCCGATGCTTCAAAGAAACAGAGAGTCGAGAAGTGTGTCGATGAAGAACGACAAGAGGCGAAGGAATCGGCGAATTTGGGACCGAAGAAGTTTAGCTCTGCTGTTGAGATGTTTGATTACTTCTACAAGTTTCTTCATTACTGGCCTACTAATGTTGATATCAACAAGGTAACATTTTTGGGTTATCATTGTATTATGGTTTAGTTTTGATTTTGTCTTAATTGTGTGAATTGATTTTTGTTTTTGCTGATTATGTAATAGTAAATTGGGATTGTTGAGTTTATTATAATTATGGGTAAAGGAATGAAAAAGCAAAAATTTTGGGTAGATATTGGCTTCCCCTTTGGGTTAGGTGTTTCACTTATTGGTTTAGTGTCGTATGTTGCAACGATTAGTAATGTCTTACCCCCAAATATTGGAGTTCACATGTTTGTACATTCTCTAAAAATCCCAGCTTGTAGGTTGGTACTTAATTTGAAGAGTAATTTTTGAGTTTCCCAACCCCAATAAGCTTCTTTTGGTAGTTCTGGTGACGTAAACTCAAGTCGCGGGAGCGAAAACTTGAAGATTACGAAAACTTAATTGAAATTAGGGTTTTCTCTACTAAATTCAAAACTTAATAAAAACTAAATTAAGGCTAAACCTTAAGCTTTATTCAATAACAACTAAGAAATAAACGTACACCACCCTCTCCTTATTTAAGCCTTAACCCTAATCCTTCTATAATAGCAAGTTCATACATCTCTAAATTAGAATCTAATTATACCTTAAAATAAAAGTAACTCCAATAACTAAGCCCTAATCTAATAAGCTAAAATAAAAAGACCGTCAACGAGTGGACGATGTGCACTAGGAGTTGTTCACATGAAATTCCTCCGTCTTTGGAAGATTTCGACCACAAAGTCAAAATGGGGGTGTTCCTCTTGTGCGACCTTGGTAACGCCTTCCAAATCATCATACTCGTCTTCATCTTCTTCTACTAAAACTCGCTGAACTGTAGCTACCATGTGCTCTCGAATACTGTCAACTACTAAACCAACTCGTTTGGCAAATTGTGGACAATCTCAATTTTAGTGACTTGATTTTCTGCGCCCATAATAATTACCGGTCACGTAAGTATGTGGAACAATATTGGTAGAACTAACTAGTGTTGTTGTAGTAGAAGCTGCTGGACGGTTCTCTATAATATGCAATTCACTCACCTGCTTGGTTAACTGAACAATCTCTAATAAATTGTAAACTTGTTGAAGTCCAATTAGTTCTTGGAGTTTCTTGGTTATACCACCTTTATTCCTGCTAACTCTCTTTTGCCCGTTAGATGAGCACGTGACTCAAGTAAATAAAATTGATCGGTGTACTCCTCAATAGTAGAGAGACCCATCTTCAAAGACTGAAGCTTACAAAAGATGACTTGATCGTAATTCATTGGGATAAATCTTTCTTTCATATTACGTCTCATTTTTGACCATTTGGTAATCATCCTGAGATCTACGGGACTGTTGTACATTGTTCCATTAAGTAAACGCATAACCAGATAACTGTGATTCAATAATTGCTACCTGTTTTGGATATTTATAACACTTATAAGTGAAATTTTCTCAACTTTGTCTAACCAATTAATAAAGGCATCTGCATCGGACTTACCATCAAATTCTGAAACTTTTAAATGTAGATTATGTGTTTGTTCAGTAGTAGCTTGTACAAAAGCCTCAATATTAGTACCTCAACCATGTCTTTGCGGTTGACGCTTAAATCTTGTCTCGTATAATAATCATCGTCATCCTGGTAACGAGTAGCATACGGGTATTGAGGTACTCGTAAAGGTGATCCCATAGGTCTTTGTCGTTCCTAACGATCACGATGTAGGGTGTCTACGTGGTTTTTGGACCACGACCGCGGTCTTGCCTGTTGAACTGTGTTGAACTGCGACTCTTGTTCAAAAGATGGAGCATAATGTATTCCCCCGTGATATTGTCTCTCTCCTCTGTAAACTGTTCACTACGACCATCATAAACAAAATCCGCTTACGGATATTGCTCCGTCAAAGTGTCCCCAATTCCATTGGTCAGAAGGGGGTGTGAACCAATAAAACACAATGTTGGCATTGAGTTGGTTGGAGGCATTGGCAGGGAGGGTTGTCTTTGTAGCTTGTAGCTGTGGATAAGAGTTGATCAAAGATTAATGGGTAGAACGATGGGATGACGGGTTAGGCGTTGTTGCTCCCAATTTAGGGTCTATGTTGTTGGGGCCAAGGGAAGCCGACGTTGGGATTGTTCCCATGAGGTGGGTCTGTAGGTGCTGCTGTTGGTTTGAAGAAACAAGATGAGGAGTAGGATAGATATGATGGGAGAATTGGGGGTAGTAAGAGATTGGTTGGTGGTTAGGGGTTGTTTGTTGCAGGTTGGAGGTAGGAATCATGGCCTTTGATCGAACCCGAGGTATTGAGTTGTCGTCTATGCTGTCATGGCGCCCAATTTTCAACCATTAGCCTCGCCACCCTAGGGCGCAGCTTTAGGGCGCTTGAAAGGGCGGGACGCCACTCTTAAGGCGCTGGGTGCCCTTGGGCATTTTTTTTTTTTTAATTCTAGTTTTTCCAGATAATTTGGCTTTGTAAAAACAAACAAACATAGGATTGCCAAATCATTTGGTATTTTCAAACAATAAATAAATAAAAATAAAACAAATTCTCAATTCCTCATTAACTCTCTCACTCTCGACTACGCAGGTCTCTCTCCAAGACCCAAGTTCAAGAAAAAAAATACATTGAGTCATATTTGAATTAAATAGTATATTACGAAAAAAACAATTATACATTACAAATTTACATTGACATGTTATACACATAGTGTTTCGGCTCCACCTCCCGCCTAGCGCTCTGCCCCGCCCCAACAGTGACCATGCCCACCGCCTAGCGCTCCATCCCGCCCCTGACAGCATAGGTTGTCGTCTGGTAAAGTCTTGTATAGGGCGGGGTTGCCCTCTTCTTTTGTTAGCATTCTCTACGACACCTGCATCATAGATGAATGGGTTGAGCCCGATTTGGTGAGTCTTCGGACTCTGAGTCGGGTTCCCTAATTGATTTGGAGCGCCCACGAACTGCTAAAGATGGGGATCCTAGAGTTGAGCTCGGGCTTGGATCTGACACGCTTTAGCCCAACACAGTCTCGGGTCATAAGTTGAGGGACTCTAGGGCTAGGCTGTCTTTAACTGGGCCGGATTTTGGTTTGTAAGATATTGTTGGGTTGGATCCATTACGTGCGAGCCACGCGTTGCACTTAACCCTAGTCTGTGTGATGCACATGATGCAATTCTCTCTCTCTTTCACGTACCTGTTGATCGTCTTCCCCAAGACCTGCAACTTTGGTGGGTAGGGTTTCATTGTGGATTGCAACACCATGAAAATCGATTGGATTTATACACTTACCGATTGTACACTTACCTTGCTAGACTCCGTCACTCTGACTGGGTTTATCGTTGCAAACAATTCGTTGACAGTCTCACCCCCAAAACTGGACGGAAGACTTCTCATGGTACTTGAAAGTACTTTTATGTTTTGGTTTTGCTCGAGATTGATGTTTAACGTGGCGAACGGGTTCAAATATTCGAAAATCACATTGTTCATCTCAAGGCTTTTCTCTGATTCGTTGTCCGTTTGAATTAGCGTTGGTGTTTGTAGAGGGGATGCGTTAAACGCACCGGCGGTAAACGCATCCATAAACCTATCGAATCGTTCAAACCTCTTATCATATCGTTTTGTTAGGATTTTGATTTGTTGAGCCCCCGTTGGTTTTTTTAATGCTCCAATACGCGTCATTGTAGATAAAAATCTGACTCCAAAAAAAATAAACCTGCTCTGATTTCAATTTGGCGTAATCTCAAGTCGCGGAAGCGGAAACTTGAAGATTACAAAAACCTAATTGAAATTAGGATTTTCTCTACTAAATCCAAAACTCAATAAAAACTAAATTAAGGCTAAACCTTAAGCTTTATTCAATAACAACTAAGAAATAAACGTACACCACCCTCTCCTTATATAGGCCTCAACCCTAATCCTTCTACAATAGCTAGTCCCTACATCTTCAAATTAGAATCTAATTATACTTTAAAATAAAAGCAACTTCAATAGTTAAGCCCCTAATCTAATAAGCTAAAATAAAAAGACCGTCAACGAGTGGACAATATGCACTAGGAGTTGTTCACATCATCTGGAGTACCAATAGAGTTTTCTCGAGCTATAGAACCTACAAGAGTAAAATAGGAATTGCAATCTGATAGGGGGTGTTTGTTTTCTTGATTAGTGGGAAATTACCTTTTAGCACAAAGCAATCTTCTTTGGCAATTGCATTGACAAGACATTAGAACGTATCTTAGTACGAAGAAAACCAACTGAAATATAGTGAATATAATAGCAATCATTTCTAGTGCTTAATTGCCTATATTTACTAGACATGATTGTTATTATATTTACAATCATGTTGAAAATATTATATTGACATTGTCTATAATAACAATGTAAATACAAGCTTGAACTAGTAAATACAAGCTTGAACGTATCTTAATTGGCCTCTCTACCACATTTCTAGTGCATAATATTGTGAATATAATAACAATCATGTTGACATTGTTCTGAGATTTTAGTATATTTGTGCCTCTCTATGCTGGTGGAAAAATACAAGACAAGAAAAAATTGTAAGATGCGCCATATACACAACTAAAGTCTTGGCTAGAGCTAGTTGTACTTGTGAAAATCTGTAGGTAAATGAAAGCGAAAGGGTGTATTTTTATCGGGAAGTGTTGAAAATTTCGGAGGACAAACAGAGAAGGAATGAAAAGGGAAGTAGAAAAATTTGTTTTCAACTTACATATTAGCTGTTGTCCGTTTATATTCACGATGAAAAGAAATATATAGGCTTCTTTTTCTATTTTTTAGTAGAGAAACTGTTGTGGTGTATGTGAAAAGAATGGCAGTTAAGTGTTACGTATACGAGTACTATTTCAAACATAACAAAAGCTGGAGTGTTTGTTATGTTTGAAATAGTGTCCTCAGGCACTAGGATCGGCGTGTAACATTTGAAATTATTCGCTAATCATACCCAATCTGCTGTTGTTAATTGATTGGAACCTATGTAACATTGGCTCGGGTACGTGTGTCGTTGTCCGACACGGGTACGAGGTGTCGGACACGGCGGGTTCAAAATAAGTGAAAACGCGGACACGGCCTTATACCTGAAAAGATAGTATCATTTTTCTCATGTATTATATCTTATTATATGTAAATGTATTATGAATATGACTACGATAGTAACTTATGGGTTAATTTACAACTAATAACAAACATAAACAATGATAATAGGTAGTAGGGTTTAATAACATGTATAAGAATTGAAAGCCTTTGGAAATTAATGTCAAAAAGTTGATGATCTAAGCAAGAAGTGTCCGTTGAAGTGTCCACATGAATGTCGGTGTGTCCGAGTGTCCGACACGTTTGGACACGAATTTTTTTAAGAATATGAAGTGTCCATGTTACATAGATTGGAACATATGAAATACGTTAAAAATATGTAACAAGGAAATGTCATATAAAATTCAAAGGGAATTGGGCCACCTTGTTTCCTTTGGTGGGGTTTAAGGTATCGTTATGATGAAGAACATATCTGTAGGATTTCAAAATGATTTTTTTGTAACAGTGATCAAAAATAAATTATTTTGATCTTAAAATAAGAACACAACAATGAGATATTTCCTTACAATCATAAATTTGGGAATATTGTGATAGAAGAAACGTTGTTGAAGTGTATGTTTCCTTCATAGATTAGTTGCATCAAAAATGATTTTTTTGTAACAGTGATCAAAAATAAATTATTTTGATTTGAAAATAAAAACACAACAATGAGATACTTCCTTGCAATCACAAATTTGGGAATATTGTGATAGAAAAAACGTTGTTGAAGTGTATGTTTCCTTAAGAGATTAGGTACATGAGGTAGAGGGTGCTTGAGGTGAGAATTTAATTTAGGGTGGTATTGTACTTGGTGGTAGTTTTTTCAATCAGGGATAGGAGGAAAGTAATTGAGCCAAAAATATTTATTCCCCATGGTATGTGGAATTAGATTAGAGGGAGAAAAATATTATTATTGAATTGTTAATTTAGGTTAACATCGTACTCTTTATATATATGAGAGAGATATTAAACTACTTCTATGAATAACCATGTGGGACTAAAAGAACATAAAATAGCCTTTCTAACACCCTCCTCAAGCTGGAGCATGAATATCGCACATGCGCATCTTGGACAAAGCATCTAAAAATAATCTGCTACTAACGGTCTTCGTGAGAAAAGAGTGTGTTCGAAGAAAGTAACGTCCATAGAGGTGAGATGGCGACGAGATGAGGGATGGAAGCACCTATAACCCTTTTGAGCATGAGAGTAACCCAGGAACACACATTTCAAGGCACGAGGATCTAGTTTAGAGGTCGACCCAGTGACTTGGACGAAACAAACACACCCAAAAACACGAGATAGAATCTAAAAAGCATAACGATCAGGATAAATAATAGAATACGGGTGCGAAAAGCAAGAACTCAAGACAGACCGGTTGATAAGAAACACAGCCGTAAGAACGGTGTCATATCAAAAACGCGAGGGGACATTCATGCCAATAGACAGCGTGAGCAAGATCAAGAATGCGACGATTTTTCCTTTCCGATTTACCAATTTGCTATGAAGTTTTTGTATTAGAGGTTTGATGCTCAATGTCATTGACATTGCATAATTTGTGAAGACCTTGGGACATAAATTCCTCACCCTGATCGGAACGAAAAACTTTAATAGTTTTCCCAAACTAAGTACGAACCATTGTGGTGAATGTCTGAAAAATAAAGGAGACCTCATCCTTAATGGATACTCAACGGATACGTGCTACAACGATGCTTAGCTAGTTCACACGTCTCAAGTTTATGAACTCGTTGATACTCAAAGTCGGGATTGAGCCTGCAAGAAATTGAAGCACCCGAGTCTTCTCCACAATTTTTGCATAAATCTTTGCCTCTGTAGGTGGAGGAACCTTTTCACTTGGTGCGCTAGCTCCCACTCGACAAAGCTATCATAATGAGATAATTTTTCCCAACTTGATCAAAGTCTCGCATAATTTTCTCCAAAGTCTCAGTACCTGTTTAAAATTCCCAATCTCTAGAAGATCCTTGTATTATTTTCTCGTTGAGAATATACTATACGAAGTGATTTTTAAATCATATGCGTATTATTCGTGAACAAGTTTCCAACAGAGATCATCGGCTGCATAGAATTAATCAACCAAGTTCTCACCATCGAATCATCCGAGAACCACTTTGCATACTTCGGATATGATTCTACAGGGGTTTTTTCTGTGCCAAAAAGAAACCTTATCTTTCCACGACCACCAACAAACAATTTTACGCACTGCGCCCATCGAACATAATTTAAGCCATCTAGTAGCTTTGAGGTAATCTTCAAATTTAGATTATCATGAACAAAGTTGAAGGATTGGACATCATCACTCGTTCCAATCAACGAAATGGTCGAACTTAAACTCGACTCGTCACCGATAGCCATCGCGATCAATTACCTCAAACAAACGAAACACATCTGAGATTCATATTAATACCTATCGCATCTCGCGATCGGATCCTGAAAGACTAAAAATTGCGGAAGCTTAGGTTGCGATCAGAACAACGTTACTAGAGAGATAATGATAATCGTCGTTTTTCAAAATAGAGGGGAGAGAGAAAGCGGCGGCGTGGATTAGACCAACAAGAACAAAATCGTAACCCTAATTTTTTTTCTCATGGTAAACCCGAACCTCGAGCAAGAAGCGCGTTGCCCTCTTGCAACCTCCTAACAAACTCATCTTTGAGTTCAATCAGTGAGGGTGTGGAACGAGGGTAACTCACTTTGATACTACGTAGAATTAGATTAGAGGAAGAACAATATTATTATTAAATGATAATTTAGGTTACATCATACTCTCTCTTTCTATATATAGGAGAAATATTAAACTACTTTTATGAATAACCAATGTGGGACTAAAAGAACATAAAATAGCCTTGCGAACATGGTTATCTATCAGAGTAAGCAGGATCATTTGTTCGGTGAAAACAGAAGTATTAGCAGAACAGAGCACCTGTCACTTTGACTCTTTTTTCTTTACTTTTAAATGTCTTTTTGTTCATCTTCCTTTCCTATAGTGGAAATTTTGAGTGCCATGAGCTTCGTGATTCAAACCAACTATTTTGTATTTGCCCTTCCGTTGCACTGACACAATCTACAATAAGTCTCATGATCGGGACATTGATGGAACAAAAATGTTGTCTTTGAGATAACACATGTAGTTAAGAACAAATATTGAATCTCAGGGGTGTAGCGAATTCTTCTTTCATCTAGAAGATATTTGATTGCACGAAAACACTCACCTTTTAATTACATGGTAGCTTATATTTTCGAGTATTTATGAATTGCCTGACCAATGCTCACCTTGTCATTCTGCAGTATGAGCTCACAGTGTTTCTGGATTTGGTCAAGAAGGGATGTCCAGAACCAGAGAAGAAGGTTGGTGGAGGAATCCGCTCATTTCAAGTTCGACACCATCCAGTGTGGAAAAGCCGCTGCTTCTTTCTCGTTAGGAAAGATGACTCTGTTGATGACTTCAGCTTTAGGAAGTGTGTTGATAACATTCTCTCATTGCCCGAAGAGCTGAAAATAAAGCCAGATGCTAATAAGGCATTGGGAGGTCGCGGTGGTGGTGCACGTGTTGGAAAAAGTAGTAGGGGCCGTGGTAGAGGTGGTAGGAACTAATTTTGCAACATTGCGTGGATCTTCCTGAACTGAATTACTCAGTTTCTAAGTTTTGACTATTTTAAACTAGTTCCCTGTGGTTGATCTTCATGTTTTGTTATAGAATTTTAGTTCTGCTAGATGATGCTAGGCTTTAAAGGTATAGTTTGCTGATATACAGAAATTCTAGCAAAACCTCCCAGAGGTGAACACAGATGGTTCCAACTTCTGAGACTTTGAATAAGCAGGTGGTGATGTCACGGTACAAATGCGAACTTTGAAACTTATTGTCACCCAGGTTGTGTGTTTGGTATATGGTATTTTATGCCACTTTTAAACGTAGCTCATACTGGAGATATGACTGAGCATATCAAATTAGAGTACATAGAGAGTTAATGCTTACATCCAAATAAACTTCTTGCCCTGGCATCCTCATGAATTTTGACACGTGCCAGAGAGAAAGGAAACCAAGGCACAAGACAATTTTAAATGCCCGCCGAGACTAGCTAATCTGTATGAGTTTGCTTCTCTATAACAAAGATGAATGCAAAGTGTTGAATAAAGCCAGTCCTTTATCTAATGCTCTGGATCAAGTAGTAGCATCTCCATGGGGGATCCTTATTGTGCTTGATGAAAGAAATTATTGCTTCAGCATTTGCACAAAACCACTCTTCTTAAACCTTTCTTAATAGCTTGCTTTCAGTCCACACTCAATTACTTTGCATTATGACCTGTAACGCACGCTCGCTAGGAATATGTGGGTACTAGGAATCTCTTTAACAATAAGGTAAACCATGGCATCTTCGCTAAACACTTTTTTTTTTAGACATTCAATAAATTGGCCTACATCTGTTTAAAATAAACCGCCAACAAGCCAGTCAGTTCGAAAAAATACATCTATACATACAGACAAGTCATGAAGAACAGAGTTGCCTACCTAGTAACTAAAACATAATGCATAAAGCATGTGTAATTGTTGGCTATTTGTAACTTTGAAACATGGAAGACATAATGGGCTGAGCAGTTCATGTATCGTGGAAGAGAATGGCTTTGTTTAGTTGAGATCAAATCAATTGCTTTGAGGATTTAAAGGGATAAAGATAAATCACGAGCTCATAAAAATCATTGACATTTTAGATATCAAAGATCAAGGAATTTTAAGATTTATTTGTTTTTGATATAACAATCGAGGAAAGCAATGAAGGAAATGTTAGATATTATTCTTATTTCATCAAAGAAAGATTGTTGAATTATCCTCTCCCTTCTAATGTAATTATATTTTCTGAATCAACAATGAGATAAGCGTGAGATTTGGGTAACATTTGTAATAATGGGGTAAACAACATTAATATTCCAAGATATGACATGCACAATGATATAAAGAAAATGGACCATCTTTCAAAGTTTTTAGATTCACAGTTATATATTATCTATATCTGCAGATTACAAATGTGCAAACCTATTTAGTGACTCACTTTCTTGAGCGCCTATAAATACCTACTTAGACATCCTCTTGTCCAACATAAGTTTGAAGGGCTCACTTGCTACAAAGCGATCCTGTTTATGATATTTCATCAAAGATTATTAGAATTACAAATTCTTCTAGGTGATTAAATATCATAGACAGTGAACCCTTTGTAGATAAAGTTGATACTGTTGATGTGTGTTTGTGTGATGTTTCCCTACAAAATCTTTTTGTAGTAGTAGTGTTGATTTCTACAGAAGAAATATATTGGCATTTTATTCTTAACATTAGTGCTTGGGAGATCAAGGGGTTTTACAGGCTAGTTTTTTTCCGTGTTCATTTTCTTTTCATGATTAATAAGAATCCGACTAGTCTTCTAATTTTGATTCCCTCCAGTTGAGTCCTGCTGTCTGGATTAGCCATTATTTCCCCCTCAACTTCATGCAGAGAACAACAAGATATCCATCTCCTTCAATCCTGTCTCACTCTCACTTCCTCCCACCAAGGCTCCTAATAATCATTCTTTATTGTTATCTAGCTTTAAAAGCTGCAATGAGGAGGCAATCCACACTGGCCTAAGACCATTAGAGCATCTCCTAAAGTGCCTCATTGACTTGTTGAAAAAAAGCTAAATCCAAGTCAGTGAAGCTCTATTTCCTCCAACAGTACTTGACTTGGATTTTAAGTTAATTCCAATAGGTGCATAACGTTTGGGCGCCTATTTGAATAAATAAACAGACGACTAAGTCTTAGGCGCCCAACTTATTTTTTTTTTTAAATTAGGCGCCTGATAGCTTGAAATTTCTCTCTCTCTCTCTCTCTCATTTAGGTAAGTATTATGATTTAGGGTATTGTGAGTTGATTCCATAGTAGAATTTATGGTATTAGTTGTTGGATTATAGTTGATTAATTTAGGGTATTACAGTTGTTGGATTATAGTTGCTGAATTTGTTGAATTTAGGCTTGAATTTGCTGAATCAAGCCTCCCTTAATATGTTGAATTTAGGCTTGAATTTGCTGATATATTATGTTAGGATTAAGTTGTTGGAGTATTTGATTCAATCTTGAATTGTCTTGCATTTCTCTATAGCCATGCATGATAGACAATTGCTGAGAATGCTCTTTTGAAAAGTTTACCTCTTTTAGGGTCAACTGCATTTCTCTATAGCCATGCATGATAGACAATTGCTGAGAATACTCTTTTGAGAAGTTTACCTCTTGTAGGGTCAACTATAGCTTTTCCTATAATCCATTGAGTTTCTACATCCCATCCAAATACAGTTCTAAAGTACCCTAGAGTACCCCAGGCTAGCAATTTCCTTGGACCAGATGAGATTGGTGAATGTACATTTGAAATAGAGACGGTCTCTATTCTTATCTTCAGAATCACAAAATGAGTAGTATGATCTCTTCAGCTTGCCAATTTTAACCAAAAAATCCCTTATTTTGAGCTTATTCTTTATAGCAAGATCTCTTAAGCATTTGTGAAAGCATCAGGAAAATAACAAGCATTTTCAATTATATGTAATTTTAATGTAAACGCAACTTTATTTCAATTTTATGTAATTTCAACTAAGCAATTTTATAAAATTTATTTAAGAAATTTATTTCAATTTCAATATAACTTCAAATATAAAATAATTAAAAAAACTAAACTTTCTCAACAAGATTCTATTATTTAAAATATATCAAACTTCTTAAATAAAGTTTTTAAATAAAATATACCAAACTTCTTAAACAAGGTTTTTAAACAAAATATACTAAACTTTTTAAACAAGGTACAACCAAACTTCCTAAACAAGAATCACCAAAATACAACCAAACTTCTAAAATAAGATTCTTCAGCTATAGCATGTTAGGTATTATTATTTTTAGCTTTAAACATTCTCGCCATAACCGTATTACGTTGTGCCTCCCAATAAACCCTTTGAGTGTCGTCCAAAGTAGACATGTCCATCGCCATCACTTTTTGATCGTTTTGGGCTTGAAATTAAGCTTCTAAATTCACCACAGCTTTTGTCTTCCTTTCTTTTAACTCTATAATACGAGCTTCTCTCTCTTCATTCTTCTTATCTCTCTCAGATATATACTATTCTTTCTTCTTATCTCTCTCGGTAACATACTCTTCTTTCTTCTTCTCTATTCAGTCAAGGTGACTAATAAGTATATTTTGGCGTTCAATGAGAAGATTTTGTATTTTTTTTTATTTTTTTCCTTTAGTTTAGCATTTTTGATACCGTCAGGACGTTCCGTCTCCACATCCGTAACAAGTACTGGAGAGTTAGTGTTGGAGCTAACGGGTGTGTCAAGTGTTGCGGGAGTAGACATTCCCGGGCTAAAACTTGATGTTTTCTTCATTCACAAATTGCGAGCTAAAGTGTCCAGGTGTTGGTCTTGCAAGATTTTTCAACATTGATGACAACTTAAAACTTTATAAGTTTCTTTATACAACTATTTGCTTTTACCACGTGCTTCATAAATCATTTTGGCGGCATCATCTTATAGAATAGATTAAGATAATAAAAAAAATACATAATTTTGGTAAAAAGAGTTCATAATTTATTAGTAATGACGAATGTTGAATTACTTACCAAATTTTTTTGTTGCATACCACTTATGAGACCTTGCATCACATTTTTTAAACAAGTACCATAAACCTTGCAAGCATGATTCGTATCCGAACAATAATTTTTCATTTTTTTTCATTTTTTTTCCTTAGTTTAGCATTTTTGATACCGTTAGGACGTTCCGTCACCACATCCGTAACAAGTACTGGAGAGTTAGTGCTGGAGCTAACGGGTGTGTCAGGTGTTGCGGGAGTAGACATTCCCGGGCTAAAACTTAATGTTTTCTTCATTCACAAATTGCGAGCTAAAGTGTCCAGGTGTTGGTCTTGCAAGATTTTTCAACATTGATGACAACTTAAAACTTTATAAGTTTCTTTATACAACTATTTGCTTTTACCACGTGCTTCATAAATCGTTTTGGCGGCATCATCTTATAGAATAGATTAAGATAATAAAAAAATACATAATTTTGGTAAAAAGAGTTCATAATTTATTAGTAATGACGAATGTTGAATTACTTACCAAATTTCTTTGTTGCATACCACTTATGAGACCTTGCATCACATTTTTTAAACAAGTACCATAAACCTTGCAAGCATGATTCGTATCCGAACAATAATTTTTCAAAGATGACATTGTACGCTCAACCCGTTCACCATCCTGTTCACAAAAATCATGAAATGCATCCAAAACTGAGTCCCAAAAAAATCAAGTTGTTTTTGATTCTATACTCCGAGACATGAATCCAAGCTTTCGCAAGATTTTTGTTTTGAATGCTCGTCCATTTTAGCAGCTGAGACCCCCCTCCATTGGTATTTTTCTTAGTCGAACGACGTTTTCCTTTGCCTTTTTGTCTATCAACAACCTCGGCGTCTTCGGATTGAGATAAATTAACCGATTGAGATACTTGTGATTGAGATGATTGAGATTGTGAGAGATTGGCGAATGAAGAAGGATGTTGGAATTGAGCGGGAATGACAAATTGAGAGGATTGTCCCCAATTATTGGGTGCTATGAACGGTTGAGGGTTGTACCCAATTATTGGACGAGAGAAATGATTGAAAGGGTTGTGATTGAGATGATTGAGGTTATGGGGAATGAGTGAATTGCAACCAATAAGGTAGAATTTGTTGTTGTTGTTCCTAATTGTTGGGTTGATTCAAACTAGTCTCAGTAGTAGAATATTTCTCTTGTGTAGTATTCATAGAACTCATCTAATAATTTCAATATAGATTAATAATCAAGAAAATTTTAAAACCCTAGATTATTGTAATCTAGAAAATTAAAGGGGATATGGTAAAATTAAACATGAGCTTACCTTGAGAGATCAATTTTAAACAATTTTAAACCTAATTTGATAGAGATAGAATGAAGAATAAGAGTTGTGGTGCAATTGGTGGTGGTTTTTGTTTAAGTGGTGAAGAGAGAAAAATGACTTGGTTTTAGAAGCTCAAACGAATTTAGTCAGTTCAACAGGCACCTAATTAAAAAAAAAAATTAACATAGGCGTCTAAGTCTTAGGCGCCTGTTTATAAACATAACAGGCACCCAATACTTAGGCGCCCAATCGCGAAGTTAAAAACCAAGGTTGAGTCTTGGAGAGTTATGGTACAATTGGAGGTGGTTTTTGTTTAAGTGGTGAAGAAAGAGAAATGACTTGGTTTTAGAAGCTCCAATGAATTTAATTAGTTCAACAGCGCTTAAGAGTTGGGCGCCTAATTTTAAAAAAAATTAACATAGGCGCTTAAGTCTTAGGCGCCTATTTATAAACAGAACAGGCGCCCAACACTTAGGCGCCCAATCGCGAAGTTAAAAACCAATGTTGAGTCTTGGATTCCAAGATAACCTTGGTTTTTGAGGGTAAAATTCAAGTCAGTGAGGCACTGTTGGATGAGAAAAATCCTAGGTGACACCTTGGATTCCAAGGTAGTGAGGTACTTTAGGAGATGCTCTTACAAGTAAGAACTCTTTCTCTTCGTCGTCGTGATTTTGCTAGCATATCTAGATACTTTACTAAGAACTCTTGAAAGTAGAGGTAACCTATGGTCTTTTTGGAATATACGTACAGCCTACCACATTACAAAATTTTGCATACGAGACATTCACTCCGAAGCGAAATGTGTAAAAGATAATGGGAAAGGCAGATAACTTTCGAGATATCGTGTTTACGTAGTTGTGGGGGATTTGGATAAAAAAATGCCAACACCGGGGTACTTAACATTTCAATTCAGGAGGCATATATGTCCATGATAGGAGATTAAGAAAAAGGAAGAGAGACATGAAAAGTTATTTATAGCTTTAGTTGTTGGAATTTTGTTTTATTTGGTTTTTTAAGACTTTGAATGGGGTTCGACTCATCTTCACTATCACACTCCATAAACCACTTAGACACCATTATTGGAGATGGGATGTTTTTTCCACTCTTTTTAAGAAGAGCAAAAGATGTCAAAATATGGAGACCTAAGAGAATAAGAGAATGGAGAGCCAACAGCAACGTCAAGTAGCTGTAACACAAAGTACTGGCACCACCTTACTTGGGACTTGTTTCAATGGGCTCAATGCTTTATCAGGTCTGCCTCACTCCATTTGTTCTAAGCTATCATCTGTTATATTATGTTGTTATACAGTAGGAACATAACACATAGCAGTATGAAAGTCTCTCGCCATTTTTCAGTTAAAATATTGCTGCACACTTTCTAGAGTCTATGTGAACTAATTATAGCAGACAAACACAAGTACTTTCATAACTCCTAAGAGCACCCACAACAGCTAGGTACACCCTTATGTGGCAGGGTGAATTCTCAATCCACCATCTTTTCTACCCCAAATCCTTCCCAGCAGCTAGGTGAATTCTTGACGTGGCAACTCAAAAATTCATCCAAGGGTGGAAATCCACCCTGAAAGTGGATTGAGAGCCGCGCGGTTCTCAAGTGCGCTGCATACATAGCGCGCGGTTCAGAAATGCGCGACAACACTTCAGGCCTAAGATGATGACACGTGTCCCAAGATCAATGCTCCTATTAAGCGCAGTTCTGAAATGCACTGGGTTTCAATCTAGCGCGCGGTTCAGAAGTGCGTTGGGTTTAATTCACCATGGGTGGATTGAAAACTCTTGTGGGGTGGATTGGGATGGATTGGATTCACCCCAAAATTCATCCAATCCACCATCTTAACTGTTGTGGATGCTCTAACCGATGCAATGAGACAGGAAATGATAAAACATGCGCAATCATAACATGTCAAATTTTCTTTATTTTCAATTTTTTATTGTTTTAAAAGATTTAAAAACATATTTGAAGGGAAGTGGAACAGTGTAATTGGAATCTGCTAGAACAGTATTACTTATCTTCAGTCCCAGCATGTGACTTGGGCCATCCCATAAATCAGACTCTTCTTCAGTATCCTTTTATGCTCCTCTTCTAGCCGTGAAGTCAACAATAATATTGATCACCCAGAATATTCAGAGTGAGTGAAGCTTTGTGCTCAACTAAAAAAGTTGAACTACTATGGAATCTACCTGTAACCATCATGTCTCTCTTTAGCCACCCTGCAAGAAACAAACTACAGTATTAATAACTATTTACATTCTAAAAGAAGACCAAAGAAAGGAACAAGTTAGTAAAGAGTATTACAGATTTAACTTTCAAGAAATCAACGGCCCTTGCTTATTCGTGGCAGTAAGGAGTGATTCCCTAAACGTGCTAAAGGTTTCGTAGTGGTAATGTCTATAACGCTCTATTGGCTAGGACTCGCATTAGCTCCAAGAAAATAGATCCAATAGACATTACCACTATGAAATCCTTCGGATTTGGTTTCTTTTGGCCTAGTAAGTAGTAAATAGCTCTAATTTTTTTGTTATTCATAACAAGTCATGTCATCTATGTTCTTAAGCTAACAAATGTTGGAAAAGGAACTAAAAAGCCAAGAGTTTGTGATATCGTTCCCACAAATAAAATATAGCTGAACTAACAGTAATTATAAAATGAAAGAAGAACAAAAAACTAGTTTGTTCAAGTGTTTCCCTGTAAATAGACATTGAACAAAAATGGGATAGATTATGCGACCCAAACTTGGGTGTGGAATGAGCCAGTTAACGTAGGCATGATAATCAGTTTTATATGAATACAAGATGTCTTAAAGACTTAAACTACATTTCAAAACATTCATGCAAGATAATATTTATCCACTAAAACAGATTACACGTGTTATTTACCCAACTGATAGAAAGATCATTATGAGTTCATGAAGTAAATAAATAAATTGAAACCATGCATGCTAAATTCATGTTGGTTCATCAGAAATAATAGACAAATGTCATTAATTTTATCCCAACTCAAATAAAAATTAGTTTAAGTTTATCTTGGGATAAAGTCAAAGATAGATTCTCAGCTATCATTGATTCTTAAAAAAAAAAAAAAAAAAAGGAAAATGTTAGTCATAAGATGTTTCCATGAAGATGGCAGAAAATGAAGTATGCGCTCTGGGAAATTAACGAAAATTATGTGGAAATGCTTATTTGCAACATAATTATAAAGAGTGAGAAAGGAATTATTTTCCCGGGAAATTAAACTTTCCAGCAGAAATAATGCGTTATGGGAATTAGATATTTATTGAAACATTTTATAAATTTCTCGTAATATATTTCCTATATATTCTTCGAAAGAAAAAGAGTTAAAAATGGAAAATCAACTTACCCCTTGGATAAGGAGTTGATTTCCGCTGCTTTCAGCTGATCTGTGTTGGATAACCTTACGTTTTGCTAACCAGGAAAACGATTTGTACTTATCAAGGAGTTTCTTTGCAAATTACTCCAGGAAAATGATTTTCTTACAAATTAGTTTTATTTTTTAGTATTCCATAAATGAAGTTTCTTCCTAAGATTAACATTATTCTTATTGCTCTCAAGAGTTGGGATATTATCCATTCCGTATGCACTCTCTCAAGGCGGGTGGTTGAGTTTGTTACTTCTTATAGTTACTGCAGTAGTTTGTTGCTACACAGGACTACTTCTGCAAGGATGCATGAATGCCAACTCAATTATCAAGACATATCCCGATATAGGGGAGATCGCCTTTGGTTATAAAGGAAGAGTTGTGGTCTCGATTTTCATGTATCTTGAGTTATATCTTGTTGCAATCCAGTTTTTGATATTGGAGGGGGATAACTTGGACAGGCTTTTCCCAAGTATGGATTTCGAAGTTGTGGGGTTGAAAATTGGAGGAAAGCAAGGATTTACTTTACTGTATGCCTTCATTATCTTGCCTACCACATGGTTAAGGAGTATGGACATGCTTGCCTATGTTTCAGTTAGGGGTCATGGCGTCCATTATTGTCGTGGTTTCAGTTTTTTGGGTGGCTGCAGTGGACAGTGTTCATTTTCATGAAAGAGGAAGACTTATAGATTGGAGTGGAATGCCTACAACAATTAGCCTGTTTGAATTTTGTTATTGTGGCCATGCAGTCTTCCCCACTCTTTGCACTTCTATGAAAGATAAAAGTCAATTCCCAAAGGTAATCACAGTATCCCAAGTTCTTAATTATAATTTAATTTTGAGATATATTTCATATGGGTAAAGGTGAAAATATTTGTTAACTGATTATATCATCAAGTCATTAGGAGACAAAGTAAGCTTCTCACATCACCTAAGATAAATATCTTGAGCCTCGTTTAATTTTCTTATAGCAAATAAAGGATTCTAAGTTCCAGGTTGTTAAACTCACACATCCACATGTATATGGGAGGCTAAAACACTTATCACAAGCAGGTTGAGCCACTCATACTAGGTCTGAGGCTGCATCTTTTTCACCAAGGTTACTTGTAACGAAATTGAACAAATCCGTAGAATCGTCTAGTAAGGGACTTCAGATTCTAAAAGGTGCATTGCAAATGTTTTGACATTGTACATGCTAATGCTGTTTCATTGTTTGCAATGTTCTTAAATGATTGCTTAATTAGTTTTCCTTCGACAGGTGTTACTAGTTTGTTTTGTTCTTTGCACAATCAACTATGGATCAATGGCAGTGTTAGGATATTTGATGTATGGAGAAGGTCTCAAATCTCAAGTGACTTTAAACATTCCATTGGGAAAGCTTAGCTCTAAGGTTGCAATATACACGACATTGATAAATCCTTTTACAAAGTATGCCATTATGATTACTCCTATAGCCACCGCCATTGAGGACTTGTTTTTATTTCATACAACAGACCCATTAGCCTCCTCATTAGAACTGTATTGGCGATTAGCACTGTTGTCATTGCATTAGCCATTCCACCTTTTGGATATCTAATGGCTTGTTGGTGCATTTCTTAGTATGATAGTTTCAATTCTGCTACCATGTGTTTGTTACTTGAAAATTTTGAAAAAATCTCGAAAGTTTGGGTTAGAGCTAGTTGTTATTGTTACCATGACGGGTATGGGGTCTTTTGTTGCAGTTGTAGGCACTTACTCTTCCATAAAACATACTATAAATCAGCTATAAATGCCGACTTGACCATTGACTGTGTTAATTTTTATGAATTATATGTAAAAATATTCTCATATCTTTTTCTCATCATTCTCGTATTTTTTTAGAGTAAGATCTTGCATTATTAAAAGGGCAATTTAGATTATACCCCCAAAATATAATTTATATTTAATCTTGCCCCCTCGAACCGGAAAATATTGTGGTCGATCCCCCATTTTTTGTTTTCTCCATTGGTTCATTGATTTGACCATACTGAACTTGACTTGGCCAATTTCTTCTTGTTGAACTACCTAATGTACCCTTTACTCAAAACCCACCCAAACCCAATAGTTTTCCTTTCTCTCTCTCCTGACCAAACTAATTTTTGCATCGAGATTTGTGTCCAAATCCAACGGTTGGGAGCTTCCCAA
Organism: Kingdonia uniflora; assembly: GCA_014058105.1. NCBI lineage: Eukaryota > Viridiplantae > Streptophyta > Magnoliopsida > Ranunculales > Circaeasteraceae > Kingdonia > Kingdonia uniflora. Next base: position 4,868,073 of record JACGCM010001854.1, read on the forward strand.
AATGTTACCATTGGCCAAATCAGCACCTTCACCTCTTTTAAATTCTTGAGTTCTCCCTCTTCTTCTCAACTGCAACTGCCATAATTTCTCTCTGTCTCTCTAAACTCTAAATTAATAGGGGGTGGTGAATCATCAAAGGTAACATTCAAAGCCTATGCATCTGAAATCCTTTGTACTTGTTTTAGATAACATTTTTCTGGATTATTTTTTTTATAGCCATTAGAGCTTTGTTTAAGGTTGGGGGGTAATGAAGAAATGCAGGTAATTTGATGGGGGCTAAACTAATAAGTTGTATTTACCTGTGCATGATCAAACTTGTCCAATTTGTACTGATTTTTATCAAAATGCAGAGCATTGCTCCCATAAGTTAGAGGCATGTCCTTGAATATATAGTAAATGCAAAAAAATGGGTTGTAATGGAATCATGAAGATACAGATTTCAAAAACACCATCTAACCCAAATAAAAAGTTTTTGTCTTGCCAATTCCCTGAATGTGGGTCATTTTAGTGGTTGGATTATGCAATCAATGAGTCAATTGCTTCTGATGGATCATCTTTTACAGGTGGGTGTTTTGGATGTGGATCACATGCTCATTGGTGGAATGAATGTCCTTGGAGGACTTCAAATTATTCAGTGGTTTGGTGTGGGGCCCCTAAGAAGGTATGTACTTCAAACAATGTTGCATCTAAGGGCCAGAAGTACCTCAAATGTCTGAACATAAGTAGTTCACTTGGCTTAAAGATGCCATGCAAGCAGAAAAGAAGACTAGAGAAAACAACTCTAAGAAGAAGAGTGAAGAAAGTCCCGAGAAGAATCCAAAGATGAAAACAAAAGAATAGAAAACAAACCTGCATGGAAATTGCAATTCCAAAACACTAATCACCATAACTAAAATGCAACCTTTATAGAAAACAAGTACAAGTTATTAACTTCTTTCTGCCAAAAAACCTAAAAAAAACTACATGTAATGTATTTAATGTGAACTACAAACCTGGATAACTTTGTCATTCTGCACAAACAATATGCATACCTACACTTCTTAACAAAACTACAAACCTGCATAACATGGCAAAATTGCACAAGACCTGTTCACTGTACACAAAACAATAACAGACAAAGAATACCACAAACCAAAATACCATTTAAGACTTAAGGTTTTCAGCAGACAAATACCTAACATAAGTACTAAAATTTCAAACCACAAGATACTTAAGTTTACAATCCAAAATGCAGTCTAGACTGCAAGTACATACATATTGCACCAATGTTTCACCATACAATACCCACAAAGTGAACATGACAAACAAAACATCACAAAAGTTTAATAACTTAAAGTCTAAGGCTTCTATGTTCTAGCAGGAGCTTGGTATGACTTCTTGTAAGGGTTTGTGACAAAACTAGTCTGAGAAGACTGAGTTGAAGCAGCTCTAGCTGGTCTTGGAGGTTGGAATAATGCCCTAGCTCTCCCAGTGCCTCTAATTCCCCCAGTGCATCCAGCTCTCCCAATGCCAGTGATTGTACTAGTTTCCATCCCAGTGTTTAAAGTAGTCCCCCTCCCTCTGTCTGAAGTTCTCCCCCCTCTTTCTGTTTGAAGTAGTACCCCTCCCTCCACTCCCAGTGTTAGAATTAGCCCCCCTTCCTCCATTTGAAGTAGTCCTCATTCCTCTTCCTCTACCTCTAATAGTTGGTGCTTGTGGAGGAGAATCAACACTTCTTTTATGATAAGCTCTGCTACTATTAGTGTCAACCCTACTCTTCTTCTTTGTCACAGGTCTAGCTTATGCAGGTGGATCCTTGCATGTATTTTTCATATGACCTAAGGCACTACATTTTTACACTTCTTACTATTACCAAGTACATCTTCTTCTCTTTTGATTATCTCCTTCCTTAGCCTACTAGGTCCCCTTACTAGTGTTAGGGGTAAAGCAGTATATGATGGCTGCAACCAAGTGTGCTTGTAAGACACTTTAAATGTATTAATTGAGTAAATAATATAACTACCAATATTCACATAAAACAAATTATATTGGTACCTGCCCCCAGGGGTGAAGCCAGGAATTATGTCCAAGAGGGTCAAATAACATATTTTTTGCTTAAGATTACTATAAGAAAATCAAGTTAATGGGGAAGATTATGAAGATAAAGAGAGAAAGGGCGAGGGAGAGTTAAAAATGTTATGAGTGCCAAAAAACTCTCAAGCACACTAAATGCTCAACTCAAAAATATTTCTATAGCAGAGAGAGATTAAATGAGTGCACTCGACCCTTACTAGCTTCGCCCCTGCCTGTCCCCATTCAGATGGATCATCAATGACATGAACTGGATCCCTGTATGTGGCCACATATGACTTGATTGTGTGACAGTCACTGCAATATCTATATAATACAAGTGCAAAATATAAAACACAAAGCAATTAACAAATATTAGTTTGCAAACTTAGGGAAAGTGTACGTACTGAACCCAAGGATGTCTCATAGGTATGAGAACACTAACAACATGTGCACATGGAAGACCAGTAAGTTGCCACTCCCTACACTAGCATTCATGGTTCTCAATGTTAACTTTCCACCCCTGACCAGTTGCAGATATTGCAACAAAGCACGTATCATGTGTTCCCTCTATCCCGAATTGACCATACTTTCTAGACAACTTCTCAATGTGTGCGAGACCCCTAAGCACAAGACTTGCAACAATAGATAACTTTTAAAACTCACATATTAAAACACTTATAACAATTAAAAGGAAAAATGAAGAAAATAAGGGGAAGAAATGTGCCATTTTGGCCCAATCTCTAGCTTTGATCCTTCTATCATACATCAAGTTCAGCTTCTTTATGGCTTTGTGTATAGGTTTGTCTCTCAATTTGTTGATCCATTGATTGAAAGACTGAGAAAATATTAGTAATATGCTCACATTTTACAGTAAAGTCAAAGTGTGACCTGCACCACCTATCATATGGCTCTCTGTATAGCCAATCATATGCTGCAGGATTGTCTTTATTCAATTGATCTAGAAACTCCTTTTTTTTCATTTTGCTTAAATGACTTCGCAACCCCCAAATTTACTTCTCTAGATTAGTACCCCTGCGATACTTCATGTTTTTATACATGTGCCTAAAATAATATTTGTAGTTTGCATATGGAAATACTTGACCAACAGCTTCTATAAGTCCCTTTTGCCTATCTGAGATGAATGTTAACTTGGACTTGTGCAATTCTACATATGGTTTCATCATTTCTAAGAATTTATGCCAAGTCTCATGACACTCAGACCTACAGAAAAATACTGCAACTGGGAACAAACCATTGTTCCTATCCAAGGAAATCATTGAGAGACAAACAACTCCATATTTCTCCTTTAAAAGGCACCCATTTAGTTCCAACAATGGTCTACAACCATTCAAAAAACCTTCAATTGAATCCCTGTATGATATACAGGTTCATGTCCATTCATTTGTGTCCAAGTCAATGCTACAAGTTGCGCAATGCTTACAGGATTTGCTAATAAAACTTACACTGTCAACTCTAGCATCACAATATAACCCTCATCATAAGAGCCCACAGTCCTTTCCATGCATATAGTCCATGCATTCCAAGTTGTAAAATAGGACACGTCAACACCATACTTTGTTTCAATTGCTTTTTGAACATCATGTGATTTTGAAGACCTCACACTCCTAAATAGGGCTTCAACTTCATTGGCAACCCAGTTTGCATGTGCCAATTTTTTCTTATCCCCAGCCTTGCCTATACAAGTGTGAATTAGAACACTTGAATTTTTCAGTTCCATGGTATGCCCATCAGGAAGCACTCTTGCATAAAACATCCATTCACACTTTCTTTCACAACATTTATACCTAAATCTGTAATCTTCATTCTTCTTTTGATAATACTCAAACTTGTTAATAATTGTAAAAAATTTAAGGTACTGTCTAGCTTCATATACAGTTCCCCACAACATTCCCACCTTCAGTTTATCATATTTTCAGAATTTTTAGCATTTTATGTATTCTCTTCATCAACAAATATGTTTTGGATATTTGCACCAAAGTCTCTCAAATCTTCATCAACCATATCCATCTATTCCTGTGTGGGGCCATTTTTACCATCTTGGGATGTGTGAGTGTTATAGTATCCTTCCTCAACATCTAAACTCTTTGGGTCAAGTTTTGCATTCTCAGCTTGTCTTACATTCTCAGCTTGTGTGACACTTTTACCTTATGTGACATTCTCAGTTTGTATAATGGCTATGTCACCATCACTGTCATATATGACTGGCAATTCATCCAAGTCTTTTTCAGGTAACTCGCTAGGTTTATCTCTCTTCCTTTTTGGTTTACTTGGTTTTTCACCATTGTCATTATTTTTCTTCTTTGGGTTTAAATTTTCAGTTTGTTTTGGTGTTCCTGTTGTTCTTATATTTGGGATCTTAGTTGGAGGTTCAACCCCCAATCCATTTCCAGTTTGATCCCCCCATTCAATCTTTTTTGATTTTCTTGGCTTATTCCCCACCTTTTTATTGAATTTATCCTCACTAGGACTCACCTTTGTTTTGTTTTTCTTGTTTCTCTTAGTAGCTTTAAACAACAGACTCAAAGGTGGTTCAAAAGGCCCACCATCATTTATCTCACCGTACCCCAATTGTTGTACATTCAAAGACTGAACCTCACCTTCATTTAGCTCACCTTCCCCTAACTATTGTACATTAAAAGCCTGAACCTCACAATCAGCTACACAACATTCTTCTACCCCTCCATGCACAAGATATTCACCATACTCAGAATCACTCCCAGGTACCTCAGTTTTATCTAAATCAGAGTCCCACAAATCTAGGCCATTTACCTCAGTCTCACTCCCAAATGTGTTACCACTTGAACTCCCAGTTGTATAACCATTATTAGTTGCATAACCACTACAACTCCCTGATGAATCATCACTAGAACTCCCTAGTACTTCAAGTTTAAGGTAATCGGCTACTTTATTATAAAACAGTTCACCATCTACTTCATTATGAAAAAGGTCATCATCTACATGGTCATTGCTCACATCAATGTCCATGTATATAGGGGGAACAACAATTCCTTCATTTAAACTGTCAACAATACCATGTTCTTGAGCAAGACCTTTGTTAACAACATAAAAGTACACATCTCCTACCCTCTCCACATCACTATACTTCCACATCTCTAGTAAATCATGATCGTTCTTAACTTGGTAATGTTTAACCTGAAACAAAGAGCTTATCTTAACAACACTGCCTGGGGGAATATCATATGCCACCTCTCTCAAGCTAGTAAATATATAGTTCGTGAGGCATATAAGAGAAAACCTATCCCCATCTACATTAGGAAACCCGCGTTGTTTCCCTCCAATGTATAGATCATGAGTGCGCCCAATTACTTCCTAGAGATCCTGCCAAGTCCTACCCCAATGTAAAATGATAGTCTTGGTGGCATCCCTGTACAACAATGGGATTAAAATTTCATACAAAAACCTTAACTTTTACCATACATATACACAAAACCTTAACTTTCATATATAAAGTAAACACTCAAATCCCCATATTAACTGCCCATAAAATAAACACCCAAATCATCAAACCCAAATCATCAAACCCAATTTATAATACCTCCAAATTATCAGTCAAAAGTGACAAACCCCAACTTTTTACAGTTTAAAAATAAACAAATTACTTGTAGTTTAGTGAAATAAACAAACAAATGAAAGAATCAAGAAAAAGACATGGTTAAGGTTCAAAATACTCACATGGAAGACTAAAAGTTACAAATTGGAAGTGAGAAAGAGATGGAGTGATAAACCAGCAACACCAACAATGGCGCAAAGAGATGAAGTGAAATGTGTTTGAGAGATGGAGTAAAATATGTTTGAGAGAGAAGAAGACTTCAAAACTAGGGTTTGTGTGTGTGTGTGTGAGAGAGAGATAGAGAGAGAGAGAGAGAGATTAAAGATAAGACTTATGGAAAAGTAAAATGAGGGGAAGGTTGTTAATTCTCTCGCACATAATTTTAAGTTGTTGGCAACATATCGACGATATACAATCCTCGAATCTCAACCGTTGATTCAAATATATCAATTGTTAATATAAAAATATGTGGCGTTTTGGTTGGCAAAAGTTGAGTAGTTGGGGAGTGAATGGTAGATTTGGTATTATCTGAGAAAGAGACTAGTCAAACCTAGTCTAGTCAAACCAATGAACCAAGGGAGAAGACAATAAATGGTGGGGTCGACCATAATAGTTTCCGGTTCGAGGGGGCAAGATTAAATATAAGTTAAATTTTGGGGGGTATAATCTAAATCGCCCTTATTAGAGCATCTCTTAAAGTGCCTCACTACCTTGGATTTCAAGGTGCCACCTAGGATTTTCGCAATCCAACAGTGCCTTACTGACTTGGATTTCACCTTCCAAATCCAAGGCTAAGTCTTGGATTTCAAGACTCAGTCTTGGAATTTAATGTTGCGATTGGGCGCCTAAGTGTTGGGCGCCTGTTCTATTTTTAAACAGGCGCCTAAGTTAAATTATTTGTTTAATTAGGCGCTCAACTCTTAGGCGCCTGTTCTACTGAGTAAATTTGTTGGAGCTTCTAAAACTAAGTCATTTCTCTCTCTTCACCTCTTAAACAAAAACCACCTCCAATTGCACCACAACTCATCTTCTTCACTCAAATTGTTTGAAATTGTTGAAGCTTCATCTCTTAAGAAAGTAATGTTTTTTCGTTTTTCCCCTTTGGATTTGAGAAGAGAGTAATATTTTTTCGTTTTTCCCTTTTGGATTTGTTTGGATTTGCCTAAAAAATGTGAGAAGAGGGAAGACAAATTCGTTTTAAGCTTTCAGACGATCAGGCGCATAAGTCTTAGGCGCCTAATTTTATTTTTTTAAAAGTTGGGCGCCTAAGTCTTAGGCGCCTGTTTAAAAACATAACAGGCGACTAAGTGTTAGGCGCCTAATAGAAATCCAAGTCAGGTATTGTTGGAGGAAATAGAGTTTGAATGACTTGGATTTGGCTTTTTTTTATCCAAGTCAGTCAGGTACTTTAGGAGATGCTCTTAGAATGGGAAAATTCATTACAAAATACGCCCCAAGCTCTATATACTCAAATTACAATGACTTGTAACCTATTATCCAAGAGATAAATATCCCTGAGTTGGCAATGACCAATAAGTAATTGGTTAAAGCTTCGGGGTAGTGAAGGTTGATACCCCCTCCCCTTTAGAACATCTCCAACAGAGACGGTATGTTATTCCAATTTTGGATACTAGTATCCAGAATAACATACCACTTTGCTCCAACAGATTTCTCTTTAAATTTAATTTTTTTATATTAAAATTGGGTCTCACAATGTTATTTTAGGAGAGAGAGGAGATTTTTATTAAAAATAGGGACCCACAATATTCTTTTATTAGAGAGAAAAGAAAGGAAGAGAAGAAATAGTTGTGGGGACCCACAAAACTAGTATACACATACTACTCTCCAAGTTCTGGATTCGCATACTTTGGAGGGGTATAGGGGTGAGTATGCTGAACACCATACCCTTATTGGATAGGTTTTTTGCAAGAGTATGGGAAAACCTTAACAGCATACCACTCTGTTAGAGATGCTTTTATCAATACCTTAGTGAGAACCATTAATAGTGCTATGATATCAAGTACTTGGTCGAGTACAGAGTGAGGATTGAACTAGGCAATGGTAAAGAGAGAAACACACAAAGGGATGCAGATGGTGTTGCATACAACTAGGCCAATGAAAAAGAGAGAAACGCACAAAGAGATAGATATGAGGACTTACAATAAAATAATGATTACATTGACTAGTATAGCTGCACACGCACCCCTGCGTGGGCGACACCCTTACTGAAAAGAACCCCATTATTAGCTTAAGCCCATGGTTAAGGATTTCCTCAAGCCTAAAACTAAGCTCAAGCCCATTTGGAGCATCAAGTTTGATGCAACTAAATTGTAATATTGTTGTTTTGTCCTTTTGGACATGACATATGAAGAGATTCTTCTTTGCCACAGAAAAAAATCAGTTATTAGGCTGCCTTCATTCCACTCAACAATTACATAAATACCGCGCTAACTTGGTTGAAAATAAGGATAAGTTGAAGGGCATTAGCGTCTTTTAATTACCACAAATTTTTGTTGACTTTTGGCACTTGATTACATTAGGATAACGTCAGTGAATAGTACTAACATTTGTGTATCCATCTAGAAGGTCGATCAGAATAGCTGTAGCGTGGCTAATACTCGGCTCGGTGAGCCAGCTCGAGCTGACACTATTCCTAACTCGTTACCGGCACTGCAGGCGCACTGCGCTACGTTAGTAGCAGTAGATGGAGATCACTTTAGACTGAGAATCTACTACTGCTAACGCAGCGCAGTGCACCTACAGTATTGGTTCGAAGCTAATAACGAGTTAAGAATAATGTCGGCTCACCGAGCCGAGCATTAGTCACGCTGTAACTGTCTTGATCGACGATCTAAATGAAAACACGAATGCTAGCACTATTCATTAAAATCATCTTAATGTAATCAAGTGCCAAAAGTTAGGGCTGTCAATGGATCGGATTGGAGTCGGATTGATGCAAATCCGAATCCGATCCGAAACTTTATAAGTAACATCCATATCTAATCCGATCCAAAACTTTATAGGTAACATCCGAATCCGATCCAGTCCGATACTATTTTCGGAGGTCCAAATCCAAAATTCGATCCGACCATAATTTTATTTGATGAATAAAAATGTGGATGCAAATGACCCATGACCTTTCATGGGTTTTAAGAACTAGGTACCACTTAGGCACAAAGCTAGATGTGTTAAAATATATTTTTTTATTGTATATAATATATTTCTAATAGTTGTAAAATATTAACATTGATAAAATATAAATATATCGGTATATAACTTCGGATCGGATATTTATCGGATTGGACTAGGCACCATCCGAATTCAATCCGAAATTATTTCGGATGTTCTTTATTCAGATCGGATCGGAAAAAATAGCATTCATATTCTAAAAAGTAATTGGATTTCGGATTATATCTAATCCATTGACAGCCCTACCAAAAGTTAACAAAAGTAGGTGGCAGTTAAAAAACATTAATTCCCCTCAACTTATCATTATTTTTAACTAAGTTAATAACGGTATTTATCTAATTGTTGAGTGAAATAAGGTTAGCCTAATAACTGTTTTCTTTTAGTGGAATTTTTTTTCATACGTCATGTCCAAAACAACATTATTACAATACAATTCAGCTGCATCAAACTTGATGCTCCAAATGGGATTGGGTTTAGTTTTAAGCTTGAGAAAATCTTTAACCGTGGGCTTAGGCTAATAATGGGTTTCTTTTCAGTAAAGGTGACACACACGCAAGGGTGCGTGTGCAACTATACTAGTAACTAATAATTACTGAACTTGGTCAATAACCAAGAAAACCTATAGTTAGTCACACTGTATGTGTGGTCATGGCCGGCCCTGAGGTTTAGAGGGCCCTAGGTGAGGTCCGAAAATGAGGCCCCCCGCCTGGAGAAAAAAATAAATTGGTGGGGCATATTTAATTGTAAAAATTTAAATAGGGTGAAGATTTTAACCTCTGGCCTTCTGTTGAGAGTCTATTATTGTAAACAACAAAGCAACAACTTTTTTTGTGATTTTTGGGGCCATTTTTAATCTATTACTTTACCATTTGGAGGCCTCAAATTTGCGTTAAAAATCGGAGGCTCTAGACGTCGCCTCTTGCTTCTATAGCCAAGGTCATCCCTGTGTGTGGTGGCAGTGTGTTTGTGGGTAGGGGTGATCACATCCATTTGCCCCATTTGTGCGGCATGTTACTTATTATACTATATCTTATAGATTATGCCTCGTGGGTCGTTTACCGATGAGGCCACATACTTGTTATTTTCTCTATAAGTTGATGTTAGGGTTTCTTTGTTAGTTAGTTATCTTGTTTTGAGTTGGGAGTAAAACTCCAGAAACTCTAGAATTGAAATTATAGATAATTTTGATACTTTCACAATTGTAGTAATTAACAAATTTGTACCAGAGCTATGAGGGATCCTAGGTTTGCCTTTTAAGCTCTTGTGATTCTTGAGATAGCAAGGTTGGAGTCAGAAGTTGTGACATAGGAATCAAAGAAATTCAATAGAGATGGCTTGGAGATAAAATACCTCGAAGAGACGACGGAGAGAGAGGTTCACCGTGCAATTAATCTAGTAGGTGGGAAAGACGGAGACATGTCGGAGAATTTTTTATGAAAGGACAACAAGGAGGTTGTGACATTGATGCGAGAGGTTCACATGATCAACAATTCCAATTGTCAAGAAGCCCAACTAAAGAAGACAAACCCTAATCCAAAACCCTTGCCGAGATTTTGACGAACGATCAGAGAAGGGCTGAATTCCATGCCATTGACAAATGAGAGGTCGTCGGTGACTAGGGTGGCCAACAATCTAGAGAGAGAGGAACTTAGTATAAAGGAGATCGAAGAAAATTGCAATTCGTTCGAACGAGGATTACACCGTTCGAAGGACTTAAAAGAAAGTCAAGCCAAAAGTTATGTTGCCGATTCTAGGCAAAAATTAAGAAGTTGTTCGAACGACTTAGTAGTCCGTTCGATCGAGTCGAAGACTTATGGAAAAGATGATACTGGCATGCCATAAAGGCAGGGTACGCATAACACAGACAGGGTAGGGCAAGACCAAGGCACATGGCAGGGTACTGCGGGCACGGGTTAGGGCATGCTTGCAATAGGCATGGGAATTCCCCTGCAACCGATCACAACACCGACAAATTTTCATTACAAAAATATGGATAGAGAGGGGTCGGAGGCCCACAATTTCGACGCGGGAACGCCAAGGGCGCCCTGGGACGCCGATCCAACGCTAACCGGGGAAGGTCAACACCGACTAGTGGAGATTGCTAGTTTCGCGGGGGGGGGGGGGGGGGGGGGGGGCGGGTCGCGGGTTCCTATGGGTCCAGTGACGGATTCGGAAAGCACGAAGCACGGGAGTGATGCCCGAAAAGGGGATCGTGATAGATCCTTTACCATACCAGCAGGTAAGACAGGGAGCGCCACGAAGAACACTCACACTATGCAGGTCACTAAGTAAGAGAGAGGCCAGCGAGTATTGGAAGAAGCATGCACTTTTCCGCACATGAGTAGAGTCTCAAGGAAAGGGATTGAAGACAATTATAGACGGGGGTTCAACAGATAATCTTATCTCTGAGAGTGTAGCAAATAAATTACTTCTCAACTTGGTGCCTCACCCTAAGGTGACCACGTTGAGTTGGATAAATAATGATGGTCAGCAAGGGGAAAAATCAGTGTTATACCGTACGCGTATGAAGGTAAAGATGGGGGAATACGAAGAATCCATCTTATGTACTGTTATTAAGATGGATGTCTGTTATTTACTTTTGGGTAGGCCTTAGCATTGGGAGAGGAACGCAATACATATCGGATGACCCAACGTATATGTCTTCATGTGAAAAGGCATAAGGCAAAGATGGGTGGGTTTACCGCCAGATGAGGCTCTAGTACATAAGACAAGTAGTTTCCTAGTAGAGGGACGTAGACAGGGGGTTACTTATGTGTTGGTTTGCGTGATGTTTACCGCCCCTACCTCAGTATTTGACGAGTTATAGCCTCTTCTTGATCGATTTTTAGACGTCTGCCAGGAGGCAAATCTACTAGGGTTACCTCCGTTTCGAGATATTCAACATAGCATTGATTTGATTCCAGGGGCGTTACTGCTTAATTTTCCCCATACTCGCATGACCCCAGCAGATCATGCAAATTTACAGAGACAGGTCACAAAATTATGTGCCAAAGGAGTTTTGAGGGAGAGTATGTCACCAGCAGCAACCCGAACACTATTAGTCCCCAAAAAGGATGGGAGTTACCGTATGTGTGTTGATTGTCGGATAGTTAACAAGATCATGGTGAAACACACAAATTCCCCATTCCTAGATTTGAGGATATTATCGATGATCTCTATGGCGTTCGGTTTTTCTCCAAGTTAGATCTTAAAAGTGGGTACCACCAGATTCGCATGGGACCAGGAGATGAGTGGAAGACGGCTTTTAAAACCAAATACGGTCTTTATGAGTGGTTAGTGATGCCTTTTGGGCTCTCTAATGTACAGTCCACATTCATGCGATTGATGACTGAGGTATTATATAACTGTATTGCAGAGAGGTTTGCGGTTGTCTATTTCGATGATTTTCTTATCCACAGCCGTACCAAAGAGGAGCATCTCATTCATGTGGAAAGAGTTCTAGAGGCCCTACGTCAGCACCGGTTATTATATCAGTTGAAGAAGTGCTCTTTTCTAGTGGATACAGTACAATTTTTGGGGTACGTTATCCCGTCAGAGGGGATCAAGGTGGATGAAGAGAAGGTAGATACGATCAAAAACTGGTCAGTTCCTACCACGACGACATAGGTACAAAGTTTTCATGGGTTGACTACGTTCTACAGGCAATTCATAGATGGATTCAGTAGTATTATGACACCAATCACGTCCCTCATGGGAAATGTGCCTTTTGAGTAGACATCTGAGCCTGACAAGGCCTTCTGATAGATCAAACAGAAGCTCACCACTGCTTATGTTCTTGTATTACCAAATTTTTCAAGGCCAATTTTTGAGGTTACGAGACGCATGTAAGATTGAGATTGGTACTACGCTTTCATAGTCTAGGAGGCCAGTGGCTTATTTCAGTGAGAAGTTATCTTGAGCACAGTTAAACTACAACACGTATGATATCGAGTTGATAGCGGTAGTATGGTCTTTAGAGCATTGACGATATTATTTGGTTCATCGAGAGTTCGTTATCCACTCCGATCATGACGCGTTACGGCACATGCATAGTTAGCAGATGACCTCGACAGACAGGCAGGCAAAGTGGTTCAGTTATCTCCTAAGTTTTGATTTTCACATTCAGCACATCAAGGGAAAGGAAAATGGGTTTGTTGACAAAATCAGCTCATCTCTTGGTTATACTACGCTCTTCAGTATTTGGGTTTTCTAAGTTATGTGCATTGTACCCCTCTGATCTGTATTTTGGGCCTATTTATGAGTCATGGGCAGCAACAAGGTTCTCATAAGGATTACACTATCCAAGATGGCTATTTATTTAAGGGTACAACCCTCCGAGTCCCAACTTCTTCTATGCGGGAAAGACTGATTGCAAATATCCATGTTGGGGGTCTTGGGGGACATTTTGGGATGATCATGACCATGGCCTTAATGCGAGAGGTACTTCTGGAATACTATGCACAGGGTTATTAATGCCTTTATCTGGAGATGTTAATCTTGCGCAACCGCTAAGGGGCGAAAGAAGAACGCTGGCCTCTACTCACCCTTACCGATTCCTTCTAGCCCTTGGAGAGACATTTCAATGGACTTTGTCACAGGCTTACCGAAAACCCGAGGTTTTGACTTTGTTTTTGTGGTAGTTGATCGATTCTCTAAGATGGCACATTTTATACCGTGCACCAAGACGGAAGACGCAATTCATGTGGTTCGAATGTTCTTTAGGGAGGTGGTACGTTTAAATGGGAATCCATAGTCGATTACTTCTGATAAGGATATACAGTTTACGGGGAATTTTTGGAGGACGTTATTGAGACTGCTACGCTGCAAGCTGTGTTTTTCCGCAAGTTTTCACCCTCATATAGATGGACAGACTGAGGTAGTCAATCAGAGTTTGGGTGATCTACTATGATGTATTACAGGGGACAAGCCTACATAGTGGGATTTTGCCCTTTCACAGGTGAAGTTTGCATTCAATAATTCTGTCAACAATTCGACGGGACTATCTCCATTTTAGATCGTGATAGAATATTCATCGGATATTGCGTTAAATTTGGTACCTATTTTCAGTTAGTACCTACTTCTAATAGTGCTGCAGAGTTTGCCGAGTCCATTCGGGCAATTGATGAGGAGGTTCAACGACACCTAGAGGATGCTTACGTGAGGGTAAAGGAGAAGGTTGATCGGCATAGACGGGAGGTTATATTTTTCCCAGGAGATCTCATTATGCTTTATATTGAAAAGGGACGACGTACAGGCGTAGCGTCTAAACTTTTTTTGTGTAAATCGAGACCTTATCGCATCATTCGGCGCATTAGCGACAATGTCTATAAGCTTGATATTTCTGGAGCACGTTCTAAAGTTGTCAATGTCAAACTTCTTACACGATTCTATGGTCATTTTCCATCACAACCAGTGACACCGACGCTGGACGTTGAGTTGACTGACGAGATTGATGAGATACTGGATAACCGTCTCGATGCAGCAGGATATATAGAGCTTTTATTATGCTAGGTTGGTCATTCGGAGGAGGAGGATTCCTGGATTTCGGGGGAATCCTTTGCACGGATAGATCCGACATTTTACGATGATTATATGCGGCTACAGAATTCGTGGTCGAATTCTTCTTAGGAGGGAAGAGTTGATAGATCATGCTTCGTGGGTAGCATTTACCCACGAGGCCACGTACTTGTTATTTTCTCTATAAGTTAATGTTAGCTAGGGGTTTCTTTGTTAGTTAGTTCTCTTGTTTTGAGTTGAGGGTAAAACTCCAGAAACCCTAGAATTGGAATTATAGATAATTTTGGTGCTTCCGCAATCGTAGTAATTAACAATATCTCTTGATTATTCTCTACCTCAAAATTATTACTCTCTCTGTATTTTTTTCTCTCACTCTATAACTTTAGTATCTCAAAACTTTCCTTATCAAAATTTCATTTTTTTATAGTTTTTCTCTCCATACTTTTACTTCCAAAATCTACTTTTTTTTAGATTTATTTTCTCGAAATGGCTGTCTACATTTCTCTCCAAATTTACAGTATCTCAACATAGTCTAGAAAATATATTCTCTATCTAGATTCATCTCTCTAAATGTCCTTCTCTCGGGAATCCTGTCACCAAGCTTTTCTCCCGGTATCTTTTCAATTTTACATTTAAGCGTTGTCTCTAACATTAGCATTTACTCTAAATTTTATTTCTCTACCCAAAATTTTACTTAAGTTTTAATATAAAGAGGTTATGTCGCTAGATTCTCTTTTTCAAAAAGTTCTCACTATAGACTTATACTTTTTTAGATGTTCTCAGTTTTCTCTATGGATTTTATTGTCTTTAAATTTCATTTTCTCCGGTTCTTCTCTTTTCTTGGTTTTCCTCCGCTTTCAACATCAAATCTATTTTTCCTGATTTTCGTAGGAAATCAAACAAAAGTCATTTCTTTTCTTACGCTAATAAAGCACATAAATCATTTTTTGAAAGATGTCCACAACAATAGGCTGTATTCAGCAGTAGGGAAATATTGACTTAAGTAATCAATGAAAAAGGGACTTCTAGAGAGAGAGTCTAGATTTTAGGGTAGAGTTTTTAAAGAGAGAAAGTTAGAGAGAGAAAGTGAATTCTAGTGTGAGAAAGTAGATCTGAGATTTCCTTAACCATTCTCGCATTTTAACAGGAGGGTTTCTTCTCCTTTGTCATATCCATCCATGCGTATTACCCATCATAATCATTCAGTGTCTTACGTCTCGTGTTTAGGAGGTGATTGGATCGGTGTGTTCTTGGTTTATTGGTTGTTTGGTGAGTCTGAGGATATGGTGATGAATTCTGATCATACCCGACTTCAGAGATATCTATCAATACCTTCATAATCTTGCTCATCTTTTTCTTTGTCTTTTGGTTTATCTGTTCGGATCTGTTTGAGTTTCTAATTCACTTGTTTTCCTCTCTTTGATTATGTTTTCGTGCAGGTGTGACACAGCAGCGATTTCAGGTGGGTGAAGTTTTATGTAATGGTAAGGCGGGTTGGGAATCAAGCAGGCACATCGATTGGGAAAGGGAAGTTTTGGTGTGATTGTTGATTTGTTCGATCAAAACAGGAGGGTTTCAAGAAAAAAAAAACAGGGATTCATTTGGCAGACTTCAGTTTGATTGGGTTGGCCGTCCGAAGTTTTGAGCTTGGGCCTGTAGTGGGGAGTGTGGTCTTTCTTTATCTGGGTTGTTTAATTGGTTTTTTGTTTATTTGTTTGGGCTGAATTACTCTGATTGGACCGGACCTGGTTTGTGGGCCGCGTCTTGACGTGTGATTTTGATTTGGTCTGCAACAGCAGGTGAGCCTGCTCTAATAATATCAAAGTGTAACGAGTTACTGTTCCACTGCTAAGCATTTATTGCGAAGATATTTTACTCTGTGTGATAGACGATTTGATCTGACCCTATAAGTTTATTATTCGAAGTATAAAAGACTTCTTTTCCTTGTTGTGGTCTTGACGAGTTACCCTCTTCTTTGTTTGGAAGTGGAGTTTATTCTGGGGTGGGAGATACCATGTTTGGATTCCATTAGGGAATCTCGCAAAGGAGTTCTTATAAGTTTCTAATTTGGTATGATTTTGTGTGAGGTCCTTCTTTTTAAAGTTTGGAAGTGTAGGGGTGTTTTATTGTTGTTGTTGGTTCTTTCGGCTCCTTAGCTTTATACGCATTGTATGTAGTAGTTGTTTGTACTTGGTGAAATTGGGTTGGGGTGGGACTGGTGTAGTGGAAGCTTCGCTTCTATGTTTAGTACAAGAAAGATATGTCTTTGTTTCTCTGGCGTTATGACTTTGGAAACTGTCAATCTTGACTTTGTCAATAGTATGGCGAGCCTTACAGTAAAAAAACCGCGGGGGGGCAATTTTAGTGAAAATATGTCCAGAAATTATAACAGAGGAGGAAGAACAATGGAAGTATACCCTAATCGGAATGATGCCCTTCGAAATTGGCCGGAGCTTCTCGAAGATTTTGGCGGCATTGAAAAGTTTCTGGTCAATGGAAACCTCTGAAGATATCCAGATATTTGAACGTACCGTTAACGGTAAAATGTACTTCCTGTTTCGATTTTGTTCTGCTTTGGATCAAAATTACGTACTGCTTAATCAGCCGTAGAATCCTTATGGACATGCTATTATTCTAATGATGTATGAAGCTAGAACACCTATAGAACCTCTGATCTTCAAATTTGTTCCCTTCTGGGTTACTTTTAATGTCCCAGACCCTTTTTACGACACTCCCGCTTTCCTCAAGGAATTTGGTCAATATTTTGGACTTGTGCTTACAACCGAACTGAATCAAGGAAATAAAAGGATCACAAAAAATGGGTATCGAGCTCGAATAGTTATGGATATTTATGGGGCCTTTCCCCTAGCTATTTGGGAAGAGGTTAATAATGATCACATCTCTGTGGATATCGAGTATGAAGGGACCCCAGTGAATTTTTGTACGAATTGTTTTAAAATGGGTCATAGGATTCCGAGGTGTACTATGATTCCAGAGATAGAAGAAATAAGCGAGAGGAACTTGAATGTTGCTTTGTTCCAGCCTGAGATCCCACGACAGGTTCCCAGCCTAGTGTGTGTGGAGTTAGCACGAAAATCACCTAGACCCAATACCTTCCTTGAGACATGTGCAAGGGGACAGGGTATTGATCCCACTGAACCTTCATCCGGATATAGGAGACAGGGTAAAGGGAAGGGGCTAATTACCAGAGGGGCACTTTATCAGCAGTACCAGGATTCCTTGAGAGGAGCAACCCGAGGGTCTGTTTCGGGTTTAGAGGAGGACCCGTCGAAAGGAACTTTATTACGAGAGGTAGACAGGTTCTCGGGGTATGCAGGTCTCCCTGACCTGGGTATACTTGGGGCTACAGGCGCTCATATTATTGGGGGGGGGGGAAGGGGACCCAGCTGGGAATACTGTGGCATACCAGATCAGAGGACAGACTTCGGAGCGAGTAATGATGGAGGAGGAACGAATTCTGGTCCAACTCGAGGGTGAGTCTTCTGTCAATATGGGCGGAACTATGATCAAAGGGGAACATGATTGGGTTGGAGGCATGGAATCAAATTTTGGTGGGACTCAGGAAGAGATTCCTTCGGCAGATCCTTGGTTTTTGCCGATCATCTTTCCACGGGCAGGCTTGGTGGGAACGACGGGTTCGTCTACGAGTGAACCAGAGATACAGTTCTGTTACCAAGAGAGACAGGGTCAGGTTCCCTCTCGTGGATTCCTTGCCTCGACCTCCAGGGTGATACGACATTTACGGCCTGATGTTCAATCTGTTCAGCTTGCGGATCCGCATTTACCATTCTAGCTTCTTTCGTCTGGTTCTCGCCGCCCGACACACTCTCAGGTACACAATCCAACTTTGGTGTCTTACTCTCGGATTTTTCGTACATACTATCTTCTCGGCCATTATAGGGTTCGGGTGGCTCCACGGAGGCCACCCGGGGGCTATTATGATCATTATATCATGGAATTGCCGAGGTTTGGGTTGACCTGAGGCAATTCGGCACTTAAAAGAACTGATCCGGTCCTCTAACGGGGACATTGTCTTTTTATCTGAAACTAAACGATCGTCTGGAGAAATGCATGATTTAGTTCGCAGCCTTAGCTACCCAAACTGGATTGATGTTCCGGCCTCTGGTATCCAGGGACGGTCAGGAGGTATTTGTATTATGTGGAAAAACAATATTTCTTTGGATGTAATATTTTGTAATAAGTATATTATTAATGTCCTGATTTATTCGGAGCCATCTGGCTCTCCTTGGATGACCTCTTTTTTTTATGGGAGCCCCTATCAACGGGATAGGAATGAAAGCTGGCTATTGGTTGAAACGACGGCGAATGAGCATTCCGGGCCTTGCTGATATTGGGAGATTTTAACATCATTTTTGAGAGTGCAGATAAAGTGGGGGGAAAACCGTTTCGCGCTGCGTCTAGCGCCTTCGCCAGAGAGGTTACTCAACAATCTGGCCTCATTGATCTTGGTTTCTCAGGTCACCCTTTTACCTAGAACAATAAACGCCGGGGCAAAGACAACATCAAAGAGCGGTTAGATCGGAGCTTGGCAAACACGGATTGGATGTTTATTTTTCCAACAACAAAGGTTTTTCATTTACCTGCCTTGGGTTCGGATCACTCCCCTCTTATCCTTGATACTTATCCCAAACTGAATTCACTAGGTAAATGTTTTCTCTTTCAATCTATGCGGACCCGGGAGCCATAATTTCCCCATTTGATAAAGAACCTTTGGAAAATGATGGGGTCTGGCTCCCCTGCCCAACTGGTGAAAGAAAAACTCTCTTTTACAAAAACCGGTCTTAGATCATGGAACAAAAAAAATTTTGGTCATGTCCCCAGTAAGATTTTCGCGTTAAAAAAATAAATTTCTATTAATCAGGCCCTTCCATTTACTGATGCCACTGCAAGCCGGGAATGGGAATTGCTAGCTGAACTTGATGAGACCCAGTTAAGAGAGAAGATGTTCTGGCGTAAAAAATGACGGGTGATCCTTCCGAAATTGGCCAAATTTTCCTCCGTGACATAGCTCGTAACTTTCAAACTTCCAACTCTGTCGACGTTCCTGAGTTCATCCATCATTTTGGTCCGTGTATTACGGAAGAGGATAATATTACTCTTACTCCTGCGGTTACTCCGGAGGAGATTAAGTTTGTTATGGATAGTATCGGCCCTTACAAAGCTCCAGACCCGGATGGATTCCCTGCGCTCTTCTTTCAACAGTCCTGGGAGGTGGTTAGCTCCAATATTTGCCGTTTGGTCTCTACATTCTTTGATACGGGCTTTATGCCCTCACATACCAACATTACTCATGTTGTTATGATTCCCAAGAATGGGGCTAAGGCTTTCCCGTGTGATTTTTGGCATATCAGCCTCTGTAATGTTATCTATAAAATTATTTCCAAAATCCATTCCTCTCGGCTTAAGCCTCTTCTGGATAAGTTTATATCCCCCTTTCAAGGTGCTTTCGTTAGTGGTCGTCAGATTTTGGACAATGTTCTGGTTGCCCACGAACTTATCCATACTATGAAACGGAAAAAGGGGAGAACAGGCCTGATAGGAGTCAAGCTGGATATGTCGAAAGCCTACGACAGGATTGAATGGGGAACCTTGATGCGTACTTTGGCTAACCTTGGTTTCAGTCAAACCTGGTATCAGTGGATCTTTCAATGTATTTCGACGGTGCGGTACTCGGTTCTTCTCAACGGCTCAGCCCATGGGCTCCTTACCCTCACTAGGGGTCTCCGCCAAGGTGATCCTCTTTCCTCCTTTTTGTTTATTATTTTGATGGAAGGTCTGTCTCGGGCCTTGGGGGATAAGGAATCAGCTAATCTCATTCATGGTGTTAAAGCATCTCGACGGGCCCCTCCGGTTTCCCATCTTCTATTTGCAGATGACTGTCTCCTATTTTGCTGGGCGGACATCGCTGAAGCGCTTGAACTGAAGAATGTCCTTGATTCTTTTTGCGGGGCCACGGGACAAGAACTGAATCTGGCTAAGTCGGGCGTGTTTTTCAGTAAGAATATTCCTCATCGCCACTGTCGGATTATCAGTCGTCTTTTGAAGATTAGGATCATGCCGACCGATGAGCGCTGCTTGGGAACGAACCTGTTCTTCCATCGGTTCAAAGCCCAGACTTTCCATCGTATAGAAGAACGGATTTCATCCCGTCTACAATCTTGGCGTGGGAAATTACTCTCTCAGGTGGGTAGAACGATCCATATACAATCGGTGACCTCGGCTATTCCTACTTACCAAATGTCCTATTTTGCCCTCCCTAAATCCATGCGTAAAAATATCAACCGGCTCCAACGTGACTTCTGGTGGGGCAAAGGGAAAGACGCTCGGAAACCTTTCTACCAGAAAAAGTGGAAGGAAGTCTGTCGTCTGAAACGTGAGGGAGGTTTGGGTATTCGAGAGGCAGGAGCTACTAATAAAGCTCACCTCTCGAAATTAGTGTGGCGATTACATCAAAAGCCTAACGAGCTGTGGGGTCGTGTGCTGAAAGCTAAATATTTTTCGAATTGTAATATCTTACAGGCTCCAAAGAAAGTGGCTTCGTCCTAGACTTGGCAAAGTGTCCATTCCTCGATTGCGACCATCAACGCTCATTCTATGTGGCTAGATTCTGGATCGACCCTTGAATTCCTCCGGATGGGGGTAGGAAACCCATCCCCCCGACCTGGTATTAATATGGAGGAGTGTCCGATGTGGGTGAGCCATTTTATTAATTCGATAAGCCGATCCTGGCAACGCGATGAACTTCTAGCCTGGTGCGATGATATTTCGGCCACCCTTATTTCACATATTTATATTCCTCGCGAAGGTAACTTGGATGAGCTGAAATGGAACCCATCGAAAGATGGGAAATTCTCCATTAAGTCCACCTATCGAGCTCTCATGTATGACTCACAGTTGGAACCGATTCTTGGTGCCCCCTCTTTCCTCTTACGTTTCTGGAAGAATAAGGCATCTCCACGGGCCCAGATGTTTGCGTGGAAATGCTTCCGCGATATGATCCCCTGTCGGGATAAGATTGCAGCTCGCCTTGCGTTATCTGATACTTCGTGCCCTCTGTGTTTGGCCCTTTTGGAGACTCTCCATCATTTCCTCCTAGAATGTGTGTTTACCCGTACAGTCTGGTTTGGTACATCCCTTGGTGGATTACTTCACGAGGCTGAGCATTTGTCTGTCCATGATTGGATTGTGATGTGGCTTTCGCCCCCGACGAACTGGTCAATTGATCGGGCTACCTGGACTGCAGTCACATTCTCTCTTTACTGGTTATCTTGGAAGGTGCACTGTGCCTGGATTTTTCAAAAAACTGTACCGAATCCCATCCGGATTTCGCGGACCATTAATAAAATTATTGCTAATGAACCGGTCTTTCGGAATGAACGGATATCTATCAAGGTTCCTTGAGGTAATCCGGCCTCTGGCTGGAAAAAAAAAAATGTTGATGCCTCGTTCTGCAGAAATAAATGTTTCAATTGCATTGGTCTGGTTATCCGTGACACTAACAATGTATTTGATGCAACCCGAATTTCTTCTTGCAAATTTGCCTCCACGGAAGAGGGGGAGGCAGTAGCAGTTTTGGCAGGCATTCAATGGGCATGCGAGCGAGGACATACGGAGACCATCATCGAGACAGATGCAGAAGCCATCTTCTCTTTTTGTAAATCTGGAGGAGCGAACATCTCTTGGTCCACGAAGGCTATCTTACAGGATTGCCTGACTTTGATGAACTCCTCTCTTAATATTTGTATTAATTATGCTCCGCGGAGCGCTAACTCTGTTGCACATTTTCTTGCTAGTCGACCTACGGGTGACTCGACTAGCTGGACTTGGATAATTCTCCCCCATAATGGTTATATCCATGTCTAGAGGAGGATGGTACTACTTTTGTTTCTCATTTTGCTTTTTAATATATGGTTTACCAATCAAAAAATAATAATATTGACTAAGTATGATACAAGAAGAACACACATATACAACATCAATTTGAACATAAATAGACATCTAAACCGTGCTTAAAAAAGACATGCAATTTACCAAGTGTGCTCCATTTTGTGGGCAATCTAAAGTCAACTAATCCAGCATTCCAGCTATGAGGTATGAACTAGCTTTATCAATTCGGAACGTCCACTTAGTAATCACATACGCTTCATTTCATATAGAAGATGAAAAAAGGCATTATAAAAAAAAATAACACTAGAGCTAAAACTAAAATTCATGTATTTAGACCCTTAATATGCAAGTACCTGGATATTGATGATTCATATATTACAAGGAAGAAATAAGTATGCCATAAATGTTGTTATAAACTATATGTATCTCTAGGGAAATCCGTGATGAAAGATTGACATGTCAGTCAAATTAAAGTTTGTTTTCAAAACTTTCTCAGTCATCAGACCAACCAGCAGCTACTATTCACCAATAGTTCACATGCATGTGTGCAGTATTTTTAAGAACGTGGATCAGGGATCATAGACTTGACTTATTATGATAAATGAGAGATATCTTTCGACTAATTAGCTGAGGAAGTAAGAAGTTTGCATATCAAATATGGGCAACACAGCTTAATAAAAAGCAGATGGATTCTCCTCTTAAATTAGTCAGAAAAATATTAAGGAAAGGAAATAATAGATAACTAGATAGAAATGGACCAAAAGGATAACTGAAGGTATTACAGTGTATTATTACCGGTATATCTCACCACAATAGTAGACCCAGTGGTGGAGAATCATTAAAAAATCTAGAGTCACTTGATTTTTCCAAACAAATAAGTCTGGATTTTGTCTTGCATTTTTCTGAAACATCCCTACCTACTTAAAACTGACGAATCACGTAACCATAGAGTACTCGAGCATCCAAGATTGATTTTCCTTTCTGACTTGAAATTAAGCACTGATAAATCACGTAACCATAGAGTACTCTGCTTAAAACTTTGGACATTCATCCTAATTATTTAGATGACTGCGCATGAACCGATACTGCAGCCTAATTGTGTACATAATTAGACTCTCACCATGATCATTACCATTAGCATTAACATTAACATTTTCTGAGTATTTCTTTCTTCAAATCTGCATATGAAGTTCATCTTTTGCATTCCATCTTTTCTTAGATGTGAATTGTCTGACGTTTAAACCCCTCATCGAGTCCTTAAGGCTAAAAGAGCTCAAAATTCCCCAATGAAAATGATTCAACCTCAAGATTCTTGACATCAAGATAAAATAGATTCAACAAACTCAACCATCATTTCCAATTTCAATCCATCTAGCAACCTGAAGATGTCCTTAAAATCATCTTGGTTGTCATCCCCAGATAAGAATCGATGTATAGAACCTCCCACCTCAATACAACTCTCCCCTGGCATCTTCTTTAACCCCCCGTCTCTCATCACCTTCCAAACAACCGCTGCTTTATCCCACAACCCAGCCTCAGCATACATGTTTGCAACCATCACAAGGTTTCCACTTCTTTTAGGCTCCAGTTCAAGCAACCTCTTCTTCACTTTTTCTCTAACCCCATTACTACCATTAGAATCATATATACTACAAGCACTAAGCAATGTTCTCCATATAATCGGGTCTGGCTCAATAGGCATACTGGTAATAAACTTATAAGCCTCTTCGAGACGACCTGAGCGACCTAATATATCCACCATGGCACCATAATGTATAACCATAGGTTTAATACCATACGCATGTTCCATTTCATAAAAAAATCGATACCCGTCATCAACCAATCGTGCATGACTACAAGCACTTAAAACCCCAAGAAAAGTTACATAATTAGGCCGTATTGAACAGTTCCTCATTTCCATGAAAAAATTGAGGGCTTCTTTAGCCCGCCCGTGTTGGGCTAACCCCAAAATCATTGCACTCCATGTCCACACATTCCGCTCACGCATTCTTTCAAAAACCAAGCCAGAACTAACTACGGCTCCACACTTTGCATACATGTCAACTAAAGCAGTACCAAATTGACAATTCACCTCCAACCCTTTTTCCATCACTTGGGAATGCACCCATTTCCCCAAATTCAAGTTCCCAAGCTCTGCACAACACGAAAGCAAAATCACCATCGTTGCCACGTCAGGCTCAAACCCAAAACTTCTCATTCTGCCAAAAAGAACAAGAGACTCTTCCAACCGCGAATTCTCAATATAAACAGTCATAATAGAATTCCACGACACAACACTCCTAAGCGACATACCATCAAACACATTACGAGCAGCCGATATCCTCCTACAAGACCCATAAAAATGAATCAAAGTATTCTGAACATAAACGTCCGAATCAACCCCATTCTTCAACACCTCGACATGAATCAACTTCCCTTGTTCAAGCGCCATAAGCTTCGCACACGCCGTAAAAAGAAACGGAAAAGTAAACTTATTAGGTCTCTTCCCTCGGTTTCTCATCTGGGTAAATACCCAAATAGCCTCTCGAGGCGAATCGCTCTGAGAAAGCCCCCTAATCACATGGTTCCAGGATGACAGGATGGGATCGATCGAATGGGAGAGGACGGTTCGAGCATAAGATAAGTTCCCCAAAGGGGATAATGCGAGGAAACGGAGGATTTCGCTTACGAGATGACCATCTGTTTGAAGGTCTGAAGTTAGGAATTGAGCGTGAATTTGTTTTAGTTCTTTGAGTGAAGAACAGTTCTTGAGGAGAGAGAAGCATTGTTGTTTTCTTGAGAAGAAATTTGAAAAACAGTTGGGGGGTTTTGGCGGGTAGGAAAGGTGGACCATTGGGTTAGGAAATTGAGGTATGATGTTAAATCATCTCCAATGAGACATCTACAAAATGCTGCAAAGACATATCTCCAACTGTGTGTGGAAGAGTTTTTTCGATCGACTCGATCTCATCTCCCCCTCCTCCGGAACAACCCTTATGCTGCCCCCCTTTAGGTTTGAGAATCGCTTTCTTTTAGACTACAAAAGAAATAGTCTATTCACTGAGGCACTTTCGGCATCTGCATTTAAAAAACTTGGCATCAGAATGCACAGTATGCGGTTGCTCACATCTCGTGGAGCATCAAGTCAACGGAGTAGTCTTGTACTTGACTAGACGTGTTGTACTTATTTATGAACAGTTTTTGCCCATTGTTTTATTGTTTAAGGTTTTGATAAAGCAATATATACGCATCCAACCACGTATCTACCAAGGTTGTACTCTTTCTTTGCATAATTTTTGACGCGACAACTCCATCGAATGTAGCCCCAAAAGGAAGGAATGTTGGGAAACATTTGGTTTGGACCAATTCAGGTACAACCGTAACCCAAACTAACACCAGACCTTAGGGGTATTGGTGCAGGCAGGGTTTTTCTTAAGGTGTAAACATAGCCTCCTTGTATAAAAGAGATTAACCTTTTATGTTAGATTGATGCGTAAACATAGCTCGACTCTTTTGACCTGCTTAAATATTAATTCGGGTTTGGGTCGGGTCATGGGTCTTAACTTCAGCTGACACAATTGTGCGAGAGTGGGTTTGTTGAAGCTTTGGTTGGTAAGTATTAGTATTACATGTGTTCTCAAATGATAAGTCCAGTAATAAGAACGAAGATCAAATGCCCATTTTGTGAGAGTGGGTTTGAAATGAGTAGTAGTAACAGAAGAGGAGGAGATAATAAAATTGAGGTGAGATTAAATCAAATCACTAGGGGTGGCAATGGGTCGGGTTTGGGGCGAGTGGAGCAATGCCATCCCCATACCCGCCAAATTACCCTACCCCCCAAACCCGCTCCAATACCATTTAACTTAAATGGGGAATACCCAAACCCGCCCCGTTTGAATTTGCATAAACCAAACCTGCCCCAGCACCCGTTTAATATCCGTTTAAAAATCAAAAATAACTTGTAAAAAAAAAAAATCGAGCTGCTAGGAATAAGTTTGAGATAATTCTTCATTTAATCTTCAATAAATTGAGGAACAACGAGCTGAGGATTAAAGGCAATTTAACCCTTACTTGAGCCAACTGAGGATCAAAGAGAATTTAACCCTCACTTCTGCATTGAGCCATAACTGAAAACATGTCTTCAGAATAAGGTTGAAATGAAGTCAACTAGTTTCGATAAGTTTGTATAAGAAGAAGAGAAGCTAATGGACAGATGGAGGTTGAAATGAAGTTATAAAGGCAAGACTGTAGGGGAAGAGGAAGTAACATGTCTTCTGTCTTCAGAGTTCAGAAATCAGAATTAGGTTTAACTTGTATATAAGAGTATTCACGTCATATCATGTATAACTGGGTCGGGTAACGGGGCTCCATTTATTTAAGCCTTAAGCCAGACCCACCCCATTAAATAAATGAGGTTTTTTTTAAAACCAAACCCGCCCCATACCCGCTATATTCATACCAAACCCGCCTCATTAAGGGCGGGGCCCCGACGGGGTGGGTTAAATTGCCAGCCCTACAAATCACATATGTTCATGGGTAGTAATAACACATAAACCTCTCTTTGGGCTCAGATCTTACTTGGAATAATGGATAAAACCATAAAAATTATAAATTATAATTGGCCCAAATCAAACTTAAACAGGTCATGGGTCAACCCGAACCGTTTAAAGTAAACCTTAACCCAACCTCTTTATTAAATAGGTTAGATGGGTTCGGGTCAAATGACCCATGACCTATTAAGACCAAACTCAAACCCGCCAAAAACAGGGTTGGGTCATAGGTCACTTTGCCAGCTCTAATTTCTTTGATAATCTTTATCGACTTGCTTGTTAGCTACAGCACTACCACCGATGGGTTTGTTCTTCAGTTCTAATTATAATTGGGCAAGCTTAATACATATCATGCAAAAAGAAAAACATGTGTATACAGACCATCTGCTAATTGAATGCAATTACCCGAAAGCACAGTTACTGATTACATTTTCGTAAATCCAATTTTGTTACAGTGATTTCTGCTAACTATCTGCATTGGTTATCAAGGAGTCTTGTTAGTTAGCATCTGGTTCCAAGATGTTTTCAAGCACCATTTGATTGAAAAAAAATGCACCATAACCGTTTGTTTTTGACTTGGGAACCCCACATGCTTTTAGATAAGACGTAAAAAAGACTGTACTTCAAATCATCCTGCTATGAGAAAATCTAATTATAGATGGTTTGCCTAATCATATAACTATTTTTACGATACAGCAAGGCAGGACTTAAGGTAAGAAAGAAATAGTATGGCAATCTATCAGAAGAAATTTAGTGAGACTAATATAGGAATTCAACAATCTGATACTGATCCACGAATCCAAGGAAAAAAACCTAATCGTAACACGTACTGCTTTAGAACTTATGCTGTTATATACATTTAGCAAAAACGAGTCTTTTCTTTCTCTTCCCCATTCTATTAACTTATCTGATACAAAATTTCGGCAAAAGAAAATTAGTAACCTGAGTGTAATCTACACACTGATTTATTTTTTCATTTAATATGTTTACTTTTTGTGCACCTATGTAATGGGTGAAGACAAAGGAAGATGATATATGATGATCATTATTTTCATGCTAACCCTTCAAACTTCTAGACTGCTGATTGTATACCAAAACTTTAAAGATGAAGATTATCCAGGGTTCACACCATTTTCGTTTGGATCTGCCGATTGACAAGTACAAGGGAACTCAACGTAAGAGAGGATGTCAGGACTCTTGTCTTCAACCATGTATAAGAAGAATAGCATCCCTGCATAAAGACAGTCAGTGAATACAAGTATCACAGTAATTATATACTTAATCTAAGCTGGGTCTCGTCATTATAATGGAATTTTTTAAAGATCTTTATTTTACAAGTTTGCCAGCTCCAGGTTTTGGTAACCAAAGGGTTCAAGTCTGCGATTGGTTACATCAAATTATAATATATAACCTCAGATCAAGGGGCCATCAAACATAACATAAGAGGGCTAAGGTCATTATGGATTCATGGGCGTACAGTGCACACCTTAAACATTGTATAGGCATGTGACACATAGTTTCGGAAACATGGCCAGAGAGTGGTTGCTCAAACCTTTATGTACTTAACACATCAAGCTTTTAATGAAATTAATATGGGGAATTGGTGTTAAAATTATTAGAGTTAGTATTGGCTTGAGAGTATTTACGTCTTTTGTTCTTTCTTTGTAGTTAGGCTATTTGGGCATGTAGTTGTAACTCAACTCTATCTTATCTTCTTCTAATACAACATAGTAGCTCTCTTTCCTCTCTAATGGTTGAACCCTAATATCAAAGCTATTATGGTATCAGAGCCAGATTAGTTTTGTTAGCTGTTATCTGAAAACGATTAGGGTGCTCTCCGATCGATTTGGGCACGATTTCATTTTTGATTTCTGATCTTCGTATAATTAGGGTATTTGATTTGAAAAAAAACCCCCCAAAAATTTAAGGGTTTGAATCTCCGCTAATGGACTCCGAATCTGATCGGTCATGTGCGGTCGTTCCCACGACGTCCTGACCACCTTCTAATTGTAATTATTTATATATTTTATTTTACTTAACTTAACTTAACTTAGTACTCTCAGGGTGATTGTTAGTGGGGTAGTTAGTAGGGTTGTACACGGGTAGGGTCGGTCCGGGTTCAAGTCTGGGCCTGATTCGACCCGGGTCAATCGGGTTACTCAATTATGAACCGGGACCCGAATCGATCTGATCCTAAACCCGGACCCGAACCGAGCCGGATTGATCGGGTCGGGCCGAGTCCTAACTCATATTTTTTTAACCCAAAAAAAATCTCATTAGATATTGAAGCAACTCACACAAACCTCAATGAAACATTGTACAATTGATCGATGAAAACTACAATGACAAAACCCATGACCAAATGGTTAACTGGATATGTTTTTCAGATAATAGAATCACACGCCATTTGATTTGGTGATTCACAACATTGAAACCCTCACAGCACATAAGAAATGAAATTAAAAGCATAGGAGAAGTGCATCTCCTAACCCAAAACCTGAAATCCCCAAATCAAATGTTTTGAAACCAAACCCTAAGAAAACCCTAAATACCCAATTGTAGAAATTCAAATTTCAGACTTCGAATCATCGTGAAACCCTCGATCGACAGATCTTAACCTTGATTAAACTTGCCCGAACTTGGATCGTAACCTTACATACCTAAATTTTGCAATTCAAATCGAAGCCCTAGAATTCAAATTAAAACCATTCAAATCAAAGACTTCAAATCGAAACCATAATGAAGGAGATGGAGATTGAGTTTCAACAATGGTGGATGCAGCTAGGGTTTGTTTGTAGTGGGGATTACAAGGAGACGTTTGAGAGAGAAGAGAGAGAGAGAGCTAATAATGTTGTAAAGGGTTGGTTATTGCTTTTTTATATTTATCACTTCGGTTAGGGTTTAACCTGGTTACCAAACTTGGAAATGAAAACCGATCCGATAACAACTGTGTTTTTATATTCTAAACCGAAACCTACCAGGGTCGTTTTCAAAACTGGACCGAATCGGTCAGTTCGGATCGGTCCGGGTCGGTTTCTTGGGTTGGCGGGTTTCATGTACAGCCATAGTAGTTAGTGGAGTATTTCTAGGAGAATAGGGATAGTCTCCTACTAAAGGAGTAGTAGGATTAGTTTTATGGTATAGTGATTTTGTGAGAAAGAGGAGATTAGAGAGAGATATTTAGTTTTATGTTTTTATTTGAGAGTTGAATAAAGAGTAGATTTAGTTAATTGTGAGTGATTTACACTTCCGCAAAACGTATTATTTATCAATTTGGTATTTAGAGCATAGGTTTCTTTCCTTGATTTTTTTTTCTTTCCCCGTGATAATGGTTAACGAAAGACCTAAGAAATCGACTGCGTCAGAGAAATTGGATAGTTTGGAAGTTGCTACGAATACGCGATTCTCAGCGTTGGAAAATAAAATGGATGCCTTGCTAACCCCTAATGATGGGCAACAAAAATATGTCACTGGATGAAAAGGAAACTGAAATCGAGCATGAAGTCGAATGAAATGATGAAGGTTCGAGGGGAAGAGGACGGGGAGTTCCAAAAGGGAACTTTATGAGGGATGGAAGGAGAGGCTTTAAGGTTTGACAACTTACACCGATCGTGTCGTAGGTCGTGGACAACCAAGCACCTCTCAAAATACTCCTCATGTGAATTCGGAGAGTGAAGATATGGGCGGAGATCCATTGTTTACAAATCTCTTTGCTCATCTCAATGGAAGCAACGAGGACATCGATAAGTTCGAAGATGCACCCATTGACGAAGACGGTATTGCCGAGGATGAACGGGAAGATCGGGCAGAAAACCTAATACTGGAAGGTGTTGATTTGGCAGTGGGAAGAGGCACCCACACGGCAGGGACTCATGAGAGAGAATGCAGAATCGTGGGGGAACCGGAACAACAACCAACACTAACGTGCAACGCACGCATGTTTTTGGGCAGAGGGTACAGGTGAAGTGGGTTACGTTGGGACTTCAAATGGTGGAGCAAGATCAAGAATAACTCTCCACAATCCAGGCCCCGTTGGGAACCAAGTCTAAGTTGTCTACCCACATGGGGACGACCCAAACCAGACTCAACCAACTTTTCCTTCCTTCCCTCCCACCAACCCTTACTTCATTACCAATCACTGCAATTATAAATGCTGAACCACCGGTGGCCATCTCCACAACATCAACTCAAACAACGCCAACATCAGCGCAAATGACAACGACAGAGCCGGTGATAGCCACAACAACAACTCCACCGACATCAACACAAACAGTGCCGTTAACTACTGCGGCACAGACGATAGGAACGGTAACAACAAACCCACCTCGGCCATCACAAACAACACCTCAAAGTATAGGAGTGGCTAGTTATACAACGCCACTGTATTTTGGGACAAATCCACCACAACACCCAAACAATTTTTCGGGAATGGCAAAGTTCAACCATCACAGAAATTTTGTTCTGCAGGTTCACCAAAGGCACTCTGGTTTTGGCATGGGGGACGTAAAAAAGGGCGATAATGGGTAATGGGGAGACAACGGAGAACAGGGAGGGTACAATCGTGGGTTTAGAGACAGATGTGTGCCTCCTTATGGGAGGTGTGGGCGTGGACGAGGAGTACAACCTAATAACTTCGTATCTCGTCCTCCCAGTGATGGGTTCCGCAGTGACTTCAACATTGGGGGGAGATATCAACATAGCAACCACCAGGACGAGGTAGCTACCGTTCTCATCAACGCATTACGGAATAAAGGGCGATAGTTTTATGGATTGACTTTGCAGAGTTGATAGGATATTTGCTTATAAGCGATACGGGGATCCGAAGTCCGTTATGATAATTGAAATGAAGCCGACTAAGTATGCGCTTAACTGGTGGGATAGCATTCAGAAGACCAGGTGAGACGCACGGCAGGAATATATCACTAATTGGGCATCCATAAGCCGAGAGTTGGTTAAGCATTTTACCCCGCAGTCTTACGTAAAAGGCAGTTTTACGAGGCTCCAAGGGTTGAGACAACAGCAAAGGTCGGTGGATGCCTATGCAAGTGACTTCTACCTATTTTTTTCAAGGGTGGCTATAGCAGAGACTGAAGCCCAGAAAGTAAGTCGTTTCAAGGCAGGACTCACCAAGAAGATCAGGGATGAGTTGGCGATGCTCCATATTTATGATTTGGCTGAGGCAGTGGAAATGGCCAAGCAGACTGAGACCAAGCTACAAGGAGTGGGTAACCCGACTCCTATTATGACTGCTACACCTACCGGGGTCGCAACTGCGATACCCACACGTATTACGATCTCCAGGCGGAGTCCAGTGTTTTGGTTGTGGCAAAACTGGTCACATGAGGCGTGAGTGTCCTAATGCTAAGAAACATGTGGTTTTGATTACGGAGAAACTTCGGGGTCATGTCGTAGAGGCGGTACAACATGTGGGATGAGAAAGACATGAAAATTGAGATAACAAGTCCGGAGGAGGGTTATCTTTCACCCTAAATTCGTGGACAAATTTCTCATGGCGATGGGTTGATAGGTCATGCGCGGTCATTCCCACGACGTCTTGACCACCTTCTAATTGCAATTATTTATATGTTTTATTTTAAATAAGTTAGTACTCTCAAGATGATTATTAGTGGGGTAGTTAGTGGAGTATTTCTAGGAGAGTAAGGGAGACTTAGAGAGAGATGTTTAGTTTTATGCTTTTATTTGAAAGTTGAATAAAGAGTAGATTAGTTAATTGTGACTGATTTACGCTTCGACAAAACGTAGTATTTATCATAATCTTTCTCTGACGTTGCCCTTACGTGTAAGCCTTTTCAATCTCTCTGTCTGCTAATGATTGGGTATGTTTGATTTGATGATTGGGTATTTGGGTATAGTTTAGTTGTTGTTTGTTACTGAATTAGTTGTTACTGGAGTTGTTTGGATATTTAGGTATAATTTAGTTGTTTGTTGTTAAATTAATTGTTACTGGAGTTGTTTTGACATTTGGGTTTTGATTTTCCGCCAGATTTGTTGTCAAGTAAAAGGGTATTTGGGTATCATTTGATATCAAATTAGTTCCTAAATGTGACACTTCTTTTGTGACAAAATGGAAGATGATAAATTTGATTTCCAAGCAATTGGTCCGAAGTTATTGGGACCTAACTATGCTTATTGGACTGAATCCATGACGCACTTTATCATAGGTAGAGGGTTATGGGAATACGTTGATGGTACAATTATAATGCCGAATGATCCGGAAAAACTAATATACGCAAGTGATTTAAGAAAATGGCGAATGAACTCAAAGATTATTACATGGATCAGTAATTCTGTAGAACTCTCAATTGGTATTAAATTGGCCAAATTTCAAACAGCAAAGGAGAGGTAGGACCACTTGAAGAAATTATATACGAATTCTAATTTTGCACGACAATATAAGTTGGAAATTGATGTCCGCAGTGGTCGACAGTGTGATCGTAGTATTCAAGAGTTTTATGGGATGATGACTACACTTTGGGATCAACTTGCTTTAACTGAGCCAACAGGGCTTACTGCTTGTAGGGATTGGATCTCATACCGAGAGCAACAACGACTAGTATAGTTCTTGAATGTATTACGTGATGATTTTGAGAGTTTTCGAGGTTCAATTCTTTATAGAGATCCTTTTCCAAGTGTTGATTATGTTGTTAGTGAGCTTATTGCAGAAGAGGATCGTTTTAGGAAGCAAGTAGGCAAAGGGGTACTTACTATACCCACCCAGCCAGTTTTGGTTATTCAGCCACCAGTTGAATCTAACTCCCATATTTCTTATCATAAGCAAAAAAAATCATATTTACGACCTCGTGATGAGTGTGCCTTTTTTCACCAGAAAGGTTATTGGAAGAGTCAATGCCCAAAAAGACTACAACATCAAAATTTATGATCAATCCCATGGACTTTTCTGCAACAGTACAGAGGTCCTCCTCAGTTTCAGTCTTATGGAGGACCACATACACAACAGTATATCAGCAACGTCCACATGTGCCTCCAGCTCATTATGCTCATCCTACACATTCAGCAACAGCTAAGATAGAAAATTTTCTTCTTCAGCATCCTAATATCATTCAACATGCTGGTTCTACCTCATCTGGTGCACCTCCAGGTATTTGTCATACTACTTGGATTTTTGATTTGGGTGCCACACACCATATGACCAGTGATCGATCCATTTTTTCGCGTCTTGTATGTCCCTCCTATATAATTAGTGTTACTGCAGCTAATGGCGCATATATGTCCTTAGTTGGTATCGGACCTGTCTGCACCCCAAACACCCCAAACTTGTCCCTTTCTGATGTTTATTTCCATCCTCATCTTACTTTGAGTTTGATTTATGTTAGTCAGGATATTTCGTTTATTTTTCTGATTCTCATTGTTTAATGCAAAACTGTCATTCTCAGCGGTTGATTGGGACCAATCGCAAAGATGGCGGTCTATACGTCTTAGAAAGTTTTTAACCGTTGGCTAGAGCAGTGTCTATCAGTTTTTCTGTTGATTTGTCGTCCTTTTGTTTAGGATCTCAGTCTAGTCCTTTTTACTTATGACGTGCTAAATTAGGTCATGTATCTAGATCCCGATTAAAGTATCTAGTTTCTACTGGTGCTTTAGGTGATGTTCATTGTCATGATATTTCTTAATGTTCTAGTTGTAAACTCGGAAAATTTGTTGTTTTACTTTTCTCTGCTATCACATCAGTATCCATTACTCCTTTTGATTTAGTTCATTATGATGTGTGGGGACCTGCTCCTCATCCTACCAAGGGAGGGTCTCGATATTATGTTTCTTTCATTGATTGATGATTATTCCCGATATTCTTGGGTGTTTTTGATGAAACATTGATCTGAGTTTTTTTTTTTCAGTTTTCAAAGCCTTTAGAACTATGATCCAAGCACAATTTTCTACTATTATTAAGTGCTTTCGAGGTGACTTGGGAGGAGAGTATACTTCTGGTGATTTTGCAGATTTACTTGCCTCAGAAGGGACGATCTATCAATCTTCTTATTTATGCATCTGTTCCTGGTATTTTTTTAGGCGAGGCAACCCCACAGTTGTTTATGTTATTAATCGGATTCCGACGGCTCTTACTGGTAATATTTCTCCGTATGAGCGTTTGTATGGGAGATCTCCGAATTATTCTATTCTGAGAGTTTTTGGTTCTACTTGCTTTGTTATGTGTCATCGGGCTGATCATGTTAAGATATCTCGTCGAATGTATATTTTTCTTGGCTACAGTGATACTTAGAAGGGCAACAAATGTTATGATCCTATTGGTGGGAAGTTAGACGTTTCTCGGCATGTTGTTTTTCTGGAACGTATTCCCTTATACTTGATCCCTGACCGATCACGCGAGATTCATGAGTCTGAATTGCGTTTTGATGACCTTTTTCTTGCTGATGATACTAGTCCTTTATCTGATACACCCACTACACTTCCTATTTTTGAGACTATTCATGTTTCAGTTAGACTACCTCCTCGACGTTATCGAGTGCGTGACCATCGTTCTCCAGATAAGTTTGGTTTCTCTAACTCTTGTTATTCCACTGAGTTTGCTTCTTTTATGACCACTATCCATGGTCACTCTGAACCGACCTCTTTCAAAGAGGCGAATGTTAACCCTATTTGGCAGCATGGCATGGATGAGGAGTTCTCTACATTACAAAAAACGGGGACATAAGACTTGATGCCCTTACCTTTAGGGAAACATGTTGTTAGTAGTTGTTGGATTTATAAAATAAAGACCAAATTTGATCGGTCAGTGGAGCGGTATAA
Organism: Kingdonia uniflora; assembly: GCA_014058105.1. Taxonomy (NCBI): domain Eukaryota; kingdom Viridiplantae; phylum Streptophyta; class Magnoliopsida; order Ranunculales; family Circaeasteraceae; genus Kingdonia; species Kingdonia uniflora. Next base: position 4,903,686 of record JACGCM010001854.1, read on the forward strand.
AGCTCGCCTTGTAGCTCGTGGTTTCACTCAAGAGTATGGGATTGATTATGATGTAACTTTTGCTCTGGTTGCAAAGATGACCATTGTTCGTGTCTTGATTGCTATTGCCTCTGCTCGTCAATGGGGATTATCTCAGATATATGTAAAGAATGCATTTTTGCATGGTGATTTCACTGAAGAAGTGTACATGACTCCTCTACCGGGAGTTTTTCATTCACCTAGTGAAGTCTGCAAACATTACAAAGCCTTATATGGTCTCAAACAAGTGCCTCGTGCTTGGTTTGAGAAGTTTTCATCAGTTATTCGCCACTATGGTTTTCGGCCTAGTGAACATGATTCTGCTTTGTTTGTGCGATTGACAGTCACGGGTAGTGTGTTTCTACTCCTATATGGGGATGATATGATTTTGACTGGTGATGATATTACTGGCATTTGTGCTTTAAAGCTTCAGTTACACTGTGAGTTTGACATAAAAAATCTGGGACCTCTTCGTTATTTTCTTGGCATTGAGGTAGCCTCGTCTCCTAAAGGCTACTTGTTGTCTCAATCCAAGTATGTTTTAGATGTTCTTAAAAGAACCCGACTTACTGATTCTCGGACTAATGACACTCGTCTTGCGCTTCATGTTCGTGTAACTCCTTCTGATGGCATACCTTTGGGAGATCCTACTTTGTACCGGGTTATCGTAGGTGACTATTACTCCCGTAGTCACTTAATCGGCCTGATATCACTTAATCCTGTTCATATTGTCAGTCAGTTTGTTTTTGTTCTTACTATTGTGCATTGGGCTGCTGTTATTCGGATACTACAATATTTTCGGGGTACTTTGTTTCAGACTTTATTGATTCCGTCTTCCTTTTCTTTAGTACTTCGGGCTTATTATGATGTTGATTGGGCAGGGACCCTGCAGGGACCCTGCAGATCACAAATCTACCATTGGGTTTTGTGTATTTCTGGGTGATTCACTTATTTCTTGGCGGAGTAAGAAGTAGGATGTTGTTTCCCAATCCTCTACTGAGGTAGAGTACCGTGCTATGGTTGTGACTACTGAAGGGATAATGTGGCTCCATTGGCTTCTTTGCGATTTAAAAGTTTCTCAATCTGCTTTTACCCCTATGCATTGTGACAACAAAAGTGTTATTCATATTGTACACAATTCTGTGTTTCATGAGCGAGCAGAGCATATCGAGATTGATTGTCACTTTACTCGTCATCATCTGAAGAAAGGCATTATCTTTGCCTTATATATCGTCTCAGATGAACTTAGCCGACTTCTTCACGAAGTCTCACACTACGCAGCGTTTTCGTTTCTTCTTAGCAGACTCTAGATGTTACTTGTTGTACCATCATAAGTTTGACAGGGGGCGTTAGAGTTAGTATTGGCTTGAGGGTATTTATGTTTTGTTCTTTCTTTGTAGTTAGGCTATTTGGGTATGTAGTTGTTACTTAACTCTATCTTATCTTCTTCTAATACAATGTAGTATCTCTCTTTCTTCTCTAATGGTTGAACCTTAATATCAAAGCTATTAAAACTAACCTGATGGATCTTCTTTCTTGCATAACGCTAAACTGTACAAAAAGAAGAAAAGGGAACTCATAAACTAAACAAAGAAAATGAATTTAGAGACAGCTTCTTCGCTAACTGTTCTTTAAAAAGCTTCAGGTCAGTGTTTCACGCACCGAAGGTAGGAACATCTCTGGCGTCTTATCTCATTGACTAGAACATTTACTTTCTTCGATAGTTCATTATCATATTGCTGCAACACAAACTGAAAAGAGAAACAAATTGTATCTCAAAAAGTAAAATAGCAATATATTCTTAATAATAATTGAAATTAACTGACAAAATATGAATATACTCATTTACTCCATCCCAATAGTAAGTTTTCGATTTAAACTGTCTGCAATTGATGCTCAACAAATCACATCAAGCAAGAATTCCAAACATTGGGAGATGGAACTATCAGATGTACCAAGTAGGCAAGTACATCTAGGATTGGTGAGCATGCAAAAAAATAAGGTTCCTTAGTAGCACACTTCTTGATGTAGCCAAGATAAAGCCCAATAAACGCATACAAGTGGGTAATTCGAGCCAAGTCTAAATAATACAAGCCCAATTAGTCGAGATGCAAAAGGTCTTGGAAGTTAAATGGTTTTGTAACTTCAAAAGAAATAATGACTTAGTACAAAACTATTTCAATTAAAACCAATAAGTCATTATTTCTTTTAAAGTTACAAAACCATTCAACTTCTAAGACCTTTCGCATCTCGACCAATTGGGCTTGTGTTTGGACTTGGCTCGAATAACTGCTTGTATAGGTTGACTGGGCTTTGTCTTGGCAATCTGCATTACTTCTCCAAGCATCACTCCTACTACTATTTATTATACTCGAGATTTGTAGGTAGTTTTATATACCAGCTACAAATTAATGAGTAATGCTAAGCAATTCTTTCAAGATTTGCAGAGTGCCATTCATCATATATATGTGACATAGAAGTAACTAAAATTTATGAAATTGTATAATATTTTAGACACTTCTCTCAACCCAAGCAATACAGTATATGGTGATCTAAGTTGATAGTCTCCGAGGTTTTCTCATCCACGTGGATAAAGTGGTTTTAGCATATAGAATTACATGATCTTCATTCTGGTAGTTTAATGTATTGGCAAAAAAATCTATAAAATATAAATTGTAGTCATCTGTCATACTTATGGGATGAATAGTACGATGCAACTTTTAACAAAAAAATAGCACGATGCGACTCTTTAAAGAATTACTTTTTAGCACTCCAGATTTAATCACTTCATTCATTGTAGCAAGAATCATATGTTGTGATCATTCCCAAATAGTGAGTGATCTTAAAGTTAATTTCAAGCCAAAGTGGCATATGCTTTCCCTTCATCAACAAAGCTTTCTAAACTCTAACAACTAAACTACATACAAATATACTGATGTGAACAACTTCTAGTGCACGTCGTCCACTCGCCGACGGTTTCTTTTATTTTAGCTTATAAGATTAGGGGATTAACTATTGGAGTTGTTTTTATTTTAAAGTCTAATTAGATTATAATTTGGAGAGGTAGGGGACTTGCTATTGTAGGAAGATTAAGGTTGAGACCTATATAAGGAGAAGTTGGTGTAACTTTATTTCTTAGTTGTTATTGTAGGAGGATTATAATTTGGAGAGGTAGTGATATGAAAAAGAGTTCTATCCCAATGAATTACGATGAGGTCATCTTTGGTAAGCTTCAATCTTTGAAGATGGGTCTCTCTACTATTGAGGAGTACACCGACCAATTTTATTTACTTGAGTCATGTACCCATCTCCATGAGACCGAGCAACAGAGAGTTAACAGGTATAAAGGTGGTCTAACCAAGAAATTCTAGGAACTAATTGGGCTTCAACCAGATTACTGTTTATCAGAGATTGTCTAGTTAGCCAAACAGGCGAGTGAACTAGAGATTACACAAAATCGTCCAGCAGCTTCCACTACAACACACCGACTAATTCTACCATAATTGCTCAACGTACTTACGTGACCGGTAATTATTATGGGTGCGAAAAACTGGGTCACCAAAAACGGGATTGTCCACAATTTGCCAAACGCGTTGGGTTAGTAGTTGACGGAATCCGAGAGCACGTGACAACCACAATTAAGCGAGTTTTGACAGAAGACGGTTTTGTTGGGCCTACATGAATAGCACGAGTTACATCAGGAGCACCCCCAGTTTGATTTCGTAGTCAAAATCTTCCGAAGACGAAGGGATTTGATGTGAACAAATCCTAGTGCACGTCTTCCACTCGTTGACGAGTTTCTTTTATTTTAGCTTACTAGATTAGGGGCTTAACTATTGGAGTTGTTTTTATTTTAAAGTCTAATTAGATTATAATTTGGAGAGGTAGGGGACTTGCTATTGTAGGAGGATTAAGGTTGAGACCTATATAAGGAGAAGTTGGTGTAACTTTATTTCTTAGTTGTTATTGAATAAAGCACAAGGTTTAACCCTAATTTAGTTTTTATTGTGTTAAAAATTTAGTAGAGAAAACCCTAATTTTAATTAGGTTATCGTAATTTTCAAGTTTCCGCTTCAGCCACTTGATTTTACGTTATATGCATTTATCTTGTTCTAGCCAAGCAATCCAGGAATTTAAAGTGTATAGAAGTGGATTTTCTTTGTCCATGTACGATGTTGAGAAAATACAATAAAAGGTTATGATTCTGCCCAGAGATTATGACAAGGCACTAAAATCCTTCATGTTCTGTCATATAGGCGAATGTAATATATGTTAATCATTTAATAAAAACATGAAGCAAGCCACTACTAGCATGTGCAGGACACAAATCTTCCGGAAGAGAAAAAAATGTCTTTCAAAGTCAACTAGCAATGAAAGGATTTAGCTATTGCGGATCCAACGATCTGCCGAGGGTTTTTAATATCGCCTTCACATTGTATTTTTTCAACCTTGGATTTTTTAATTTTTTTTGAAGAACCACCTTGCAAAGTTTTCTTTGAGATGATCAATAAATTATTTTTACATTATAAAAAAAAAGTCAACTAGCATATCAGTATTATGTATAGAATATGTGAGAGTGCAGTACCTGACTGGGAAGTTCATCAACCGATGGAACCCCAAAAAGTTGTTGTAATGTATCCGGGTCAACTGCCTTCCCAACGTAAATCAAAGCATCCTCACCATTTTCTAAGAGATAGATTCCTTCTTCTGATACATACTCACTAGAAAGTGGAATATTAGGAGGAATAATGGACTCGTCCTCCTGCTGATTCCGTAGAGATAATGAGCAAGTATCATCCATATGTTTTTGAAACAAAATTAATCCACATAAAGTAAACTAATAGAGAAACAATGGGAAGGACTTCAATAATAACTAATTCCAAACCTTCAAAAGAAGATCATGGATGGGCATCATTGTGGGATAGACCAAAGGCACTGCCAATGGAATTGGAAGAGAAGCAATGCGACTCAACCAATAGGACCGTTCATCTAACCGACCATCAGCTCGGAAGCCCATACTTTTAACTAAAGCTGAAATAGTCAAAAGGGTAAGTAGATGACCGACAGGGAGGTCACTTACCTGCTACAAGCTTCGTTAATGGAATGATACATAGAATCATGAGTCAAAGAAAAGATATACCTAAAATATAGAGAGGTAAAAGCTTAAGTGCTTCGGGAAGAATCAGTTGCCCAGAATTTGATGCAGCCACACAAAATTTACGATAACAGTGCAGAATATTGATGCATAGGTTCGTTATCTGTTCCCGCACTTGGACTAGAGGGGTAGTAGGAATCTCATTTGCCGCTGTACAAAATTATAGAAAACGCTTAGCTTCTACACAAAAATTAAACAGGATCTGCTTTTATAATTTAGGTATAATAGAGTTCACTAGCTGCTTCTACCACATCTGAGCTTTACTTGGGTAACACAACCTTATAAAATGTGTATCGCCATCCACAGGAAAAAATAAATTCAGCCGGAATGAAAACAAAGTACTGAATATCTCACCTTGCTTCAAGAAATATGCGAATTGAGTATCCAAATCAGCTGTGCGAAAAAGATTACTGAGCACAGTGGTGCATGGAAGTGATAATGTGGTAACTCTAATTCTTCGTTCTCCATAAACAGTTGTGTACAGAAGTGCGCACTAGACAAATATACAAAGATCAGAATTTGTAAGGCTCTTTTCAGAATACCATGACAGTAGTGCTAGTTTCAGCATATTGACTGATCATAATCTACGCGAGACAATTATATGGTTGAGATTGCAATTAATTTGTGAAATGCACCTGAAAAGAGCACTCAGAATCCTCCTCAAAGTTATCATTGTGTTTGAAGGTGACCATTATAGTTTTGTCACAGTCAATCTGCAGTAAATCCAAGAATCCAGGTAGTACATTTAAACATGCATGACATAAAAATTATGAACTGCTCATAAAAAGGAATCTCTATTCTGAGTAAACTGGACTCACTGGTAGCAGGCAATTTCGCAGTCCTAAAATATTTTTAGAACATAAAGATCAATTTTATTTTTTACTATTACGTCAATAACTAGTAACCAGCAGGGTCAAATCCTCCCAGAGAGTTTTTATTTCCTATTAAAAATGTCGACTGGTTTAGGTATTGACTAGGAATATGGGAATCTGTAGGTTCAACTGTCGAGTCGAGTGTTCTCTCAGTATTTTCCATATAGTGTTCTTGTTGCATAAGTATGCTTAAAATTGTTGACGTCCAACAACAAAGTACACTATATTGTTCTATGTTACTTAAGCAGGAAAAGGTAAGAAAAATAATGGAATTAGTCAATGAAGGGGACGAACAAGTAGATGAGGAAAGCGACTGAGAAAGACAATTAGATTAAAGACCCATTATTAGCGAAGAGAATAAGGAAAAAGAATAGATAATATGTTGGGCTAGCCATTTGTGCTGATAAATTAATAACTTGTTACGAATCTAGGATTCAAAATATTAAGTCAATTTATTTATAGTAGGCTCATCCCTTTTATCACATGTTTAGGATGTTGGTCTATTACGTGCTCGTTGGGCACCTCAAATTGAAGATGGAGTTAGTTGAGGTAAATTGCATAAGGAGCTTTTAAAATTGTTATCTAGTTTATTTATACAAGGAGAGTTTGTAGACTCTACATATTGTTGAGTAAACATTTGAGGTACTCTCCGGAGTTATGGATGGTTTTATCTTTAACAGCCTCCGAGAAATGCTAGGATACCTCTTTGGTGTTGGGCTAGTGGTTTGGGACCATATCTTGGAGAGAGAAGAGAGTGGTCACGAGTTCGAAACCTAACACCGGGGGGTCATCTGCCAAGATTTATCATGACTTAAAAATGGAGCATGCGGCTTGCAGAGGTACCGTGGCGAGCCCCGGGAGACTAGTTAGAAGAATGGTGAAAAATGATGAACACGACGAACTTCCGAATATCAAAAAAAGAAAAAAGAAATGCTAGGAGGGTTAATAGAAATTGATGGAAAGCGTTGAGCATCACATTCTACTCCTAGAAAACTAAAGTGAGAATGAAAAAAATTAACAAGAAATCAGAAAATGATCTTGCTAGTAGAAACAACTTTTATTTGAGTTATTGCTGGTTGAGGTGGAATTTTGCATACACCAAAAAAAAAATTGTGGCTTGAATGATAAAGAAAACAACAAGAAATATGATGCCTGACTTTTTTCTTACATTGAGGATTCAACACCTGGTAAATAGTGTGAGTTCCATTCATAATTAATGTAGTAGAATTTTCCTAAATAGTTGGCAAGGAAAAGGAGAATTGGGCGAGTGCAAATATTCCTGAAAGTACATTACATTACATTACAATATACCCCGAAGGAGAAGTGGTTAATCAGAGAGGATTCTGACAGTATATTGAGTTCAGAATAAATCCCAAATTAATCGATTTTCCAACTGGTACATCAGACCAAGGTCGAAAGTTTTGGTTTAAGAAGAACTTCAAAGAGACGGGAAATTGAAATTTCAGAAACGTCAGCCAAAATTTGGAGGAATTTAAACACTTACATCTTTCAGGATAAAAAAGTTTGCAAGTTACAGCCGAAATTGGGAGATAATAAGTTTAAACGCACACATAAAATAGATATTAACAAATTGGAAAAGTTCTGGAAATTAGATTTCGAAAAAAATTAGACCGAAAATAACACTTCAAAATTATGGAAATATTTTTGTTAAGTATTAGTTTCAGACCCCACATAAAAAGTATCAAGCTGAACCTTTGAAAAATTTGAGGAACTCTATTCAATGCATTAGAAAGATACTCCAGATATCAGTTCGACTTTGAAACTCATGCTTCTATCTCGTCAAAGAAAACTGCTTGATTACTTGGAATTACTTTTTTATGTCCTAAGTTCATAGTTGTTTGTAGTTAATTTGCAAACGAAGGATACTACTGTGGATTTAGAAGATACTGACCGCAGGAAGATCAACATCTGTGGGAATGCGGTTGCAAAAGCTTCCTGAGTACTCTTGTACTTGAAGACCCTGTGGAAGAAAATATTCATATGTGAAAGCCTTGTAGGAGTGTCTGAATAACCACCACATGAAACAATACATAATGTCAACGAACAATAGTGGTCAAAGTACAAATTCGGATTTTCATAATAATGAACTGACCTGGCTGCACCTAACCCGCATAACTGCCTCAAAACCTTGAGGTCTTGTAATATTCCATCTAAGATCGTTGTAAAGTTTGGCAGAATCAGAAATAGCTGAAAACGGGTAGTAGTAGTATACCTTCAACAGGAAAATAATCAAGGTTATGGAAACAATAGTAACAATCCTGAAATGAACCACTAATGATTTTACAGAGGATGACAACTTTCACTATTTCTGAATTTCTTCCTTGTTCTTTATTTATTGAAAATCTGATTTTACCGGAGCTACTACTTTTTATGGGAAGATGAGGCATTTAACTGGAAATCTTCAGCAAATAAAATGTAACAGTTCATTCCAAATGATAATCCGACGATAATGCACGTGAAATCTCTGAGATAGAGACAAAACTAAAAGGGAAGACTTAAATGTTAAACTAGCTGATAATATTCTAGCTTACTTATGCAAGGAAATAAAAAAGTGGAATTAATACCTGCCCACCAGTAGTTCTCGGGACAACAGAAATGGATGCGATATCCACATATGTTTGGGTGGTAATGAAAATATCCACGCAAACCTGTACAACAGTTGGTGTTACAGAGCACTTAAACTGAGCTACAAAAACCAAGAGAGTGTTTATGTACTACTCCTAAGTTTATTATGAAGTCATGAAATCAAGTATCATAGATGAACTGAAATATTTTCCTACAATATAATTCTCACCTGATACTCTGCAAATTCTATCGCCATAGTTTTCAGGGTCTTGTCTGTTGGTTGAAGCAACTTGTTGGCATCCTGAAAATGTAATGATATTAATTACAACCTCAAACTCTCTGGAATAAATTTGTGATGAAAAGAAATCTCATATGGTAATAACTATTATCTGACTGATCGATAGAAAGGTCACTTACAAACATTTTAGAACTGAAATGTAGTGCGACAGTTAAATGGTGATAGAAACTTTTTCGAATTCCCAAACTACCCTTTTACTTTTTCCTTATTTTCAATCTATAATGTGCTGTACAAGTGGAAATATAGTAAGAAATTGTGTGTGTTGGGGGGGGGGGGGGGGGGGGGGGGGGGGGGCGATCTACCCCTTGATTTCTTCCCACTTTCCATGTATGGTCATCTCTGGTTCTTTGCACCCCCTCCTAACGAAATAGCATACTTACTTGCATTAAGGGTTCTGATCTGAAAGATTTATCCAATTAAATGTGTGGGTTTCTTGTTGTGCTAAACATTGGGGTGGGATCTACCCCTTGATTTCCTCCCACTTTCCATGTATGGTCATCTCTGGTTCTTTGCACCCCCTCCTAACGAAATAGCATACTTACTAGCATTAAGGGTTCTGATCTGAAAGGTTTATCCAATTAAATGTGTGGGCTTTAGGAGCAGTTTTATTTAGGTCATTTTCTTAACAATTAATCCTTTTCTTTAGAAATAATTGTGTTTCCTATACTTGCTATAAACGGCTTCCACACTTTACAAATAAGTAAAGAAACTTTCCACACTGATCAAAACTCAATAAAAAGATTTATTTGCTTGATTTTTGTGTTAATATTCCTAAAATGTAGTCGGTCCTCACCATATGGCGATTAACTAATATTTATATTTTATTTTGGCTAGTGAAGTGGTTTGGTGTACCACCCCAAATTCCGTCAAATTTTACATAAAGTAGGTATACATATTACACATATTAAACAATGTGATTTTATTCGAGACATAAGAGATGGGTGGGAAAAGTAACAGTGACATCACATGACATCAACGTCCGTATGATTGTCCATGTTCATTTCCATAATTGCCCATGCCTTCTTATATTGACTAAAGTAAACCTAGGAGGGTAAATTTGTCTCCTCGTGATCCCTCCCTATCTATCTTCCTCCTTATTTCTCTGATTCGTATCTTAATCTCCTCTTCTCTCTCTTTCTATCTCAATCTCATCTCTACTACAAGAATTGTATTTCATTCTCTCTTCGATCAAACCTTAGGCTGCCATTGGTGAAAACTTTGATCGCTCAATCTCTCAATGATTTGAAGCCCTCTGCCGATCGATCAATCAATGTAAAGCTTTTGATTTACTTTGTGAGGGCTTTGATTTTGGTTAGTGGGTTTTTGATATCAAGGATTCAATACTGCAAACACATTTCAACGACGACGTGGAGTTCGATTTTGTCTTATTAGTTGTGGAAAGCACCTTTAAGTTTGATTCGATTTAGTTTCAAGAGTTTGAGGGCTGAAATTTAGGGTTTAGACTCAGAAAAAAGTGGGGGTGCCGGGCATTCCCCGGACCCCCCCCCAAAAAAAAAAAAAAAAAAAAAAATAATATGCCCTTGCTTTAAAACCAATCTCACCTAATTATATTTAATTCTTCCAACAAGTGGTAACATCACATACTTTTCGTATGCAATGGATAAAAATTCAAACCGTTGGACATACTAATTGCAGCATTTAGGCACCGAAGGCGCCTTAAAACACTCACTTCTTCATAAGTGGATGTGCCATGTGCCATGTGCCATTGTTACATCAATCCGACCGTTTAGCGGTACACTAGTATCACTTAACTAGTAAGTAGAGGAATGGAAAAAGAAGAGAACAAACTAAGCTTATTCTTCGAGTGATTCAAAGGAAAACAAGGAAATCGAGGAATCGCATGTTAGCAAGGAAGAAAATAACTCCAAATCAAAGCAAATTTTATAAAATTGATATAAAAAACCCCTATACTATTAGGGTATGTTTGATTGTTTGGAAGAAGTTTCGAAGAAAATGTCATATTTCCCAATATAATTTGTTTTGCAAGAATACTCCTAAGAAAATGTTGATAGATTTTTTTATCAGTACATGAATTTTCCAATATTTGCCGTTAATCTCTATGACATAAGCAGTTTATTTTTTCGTTCAGAATCTCGATAACAATCTGTCGAGTTAAAATTTCCAATTTAATATAACTCACCATCAACTCTTCCTCTAAATTGTTATCTCCCTATAACTTTGTTTTGTCCTACAATGGAACTTAAGGTGATAAGTGATTGTGTCAAGGTTGTTCTTATTATTCATAATTCCTAATTTATTAAAAGAGTTTTTATCCAACACCTTGAGGACAAATAGAGACAAATCCTAAAACCAAATTTAGAATCTAGGCATTAAAACGAAAAAATAAATGATGAATTTAGAGCAAGAAAATAAATGGATTCGAGCTAGAGCGGTTACACCATTACCTTACAAAAATTACTTTAAAGAAGATGACTAAGAGAGGAAAAGCATAAAAAATTGCAAATTAAACACGCCATAATTAAGGTCGTGAAAGCATAATTCAAGGAATCTCTTGGAAAAAAAGTGTAAGTAAAAGATTTGACAAGTTCCGAGTGTTCGAATGAACGCTCAAGATATTAAATTGTGAGTAGAAGAAAATTTTCTAATAATAAAATGGGTATCCTAAGAAAAGAACTAATGCGAGGAAAAATGGCACATGCTCGTTAGTAAGACGGCTATGGTTGTGGTTATCTTGAGATTTCTCATAATATAATAACTTCGCATGTTTGAATTATAAAATTGTACTTAGTTTGAGCCGATACGCCATGCTTGTTCATCCTAAAAAATTAATACGCTGAACGTGTATTTAATTTCTGTAATGCGCTTATAATCTTTATTATATTGATTGTGAGTATTGAATTGCTATTTTGCAATGTGGCCGAGGAGTTTCGTGGCTTGAGTAGAACAGGGTAGTAGGATCCAAGGAGATGGGAGATTATAGACGTCTGGAGAGAAGTTGCGAGGGTAGAGATTTAGGATGGAACTGTACAACGCGTCACAAAATGTGTATATTAGTCTATATTGGATCGGAAGTGCGGACCCTGAGGAGTGAGACAAGTGGGAGTTTTAGGTGGATGGCGATTGATTGTCCATGTTTGGTCATCTATTTATATGCTTAGAATTTTTAAATAGTCTAATCGTTTGCAATGGATCGATTGGGTCAGTCGTCCAATCTGAGTAGAAGTCGCTTGAAAAATGACGAGCACTCAGTCACCCTTCTCTTCATCTAAGGCACTCTAAAGGATTTTCAAATTTTCTCTTTTAACCAAAACTCTCCTGAAAACTCTTTTAAATCTCTCAAATGATTTCTAAAGGGAACATAAGGATTTTTTTAATTTTCAAGGAGGGTTGAAGCGGAGATCGACCGATAGTTGAGACATAAAAAAGGCAACGAACAACTTCCCTAGAGAATCAATTTTTACCAGAGCGAGTCCTTGCATACATTAGCAACTTTCACTTTAAAGCCAACTCATATTAAAAGTTCAATCACTGAGTAAAATCTTCACACTTCCCAGTGGTGCTCCCAAAGGCATACCTACGGGTCATTGACAAATGACAAATGACAAATGACAAAGTAATAAACTCGCTAAGTACCCTCATATCATGCTTAATACGTAGAACGATAACTATTTGTCAACGTCAAGGTAAACTGAAAAGGTAACCAATATAGATTGGAAACTGAGCATCATTGTCACTCGAGGTAAACTATTGCGGTGATTCCTGTTACTCGTTCCGATGTGGGCAATTTGGTAACATGGAGTAGAAGACGTCAGAGCTTGTCATCGTCTCCATAAAAGCTTTCATGTTTTGTGGAGCAAAGCAAGACAAATAAAACTGAGACCTCCTTCGAGTCTCTTATGGTGAAATGAAAGAAAGTTACAATCGATTCCACTTCATGATGTTAGGCCATTAGTTTGTGGTTGTATTGTTGTTTTCTGGTTGTTTGTAGTGAGATCTTGGAATATTTCGGAGTTGAAGAGACGCGAGTTTGTTTATTGTTTGTTCTATTGTAAAAAGTTCTCGCATATAACCTTTTACGCCAATCAAATTTACATTTTTATGAAGAAACAAAGCTGCCTAATCTCTCCTTGTTTATGTCCCCCAAATAAAAAGAGAATCATTTGCAAATTGTATATATGTGATCTTTGGTACCATACTATTCACCTTTCTACATCCGAGTTTACACAAGGCTTCCCTGCCAAAATAAAAAGAAGGGGGATAAAGGACTATAATATCAAATGCTACTCCTCACCTCTCCCCGGGGCATATCCCAAAAAACTGAATTAGAAATTTCAACTCAAGTGGTCGTCGGCTAAATTTTCTAGAAAATCAATTCCGAAATTAATGTCCCATCTTTTGTAAATAGTGTATCACTTTGTTTCTAAGCCAAAACTTTTCTTGTCTCATTATTTGCAATACTACTTTCTAGATAGAGAGTACATTAAGAAATAGAAGAAACGATAACTAGCTGGAAAAGAGTATCACTTCACTTAGTTCAAATACATATGGATCAAAAGTTGGCAGCATCTGAAATTTTTTGAAGACAACAGAGCACCTTTAAAAAGATCTGGAAGTTGCTGAACTTAAGAGAAAAGGGAATGGGAATCTTTCTAGGGGTTAAGGCTTTAGAATTTTGACTTGGCAACTGACACATATAGAGATATTTTTAATAAATTCATATAAAGCCAAAACGAGAGGCTAAAGGAACCACCCATAACAATCACTTAGAGTCGGTCATTTCTTTATTTCATAGTCAGTAGTTACTTTTAGTATATATGGTCTAAGTCACATGTTTCTTCCGAAATAACCTTCTGCATTATTATTAATTCTCCTCTCTCCCACCCTACCCCTCTATCTTTACGTATCTATTTGGACCTTGCCAGAGACAAACATACCCAACTCTGTCCAGGTATCTGTGAACACATGAGCCTGAGGCTAAACATGTGGACACAGGTTTTCTTTTCTTTTTTTCTTTTTTTTAATTCTACTATGTCGTTAGTTTAGCCAAAAAGGAACCAAGTTTTATGAGAAAAAGATTCAAATGGACTTGCCATTTACAAAATTAAAGCATAGCACTCAATAAAAACTTGACCAGAACAACGAGATTCGTGCAGCTGGACCGGGTATGGAACGATTTGATGAAGTACCAAGTCATCAATAAAAGTTAAAAAAGTTTCTACTCTCTAATAAGTAGTCATGATATTGTAATCCTTGCATGCTAGAAACCGAAGGACCGCGTTATACAACAGAAGAAAAAAAAGAAGAAAAAAAAGTTGAGGAAAAGATTAGAAAAAAAAATGAATCTGCACCTTCTTTACAGTGGAAACATTTGTTTTTCCCTCTGTTTCTCTGGGGGCAAGTGCTCCAAATCCAACTGAAGGAAGGACTACAGGCAAGCATGATACAGAGAGCAGATAAGATATTCTGTTACAGTTTTGCTTAGCTATGTATCTATTAGAAACAACACTAAACTTGAACATTATCAAGCATAATGCTATAAATGATAGTCTGGTTTAATTTTGACAACAAATCATAGATGGAATGGGAAAAAGACAAAATGTGCCAAATTACGGATTTCATAGATTTGGTGACTTAAATAAGATACATAAACCACAGCGAGGACTGCAAAAAATCCGAGAGAAATGGGGGAAGGAGTTTACCAAATAAATAAATAATAATATACTAAATTCGCATGCAATGTGATACCAAGCAATCACAAGCTGTTTGCCCTCATTTGCTGGTGAAAACCAATCACCTTACGGCAGTGCACTGCAAATTAGTATAACGCAACTTGCTGCAATTACACCCACCTCTACGCTAAGCATAAAATTATGGAAATCCTTACCACGAAGGGGAATAGGAAACCCATGACTCCTACGAAAAACAATCCCACAAACAGGAAACAATCAAAAAGAAAAGGACTGTAGGTGACACAACAGTAGGTGACACAACAGAGAGAAAGACCATGTGTCACACACAAGGTAGTCTAATGCGAGTGTTGCGAGCGCAATTTCTACTGATGCGATTGATGCTACACCCGGAACGCAACGCAACGCAACACACTTCACAACACCTTTGATTTGTAGTAACGCAATTGCGATGCAATTAACCGCAACATGTCACAACACCTTGCAACATGTCGCAACACATGATGCGTTGCAAAGTATGATGTGAAGGTTTGCAAAAAATCAAACTCAAAAGTCAACCAAAAGATTTGTCAGACCCCAAAACTTAATTACAAATTATATACAAAACTAGTTTTTGATAAATAATATATATGTAAAACTATAACCTCGCTTATGAAAACTCATATAAGATAAACCACAAAATTCAAAACTCAATTAAGAAAACTCATACGAAAACCTATAACTTGAAAATATTAAATCTCGAGGTAACGCAAAACCTGGATACTATCAAAATATAACACAAAAAGTAACAAATCTTGATAAAACATAAAATTCAAATAATAGTATCTAGTTCTCTTAAATATAAAGTAGAAAAGCATATTATCAATTAATAACTATATATTTGGTGGGTGCATACAACAACACTGCAGTATTTCACCTAATGCATAGCAACATGTCACATTACGGTCGCAAGATTCATGTTGCATATTGCTAGCCTTGGTCGCATTCGCATCGCAACACGCATTGACTACCTTGGTCGCACATACGACTTATACCAATTGCATTTGAAAAAAATAAAAAATTAAGGAAGTTGTATTGCTCATTTGCACAAAACGGAACTAACTTGCAGAAGTGAGCCTTAAATCCCAAACATAACTGAGACAATCTCAGTCTGTATGCATTCCACATTTTTTTCATAGTTACTTTCCTGAACAATCATCTATTCTCAAAAGTAGATGTCTACCTACTGCTACCATCTGATATAAGTATGGTTCTACAACAATACAGAACTTGGCTTACCTGACTGAAAAACAAGAAGTTTTCCTCCTGTGTTCTTCATAGCCAAAAAAGCAGCCTGCGCCAGGATATAAATGAACTCAAAAACAAGTAAATTACACTGGCTGTACGCCTGTATCGTATTAGTTTCAAACCATCCAACAAAATAATAAGGTAAGGAAAACCAACAAAAAATAAGCAAAACCATATTGATTAAAATACACACCTTGGTAGCTGCAGCGAATGCAGATTCAGCAACTCTATTGCTTTGAAACATAGTAGGGATGTTCGTCAGCAATTTCTCCAGGTGTCGACGACACTGAATCCTCACAAAAGATGGTGAAAAGTTGAAACATTAGTCAAGAGCATATGACTAATAGATTAAACAGTTGTCTGCTGCAGTGAATAAAGAAGTTGCTAACCTCGGCAAGTTGAACGATTACATCAGTTTGAAGAGGAGTGTATACATCTTGCACATCAGGAACAATGAGCATCAAAGGCTGCATTGTAAATACCATTACTTATTCAGAAGATGTACACTTCCACAGACATAAAAAAAACTATATATACTTTAGATAATATGATTTCAGTGGAGAGGCAAAATCATGATAGAGAAACAACAGGAAGACTTTTTATAAATTCACCAATCAGAAGTTTGAAATGAAAATCTAACTACATGACTTGTAAGTCGAGCGATCAGACAGTCCTTCCAATTTTTTCGCTCTCCTCGAAGAATAGAGGCACGCATTTCAACAAATACTTTCTATTCAGCGCACTTTTGCGATTGAATAAATTGCATGAGAATTAAGTCCTCACAGTGTCCATTGATTTTTTACAAAATTTATCTCGTTAAACTTCCAGTTCCCGTTCGGGTGAGAGTATTCAACCCACATAGAGCACCTAAAGTCCTATTTGACTTCAAAAAGTCCTACAGAATTGGACACGCAGAGGGACAAACAAGTTAATTGGTTATTTTTGAGTGAAAAGGTCAAAGGAACAACTAGATCTATGAATTAGGAAAACTAATGACAGTATGCAAACAATGTAGTAGTGGAATCAACACTGTACCATTTTCAGTTATACTATTATAACATATCAAAACCACATGACAAATGATATACTGTGAAAAACTCGGAATCCCACTGCTATTTACCTGTCTTTTCAGATTGTAAAAATGGATAGTTGAGTCAAATGTTGCAATACCAACCCTTATGGGAACATCCTGCAACGATAAATGTTTTTTAGAAGGCAAGAGTTAATATCAATACAGAAGATATCTGGGGTGGACGGCATTACAAATTTACAAGCAAAAGCAAAAAGAAAACATGCTCAAGGACAAAACAATATTGAATTTAATATGACCAAACACATTCATTCCATCTAACTACAAGATTCTCGAAGCTTTATCCACTCAGTATCTTGGGGGTTAAGGCCCAATACAAACTAACAGCATAAACATTCAAAGTCCAAATTAATCGCATCAAAATTTCTTTTCACCTCAAAGTAGTGATCGTTCCTATCCTTCCATAAGATCCACCCATATTTCTCTTATATGCCTTGCACCAATATCTCAACAACTTACAACTCCTTATTCTGGTCTTGCACATATTGCAAATTAACAAGAAATACCCACACTTCTTCAAAACTAAGTGGCACTAGATTTATTTGCAGTTCATAGTTCAAATCCTTTAATTATCGAGTAACAATTTAATAACAGGCTGTCTTATTGCCTAAGTGACTGAACTAAACGAGGTAATAACAGAACTTACGTGTTGGACAATTTTCTGGATTTTTCCCAATAACATATAACGATGAGGAGTGCAAACTATTTAGACGTAAATGGTATGGTGGAAAAGAGGGTAGTAGGAAGCTCTGACACTCTTCGGAAGTTTGAGGACCAAATTATAAAGCTCTATGATAAAGAGTGATGTAGGAAGTTCTGACGCTCTTTAGAAGTTTAAATACCAAATCATAAAACTCTATGATAGAGACACGGTAAGGACGCCCACAACTTTGGTGGGGGAGAGTGGTACGAGCATTTCTTCATAAGCATTTCTATTGACTACAACCTCTCTAAGAGGGTTACTTTTCCTAAGCACATCTTAAGTACAAAGGAATGGACAGCACACCTAACTGTGAACTGTACAGAACAATTTTGATGGTATATGATAATTTATTTTCTTTTGAGAAGATAAAAACATTTACTGATCAATCCAAAGAAACTCTTCAAGATTTATGTAATATGGACTCTCCATATTCCTTTAAGAAAATCCGTGTCCAAACATGTCAGACACTCGGACACATCGACATTCGTGTGGACACTCCAACGGACACTTCTTGCTTAGATCATCAACTTTTTGACATAATTTTTTGAAAGTTTTCAAATTTTATTCATGTTATTCAACCCTACTAACTACTATCATTGTTTTATGTTTGTTATTAGTTGTAAATTAACCCATAAGTTACTATCATAATCATATATTCATAGTACATTCACATATAATAAGACACACTATAGGAAACATGAAGAATGATACTATCATTTTAAATATAAGGTCGCATCCGCATTTTAAATACATGTTTTATGGACTCTCTTACAACCATATACATTTTTTTTTACAGAATAAGATATTTTATTGCAATTAAAACATTATGGTGCGGCAGAGGGACATAATTGTTAGACACTAGATGGAAACTCTTACATGACCCAAACCTGTGTACATACTAACACTACATATACATAGTGTTGTAGTCTAAATTGTCCCATAGTTAACTCGTGTACTTATTCACGAATTTGAGATTAGGGTTGCAATAATTGTAGGAGTTGCACCGTGAATTTGAGATTAACATACATGACCATTTCATCACTCGGATGTGGCTCAAACTCGATCGTCCAGGAGGCTACATAAAGGGAAATCTCATTTGTGTATAGGCATCCCGAATAACCGAAGCCATCTAAACAAAAAGCTTCACTTCTCAAAAACTTTGTATTCTCATGCTTTGTTCTCGGTTAGGGCACGACACCAACTGGTACAGTTGATAAAGAAGGGCACGAGTAATTGGAATTTCCAATTTCGCCGAGATGCTGATAAATGGAGCATCTCGATAATGTGATTTATAAAGTCACTTCAGTTATGTTGTGTGTGGCAAAAGATAAATGAAGTTGGAGGTAGCACGAGAATGAGAAGTTCACAATGAAATTGATGTAAAGCCATTTGGTTGAAGGTATGAGCGCAAGAAGTGGATATCGAGTAATAAATTTCCAGAAACGTTTGGTTTAAAGAAATGAGATACCATCTACATTAGCCCTTCTTTCTGCTTATGTGTGCTTATGGGACTAATAGCAACAAGAGATGACCTAAAGAAAAATACGTGAACGTGGATCACTAATGCTTACTTTGTAAGCGTAAATGAGACAATTGACTACTTCTACAATGTCTTATTATGATTGAGGTTTTGGGTCATTGAGGTCTCGGGCTCTATCAAATCGTTGAAAGTATGGTGGTGCAAGCAATTTGAAAGGACGATCGGAAAGGTTACTTCAAGTTTGTAAAATGGAATAGGCTTCTGGAGAATTACTTCAAGCTTAATACCGATGGTTCGACCATCGCCAATCCCGGCCAGTGTGGGGTAGGAGGAGGTGGGAGGGATCACAATTGTAACATGGTCTTGGCTTTCTCGATGGACCTTGGTTTTGGCTCCAACACGACCTCTAAAATTATGGCTCTTCTGCTTGGCCTCAAGTATTGTCAAGAGTTTGGTTTTCAACCTCTAATTGTTGAACTTGACTCCCTCATCCTTGTTCAGTGGCACAACAATGGTAGCATTGTCCATTGGGCTCTTTCGAACACATGTGCAGAAATCATAAGGATTGGGAGAGCTATTGGCATCATTGTCTAGCACACTTTTAAGGAAGGAAATTGTCCCTCTGATCTCTTGTCAAAGGAAGGCAGTGCTATTCACTCTTGTTTGCATTTTCAGCTAGCAAATGTTCCATCTCCTGTCAAAGCTGCTCTTCTTATGGATAAGAGGGGTGTGAAGTTGCCCTTAGGTTGTAATATTTGCTTTATGTCCAAGGCAAGGTATGATCTTCCCTGTTGTACTCTCATTAGGTATAAAAAAGGATAGGAAAAATATTTAGGGACCTTATCCAAATGGATCGGTATTGCGAAAGGAGAGAAAATGTAGGCATTTTGAGTGGAATACAAAGACCATGAAAAGAAACATCTTTAGCTATATCGGATCAGATGTGGAGTCAACTATCCTTTTTGTTTTTTGTTTTTTGTTTTCCTTTGTGCTAGTTTTGCAATGTTTTGAGTTACTCAATAAATTTAAAATAGCAAATTATATATATAGGGATATTCTCCTTAACACACTTAATAATAGGCCTGAGATTCCATTAGGGCAAGTTACACAAGTACGGGATGGCTGTCTTTTGTGTGATTTTGAAGTCTGTGACAAACTGGCTCCTGCACCATAAGCCATGTGAGGACAATATCGCCCAAGTCCAACATCAAAGAATACCTACAGAAAAAGCTTAAGGACGTATAAAATAAAACACTAAAAAGACGTACCTCAAGTCAACAGTTGACTTAACAATTACTTTTCTTTTTCATACCAAGTACTCATTTTTACTAAAATAAATATTACTAACCTATAAAACAATGTCAAACATTAAAAAGACTATCTAAAAACAAGCTTAGAGATGTATCACTAATACTAAAAAAAGAAGTACCTCAAATCAACTGTTGAACCCACAATTATTTTTCCTTTTAATACGAAAAACTCTTTTTTTTTTTCTAACACTATTTACTGACCTAGACTATGTCGAACTTAAAAGGAAATCACAAAAGCGAGATAATAGCTTCAATTTACAAAATTGGACATTCTTCTCATAGAAAATGTCAAGAAGGTTCACTAATCTTTTTAACGTTCTAGACTTAATTTTTCAAGCGAAGATAATATTGAGATTTGGAAAAAGTCGGAGAAGTGATAAACAATTTCTATGTCACCTAGTTTCAGGAGATAATATGATACTTTGTTGGAGATCGTGATTATGATTGTTGTGAGTGTTTGGGAACACCGTAGTATTCTACATATGATACACCAGATAGTATGCTGAGATTAGAAGTATATGATTTGTTTTTATCTTTAGGTTTTTATCTATATTTAGTAGTTACCTAGGAGTTAGTTTCCTACTAGGACTCTAGTGGTTTCTCTATTTAAATCGCATCTTTCCAATCATCAATAAAGCCTTTTTCTTTTACTTCTCCTAATTTACCTTGGTACAGAGCCTCTCTGATCTTGAAGACAAGCTAGGGTTTCTCACTACCGCTGGCGGCGGTAATTGTCGTTGCTGGATCTTTAATATCTGGTGTTTCTTATCTTTTCTTTCTATTTCAATATTTTCTTTTCTTTTTTAATTATTGCGTCTTTTACATTTTTTTTCCTTTGTTCCTAAACAGATTTTTTCCAAACAGTAATTTTATATATTTTTGGCAAAGCACTAAAATTTATTAGAAAAAGGGAAACAAAGAATGTACACTTGGAAAGGCCACCCCAAAAAGGAAAGCACCACCAAGGACCAATGGGCACTAATCAAATCTGAAATACTCTCTCATGGGTCCCTCCACTTTGAGAAAGGGAGGTCTCCCTACATAAGTCACTCTTTCACCTTCTAACAAGATACAAGCTTTTTTAGACATACAATCTGCACCAAAGTTGGCTTCCCTCCATATAGAAGAAAATCTGATTCTTCTAATCTTTTTTCTCACATTCTTCCATCTAGCATCCAGCATCCAGCATCCAAGGAATCTCATCATTAGAAAAGGCTTGAATAGCAGCCACTGAGTCTCCCTCAACCCAGGCTATCTCCCAACCCATGTTAGAGCAATACTCAAGGCTCGCAATGATAGCAGTGCACTCAGCAATGAAGCTAGTAACAGTAGACAGACCAACAGAGATAGCTCCCAGCACAGCCCCATCTGAAGCTCTAAAGACAGCACCAGCCCCACCCTTCTCAGGATTCCCAGGAGCAGCTCCATCAGAGTTGATCTTAACTTCCCCAACTGCAGGTAAGCTCCAATAAACACTTCTAACTCTTTTAGGCTTCCTAGCTTTAGTAGGGACCACCAACTTGGCAATAATCTGAAGGTCAAAAGTACTGCACCCAACAGAAAGAGCAGCAGCATCTTAAATAGCACTAATAATCCTCTTTTTCATCTTCAACTCATTCCACTTCACATTATCAAAGATACAAGCATTTCTAGCTTTCCATATAGTAAGACAAGTACCCCACACACACCCAAGCCACAGATCCCCAAGATAAGAACTGAAAGAAAGAGAATGTTGCAATATGTCTTTAACATTGAGAAGAGGGCAAGAAGCCTGGAACAGGTCTGCTAACCACCCCCAAAGCTTTTGAGCTTTAGAACAAGTCCAAAGCAGATGAGAAGCAGTTTCAACTTCATTCATGCACAAGCAGCAACAAGAGCAGGCAACAACTCCTTTTTTCATAAGAATATCATCAGTTGCCAATGCATTCCAGCAAAATCTCCAAGCAAAAGAAGAAACTCTGGGATGAATACAATTCTTCCAAACAAACTTATGCCACCAAACAGAGTTAACCCTTTCTCTAATACAATTAAAAGCAGATTTAGTGCTGAAATTGCCATTAAGATCAGGCCTCCAAATAATTTTATTACTATCACCTGTAACAATAACAACATTAGTGTCAATACCAGCCTGAGCAAGGATTTGGGCCATAACATCATTCACAACCCAACTTCCATTAACAATCATCTCAGACAGTATTCTTAGTTTTCTTCCAATTTTTGAGATAAGGCCAAGTATCTTTGATTGAAATATTAGAGCCCCAACAGTCCCTCCAAATGTCTATATCCCTGCCATCTCCAACCAGCCAATAACAGTTTTTAGAGACATGAGAAAGAGCCATAGCAATACCCTTCCACATTGTAGAACCATTTGCATAGCACACAATCTCTCCATAATTAGTGAAGAATTTAACATGCATGAACTTACACCATTCAGACTGACAAGCAATAAGAGCTAACCCTACCCTGAAAAGAAAGGAGCCTACCAGCCCAACTGCTGGCTCTAGCTCTAATTTTGTCCAGCAACGGCAATATAGTATGCTTGGTGACCCTCGCATGGATAAGGGGAATGCCAAGATATTTCTCAGAAAATGACCCTTCTTTAAAACCAAACCCAATAATACTCTCTTTTCTGTTACAGTTGACAGACAAACTGCCCAGAAGACTCTTGATATCTCTTAAACAGCTTCACAATAGCCTTCAATCCCGTAATAGCTCCATTAGCAAAAACATTAATATCATCTGCAAATAAGAGATGAGGGGGCTTAGAACTCCTTTGATCACACCCATAGGTTTAACCACATTTCTCACCCTCAAATCTTGCAACCCTCTACTAAGAACATCCTCAGTCAAGGCAAAAAGAAGGGGAGATAGGGGGTCACCCTGCCTAAGCCCTCTACCATTCACAAGAACAGACACTTAAGAGCTTCTAAGAATGCAAAGAATCCAACTACACCAAGTAATAGAGAACCCAAATCTATCAAGCACCTGCATAAGGAAATCCCAACTCAAGGTATCATAGGCTTGAGCAATATCCACTTTTAAAGCAATATTACCACCAAACCTTTTCTTCTTAAGATCATTCATCATCTCAGAAGCAAGACCAATGTTGTTGTGCACATTCCTACCTTTAACCTTTAATAAAGGCGCTCTGCTCAAAAGAAACAATTTTGTGGACCACACTTCTAAGCCTGTTAGCAAGAATCTTAGTAATGATTTTAAAGGCAAAATTGCTCAAGTATATGGGTCTATACTGATAGAACAAGGTTGCATCTTTAATTTTTGGAATCAAAACTAAGAAGCTGCAGTTAAAACCATTTGGGATAGTACCTTCCCTGAAGAAAGACTTAATAGCTCTACACACATCTCTCCCAATGATGCTCCAACAATGCTGAAAGAAGCACCCTGAGAAACCATCAGGACCTGGGGAACTACCAGGGTCCATATCAAAAACAGTATCCTTAATCTCATCATCGCTAGAAATAGCACACAAACTTTTATTGTCGCCTTCCTGCATAAGATTTGGGACCAGCTCAAGCAAACCAGGGTTCACCATACAAACAGATTCCTTAATCTTGTTGGAGAAGGTAATAGCATACTGCTTTATAAGATCTTGATCATGAAGAACCACTCCCTCTTTAGTTGTAATGCAATGGATAAGCATCTTCTCTTTTTTAATCCTAGTGAGGACATGAATATAAGCAGAATTCTTATCTCCAGCCTGGAGCCACCTCACTTTAAATTTTTGTCTCCAAAGAGTCTCTTGGTCAAGCATAGCTTTTTTTGAGGGGGGATCAAGCATAGCTTTATTCAAACTGGTGTTAAGAATGGTCAATTTAGCAGAAAGAACATCATTAGAAACATCATGCTCCATGTCTCTATCCACAACTTCAATCTCCTCATTGATATTCTTAATGTTCCTCTCAGAGTGCCCAAAGACATTTCTACTCCAATCTCTAATGACAACTTAACAGCTTTCAACTTGTTGATCAAACTGAGAAGAGGACCCCCCACATTACCACTTTATTGAAACCTTCATGAGTCAATCACATCTTACAGAACTTGAAAGGATAGTTTGTAGGCCTAGGGACTCCCACACACTTCCCAACCAAGGGAGAGTGATCAGAGTAAACTCTGGAGTGAACGTTGTAACTCCAATTTTCAACTTCTCGGCCCAACTAGAATTCATGAAGATTATGTCAAGCAACACAAGGATCATGTTAGTCCCTCTTTGCATATTGCACCAAGTGAAATTAAGGCCCAACCACACAGTAATTTGTTGATCACTAGAAGAGAACACCACAGGTTTAGTACTCCATAATTTCCACAAGATCCACAAATTAGAAACCCCACCATTGTCATTACAAATCAGGTCCACAACATACTCTGTAAGCCCTAATTTAGAGACATTACTAATACAAGCATCCACTTTAGGCTCAGCTAGAGCAAAAATAGAAGGCTTACCATCTTTAACCAAATTCTTAAGGGTTTTTTTGCTCTTGAGGTTCCCTATCCCCCCTGCAGTTCCAAAATAGAAGCTGCATTACTTCTTTTTAAAGGAAGTTGCAGACTTAGCTCTAGTAAGAGGAGGGGTCCCCTTATTAGTATTCTTAGTCATTTTGGTTCTCTTCTTCTTAGACACTGTAAACCAAGCCTTTTTAACCTCTGTAGGATCAAAAACCTTCACAGGTGAAACAAAAGCATTGCCAGGCATCCACCTTATCTGCATCACCCACATCTTCTTCTCCACTCAAGTCATCTTCATCATCCAAGTCAGCTAAATCAACCCAAGTCTCTGCAACCCTGACACCATCACCAAGCATTATAGCAAGAATATCTAGTGGTATAGAGCACTGAGCAAGAGGTACAACACAACACAGAGAGATTGGAGAGCTTATACCCTCCTTGACCCCTTCTCCAGATTTACTACAACCAGCCTCAGTGTGATCAACTTCATTAACCCCACTCCCTACACTCATAAACCACATGGCCAATAACTTTGCAGTTATTGCAAAACTTAGGTAGATGACCAAGCACCACATCCTGCATAAAACCATCATCATCACCATCAACAAAAATTTTAGATGGAATGGGTTTAGCGAGATCAACTTCAGTGAGCACAATAGCATAGAACCCAGTTCTAGCTATGAGAGTATTCTCATCCACATGAACAGGTCTACCAACAGTTATGGCAACAGACATAAGAGATTTCTCCTCCCAATATTCCATTCAAAGTTCAGAAACCTAATCCAAACAAGGGCACAAGAATTTTTTTGAGTGGTAGGAGTGAAATTCTGAACCCAGGGTGTCAATCTTAGCCATTGACCATCAAAGATCCACAGACCTCCTCCCCAAATTCGCAATTTATCTTCTTCGTACTCCAATTTAATGGTGAAGTAACCCTTACCAAGTGGAATTAGACAAAAAAAAAACCTTTCAGTTTCCATAAATCCACTGCAATCCCCCAAACTTCTACAAGATGAATCTTTTGGAGATTTAACCTCCCAATCAGGCTAAACTTGAACTTGTCCAAACCATTTTGATAGCAACTACAAGGGAGCTTGATAGAAGGGAACTCGCCCCTCATACCAGGCAATGGTAGACTATCAACATCGATTGGCTTCGTTTTGAACAAATCTGCAAAAGAGGGCTCATTCTTCGCCTTACAATTGCTACCACGCTCGAAATTAAAGAGATTAAGGGTAGCCACATCCATGATTGAGAAATCCCAGAGCAAGAAACCCATAAATTACCCAAAGAAGGTCGGCTCAAGAAACGAAACAGAGAAGGAAGGGAAACTTTCCAAAAAAGGAAAAAATTAACCCTAAAACACTCCTTGAGATACGAAAGCTGCTTAGATTACACCAAAGTAGAAACTTACCCTCAGTCTCCTTCTAGAGAGAAGCCAGACTCTCTCTCTCTAAAAAACATTCTCCGCTTAATGTTCTGTTGTACCCTTTTCCAAACAATAATCACTATTCACGTGAACAAGAATCACATGCACAGTAATCACTATTCATTTGTGAACAGTGAACACTATTCAAGGATTTATGATATATTTTGGTTCATGTAATTTGCGGATTTGATGATATAATCTCTAACCATTGAATCTTGATGTCAATGTTTTATTTGAATTCAGGACCTCTTTATTCTTGTTCCATTTTTAGTGCGTTGAAATTGGATATTTCCTACATGATTTGAAATCTCAGCAATCAGATCTATTACAATTTTGGATCGTCTTTTTCTAAATTGTTGTTGCTACATATTTTTTGAAAAAACCCTTCTTTCCTTTTATCTTTTCATCTTGTCAATTTATATCTTTTTCTTTCTCTCACCAATCTGGTTTGAGCCCTCTATCTCTTATGGTGTTTTATTTTTTATTTCTCACTTGGTTTATATGAAACCAACTAAAACGACCTAATTGTTTCTTCACATTATTTATTTATTTTTTTGAGTTGGAAGGTTCTAAGAATCCAACCATTTTTTGGTTACTTGGAAGAGTTCCAAGAGCTAATCTACTGCCTTTTTGTGGAGCTAGTTTGTGTAATCAGCCATGAAACCAATGTTATTGGTCCATAGAGCCCATCGTTGGTGAGGCCTTTTTGTTTTGTTTTTGGTGAAAATTCACGTTGGTTTATTTACTGTCTGAAGCTAAGGCTCAAATTGGTTGTTGAAGACGAAAATTTTGAAGACTCTCACGAGTGAGTAGTTTGTTATCTTTTCCAAGTTGGAATTTTGGAGTTTATGTCTTCCAGCTTGAGCTGAGGAGGAGTTTTAGAAAGTATGGTTCTTTTGGTACATTGATACAAATGAAGTTTGTTGAATACTCAAGTTTGTTATTTGAAGTTGAAGAGGTATTCTACGTATGATACACCGGATAGTATGCTGAGTTTAGAAGTATATGATTTGTTTTTTATCTTTAGGTCTTATCTATATTTAGTAGTTACCTAGTAGGAGTTAATTTCCTACTACAACTCTAGTGGTTTCTTTATTTAAATCCTTCTTTAGGGTGATTGTACTCATCTCTCTAATCATCAATAAAGCTTTTCTCTTTAACTTCTAATTTAACTTACTTCACCAGCAGTCCATACAAAAGGATCCCCTATGCTATTAATACAAAACTTCTTAACATATACCTAATTTAATAAGAGTTCCAAATGAAGTCTCACCGGAAGATCTGTAATAGCTTGGCTAATTCCGCTACAAGCTGCTGCAGTTGCACCAGTTTGTATAGCATTCATGGATACATCAACAAGGAAGAAAAAGACCGCCGGCATTGGATCACGAACCTGGAAATGATTGGAGGCATGCCGTACATTTTTAAATTAGTATGAGTTAATGAAAATATAGATGGGTAAAAACAAGTCTTCATCAAAGCAATGATAGAAGAGCAACAAATTAGTTTCAGTAGCCTCCATTTGCAAGTGAATAACAGTGAATCATTCCACATACCTAAACTGAGTAATGCTACAAAGTTAATAGTCATTTTTCCTTCTAAAGAAAATAATGAAGCTGAAACCCATTGGTCAAGACATTCTTTTGGTACGTATTTTGTTAAAGTTACTGCAAGTCGTGGTCGTTACAGTCAAAATACCCCCAACACAGAGTCAAGAACGATATAAGAGCAGACAACTATAATTTTCGTGATTGTTGATGAGTTTTATCACTTGTCTCCTCACTTGTCCGCATGTGCATGCAACATACCACCCCCTACATCCCGCGAAAAGTAAGAGTAACTGACATTTCCTTCTAGCAATAGTCTAGAAGAAAATATACCGCTTCACTAATTTTAAGAGAGCATAATCAAGGTTTATCTCTC
Organism: Kingdonia uniflora; assembly: GCA_014058105.1. Taxonomy (NCBI): domain Eukaryota; kingdom Viridiplantae; phylum Streptophyta; class Magnoliopsida; order Ranunculales; family Circaeasteraceae; genus Kingdonia; species Kingdonia uniflora. The sequence continues at coordinate 4,931,970 of JACGCM010001854.1, forward strand.
ATGACTAAAGTAATTACATATCTAACAAGCCTCCAAATACAGTACACAGTATATCCTCCTTATGTTCATGGTAGTCATTTGCAGAAGTTGTGGTTCTAATTGCAATAGTATCAGTTGTTGAGACCCAAGAGTGCAGCAGCGCACAGGACACCACATAGGGGCAGCGTTTGTAGAACAACGATTGTGGTATGTTGCGGTTACAAAAGTGCTTATGACACATTGCATTGTACAAAAAATAAAGATTTTGAAGAAAATTTACTCTCACAAAGAGCTTCTCTAAATCCGCTTACTTTAACTATACAATCTCTAAACATGAATGAAATGTAGAAAAACTCATAGGGAGAGGGGTAGCAAATTTGGGTCCATTTTTTATTTAAGCTGATGAAGACAAAGAACAACATTCCCTATGATATTCCTTTCTCATACCTCTAGCGATGGGACTCTACTTGGGGAGTTGCTCACTGACTCTAATGCGAAAAAAATCTACAATAGTTCAATGGTTTTATCAAAGAAACAGATTCCTTGAAATTAGTTTTGATTCCAAATTTCCTATAAAGCTTAATGATGGGATATTAGAGGATAAAAAAATAACATGAAAAGGTATGCATTGGGTTTAGATTTGAGCAATAACATCGTTACAAATATACAAAGAGAGAGAGAGAGAGAACCCCTGACCAATGAACAACCGTTGCACATACTCGGAGTAGCATAACTGCATAAGACACTACAAAGAAAAGCATAGACAACCCCTGACCAAGAACAACCGTTGCTTTTCCTTAATCATTTCATCCCATTCGGACACAAAGTTTAAAAGGACAACTGAAAATCTTGGACAAACAACTCCAAGCAAAAAGCATTACTTTGATACACAGAAAAAACTTTCGCATAAAACTTAATGATGGGATATTGGAAGATAGGAAAATAGCACGAAAAGGCATGGGTTGGGTTCGGATTTGAGCAATAAGATCCTTAAAAATGTACAAAGAGAAAGATTAGGTTAGAGAGAGATAAGTTATATCTTCTTTTCACTTTTTTCTTTATTTTTATCGATCAGAACTCTTTAGTGATATGTTAATGTTCCCTAAAAATTGTCCTGAGAAGAGACGAGCAACAGAAAGAAACAATATAAGCTAGCACACACTCGGAGTAGCATAACTGCATAAGACAACTCCAGACCACAAAATTTGTTATCCTGGGAGGCCCATGATGCTTTTTCTAGCCTTGAGGGCCTTATAGCCTTCTTCTTTTGTATGTCTTCAACGTCTTTAGCTGTAAACATTTTCTATAACAAGAAATTTATATTTATTATACGAAAATATCCTCTTGTTAAGAGCCAACAGACACAATAGGTGGAAGACATTAGGGCCTAAATTGGTTGGTGTAACTCGCTTGCTTTTGTGGACGACTAATTATGGCAAATTTTATGTCACGTCTCACAAAGCGTTCCCACTAGGAGAGTTTCTGATATTGTTGTCTTTAAAACCGCTAAAGGTGAATGGAAATTTAGCTTCAACATATGTGTGTAGAATCACAAAATCTCAATAACCACATGGATCACATCAAAGAGCTACAATTTCGCATACCAACATCCCAAAAGATTGTTCTTAAAGAGGAGCCTAACCCAGTAGAGGTGATGATTTCACTAGTAGCTTAGTCCCGTGTCGCTTAAGATCCTAAATCACTCTTGATGTGTCCATGATAAAGGGAAGGGTTGAACGCACCAACTCCAAAGCTTTGTGCACAAATTCAACCTTTGGTTGGGTTCTCTCATTGGCGATATTGCAACTTTCTATTTGCGACGAGAAACAAGTGTACCGCTTCGCGGCACTACAAATAGTAGATATAAAATCCAACTTGATAGAGGTCATATTATTTTCATAACAGTAAGAATTCCAAATGTTCTTCCTTCGCTCTTGGACTTTGAAAATTTTGTCCTTTTGTCTTTGTATATCTAGGACGTTTCCAAAAATCTAAAATTGGAGACATTGGGTTATGTTCAAACTGCCTAGAAACCCTCCAGGAGTGGTACGAAAATGATGGACTCAGTGATGTTCTTCCTCCATAAAAAAGTCAGGCTTTTATAGTGAAAATAGCTACGGTTTCCACTCAGATACCATGGTAATTCTTACAATGATGATAAAGCGAAGAGTTTTATGGGAAAATGAAAAGCAAAGAAAAGGAGATAGATGGAGCTGTATCTCCTCTAATCTGTTGATACTGATGATGCTAATCAACTATGACATTGGTGAACCAACATATGCATACAGCAACAAAGAACAATGCTGACTTGGTTTACGACACCGGAGTCGCATGTTTGATAAGTACGCTAACAAGACGAATAATCGCATGTTTGATAAGTACGCTAACAAGAGGAATAAAGTACAACCTATCAACAACTAAACCAATGGAATAATGACTTGCTTATGTGTAAAAGCAAAACGCAAGTATGCTTACCATGTATTCTTTTGTAGCAACAAATTCAACAGTTCCTCTACATAACTCAGGCCTATCATCAACATCTCTACGCCTGTTATCCGGTCCTAAATTGCAGTGATAGTCACGAGGAGTCTCGTCCATAAATCCTGAATTTGAAATGATGTATGACTAACAACTGAAGAACAAAGGTAATTGACAAGTATAAATTTGTAGACAGATAGGCTAATAGTTATTACTAATGTCGATATAAGAATGCAATCCCCACCACAACTAGATATGTTTCTCACAGAATACATTTAATGAATACACAACAAAAGAATGTAGCAAGAATTAGTAGCAGGGGTCAAGACAGACAGTTAAGGAATGTCTTTAACGGATATCGTTAAGTAAATAATACAATATTTTATTAACTAAATCTCTAAAGTATGGTGATATATCATGGATTCATGGTATAGCCTTCGAAATGTTGTCCAAGAATGCAGCGTAATAGAGATCAGCTGCTGCCCTCATGCCAAGTCAATTTTATATTTTACTCCACCTATAATGGAATATTAGCCTAAGTTTCTCCTCACCATTTGAAAATAAAATATAAAAAATTCTTAACCTTTTGCAACAATAAAAAAATAAAAAATAAAAACTTTCTTTAAATGTGTTGAGGACCTGAAGAATATAATACTTTGGGAAAAGATAGAATCGGGTACAGAAGAATTGTAAGACAAGATAATGAAGAAAACAGGACGTATGACTTGTTAGATACGGTTGTTAGATACGGTCTCCATGGAGTTTGAACTATATAATCCAAATAAACATCAGTTCAAGCTAAACCATGTCGGACAAATGGAAGTGGAGCAAAAATACCCTATCAAGAAGGCAGGACAACAAGGCTTGGAACCACATCAACTAATGAACTCTTCTCTGTGATCTTTTTCTACCTAGTTCTTTTAGTCGAACAACTTATTTTTCAAACAGCTAAACCATTTAGAATCTAGGAGTTCGCCCTAGAGTTACTTTTTCACTAGCCATTGTGATGGGGAGTTGGTGGACTGTCTTTTAATGCATTGTGAATTAGAGAGGGAAAAATCAAGTTTCATCCTTGATTCAGTAAATATTGGATGAGTAATTTGTTGTTGGCACAAGTTAAGATGGTTTTCCCGAATCCATTTCTTGTGGGCCGTGTTCCATTTGCCATCATATGAAGCATTGCAGGGAGAAGAATAGTAGAATATTTAAAAGGGAGGCCCAAAATTTCCTTTTATTATAGTGGAAGTTAAGAGAGCAAAGCTCTTTCTTGGTGCAAGGCCCACACAGTCTTAAGAGGTGTTCGTCGAAGATTTCTTGACTTGATCGCAAAAGTTGATGGCGGAACATTGAGATATTGCTTTAGTGTGTGGTCAGCATAGTACTTTTGAGCTGGAGGAAGCATGTTGCAATCCTGCCTGTTTTTTTGGGTTTCCACACCAAGAATGTGTTTACTTTTTATCTGATCAAAGTTCAGAAATCAGCATCCAATAAAACGATAGCCTCTGTAAAAGTTGCAGATCCGTATATAAGCCTGTACACCAAACCTAAGGCAATTATAGCAATTCTCTACACCAAAACCTTTGACATAACCACACACCCACAATCCTGGACCTAGAAATCATGCAGTCTCACAATAGCAAACTTAAAATCATCCAATTTTGAGGGTCATCGATTTTAAACCCTCACAAACATCCTCAACCTGCACCAAATAAACAAGATCCACTGGCTTCAACAAAAGCCTCGAATTACTACAAACATGAAAGCATACCCCAAAAGAACTTAATGATAAAGTAACAGCAGTTAAAAACCAGTAACAATATCATGGGCCCAAATACCCCATGACACTTCAAATTAATGTCTTTGCAGACCAAAAGCAACACTCAAACAGCAGGTTCACCCAAGTTTTCAAGGCAGCAGAGGCATACCTAAAGTATTAACACCAGAAAACACAGTTTCGCAGAAGCAGGCAGCATTTTAAACGAGATTTTCAAAGACGATCCAAATTCTTCCCTGTTAACAGAAACATGTTTCTGTGGATGTTTTTCTCTCTCAATTTTCTTAGTCTTTAAGGATAAGTGAACAATTGTGCCTTTAAGAAAGAAATATTCTCGCATTATACTCCCAAAAAAAAAAAAAACTAATGTAACACTAACATGGGTATGCGTGACCGTGTCTGATATGCGTACGAGGTGTCGGACACGGCAACTTCAAATAAGTGAAAACATGGACACGGCCTTGAACCTATAACATGACCCAAGACATTAATGATACTGAACTTCTCTTAAATGTTTCAAACTAGTAAATCGGACAAGGATAGGCTGTTTTACCAATGAGTGCATATTAGTATGATTGAGTACTGTGTCTATCAAACTAACAAAAAGTTGATGATCTAAGCAAGGAGTACCCATTGGAGGGGTCAAGGCGAGTGTTGGTGTGTCGGAGTATCCAACACAAGGATTAAGAAATGCACTGATTCAACGAACTAAGGTGCGCCTCACATCGTTTTATGTTTTTCAGAACTGAGGTTATAGCCTTACATAAGCCTCACATCCAATTATGAGGCTTAATGGGGCTATCATAATTTTGAAGGCTATTGGAGGCACATTGAAGGCACATATTGAAGGTGTACATAAGCAAAAGTTTTTTTTGTTTTTTCTCTTTCTAGAATCACGTTGCATCTCCATTGCAGCCCCTTAAATGTGATAGGACGCAGATAAGTTGCATTTTGCCGCATATTATCGCGTTTACTCAAAATTAGATTGTATAAGAGTATACGCAATTGATCTTGAGAGATTCACCTTAATGTAAAAACATGGTTCAAAGTCTCTGACTCAGAACCCGAATCGTCAGTGGGTGATTCTGATTCGGATCGGGTGATCCCAATTCCCAAGTTGGCTTAAGTCAACTTTTGCACCACAAATGTAATTTACACTAAAAATAATTATTAATATTAAAAAATTGCCCGAATTATTTCCGAACCAACTCTTAAAAACTCGGGTGATTTGTGTCGAGCTAGAGCGATATATATATTTTTCGAGAATTCACTCCGGGTCGGACCATACCAGGCTGATCTCAAGTTGTATCAGGTGAATTGGGTCTATCTGATCCGAGTTTTTGAACCATAATACAATTGAACAGCAGCAATCTGAGAAATTTCCCCATAGACATGATGTGCTAAGTGCATTAAGGTTTGGGATTAAAGCATTGAGTGGCTCGTGCATACTTAGAGCATCTCCAACAGAGGAGAGTGGGAGTGAGAATCCTCACACTCACCTCTTAAATCACCTTCAACAGGCAAGTGGAGATGAGGATTCCTAACCCCATTCGTCAAAAAAATGAGAATTCATACAATGAAAAAAAAAAAATCTCCACTCGCTATGCGTGCCTGTCTTAAAGGCGCGCAACTTTCCAATAGGCGCCTACAATAAAATAATATGTACTTTCGATTAAAAAAGTCAATTTTTTATCCTAAAAACTTGGGCGTCCTTGGTGTAGGCGCCTAGTTTTTCTTACTTTTTTCTCTCTCCTATGAGGTGGCAAAATTTTAGCCACATTTTTTTTTCCAATTCCCACTCTCTTTTGTGATGTTGGAGTCCAAAGTGGTGTGGGTATGGGAATTCACACTCAATAAAAATCCCACTCCCATTTCTGTTGGAGTTGCTCTTAAGGTCAACAATATGGGCCAAAGCTCACAAGCTGGCCTAGCTAACTGCCAAAAAGCCCGGCCCGGCCCGGGTGATTAAGTGGGCAGGCTACACTCACCCCTCTCTCTCTTTCTTTCTCCCTCCACATAAGCTCAATTTTTTCCCTTAATCTCCTCATTTCCATCTCTCATCCCTCTAAATCTTTTCCATCAAAAAGATGAGCTTTATAGACAATCAAAAGCCAAATATTTCACAACAAAATGAATCAAAATCTGCAAAATATTTTATCCAATCATTACCTAATTTAACCAAAAGATACCTACTTTTGCTTAATACTTATATTATAATTTTTTGATAAAACCAAAAATGTTAAACTTTTGGAGAAACATAAGATTAAATGTGGAGTATATGGGTAAGAAGATGAGCTTGTTGAGGGGTAGAGATTGCTTAATTTGGACTTTCAAAAAACCAATATGAGTTTTTTCTTAGTTTTTCAATAAAGCCAAATTAAAACCGGCCCAAACCCGACCTATAAAGCCCGACCCAAACCCGGCCCGCAAAACCCGACATTCTTCATGGGCGGGTCACGGGCTTAACTCACTATTGGCGGCCGACACGACGAAGGTTCAAGGCCCGGCCCGGCCCAACCTAAAATTTCAAAAGGCCCGCAAAGCCCGACGCGAGCCTGGTCCGCCAGCCCAAATTGCCAGCCCTATGCACCTTTGACCTCTCTTGTTGTATTTTGAGTTTTACAAATCTTTTGAGCATAGATTTTTAAGATATTATGAAAACTAAAATAATGTATGCTTTTTGAAATACAAAAAATAGGCAGCACTAATACTTGACTAAGTAGTAATTTCATTATACGTTAAATGTATCAATAATGTAGCCAAAAAAAAAAAACATTTCCTAAATCAGAACTAGAAACAAAGTTTTGGAACATCTAATTCACGAAAGCATTTATTATGAGGATGGTTGTAATGTTTTTCTTTAGTTTTTATTTATATTGGGAATATCGAGTATATATAACTTATTCAATTATATGAGAAAGATCATTGACACGTACCACAAAGATTACATATGAAACGTTTTCCTTGATCAACGAATTTCATGAATGGATTTATGTACCCTTTGCAACGAGAGCAACGAATTGGTCCAATGTCTCCAAAATCAATAACCTGATACAAAAAGACTGTATGATGAACTAATAATGCCCTATCTGTTCATTAAGATAATGATAATTACTTTGTAATTGTGATATATATCTAAGAAATATGGATACATGGTTCTGTGTGTGCCTGTACTACCTTCTACGAGGAAAGGGATAAATTATTTAGACATGAGCGATTTTGATAATGTTGTTGATCAGCCTTCTAGATAAAATGCAAAAGAATTGAATGGTATAAGACAAAATTGTGTATTACCTGAATGGGTTCATCAGATGGATGTGGAAGAGCCAACGGTTGGACCATCAAAGTCAACGGCATGCTAGATGTGGACAAAAGGTCACCAGTGCATGGAATCTGAAAGTGAGGAAGGAGGAATTCAAAAATTTACATGTGAAAATGTTTTACATGGAAAGAGCTGAATCAAAGACAGTTTGGGTACATAACAGCACCTGATTAATTGAACACCTCATATAACGTGGACTGCAGTTGCCAGTATCCTTGACAACGTAATCACTTGAAGCAGGCTTCACATTAAGGAGAAAATTTTACATGTTAGTAAGAATATAGTCCATGAAATAAAAAGCAGAAACTAACGAGGTTTTATAAAAGTGAATACTATTTTATATTACCCAAAAGAAATCCAATCCAAAAATAATAGTTACCGGAAGAGAGTTAGGTTGAACACCCGGCCAAGTTTCAAACGCAGCAGCAGAAGAAACTGGAATTGGACGCAGGATTTGATTATGATCAATTTTGGATGACCCTGATCTTCGACCTCCAGGTAGAGGGAATTGGCACCCTATCTCAGGTGTAACAACAGGTGGCAACCCATACATCCCTGGGGGTTGGATATAAGCTCCACCTGGAGGGGGGCCCTAAAAACAAGAATATCATCTCATTAATTCCCTGTTAAAGTACAAATACTGATATACTTTCAGAATTACCAATTGGTAAGAAGTTTCAAAACCAAAAGGATATTTTACTTGATGTCCATAACAATTGTGGTTACCCACCTTCAGTGGGAGTTAAGTGGGGTCGGATTTAGTTCGGAGTCGAAGCCCTCATTATTTTCATTTTCCGGAAAAAAACTAAATCAAACTGTTAATGGGACTAGTATGAATCGAACCTTAGTCAATGGGATCATCTCCAAGACTCTGAACCAGCTTAGCTAAGTCATATTCTCTGATGGATTGGGAAGGGGGTAATAAATATACTACCTTTCTGTTTTTAAGAGTTTTCTTTTTTAGTTTTGCACTATGCATAATTTTCTTCTTTTTAATTATTGGGGAGCACCATGCCTAAATCTGTCCCTACTTTTAACACCTACCTCTATCCCTTTGAAATTTTCATCTGGAGACAACTTAAGCTCCATGGTTATCGTGTAGAACAAAGATTGAGTTAATACAAATTCTAACCCGAACTTTTGTAAGTGCTTTAGGAGGGAATTCTTAAAGGATTTCTTGGTTAGATGGGAGGAGTATATGAAAATTTATTGCACATAATTTTCTAGGGGTCTCGCATTAGTTTTTTGTTAGTTTTGTGTTGTTAGTATGATCCCATTTTTGGTTGGGTGATTTTATTTGTGCTGCCTTGTTTTATTTTTGTGACATTTGCATCAGACATGCAATCACAAAAGGCAGAATATCCCACAAGAAACTTTTATTGGAACTGGTACCATGTCTAATTTCTAAATTTAGAAACATAAGGCATTTCAAAATAACTTCAAACACTTACGAGTTACATGCAACTAGATGAATCAATATCGGAAGTTATATAACAACTCACCTGTGGGGGATGTGTGGAGGTCATTGTATGGCCATACGGAGGAGGTGGTAATGGTGGCATGCCTTGATTATTGACTGAAAATGGTAGTGATGGTTGTGAAGCATAATCCAACGGCGACACAGATGGCGGATTTACAGGAAATGGTGATAATGTTTGACCCAAACGAAGACCCCTTGATTCTACCATTGATTGGGGATGTTGACTATTAGTGAAAGATGGATGGGTAGCACGTGCAAGAAACGGCGGTCCACTAGTCATCGGACTTTGTGCACTTGGCCCCGGTACAGTGCGACCTGTAGAGGGGAGTGCCCCTAAAGAGGGTCTTGGGCCAAAAGATGGAGTTTGAGAAAATGGAGGTCCTATTGGCCTTCCAGAGGCTTGTGGAGGACGTGGTGGAGGTGGACCCGCTCTGGGAAAGCTAGACAGCTCCTGAACTGGGTGAGAGAGAGGTGAAGCATTGGAATATATAGATGATGGCAGAGCTGACGGAGGGAGAATTGAGGATGGAGGAGATGCTGAGAGGGGAGATGACATGTAAGATGGTGCACCAAAAGGTGCAGGTCGTGAACCAGAAGAACCAGGCACTGTAAATAGTGGAGGTTGTAGACCAGAAGAACCAGGCGCTGTAAATTGTAGAGGTCGTGGACCAGAAGAACTGGGAATTGTAGATGGGAGACCCGGCCTTTGCACCCCTGGAGATGCCATGGATAACAAAAAAAACAAGTTTCTTCAATCCTGAACCACGCAGCTTTATGTAATCTGTGCAAAAAGAAATAAGACAAAAAATCTTAAATCTGCTAAACTTAACAAAAGTGCAACAATCCAAATAGATAACTATTGAATCATCCCGACAATTCAAGATTTCCATTTCATTTTCTCTCTTATGTACAATCCATGGGGAACCTTATAAGGTACCTTGCGAATTATAGATATCCATTTCATCTTTTTAACCTTAAACGCTAACGTTTTACATCTTCAGCCTGCGTGGAAAGATTAGCTTTCACGTGGACCTATTTCGGTTGCATGTAGGTCATATAATCATGTTCCTTACCAATTACTCTATCTTCATATATGACTAGTGAAGCGAAACAAATGTTGCATGTAAAGTAACTTGTGTTCCATTAAAACTATTTTCTAGTTTCTGATATTTGAGTACATTGGCAAATATAATCTCATAATGTGAATAATGACTTCAGTTAAAAATCAGGAGATGATCATAAGTCTATTACAGCATGACTCCCTCGCCACATATAAATATAGTACTCATGCCGTCCTTATCAGGGGCGTAACCAGTAGCAGACTCACCCGGGCTATAGCCCGAGGTAAAATTTTGAAAAAAAAAAAAGAAGGTTCTTTCTTCTCTGCCTTTCTCAGTTCTCTCTCATACATCTTCTCTGCCTTTCCTCAGTCCTCTCTCATACACAAAGACAGCAGCTACCTCATACCCTGCCTTCTATTCTCTCTCTCTCTCTGGATTTGATAATTACACCACAAACCACAACACAAATTAGGGTTTCATTGCTCAATTCTGAAAATCACAATTCTCATCAAATCGATCTCAAGGTAACGATACTCCCTAGTTCCTATGTAAATTTTATTAGGGTTTCTTCGATTTGGTTCTCATCATCAAACTTTCCCCAAATCATTTACTATTTGATTGTGTTTGGGAGTTGATGATTAGGAACTAATAAGCACCCGAACCCCCATAGGATCTTAGCCCCCTCCAACCTAAATCCCGCTATAAAAAAATTAACCCATGCGAAATCTTTTTCAACTGTTTCATAGATAGAGAGCACGATAACACTTAAATCATCAATTTGCCCTAATCTTAAACCAAAACCATTTAACCAAATCCCAAATCACTATAAACTCTCCACATTATTAAAAAAAAACCCCAGAATTCAATAACCTTAATCTTCTCTCTTACCAAAATTACCACAAATTAATCAAACCCCAATTCTTAAAAACCAATCAAACGCAATTAACACTAACAATATCATAATCATATAGGTGGGGGGATTCAGATTTGGTATTTGGTAACCGAAACAAATCACGCTGTTTACAATGCAAAGCTAAAATCAAAAAATTGGAGTGTGTTGGTATCCTAAAACAATAAAAATTAGATGTTTTTCAATGATTTTGACATAATTTTACCTGATTTGGATTAAAAATCGCAGATGAAGGGCTCTCGGATAGATCAACCAACGCGAAGGAACGAGAGAGTGGGAGAATTAAGGAATTAAGAGAGTGATTTGAGAGCAAATCTTTTTATTTGTTGGTTTTAATGGAGAAAGATTTGGACTCTATAAGAAGTGCTTTTTTGAGGGAAGTGTTTTTTTTTTTTTAAATACTTAGGATTTCGTATCTCGAGAAAAAAGCACCGGTTGATCGCAAGCTGGTGCAGCAACTTGTTTACTATATAAGAAGGTGCATCAAGTTTAATACTAAACCGCATCACAGTGGAAATTGGGGACGTTCGATTAAAACTTATCGGCAATGGTATCATTTGATCAGGATTCGATATCTCTAGCATAATTTGTTGCACAAACGTGATAGTTTGCTTTATCAAGCTCTACATAAAATATAAAACAATGCTAATGGATATTTTAGTTGGATTGAGAAAAAAAATTAGCAGGGGAGATCATTTCTAGCAGAACTATGTGAGTTGAGATTATTTTCAATCAAATGACATTACCAAATGCTCCAAACAATTTTATTTTTTTAAGCAAATGATCTATATGTCTATCTATACACCTAAAAGAATCACTCATCAACCAATTTTCGATCCAAGCCCTTCGTTTATCAAATCTCATGAGTCGATGATTATTTAGATTGCTCGGGTCTATCCTAGGCTTTAAAATTAAGTCTCATCCGTCGGATTCCACACCAAATTTACGACTTACTTAACACTCCTAAAATGACAAATGATCTGCCGAATAGGCTAAAAATTCAGTCAGACATCATTGTTTTAGAATTTTGCTTCAAATCATATGGCAAAATTCCCCTTCATCACTACACTCTCCCTCTCTATATCACCCTCCAAACCCTAAGTTGGAATCCCTGCTCTCAATCTTCCCTGCTCAATCCTTATAACGTGTTCTAACCAATTCTCCACGTTAAAGCTTCTCCCCTTCTTCAACCCTTGAAAAATTGTAGCTCCTAAGCTTAATTTCACCTTCACTGTTTCAGATTTCTTCGTGGTGGCGTATCTTTTGATTTTATTGAATTTATTCGAAGATATGCTAATTGTGAATTGTTTTGGGTTGTAATTTCTGGTTTTCTCAGAATATTATTGCTTAGCTTTCCTTTAAATTGTATGTATTTACTATATCTGAGCTTATTTGTTCTACCAAATATTTGGTTTATTACTGGTACTGGATCCTAAGAATGATATCCTTCTTGATTGTACGTGAAGGTTGCAAAGTCATTGGGGCATGTTGTTCGTGGTTGGTGTTCTGTCCCAATTAATAACACTGGCTTGGGAAAATCAACTTTATAAATAGAGCTTGTTGTAGAGCAAGTGTTCCTTACACCAACTTCTCTGTCGAAAGCGGATTTTGAGCAATAGGTAGATGTTACTCTTTTTCTGGTACCTTTTACTAAAATTATTTTAATGCTCCATTGTTTGTATTAATTCTCACATTGCCACTACATTTTCAGATGTATATCCTCAGAAGAGTTTCAATGGTGGCCATCCAAGTTGCTTTAAACCTCCAACTTGGTGGCGTAAAAGACTTTTATGTATGCTCTCTTTCCTCAAGGTTTGTTCTTCGCTCTTCGAGTTGGGTGGTATCAGGTCATTCAAGTTATACTGCTTTTTGAATTGCATTTTTTTTCTGATTTGGTAGAACAATTGTTTACAAAGGTTAATTAAAGCCCGATCAGTTGAAGCTATATTACTATGCAAATCTTGGTAGTGAAAGGTTTTCAAGCTACATGGCCATTGTAAATACATCTCCCACATCCTCACTTTTTAACTCGTAAATATATCTTCCACATCCTTACTTTTTAACTCGCAAACTCCATACAGCACCAAGCTGCAAGTGGAAGTCACTGGCAATGGGCATCTGTAAGGCTATGCAAGAGTTCTGAAGCATCAAAAGTTCAAAGAATATCATATTTTCTACTCTTGATTACTATTTGAGTTTTGATGCTGGATTCGATGCCTTGGGTAAATTGGCTAGAAACTTTAATATAGAGTACACCATGTTGTAGAAACTTGACGCATTGCTTCTCCCATGGTCACTTTTGGACAAGATTTTCAAATTTGGAGATGGAAAGGGAATTGGGATTGGTCAAGGTAGATTAGGGTTCGTACGATGCTTTGTATTGACAATGGATATAGAGTAAAATAAATAATTTTGATTTGGTTGCTGAACTCAAATCAAGTTCTCCATATAAGATCACATCATCATTATCATGAATATATGGACATTGAACTGTGGCTGATATTGTTGTGGCTTCATTGATTGATATGCAGGTTCATTCTTGCTTCTCTATAAACACTTTCCCTAGTTGGGATCGTTCTCAGCCTATGTGTGTCTTGGGTCATAATGGGGAGATAAATACCCTATGAGATAATGTGAACTGGTAAGTGATACAGTTTTTACGGTGCAAATTTATTTAGTTTTCTTAGCAGTAGTGTTGTGCATTTTCAAATATACAAGATAAGTTATTTGTAGTGGATCTCTAAGGAAGTTCTATGTTGGTTAAGATTGGTCATTCTTGATTGTGAATGATTATGCAGAGGATTATTTAGGAGATTTAATGATTTTTAATGTGTTTGAGATGTTTTCTTGTAATCAGGATGAAGGCACGTGAGGGTTTATTTAAGTGCACTAATCTCGGACTTTCCAAGAATGGGATGAAAATTTTTTTGCCCATAGTTGACGCTAGCTCATCTAATTCCGGTGAGTTTGACCTTAGATTTTATTTATTTATTTATTTATTTACCTTTTTTCGCATTTATTGACCTGGGAGATACAAACTTCTGAGTCATATCATATATAAACATCATATTTTAATGTATTTGGAGGGAATATGATGAATTAATCTTTGTAAGAAGATTACAATTTACTAATTCATAGTTTTTTTCATGTTATTTAGGATCCTTTGATGGCGTCCTTGAGCTTCTAGTTCGAGCTAGTAGAAGTCTTCATGAGGCTATGATGATGATGATCCCTGAAGCATGATAGAACGACAAGAATATGGATCCTGATAGAAAGGGTTTGCACGAATATTTCTCGGTGCTTATGGAGCCATGGGATGGACCGGCTCTTATATCATGTAAAATTTTATCTACTGAATTGGTTTCATTAAAAATCCTAATCTATTACCTTAGTTTTTACTTACATTCAAGGATCAAACTATTAAAGTTCATTGATGTCGCTATTTTAGCCAATATTTATGTTGATACAACAAATTTTATCATTGCGTCAAAATTTTAAGAATCACTCTAGATTATTATTGTTATTAAAAAAATTTAACTGTTAATTATTGTAAAAAAATTAAAAATAAAAATGCAGTTACCTACGGTCGCTACCTTGGAGCTACATTAGACCGAAATGGATTGCACCCTGGCCGGTTTTATGTTACACATAGTGGACGAGTAATCATGGCAAGTGAAGTTGGTGTTGTAGATAATCCTCCTGAAGACGTTTCTAGGAAATGAAGACTTAATCCTGGAATGATGCTCTTAGTTGATTTTGATAAACATATTGTTGTAGATGATGAGGCACTAAAGAAGCAATATACTGGCTCAAAAGACAGAAAATTAAATTGAAGGACATCATGGACTCTATCCATGAATTTGATAGAGTGCCACCTTCCATATATGGAGCAATGCATGTAAGTATTAGAACATATTGTCAATGTCATGGTTTAAAAAGTAGTTATATATCCTTAATAAATCACAATGTATATCTTAAAAGTAAGAGATACTCTGATATTTACCTTAGCTTATACTTATTAAAAAAAAATGTAACTTAGCTGATATATTATACAGGTGGCTTAATCGAATACATTCTCTTGTAATATAAAACCGTCGGCCGGTATAGCTGCCAATATCATGAGATTTTATACCCAAGGAGTATATATCTCCATAACTAATCAAACAAATCAATTTTATGCTGAGTCAATTTCTCAATATATCCCAATCTTTGATTTTCTTTACAAAAAATCAAGTCGTATATCTGGTGATATATAGAAATTAGTCGATTCGTTTTTGGATTTTTCAGTCTTATATTTAAAAAATATCTAAAATTTCAATTACCTTGATCGCCAAGTATCACTTAAATGTTTTGATTCAATAACAAATTAATGTTATAGACCCTCATAATAATTGTCATAGATTCATATGCCATTGTATCTTAAATCTTTAGCCAACGGTATATATGGTTGCCATACGGATTTTTAAGTCTTGACTGCCTATCCTTATATTTTATATTTCTATTAGAGAAAGTTTTGAGGTCTATGTATATTGTTTGTGTAGGCATCTAACCACAACAGCATAGAAAATATGGGAATTCATGAGTTGTAAGCTCCTCTGAAAGCATGGGTAAGTAGATTATATTTTTTTCGTCCTGAACCATGTCAAAATTAGAAGATATTCATGTTAAAACTACTACTACAAATGCAAAGTCGAAGAAAATGAAACAACTCACCAAACAACCGTCTGAAGATAAGGTTAATCGCATTTTACCTATTAATATAATTTTGATTTATTATTAACAAAATAATTATATATCATAAACATTTTTTTCTAGTCTTTAGAAGATGAACTTGATAGTCCTAGATCCCTAACTGTAGTGTCTTATTTCGCATCTCGGACTCATACTTCATCTTCAACCATCTTACGAACTTTCGACCTCATCAACATAACACGTGACACATTTATAGTACAATCAGAATCAAGACAACAACATCAGGAAACAGTTATAACATGAGTTTCTCAACCAACACCACTCGACCATGATACTTCTCGCGCTCTTGGTTGAGAGTCGTCTTGTAATAGCTTGTTCCGCATCTCAGACTCATACTGCGTCCTTGACCTCATCAACATATTCAGTATCCTTAAGTTCGATTCATCATTTTCGACCCCTACATCAAAAGTTCAAGTTAAACAAATGTGCAGTCATCCATAAAGCCGTTATGCAGTAATAAAGATCAGAACGTTACACAATCTGGTCAAAAAATATCTAACATATATTTTGTAACGTCCGTCATTAAAAATATTAATTGTCGTCAAACGGTCATATTATAAGATCTATAAATAGGAACAGAAAATTTAAGATGAAGGATAGAAGAATCCTCATTCTAATATTCCACATACTAATAATGGTCATTGTAATAAGCTAGCAATCTCAATAATATCATCTTCTCTTTCTTAAAATCCTCAAGAAAGGTAATGGTTTTTAACCTATTCAAAGGTTTTCTACGCTAATTTGTCTTGTTAGTTATTATTCACTATTCTTGAGCGTTCTAAACACATATGGTGTAAAGGCTAAGTCCAATTCCTGGAATTAAGCTATTACATTTGGTGTCGTCTGTGAGAATCAAAGTTCTTAAACTCATTGTCTCAGAAACCGCTGATTATCATTTCTCAGGATGGCACTTCCAGATCAGATCATGCCGGTTACTCCAGTAAAAGAAAATGCCGCCCTAGCTGAGTTTAGGGCAAATTTAAACTCTAAAACAGAAAGGGGTGCCACTTTGGAGTAACAGCTAGCGAGTGTACAAGATGCGTTATAAGTTCTGCAGGATCAGCAGATCGCCGCCTAGTAGAACAAAGGCATATAACCAGAAGGCTCGCAAATTTCTATTATGGCAGAATTGGACCTCTACCAAAAAGTAATAACTTAGGAGGTGCACTTCGATCCAACCATCATCAACAAGAAATGAAGCCTATCCCGATCCAAGAAGTCTACCAAAAAGTAGATAGCAGCCTTACAGGAGTCAGACAAACTGAGAATCTACCTCGAAGAGTTCGAGTTTCGGCAAAAGATCGTCTAAGTGAGGGGAGTGGCGACTATAATCCTAGAGAAGGATGTGCCGCACGCCCAACCACTACAGCTCGACAATATGTGACTCAAGAACATGTTGAAAAGTGAATCAAAGAATTGCTCAAAGCTTAGACTCAGACCACCAAAGGAATCCACAACAGATTACAGAAGAGCCCGATCGCACAAGAGCTATTGGATGGCGAGGTCCCCACAAAGTTCCATATTCTAAAAATTCGAAAAGACAAAGGGACTGATCCAGTGGAGCACGTCCAAGAGTTTCAGGACGCTTTAGACTTACATTCAACATCTAATCACATTCTATGCCGGTTCTTTCATACCAGTTTATCAGGCGAACCCCTGTGATGGTTCCATACGCTACCTGAAGGGTCCATTACAACTTTCGAGTAATTACGAGAACTCTTCGTCAAGAATTACTCGTACAACAAAGACAAAGAGGAGAATCTATATTTTCTTTTTATCCTTAAGCAAATGGCAAGAGAGATGCTCGAGACGTTCACTAAGAAGTTCCTAGAGTTAGCTCAAAAAGTAGATCGGCTCTATCAGAAGATTACTATTTCAGCTTTCACCAATACTTTACTCATCGATGGAAGGGTGAAGGAGTACCTCGTCCTAAATAAACCTACAACTTTGGAGGACATGATCGAAAAAGTTAATGGATATATCGATCTTGAAAGAATGGTGTCCGACAGACAAAAAACTCAGAAATCAACATTGGCAGTTAGAGATCAATCCACATACTAGGATTTCAACTGTGCTGCCCATCAGGGAGGAGACAAGAAGATAACAAAAACTAATGATGAACAACCTCGGAAGGGTGGTAACTTGCCAAAACCTTATCTTTCCAAGATTAATGTTATCATAGCCAGCATTTATCCTATACTTCAGAAGGATAAGTTTTTTTGTAATGCACAATATCTCCAACCGATTGAGAACAAACCCTATTGTATTCACCACAGAGTCTTACATCATGTGATGGAACACTGCTTTGCTTTACAACGTCTGTTGGAGTATATTTTTGCGGATGGACGAATGCATGAATACATCGTGGATGTCAAGAGTTACAAGAACAGGAGTTATAAACTTCCTGCAGAAGCCATACAGATCAAAGAACCGGCAGGGGAGAAACATTTATACCATATATTCCTCTGCCACTTCATTGAGACTCAGACTATCAATCAATCGAATATAAGTAAACGAAGATGCGTCGGTCAATGTGATGACTTGTCCATGAAAGATAAAGAAACTCGTTTACTTCCCGAATCTAGCTCCCAATGCACAGGAATTTCTTTCGATGACTGTGATGTTTGCCATGTCAACTTCTCTCACCATAATACTTTGGTAATCATGTTAAAAATGAGAAATATTGTACTTCACACAATGATGATAGATACATGTAGTACTATTGAACTACTATTTTAAAGCACGATTGATCATATGGGACTAGCTGACAAGGTGTAGCCCAATGACATTGATATCTATGGATTCAATGGATCTAGAGAAGAACGTGTCAGAAAGATTATACTTCCTATTATGGCCGGACTAGCAACAATTGATGTTGTATTTTACGTTATCAATACAAAATCCCATTATTTAGGGATAATGGGATGTTGTTGATTGCATAATATACGAGCAATTCCATCAACCAATCATTTAGCGCTGTGATTTGAATGGAATGATGGCATTTACAAAATCCAAGGAAGTTAAAAGTTAGCCCGGGCATGTAAAAATTATGTTGCCATCGTACCAGAACCATTGAAGCCACAACTCGCATAGTAATTACAAAAAACAGCAGAAAACATTATAGTAAACTCTACAGAAAACCAGTTGCCAAGTGTATAAATCACAGGGTACATTGAAATCAGCAGGGACAAGCGAGAAACATACATTGGCACTCTTCTACCCACAATAGAACATGACGCTCTTATCCAATTTCTTAAAAACAACTTGATGTCTTTGCTTGGATGTTTTATGAAATGCCCGATATTGATCCAAATCTGGTCTGCCATAAGCTTAATATGAAAGATAAAGCTCAAGCAGTTAAATAAAAGTAGGGGACTTTAATACCAAGAATCTGAGAAGAATTTTAAAAAGAGATCGATAAACTCATTGAAGTTGGTTTTGTACGGAAAGCCAATTATCCATAATAGATCTCAAACATTATGGCAGTACCAAAGAAAAATGGAAAGATCAGGGTATGCGTAGATTTCACGAATCTCAACAAACATACTCCAAAGGATAGTTTTTTACTTCCTATCATTAACCATCTGTTCGATTCAACTATAGGATATGAACTCTTATCCATGATGGATGCCGCATTAGGGTATAACCAGATATCTCTACTACCCGACGATAAAGATAAAATAACTTTCATTACAACGCATGGTTTGTACTACTATAATGTTATGCCATTCGGTCTCAAGAATGCTGGAGCCACTTATCAAAGATTGGTGATACAAATGTTCAAAGATCATCTCAGAAAAATGATGGAAGTCTACATTGATGATATGTTATGTAAAAGTCTCAAAAGGGAGAACCATATCACAAATTTACACACAACTTTCGAAATTCTCCATATTTTTAAGATGAGGCTCAATTCTGACAAGTTCCAATTCAGGGTTCAGTCAGGTAAATTCTTGGGACATTTGATCAGCAAACGGGGTATATAAGCTAATCCAGATCGTATTCGTGCACTATTGTCTATGCCTTGTCCAAAAACAAAGAAAAATGTACAGAAGTTAGCAGGCAAGATTGCTGCAATAAATCATTTTGTCTTGAAGTCTTCAGATCGATGTCGATGGTCTACCGGACCTGTGGGATCAGGCATCGGAATCGTACTTATCATACCTTTCAATGACAGGATAGAGAAAGTAATTAAACTCAATTTTGAAGCTACTAACAATAAGGCTAAATATGAGGCAGTAATTCACGGTCTAGATATGGCTTTCGAGATTAGAGTTTTTGAGTTATCTGTGTATACAGACTCTTTACATATTGTGAACCATTATACTGAGAAATTTTAGAAGAACGGAAAAATGATTAATTACGCAGCAGCAGTAGCCGACAGAATGCGCAGATTCCAGATGATTACCATTGAACATTTGCCGCGTGGAGAAAATAAATATTATGATTCCTTCGACTATCTAGCAGGAGTACTAGGCACAAAGGCCAGATATCTCAAGATCGAAGTTATATCCACCCCCAGCATTAACATCATAAGCTCAAATTTTGTTAATACTGGGGGCGTTAAAGAAGACGAGGATGATTGTAGACGACCTTTCCTTACATATATTGGACCTCAAAACAAATTTGACGATAAGCTCCCTAAAGATCCTACTGGAAGAAGACGCGTGCTTGATAATGCTAAGCGCTACGTCGTTGAAAATATTCTCTTTTACAAAATTTTAGTCACAGGACCGTACCTCTAGTATTTATCGAATAAAGAGGCTCAAAAATTCATGCACAAACTTCACGAAGGCACTTGCGGTTCCCATGCTGTAGGACGATTTCTAGCCAATCGAGCTTTTACTCAAGGCGTCTTCTGACCTAAAATTAATGCTCAAGCCATTAAACTTGTACGCAAGTGTGATGCCTGCCAACGACATGGCCCCCAAATTCGAGCTCTTACCTTGAAATTCCATTCCAGCAACGTCGTTTGGCCATTTAGAAGATGGGCCCTCAACCTCGTAGGAGAATTCCCTGCTGCGCCAGGCAAAAGGAAGTACCTTCTTGTAGCAATAGATTACTTCACTAAATGGGAGGAAGCAGTCCCTCTGTGTCGCACACAAAAAGACGAAGTCATCAAGTTTATATGGGAAACCATCATTATTCAGTTTGGCTACCCCCATCTCATCAAAATCGACAATGGACCTCAATTCGTTGGCTCCAAAGTCATTGAGTTCCTCAATCTGCGCAACATCATCCACTCTCCTTCCAATCCATATTACCCATAAGGAAATGGTCAAGCCAAAATTACTAATCATACTATTGTAGATGAAATCAAAAAGTGCTTGATAGAAAAGAAGGGTAATTGGGTTTAAGAATTACCATATGTATTATGGGTATATCGCACAATACCTCGAGTATTGACCGGATATACACCATTCCTATTTGCATATGGTACTGAGGCAATAATCCCCACTCAGTATCATCACCCATTGCGCGACCATACCATAACTAGTGAAGAAAATAAATTTTAGTTGGCATATAACATGAACTGGATCGAGGAAACTAGAGACAGAGTAATCATGAACTTGGGAAGATACCACCAGGCTCTAGCCCGATCTTATAACAAATGAGTTTTTCATAGAGAGTTCAAAATAGAAGATTTCGTCCTCCAAGAAATCCCCAAACATAGAAAAGAAATCAATGCTAGGAAACTGGCCGAAAATTGGGAAGGTCCTTTCGACATTATTGGGAAAAGTAGCCTTGGTTCTTACGATC
This sequence comes from Kingdonia uniflora, assembly GCA_014058105.1. NCBI lineage: Eukaryota > Viridiplantae > Streptophyta > Magnoliopsida > Ranunculales > Circaeasteraceae > Kingdonia > Kingdonia uniflora. The sequence goes on from JACGCM010001854.1 coordinate 4,953,486, forward strand.
TCGCTACTGAATGTGGGAAACGAGTGCCTAATCCTTGGAACACAAGAAGATTAAAGCTATATCGACGCTGACAATCTATCATAGTGTACTTATCAAATAAATCTATTATCTTATATGTCGATCTTATGTCATTGAAATACTTATGTTTGATCACCATACATCTGAGTACTTTCTACTATTTCAAACAATACTCCATCTAGCATTCTTTGTTCGTCAATCTTATAATAATGAAATACTTGTGTCTGATTGCCCTACATTACAGTACTTTTCTAATATATCATACAAGTACTTATATATACAAAATTGTTGCTTCAGCCAATTCGATCTTCTAAATATATTACAGGTCACTTATTGGTTAATCCCAATTCGACCAACCCATCTAATACATTACAGATCGATAATTGGTTCGTCCAATGTGGCCAAATAGATCACATATTACAGGTCGATTATTGGTTAACCTAATTCGACCAATCAATCTAAATACTTCTATAAACAGATTACATGTCTAAACATTATAGATTGTTTGTTGCTTCAGCCAAACTGATCCTCTATTACATTACAAATCGTGTGTTACTTTAGCCAAACTGATCATCTATTACATTACAAATCGTTTATTGCTTCAGCCCAGCTGATCATATATTACATATTATTTGTGGCTTTAGCCAAACCGATCTTTTATATTCTTCAACGTTTGTTGCATCAACAAAACCAATCATCTACTATACGAAAGCCTTTGGGCTCATTCTATAAAATAGATATCCAACTCATACATCATAGTTGGTTCATCACAAGGTTAGTACATATCATTCTTTTTATCAACAATTCTATTTTAATACACTCTATCTACTATATTTTCATTCGTTTAGTATGAATCATCCCTCCTAACACACACTACACCTCATTGTTTACTCGAGCTGTCACTTGAACTATTACCTGAAGGACTCCCAGCAGTACGTAAACTTTCCCCATACAAACGGACACGCATAAACTTTGGCATTCTCCTCATAACAATTTGTTTCCCTTCCCTAATCATACTCTATTTAAGAACTTTAATTCTTAACACCATGGGATCTAGGTATTCTGATCAAAACAACCTCATTTCGTACTGCACACCTTGGGCACCTATACTGTCATATACAGTTCTACTTTCTGCTTCTAATCTGTTAAACTCTGATACAAAGAATGAAATAACTGCCGTCATATCTTTCTCGTATACATCACCTGACTTACTTTTTACCTTTTTAAAAAGAATATGCTCACTAAGTTTACAATAAGTTTCCTTCAACATAACTTCCAGACTTTGGCAGCGTTCATCTACTTTTTGTTTTTCATTCAACGTCACAACATTCTAAGATTCCAGCACTATCATGAATTTGTCCATTTGAAAAACCATAGATATCGATCCTTTCACTTCATCCAACTTCTATTTACCTTACTTTCGTCTAGACTTATTTTAGCTTTACAGAGATCTGCATCCAACTTAGTATTCGCATCACACAGTTTCCCATTTATTGATTAATACTCTAAGGTGTCTAACCCCAATAACTGTATGGTATACTCTAGAGTAGATATCTTGTTCCAAGCTTCATTTATGTTTTTGTTCTATTTATTACGGGCCTCTTCCATCTTTCTTATAACAACATCAACAATCAACCACAAGACCTCGTATTTTTAAGTACGAGCTTTTGTCTCTATAACAGTTGCTCGCATACCAGCTATCTCCGCCTCCAGCATATTTACCTAAAATTGTAAGTCTTTTACATTACTTCCTTCCTCCTCTAACATTGCCAATAGTTCTGTAATTCGAGTTCGAGCAGATATAAATTCCACCTCTTGTTGGCTAGTTTGTCCCGAAGTACCTAAAATCTTAACATCTTTTTTCCTTATAACTTATGTTAATTCATCGATCTTTCTCAGTTCCCTGGATAGTTCAGCCTCTTTCTTTTGTAGTCACCTTCATTTTTTCTTTTAATTCAGTAGCACTCTTTAGTGCCCCTTGACACGAATTTAGTTCAACGTTCAATTGTTCGTTTCGAACACATTGCGTGTCACATTAACTTTGAGCAGCTACCAGTTCTACCTGTCATGACAATTTACATTTATAATAGTTCGCTTATACATATAGATTACATATCACAGTTAACTAGTTTAATCAGGAACATGATATCTGGGTAATATCGATACATCGTTCTATTTATTATCACGGGGAACAGATTTCATTTATTATCAAAAAATAGTATACAAAGATCTAACACTTATACAGGGCCAGTAAAAACAAACTGGAATATCCTATTTTCGCTACTTCAAGATATGAGAGGACTGCCCTTTATCTCTTGTCTATTTGTTACTTGAACATCTATAGGAGCTGTAAAAGTCACCACCTCTTCCTGGCGTTGTTTGTGTCACGATTGGGGTATCAGACTCTCGACCTCCTCTTTATCCTCTTATGGTGACAATTCCCTCGATTTAGGATTGGGTTTTTCACCAATAATTTTCTCTTCATCTTTGGTAAACCACATATTTTTATCCTTCCCACATTCCATTACGAACTTCCAAAATTCGTTCCCTACCCTCGCCAGCTCTCCTCCATAAAAATCAATGACACTTTTGATATGACGCTCATGTTCTATTCGAGCTGTAACTTTTGCTCACGATGGATACACATGCTCCTTCAACTGGATATATGCCTTCTGCAGCTGCTGACATTTTTTTTTGTAATACACCTAAAGCCCTCACATAAGCTTTTACCTTAATTTGAACAGTCAATTTTTTCGACAATCGCGTCGTTAAAGACATCTTTTGCTCAACATATTACGCTAATACACCTTACTACTCCTTTAACTCACATTCTAATTTGCTCTTTTCTTATCTTGAAAAATATAATTCTCATGGCCCTCTGATCCTATATAAAGCCAAACATATCAGATAAAGGCTCTACATCGCCCCATATGACAGACACACCAACTCGTGTTGAAAATTTTTTCACCTCTAAACTATGATGATTACGTACTCCTTGAGTTAAAAACATAACTCGAGTTGGGTCCGGAACTATACCATTTTTCTTTAAAAGCTCTACATAAGCTTCTTTTAAACCCCGTTCACTATTTACTTTAACCTCGAAATATAATGTCAGGGCAATCAATATACTTTGACACCTGGCCTTATCACTCAGGTTGTTAAAGCAGGCCAATTCTTTTGGTTTTCAAACTAATATTCCCCTTTCCTTCTCCTTTCTTAACATCCCTTTCTATTTTTTTCTTAGCATATCTACATTGGAGGTCATATAACTCTTTAAAAATTTTTGAAATTAAATTTAAATTGCCTTATCTCATATTCAGTTTTATTAAGTACCTGTTGAATACGTGCCTCAGAATCCTTTGCTCTACTCAACGTTATTTCCAGTTTAGAATTCGTTTTTCTCAATTACTCTATCTTCTACACAGCTTACAAATATCTCGTTATCATACAAACATTCAAGGAGATCATTTTAAAAGCTTCTATCAACCTTAACAGTTTTATGACCATACAGAATACAATCTCATAAAAGTTAAGCAAACTATATAGTTTGGAATAGAGTACTACAAATTGTTTAATGAATCTTGCTAATGTCTACTTCAGTTGGAGGATTCGATGTCTTCTCAACAGTTACAACAGGGTCAGTGGGTGTAACAGGTATTGTAATGGTCTAATTCTGGGATTCGAATTTTGCCTTTATACCAAATGTGACTAGAACGCTCAGGAATAGTAAATAATAATCAACAAGATAATTTAGCGTGGAAAATCTTTGAATAAGTTAAAATCCACGACCTCTCTTGAGGATTTTGAGAAAGAGAAGATGATCTTATTAAAGTTGTTAACTTAGTACAATGAACACTCTGAGTATATGGAGTTTATGAGTAGGGATTCTTCTGTATAGAATTGCCTGTCCCTAATCTGCAATTCTTTGGTTCTATTTATAGGTCTTATAATATGACCATTTGATGGCCATTAAGATTCTTAATGGTCGACATTATAAAGTAGATATAAGATATTCTTTAACCAGATGATATAATGTCTTGACCTCTGTTGCTGTACAACAACTCTATTGATGATTGTACACTTGCATAAATCGAACTGTTGATATGGAAATCGAAAGCGATGACTCAAACTGAGGAATATTGAATATGATTTTAGTAGTGTTTCCTGTATGCCGATGAGGTCGAGGCTTTGAGTCCGAGATACGAAATAAGCTATTACAAGACGGCTCTCATGCAATAACACGAGTAGCATCAGGGATGAGTGGTGTTGGTTGAGAAACTCGTGTTGTATGTGTTTTTTGACATTGCTGTCTTATTTCTGATTGTGCCACATGTTCTGTTGTTGAGGTTGAAATTTTATATGTAGTTCAAAGATAAAACATAAGTTCGTGATGCGAAATAAGCCACTACAACCGCCCCCTCTCAGCTAGCAGTATGAGAAACCTTGCGGGCGAGTGGTATTGGTTGAGAAGTATCATTAATGCTGTAGTTAAAATATAAGAATCATTTCCAATGCATATTCATAAGTATCTTGTTTGTACCTTTTGGGTTTCCTAGAACCAATGGTTCTAGTCAATGTATGTTGGCATGGGAAATCCTTCTGATGTTGGGAATCTGAAGAGTCTATTTTAAATGCTGATCATAGTATAAAAGGCATTCGGAAGTGAGAGAGAAGAACCAAGTCTTCGTCTCTGACTCTCTTCTTCTCAATTCTTGACTATTGTGAATTTTTGACTGTTAAGAGTATGGTTACTTCCAGGAATCAATCTCAGGAGTCTAGGATTCATAAAAAGATGGGGGAATTATTTATCCGATACTTTGGATGCCAACCTCTGTATTTGTCGACATCGATTCCTATGTCGCCTACCTATCACTGTATATTATATGAAGAAGTGATGGAGGTGGGTGATAATTATTATCAGATGGCCCAGTTTCACTATCTGCTGACATCTGAGGCAGAGCATCAAAATTGGCTTCGTTTGCTGGCGGAGGAGGCTGTTAAAACTGAAGATAAAATGGAAGGCATTCGTCTGAGGGAGTCTCGCCGGTATCATGCTAGTGAATGGGTCCTTTCTAAAAGGTAGGACCTTCCATATGTCTCTAGCATATGGGGTGGGGGTTATGGTGGAAGAGGTGGGAGGATGCAGATGACCATTTTCTTCCATAGACCATAGATTTTGGCTATGAAGAAGATCTTTTATCTGTAATTTCTAGTTCTGACTGTTTCCCGGATCTTACAGCATGAGATTAAGGTTTGGAAGTTGTTTTAGTTTTTCATCATCTTCTCTACTGATTCCTAAAAAGTACTTCAAACTGTAACTTTGTGATGTAATCTATTGTAATTATTGGGGATATTTTGTTATAAAGTATCCTATATTTTTTTTTCGAATTAATAAAATAACTTCGTTCTGGGGTCATGATTCTTTACCACGAACTTGTTTGTGCAATTTGCTGTTTGTAAAATAGGAGTTAGATTATCATGGGGTAAGATAGGGTAAATCTATCTGGGAGGAGTTCTGTGTGTATGAGAGTAAATGGTAGTTATAGCTGGGGTTAAAGAGAGAGGAGTTTGAGGAAGTAGTTAGATATTGTGGTCTGTGATCTGTGTACTCGAACTAGATGACAGAGTTTTCCAAACTGTGATAAAGGGTGGGCATTGATCTGTAGGTGATACTACTGGATTTGTGTGATCTTGTATGTTGCCCTTTTATATTTTGCTCGTACAAAATTGGAGGAGATATTTCATATTATGGAATGAATGATCTGTCACAATATTTTGTACTTGATGTTGATATTTTGTTGTTCCGTAAATTTTCTTTGAACAATATATCCTTTGGCCAAATTAGTGGGGTGATATTTGCAAAGATCTTCCTGGCGGCTATAAAATCATAAATCTTGGTTGTTTTGATTTAAATCTTCTGCAGGGATAATTTTGCTGTGGAGGTGGTATGATTATCTATGGTGAGGACTCGTGCTCATCAGACAGTAGATAGTTACTTTTATATCAAGGTTGTTGAACTTTGTGAGCGGTATTTCCGCTGACTCCCTTACGATGCCGTATTACCAGAATGGTCGCTGAATCTGACTGGACTAGATGAAGAAGGGAAACATGTAGAGTATGACCGATTTTTTTGGTGCGATGTGTTTCGGAGGTCATTGTTGAGTGCCATAGTACAGGAACTGACTGTTCGATAGCTTGCATGTGACAAGATCGTTGAAGAGGATGCCAGGGTAGCAAGAGGGGAGATTATTCTATGCAGGGAGACGTATCGCCGATGCTATTTTAGATGTAACTAGAGAGTTCAACAAGCTCGGAGCATGAGAGCTCATAATAAGTAATCTATTTTTGAGTGTTCTGTGGTTGGGTTTGAATAAATGTAAGATGATGGATCTTGAGAGGATAAACAAATGTGATATCTCGATCTAATAAGAATAAAGTATTCTGTTTTACTTTTTGTGCACAAATATTGTGGGATACAGCTTTAGGATTTTAACAACTGTATTGATATCTTTGAATTTTGAATATTGATCTGCTTTAGGAAAGTTGTATGATCTTAGCTAGGTATAAAAGTAAGGTGATTGGTCATTTGTACTGTGTTTGAGGAAGAGGTTTAAAATTGCGTAATAACAGATAATAGGGGCAGACGTGATAACGACAGACGTTATCACAGAAGTCATGATAATGCCTTCAACCGAAAAGATGTGCATATTGAGACAGTAGGGATGGCTGACACGTGTTAGTAGGAGCCATCGTTTGACAAACCGAGAGAGAGTATAAAAACGTGCCTCTCTCTCCCTTATAAATTATTTATAATTTCAGAGAGAGAAAAAAGTTGCGTCAATCTTATTTCCAAGGAGAGGAAACGTTTGAGCACTGAGTGTGATTTGAGAAGGAAATCATCATCAGGTGATAGAAAATTGTCTGAAAAGCGATGGGAGCGTTCATTATCAAAAAGATGTCTGGGTAAAGCAGAGGATTTATATTCTTCAAGTACAGGTGGGTAATATAAAGCTCTATCTGGTTGAGTTATTTAGTAATCTGGATAATATGTATAGTAATCTGTTTGATATGTGTAGTATCCTATTTGATATGTGTAGTAACCTGTTTGATATGCATATTTGATAATCTAGGGGTTTTGGGATGTTTGAATAAAAATAGAGGATATGAGTTTAGGTATATGAATAGACTGTTAGAGGGAGGGAGAAAATATGCATTTGGGGAAGAAAGGGGAAATTTGAAATGATTAATTTTTGTTTTCTGTTTGGGAAATTTTTAAAATAGACTTGTTAACTGGGTAGAAGGTGGGTTTATATTGTCTGTATGTAATATAGATAAAATGACAAAAATTATATTTATGTAAATTGTAGGTTTAATATGCTGTCTAAACCCAGTATTCCCACCAGTAAATTTGAAGTATCGCCCAGTTCCGGGGAAACATCATTGTCAGGGAGGGGGGACGAGTGTAGTGTGATAGAGGAAACTATAAATAGTGTAGAGAGAAGCGTAGTGGGTGGGGAACCCAGTAAGGTCGAGGAGGTGATAGAAATGAAGGATATATCAGAAAAGGAGAAAGTCCTTGTAATATACCCAGAGGGGGTAGATGTATAGAAAGAGTACTTGAAATATAAAAAGAAATTACAGGGAGAATGGGGAGGTTATGTGGAGGAGCAAGGTTTATGGTTTAAGGCTTTTATCCTCGGTAAATGGGAGGAGGCTGTCTACTACCAGGTCTCATGCTTGGCAAAGTGGAAGAAGGATAGAGGGATTGGAGAGGGGGTTAATTTCTCATATTCTAATTGACTCGGGCTATCAGGCCCGAGGGATGTGTTTTTGTATTTTTTTAAATAGGTCGTATATGGCCTTAGAATTCCTCTAACCTTCTTTGAGAATGGGGTAATGAATGTGTTACAGTGTTGCCCTGCCCAGTTAAATAGGAATGTTTATGAAATGATGAGGGTATGTGAGGTACTTAATGAAAAATAAAGGAAGGGACTGCGAAGCAGTTTGAAGCTGAAGATATGATAAAGTTTTATAAATGAAAGTATGTCGAAGGTCGAAGTAGTGGTTATCTGTATAGTGATTCAGCTAGGCCAGAATTTTTTGATTTTGAATATGCAGGTAAACCATGGAACAATCACCTTATGTGGGTATAGGGTAAATATATGCTGGTTCCAGATGAACCGACGCTCGAACTGAACCATAAATATTATAATCCGAGTAAGTAATGTTGACTAATCTTCAAATTAACTGTAACTTGTCTTTGATCTATTATTTAATGTTGTGTTCCTTGTTTTGGCAGAGCCGAAGCCTTTATCTATGTCGGACAAGACCAACCTGTTCGACTGTGTTGCTTAAGATCCAGACAAGGTAAAACAGGTACTCATTGAGTTGGGTATCCGCCGAGATAAAAGGGTAGATTCTGCAGTTTTTAAAGTTCTGCGAGCTTAGGAAAAACGAGCTATGGCTGAGAGAAAAGCTATCTTAATTATTGCTTGTGCTCTTAGTATTCTACCTCCTATATCTCAGAGTACCAAGAGAAATGTTCGGCGGCCCGTGAGGCCAGCTCGGTAGAGTACTTCTGTCACCAGGGGGCGGCCACGACATAAGAGATCGCAAAGTCTATATCTGGCGATGTGGCTGAGAAACTTGAAGTTGCTCCTATTAAGGTCGAGAAGTCCTTGCTGAAAAGAAAAAGGCATATGAAAGAGGGTAGTTCTCGAACTAATCCTCATGCCTCAGCTAAGATGGCAGAGCTGGAGCTGAAATACTACTCGATGGCTGGGAAAAATCCGGATCAGCTCGATGCGAAGTATTACAAACATACTTTTGTGGTACTTTTATTTTGAAGTCCTTAATTATTTTTATATTCAGACTAAAAAATGTTGTGCTGATTTTAACTCTATATGTTTATACTGGCAGCTCTCGATGATGCTGATGGGGGCAAAAAAATGTTTGGAAAAGAAGAGCCAGGAGTTTGGGGATCTTACAGCGAGGTTCAAAGTTCAATCATCTCGCTTAAATGAGTTCAAAGATCTATCTGCTTGTGTAAAGGAGCTCGAAGATGATCTCAAGATAGAGAAGGAGCAGAGAGCTGAAGATGCTAAAGCTGCTGCAGAGCTCGCAACAAAATATTTTGATCTGGTGGCGCATGATGATGTGATGTCAAAATTGGTGGAGGTCCTTAAAGTGAAATGAAATCACTTCATCCAATCCTACTATGATTTTTGATTGAGTCCAGCCGATGTGGAGCTAGACTGGGTCGGAAGGTACAAGGAAATTGAGTTTCCTTAAGAGGTTTCGGAGGCAGTGATGGCAAACGCTGGTTTTTCTCCTGAGAAGGTTTTAGAGTTTCCATCAGAATGTGCCGAACCAGTCCCAGTAGTTGAAAAAAATATTGGATCCTCCTTCTGAGCGTATTGGTTTGAGTAAGGTGGTTGGGCAAACATTGGATCCTCCATCTGAGGTAAAAACCAGCAAGAATCTCTAAACCTTATGTAGTATTCTGTTTTTGATTTGATACAGTTCGTGTGATATAAAAGTGATAGTACTCTGTATTTGTTGAAGTCGGAGTGATGATTTGAAATATTTTTATTTTGGATGTTTGTATTATAACAATATATTTGTACTCTATATAGGAGTTAGAGTGACTGAGAAAAACAAACTCTGAACTGGAGAGATCGTTGTGTAGAGCGAGGGATTCCGTGGCTCGTACTCAGCAGGTACTTTATAAAACTGAATATGAGAGAAATAAATTTAAGTTGAATTCAAAGAAAACTTTTAAAGAGCTATATGATCTTCAATGTAGATATGGTAAGATAAAAATAGAAAGGGATGAGGTGCTAAGGAAAGAAGAGGAAAGGGGGTTATTAGTTCGAAAACTAAAAGAGTTGACCTGTTTTAGCGACCCGAGTGATAAGGCTAGGTGTCAAAGTATGTTAATAGCTCTGATATTATATTTTGAGGTTGAAGTAGATAGTGAACAAGGGTTTAAAGAAGCTTATGTAGAGCTTTTGAAGGAGAGAGGCGTAGTTCTAGACCCAGCTCGAGTTATGTTTTTCGCTCAAGAAGCACGTAATCGTCATAGTTTAGAGGCGAGGTGTTCTGCTCAAGCTTGTGCGTCTATTGTATAGGGTGATGTAGAATATTTATCTGATGCATTTGGCTTTATGTAGGATTGGAGGGATATGAGAATTATATTTTTTAAGATAAAGAAAGAGCAAATAGAGGTTCAAAAGCGATTAGAGGGTGAATTAAAGGGGGTACAAAATGAGTTAAATCAACACGTGGAGGAAAAAATATCTTTAGCAACGCGGCTTTCGAAAGAAGTGGCTATTCGAATAAAGGTAGAAACGGATTTGAGGGCTTTAGGTGTATTACAGAAAGACACGCGTTAGCAGCTGCACAAAGCGCAAATGATATTAAATGATCTTCTTTATCCGTCACGAGCAAAAGTTGCTGGTCGAATAGAACATGAGCGTCATATAGACAGTGTTATTGATTTTTATGGGGAAGAACTGTTTAGGGTAGAAAATGAATTTAGGTAGTTCATGGCGGGATGTGGGAAGAATTTTGATGTAGAGAACGCCAAAGCTAAGAATATGTGGTTTACCAAAGGTGACGGAGAAATTGTTGGTGACAGACCCATTTTGAGGTCGAGGGGACTGTCATTAGATGATGGGGAGGAGGAGGTCGAAATCCTGATACGACGATCGCGGCATAATCAGCGTCCGCAGGAGGTGGTGATGTTTACTACTCCAATAGATGTGCAAGTAACGAACAAAAAGAGTTCCAGAGATAAAGGATAGCCTTCTCATTTCTTAAAGAATAAAAAATAAGGTATTCTCGATTTTCTTTTACCGGCCCTGGATATGTGTTAGATCTTTGTATACTGTTATTGATGATAAATGAAATTTGTTCTCTGTGATGATGAATGAAATAGTGTATCAATATTACTTAGATACCATGTTCTTGATTTAAACTTGTTAACTGTGATTTGTAATCTGTTGGTATAATCAAATTGTTATGAATGTAAACTGTGATAACAGGTTGAATTTGTAGCTATTTAAAGTTAGTATGACACTTTACACGCCCAAAATAAACAACTGAATGTTGAGCTAAGTTTGAGTCAGGTCGCACTAAATGGTGATACTGAGTTAGTAGAAAGAACGAAGGTAGAAATGGTGAAATAGCGAGATATTGAAGCTTAATTGCCCGAGGATCTATAGAAGAAAATGGTATATCTAGCCAACGGATAGAGAAAGATAGGAGTTAAGAGAAATTATAAGAAAGAAAGTGGTTAAATTTATAGGTAGCTCGTGGCAAGTGAGCCAGCAGAGAGGGGAATTGACATCTGCTCAAGTTCAATTTATAGAACTATTGGCAAAGTTAGAGGAAGAAGGTAAGAATGTAAAAGACTTACAATTCCAAGTAAATGTGCTTGAAGCGGAGGTAGCTGATACGCGAGCGCGCGCTTTAAAGTATGAAGTCTTATGGTTATTTGATGACGTTCTGATAAAGATGATGGAAGAGGCCCTTAATAGATAGAACAAAAACATAATTGCAGCTTTGAACAAAGTAGTCACTCTAGAGCATACCATACAAGGGTTGAAGTTAAATGCCTTGGAGTACCTGGATGAGAATTCGAAATTGCGTGATACAAATATGTAGTTAGATGCTGACCTATTACAGGCGGAGATACATCTTGATAAAAGAAGGGTAGAATGGGAGAATCGTGAAGTAGAACTTGATGGGTCAGTGTCTCTGATTTATCATATGGATAAGTTCATAACAGTGCTGGAGTCTCAAAATTCTACTGTGCTGGATAAGAAGCGACGAGTTGAGAAGCATTGTGATCATCTGAAATTGTCGCTGAAGGAAGCTCAAACTGAACTTAGCGAGCTTGTTCTGTCTAAATAGGTGAAGACTGAAGCAGGTGATGCGCATGAGAGAGACGTGACAACAGTGATTTTATTCTTTGCATTAGAGTTCCAGAGATTGGAAGAAGAAAGTAAACTAGTGTATGATGTTATATTTGGTTAAAGTGCACAATGTGACATGGAGGCGATACGGTGTGAGTATTTAGGTCCCATGGTAGCCAAAATTAAAGTTCTGAGACAGAGTATGGTTAAAGATGGAAATAAAATCGTTATGGGAAAAATACCACAGTTTATGCGTCAACGGCTGTACACGGGTTATCGAACGTATTAGTCGAACATCTATTGTATAGGATGGGCCCAGAGGTTATTGAACATAGAAGAACATAGGTGGCAGATTGGTTTGGCCAAAACAACAAACGATCTATAATGTAATAGATGATCAGTTTGGCCAAAGCGATAAACGATATGTAATGTAATAGATGACGAGTTTGGCTAAAGTGACAAATAATTTGTAATGTAATAAATGATCAGTTTGGCCATAGCCAAAAATGATCTGTAATATAATCGATGATCAGTTTGGCCAATGCAGAAAATAATCTGTAATGTAATAAATGATCAGTTTGGCCAAAACAACAAATGATCTGTAACCTGTATATAGAAGTACTTGTTGGATATATTAGAAAAGTACTATAGTGTAGGTCAATCGAACACAAGTATTTCATTGTTCTAAGATTGACGTACGATGAATATGTTAGATAGAGTACTGTATGAAATAGTAGAAAGTACTCAGATGTATGGGGATCTAAGATAAGTCTTTTATTGATGTAAGATCATCATACAAAATGATAGATTGATTTGCAGAAAAGTACACTGTGATGGATTTTTATCGGCGATGCAATTTCAATCTCCTCGTAAGAACCAAGGCTGCTTTTCTGACAATAACAAAAGGGCATTCCCAATTTTTGGATAGTTTCCCAGTGCTTACTTTTTTATGTGTTTGGGAATTTCTTGTTGGACGAGATCTTTAATTTCGAATTTTCTGTAACAAACGCGCTTGTTGTAAGATCGGGCTAGAGCTTGGTGGTATCTTCCCAAATTTATGATTGTTCTATCTCTAGTATCCTCAATCCAATTTATTTTGCATGCCAACTGGTACTCATTCTTTTCATCCGTCATGGTATGGCCGCGTATTGGGTGATGATATAGAGTGGGGATGATTGCTTCTGTACCATATGCTAGTAAGAACGGTGTGCATCCAGTTGATACCCGAGGTATTATGCGATATGCCCATAGGATTTGTGGTAGTTCCTGGACCTAATTGCCCTTCTTCTCTACCAAGCGCTTTTTGATCCCATCCACTATAGTTCGATTAATGATTTTTGCCTGACCATTTCCTTGAGGGTAATATAAATTTGAAGGGGAGTGGATGATATTGTGTTGATTGAGGAACTCAATGACTTTGGAGCCAATGAACTGAGGTCCATTGTCGATTCTGATAAGATGGGGGCAACCGAATCAGATGATGATGATTTCCTAGATGAATTTGATGACTTCTTCTTTGTGTATGTGACATAGAGGGACTGCTTCTACCCATTTTGTGAAGTAATTTGTCGTTACTAGGAGGTGTTTCCTTTTGCCTGGTACCGTGGGGAATTCTCCTAGGAGGTCGTGGGCTCATCTTTTAAATGGCCAAATGACGTTACTGGAATGGAGTTCCAAGGCTGGAACTTAAATTTGGGGGCCATGTCTTTGGTAGGTATCACACTTGCTTGCGAGTTCAATGGCTTGAGCTTTCATCTTGGGCCAAAAGACTCTTTGAGTAAGAACTCTATTTGCGAGAGATCGTCCTGCTGCATGGGAACCATACGTCCCCTCATGAAGTTTGTGTAGGAACTTTTGAGCTTCTTTGTTCGACAAACATTTGTGGTACGGTCTTGTGACTGGAATTTTGTAAAGGTGACCGTTTTCCACGATGTATCGTTTAACATTATCAAGTACGCGTCTCTTCTCCGTAGGATCTATAGGGAGTTTGCTTTCAAATGTGTTTTTAGTCCCGATATACTTGAGGTAAGGCCATCTCTAATTATCCTCGCCCTCTTCAACGCCCCCAGTATTGTCAAAATTTGAGTTTATGATGTTAATGCTGGTGGTGGATGATACTTCAATCTTTAGATAACGCGCTTCCTTACCAAGTATTCCTGTCAGGTACGCGAGAGAGTCCGAATGTCGATTTTCTCTACACGATAAATGTTCGATAGTAATTCTTTTGAATCTGCTCATTCTGTCGGCTACTACTGTTGTGTAGTCAACCATTTTTTCGTTCTTCTGGAACTTTTCTGTGTAATGGTTCACAATGTGTAATGAGTTCGTGTAGACAAATAACTCAGAGACTTAAATCTCTAGAGCCATATCTAGACCGTGAATCATTGCTTCATACTCTGCCTCACTGTTGGTTGCTTTAAAATTGAGCCTGACAACTTTCTCGATCCTATCATTGGAAGATGTGATAAGTACGATTCTGATACCTGATCCTTCGGGTTTAGAAAATCTATCAGTTAAAAGATACCATCCCTTTTGAGTTATCCAGTCTGACTTTTCTATGAAGTGTTCATTATTGTTATCCATACTGTCTTCTTCCTAATCAGGATCTTATACTGGGAAATCTACGAGGAAATCTACTACTGCTTTACCTTTTCTAAGTGTCGTGGTTCAAAATAGATGTCGTGTTCGCCAAGAGTGACCGACCATGTTTTTATTCGTTTAGACTTTTCTCGTTTGGTTAAGATCTCTCGTAAAGGGTAATTTGTCACCACTCGAACCGAGTGTGCTTGAAAATATTCTCTCAACTTTTGTGATGTGTACACGAGAGCTAAGAGAAATTTCTCGATCTTGGTATGCCGGGACTCTACGGGAGTGAGAGTCTTACTGATGAAATAGATAGGTTTTTCTATCTTCCTATCAAGTGGAATGAGGACAAAACTTAAAGATTCTTTGGTAACCACAAGATATATTGCAAGTTCTTCCCCTTCGTTAGGTGTACTCATCACTGAAGGTGATCCCAAGTAAAGTCTGAGCTCTTGAAATGCTGTTTCACATTTTGTTGTTCACTCGATCTCGGGATCCTTTTTAGGCTTCTATTTTATTGTCCCTTCACGTAAAAGGTTAAACAACCATCGACATCGATCTGAAAACTTTAAAATAAAGTGATTTATTGCGGTGATCTTGCCCGCCAACTTCTGTACATCTTTTTTTGTTTTTGGCGAAGGCACAAATAGTAATGCGCGAATACAATCTAGATCAGCTTCTACACCTCTCTTACTGATTAAGTGTCCCAAGAATTTTCCTGACTTGACCCCGAACTGACACTTTTCAGGGTTGAGACTCATCTTGTAGGAACGGAGAATCTTAGAAGTAGTGTGTAAGTTTGTAATATGGTTCTCCTTTTAAAGGTTTTCACACAATATATCATCAATGTAGACTTCCATCATTTTTCCAAGGTGATCTTTAAACATTTGTGTCATCAACCATTGATAAGTGGCTCCGGCATTCTTGAGACCGAAAGGCATAACCTTATAATAGTATAAGCCATGTTTTGTAATTAAAGCTGTCTTCTCTTGGTCATCAGGTGCATAGGTATCTGATTGTATCCTAATGCGGTATCTATTATAGACAGGAGTGCGTGTCCCGCAGTAGAATCGGGCAGATGGTTTATGATAGGAAGTAAAGAACTATCCTTTGGAGTATGTTTGCTGAGGTCATTGAAATACATACATACTCTGATCTTGCCATTCTTCTTTAGGACTGCCACAATGTTTGAGATCCATTCTGGGTAATTGGCCTTTCTGATGAAGCCAACTTTGATGAGTTTGTCGATCTCTTTATTTACTTCTTCTCAGAGTTTGGTGCAAAGGTCCTCGACTTCTACTTGACAGCTTCGGCTTTATCCTTTAAATTGAGCTTGTAGAAAGCTAGATTGGGATCAATACCTGGTATTTTGTAAAATATCCAAACGAATACATCACTGTTGTCTTTAAGGAACTGGATGAGGACATCTCGTTCTACTGTTGGTAAGAGAGTGCCAATGTATGTTCTTCATTTTTTGCCACTAATTTTGATGTACTCTATTGTTTCTGCGCTTGGCAGATGGTTTTCTGTAGAGTTTACTATATAGTTTTCTGTAATTACTATGCAAGTTGTATCTCTGAGGATTCTGGAACGATGACGATGAAATTTTTGCATGCTCGAGTAGGCTTCTGACTTCCTTTGATCTCATATATGCCGCCATTCTACTCAAATTACAGCGCCAAATGATAGGCGAATGAAATAGCTCACATATTGTGTAACCAGCAGTGCCCCATTATCCCCGAATAATGGGATTTTGTATTAATAACATAAAAGACAATGTCGAGTGTCGCAGGTCCTACCGTGATTGGAAGTATAATCTTTCGTACACATTCTTCTTTAGATCCGTTTAATCCACATATATTAATGTCATTGGGCTGTACTTTGTCGGCCAGTCCCATTTGATCAATCGTGCTTTGAAAAAGTAATTTAATAGTACTCTCAGTATCTATCATCATCATGTGAAGCACCATATTTTGCATTTTCAGCATGATCACCAAAGCATCATGGTGAGGATAGTTGATATGATGAACATCACGGTCATCAAAAGAAATTCCGATTCATTGAGAACAAGAAACAGGAAGTAAACGAGCTTCTTTGTCTTTCATGGATAGGTCGTGACATTGGCTGACTCGTCGTCTCTTACTTCTATTCGATTGGTTAACGATCTGAGTCTCAACGAAGTGGCAGAGTGACATATGGTATAAGTGTTTTTCTCCTATCGACTCTTCGGTTTGTACAATATCTGCAGAAAGTTTGTAACTACCGTTCTTGTAGCTTTAAACATCTATAATGTACTCATGCATTCGTCCATTAGCTAAGATATACTCTAACAACCACTGTAAGGAAAAATCATGTGATGTTTCATGATATTTGACCTTGTGGTGAACGCAATATGGTTTATTTTCAATGGGTTAGATATATTGTGTATTATGGAAGAACCGATCCTTCTGAAGTATAGGATACATACTAGTTATTGTCACATTCATCTTGGAAAGGTAAGGCTTGGGCAAGTTATTCCCCTTTCTAGGTCACTCATCATTATATTTTATCTGTTTCCAATCTCCTCCCTGATCAGCAATACGATTAAAGTTCTGGCTGGCTGACTGATCTCGAGTTGTTAATGTTAACTTCTAGGGTTTTTGTTTGTCAGATACCATTCTTTCCAGGTCTATATAACCGTTGACCTTTTCGATCGTGTCTTCTAGAGTTGTTGGTTTGTTGAGGATGAGGTATTCCTTTGCCCTTCCATCAACGAGTAACGCATTGGTGAAAGCCAAAATGGTAATCTTCTGGTCGAGCCGATCTACTTTTCGAGCTAATTCCAAGAATTTCTTAGTGAACGTCTCGAGCTTCTCACCGGACATCTGCTTAAGAATGAAAAGGGAGTATAAATTATCTTCTTTGTCTCTGTTGTGCGAGTAATTCTTAATGAAGAGTTCTCGCAGCTGTTTGAAAGTTGTGATGGATCTTTAAGGTAGTGTGTGGATCCATCGCAGAGGTTCTCCAGACAAGCTGGTAGGGAAGAGCCGACAGAGAATGTGGTTGGATGTGAAATGTAGGTCTAAGGCGTCCAAAAATTCTTGGACGTGCTCTACTGGATCTGTCCCTTTGTATTTGCGGATCTTTGGAGTATGGAATCCGGTGGGGGCTTCACCATCCAATAGCTCTTGTACGATCGAGCTTTGCTGTAATCTGTTGTGAATTCTTTTAGTCGATGATTTTTGAGCATTTCTTTGATTCGTCTCTCAACATGTTCTTAAGTCATGTATTTTTGAACTGCGTTGGTCGGGTGAGTGACATGTCCTTCTCCGGGATTATGGTTGCCACTCCCTTCACTTAGACGTCCTTTTGCTTGGATTCGAACTCTTCGAGGTAGATTTTTAATCTGTCTGACTCCCGTTGGGCCGCCATCTACTTTCTGAAGAGCCTCCTGAATTAGGATGGGTTCCATTTACTGTTGATGATGGTTAGATCGAAGTGCACCTCCTACGTGATTGCCTTTCGGGGGAGGTTCTATTATGTCATGAGTAGAAATTCGCAAGCCTTCAGGTTGCGCGGCTTTGTTCTTTTGGGCGGCGACTTGCCGACCCTATAAAAACTTTAGTGCATCCTATACACTCTCAAACTGCAGCTCCAAAGTAGCACGTCTTTATGTTTTAGAATTTAAGATGGCCTGCAGATCTGCTAGCGCGGCATTTTCTTCTACTTGATCTATTGGTGTACTCTGACTTGGAGGTGACATTCTGAAAGTAGATGATCAACGGCTTCTGAGATAATAGGTTTGAGAACATTGGTTCCCACAGACGGTGCCAAATATAATGACCTAATTCTAGGATTCAGACTTAGCATTTACACAAAATGTGACTAGAACACTCAAGAACAGTAAATAATAATCAACAAGATAATTTAGTGTGAAAAACATTTGAATTGGTTAAAAACCACGACCTCTCTTGAGGATTTTGAGAAAGAGAAGATGATCTTATTGAAGTAGCTAGCTTATTACAATGAACACTCTGAGTATATGAAGTTTCCGAGTAGGGATTCTTTTGTATAGAATTGCCTATTCCAAATCTGTAGTTTTCTGGTTCAATTTATAGGTCTTATAATATGACCGTTTGATGACCATTAAGATTCTTAATGGTGGACATTACAAAGTAGATATAAGATATTCTTTGACCAGATGATATAACGTCCTGACTTCTGTTGCTGTACAACGGTTCTATTGATGACTGTACACTTACGTAAATCGAACTGTTGATGTGGAGGTCAAAAGCGATGACTCGAACTGAGGAATATTGAATATGATTTTAGTAGTGTTTCCTATATGCCAATGAGGTTGAGGATGAGGCTTTGGGTCCGAGATACGAAATTAGCTATTGCAGGTATGTTTGCTGGATCAGCAACATCAGCCACCACTTCACTATCTACCTCTGCAGGAAATTCTATCTCATCGTATCCGCCAGCTCAACCCAGCTCGATATTAGCACAAGACAACCTAAAAGAATAATAAGATTGAATAAGGTAATCTCTTTCTGTCTTCAATGCCTTGCATGATCGGAACATCACATCATCATGCTCGGACAATACTCTATATCGATCTTCAGCAGCCTTGGAGTCTTCAGCTCTCTGCCTTTTCTCGAGCTTGACCTCAGCTTCGAGCTCCCTAATACGAGCCGATTAAGCATCAAACTTTAGGGTAAGATCTCCAAACTCCTAGCCCCTCTTATTAATATACTTTGTTGTCCCCTTCAGCAGCATTGAGAGTTGCCACTTCAAAAATACATTAACACAAGTTCAGAACAGTAGCTCTTAGTCTGAAAACAAGAAAATTCAAGATTTCAAACACATACCGTGAAAGTATGTTCCTGATACTTGTCATCGAGCTGCTTTGGATCGGTGCCCGCCATCAGGCAGTACATCTTTTCTAGCTCCCTCATCTTGGCCGCAACATGAGGATTAGTATGAGAGCTACCCTCATCCTCATGTCGCTTCTTCTTTAGCACATTTTTCTCTACCTCTGCAGGAGTAACCGCACTCACTTTCGGTCTCTCTGCCATATCTCCAAAGATAGCTTTTGTGATCTCTTGTTCTGTGGTTACCGCTCCAGTAGCAGGCGTACTCTGTAGAACTGACTTCCTCGACCTCCGAGTAGTCCACTTTATATTTTTCAAGTACAGGAGGTGGAAGATTGAGGACATCATCAGCAGTCAAATAAGCTTTCTCCTCAGCCATAGCTCATTTCTCGTGAGCTCATTAAACTTTGGGCACTATGGAATCTACCTTCTTATCCCTACGGATATCGAGCTTACCTAGTACCTACTTTAACTAGACCTGATCACGAGCAATGCAGTCAAACAAGCTAGTATTATCAGGTGTTGATGAAGGATTGGGTTCTGACAAAATAAGGAACATAACATTAATTAACAGTTCGAAGACATGATGTTGGTTAGCTGAAGATTGATCAACGTTACTTACTCGCGCTAGTCGAAGATATTTATGGCTTAGAATGAGTGCTGGTTCATCTGAAGCCTGCATACATGATCCAGGAGGACCTGAAGAAGATACTGAACAATTCTATTTGAACAGAATTATTTTTCCATACAATTTGACATTTTTCATACTTTTCTACTAACTAAAGCTTCTCAATCGTATTATGGATTAAGTGGTATAAGTTTTCCAGTTTTGATTCTCGAGGGGTTGATTGTGGCTTATGGTCTCTATACGTGAGCATCTCAAGCAAATAAAGGAAAAGCTAGTAAGTCCGTTGAAGATACATCACAAACCTAATTCGAAGAAGAAGGAAGATTTAGAGATGGGCGATCCCAATAATAAACTCACAATTTTGGAAATGACAGTTTCCACCCAAACTTATACTGTAGGGGAGTTAGTGGAGCAGTTGCATCTCACGAACCTTGCTAAGGCTTTCACTTTGGTGGAACGGCGAGGCCTTTCGAAGAAGAAAGGGGCTATGGTGGTGGATGGGGACGAGGACGTTCTTGTTTTCGATGATTCTAGCGATGCTGATTCCGTCAAGGGGCGCCCAGGTTTTTGTAAGTTAATGAATCCTATGCGTAATCTTCGTCTTGGTTTTATGATTGATATTCCTGTATTCAATGGTTCCGTCGATGCCGAAAAATTAGATAATTGGTTAGATAGGTTGGAGTCATATTTTTCAATTGATAAATATTCTAACGCTCAAAAGATTTTCTTCTAAGCTTTGAAATTCGCAAATCACTCACTCACGTGGTGGAGATCCTATCGGAAACGATATGATGTCAGAAGTCTGAGTTGTACGAAATTCAATGTTTTGGTGAGGAAGTAATTCTATCCAATTTGATATGAATAAGAGCGATGGTACAAATGACACAACTTGCGCTAAAGGTTTGGGCAATCCGTACAATAATTCACTACAGAGTTTCATAACTATGCATTGGTTTTGGATATTGAGGTGGAGGAATACGATGTGTTCATGTAATATACGGGGGGTTTGTCGGAGTCCATTAGAAGAGAATTAAAGCTCTTCAATGTGGCAAATATTGAGGACATTACCGTTAAAGCAGTTTCCATTGAGGGAAAATACTTGAAGAGTGATAAGAAAGACGACAAGAACAAGTCGGGGTACAAGGCTAATTGAAAGTTTGATCAGAAGGGGGAGTCCAAAGGAGAGGGGTCTTCATTCAAGGGGACTATATGTAGTCATTGCAAGGCTCATGGGCACAATTTCGATAGATATTAGAAACTTCACCCGGAGCTTCGGCCGAAGGAGGAGAAGGGCAAGAAAGAGAGACGTGCACTAGCCGTAATAATTGTAGATCTTTTAGATTTAGATAAGCTAAATCCTAAGCTTACTCTAATGTTCAAGCAGCCTCTAGCTATCGATGAGGTGAGTCAGAAAAAACTTTTCTTTAACAACATTCAAGTGAAGTAGAGCTTAGTCGGGGACATCATTGATCCGGGTAGTCAGAAGAATTTAATTTCTGAGGTGGTGGTGAAGATGATGGGTTTGGCTACTGTGGCTCATCCTAAGTTGTACGGTTTGGGTTAGATTCAGAAAGATGCGAAGTTGAAGATCACTAAGCAATGTACGTTCAAGTTTACGATTACTGGGAAGTTTATTGACGAAGTGACATGTAAGGTGGTTCCGTTTGACGTGTGTCAAGTCATCTTGGGTAGCCCTTATCTTTGGGTTGTGATTCAATCCTTTACTATCGTGCTTGCAAGTATCGGTTGGTGAAGGATGGGACTGAGTTTCATATTAATGCGTGCAAGGAGCATATCACTACCAAAAATTTGGTAACGGCGACTCAGGCAAAAAGATTGGTTAATGCGTGCGACAAATATGTCTACTTTGGCAATGTCTCCTAAGCAACAAACCGATATGGGGAAGTTGTAAGAGGAGTTTGAGGACTTGCTTCTAAGCATAGAAGGGATGCCGTATAAGAGAGATGTGAAGCATGATATCACCTTGGTGAATGGTGAGCCACTACCCAATATTGAGTTATATTGGACTTTCGTTACTGAGTCTGATATGATCAAGAAACAGGTACATAAACTCCTGAAACAAGGAGTTATTAATCCGAGTTACTCGCCTTGTGGTTCATCGGTGTTACTGGTGCCGAAGAAGGATGGGTCTTGGAGGATGTGAGTAGATTATCGGGCGTTGAACATGATCACAGTGAAGAATCATTATCTGCTTCTATGGATTGACGAGCTTTTAGATGAGTTGCTGACGGCTCAATTTTTTACCAAGTTGGATCTTAAGTCGGGTTACCATCAAGTTAGAATTTGGGAGGAGGATACTTGGAAGACAGGGCTTATTTGAGTGGTTAGTGATGCCTTTTGGGTTATACAATGCTCCGGTGACGTTTATGAAGCTAATGAATGAGGTACTTTATGCGTTTATTGATGATTTTGTGATTGCATATTTGGATGATATCTTGATATATAGCCATACATGGGAGGAACATATTGGGTATTTTCACAGAGTGTTGGGCGTGTTGCGATCAAAACAACTTTTTCTTAACGGGAAGAAGTGCGAGTTTGGGAAATAGGAGCTAATCTATTTGGGTTTTATTATTGGTGGCGGCGAATTTAAGGTTGATCCAGAAAAGGTCTCGGTCATTACTAGTTGGCCTAGACCCCGCATAGTGACGGAAGTTAGGAGTTTTATAGGTTCTTGTCAGTACTTACAGAAATTTATTTAACATTTTTCACAAATAGCCGCACCATTGCATTCTTTGACGAAGACTGGGGTACAATTTGTGTGGGATGAGCATCATAAAATGACTTTTCTTTTACTGATGTGGAAGATTACGGATGCACCAGTATTAGCATTGCTTAATTTACAGTGTCCTTTTGAGGTTGAGACAAATGCGTCAGACTTTGCAATGGGGGCAATTCTTTTGCAGGATGGGAAGCTGGTTGCTTACCATTTTAAGATGTTTACAGGAGCAGTACGCAACTATCCTACCTGCAATAAGGAGTTTTACGCGTTATATCTATCAGTGAAGCATTGGTGGAGTTACTTATTGGGGAAGGAGGTTGTCGTACATTTCGATTACAAACCATTACAGTTCTTATCTGCGCAGGCCAAGCTTCAGCAAGCTCGCCATATGAAGTGGATATCGTACCTTTAGCAGTTTACCTTATTGATCAAGTATAAAAAAGGAGTAGAAAACAAGATGGCTGATATATTACCTCGACCCCCATTACCAACTATTTTTTCTTTGTTGGTAGCTATGCAGATCCAACTGATTGTTCCTTTTGAGTACGTTTCAGGGTATGGCGATGACAAGGAGCTCAGTGTGATTTATGAGAAATTACTGCTGTGCAAGACGTGCGATTATGTTCTGAAGGTTGGTTTGATTTACAGGGGTAGTCTACTATGTATTCCTAAGGGTGAAGACCGTTTGCAGTGGATTCGAGAGGCACATTGTTCCTGGGTTACAGGTCATTTTAGGGTTGAGAAGACTCTTTTGAATTTGTGGCGTTATATCTATTGGCTGAAGATACAGGTGGATGTGGCTCGTGTAGTTTGTGGTTGCGTACTATGCAATATATTGAAACCTTCCAATAAGAAGATAAGACTATACTTACCATTGCCAGCTCCTAGCCGACCTTGGGAGAGCATTTCGATGGATTTTATGGGTGGTTTGCCCATGACTAGGTATAAGCATAACTATTTGCTTGTGGTGGTGGATCAATTCAGCAAGATGATTGTTCTTATTCTATGCCAGAAGACGGTCACAGGGGAAGGAGCAGCGCTATTATTTTTTAGAGACGTCTGGAGGTATTTTAGACTCCCTTCTTCTATTATTTCTGATAGGGATATCCACTTTTTGGGGAATTTCTGGAGATCCTTATGGGGGATGATGGATACTAAGTTGAAGAGATGTACCACTTTTCATCTGCAGACAGACGGGTAAACAGAGGCTGTTAGCCGTACTTTGGTACATTTATTACGGGGATTCCATTCTAAGCATCCTAAGTCTTGGGATTAGAGTTTACCGTATCTTCAGTTTGCGTTCAACCAGGCGATTCATAGTTCTACTTTGAAGTTTCCTATTGAAGTTTGTTTGGGGTACTTACCGCAAAGCCCTTTTGATTTGGCGTTTAGTCTTGGCGATAAAACGGTGTCTGGAAAGGAGGAAGAAGAGCAGGTTAAAGCTCAACATTTTATTGAGAAGACAAGCAACATTCATGAGGTAGTTGAAGCTCAGTTGAAGAAGACTCAAGCGAAGTATAAGGTTTGCTACGATAAGCATAGGGTTGAGTGTACTTTTCTTGAGGGCGACCTCGTTTGGTTGTATTTGGGTAAGGAACGGCTTAAGGGGGAAAATAAGAAGCTCAAACCTATCCGTTATGGTCCATTTTTGATCCTCAAGAAGATTGGTGACAATGCATTCCAGTTGGATTTTCCACCTTTCATGAAGATGTATTCAGTGATTAATGCCGAGCATTTGAGGCTATTTGAGCCGTTTCTTCTAAATGAAGACTCTGAAATCGATACTCGCCTACCGTAAGTTGATGACTTATGGATGGAAATAGAAGATCCATTACCGGAGGATGGTATTCTAGAGAGGAAGGTTCATACTACTAGATGGGATGCTTTTGAATCGTTCCGAGTTGGGAAGAAGGGTACACTACTGAGTAAGTCGAAGTGGTACAGCAGGGAATTGGGCATCGTTGCATTCCCATATCTCCAGTTCTATCTTGAGCATGAGCTCAAGGTTTCTAAAGGGGGGAGCCATGATCCAGGAGGATCTGAAGAAGACACTGAATAATTCTATTCGAACAGAATTGTTAATGTTCGAATACTTTTCTGCCTGAGGGCTTTATTCAAATGGATATTTGTTCTATTCGAATAGATTTCTTCCTGAGGGTTTTATTCGAATAGATTTTTATTCTATTTGAATAGATTTCTGCCTGAGAATTTTATTCGAATAGATTTTTATTCTATTCGAATAAATTTCTGGTATTCTGCCTGAGGTGCTTTATTCGAATAAGATTTTAGTCTATTCGAATACATTTTATTTTATTTGAACAGAAATAATTCTGTTCGAACAGAGGCACGATTTAGTCTTTTTCCTTTTGGCGGTGGTTGTATTTTGAGGGGTGTTTTTACCTCGAGATGCGTTATTTTAGTATTTGAAGTTCTATAGTATTTAAAGGGGACTTAGTTTATTTCTTTTCTATGTTAGATCTAGAGAGAAACTTTAAAAAGAAGCTTAGGGTTTAGAGTTTATTCGTTGTAATTACTTGGATAATACAATTGAATCTCTTATTTTTCCATACAATTTGGCGATCTTCATACTTTTTTACTAGCTAAAGCTTCTCAATCGTATTGTGGATTAATACAGTTACCCCCTACCCATACAAGGTGATCGTTCCATGGTCTACCAGGAGATTCAAAATCAAAATTTTTTGGCCTCGATGAATCACTATACAGGTAACCACTACTTCGACCTTTGACATATTTCTATTTATTGAATTTTAACACATCATTGGCATTGAACTGTTTGGCAGTCTATTCCTTTCTCCATTTTTCATTCAGTGCCTTACATACCCTCATCATCTCATATACATTCCTCTTCAGTTGGGTAGGGAAACACTGTAATATATTCATGAACCCTTTTTAAAAGAAGGTAAGAGGAATCTTAAGGCCATATACGACCAGATTCACATAACATAGAAACCCATCATTCGGGCCTGACAGCCCGAGGCCGTTATAGTATAAGAGATTAAAATCCTCACTAATCCCTTTATCTTTTTTATACTTCTCCAAATAAGGGACTTTGTAGTATACCGCCTCCTCCCCTTTGCCTGGGACATAGGCCGTAAACCAGCAACCCTGGTCCACCGGATAACTTCCCCATTCTCCCTGCAATTTCTTTTTGTATTTCAAAAATTCTTTTCATACATCTACTCCCTCTAGGTATATAACAAATAATTTATCTTTATCTTTTCTATCCTCTATCTCTTTCTCCATCTTACTAGTTTCCCCAACTTCTCCAGTCACCTCTATACTATTTACAATTTCTTTTATGGCATTACACTCGTCCTCCCTCCTCAACGACGATGTTTCTTCCGAACTTGAAGATACTACAAATTTACTCATAGGAATATTAGGTTTGGAGCTCATATTGGACCTATAGATACATAAAATATTTTATCATTATTTCTACTTTACATATTCTTCCCTACACATAGTAAAATCAACCCCACCCATATTTTTACCCAGTCTACACGCTTACTTTACAATTTCCCAAAAACATAAAACAATCATTTCAAGTTTCCCTCTTCTTTAAACAAATATTTTCTCTCTCCACAGTCTATTTATATATCAAAGCTTCTACACTACAAAATTTTCTCATCAATTATTCAGAGATCTTAGAACCCCTATATTATCAAACATTTAAATCCCTTAATCTAAAAGGATAAAGATATAATATCATACAAATTACTAGCCAAAACAAATCAAAAAAGACACATATCACTAACCTGTACTTGAGGAACAGTAATCCTCTGCTTTACCCGGACGTCTTACCATGAATGACCGCTCCCGTCGCTTTTCCACAGGTTTTATCTCACCTAATGAACCTTTCTTTCTCAGATCAAACTCAGAACTCAAAAGTTTCCTCTATTTGGAGATAGGATTTGCGCAACTTTTTTCTCTCTCTACAACTGTTGATAATTTATGAGTAAGAGAGATACGATTTTTTATACTCTCCCTCAATTTTCGAAACGACGGCTCCTTCTGACACGTGTCAGCCACCCCTACTGTCTCTACAGGTATGTTTTTTCAAGTAACAACATCATCATGACTTCTATCATAACGTCTACTGTCATCACATCTGTCTCTATTGTCTGCCATTATAAAATTCTGCACCTCTTCCCCAACACAGTACAAATGACTAATCACCTTACTTTTATACTCTACCAAGATCGTACAACATTCTTAAAATAGTTCAATAATCAAAATTTGAAGATATCTAGACAGTTGTTAACATTTTACAACTGTTATCCACAACATACACACATAAACAGTCAAACAAAATACTTTATTCTTATTTAATCAGATCGATACATCAACTCTGCCTCATCTTACATTTATTGGGGTACTAATACAGAATACTAAAATAGAAATTACTTATTACGAGCTCTCGCATTTCAAGCTTACTGAGCCCTATAGTTATATCTAAAGTAGCCCTGATGGTTTACCTCCCCACATAGAATTATTTGTCCTCTTGCTGCCCTTGCATCCTCTTCTACAAGTTTCTCACACGCGAGCTGTCGAACAGTCATTTCTCATACCGTTACATCCAGTAGAGACTGACAAAATATATTGTACCAGAAAAAATGATCATACTCTGCACGCCTGCCTTTATCATCTACGCCGATCAAATTTAATGCCCATTCCGGTAACACAACATCATAAGGCAGTCGACAAAAGTATCGCTTACGAAGTTCGACAACCTTGATATGAAACCTACCATCTGTTGCTTGGCGAACACGCTGAGAGATCATCCTCACCATGGTTACTCGCACTGCTTCCACAACAAATTAATCCTACAGAAGATACAAGACATAACAGCCAATAATCACCACTTTATATAGTCACCAGGAAGGTCTTTGAAAGTTCAGATCACCCCCTAGATTTTGCAAAAGGATATATTCTCTAAATTTTTTTGGGACAGCAGAATATCAACAAAAAATATAGAATATTGTGACATGTCATTATTTCCATATTATAAAATATTTCCTCAGATTTTATACGCACATATATGAAGATGGAAACATACAAAATCAAGCAAGTCTAGCAGTAGCCCCTGCAGATTATGATTAATTTTTTTCTACAGGTCGAGTTTAAGCCAGTTCGAATGCACAAATCGCAGAAAACCATATACCTTTATAACAACCCAGCCATCCTACAGAAATTATCTACTTCCAATCATCATATTTTTGAGCTCCTCTTATTTTTCCAATCACACGAATCACTACCATTTACCGATAGCTACACTAACATCATTACAGTTCGTTTTCCCCCATCATACTCTATTATAATCTTTCGCCTTCTTACAAACTTCTATTTTTTAACAGAAAGCTGCTCAAATAAGTTCAAAGTACAATATCAAGATAACAGAACGATGACATTTCATTAGTTCTATTTTTTTTACAGATTACTTTACAAATACACTATCACTCCAAATAATATACATATTACTTTCCAAGTTACATCAAATAACTGTTTAAAATGCCTATCAACAGTCAACGAGGAGGACGAAGCAAAATTTGAAGTAACTTTCAAACTTTGATCCCATGCTGCAAGGCAGAGGAAACAGTAGAATGAGGAATCACTGATGAAAGATCTTCTTCATGGCCAATATCTATTGTTTATGGAAAAAGATGACCTCCTCCTTCATCACAACCTCTCCCACCATAACCCCTACCTCCCCACATGCTAGAGGTAAACGGAAGGTCCTATTTCTTAGAACGGACCCACTCACTAGCAAGATGCCGACGAGACTC
The DNA here is from genome assembly GCA_014058105.1 of Kingdonia uniflora. Taxonomy (NCBI): domain Eukaryota; kingdom Viridiplantae; phylum Streptophyta; class Magnoliopsida; order Ranunculales; family Circaeasteraceae; genus Kingdonia; species Kingdonia uniflora. The sequence continues at coordinate 4,982,033 of JACGCM010001854.1, forward strand.
CCTCGAATGAATGCCTGCCACTTCATCTTCTGTTATCATAGCCTCCTCTATAGTAACCGAAGCTCATTTCGGCGTTCTGCCTTAGACGTTAACAGATAGTGGAATTGCACCAGCTGTTAATAATCATCCTCCACCTCTATCACCTCTTCATATGACATACGGTGATAGGTAGGCGACACAAGAATTAGTGTCGGCAAATGCAAAGGTTGGTATCTAAAATACCTGATGCGCAGTTCTTTCATCTTTCTACGAATCCTAGACACCCGAGATTGGTTCCTCGTAGTCATCATACTCTCAACAGTTAGAGGATTTCATATGCAGAAATAAGAAAAAGGGGAAATAATATAAAGACGAAGACTTGGTTCATCACACACAACTCAGAGTGCGTTTTATACTATAATCAACAATTAAGTCGACTCTTTAGATTCCCAATATTAGAAGGATTTCCCATGTAAAAAACATTGACTAAAACCATTAGTTCTAGGAAATCAAAATGGTACAAACAGAGATTCATGAATATATGCTGGAAATGATTCTAAGATATTAACTACGGCATTAATGACGCTTCTTAACCAACACCACTCGCCCACAAGGTTTCTCATATTGTTGGCTGAGAGGGGGCAGTTGTAGTGGCTTATTCTGTATCTCAGACTCATGCGTTATCTTCGACGAACATACAAACTTTCGACCTCATCAGCAGAGTATATGGCACATTTATAGCACAATCAGAATCAAGACAGTAACATCAGGAAATAGTTATAGCATGAGTTTCTCAACCAACACCGCTCGACCATGATACTTCTCGCGCTCTTGGTTGAGAGCCATCTTGTAATAACTTGTTTCGTATCTTGGACTCATACTGCGTCCTTGAGCTCATCAACATATTCAGTATCCCAAAGTTTGAGTCATCATTTTCGACCCCTACATCAACAATTCGAGTTAAGCAAATGTACAATCATCCATAAAGCCATTTTGTAGCAACATAGATCAGAACGTTATACAATCTTGTCAAAGAATATCTAGCATATATTTTGTAATGTCCATTATTAAGAATCTTAATGGTCGCCAAATGGTCATATTATAAGACCTATAAATAGGACCAGAGAATTCGAGATGAAGGACAGAAGAATCCTCACTCTAACATTCTGTATACTGAGAACGGTAATTGTAATAAGCTAGCAATCTCAATAATATCATCTTCTTTTTTTCAAAATCCTCAAGAGGTTTTTAATCTATTCAAAGGTTTTTCACACTAAATTATCTTGTTAGTTATTATTCATTATTCTTGAGCGTTCTAAACACATCTGGTGTAATGGCTAAGTCCAGTTCCTAGAATTAGGCTATTGCACTAACCATGATAGCTTTAGAAGATGTTCTTGCCAAGGTATACAATATAATAATGCACAATATCATACAATTTGTTGGTTATAATTTTACAAGTAGAACACTACTAACTACTATATCTATATATAAGTTTTTAACATGAAATGCTTGAAAATGATACAGCCACTGTTTCTTCAGAGAGAGAACCTACAAATGAAAGCCATATCTTACAAAAGCATGTGAATCGTGATCATTTTAGCGTTACCAAAAAGTCTAATACAACTGCGTTTGATAACGTTGAAGATGCTGAAGATATCAATGATGATACCTTAAGCGATGGATCCAACAATAATGTTGAAAAGGATGATAATGAAGAAGGGAAAGGATTTAGAGATACTAAAAAACCAAACACTCAAGTCTCACTCAATACCAATAACTCATCTCTATTTGATGAGTGGTTCTCAAAATTGGTGATTTACTATATAGGAAATGAGGTGGAAAACATTTTGGTCCATCTTGTCATACTTCCTCTTTCTTTAGTCACGTCATATTTCTGTCTCTCCTCCGCTAATTTTTAAATTCGAACAAATTGGTTCTAATATCACACACTCTTTCTCTCCCTCTCTTATATTACTCTCTCGCCCATACCATTATCTCTCTCTTTGTTGCAATTTCTACCATTAGAGGTGAAATTCTTTTTTCTAAAGAACTGCGACAGCCACAGTCATTGAAGAATGTAGGAGAAGACTCATCTTCATTCATAGGTATTTGGAACCCTCATCTTTGCTCACAGATATAGTAGTATGGGATACCCTACTTGTTTTACATGGAATTTTGTAAATATAATTGTTATGGTTAGTAATCCTCTGTATAATCCAATTTTGGTTTCCCCAGGCAATTTGTCTTTCATTGATTACATGTGTATGAATTATCGGTAATGCGTCATTCGACAATATTTTAAGCGTAAGTCTCAGCAGTCACTAAAGAATTATCGAAATCGATAATATTAGTTTTGAAATTACTCACATGTACTATTGTAATTGTCGATGTCGACAATATTACATATGAAATTTTTCACACACTAGCTACATTGTCGAACTCGACAATAGTTTACATGTAAGTCTTCACATAAAGGAGTATATTGTCAAATTTAATAATATTACATTTGTTTTCAGCTTGTTTTAGGTTACCCCTGACATTGTAAACATGTTTTGCTAAGGCATGACAATTTCAAAAGTTTTACTTTTGTTATTTTTCGAGGCCTAACAATGGTGTTTAGTTTTTTGCATTGGGTCCATAAATTATTTTGTACGTGTTTTGCCATAGAGGAGTAAGAGAGTTACGGTAGTGTCCACATCCCAGTTTCTTCTCTAACTTACGATAAAATCTATCTAGCACTATAAGAAGTCGAAGCAGAAGAAGCAAGGCAAGCAAAAATTGAGTGGGAATTTGAATTTGTATGACTAGAAAATGAGTTCTGGGTGGAGCAAGATTTGGCATATTTTAATTCACTGTATAAGAGGCCTGATTACGATTCTTCTAGAGATTCTACAGATGGGTGGCAAAGAGGTCAATATAGCTGGGAAGAATATCAATGTAACTAGATTTTTGAATAGGACTATATGTTAGAAGTCTGTGTTGTACAACGAGTTTTTATGAGGTGATTGTTTACATTTTGTATTCCCTCTTTTGTAGCATGTGATGTAATGAAGGCTTTTGAAATTAAATGAACATGCATTGGACATTACTTGTGTTTGGTTTGTGATATTTTGTTAAATTACTTGCAACTCATAATCGTTTGTTTTATGTGTCAACTTGTCTGTGAGATTGCCAATAGAAGACTCCGTATAAAAATTGGAGTAAAGTTATTCTTGACGAGTCCTCAGGAAGGTCTAAAATTAAATGTATTATAGACCCGTTATTAGCGGAAGCCCCATACGGGGGTCAACATTTTGATATTGTTGAGGACACACATCTGTGGTACGAACGATATGGAAGAGTGCAGGGTTTCTTCACAAAGATATGCAATTCTACTTAACATTTATGATCAGATAATATAAGCAGAGCCCACTTCTATTGTATGGGTAATGGCTTTTTAAAGAAAAACCTTAGGATAGATCCCAAGACTAGTGACATATCTAGCAACAGAAGATCATCTGATAAGTATGGGTGTAAAACAACGATGAACATTAATTAGAATACCAAAATAGGCAAATATATTGTCACAAGTTTCTTGGATATCCATTACCATAAACTCGTATCTCCACAGAATTATCATCATATGAAGGTTAACAAATTTTGTCTAGAAGCAGCAAAAAACCTTACAACAACATTTGAGCTCCACAACATTTTGGTGAGCAAGGTCCCGATATTATTCCCAGATAGAACCTTCAACAAACGGGATTGTTACAATTATAATTCCAAAGTAAATTAGGAATGACTAGTCAGAGGAGATGCACTAGCCGCGTTGGAGTGGTTTAGGAAGAAACAAACTGAAGATCTGATATTTTATTTCAACATAGAATTAGATGAGGATGACCGAGCACTTAAATTTTATTTTTGAATTGATGGACATTTAAGGTGCACATATGAGGCATTTGGCGATGTCATCACCTTCGATACTACGTACTGGACTAATGTCTACAAGATGCCCTTTGCTCCGTTTGCAAGGATCAACAACCACTACCAAATAATTCAATATGGATGTGTTCTACTAAGGAATGAGCAAGAAAACATATTTGTATGGTTGTTCCATACTTGGTTGAAGGCAATGAACTACAAACATTCTGTTTCAATTATCACTGATCAAGATACATCTATGGCCGCCACTATTCCCAAGGTAAAGAAGCAGTTCAAATTGGACAGACTAGACACTGATCAAATTGTCGATTTACCATATAGGCCAATAATATATTGTCAAGTGCGATCATGTATCGACCTTTTATTGTTGACCTCAACTTTTGATCAACAATATTATAGATTATTTGGTAGTGTCTCTAAATTATTCTAAGTTCCCCTAACTTATTTGCAGGTCTTCCCCAATAGAAGACATATATTTGGTTTGTGGTACATCACAAACAAATTTCCTGAGAAGATCGGCCATGTTTATCACGAACCATTTACATTCAAAGAATATATCGATTCGATAATGTACAACATATATGAGGTTGTAGAGTTTAAAGCCAGGTAGATGAACCTAATGAAGAAACATAAATTAGATGATAACCTTTGGATGCAAGATATCTTCAATATTAGACATAAATGGATACTGTTATGGAATTGCTCAACCTTCTTTATTGGAATAAGCACTACAGGACTGAGTGAGTCTCCAAACAACTTCTTTAATGTTTGGTTGCCAGTAACAACTGGGTTGTACAGTTTTGAGACCAAGTATGAAACTGCCCTTTTAGAGGTATACGACTGAGAAAGTGGAGAAGATTTTGCATTAGAACATAAATATCGCTAAGTTGGTCCTCATCAAGCTCTACTAAAAAATGCTGCAATGATTTATACAAGAACAATGTTCCACAAACTTCAAGATCAGTTTGACCAGGTTGTTCGCTTTATTGCAAAAAAAAGAAATATAGAAGGCAACCTTCGACAACTTATGGTAGCATCCTATAGTGGTCATACCGAGTCATTTGAGTTAAATATAGACTTAGAGAAGCTAACTGGTAATTATGGATGCAAGTTGTTTGAGTATGTTAGACTCCCATGTTGTTACCTCCTGAAGGTTTACTCGAAATAAGACATTCTCAAAATACCTAAGGCTTTTATTATGATATGGTGAACGATTGGTGCAAATAAGTTTTCAAGGCCATATGATGAAAGTTACTTAGGAGGAGAAAACTTACGACATCCCTTAAGCCATAGCCACCTATCCCTTTATGCATTAAACTTATTCAAAAGGGCCTCGAAGATAAAAGAAAGTTTTGAATTTACATTTTTGAAGCTAGACGAGATTGAGTCCTACCTTGATAACTACGACGAGTCTTTAACACAGATAGATGTATTGCAACCAAATATTTATACTTCTTTAGCAGATTCTATGATGTCTGGAACTATCATTTTAAACCTTCTCGCTGTTCAAACAAAATGATGAGTGAAGGCTAATCTCATGAAAGCGGTAAGATGGAAGGGGTGGGGGGATGGAAGAGGCTATTATGATGAAGAAAACAACATGCAAAAGTTGTAGAGTACTCGACAACCATGACAAACAGACATGCCCACTTCTCAAAACAAAGATAGTGGAATCAAATAAGTACATATTTGATACTATGTATAAACGCCATATTCTTTGTGATTTCTCTATAATGTATTTACCCCGTATTTACAATTGGAATGAATTTCATTTAAGAAACAATCATGGGGATTCTATTCAGCCGTTGCAAGAGAATCCTGACAACCAAAACATCTGGGGAAACAAGAGTTGACATGGCACCGATCTGTAATCTATTATAATAAATCTATATTTGATTATTATTATTGGCGAGGGATTATTGTGTTTATTCAACATTAAGTTTGGTTTGTTTTTAGAATTTAGGACAATAACAATGCACTATTTGGATTTTAGGGACTATGTAGCTTTATGCACCCTCTATGAATTTGTAGATTATCGAATATCTAGGCAATATTATCGAATATGCAGCATTAAATTTTTGCTGATTTGCAATTGATAGACCATAATTTAACTATATTGTCGATTTCGACAATATTATATAACCCTAAATCAAATTATATTTTGTAATTATCGGGCTCGACAATATTATAAATATATAACTCCAATTGCACTACCAAAATTGTCAAACTCGACAATATTAAATATTACAAGTAACCATGTACACTACAAATATTGTTGATTTCGACAATATTTTATTTTTTAACTCCAAGTGCACTACTAAAATATTCTTCACAGCCAATATGCACATACTTTGAATAGTTAGAAATGAGATTTATATATATAGCAGTGAGCTAATAGAACTATGTATACTACAAAAAATGAATTAACAATGGGCACTCTTACAAATAATAAAATACTATGATATACAAACAATGAGCTAACAGAACTGTGATATACAAAAATTGGATAGCCATGTACACTACCAATAATAATAAGGTAACATAACTGTGATATACAAACATTTGGTCGAGATAAAATGAATCAACAAGGGGAACTCTTACAAAAAATAGGTTATGCAAACACTTGTCGACTACTCTATTTGGTTGTCGAGAAACCAACAACGACCATATTATTCATTTGATACCCCTTTACATTGTACTCTCAAAGTAATGCCTTAAAGGTCATGTTCCTCACATCAAAATACCTAGTATGTTGTTCATTTAGAAAAGCTTGAGAAATTTTTCAGATTTGCATGACCATAGAAAAAGTAAAAATTGGAGACATTGGTATAGTAGTATATTTCCCAGATTCGACAATGAGAAGTTAACAAAACTTAGTCAAAAATAGTCTATCATTCGAGAATATGTCACATTTACGACCATAGTTCTCGACCCAACGAAGTAGCCATCATGCTTGGTCAAATAGAGCCGTTGCAGGGAGATCCACAAAGTTCGCCCACTACCCGCCAAAATAGGAAACTATTTTATTTTTGTAAACTGCTTTTATCTACTATAAATACAGGTAGAGAGTACGATAATCCTATCTATAACTCTACTATCAGACATTCTTACATCCTTACTTATCAATAATTGTAATAACTATTAAACTATTGAATTTTTCACCAAAACCCTCCTCGAGGTTGTGGATTTTTTCAGGCTTTACTGAGTTTCCATATAAAATCTTGTGTGTTTAAGGTTATAATTGCATAATCCTTACTAATGTATTGGCAATGATTATCCTCTCGAAAAACATGCCATTACAATTGGCACCGTCTGTGGGAATTCCATACCTTTTCTTTACCACCTAAATTCTTTGATAGTTCGATGACAAGCATGAATCTCTGAAGTACCTCCAGTTCACAGAGGTACCGCAAAATCAAACCTATACCAGAAAAAATCAATATGTACAATGTCGTGATGGATATTTAGAAGCAAATGGAGTGTGACCGAGTCTAGAGGCTGGAAGATCAGCGAATCCACGCCCAAGCTCTTCAAGTCGAAAGAGACGAAAGGAAAAATACTCTTTAAGTATGATATTTTGGACTCATATCCTCAACATTGATAACTCAAGGAAGTCAACGCACACGCCACCAAACTCCCCCACCATCGGTAAGACTTTGTGAGACACTGGTTGGGACCAGAAGGATAGGGTAACTTTGATCCTCAAGTTACGGCTGCACCAAATAATCAACAGCAGTTTATTACCTTGATGACCTGAATAATAGGATCTAAGCCATACACTCTGACAATCCAGGCCAAAGATCTGTACTCGATAGGATTGAAATAAACCTTATTTCTTTCCATCTCGAAGTCATGCCTATCCTAGAGAATTTCCACATGCCAAAATTTTATCAATATGCAGGCCTCGCCGACTCTCCCACCCACGTCCGACACATCAAAGCAGCTGTTAGATTATACTCCAAACTTGATCACATGCTTTATAGATTATTCAACATGAGCCTTAAAGAAGAACCTCTCAGATGGTTTTATATTATTCCTAAAGGCTATATTATTACATTCAAGCCAGTTGCAGTGCATCTTTGGTCAAACTATGCTCATGCTAAGGAACGTAAGAAAATAGTGGATTCTTTATTATTTTTTGATTAAGGTACGAAAGAGACCTTGACGAGTTTTTACAAGCATTTTCTGCAGGAAACACGAAAGATTGGGAATTCAGATCCCAAAATTGTTGTTCTAGCATTCACCTCTGCACTTCATATTGACTCCAAAGTTCGAGAAGAGCTTACCTTGCACAATCCCAAGATAGTGACATAAATGATCGACACTGTTAATAACTACATCGAATTGGAACGGTCGAAAAAGGATAAATTGAAAAGCTCCTCAGTCATCCACTCTAATGAGGCATTTACGTCACCACCTTCGAAGTCAGCGAGTAATGGGACTTCAAAGTAGTGCGGAAGGAACACCGACAATGTCAGGAGAAGAGGCGGAAAGCCAGACAAACCCATCTTAGTCTTGCCTCCTATGACAATATACTCTTCTCTTTCTTACCAACGATAAAGGGTGATGAATTGTTTCGAAAAGCACAAGTAATTCCTGATGTACCCAACAAACCCTTGTGTTAATATAGCAACGTGCATAGCCACAATACTGACAATTGTTACTTTCTGATATGGGTTTTTAACCGTGTTCTACTCCTAGGACGATTACACGAGTATGCCATCGACGTTTAGAAATTCCTCGAAGAAGACACCAAAAGAAAAGAAGTCGAACAAGAGCAAGGCCAAGGCCAAGGCCAAGGCCAAGGCCAAGCTCGCCATCTTTACATGATTGAAATTGAGAAGGGAAAGAAGAGAAAGAAAGATGATAGAATTACTTCTTGCTGCAAGATGACATCATCGGACAAATCAGCAAAACTTCTCCCTAACTTCAGCAAAGCTAAACGTCCATATCACATTTCCTTTGAAAACTGTGATAAAAGCCATGTCAAGTACCTTCATGATTACCACTTGGTCTTAAAGCTCAAAGTAGGTCAGGACTACCTACACATACTTTTTGTTGATATAGGAAGCGTAGCAGATGTTTTATTCAAGAGGGTTATTAATGTTTTAGTCCTCAAGGATTCAGTCAAAGCTTTAGCAATTGCTATCACAGGGTTTATTGGTTCCAAAGAATCTACCATGGGGAAATCATACTGCCAGTTCAAGTGGGACCAGTAACCACTTTTGTCAAATTCAATGTCATCGATACTGAATCGAAGTATCTAGGAATCTTAGGTCGAAGTTGGTTACATTCTATTAAGGCTACACCTTCGACATATTATCTTGCCTTGCAATTTCCAATAGATCACGGAGTATATGAGATCAAAGAAAGTCAAGCTGTAGCACGAATGTGTAAAAATACCACTACTAGCTCACACGGTAAAACTTCTGAAAGCATAACAATTATAACAGGAACCAACTCCAACATTCGAGCAACATGATACTGAGGCGGTTGACTCCATTGAACTTGATGGGCCCAGATGAAATACCTTTATTGGCTCAAAACTGACATCCCATGAGAAAGAAATCATGATACAACTTCTAAAGATAAACGTCAACATCTTTATATAGTCTTTTCAAGAAATGCCCAGCATTGATCCCTCGATAACGTTTTATAAACTCAACCTCCTTCCAGACAGTAAGGTGGTGGTACAAAAGTGACAAAATTTTGCTCCCCGCCTTTGCGAAACAGTTAATGTAGAAATTGATAGACTCCTTCGCGTTAGATTCATTCGAGAAGCAAAATATCCCAAATGTATCTCAAATATCGTAGCAGTCCCAAAGAAAAATGGGAAAATTAGGGTTTGTGTTAACTTTGCAGAGCCAAACAAGTTCACACATAAAGATAATTTTCCTCTCCCTCTAATCCCTCAATTCCTCAACTCTGTAGTAGGGCACAAACTTCTCTCAATGATGTATGCAACTTCTGGTTACAATCAGGTTCCTCTTGCTGAAGAAGATCAAGCAAAGACAACATTTATTATGGAAAGAGATCTCTACTATTACATAGTAATGTCTTTTGGATTAAAGAATGCAGGGGCCACTTATCAGTGACTTTTCACTAGAATGTTTAAAGATCATTTGGGCAAAATTATGGAAGTATACATCGACGATATGATTTGCAAAAGCCTACAGCGAGAAGATCATTGTAATTATCTATAAACCATCTTCGACATCCTTCGTACTTACCAAATGAAACTTAACCCAAAAAATGCCAATTTGGTGATGCATCGGGTAAATTTTTGGGTCATTTGGTTAGTAAGGGGGGAATAGAAATCGATCTGGAATAAATCAAAGCATTTATGGCTTTGCCATCTCCTCAAACTAAAAATGATGTATAAAAGCTTACTAGCAAGATTGCAGTTCTTCACAGGTTCATTTCCAAGTCATTTGATCGATGCAAATTTCTTTACCTCATTCTCAGTAGAAATCCAGCACCAATGTCCAAAAAACAACTCAAATATACTATTTGGACCTTTGACTATGAATTAACTTTCCAAGATCTCAAAAGATACTTGGTGCATCCTCCCATAATGTGTACTCATATTGATGGTTAAACACTGACAATGTACTTATCGACAACAGATGACTCTATTAGTTCTGTCCTTATTCGAGATGATAATGGTATGGAAAAGCCCATCTATTTCATCAACAAAACTCACATGCCCGCTGAAAATAGATATACAACAATTGAAAAACATCTACTCGCCTTGGTGTACAGCTCTCAGAAACTTTTGCCTTATTTCCAAGCTCATCCCATCAAAGTTATTACGAAGTTCCCCCTCAAACTTGTACTCTCTATAAAGGAAAAATCTCGGAGGGTTCAACAATGGTCTGTATTCCTAGGCGAATATGATATCTCTTTCGAGCTGCAGTAGCAATCAAAGGACAAACAGTAGCTGACTTTTTAGCATATTTTTCTGTCGAAGACCCCGAATAGGAAGAACTCAAATACGTACTAGCTGATGATTCTATAACAGAGCCAGATGCATGGTTACGAAGTACAGGATATCGACTTTTTACTGACGGATCTACTGGACCACGAGGATCAGGGATTGGCATCGTCCTCGTTACACCATCCAACCATCAAATTGAGAAAGCTATCAAACTCAAATTCTTTGCGACCAAAAATGAAACATAGTATGAAGCTATTTTACTTGGACTAGATCGATCGCGCTATAGCTCTTGAAGCGGAAGAAATAGCTGTTTACATTGATTCCTTACTCGTCGTTAACAATTTCAGCAAAACATTGAAAGCATCAGGCAAGATGGTTGATTATATAGCCCTTGTCGATGAAAAAGTAAAGAAATTTAAAACAACAACAATCTCCTATCTCCCTAGAGTCGAGAACCGCCATGTTGACGCATTAGCATACATTGTTGCAATGCTCAACGATAGTGAGAAAAGAACTTTGGACATCGAGGTCATCGAACATTCAAGTTTTGACGTGAGTTACACAATACAGATCAATGCTACTGTAGATAAAGATCTTGAAGATTAGAGAAGACCATTCTATGCATACCTCAATTCTGGCATCCTCCCAAGCAAAAAGGAAGAAGCCCGTTTACTCTTAGCAAAATGTCCTTAATTCAAAATTCAGAATAAAGTCTTATGTCGAATCACTGGGGGAGGACCACTTATCGAATGTATCTCACAAAAACAGGCCAAAGTTAAAATGAGAGAACTTCATGAAGGTATCTGCGTAGCTCACATCTCAGGAAGGTCATTGGTACAACAAACATTTACTTAAGGGCTATACTGGCTAAAGATGCGACAAGACTGCGAAGACTTTGCCCAAAAATGCTATAAATGTCAAATCCATGCTCAAGGCATTAAAAGCCTAGTCCTCGACTTATACATTAGTAATGTCCTCTGGCCATTCAAGAGATGGGCGATGGAAATCATTGGACCATTCCAACCAGCATCGGGTAACCAAGTGGGTCAAAACAGTACTACTATTTCATACTGACGAGAATGAAGTTATCAAATTTCATTGGGAACGCATCATCACCAGATTTGGCTGCCACAAATAATAAGATCTGATAACGACAAGTAATTCATCAGCAACAAAGTACTTAGTTTCTACTACAAATACAAGATTCAGCTATCTACTTCGACACTATACTACCCTCAAGGTAATGGCCAAGCTAAAGCTATCAACAAAGGCATCAAGTCGGGGTTACGTAAGCGCCTTGATGAGAAAAGGGTAGATGGGTTGATGAACTACTTAGTATTTTAAGAGCATACCGAACAACTCCTTGAACATCCATCGGTTGTACACCATTCATGATGGACTTTAGTACTGAAGCAGTAATACCTTCAGACCTTGATCTCCCTAGTACCCAAAGATAAATTACAGATGAAGAAAATGAACTTGAACTTCTCTGCAACCTCAATTAGGTCGAAGAAACTCAGGATCACGCCATTACAAAATTGGGGCTATACCATGACACTCTCAGGAAAGCTTACAATAAGAAGGTCAGAAAATGAATATTTGGTATTGGTGGCCTTGTCCTTCGACGTATCCCGGACAGTACCCGACCTAAAATTTTTGGCAAGTTATTTGAATATTGGTAAGGGCCATAGATTATCAATGACAAGAATGATAGTGGGATATACTGGTTGATGAATAAAGGCAAAGTATAACTCGAATATCTGTGGAATGCAGCCCATCTAAAAAAATTCTTCAGATAACTGCTGTAACCGCTTCCGAATAATTCAAATAAAGACATCTTTACTATCAATGACATCTTTCAACTACACATTTACTTAGTATCGATACATACTTGACACGTATGCATCATAACTAACTTTCGTCTCTTTGACAAATATCAATCTAATTACAGGGTGATAGACGTAGAAATACGTAGGATTAATACGCCTAAAAGTATCGTTTTGTTAATCACGATTTATTAATTTATAATGTTAGTAGCATGCTTATTATTTTCAGGCACTTATCACTGTTGGAGCTAATAAGTTGAAAAAGACATTTAATAGAAGGTATAAAGAGTTGAAGCATCTCCAGTAGTCTCTCAGGTACAAGGAAGTTGCCTGCATTCAATGTACTTATAGATTTTCTCCATGGAATAAAGATGATGAAGGACTCTACAAGGATTTATCTTTACTTAGGGATAGAGTTTCAGAATTATAAACAACTCTCTCCGATCTTCTATAAATAGGGGAATAATTCTATGTATTTTTCACATCTCAATCTCAGGAAGAAATAAAGCTTGCATTTTTCAGTATCTTTCTCTTTCTCTCTCTTTTATTTTATACGTTTAATTTAGGCTGTGATCAACACCATTAATGGAGAGCTAGTCTCTTTAGCTTAGGCTAAGGATTGAATCTCTGGTAAAGTGACCTAAATTGATGTTAATAGTAGTTTAGATCTAGAATTAATCTTCAATTATCTGATTTGTAGTTACGAAGAGTTGATCTAGCCATGACAACTCTAAGTTACTATAGATATGAGGAAGATGTCGAATTAGCCATATTCGATTACTTTCACGCTCAAAGGAAATTTTAGATCACTAGAGTTAATACTCCCCACCTAGCCATGGAAAAAAGTTTATAAACCCTATATCCGATTGTCCATGAATAACGAAGTTCTTACTTAGGGTTTTTGCCACAAACTCTAGATCTTAGACCCGAATAGACCTAGCCATGGCTATTACGTGCGGATAAAAACTGCCATTTTCATATCGCTTAGTAAACTAAGTCGGAGGTAATCCAAAAGCTAAGTTCTTTTCCTTATAATCGTACCAAAAGTTAGTAATTTAGATTTATGTTTTAGATCAAAACCTTTTTATCAAAATTAGTTTAGATTCGTTTATTAGTTAATTAGGAAATTATATTTTTAATATGTTTACTCCTGTGGATTTGAGCCCCGCTTACCCTTATTATATTACGACACCCATAGTTTTGAGCGGGGTATTTAATGACCAAGTTTTTCTTGCATCACTGGGTAATTTTGTTTGCACTTTATTATCAAACAAAATATGTCATGTTTTATCCTTTTTTTCAAATCCAGATATCCCATTGAGGTACAAAATCTGCTCATCATTCTTCATTCACATAGCCATTACACGGCTCTCTTTACATCATCTTAGATACTTACTTAAAAATAAGACTCTGCATATTATCTACATTACTATCCATGCTATCACTCTTGTCGAATAAAAAACTTAGCATAATTTTCTGCAAAAACTCTAAGTATCTTGAATTACTTACTTCAAAAACATTATTCGACAACCACTGTATCATAAATTAAGTATTCAAAAAGATAAACAAGAAATTGTTTAGGTCCCATCGGCCACTTGTACATCATTCAACAAAAACTTCTAAAACAAACTTTCTACTCCGCAGGTGGAGAAATTGGGGTGTCAACCTTCATTGGGAGACCCAGAGTAAGCTCATCCAATATTCCCTCAGGCACAATACCCTCGGGAATGGTAGCCATAAGTGCCTCAGGTGCCTCAAGAGCTTCATCCTCCATATTGGAATCCATAAAAAATTGATTGTCAGCAACTGCTAAACCTTTATAAAAATCATATTTCTCTTCCAAAGCTTCAAATTGCTTAGCAAAATTGGCCTTCATACGCCTGAGGGAGTCGATGCCAATTCGGTCATCTTCAGCCTTCACCTCATCGAGGACCAAGGAATGCTCCACCTCCATTTCCCTCCGAGATAAAATAATCTATTCCCAAACATCCCCCTCGAAGTTTGTCTTCGGAAATTACAAAGCCTCCTCCCTCTATTTTGCTAGATCGGCCTATATCTTCTCGATCTCTTTCCTCTTCTCCATGTCCCATGCTTTCTTCACCTCGCGAATAGCCGTATCCTTCGCCTTCCTGGCCCCCTGCTTTAGCTTCTCAACCTTCGCCTCCAGGCTTTCTTTCTCATGAATCAAATTCTTTTTCTCCTTCACCAACTCTTTCTCAATATTCTTGTAAGGGAGGACCTGGTTTGCCAGAGTGCCAGTATCGAGAATGCAGGGTTTAGCCTTGATCAATAGCTTATTGATCTGCATTACAGTTATAATATGAGTTTTTGAATGAGGGACTAAATTCTTTAATCGAAGCAAAGTAAAGAAATTTTAACCTTGTTCATGTTTCGGTGGCCTTCGATGAGGAAAAATGATAGACTTTCTACCCCCACCAAGCAATCATCAAATTCCTCCTCAAGAGAAGTCGTCCCAGTAAAATACGACACCATGGTCCATTGAACCTCAATGTTAGACTCCTCGATGAACTTCTTCTTCGTCGGAACAGAGCCCGCCTTCTTCTTTTGCAATAAGTAAGTGACCGATTTTAGGGGTCGACCATCTGTAGTCTCTGATGCCGAAACATCCACCTTTTATCCCTCCTTCGTAGGAGATCGTCGATATGACCTCTTTGGTACAGGAGCTGGAGGAGTAGGTTGGCTGCCAACCCTATTCTTCTTACTCTTCCCAAAGGTCTCAGTGAGAAGAGTTCCCCCTCTGTAGTCGCATAATCAATGGTGTAACCACTCAAAGAAGGATTCTCGAGGGGTAAGCTCGAATCTGTAGCTCTGTTATTTATAGCAAACATTTTTCCGTCGATCACCAGAATTTTAGCTTCCTTTGCTCGAGTCCTCTATAAATCGGCTTTTTGAAATAGACTGCCCACTTTTTCTTTGTCAACAACCAAGTTTTCGATCCGACCAAAGTAACCCTTCATGATGTTATACAACTTTTCTGAAATGGTCGAAGTCCTATCAATCTCCTTCAAAGCTGCACGAAGACAAACTGCAAGTTTGACAATAATTTTAATTAATACAAACAAGATAAAATTTTGACATACAAATTACCTAAACACACACCTAATTAGAAAGTCTTTCTTTTCAGAGGCTCCCCAGATCTTTCTTATCAAACTCATTGTTCCCTGAAACTAGGAGACATTCATCAAAATACTGCCCCCCTATCAATACCATTTTGTAAAAGAGGGGTCTTTTTAGAAACCTTGCCACGTACCTATACCCTGGCTTCTGTAGATTTTGTTTGAGAGTGTAATACACATATAAATTATTCACAGTAATAAGCTCTTCTCCTCTCTCCTTTAATCGACTATTTATCACCCCACCGCACGGAAGATATCCTAAACTTTAGGATTGAACTGACTAGGCACCATATTAATAAAGCTCAAAAACCTCTTTTGGTCAGATCGAAGAGGCAGCTTTAACCCTTTTTTTTAATATATTCTTAATAGACCAGAATCTCATCCAACAAAGCGTCTTGATCTGTCATCTTATAATGGTATTCCTTTAGCCTAATATCCTTAAAAATATCATATTTCGCTTTAAAGCTCAAAATTTCACTAATTTCTGTGGCCTCACCATAATACACCCCTTCTTTCCCCTCGACATCGTCCTCCCCACCATCACTACCTTCTCAATCACTAACCTGTGGCTCGTGATCCATGTCTATCTCAACTCCCTCCTCATCAGACACCTCCACCACCTTGGGTGCCACCTTATATTGATCGATATTTGCCATATCCGCGCTACTCAAACCAACCTTATACCTGTAGTAGCATGTTTTTCGAAAGGAGAATCTTTGCCAATACTTATTCATAGAGAGAATACAATAAGACTAGATAAATAAGATTTTATGTGGAAAACTCGATAAAAGCTAGAAAAACTATAACCTCGAGGAGGATTTTGATGTAAAATTTAGTATACTGCTAGTTATTACAGAATTTAGAATGATAGTATGGTTAAAGTAACGAAATGGTAAGGTTTACTGATTGTGGGTCTTTTCTCTACCTGAATTTATAGTAGACACATGCAGTTTACAAATAGAAAGAAATAGTATCTTATTTCAGGGGGAGTGGACGAACTTTACGGATCTCTAACAGTTCTTTTCTTGACTAGGCACAACGGCTACTTTTGGCAGGTTGAGGACTTGAGGTAACTTCTCGAATATTTACCTTCGATCATGTATGACTGTCTTTAACTATGCTTTGCTGGCTTACTCTTGTTGAATCTGGGGAATATGCTACTACAATCGCCTCATTCATGAAAGAAGCATTTGTGGTTGTGTCAAGAAGAATTTGGAAGCTGAAGAGGTTGCCAAATTAGAAGATGAGTCGTCTTTATTATTTATGAGGTCAAGGTAAACTATATCTGGTCAAATCATTCCTGAGGCACAATTAATGTGGCATAATGAATCTGGCAGAGTGAAGTTGGGTATAAATTTGGAGGTTAAGGTGGGTGTAATAGTAGTGGTTTTGGAAGGATGCCGCCCCAAGTGTGACTGAATATGTTACCGACGGATGAAGATGGGGGGAATTGGAGGCAAAGTATTTTCCCAGTGTAGGCCTTAGTGATTGCTCCGTGAATTATATCATGGTGTGGAGGGTAGGGGAAGGAATAGTCAGAGGATGGTGGTGTCTGCTGGAACCAATGGTGTCATCATGTAGTGGTGAAGGTAATGGAGTCAATCAGTTTGGGGGAGAAGGATAACTGTTCGTGTTGATGATGAAGATTTGAAGCTTGGATGGGCGTCCAGGGATCTTGCCGAACATAGGAGGCTTCTTACAATTTTTTGCTGCCTCTATCTGTAGAAGCAGCCTTTAGAGGTTTAGTGACTTGAGATTCATTGAGGTTCTTAGCATTGGAAAGAGGCTTTAATGTCTGATTCTAGTAAAAAGAAAACACAGAGTAATTAGTCATAAAAGTTGAATGTAAAGATAAATTGTAGTTTGATGTAATGTAATCGAAGGATGAAGTTGTCGAATATTAATTGTAACTTATTCATAATAAATAAAGTCAATATCTTTGATATTCTATTCTTGTATTTTGTTGATTATCAATTGTAGTTTGTAAAAAATTGAAGGTCAAATGTCGAACGTGAATGCACACAAAATGATGATGGGTTATTATAAAATCTCGAATGTATTTGACTGAGTAGGTCCAGAAATGGATTTCAAGGTTAATTGATTTGATTTTGAATTTGTAGAGTTCCAAGGCAGAGTAAATACAGGTGAGTTGGACCCTGACTGGAGGGGGTATAAATAGTTATTGTTTCTGCAGATGTGATGCATTCATACAAGATGGTGAAGACGAGATCGCATGCCCGAAATGTGGTGTTTAGGCGATGTATTGGGTACTGTATACTCGATACTTTGGATCTTAGAATTGTGATATGCATATGGAAGATCCTGAGGAGCCTGATTATGAAGGGATGAGTGAGGCAGAAACGAAGGAAGCTGAGAACTTTGAGTTTCGTCTCAAATTATAGTTTTGGCATCCTCCTAAATGCTGTGGTGGCATGTGGACTCGAGCGAAGTTGTTGGTGAAGAGGGAAGATGAAGCTGCTGCTAGGGGCTTATGAAGTTGTAGTGTTTGTAGGAGTAGGTCTTTGTAAGGAGTTGCTATGGTCAATGAAATGTAATTGAAAGATTGGTCTGGATGTTTGTCGATTAAAGTAATGTGTTGTTTATTTGTCAAATTGAATATGTACTTGTTGAAATTTGGGAATGGAAAATAGCTTTAGTAAATTTTTGGCAGAATGTCGAATATAATGATATTGCAGATGTTGTCGAATATGTACCCAAAAATATAGGAATTTGTAGGTAAAGTAGAAGTTGGGAAGTTAACAAGAATAATGATTATGGTAAGATGTGTTTCTTTAGGTGAGAGTATAAAATATAAGGAAATTGATGTACATCGTCTCTGTGAAAAGATAGGTTGTGTTTTGTTGTGCATGAATGTTGCTGAAGAAATTTTTTGAGATACAGAAGGATTAGAGTTAGAGTGTAAGGGTTTGTTGGCTTTGAGAAGGCAAGGTATCGAAGAGGCTAGGAAGAGAAGTTGAAGGCATTACATTCGAGGAGTAGAACGGTCGTGAAGTGGTGCGATGAACAGTCATGTGGGGTCTATAAATAGCTCTGATGTGGGTGACTGTTCACACTTTTCAAACACATATTTTTTTTTTCTCTTGTACGAATTACTTTTGCTCGTCATTGGATTTATGGTCTACAATTGGGAAGGATGAGATTAACATTCTGATTGCAAGAGCCAAGTGAGCAAAGGAAAGGGATACGGAAATAACGCGTAAACAAGGTTAGTAATTCTGGTTTTGGTTATTTTATTTGTTTTTTTTTGTTTTTTTTTGTTTTTATTGATTAATAATGATAGACGAACAAGATTAAGTATGTATAATGTTGTTGTAGAATGAATTTGATCAAAAGTGAATGGTTTGTAAGTAGGAGACAATAAAATAGTGCTAAGGTTTGGCAGAGGGATTCAAAAATTGTAATTTAGTTGTGACTGCTATTACTGTGATGGTTGAAGAAATGGAGTCATAGGGGGTTATAAATGGGTTTTGGTGCGAGTGGTATAATAAATGGGTAGAGATGAGTGGAGAGAGTGATCGGTTGGTGGTACTGTTGTTTCGACTTAATTGTAGAGAAGTTGTTTTAATATGGTAAGATTGTCGGGGACTTTGTTTTTTGTTGGGATTTGGCCGGATTTTGTACCGAAGAAAGGGAATTCCAAAATTTTAAATGATGGTGTTTTTGGTGGGAAATAAGTGAAATGTCTTCGAGAAGCTGTCGAGTTTCTTGAAATTCGACCAAAAGTTATCCAGATTAACAAGTTATCAATGTTTATTATTAAAATAAAAAGGCATCGAGAACTGAGCATCTTTGTTACTAATTGAAGATAAGAATATGAATTAAATCATATTAATTGTATCGAGAACTGTAGTATTAAGTATAAATGTAAAATGATATTTAGCAGACAGTAAAGTGAATGACGTGTTGGAGAGTAATCTCGATAACGATATGATTATGAATATATGAACTTATGAACATACATATGTATCACATATGATAGATTCTAACTGTATAAAAAATATGGAATCTGATGTACAGGTTCAATTTAAAATGGCTGAACCAATTCAAAATGATGAGAAAGATATATATGCAAATCTTGAAGATGTAATGCTCCTGATGATTGATGTGAGGACTTGTGTACATCAATTGGGAGGGAGATATAGGGTGGGGCCGAGTAGTGGAGACCTAGATAGCGTGAAACAGTTTAGGGTGACACTTACTATTATTGAATTGGCCGATGAGGAGGACACAAAGACGGATGAAGATCACGATCCCTAAGCTAGTGATCGAAAAGGTAGTGGGGATGGGGAAGATGATGTAGAGGAGGGCGATGAGGCATGTTATGGAGAGTGTCCAGGGGCCAAAGAGATATTAAGCTTCAAAAATAAGTACAGTATTCTTGGGGATATAAGGTTAGAGGAGTACCAGTATGAAATGATCGACCAGGAAATACCCTTGAATGGTATTCTGGTGCATCGAGAACAAATAAAGAAGGGGTTGAAGCTTCCCCTCAGAGCGGTCCAAAAAAAGGTTAATGAACTTTTTTGATGTAGCCCCTGGTCAGTTCAATCTGAATGTGTACGACTTATTTATGGTATGTGGGGTAATAAATGGTCTACTTAGGTCCAGGGGGGAGGAGTTGATAGCCGTTAATGATCTATGTATGTATTGCACGCTTAAGATGAACCCGCAGAAGTACGCTATCGGTACTTGGCGAGGTTTTTAAAAAGACCATTATTTTATGATATGGTGTTAACGGGGGGTGGGGAGGGGGCGATACACTGATGAACGCTTACTTGTCTCCGAGAATTATAAGTTCGACAAAGAAGATCTTGGAGAACCCCTAAAAAGAAGAACTTTTTACTTAGGTTTGTGGTTAGGTAATTGTAATTGTTGATGTTCGAAGTGTTTGAATGGGATGTGAAGTGTTTTTAACTATTTTATGTTGTTTACAACGTTGAAAGAGGTCGACAAGAAGTTACAAGTAAAATAGGAGTTTTATAAGGTGAGGAAAGATTTCTTTGGTAGGATCGATAACCAGGCCATCGACCAAGATCTTGTGAGCACGCTATTCCAAGATGCTGGTCTAAAGAGGTTGAGGGTAAAAGGCTTTGAAGTGCCTGTTATCGACGGAGAAATGTCTGCGAGGAACAAAAGAGCCGCAGATGCTAGCTTACCGTTGGAAAATCGTTCCTTGGCTGGGTACAATACTGATACAAAAATTGATGCCATTCTTGGAGAGTGTCTGGGAAGGAATAAAATGAAATGGGCAGCGAGTTTTGATGTTCCTCCATTGCTTCCTCATAATAGACTTACTCGACAATCGACAATGGAGGAGGTGGCTGGCACTGCTGAATTAGTAGTTGTGGTGGAAGGGTATCCTCCACGGGGTTCTGGCAGTGTGGTTTTGAAGAAGACCAGTGGTGGCGAGACGTCAAAGAAGAAATTTTTCGAAGAGTCTGAGATGGAAATTCAGAAGACCATGGATGCTTGTACGTCTAGGATGGATGTGCTTAAGAAGGAGCTGAAGGATTGTTTGGTGGGGATTGAGAGCTTGAATATGTCTTTTAGCGAGGGCAGAGGAGCATGTCGAAGGTGAAAATTTTTAATGCTTTACTATGAATAAAAAAATTGGTAAGTCACTTAAATATTTATTATATGATTTTGATACAGATTAAGAAGTTGGTAACTGAAGCCATGGGTTGCGTTGTGGGCAGTGGTGAGCTGGAAAATTAGATTGTTGCCTATAAAAATATAGAGAAGGATTTGATCACGAAGAAGGCTGAGTTGAATGCAACATTGAATAGATATAAGCTCGATGTGAATAAAGCGAGGGAAGCTGCGCTTGGTGAAGCAAAGAAAGTGGCAGAGAAAAAAAAGGAGGCTTTGGTGTTGCAGAAGACCAACTTTGAAAAAGTTGTAAGGGAGCAAGTTATCGATGTTCGTAAAGCAATGGAGCTTAAGCAAGGCAAACTTCTCGATGAGGTGAGGGCTCAGATGAATTATGAGAAACTGGAAAAATGTCAGGAAGTGAGGGTACATTTTTGAGGACAGTACGAGAAGTTGGAAGAAAGGAAAAAATTCTACAAGGGACTTACAAAATCTGGTGGTGTTGTTTTCGATGATAGCTCGGAACACAATATACCCTAGATTCCCGATGTACACGGGGCAACCGAAGTTATCAATGATGATGTGATGATGGGACTGATGGTTCTTGTCTTGGGGAGGTAGCAAATGTGCAGGTCCCCGATGGTGTCCTAAATATGAATAAGGAAAAATCTCCATTTGAAATGTTAAACATTGTGTAAACAATGCTATGTTGATAAAGGATGTAAAAATGGTCAGTGGGACTAAAATAATTTAATTCGTAGTTTGTGGTGAATATTTGTGTTACGGAATTTTTTTTTTATGAAATTATTTTGTGCATTTGTTTTATAAATAATTCTAAGTAACAGATTTGTTAAAGTGGTTTTATCGAATGTGGCAATAGATTCGAGCAGATAGGTGAGGAACGCTTGTTTGCGTAATATGTGAAAGATGGCCATGAAATGGTATGCAATAAGAATGAGTACCAGATGTATATCCTTGGATGGGTATTTGGATTTAGATTTGAGAAGAACAAAAGCTCTATTAGAGGTTGTTCGATAAGTAAAGAGCGCGAAGTAGAATATCCTGTAGTTGGAGGTTGTTCGCGTAAATTTGAATGATAGTCTATAGTCGTACTTATTAAGTAGTGACCAGGAACAAATCAAAATAGTAAGGATTTTGTTTGTCTCATGCATACTTATCGAGTATGGGTTAAGATCAAATTGAAATAGTAAGGATATTGTTTGTCTGATGTATACTTGACAAGTATAGATCGAGATCAAATCAAAATAGTAAGGATATTGTTTGTCTGATGTATACTTGACAAGTATAAATCGAGATCAAATCAAATAGTAAGGATATTTTTTGTTTGATATATACTTGACAAGTATAGATCGAGATCAAATCAAATAGTAAGGATATTGTTTGTCTGATGTATACTTGACAAGTATAGATCGAGATCAAATTGAAATTGCAAGGATATTGTTTGTCTGATGTATACTTGAAAAGTATAGACTGAGATCAAATTAAATAGTAAGGATATTGTTTGTCTGATGTATACTTGATAAGTATAGATCGAGATCAAATCAAAATAGTAAGGATATTATTTGTCTGATATATACTTGACAAGTATAGATCAACATCAAATCAAAATAGTAAGGATATTGTTTGTCTGATGTATACTTGAAAAGTATAGATCAAGATCAAATCGAAATAGTAAAGATATTATTTATCTGATGTATACTTGATAAGTATAGATCAAGATCAAATCAAATAGTAAGGATATTGCTTGTGTGATGTATACTTGACAAGTATAGATCGAGATCAAATCGAAATAGTAAGGATATTGATTGTGTGATGTATACTTGATATGTATAGATCAGGATCAAATTAAATAGTAAGGATATTGTTTGCCTGATATATCAAATATTAATGATATTGTTTGCATGATATATACTTGACAAGTATAAATCGAGATCAAATCAAAATAGTAAGGAGTGAACTGATAATTTTTTTTGTTTATTTGAATCGATGAAGCGGTTACAATGTCTCATCTATAAAATAGTTTCAGTTGAGTATTGTTCCATGGATACTCAAGATGTATTTTATCTTCAGTCATCAGCCAATAAGTTCTACTATCTGTTTTGTTGCTGACAATGTATAACCCTTCCCAGTTTTTTGATAGTTTTATGGTATTTTTAGGCCGAGTACTATCTTAGATTTGTCATAAGACATGGTCTCCAATACCAAATTCCATTTTGGAACTTTCTTGTTGTATGCTTTTTTTAATGTATCATGATATCGTCCTAAATTTGTAATGGCCTTATCTCTGGTTTCCTCTATCCAATTGAGGTTGCGAAGGAGACCGAGTTCATTGTCTATATTTGGAATTTTCCATCGAGTACTTGGTAGATCGAGGTCTGAAGGTATGACTGTTTCGGTCCCAAAAGCCATCATGATCAATGGAGTACAGCCTGTTAAGACTTGAGGAGTGGTTCGGTAGGCCCAGAGAACACTGAACAATTCATCCACCCATCGCCCTTTCTTGTCACCGAGACGCTTGCGTAATCATGATTTGATACTTTTGTTTATGGCTTCGGCTTGTCCATTGCCTTGAAGATATTATGGTGTAGATGTTGTGAGCTAGATTTTGTATTTATGGAGGAAAGTATGTACTTTTGCGCTGATAAACTATTTGCCATTATCAGAGCGTATCATATGCGGACAGCCAAACATGGTGATGATTTTCTCTTAAAGGAACTTGGTGACTTTACTTTTATTAGTATGGCAGAGAGGAACTGCTTCAACCTATTATGTGAAGTAATAAGTGGCGACGAGGATAAACCTTCGGTTTTCCGATGCTGGATAGAAAGGCCCAATGATGTCGATTCTCATCATTTGAATGGCCAGAGGACATTGCTGATATGCAAGTCTAAGGCAGGACTTTTGATGTCTTGGGCATAGATTTGGAATTTTTAGCATTTTCAAACAAAGTCTTCGCAGTCATGTCTCATCTTGGGCCAGTTCAATCCTTGTATGAAAGCGCACTGGGTTAATGATTTTCCTGAAACATGTGTGCCACAGATACCTTCATGAAGTTCTATGATTTTAATCTGAGCTTGTTTTTAAGTAATGCATTCGATAAGTAGTCTCCCTCCTATGATTCGATAAGTAGTCTCCCTCCTATGTTTCTAAGTAATGCATTCGATAAGTAGTCTCCCACCTATGATTCGATATAAGATGTGATCTTGGACGGTAAATCTGGGGCACTTGGCCAAAAGTGATTGAGCTTTTTCTTTGTTACTGGGGAAGATGTTGGAGTTGAGTTACACATATAATTGCTTCTCGAGTCTTTAGGGTCTCCATTTTCAGCAACGGTGATCTGGAGTGTTGAGAGTATATCGAGGCTAGAATTCTCGATGATTTTAATTTCTAAAGACCTTTTTTCACTGTCCTCCAGCATGGCAGCGATGTAAGCTAACATATCGGCATGTCAATTTTCTTGTCGAGGTAAGTAAGAAATTGTTGCATGTTTGAATTTCTGCATCTTGTCTTCGACCAGAGCTGCGTAATCAACCATTTTTCCTGTTGTTTTGAAAGTTTTGTTGTAATGATTTGCCACGAGTAAAGAGTCAACGTATACTGCTAATTCTCCTGCTCTGAGAGTAAGTGCGAGATCGAGACCGTGTAAGATTCCTTCATATTCGGTCTTATTATTGGTAGCATAAAAGTTTAGCTTGATAGCTTTCACGATTCGATGATTGGAAGGTGTAACGAGGATGATGCCAATCCCTGATCCTTGTGGTCCTGCTGATCTATCTATAAAAACTCACCAACCTGAGCTTTTAGACCATACGTTTGGTTCAGCTATTGAGTCATCTGTGAAGATTTCTTCGAGTTCTTCCCAATCGGGGTCCTCGACGGGAAATTCTGCCAAAAAGTCAGCTACTGCTTGTCCCTCAATTAATATTTGGGGTTCGAAGGAAATGTCGTATTCTCCAAGAAAGACAGACCATTGCTGGATTCTTTGAGATTTTTCATTTTTGGAGTGTATTAGTTTGAGGGGGTACTTGGTAAAGACTTTGATGCGATGAGCTTGAAAGTAGGGATGAAGTTTTTGAGATCTATAGACCAGGGCGAGTAGCTATTTTTCTGTTATTGTGTATCTTTTTTTAGCGGGCATAAGTGTTTAACTGATGAAGTAGATTGGTTTTTCGACTCTGCCATCTTCTTGAATAAGGACAAAACTGATTGAATCTTTAGTTGTGGATAAGTACATTGTAAGTGATTCACTGTCAATTGGAGTACTCATTATAGGAGGTTGCCCCAAGTATCATTTAAGATCTTGGAAAGCTATTTCACAGTCAGGAGCCCAAATGAATTCCTTTTGCTATTTGTTTGAAAATGGAGTGGGGTTGCCACGAAGAGGGAGGTAAAGGAGTTTGCATCAATCGGATGATTTTGAGATGAATTTGTGAAGAGCGGCTATCTTGCCTATGAATTTTTAAACATCTTTTTTTGTTCGAGGAGATGGCATCGCGATGAGTACTTTAATTTGTGAGGGATTGATTTCTGTCCCTCTTTTGCTGACCAGATGTCCATGGAATTTACCAGATGAGACTCTGAATTAACATTTCTCTAGGTTAAGTTTTATCTGGTACTTGCGAAGGATTTCAAAAATGGTTAGGAGGTTACTGGAGTGGTCTTCTCATTTCAAGCTTTTATAGATCATATCATCGATGTAGACATCCATAATTGTGCTGAGATGATCTTTGAACATTGTAGTTACAAGTCTTTGGTAAGTAGCACCTGCATCCTTTAAACTGAAAGGTATTACCGTGTAACAGTAGAAACCTCTGTCGGTGGCGAAGGTTGCTTTTTCCTGATCTTCTTTGGCAAGTGGAACCTGGTTATAACCAGAGGCAACATCCATCATAGAAAAAAGTTCATGCCCTGCGACTGAGTTAAGAAGTTGCGGAATTAGCGGTAGCGGAAGACTGTCTTTGGGTGCAAACTTGTTGGGTTATGTGAAGTCAACACAAATCCTGATTTTGCCATTTTTCTTTGGTACTGCTACGATATTAGAAACCCACTTCGAATATCTAGCTTCCCGAATTAATCCTACTCGAAGGAGTTTGTCAATTTCTTTGTTTGTTGCATCGCGGAGTCAGGGATCTAGATTTTGTCGTTTTTGAATGATAACTTTACTATCTGGAAGGAGGATGAGTCGATGACAAGCGATTGAAGGATCGATGCCAGGCATTTCATAGAATGTCCAAGCAAAAATGTCAATGTTATTCTTAAGTAGCTGTATCATGGCCTCTTTTACGTCGGTTGATAATTTAGAGTTGATGAAGGTTGTGCGCCCTGGGCCATCGATTTCAACATATTCGACCATCTCGGTGTCATGTTGTTCGAATGTTGGTGATTCATCTTGCTGTAGTTGTTATGCTTTGAGAAGTTTGATTGTATGAGGGTTGGTTATGGTATTTTTACACATTCGTACGATTGCTTGGTTGCATTTGATTTCATATATTCTGTGATCTGTTGGAAAATGTAGCATTAGATGATAAGTAGAAGGTACTTCTTTGATTGATGTAACCAACTACATCCCGAAATTCCCAAATATTAGGACTTTGCATCGATGACAAGAAATTTTATAAATGTAGTCTCTGAACCCGCCTAAACTGGCAGAATGATCTCTCCTGTGCATAATTCTTTTGAACCATTGAAGCCCATGATTGTTGTTGTCAAAGCTTTTACCAATTCTATAAGGCCTAGGACTTTAATTGCTCTTCTGAATAATACATTTGTGGCGCTTCCGGTATCGATGAGAAGTATATGTAGGTAGTTTTGTCCGACTTTGAGCATAATAACGAGAGGGTCATCATGAGGGTATTTAACGTGACTGGTGTCATAGTCTTCGAAGGTGATTTGGTAAGGACGTTTCGATTTGCTTGTGCTTGGAAGAAGTTTTTCTAATTTGTCTGAGGAGGTCATTTTACAGTAATATGTAATCCAATTATCTTGTTTTCTTTTCTTACCTTTCTTAATATCGATCATATACAGGTTGCGAGCTTTCCCCTGGACCTGATTTTTCTCCACTTCTTTATTTTTTGCTTCATTTCCGAGAAACTTTTGGATGTCGATGACATAATTGTGGAGTCTTCCAACTAATAGGATACGATGAAAGATTCGCATGAAGGAGTAGCAGGTGTCAGTCTCGCAGCTACGCACATTGTAATACTGACATAGTGGTCTGCTGGGAAGATCAGAAATAGTTTGTGGTACACGATAACACTCATCTCCCTTTATCGTCGGCAAGATAGTGGAGATAGTTGTTGTCATTAGTGGCAGAACTGGGATAGGTTTGTCTGGTTTGCCATCACTTCTTCTATTGTTGTCGGTGTTTTTGTCGCATTGTTTGGGTACTTCAGTAGTGACTGTTCGTTGGGATGGGGTCGAAGATGTTTCTCGGGAATGGATGACAAATTAGCTCTTCATCTTATCTTTCTTTGGTCGCTCCAATTCAATATAGTTATTAACTACATCAATCATTTCTATGACTGTTCATGGCTTGTGCTGAGTAAGCTCTTTCAAACTTTTGAGTCAATGTGCAGGACAGAGGTGAATGCTAGAACTACGATTTTAGGGTATGAGTTTCTAATTTTCCTTGTTTCCTGTAGGAAGTATTTATAAGAGCTTGCGAAGGTCTCATTCACGCCTTGCTCGTAGTAAACAAGGAATCGACAATGATTTCTCGCTCTCTAGCATGAACATAATTGGATTTGAAAAGATATTGCAACTAGCTGAACGTGGTGATGGAGGCCTCTTGAATAGTATGGAACCAACGGAGTGGTTCTTCCTTCAGGCACATGTTAATAATCTACATAGCATGTGGCCGAGTTTGGAATATAACCCAACTGCGGCTTTGAAATGTCGAACATGTGTAAGTGGGTCAGTCAGGCTTGCATACTGAATAAATTTGGGCATATGGAAATTTTATGGGATAGGCATAATTTTGAGATGAGGGGAGATGGGGTTTGTTTTGATTCTATTAAGCAAGGATCTTTGGCCTAGAATGTCAGATTTTATGGCCTGGATCCTGTTGTTGAGGTCGTCCAAGGTGGCAAACTGTTGTGGGGGAAATGGTAAGGCTGCAACCTGTGGAACAAAATTTCTCTGTCTTTCTGGTCCCAATCGATCCCTGATTGGTCTTCTTTCAGGCGGGGGGGGGGGGGGTTGATGATGTATGCTTTAACTTCCTTGAGTTGTCGATGCTGAGGATGTTAAACCAAAATGTCGAGAGGCTCTGTTTGGGTTCCTGGATCTGGATCGAGAAATCCGTAGCTCGTCTTCCCTTGGTGGATCATCGTGTTGAATTGCTCTTGATTTATGCTCACTCCGGGCGAGTGGAGGGGACGTCTGTCGACCGGTGAGTCGATCTTGTGTTCTCCTCAGTCGTTCCATTTCTTTCTTATGTGTTTGACTCTGTTGATCTAAGGCTTTCCTCCATTCGTCTCTATCCGTTTGAAGATCTTGAGCGTGGACACGCTGATCTTCGAGTCTTTGGGCTGTTTCTGTAGCCATTTGTTTATGAAACTCAAGTACTGCACCGTGTAGATCAATAACTCCTAGTATTTCCTGATCTCTTACAGTATTGGAATGGCTTCTCAGGTTCATGTTTGCCATCAAATGGTATTTAGATTAGTGATGGTAAAAAAGTGTGGTAATTCTCACAGACGGCGCCAATTATTGTGGCATATTTTTCGGAAGGAGAATCTTTGCCAATATTTATTCGTAAAGAGAATGCAATGAGACTATATAAATAAGATGTTATATGGAAAACTCAGTAAAAGCTGAGAAAAACTATGACCTTAAGGAGAACTTTAATGTAAAATCTAGTATACTGCTAGCTATTACAAAATTTAGAATGATAGTAGGGTTAAAGTAACGAAATGGTAAGGTTTGCAGATTGTCGGTCTGTTCTCTACCTGTATTATAGCAGACAAAGGCAGTTTATAAACAGAAAGAAATACTCTCCCATTCCGGGGGGAGTGGGCGAACTTTGCGGATCTCTGACAGCTCTTCTTGATCAGACACAATGGCTACTTTTGGCCGGTCGAGGACTTGAGGTAACTTCTTGAATGTTGACCTTCAATCATGTATGGCTGTCTTTGATTACACTTTACTGGCTTACTCTTGTCGAATCTAGGGAATATGCTACTACAATACCTTCCACCCAACTTTTGGACACATGTTGTTACATCAATTTGTAGTGGTTCTACATCCACGAGGTTGGCGAAGATTCCTTCTTTATCATCGTTTTGAATAGGTTCAACCATTTTTAAGAGCCTAAAAAATCATATTCCTTTTTTTAAGTTAGTATGCTATCATATATGATCATTATATAACTTCATATGCTAGTATCAATATTGTTGTTGAGTTTAATCTCTAACCCATCATTCTTTTTATACCTATCTGGTTCACACGCTACTACATATAGTTCTTGATACAAGATTTATTTCATATTTTTAGTAAGTCATAACATTGACAACTATCTATCTATTCCTAACATCTTCTACTCGAAGTCTGGAACTACAAACTTCTTGAAGATACTTCGGCAAAACCAAGATTTCCACCCAAAGTAATCCGAGTTCAAAAATTTCGAATTTACGCACTCTCCGGCTTGAAATATGGTCATTTAGTAAGAAATCTGGCGCTCCAACTACCTCAGCATCATCCAATATCCCAATCACGAAGACAAACCTAGAGTCGCACCGTAATCACAGCGGTGACCAAAACCTATTCTTTCCCCTCATAATCATTCCTTACCTCCAATCCCTCTCTCCAATACATTCCTTGATCACTTTCGACACCATTCGACCATCAATCACACCACCAAACAATCCCTATCACAGAAATTTTGGTACAAACCCTAAATCTATATTTTTCCATTTACTTCTAACACACACATTCAAACTCCAATTACTCCCTACATGATATCCACCATGTTCATATCTACAAAGGGTTTCTACAAAATTGCATGACATTCAACAAACATTCATATAATTCCCAACACAATTACTAACCTTGAAGTCGCACTGCTTATGTATCCCTTTGCTTTGCAAGTTTTACCTTTTGGATCAAAACACTAATCTTCTCGTTACCAATGGTTGACAAAGACACAAGAGACGAACAAAAAGAATTAAAGCTTAATTTTTTTTTCCAAAATTAGTGGTATATGAACAGTCGTCACTAACCACAGGGCTATTTATAGGCCCACTCGACTCTTATCGTACCCCTTCACGACCGTTTGAGTACTCAAGCATAACGCCTTGATTGCCTTTTTTCAAAGTCTTTGACCCTTTGTCTCCTGAACGCCAGTAGGCCCAGACATTGCTGTTCCAACCCTTCCATATCTCCCTTTAGCTCCTCTGATACATCCATCCTCGCCAAAACAACTCTTATGTTCTCAAATAGAGATTGTACATCCAATTCCTTGTACCTCAAAGCATCCCTTGCAGAAGAACACCTAGCCAATTTTTTACATAACCCTACACACATCTTTCCTTATTTATTCCTCTCCTATATTCTCGGACTAGTTGTAACAGTAATTTAAAATTTAAAATAAAGTTTAACAACTCAACCACAATTTTATCCATCACAATTCAAAACACATTTGAGAAGACAGTTGAAATGTACACTATTATACTTCAAAAATATTTTGAAAATTTTGAAATCGACAAAAAAATCTGACGAAAATAAACTCATTTATTTCATGTCAAACAACATATTACAACTTTGTCAATTTATTACAAACCAGAAAGCCATAAGTCTACCTTTCAACTGCTCCGACCGGTAATAGTATCTTTCTTCTTCACCAGCGCTTTGGCTCGATTCCTTATCTTGCCGACACGCTCCGGTGGACTCAACGATTCGAATTGGCAGTAAAATGCGTACTCCTCTTCTGCCTCCTTCGCCTCCACTTCCCCTATTCCCTCATAGTTCACTTCCATCGGTACTAACAGTCGTTCATTTATAGACAATTTGCCAAAGTACTACTCCAACAATTCACAATAGTTGTAATACACCCAGTTGGAAAACTCCTCCTTACGCAACTGTGCCCTCGTCTTTACCATCTTCTCAAAAACCAAATGACAACCTCAATAATACGAGGGTATTTATAAATACAAAATTAGACTACCCAACTACCAACAATCAAATACAGCATTTACTTTTCATTGGAACTCTAAACATCCCAGTCAAATCAAAGCTCCTAGGGAGTCGTTTACGGGCCCCACATAGTCAACAGACTTCACTTCGAGATCTTATTACCTCGACACAATAAACTCAATATTTTCCTACATTTCGAAATAACTATCTCAACATCAACCTGACTCGACAGATTATCTTCAGATAATAGATTTCCATATCATTCGAGATCACAAAATATTTTATCGATATAAATTTACAAACAATATTTTATTCCATAAGATAGCTGCTACATTTTACATTCGACAAAATTTACTTCGATTACATTATAGCTCATACTGCAAGTTACTTCACATACTGAGAGTGCCATGCCCTTCGGTGAAGGAAAATAGCCACACCCTCCTCTTCTGAAACCACCACCATCTCATAACCCAAGGGGATTATAGAAACGACAGCACCCGGAGAAGCCACCTCAGGTAAACCTGCTCACCAATGCATCTTCAACCTCCATATAGGCAATAACTATTTCGCGAAGACTTTCGATGCGCTCTAAGGTCATCAGCAATACAAAGTTAAACTGACACCAGAAGAAAAACTCCTCTCTAGCACGACCATTTTCCAACTCTATCATTTCTTCATATATTGGTTCTACTGATAAGGGATAATAGGAAGACAGTGACAAACAGCCAAAATAAAACTCCTCCAACTCCTCATACTTAACGTCCACACGCTCTAAAAATCCCATGTACAATACCTGGAACCGCGTCGTCACCATTACTGAGAACCTTACAGAACTGCTGAACAATACTTCCCATCCTTCTCCATGTATTTATACTGTACTCTCACCTACAAAAATACCAAAGTCAAAATGACCTGCCATAAATGCACCTCGGGAAAATACGTGACCAAATTTATTTGATCTTTACCTCAGAAATGACAAACACAGACTTTTACAGTATTAGACAACCTGTTCACATTCTGATGTTCTTCTCGACGCAACAAGTAATTATGTTGAGAATAGGGCGATTATAGTAGTATATTTCCCAGATTTGACAAAGAGAAGTTAACAAAACTTAGTTGAAGATAGTCCATCATTCGGGAAGATGTCACATCTGCAACCACAGTTCTCGATCTACCGAAGTAACCGTTATGCTTGGTCAAATAGAGCTGTTGCAGGGAGATTCGCAAAGTTCACCCACTACCCGCCTAAATATGAAACTAGTTTATTTTTATAAATTGTCTGTATCTATTATAAATATAGGCAAAGAAAATGTTAATCCGATCCGCAACTCTATTATCAGATATTCTTACGTCCTTACCAATCAACAATTATAATAACTAGCAAACTATTAAATTTTTTACCAAAACCTTCCTTGAGGTCGTGGTTTTTCTTAGACTTTATTGAGTTTTTACGCAAAATCTTGTGTACTTAAGGTTATAATTGCATAATCCTTACTAAAGTATTGGTGAAGATTATCCTCCTGGAAAATACGCCATTACAATTGATGCATCAAACCTTGGAAAAAAATGAACGTAATGTTTGTCTACCCCCAAACCAAACTACCAGTACTTACTAGTTTCCATAAGAAGGTTTTGGAACCTCTCCTCATTCGATGTAGTATTATTCTTACGTACCCAAAAATGTGGTAAAAATGTATATGCTTCAGTGTGGCTAATGAAGACCACAAACTTCTCATAGTAAGTAGATAGTAAATACATCATATGCTTATACTCTACTTGCTTATTACCAAATGAACATGCCTGCAACAAATGTTCATACGCCTTTTCACCAGTTGGAGTGAATTGTATACCCAATGTTTAGCTGAAGATACTCTTCTAGAATACGAGGTCCTTGGAGAGAAATAACTTTAATTATTTCATTACATCAGGGAATCAATGCTGACTCTGGTGTTGAATCGTGGTCAGAACCCTAAAAGCAGAATTGTTATCACTGATTTCAACGCCACAAACATCTAGAATATACTTAATCCACGATTGAAATATAACTTCTTCTAACTTCTTCTTCTTAGCCATATTCCCCCTCCTAGCAATGACAACATTTTTAAGGGTTAGTCCTGTGGAAATCAAGTATTCTTGATAATATCCCTTAGGTCCTTGCTGTGCTATTGTGAAGAATATTTCATTATGGTCAAAAAGTTTTTCAAAGGTTGGGTCCCCCATGTCTCCCATTCCTTCACTCATAATTGTCTTCTTGAATGATTGATGCCAAACCTCCTGCAACAACAACTAGATATTAGAGTAGGCACTAATAGGTCTAGGTGTATTACCAAAGCTTATCAATAATAACATGACATGGGGTGACATAGGTACAAGAGTTAGGAATAGGTCATAACCATTCATTGTTATTTACTTCCAAAGACTTCATCTCTTTAGCATTAACCAACTTCTTACGCTGAAAAAAAAAAAACTCCAACATTAGGATTAACAGTGAAATAGTAATTTTATGAAATAAATATGGAGAGGGGGGGGGGGGGGGGGTTCTGAGATCGTTAGTTTCCTCCGTAAATCTCACAGCTTTTTTCTTATACTTGGATGTCCAGTTCAGTATCTGTTCCAAAGACATAAATGAGATGAGCATCCAGTTCAGATATTTGTGATTTGATAGTCAATTATTATTGATTATTATCGATTTTGACTATACTATGTTGTCTAACCAAAAATAAATTGTCGAGTATGAACTAAATCGACAATTATAATAGTTGTTATTGTCAATACATGGGTTAATTCAACAATATTTACACATCACTGCTACCATAACCAAACTGATATTGACCATGGAATCCAAATTTAATGGAACATTTCATTAACGTATAACATAAAAAATACTCAAGTGCTTCACAAAATTAAACTTAAATAAAGTCAATACTATCAAGGGTCCCTACTATCAAACCTAACCAATAGATATTTCATTTTTGGATAATCAAACAAAAACTCCGATTCACTAACTAAAACTAATACCATTTATTTTGAATGACTTACAAAATCTTCTTTCGCAATTAACTTCTTATCAAGTTCCTCATTCACAGACAATAAGTCATCATACTTCTTTACTAGGTTTAGGTCTGTCATAGGTACTAGGCCAAAAGCTATAAATAATGACACTTTTGGAGGTAGATTTACGACTTGGTTGCTCTGTTGTAACAATATGACTTCTATTAACAGTTGTTATTTTATAACCACCATCATTTTTTTACTTTTCCTTTCTTATTTTTGACTTAAAAAAATTAACTCCTCCTGTAGTCGAGAAAACAATTCAATTTCGACTTTAGAGACTATCGTTTATCGTTTTCTCCATTTAATACATCATTTACTAGAGTGTAGCTATCAGAAGTGAACATTAATAACATTTTACATGGCAATGCCATCTTAACTCATGTTTTCTTCTTAAAACTAGATAGAATGTTGAGGACTACTTTCATCGAATTCTATACATTTTTTCTCCTCTCTCCCTTATCTCATCCTATTTTTTTTCTTCCCAAAAAGCTTCTCTTTCTCTCTTTCCATCTCATTCTCTCCAAATTTGAAACTTCCCACCTCTGAATCTCACCCTCATAATCTCCATTTGCAATGGGTATCTAAACCAGAATCCTTCCCTTTACTCTTCCAATATCATCTTCCCCATTGTTAATGATTCTATTAGATTTAATGAGGTTTTGGTGAGGTATTCCCTGATTCGATTTCTCTTCCAATTTGGCTTTGGTGAGTTCGATTTCATGCCCTAACTTTGAGTTTAATTTCATGCCCTAACTCTAAGTTCAATTTTATGCCCTAACTAACACTAAGTTCAATTTCATGCCCTAACTCTGAGTTCAATTTTATGCCCTAACTAACTCTGAGTTCGATTCGCCACATTGATCTATACAAGTTGCACTCGGCATTGAAGCAACAAGGTAAGTTTTTTATTTGGGTTTTGTAATTGCTTCCTTTGGTAGTCATTTAGGGTTCTTTTGGTATAATTTGGGGGTTTATTGCAATTGTAGAACACATGTGGATAAAGGGGTTCCAAGTTTCTGAAGCATTATGGTTGGGATTAGGTTGATTATGGTGTTCTTTGGTCCCAATATATTTAGTGATATGTCAATTTTTCCTTGGACTATTTGCAAGGATCAAGACTCCATTTTGTAATGCTTTTCCGGCAGAGAATGACCATGACGAAGCCCTCATATGCTTTGTTGTTCTTCAAAATGTGGACGCGATGAGACAGGGAGATGTGCTCAAGCATTTCCATGATTCAAAGAAAAGAGAGGGTATTTTTTATGTAAGTCTTGTGGAAGATGTTGTGATCTTGGAAGAAGCTAAGGTTCTTTCTCAGGGAGGATTGAAGGAGAAAGATCTGATTGATAGGTTACCGGGACAACCCCATGTCAGTTTTACTCAATATGGAGGTTATGTTACTGCAAACAAAAAAGTTAATTGTGCTTTTTACTATTATTTTATAGAGGCCGTGCGTTCAAATAAAATGAAGCCTCTTCTTCTCTGGCTCAATGGAGGTTCTGAATGTTCGTCGCTTGCTTACGGTGTAATGGAGGAGCTAGGACCATTTCGAGTACACAGTGACGGTAAAACGCTTTACCACAACCCGTATGCGTGAAACAAAGTGGCAAATGTTTTGTTCTTGGAGTCTCCAATCATAGTAGGGTTTTCATACTCGAACACAATTTCTGACTATAAAAATAGTGGAGATAAGAGGATTGTAGCTGATAATTACGCTTTCTCGGTGAACTGGCTTAAGAGATTTCCCGACTACAAGATTTCTACATCTCGGGTGAAAGCTATGTCGGGCATTATGTGCCACAACTTGCTCATACAATCCTACAAAATAATAATAGAGCTAATGCGAACATCATTAATCTTAAAGAGTCATCATTGGCAATGCTGTGATCAATGATGAGACCGATACACTCGGAATGTGCGATTACTTCTGGTCACATGCTCTCATTTCTGATGAATCCATAAACATTATGCATATGCATTGTACTTTTGCCCCAAACGTCAATGAGTCTCAAGCTTGCACGGATGCCGCTAACAAAGTTGACAGTGATTTTGATCTCCTTAATATCTACAACATTTATTCCCCAATTTGTTTGAACAACAATCTTACCGACACGCCCAAGAAGACCTCGTTGGTCACCGATCCATGCAGCGAATATTACACGTACGCTTATCTAAACCTTCCAGATGTCCAAAAGGCTCTTCATGCCAATGTTACCAAACTTGTCCATGATTGGGAACCATGCAGTAACATAATTTCATAGGGGGACAGTCCGTCGACCATAATACCGCTCTTACAAGAGTTTATGGCTAATAGACTCAGAGTTTGGGTTTATAGCAGGGACACAGACGGTAGGGTCCCAGTTACCTCAACCCGATACTCGCTGAATAAAATGAAACTTGCTTCCAAGATTCCATGGTACCCTTGGGTTATCAAAGGAGAGGTTGGAGGGTACACTTTGGAGTACAAAGGAGACCTGACATTTGTCACCGTTAGAGGAGCAGGTCATGAGGTCCCTAGCTACGAGCCTCTGAGATCACTTGCACTTATCAAGCATTTCTTAGATGGGAAGCCACTTCGTATGGTTCCACCGCAAGAGTAGTTGGAACGTCGTCTTAGTTAGTATTTATGGCATATATATTTTATTGCATTGTTTTTCATTCTCAGATAATCAGATTATTCTAGAATCTTCAAAATGTTTCAAAAAAAGAAGAAGCCCAAAATGGCAAAATGAAATTATAGAAGAGAAATTTAGGCTCTGGAAACTTTTGAGACATTAACATAAACCTTGAGAATTAGATTCAAACATTGTGTTTGGTTACTTTGGTGTATAAATAATCATTGTTAAGAGAAATTCACATGCTTATGGAAAAGCAAAAATAGTTTAAGTAGAATCAAAAAATATTTGTAACTATAGTTTTGTGTGCCTTCTCTTTTTTGCTTCATATACAATTTATTGGACCTCTTCAAAATATTTTTTAATCAGTATTTATTTTTCTTGCAGAGTTTCGCCACTGAGCTTTGAACTTGAAGCTACCTTGAAATTGGCTGGATTTCTTTGCAGGTATGGATTGCATTATCTTATGCACTCGAGATGCAGGCTTATCTTTTACTCGAAAAATTTCCCATTTTGTCAACAAAAAAAAGTACTCTCCTCTCCTATAAGGACACCTATAAATACATGCAAACACCAATATTATTTTCTTGATTTCTCTTCTCTCCGAGAAAAACAAGAGTTTTGCAGAGATGGGTGTCTTTAGTTTTTTTGTTCTTCTGTGTTTGATACTATGTGCATCATCAATGTTGGTCTGCAATGGAGGAATCACTAGTAGTTTTGTCAGAAAGATTGAACCATCTATTGATATGCCCTTTGATAGTGATGTGTTTAGAGTTCCTCCTGGCTACAATGCTCCACAGCAGGTATAGCTTTTTTCCTTCTTTTATTGAGGTTTTAGCCCTTACAGATAAACCCCATTGTTTGATTTGTCAGATATGTTGTGGGTTTTGAGTTTAATGATTAATGGCTTATGAAATCTACAAATATTTTGTAGGTAAGGTGATTCTCTTTTGGGGGTTCAAGCCCATTATTTAATTTGTAAGTTATGTTATGGGTTTCAGAGGTTTCTGATTGATGGTTTCTGAAATCTAGACATGTTTTGTAAGTAGGGGATTTTGTGTTTTGATTCCTATTTAGATGGGTTAAAGGGGGTTTATATTTGATTTTTATAGTGAATGTTGTTTCTCATAGTTAAATTTTATTTATTTTTATGTGGTGATTTCTGTCCCCACTTCATGCTAATTTTCGTATTGGTAGATTGGACTAAAAGGGGTGGTTTAGTTTTATTGTTATATGATTCTTAAAGGCTTTCTTTTTAGTTCTTCTTAATATTTTATAATTATAATTACCTTTTGGTTATTGTTAAATGGAATTTATGTGTTTGTAATTTATTGTAATCTGATTTGTTGGTGTTTTGTTTTAAGATTCATATAACTCAAGGATATCAAGTGGGGAGGGCAATGATTATATCTTGGGTAACTGTGGATGAATCTGGTTCAAACACAGTGGTTTACTGACCTGAGAATACCAAGCACAAGCATAGTACTGAGGGTACTGTTCTTACATATATGTATACCAATTACATTTCTGGATGGGTACATCCATCAATGTACCATCAAGAAATTGAAGGTGGGTAGTTTTAGGTTATAATGTGTTTGAGGTTACTAATTATCATGGGTTTGTTGTGAATTATGAAGAAGCTGATAACTATGTGTTTGCTGTTTTTCCAGTTTGACACAAAGTACTTCTACGAGGTTGGGCTTGGACTCACCACGCGATAGTTCTGGTTTACAACTCCCCCTCAAATTGGTCTAGATGTTCCTTATACTTTTGGGCTCATGGGTAAATTAATTTCATATTTTCATATCATAACTCTGTCTGTTTGAGTAACCGCCAACTAAAATTTTAATTTCCTAACCTTAGTGATTCATTTGCAATTTGTTTTGTGCGTATAATAGTTATAATGTTGCAGTTATAAGTGTTTTTTAGTTTGCTTAAGTGTTGGTCTCAACGTTTATGCAGGGGATCTTGGTCAGACTTATGATTCAAATAGAACACTCATTTATTATGAATCAAACCCTTCAAAAAGACAAATGGTGTTGTTCGTTGGTGACAAATCTTATACAGATAATTATCTATTGCATGACAATCGTAGGTAGGATTCATGGGGTAGATTCGCTGAGTGAAGTACTGCTTATCAACCTTGGATATGGACTGCTGGAAATAATGAGCTTGATTTTCTTCCTGAATCTGTGAGAATTGGCAACTTAATCTAATTTTTCGATAATTTGATCGATTTTTTAGTTCTTAGCTCTTGAAATATCTCTAGATTGGTCCATTCTAGGTTTGATAGAATAATGTTCTGTCAACTTGTGAACTAGGTTCTAATGGGGCCTAATTAGATGATTTGCAAATTGTCTTCATAACTTCCGTATTTTCCAGATGCCTTTACAAACTTGAGGCCTATGCATAATTTGCTTCGGGGCATGTCTAACAGTACCCAGAAAAAGTAGTATTATACTTCCAATAGTCAAAATATAAGGAAATTAGTTTGACTCTGGCCTAAAAAGTGACTAGCTGAAGTTGTGACCTCAGTTTAAAGTTTTTTCTCTGCAATAAGGAACTTAGTTTTATTTCACTGAGAAGTTTGGCTTTCACCAACACTTTTACTTCATGAAAATAGCTTCCAATTCTAGTGACTTTTCAGTTATGACTACTTTGGGCTTCTTCCTAGTTTACATATGGTCCCTTAGTGCCCCCACTTAGTGCATAATGTAAATCCACTGCCATCATGATACATATTTAGTATTAAATCTTAACAACTAATAAAAACTTTTTTTCCGGATAGTTTTTCTCCCCTTCTACATTTATTCTTCATCTATAGTTATTTTTTAGTTTAGACTTGTCCTAATCAAAATATTACATACTTTGAAGACTTAAGCAATAGAAGCTCTTAAAGTTTGATGAATTATGGTATATATTCGCAGGGTAAGTCCACTCCCTTTAAGCCGTATACGTGCCGATATCATGTCCCATATAAAGTAGCTGGTAGTACTGCTCCCCTTTGGTACTCCATCAAGTGAGCTTCAGCGCACATTATTGTACTATCTTCGTATTCGACATATGGTAAGAGCTTATACTTTATTTTATAAGTTTATGTATCTTTTTTTCCTTGTAAAGGGCTTAGTTTTAAGTTGGTTTTAATCTATAGGGATGTACACTCCTCAGTACAGTTGGCTTGAAGTAGAGTTCCCCAAAGTGAATAGAACTGAAACACCATGGTTGATTGTCCTCCTGCACTCACCATGGTATAACAGCTATAACTATCACTTCATGGAAGGGGAGTCAATGAGAGTAATGTTGGAGCATCGGTTCGTAAAATACAAGGTCGATGTTGTATTTTCTGGTCACGTTTATGCCTACGAACGATCTGTAAGTGCAAATCCTGTCCCTTTGGGTCATATATCAACGCAGTGTGTGCATTGTTTTGATAGTCTTAATTGTTCTTCCCAATACACATATCTTATGGTTGTATCTGAAAGTATCAAGGGATCAATGCCGTAAATTTTATTTTTATATCTGAAATTGATGTATTGAGTTTGAGGCAGAAAGGTTAATTGAATTTAGCTCGAAATAGAGTTTTTATTCAAGTTGTTAAAAGAGTATAAGCCTTATTAACTTACCCTCTAATTCAAGTATCCTTCGAGAATTTTCTACTAATATTTCAGACCAGAAGATCCTTGCCACAGTTCAGGCTCTACTGTTAAACCAAGTTTCGTGCAATGCATCAGATATCCCATGGGTTGCTTTAATTGGTCAGTCTGTGTCTATTGCTTCACATTGTCTTTTTATGCATCTTTATTAATAGAACTATAAGCTCTAAATGGCAAGAACTCTCATGAACTTGAGACAATGATGGTTCAAATCCATCTAGTTCTAATTGTAACAGTATAGAAAAGATTCTTTAAGTAAACTAATATTATTTAATAAAATTTTGAAATTTATGATTGCGAGAAACGACTAAAATTGTCAATAATTGTGTTTAATTTGTCGACGTTTTTACCTGACAGATAACACGACTAGTTTGTATGTCAAATTTTCTTAGAATTATGACAAATTAGGCGATTTTGGCGTCGTAAAATTACGATGTATAAAACAACGGATAAATAAAACAGAAAATGGAACAAATACGACAAAAATAACGACTGATACTTGTGTATTTTTTTTGCGATGCATAAAACGACTCATAAATGTGTCGCAATATTAACTAAAAGCGACAGATATTATGACGGGTTTACAGCCGTAATATTACGGCTCATTTCAAGTTGAAAGCATAAAACTACTGCAAAAAATAACAATAGTTTTTTCGACTAAAATGGAAGTCACTTTAGCAAAATAACGACTGACCTGCCCCATCGTTTTTTACTCGTTTTAGCCTAGTGAGACTGATGTGATTAGATGATAGCTTGCTGTTAAAAACATGTAGCACAAGAAAAATGTTACTAGAGTTAGAAATAATGCAGCCACAAACCAATAAAAGTGTGTGTAAACTCACAAGTGTAGATAGTGGAATTTGCAAGTCTATCTACTCCATCAAAAGGGCATTGACCATTCTTAGCGATTTATTCTCTTTAGACTGTACACATTTGTAAAATAATTTCATAACATGAAAGAATGATTAATGGACCCCAATAACTAATTAAGAGTTATTAACATCTACACACGACATTACCTTCTTATTAAACTCAATGGATAAGCTCTCATTATATTCGTCAATGCCATATTTTTGCCTTAGCTCTGCCTCCAAAGTAGCATTTTTGTCTTGTAAATTCTTGTACTCTAATATCTATAAACAAAAAATATTATTACGAACATCAGGGTTTGGAATAAAACAATTAATGGATTTAGAGATAATCATATCTGCCAAAGACCTTACCTTCGCATCTAATTGCCCCGGTAGATCTGCGTATGATAGTGCACAATGCTCGTCAAGTACATGTTTCAGTTGTATGTCCTCCTTCATTTGATCAATGGTTTCTCTCAACATATTACATTCACTTGCCTGAGGTTAAGATGAGATAAAATAATTATTCTATAGCCTAATTAAAACTGTACATGTGAACTTCAAAATTGTTGACCCACTGGGAATTTGATAATTTTCTAATGTGTCTTACTATATTATTGTCGATCTTGGCATTATTACATATAGATGAATTCACAAACCACTACCATGATTGTCGAACTCGACAATATTATATATTTTTAACTTCATATATACTGTTATAATTGTCAAACTCGACAATTATATATAAGGATAACTTCACATAAACACTAACATTAAGTTACATGCACATAGTGAACAATAATATACTAGTTGCTGGTATAACTGACCTTCTCTTTCAGGGCCTCTACTAGCTTTATGTTTGCTTTAGGCTCTTTATGTTTGTCTTCCTTAAGCTTTTGAAGCTCGTCATTTAATACTTTAATTACTGATCTAGCCTGACAGATTTAGCCTATGTGGGCATGGTATCATGTGCATTTGGAGACAGAGTGGCATGCTTATTGAGCTGCAAAAGTCATTTGTAAAGTAAACATAATATTAACGAACCAATATTTGGGAATAAAATTTGTGAAGTGAATAGAATATAAAGGAAGATGTACTAACCGATGCA
Source organism: Kingdonia uniflora (assembly GCA_014058105.1). Classification (NCBI taxonomy): domain Eukaryota; kingdom Viridiplantae; phylum Streptophyta; class Magnoliopsida; order Ranunculales; family Circaeasteraceae; genus Kingdonia; species Kingdonia uniflora. The sequence continues at coordinate 5,024,879 of JACGCM010001854.1, forward strand.
TAATATTATTCACCAACATCTTCATATTGGTCTATGGGGGTGTCACCATCCTCATTGACACAGGCTTCCTTCCTTTGATGAATTCCAAATATCTCAACATTATCATCTGCAGCCAAGTCAACGGTAGTGGGATAGATCGTCCTCCGCGAGACAGTGGCAAACCACTCCAAGTATCCCTCCGTACATATTAACTCTCGTACCCTCCGTTACCTTTCAACCTTTTTCAGTATCCAATCCTTCCACTTCTTCGCGAAGAAGAAGCAATCAACCCACTCATACTTAGGTTTGTATTTTATTGGCTCTTATGATATCCATAAGTTGGATACCTCTGGACACAAAGGCTTTGTAAGGATGCCTTGTTCCTGTGAGAACTGCCGTACAACCCTATTTGGGTAGTAGGGCTGAACATGGTTTGGACTTGCTAACGCACCATAAAAATAGGTGATCTCCTTGAACCCATGTGCAAAATCCCTTTTATCTTTATACAGGTCTCATACAACCTACGTGAAAAATGGGATAAATGTATTATGTTAAGAAGAAACTGTATAAATACCCAATAATTAAGATAAAAGCAATAAATTGTCTGTTACCCAGTAGTTCTACAATAATTTAATTATATTGTCTAGTTCGACAATGTAATATATGCATAACTCCAATTGGACTTGGTAATTGTCGAGTTCGAAAATATTATATATGCATAACTAGAACCACATTGCCATAATTGTCGAACTTGATAATATTATATATTGCATGATTCGATATACACTACTAATATTGTCGACTTCGGCAATATGTACTTACATATTGGTTGTGTATATAAGTATATAATAGTGACCAATAGACCTGTGTATACTACCAAAAAATGATGGGATAGTTCATATAATCAACTTACATCATCAACTTTGTAATTGTCCAATGCTTCCCTAAACTTTAGTAAAGCCAAACCACTATATCCATTCATAACAGATCCGCCCCATTTCCAACAAGTATAATGCCTGTATTGGTTAAAATCCATCGTCGTCGGTATCCCAGTAAGCTTTGGGAAATGTGCAAAAATCTATGACTATATGTATATAGATAAACAAAATCAAATTAGTAAAGAGATAACTTCATTCATATGTATACAATAGTAGTAAAGGAGTACGTGAATCACCTCGAGTAGCATGGTACAGTATGTAAATTGACTCCCATCATCTTGAGATGCTGCACCGAGAATATGATACATGTGCGCCAGAACTGCTGATCCCCATGACCACTTCTTTATCACTTTGTCCTTAGCAAACAAGTCTAGATACCGTGCGCTGATATCAATACCCTTTTTGTAGGAAATAGAAAGGAACCAAGTACATATAACATGTACGTACGAGCAATTGACCTAGCTGTTAACCTCTTCTTCTTGGCTCTCACAGTAGTACCATCACTGAGAGCCTTCTTCAATTTATAAGCATAATAATGATCTCTTAGTTTCTTCAGTGACAAAGAATTATCAGCACCACTAGCTTTCAAAGTCTTGAATCCTTTTAAATCTAGCAAAAGATTATTCTTGAAAACCTTGAGAAGTGCGGGGAATCCCCAAGTCCTGCCAATTACAGTGGCATCACCATCTGCACCAAAGACGATAAGTTGCTCGACATCATCCAAAGTTGGAGTCATCTCCCCCCATTTGAAGTAGAAACTATTAGTTTTCGGCTGCTAACGTTCGACAAAAGCAGAAATAAGACTGAAGTTATATGAATCATATGATATGGCCCTAATTTTATCTAAGCCTTTAAACTTCACCAAATCTTGGACCATTTGTGGTTCCTTTGTAAGATCCCACATTGACGGGTGGTAGTAAACTCGAAGGCACGCCTTCTCCTGAATAATAACATCGATTTTGTAAAAAAAATTAGTGATTACCAAATAAAATGCAACAAATAATGGGAATAACAAATAATAATTAAGTAGTATATCTGCCCTAACGTGATCGACCTCGCTCTATGGAACTTGAAGCTCCTAAGAAAACTAGTATCAATAGAGCCAACCTATGTTAAAATTGGAGTTATACATATATTTAATATTATCAATATTGTTACAATATTGTTAAAATTGACAATGTTATATATGCAATGCTTCATGTACATTATCATAATTGTCGAGCTCGACAATATTTGGCTTCATAACTCCAATTACACTGGATAAATTATTAATTTCGACAATTTTTGTTTTCCATAGTTAAATTGTCGAATTCGACAATACTATATTTCTATAACTCTAATCCCATTACCATATTGTCGAATTTGACAATTTTGACCATCCAATGCATAGAGGGGACATGAACTAGGGGTACAATGCACAGAGGGGAAAGAAATTGCCAATTTCGATTATAAATATATTACACAAAGGGGTAAATGAACTATAATTATTGGGGGATATTGGGATATTGTTAAGGTATAACAGAGATTTACAATACCTTCAAATAGATGCCAATTTCCACTTTTCTATATTCTCCAATATTCAACAATAAACCCTAAATTATTCCCTTCCCTTAAAAGATGAAATCCCAATGAAAAGAAACCTGTCTCTTCTTTCTCTAACGATGAGTATAACAGAGGGAAACTATTCGAGAGAGAGAAACGATTCGAGATAGATAATTGGTTAAAATGGAGAGAAAAACTGCTTGAGAGAGAGAAAAAGATTTAAGGGAGGGAATTTAGGGAAGGTTTAAAAAATTTGAATTACACTCTAATGATGAGTATAACAGAGTTTAGTTTGTAAGAGAGAGAGAGAGAGAGAGAGAGGGAGAAAGAAAGAGACACCAATATGATGTTTAAAATCTTTATAAGAGAGAGAGAAATAGAGACAACAATATGACGTACCTACCAGCTAGAGATTGTGGGGGCAGGATGTACCAATATATTTTCTGCCTCATTTTCTATATAGAAAATGACCAATTTTGAGAACCTCTTATCTTATAGAGATGAGTGGTTGGCATTGAGTGAGACTTGAGTATTTGGTTTTTGAGTGTCTCTAAATCCTTTCCCTTTAAAACATAATCAACGATGAGGACACAAACTAAATATTATTTTGACTATAATTCAATATTAGAAATTAGTTAAGTCAATTATACAATTTATGATTTAGTTATGCGTTGTAATTTCAGATAATCTATTTTTAATGAATTTTTTGTAGAGATTGGTAAATATGGAAGGATGAACGGACCAAATCTAATTAACCTTTGGTAAAAGAAGGATATTTTCGACTATAGACATCAAAAGGGTACTTTAGTCTCAACTGATAATAAACCTTTCACCCCGACTCTCTCCTTCTTCATGACTCTCTCTTTTTCTTTCTTTTTCATCACGTCTCTCTCTCTTTCCCATGACTGTATCTCACATCTCGAAAGCCCCTCTAAGAGTCTCTCTCTAAAGGTAGATTAAATATTTGTCGGTAGATATTGAGGGAATTGGGGGTTTTGGATGGTCGATCCTTGAGGTATGTATTTTAGCGAAGAAGATTTAAGGTAGATTAAGAGATGGAACTCCTAAATATTGGGGCTTTCATTTGGAATCTTAGGGTTTTACTTTGGAATGTTGGAATTATAAGTTTTAATTTCGAGTTTGAATTGTACTGATATTTGAATATTAGGGTTTCAAATTGTATTTGAGATGTGTGAGTAAATCCCATGGAAGGTGTGTGAATTTTCTTGGCATCGATTTGATGTAGTGATGTTGATCGGTTTGTTGATTAAACCCTTAAATAACTCTTAAATTATGGGTTATTATTTGGAATCTGAGGGAACTTTTGAACATTGCTTCAATTATTGGCTTAGACTTGTCAAATCTAGAACTTTGTACATGACAACAACTCTGCATTGATTGAGGATGATCTTTATAATTTTGATTTTGCTTAACGTTCATAGTTGTTTGGTCACGAATAGAGTTTCCCCAATTTACTTTAATTAATCTAAGTGATATTCATAACAAGCTTAGGTTTACTTCCCATTTTGGAGATTTTGGATTGTAATTGTGTTGATTCTTTTATGAAACTTATGGGTTCAGAATGGTTATGATAAATCTGGCAGACTAAATCCATGGTTTGAACCCATTTTGCTTGAACATCCATGCATGCATTAAAACTAGGGTAAAATAGGTTATGATTATGATAAATACATGGGTATGATCAAGAGCTGGGAAATGAATTATGGGCTAAGAAATGATAAAGTTAAATGGGGTTATAAATGACTTGATATGTGGACATGTTGTTTTTATTCTTTATAAGTAGTTGTACTCAGTAGTTATTTTGTTGTTTACGGTTTTGAGTAGCTGGATGCCAACGGCATTGATTCACTTTAATTAGATGATGAGATAAAATTGAGAGTGGGGTTCTCTTTGTTTTTCCATGGGTGTATGTTGTTGCTCTTTTTCATTTGCTTCTTGCCTTTACTGGGATTGAAAACTCTTGAAGAGATGATGGTGATGTTGGGGTTTTGTGGGGTTTTCTAAGGTTTTAGGCAGTTCGATGGTTGGGGAATTTTGGACATGTTGAGGGATTGAAAGAGTTGCATCTAGAGGAATTAAAGATTCTAGTACTGGATATGCATTCAACTACAAAGACTAAGTTGTATTATAGGCTTACATAATAGTTTTTCATTGGAACTATGATTAACATTTGGTAGTATATCATCCGAAGATAAATTATTAAGCGCTTCTCAAATTTCAACTTAGTATAAGTTTCAAGTTTCTTGCAATGTTCTTTTTAAAAACTGGAAGTGAATTCTCTTGCCCATCTGGATTTTTTTTGTCTATTTTAATGAAACAATGTGTTTGTTGATTTATAGGTTTTTTTTTATTTCCTAATGATGTGTTTGTGGTTTCTCTTACAATTTCATAAATGAGATATATGGATTGGATATACTACATCAATAGGTAAATTCCTTTCCCTCCCCCTCCCCTCTTCCCTCTCCATTTTGGTGTTCGGCTCTTATATATGTAAATTGTCGACTTGCCAAGCTTTAAGGAGAGTTTGCGGAGTTCTTAACGTTTGGCCAAGCTTTAGATCTTCCACTATAGTTTTTTTTTCCTGTTATGTTCCTATAGTGTGAAAATGATAATTTAACTATTTTGCCAAGTCCTTCATCATTCCTATTCGTGATGTAATAATTTTTTTTCCTTTTTCAGGATAAACTAATATCTATCTAAAGAGATGAAATATTGATGAAAAAAGGAAAAATGAGGCGTTAACATTGTTAATGTATAGCCACATAATATGTCCATGATATGATGTAAACTTCACTGAGAGTGGTCATAGATCTAGATATGATAAGATTATAAATTTGGGTTTACTAGATTGTTTGTGGGGAATCTTCTTACAAATTGAGACTTTGATAACCGTAATTTGCAATTTTTGTTGGTCATCCGAAAGCATGCGGGTACTAGAGATTTTATTTTACCTTCTTTTATATGATCGCATTACCATACAACCATTATAATTAATGTATGCCTAAACATTACTTGTAATGGCCTAATTTCGTAGTAGTTTGAAATAGCTCAAAATTGTCCTTACACCAAATATACCTGTAACAAGAATTAGTATAACCCAATATAAAAATTGACACAGATGATTAGCGTAGTAACCTTTGAGTAGGCAAAAACCACGACCTTGGCTTGAGGATTTAGTAACTGTAACTTTTATTTCTTGAGGCAGATGCTTGATTACAAGTTTTGTGATCTATCGAGCTAGAAAGACTTGGTCCCTTCTCCTTTGGAACTCATCCTTTTTATAGACTTCACTCTCAGTTCGTCACTGTGCATAAGCATGTTCTCCTGAAAGTGGGGGCAAGTAGCAGTTGGACTTGTAACTGCTAGTTCGTGGGAGACAAATATCTTTAACTTGTTTTATTTCATCTATAGTGCTCGAGCCACGTTCTTCATCAGTTCATAGTACAGGTGTTATTGTTAATAGTACATGTCACGCGTATATTGTGTGAGCCTGGTATTGGATTAGTTTGAGTTTATCACAGCTCGAGGGACAGGTCCCTATAATTGCTCCCTCACAACTAAAGGCACAAGTAGTTTGAGTTGCGAAGTGCCCATCGGGTTCATAAATTGGAATATGGAGGGTATTTCAAAAAATCGGAATGATGTATTTTGTGAATGTGGATTTATATTATAAATGAATGTATTTATGGAAGACTGAGTTACGGTATTGATTGTAGTGAAGGAATGTTAATGGATTGATATGCTTGGCTATTGGGTTCCCTAGACCATATCGTTTAATGATTACTCCTGGAAATCCTTCCTTGCAATAAATGTTGTTCTTCTATAAATACTCTGCTTTGCTGCTTCGCCGGTTGTCATTCTTTAAGAATTTCTGTCTCTGCTAATAATGAATGGTGACCACCATAACTCAAGCAAGGGAAAACATGATACTTTCCAAAGTGCAAGATTTTTAGCTTCATAATTGTGGGACCCATCCTATGGATCGCCCCCTTCCTTATCCAGCCCATCCTTCCTTTAAAGATATGACTATTCATGAGGCAGTGAAGGTGGATGAGGATCATTGTCATATGGAATGCCTATAGTCTTTCCAATCGGAGCGGTTGTAAAGGGTATATATCCGTTTTCTTGTGGAGAAAGCCATTAATGTGGAGGATGAGAAAAATGGCACCCGGGCCAGCACTTCTCACCGCTATCCTGTAAGTAAGTAGATTTTATAGGTGGAGGTGGTGGTAAAAGGTATGGTAGCAACAGGGATACGGAGGAAGAGACGGCGGTGGTGGTTTCAGAGGAAATATGCTTATGTTACAACTTTTATCATTTCATCTTCGTTTTTGTAATGGCCTAATTCCGTAAGCTCGAAGTGGCTTGGAATTAACTCTTACACCAATGTACCTGTGACAAAATCTAATAGAAAGTAAGAAATGACACAGGTAATTTAGCATGGAAAACTTCTGAATAGGTAAAAAACCATGTCCTCGAGTTGAGGGTTTTTGTAATAGTGACTTTTATTGCTTGAGGTTGATATCTTTTTATAAGTGATTTCTTGACTTAGAAGTGCTTAATCTTGTGAATAAATTTTTTGAAGTTTTGAGAATCTAGAAAATGTACTTTTCTTCGTTCATTCTCTAGAATTTTTCTGGTCCTCATCTCTTCTGGAACTTCTTCTTTATATAGGTCTTCTCTGCAATTCTTCATCGTGCTGAAGTACATTCTCCAGACAATATGGTTAGTGGGGCTGACTGAGTAACTATTGAGTTCGTGAAAGACAGATGTCTTTGACTTGTTCAGGTTTTTCTGTTTGAGCTCGACCCACATTATTCATTAGTTCAAAGAGTAGGTGGCAATGTTGACTGTTGATGTCATGTGGAGAATACGTATGTCTGATATGGAGGCAGTTCAAACTGGAGATAACTCGATATGGGAAAAGTCAAGGAGTAGGCCCCTACAATCGCCCCCACATAACCGAAGTCACGAGTGGCTTTGGTTGAGAAAGAATTTGTGGGTAAAAAGGTATTCAAGTTGGAATTTTTTATAATGAAGGAAGTAATGATGTTATTTGACTGTATGGAAAATGCGCATGTTATGGGGGAACGTACGTACATTGAATATTGATGGGAATCTTGATGTACATGATGGTTAGGGTTTAAAGAGTTTCGTCTGTATTGAATGATGATGTTTGGGAAAATGTTCATGCACAATAAATATAGGGTTATATAAATAGTACCTGTACCGTGGGTTATTGCAAAGTACGCTTGTTCTGTTACAAAATTCTTTAAAAATTTTGAAGATGGTGAAGACCCAAAGAATGGTTCTTGAAGAGAGAATTGCTTCTAAAATGCAGAGGCTAAAGTTGATGTATTTCGGGATCGGTCCTTAGAAATGCCTACTCCCGTTCCTGTTCCTCGGACGTATCAAGGAATGTCGGAAGACGAAGCGGCTGAAGCTGGGGAGGATTTTTATTATAGATGGAGGTTTAACCACATTGTCTTAACAGATAAGAAATGCTGGGTTTGTCTCTGCATTCTTGGGAAGACAAGGTTGGGGAGACAGATGCAAGGATAGGCATAATTGTAGGGTAGTTGCGCTGATATCCTGCATTGTAATGGATTCTAAGGTCAGACCCTCTTCATCTCTGCCAACTTTGTAGGGGCGGTGGTTATAGGAGAGGCGATGATGGTAGTGGAGGAGGATGGCGGTGAATGGAAGTCTGCTTCTACACTTCTATCGCTCTTTTACGCTGAGAAGACCTTCAGTTTGAAGAGTTGGTTCAAGCACTGAGTCTCTTGCCTTCATAGTTTACATTTGAAGTTCGTCTAGACTTCGACCAAACTCTTGGGAAGGAGCATATTCATTGTTTCTAATATCTGCTTTGCATCAGGGTGAAAAATCACTGAAGTAGAATGAACTGAAGGATTTGATGGGCCGGAGTGCCTGAAAGACTTGTTAGCTGTAAAAGCACTTGAAAAACTTGTTATCTGAAAAGTACCTCATGTTGAGTACTTGAAAGGCTTGTATCTATAAAGTATCTGTAATTTGTTTCGAGATGAATAAATTTTTTTATCCAAATTCTGTATTGATGTAGAATAGAATAACTCATGAAATTGAGTCATATAATTTGAAGCTTTTTGAATATTGTATGAATAAATTTTTTTCAAATTTTTCCAATCTTTTAAATTTTTTGATTCTTCGATTCCCCTTCATTGGACCTTCATTTATTGGGAAGACCTTTGAGTTAGGGGTGGATTTCCTAGGAAAAGTAAGGTAAATTTCTAATTTTGTCAATTTTCGTGAATAGTATTTAATGTTCATCTTGAATAGTATTTACTGTTCATCATGAAAATTGAAAATATACAACTTCGATTTGAAGCCCCTGTATCCCTCAATACCTGAGCAAGATAGATCTCCTCATACTAAAGTTCCTTCAAAAGCTTCTTAATAAAGAAATTAATTCCTTCGGCAATGAGGGTTTGGATGTCTTGGCATCATCACTGAGGAAACGTATGCAAAACCCCCCCACAAATGTAACTTCCACTATCTCTCTGACCGCTCCATCTATCCGTAGTAAAGATAATCTCGATCTGCATAAGATTTAGGTCTCAATTGGTAATCCCACTGAGGTAATCATGGAACAATCGGGTCAAGAACCAAGGGTTGTATGTCCCTGGGGATTTATGAACATGGCAGAAGGGACTGAGACGAAGAAAACTGGAGCTACAGGAGAAGAACATCCAAGCTTGCCGGGATTACAAACCAAAGAAGATCAGGTTATGGAGAACTCCTCTCTCTGTGGTAAGATCCCTGAATCTACTTTTAATACAACAAAAACTACGCAGTCTTTTGCAGCTATGGTACGAGGAAGAACGGATACCCCAGCTGAAACTAATTCACTTCTGGAGGTGGGGATGAGGGGAGATAATCCAGTTGTCTTTGTCCCTGAAGGAAAGGTTTTTATGGGGGTGTCCGATTCTAGTTCAGCTTGATCGGGCACCGGGATCTCCAAAAGATGAAATTTGAGGTTGTTCAGGAATACGCTAGAACACAGTGAAAGCTCTCGGGTAAGTACAAGCTAATCCCATTAGGGAAATGATTCTTTATCATCAAACTCGATAATGAAAGTGCCAAGATTCACATATGGGAGCAGGGACCATAGATGGTAGAGAAGATGCCCATGCGTTTGATGCCATGGAGTCCACTTTTCTCAGTGGATAATCATCACAACACGAATGCTCTGATTTGGTGTAAATTTCTAGGATTACCAAGTGAACTATGGAGTCAGAAGATAGTTATGTCCCTGAGGAAGAAATTGGGTATACCAATCCATCTGGATAGGTCAACAATTAATCATGACTATGGTTATCATGCCAGTATTTTGGTGGATATCGATCTATCAACTCCTATTCCAAATCATGTTTTAATCAAAGTTGAGGGTAAACTGATTAATTAAGAGATTTTACTATATCGGGTTCCAAAATTCTTTAATCATTATAAGAATGTAGGACATAGCATTGCGGAGTGTAAGGCGATACAACGAGCTATTCGTGGTGAGCAGAAACAAGTGCCAAAGACAGTAAAAAAATTTGGGAGTACAAAGAGCACGGGGAACAGTAATATGGCTCTAAGAGAGGAAGGGGTACAAAGCAAGTCGGAAATGGGACAGAAACATCAGGAACCACCAAATACACATACCTATTTTCAAAAGATTTCAGCTACGGATAGTGAGAGAACCCATACTGGTCAGGCTGAAAAAGATACAGAACAGGGAGCCTGGTCTGCCTCCAAAACAAAAAGAGGAAGAAGTGTCTTACCTAAGGCTAATTCCAGGAACCAGTTTGGGGACATCGGCCTGACAAATGAATATCACGCTCTAAGTGATGGGGACAACTTAGAACAAGATACCAGTGCGCACAGAGCTTCTATAAATGAAGTGGACAAGGGAGACCAAGGGGATACAATTGTTGGCAATAGTGAGGGTTCCCCACAAAGTTGAAATATAGATGGTAATATCTCGGGAGATTAGAATAGTCCAATTGAGGAGGTGAGGAAATTTCTAAATCCGAACAGTTGGGCAGACATCTTGGAAGAAGAAGATCAGGGAATATTACCTAATCAAATTAAAAGAGGGGGCCGAGTCTAAAGGATGGACCCTAAAGTTACACGTTCTAATACAGTTATGCAATAAGAGTACTTTTTTGGAATGCAAGAGGTCTGGGAAATAAAAATACCATAACCTATATCAGGAATAAAATCTTGGGGTTGAATCCCAATATTATTGGGTTTGTAGAACCAAAAATTTTTGCCAAAGGATTTTATATCTCAGGATACAATAAATTGATTATCAATAATGAGGATGCGGTACAGAAAGGAAACATCTGGATACTATGAAAGGAAGGTCTTCAAAATTTGAGTGTGGTTATACGTAATAGTCAACACATAACAATCCTCTTTATGGACTGCCTGCTTACTTTTGTTTATGCGGATTGTCTGTGCATCTATAGAACTGATCTTTAGAGCCAGCTGGTCCATATATCAAGCACTAACCAACTGCCATGGCTTTGTATTGGGGACTTTAATACCGTATTGAGAATGTCAGAAAAGAAGGGAAATAAACCTCCTTGTAGAAGAGCAGTGGTAGAATTCTCCGATTTTTTTTATGCAGCTTGCCTTACACAAAGTGTGACGACGGGTGTCACTTTTACTTGGTGCAATGGGCAAAAAGGGGTAATGAGAATATTGAGCGTGTTGGATAGAAGTCTCATAAATGATAGCTGAAATGACAAATTTTGCCACTGGAAGGTAAAGGTGTTTCCCCGAACTAAGTCTGATCACTCTCTTCTTTTTGGTGAGTGCAATGATATAGCTAAACCAGGTAACATACCTTTCCGCTATTTGCATTCTTGGAGTAAGGTGAATGGGATTAGAGAAATGGTGGAGAATTGCTGGAATCATGATGAAATTATGGTGAAATTACGGCGACTGAAAGTGAAGATTAAAAACTAGAAAAAGTAGGCCCTTGATAATAACGTTCACAACAAGAAGGAACTTGAGCGAGAGATATTACAATTTCAGATCCTGCAAGAGATTGATGAAATAGGTGATATCCTCTTTATGCAGATGCTTACCAAAACAAAGGGGCTAGAACAGATAGAGGAGAAGAAGGAGGAAGATTGGTGTCAACGATCGAGGGTTAATTGGCTGTATGCTGGGGATTGCAACGCTACATACTTTTATTAGGCCACTCAAAGGAAATTGACCACGACCTGCATTATGGAAATTAAAGATCAGAATGGGGTAGTGATCTCAAATTAGGACTGTATAAACTACTACGCAGATAAGTTTGCACGACATGAGGTGATGGATTGTCTGAACTGTTTACGCATAATGACGTTTTGGTTATGCAGGAAGAAAATAATAGTCTCTCTGGCATTCCTACTAAGGAGAAGGTTCGCGGGGCTATTTTCTCTCTAGATGGTGAGAGCTCTCCAGGGCCGGATAGGTTTTCAGGAGTATTTTTTAGGACCTATTGGGATAGGTGCCTCGTCTTTCTTTAGGGATGGAGTTCTTCCCATAAACTTCAACTCTAACCTTATTGTTCTGATCCCTAAAATACAAAAATTGTCTTGGGGCAAAGGACTATAGGCCTATTTTCTTGAGTAACTTTATCTTTAAACTCATTACCAAGATTTTGGCTATGAGACTCTCTTTGATTGCGCCGAGAATTGTGTTTAAGGAGAAAAGTGCGTTCATACATATGAGAAGAATCCATAGTAATATTTGAATGGCCTCTGAGATGGTGAATGAGATGGGGATTAAAAGACATGGTGGTAATGTTGGGTTAAAGCTGGATATTACCCAAGCTTATGATACTATGAGTTGGGATTTCCTGATCAAAGCTCTTCGGTCTCTGGGGTTTTGTAACACCTTTTACAACTGGATCCACACTATTATTAATACAGGGATGATATCAGTTTTAATTAACAGTAGCCCTTCTTGATACTTCAAGGCTTCTCAGGGCCTTAAGCAAGGTAATCTACTCTCCCCACTGCTATTTGATATTCCTGATGATATTCTTAGCTCCAATTTTAAGTTCCTTGTGGGTCAAGGAAAAAATAATTCCATGGTCAAGATCAAAGGTATTGAAGGCCCTACTTGTTTGCTTTTTGCTGATGACATTTTTCTGTTTGTTAACGGTAACGCCAAGTGCTTAATGAACGATCTTTTGTATGGCCGGAGATACCTCATACAAAATTGGAGCAGATTATATAGGATTGATAATCAGAAAAGGTACGAAGATTGACTTTTGGAGAGATTCTTGGGCATCAGACATCCCATTACGAGAACATATTGATCTTCCTCACCAACTATGGAAGAAGTGTACAGCGAGGGTCAGTGATTTCATAAACGTTGATGGATGGAACTTCCCTATGGATACCACTCTAGCTTTTTTGGCTATGGGAATAGATATTTCTAATATTCCTTGTAACCCGAGTGTGTAGGATATTCAGATCTGGAAACTAGATGTTAATGGTGATTTCTCCGTTAAAAATGCTTTTGAATGTACCAAGAAACGATTAGACACAGCTTGGTGGTGGAGATATACATGGAGAAAGTGTTTACACCCGAGTCTAAGCGGGTTTGCGTGGAAATTAATGAACCAAATCATCCCCACTGATGAGATGGTGCAGAGGAAAGGAATACAGATAGCCTCGGTGTGTGCTCACTACGGTAGCAATGCTGAAACGGAAGACCACCTATTCTTCAAATGCCCCATGGCCAAAGTACTGCGGTGTTGGGCTACAAATGCTTTCCAACTGGCTGCTATTTCTGGTACAGATAGCTGGAAAAGCATTCTGGAGAAATGCAAGAAACATAGCTCGTACCTCAATGACTTATGGATTACTATGGTATTTGCAATCTGTTAATGGCTGTGGAACTCGAGAAATAAAATCAAATTTGATGAAAGGAAGATACACATTTGAGAGATACAAAATAAGGTTCTGATAGACATATCCAATAGCGCCAAACTGTCTTCAAATAGCATGTACAACACAATTTTCAAACTACAGGTGGCAAAGGAGCTATCGGTCAACTGTAAAATGGGGAACGCTCCATCTATTCGTAGCTGCTGATGGAATCTGCCAAACATCAGTGAGGTTAAGCTGTGTTATGGCAGTTATGTATTGCAAAACCCTGGACCATCCGGGATTGGAGTTGTAGATAGAGACTGGGAGGGCAGAGTTTTGGGCACGCTCAGTAAAGAAGTAGGCTCAACAACTAACTACCTGGTAGAAATTCAAGCTATCGTAGACGAGGTAGAAAAAGTACTACAAAGAGGCTAGAATACATTGTGGATAATGTCGGACTCCTCGACAACCATCAAAGCTTTTAATACAGGTAAGATACCCTAGAAGTTTTGAAGCAAGTGGAGGTACATACTCGCATCCATACAAGCAATCCGCTACAACTCAACCTGGAGAGAAGCAAATTTATCGGCAGACACCATGGCTAAGAGAGGCTCCCGGGCTGACCTACCTTTTGAGGAATGGGTTGAGGGTAGACCAGAGTTTCGAACAAGAATTGAAGACCCTCATACTGAGTACTTCGGATTTAGCTGATCAAGATATCTCTTGGATTTCTATTTCTATTCGAATAAATCATTTCCTGTTCGAATACACTCTAGACTGAGTATTTTTTATTTGAATAGAACTTGTCCTATTCGAACACAATATATATTGAGTATTTTATTCGAATAGAATTCTTTCTGTTCAAATAGATTTATGCCTGGGCACTTTTATTTGAATATAATTCTTTCTGTTTGAATAGATTTATGCCTGGGCAGTTTTATTCGAATTGATGTATACTATATTCAAATACAATTTTATTTGAATAAACTGTTAGTCTATTCGAACAGAGACGTAATCAGCTCTTCTTTTGAGTGTTTAAGAGCAAATGTGTCCATGGGTTATAATTATCTTGCAATCTTTGATTGAACATATATAAATAATTTAAACTTTTTGCTAAAAAAAATATGAAATAAAATGCATGAGATTATAAATTATACTTTTTGTAATAATCAATCTGTTAGAAATTCGTTTGTAATGTGAAAATATGTGTCAAATACGATATTCGACCTGGGGATATAAATTTGGGGAGAAAAAATTGTAGAAGTTTTAGAATGATTGATTGAGCTCAAAGAGGTCATTCTGGGACATTAGATTTGGAAAGGATAAGATCGATTTGGAATAGGATGAAATGACTGAGGTTGATCGAAAGATATATGTTCAAATAACTTTTCTTAATATATTAGGGTTTCTATTATGAGATACTATTATAATATTCCGAGCTGTGGAGAATTTGGCAAAATTGCATAAATAAGGGTGGGGGGGGGGAGTTTTAAACTGGCTAATAAGGTTCAGAATAGCGTGAACTCTATCTGAGAAAATTTATTATGCAGCTAAGGGGCATTTAGCGATAAAAATAGCTGAAGTGCGAGAATAAATTTTTGGGTTTTTAGATTATGATGCTGAATTGCCAGTGAGAGAGGTTCAAGTTGAAGGCTTAGATGGGATTGGGAGAGAACGTAAGTATGAACATTATTTCTATGAAGAGATGTTCTGAGAGATCGTGGTGAAAAGATACAGTGAGATCGCTTGTTGTAGAGGAGATCAAATTGGAAGATGTGAGAATTGCTAGAGAATATCAAATAAGATGTGGTTACCCTGAACATCAAGGTTGTTTTAGATGTAATTATATGTGAGGGAAATAAAAAATGAATGTAAATTGGAGTGGATGAGTGTATGTAATTATATAAGTTTGAATAATTGGTTGAGAAATGAAATGAGAATAAAGTTGAATCGATCTTCTATTATTACGAATGTTGTTTGTTACTGTTGTAAAAAATCAATTTGAATATATTTGATTTTTTTTGGGAACTTCGGAAATGACGTCAGTGCTGCTATAAGTAGAAGAAGCAAGTATAGAAAAAGTAAGGAGCTACTAATTTTGTCCCTTGTGTAAAAGTTGTAAAAATCTGACTGCGTGTAAGCGTGAGTTATCATGAGTGTGGTTAGGTCAGAGGGAGATTTGGAAAAGGGAGATAAAAATAGATTAAAATTTAAGGTAAAAGACAATGATGGGGAAGTATTTCTACCAAAAAGGTGCAAGATGTCAGAGATATTGGAAGGGATACCTCGGTTCAAAAATTAAAGACAGCTCGTATGATGCTCAATAACTGCCAGCAGCCAGAGAGAGAAAATATCAATACTGCTTCATCTTTATCATTTAAATGTTTTTCAACTTTTGAAAACTTGAAGAGTAGTGAGAGAGGAAGGAAGAAGAAAAATAGAAATAACAAAGAATTTTGTGAGGTTTTAACCGAAAGTAATCAACAGTCAAAGAGTGAGAGGGTTGCAGAGACTGAGTCACAAATGTTTTTATACAACAGTATTGTGAGGGAAGGATTTGGTGCTGCTTCGGATTCACATTCCAACATAGAAGGTTAGTAGATGATTTGTGATGTATGTGTGTGTTTTTTGAAAATCGTATTCTGTTTTTAAGCAAATCTAAATTTTTTTATTTATAGTTATCTATGAAAATCTGTTTAAACATAATATATGAAAGATATTTGTATGTGGTTAATGAATATGTAAAAGATAATGATAGATACATGGACCTGTGCGGTCTATGGTGAGGAGTATTTGTGTAAGATAAAATCTCTTTCGTAGTTGATATGGCGAGTTCCCCTGTTAATGAGGCCTCAACCTCTGGTCGGTCGGCTGAGCCTAAGATTGTAATGTCTAACAGTGACAAAGAAGTAGGTGTTGATCAATTTCTAGATTTCCCTGGAAGATTGGTAACCTATTCTCCTCGCTCTGATGTATTTAAAGAGTTTTGCAAAGCCAAGGCCTCTATAGGAGGTAGATGGGGTAACTGTATAGAATACCCCGGTAGGCAATTTAGGGGTTATACTGTAGCAATGGGAGAAGAATACTTTTGTTTGTTGGCGGACTTGGGGAAGGAGAAATGAGATAGGGGTATAGACGAATCGATCTCTTTAGAGTATTTTGATGGGATTGTTCAGAGTAAACTTTCAGAAGGTTTTTTATGTTATCTATCTCAGTTAGAGTACGGGTTGAGTCTTCCCCTTAGTAATCTGGTAAAAGAGAATATGAGCATCATTAGAATATGTCCTGTTCAGATGAACAGGACCATGTGAGGGGTGATAAGTGTTTGTGAATCTATGAATAAATGGTGGGAAGGAGATGGAAGAATGAGGAGGATATTCTTTGAGGATGTTTTGCAGTTTTATGAGGTAAAAAACTATTTTGCAAGTGGAGGGGAATATTTCTTTACGAGCTGAACTCGGCCTCGCTTCTTCGATCTGAACTCCGCAGGTCAGCCTTGGAATTATAATGTGATATGGGTGAAGAGTGATTGATATCAGAGAGATGACGAATAGCCCATGGAACTTCTGTTTAGAATGTTAAACAAAGTAAGTATAACAATGTATAATGTATAAAATTGATATGTTGAAATTGTATAATGTTCTGCTGATGATCATGTTTTGTGAATGACAGCTCTGAAATCTCTGGTGACAAGGAAAGAGTCTTTGTTGGATACAGTTGGTTAGGAAGAGACAGAGCTTGAGGCTGTGTTGGAAGAATTTGGCATTAGCAGGAAGAAACATAGTAACAGTTGAGCTGAAAAAGTGCAAAAATCTCAGTCGGCGAGGCTAATGACGAGTGTTGACGGTAGCAAGAAGAAGGGAACTGATGGGGAAAGGTAAACAAACTTGACCAAAGCCCGTGAAGTGGACTACACGGGGTAACCGGAGTCAACTACATCGAGCAAACTAGCTCAACTGTTTCCTAAGAAGCAAATACTGAAGTGCCCCTAGATATCTGGAACCACGGGAAGTGGTGACGTCGAAGGAAAAGAAAAAAAAGAGAAGGGCTGAACCTTTTGAGACGTTGGGAATAAAGGTCATTGAAGACTGACCTATTGTAGAAGATGAGCTGAAAGAGGTAGAGGAAAGGGCTAGGCTGGCAGCTCTTCATGGGGAAGAGGAGATGAGGAAAATGGTAGGTTCATATGCCTGAATATGTGATTAATTTTTTTGTATTGTGACTCGAGCTAGTAATAAGGTCGATTTTATTTATTTGCAGGCTGCTCGTCTGATGAAGAGGATATGCCTCGGGGTCGAGGAGGAGAAAGCTGAGTTGAAGAAAGTAAAAGTTGAGCTCGAGAAGAAAGTAACTCGATTGAATGCTAATTTGCTCAAGGAGGGAAAACGGATAAAGTCTCTGAAGGCTTCGCAAGTGATAGAGATCAACAATCTATACGCGAAAGCAATAGTGAATTTGGAGGAGGTGGTAGCTAAGCACAACAGACTTGGGTACTGCCTTACATCAAAGGGGTACTCTGAAGATGAGGTGGTGCCTTTAGGGAAAACATTAATGTTGAAGAGGATGAAGATGAAGAGATTGAAGATGTTGCTGTTGGGGTCGTGGATGGGATGGATGGTGTTTCTCCCCAGACAGTGCGAGACAACCAAGGGGATGACAATGAGCGCCCAGTGGGGATAAATGAGGAGGTAGAGTAGAATGATGCTTTTGTGATTGTATGTATATTTGAGAATTTTTGTAAACTAATTGGATATTGTTTGTTGGATAGAATTTTGTAGGCTAAGTCGCTTTTGTAAACCTTGTTATAGGAACTTAAGGACATGTGCCTCTGAATAAAAGATTTAGAGTCTGAGCTTGCTAAGGAGGGAGGCGCCTCAGCACCCCTGTTATCTTCACAAGTGGAGATACAGTTTATAACAAAACAAGAAGTATTTGACTTGTATGCTTCATTAGTATAAAGCAACAAAGTAATAAATAGAGTGTAGAGTCAAACCAAAATCCTGCTATCGGTTTTGGGGCAATGGTACTGAAATGGTGCACAGGAAATACCAAAGTATTGACAAATTAAATTATAGAGAATGTATACCTTAGACTTGAAAATATATGTTATGGAGCATCCATCTAAGATTGTACTTCAACCTTATGTTTAGAAGTATTTTTACACAGTAGATGTCAAAAAATTAATATCTTGTTAGAAATGAGATATATGTATTGAATGAGTATTCTGAATCGAACTTGATATAATGTATTTGAATGTGCAGGTCAAATTGGAGCCAGCTCGCTTGTGTGAAGATGATGCATGCCAATGTAGCCAAGAATTTACAGGGGAGTTTGATAGGATGAAAGAGGTGAATGAATACAGAGAAGATCAACATGTAAAGGTACACTTTAAGTTTGTTGAGGCAACACAGAGTACTGTCGATCTACTTCAAAAGATCGAGGAGAAGGATGCCAAAATTTAGAATGGGCAAAAAGAGTTCGCAGAAAAGAACATGCAACGAAGCTCAAAAGTAAGAATAATGCATTGATGGCAAAGAGTAGGGAGGCAGACATGGTTTGTTACCGTATATAGGCGCTAAAGAGATTGAAGGATGGGTTAAATTGTTCTGTGTCTAGTTTGAAGGATGAATTGACCAGGGAAATGAACAATTAGGAGCAAACTCGAACTGATCTAGTGAATAGCAGGAGCGAGCTAAAGCGATTGAAAAATAAAATGGTTAAGACGGATAGCGAGCTAAAAAGAGAACGAGATGATCTATCTACCACTAAATTTGTGGTTGATCAGTTGCCTACTGCCTTACCTGCCAAAGATAAGGAATTTCGGACTGTACAACGTAAGTGTGATGAGTTGAATAAAAGGATGGTGCAATTAAAGATCGAATTAGCAGAGGCCAATTCGCGTGGCAGAAACGCCAAGGTTGGAGAATGTTCGAGGATGAATAAAAATGATGCAAAGGTTTCTCTTGTTCAAAGGGATGTAGTCAGCCTTTCAGCTCGAATAAGAGAGCTGGAGGGGGATGTCGCTCGAATTCAAGGCCATGTGCGAAAAGGAGTTGAACGGCTAAGGGTGTGGAAAAGGATGCTGGATGCTAATCTTTCTAAGGAACAAGGGCTAGAACCGTATATCAGAGGGAAGGAGATTTTGATACAACCAAACGACGAGTTGCTACAAAAAATTCTGGCCGTAAAAGATTTAAATAAAGAGATTGAGGCACTTCATGCTCAAGTGGCGGATTTGAAAGTGATTATTCCAGCTGAATCGGCTAAAGTTGATGAGAAATCGGAAGAGAACATTGCATATTTAGCTCGAGTGGATAACGAAATAATATGGCAAAAAGAACGGTATACGAGGTTGGAGGAACGCCTTCGTCGAGCGAGAGTAAACTTTTCTAAGGCAGTTATATCTCATGCATCACACTTAGACCTATTGAGGGTGGTGATCGTCTATTTTGTGGAGGAGGTAAAAAGGCTTGAGTTAGAAAGAGATACCTTGCTCAAAAGAATGTTAGACAAAGCATGTATTTGCAGAGCTGATATAGATCGAGGAAATTATATGCAATCCATGGAAACGGATTTAGGCCCTCGATCTGCTGAATTGATAAAGCAGGGCAGGGTTATTGTGACTGCTCGAGCTCGAGAATTTATGGCTAATTGACCTCCTATTGCAAAATTTATGGCCTATTGACCTCCTGCTGTTGGGGAAATCATAGCTGAAAAAAGTATTTGCTACAAACATATTGATAGGTGAAAGCTAGTTTGACCTTTGCTTTATCTTATGTCTGGCAGAGTCTTTGATTGAAAACTAGTATTACCTTCGTTTTAATCACAAAGATTTAGTAGAGTCAGCCAAACCAAGTGTTATCCTTGTTCTAATTGATATGATGTCGTAGCCATATTGAGTTAGATGAAAGCTAGATTTACCTTTGCTTTATCTTATGCCTGGTAGAGTCTTTGATGTAAACAAGTATTACCTCAGTTTTAATCGCAGAGATTTAGTAGAGTCGTCCAAACCAAGTGTTATCTTTGTTTTAAATGATATGATATCGCAGCCATATTGAGGTAGATAAAAGCTAGTTTTACCTTTGCTTTATCTTATGCCCGCAGAGATTTAGTAGAGTCAGCCAAGCCAAGGGTTATCCTTGATTTAACAGGTATAAAGGTCGATTGAAAACTAGTATTATCTATGCTTTAATATATGTATTGTCTATGAAGTTGAGAGATATGTGGGAGAAAAACTTGAAGTTTCATTAAATAGTAAAGGATGCTCATTGGATGGAGATGAAAATTTCATATTTAGAATGGAAAAAGAGAAAAATTGAAATGGAGTAGTGAGAGACTTAATGATAGTACCATTTTAGTCACCTAGTGTTCCAAGTATTTAAAATATGAACTCCCTCTTATGTCATGAGGTAATATGATCCCAAGCCTGAGAGGCCTGTAATAAGGAATGGACCCTCCCAATTGTCTGCTAGTTTCCCAGCTTGAGGCTTTTTGCGGTATTGAGGTATTTCTCTGAGGACGAGATCATCAATTTGGAAGGCATGACTTCTGAATCGTCTGCTGTACGAATTGGCTAGCATATGGTGATATCGACCTTGGTTAGCGATGGTGCATTCCCTGGTTTCATCGATCCCATTGAGGTTGTAGGCCAATTTGAACTTATTTTCCTTGTCAATTTGTTCGTGATCTTTGACTGGATAATGGAATTCAGAGGGAATGACGGCCTTGGTGCCATAGGCAAGGAGGAATGGAGTACAAGTGGTTAATTGATGTGGAGTGGTACGATATGCCCATAAGACATGAGGAAGTTCTTGAACCCAATTCCCTTTTTTATGTGAATGAAGCCTTTTCTTGAGTCCATCCACAATGGTTTTATTGGTGATTTTGGCTTGGCCATTGCCTTGAGGGTAGTAGAGATTGGACGACGAGTGGATGATGTTATGATGGTTAAGAAAAGCTAATATTTTTTCTCCAACAAATTAGGGCCCGTTATCGATACGAATTAGGTGGGGGCATCCAAACCAAGTTATGATGTGTTCCCAGATAAAAAGGATGATCACTTCTTCTCTGGTTCGATAGAGTAGAACTGCTTCTACCTATTCAAAAAAATAATCGGTAGCTACGAGTAGGTGGCGGCGGTTACCTGAAGAATTAGGAAATTCGCTGACAAGATCGAGTGCCCATCTTTTGAATGGCAAAAACACCTTGCTTCCATGGAGTTCGAGTGCAGGGACATGTATCATTTGTCCATATCGTTGACATGCATCATATTTGCGTGAGTACTATTCTTCTTGCTTGCGCATGCTGGGCCAGAATACTCATTGTATAATGGCTCTGCTTTCTAGTGATCGACCTGCAACATGGGAGCTACAAGTCCCTTCATGTAAATCGCGGAGCATCTCATCTACTTTTTTTTTGGAGAGGCACTTGAGGTAAGGCCCTGTGACTGAACGACAGAATAAGGCAACATTTTTTATTTATGTAGCGCTTGGAGTTGTCGATCAGCTGTCGGCGCTCTTTCGGATTTGCTAAAAGTGGTCCTTTGCATTTGTTGTCGATACCGAGATAGGTTAAGAAAGGCTTTCACCAATCGTCATCTTCCCCTTTATCGCCCCCAGTATTGATCGTGTATACAAAAATACGATCAATGCTGGAGGCTAAAATCACTTCGATATAAAGATATCGAGCTTCTGTGCCCAAGACCCCGGCTAGATATGCCAAGGAATCGGCGTGCATGTTTTTACCTCGAGGAAGATAATCGAGAGTTTCTTGTGCAAATTTGCTCATCCTATATGTAGCAAGAGCTACTTATTCGATCATCTTACCATTCTTCTTCTATTGCTCAAAGTAATGGTGGACGATGAGTAGTAAATCTGAGTAAACTGAGAGTTTTGGGACACCGAGTTCAAGATTGAGGTCGAGTCCATGAATGTGAGCTTCGTATTTGGTGACATTGTTTGAGGCCTCAAAATCCAAGTGAATTGATTTGTTAATTTTTTCTTTTGAAGGGGTAATCAATGCGATTCTTATTCCTGACTCTACAGGTCCTATTGATCCATCTGTAAGAAGTCTCCACCATTTCCTTGTAATCCATTCCGCTCGCTTGTCAAATGCTTTGGGGATGGATCATATGTAACTTCATCGGAAAGGTCAGGATCGTACTCCTCCCACTCGGGATCTTTTATTGGAAAATCCACGTGAAAATTAGCAATGGCCTGACCCTTTTTGGAATAACGTTATTCGAACTTGATATCATATTCTCCCAAACTGGCTGACCATTGTTGCACTCTCCTTGATTTTTCTTTTTTGGACAGAACTTCCCAAAATGGGTAGTTCGTCATGACTTTAACAGAATAAGCTTGGAAGTAGTGCTTGAGTTTCTGTGAAGTGTAAACCAGAGTGATAAGAAGTTTATTTACTTTAGAGTACCTTGTTTCCGCTGAAGTAAGGGTTTTAGTGATAAAGTAGACTGGTTTTTCAATTTTCACTTTAAGTCGAATAAGAACCGAGATGAGTGAAGTATATGTGACTGCTAGGTAGATAATCAGTTTCTCATTATCTATTGGAGTGCTCATGATGGGAGACTTCCCCAAATAAGTTTTAAGATCATGAAAAGCTGATTCGCATTCTGATGTCCATTAAACCTCTGTATTTGGCTGAACATTTCCTTGTTTGGTATAACCGCAGAGTAATAGGAATTGCCAGCGACAGCGGTCTGAAGATTTTGAAACGAATCGGTTGATAGAGGAAATCTTGCCAGTAACTTTCTGAACGTCTTTCGTCATTTTTGGAGATGGCATGTCGAGGAGAGCCTGAACCTGATCTGGATCGGCCTCAATCCCCTTCTTCCTGATGAGGTGGCCTAGAAATCGACCTGAATGTACTCCAAATTAACAGTTATCAGGATTGGGATGCATCCTGCAAGATCGAAGAATGTTGAAAATTATGTTGAGAGCTAAAATGGGGTTGGTGGATTGAATGCTCTTCACAAGAGATCGTCGATGTAGACTTCCATGACTTTCCCAAGATGTGCTTTGAACATAGTAATCACCAACCATTGATAAGTTGCCCTTGTATTTTTGAGTCTAAAGGGCATGACTTTGTAATAGTAAAGTCCTCTTTCAGTTATGAAAGGGGTCTTTTATTGATCTTCATCCAAGAGTAGAATCAGATTACATCCAAAAACCACATCCATCATAGATAAAAGTTCGTGGCCTACTGTTGAATCAAGGATTTGATGAATGTTGGGAAGAGGGAAACTGTCCTTTGGAGTATGTTTGTTTAGATCGGTGAAATCTACACAAACTCGAACTTTTCCATTCTTCTTTGGGACAAGGCGATGTTGGATATCTAATCTGGATATTTGGCCTCTCGAATGAATCCCACATTGATTAATTTCTCGATCTCCATGTTAACTTCATCTCAAAGTCGCAGTGATAGTTATTGCTGTTTCTGCTTGACTACCGTGACATTAATGTTAATGGGCAATTTATAACATGCTTTAGCCGGATCAACCCCAGGCATCTCTTCGTAAGACCACACAAAAATGTATCGATTTAGTCGTAAAATCTGAATGAAAGCGTATTTTTTATGTTGAACCAGCTTAGAACTGATAAAAGTACCTCTGCTAGGTCCATTAATGTTGATGTATTATGTGGACTTCTTCATGCTTTGTAACATATCTGTCAGAGGTATCTAGAATAGTAGAGACTATATTTTTGCAAGCTTGATGAATTATTTATCTCTGTTGTAAGCATATGTCTTGATGAATTATTTCAACAACTGGTCGAATGTGTATATGGAGTCTTTAGGTAGAGAGTGGAACTATCAGAGCGGTTCCTCCTACAGACTTGTGGCAAACAGACGGCAAAGAATATGGTTGAGAATAGAGTACAACCCCAATGATTCACGGTATTTTTGAATGTGCTCCATTAGATCGGTACCCTTATATTTACGAATTTTTAGAGTATGGAAACCTTTCGGTATTTCCATATCGAATAGTTCTTTGGAAATTAGACTTCCTTGTAATTTGGTAACGTCGTCGGTATTGCCTAGAACTTGTACTTCGATCAACTCTTTAATACGATGGTCCATATGCTCTTGTGTGATATAGTGACGTGTCGGTTGAGTGACTTGATGAGGAGGTTGCGGATTGTGAGTACCGGTACCTTTACTCAAACGATCTCGTGCTGGAACTTGAGGTTGAGGTCGTTGTTCTTCCTCTGCACGTGTAGAAAATCGATGACCTCGGCTGATCTTAGACTGAACTTCACCACCCAAATGAATGGAAGGTTAAGGTTCGTGTTAAATATTTTTGGAAATAGTTTTGCTGGTGTCTCCTTGAGCTCCCATCCATTCCCGTGCAGAGACCCAAGAGGCTTTTGGCAATTGATCGCGATTTATCATTGGGGGAGCCTGTGGAGTATTTTGTAGAGCCTGCAAGGTAGTCTGCATTGTTATCACCTGGTCTTCATATCGTTTAAGCGCTGCCAAACGAGCTTGTCGTTCGACGTCGAGCGCCTTCTAATGGAGCTCTCGGTCATGAGTCAATTAGCTCCTTCTACTGGTCCTCTAGAAGAGACTATAATTAAAATTTATAGTAGAAGAAAATTATACCTTAGGATATCGTGGAAATGCAATCTTTCCCATAGATGGCGCCAAATGTAATGACCTAATTTTGTAAGCTCGAAGTGGCTTAAAATTAGCTCTTACACCAATGTACATGTGATAAAATTAAACTGAAAGTAGGAAAAGATTAGGTGATTTAGTGTGGAAAACCTCTGAATAGGTAAAAAACTACGACCTCGAGTTGAGGGTTTTTGTAATAGTAACTTTTATTGCTTGAGGCTAATATCTTATTACATGATTTTTTGACTTAGAAATGCTTGATCTTGTGAATAAGAAGTTTGAAATTTTGGGAATCTAGAAAATGTAGTTCTTTTCGTCCATTCTCCTGTTATTTAATGGTCCTCATCTCATCTGGAGCTTCTTCTTTATATAGGCCTTCTCCACAGTTCTTCATCGTGGTGAAGCACGTTCTCCGAATAATGTGGTTAGTGGAAGTTGACTAAGTAATTGTTGAGTTCGTGAGAGACAGGTGTCTTTGACTTGTTAAGGTTTTTCTGATTGAGCTTAACCCACGTTCTTCATCAGTTTGAGGAGTAGGTGGCAATATTGAATGCTGAAGTCATATGGAGAATGCGTGACTATGATATGGAGGTAGTTCGAACTGGAGATAGCTCGATATGGGTAAGGTCGAGGGGGAGGCCTTACAGTTTTCTTGTATAAGTGTTTTAGACAGTAGAAACTTCGGGTGCTCAAAATTGAAGTCTTATGGATAATTGATATTGATTGTAATCTATAGAACGATCTAAAAGAATTATCTGTGGAAAATTTTGCAAAGTAATATGTACTGTATAATTTCGAGCTAATGAAAGATTTTTTGAAAAATGTGCCACAATTTGAAATTATATAAAGTAAGTATATCGAACTGTTTGAAATAGAATATTAAATCGAAAGGAGATTTTGAACTGTGTGTGATCTTGTATGTGGTGACCTGACTAAATTGTTATAAAGTTATAAAAGATATTGTTCGAGCTGAGAGTACTGTAGTAGTCGAGCTATATACATAGGATTATTTTATAATATATTACAATATAATGCGAACTTCTGAAAAAGTGAAATCTTTAAGTTTTGCAAAATGATCTGAGGGGTTATATATGAGGTTGAGTATAATGGTCTAAATGATATGATAAAAGTATCTTCGGAAATAGGGTGTAATCAAATTTATATTCAGCGCGATTTGAGAAGAGGAAATTGATAAATAAGCTCGATAGGTATGAGTTTTATCTGTAAATCCAGGAGATGTACAAAAAGGTAGGAGTGTATGTGACCGTACTCTGTCTTTATATATATATGTTGTAGATAAAGATGTTGAATAATTGAATATGGTGAGGACTCGCTCTCAAAGAGTTTGACAGGCTATAGAGGGGGGTTTAGCGATAAAGGTTGCTAAAATATGTGAAAGGATATTCGGACAGCTCGATTATGATGCTGATATGCCAGAATCTGTATTACAGTTATAGGGGTTGACTGCAGGGGCAAAGGAAATTGAGATTGAATGCCACTTTTGGTATGAAGTATTTTGTGAATTGGTCTTTGAACCTGAAGCTCGAAAAATTACTGTGAGGGAGATTACGCTGGATGAGATTGCACCGGATGATGAGAGGCTTGTTGGTGATTTAGTTATCAGATGTGGTGTTGTAGGATACCTAGGTTATTTTAGGTGTAACGATGCTTAAAAGGGTGAACTTCTGGACCTGTGTGTAGGTGGAAGCGTGTGTAAGAACTTTGGAAAATCTTTTTATTATTCCAAGTTTATCATTCGAAATGGAATCTTTCACCTCTGGTCGATCGGCTGAGGATGAGAGTATAGAACGAGATGCCGAATATGTAGATGGAGAGTTAATCAGAGATAACTCGAAGGATATCCTTGTTGAGTCTGAGGGGGAGAGTTCCTTAAAAGAAGTTCTTGTAGAGGAACAACTTGAGCTTCTAGATTTCCTTGGTAAACTCTTTCCTTGTCCTGTAGAGTCGAAAGTATTCTAAGAGTCTTGTAAGCATAAGGGGATTGTAGGTGGTGTATGGAGGAATGCCATTGAACACGCTGGGAGGATTTTTAGGGGATGTTCGGATGGAAAAGGGGGTGAAAGTTCAGTTTTTGTGCTTCCGAATCTGGAGTACGAGATTTTTTTAGGAAAATCCCATAGGGTATTAAGTATTTTAATGTGAATAAAGAGGGGGATTTAGATGAGGGTTTTTTGTATTACCTTTCCTAGTTCAATTATGGGTTAGTGATGCTCTTAGGCAATATTGTTATAGGTATCATGAATAGAATCAAAGCTTGCCTTACCCAGTTGAATGGTAATATGTGGGAGGTCATTAATGTATGTGAGAATTTGAATAAGGGGTGGGCTCATGAGGGGAAGGAGAGAAGATTGACTCCTGTCAATGTTTTGCGGTATTAAACTATGAAATATTACTTAAATTTTGGGGGTGTGTACTTTTGTCCTAGCTCATCCTGACCCTGGTTTCTTAACCCGAATTCAGTTGGAAGGGTTTGGAATGACAATCTGATTTGGGTAAAGGGCGAGTATCTCCAGCGAGATGACGAGGACACCCTTCCCTTTAAATACCAATCTTTTAAGAAACATAAGTAAATCTCATTACTTTCGAACTATATTTGTGATTGTACTCTATTTGATTATGATAGTATTCTGTGTTTTGCATGCAGATACTCGTTCGAAAATAGACAGAAAAGAATCTTTAATTGATGTTGTGGCTCAAGAAGGAGTTGAGCTTGAAGTTATATTGGGGGAGTTGGAGATTAGTAGGCACAAGAAGGTTAACAATAGGATTGTTAAAGTGCTAAAATAGTAGGCCAAGGGAAAGATGCCTGAAGAGGGCTTATCTATGACTGTTGGAGCTGAATTACCAGTAAGTATTGGAAAAGGGTCAGTACTATTTCAAGTTGGGCCTGTGCCACTATTGCAGAAGCCTACAAATTCTTTGTCTGGTAAAACAAGGAATATGAAGACAAAGAAGTGGGGAACTAAGGTCAATTCTTTAAAGTCTACTACCTAAGAGAGTGGGGAAAATGAGACACTTTCGAAGAAGAGAAAAGTAGGAAGTATCTCCCCTCCTGCAATGAATGAGGTGGAGGAAGACATTGTGGTTTCAAACAAGGTGGATGAGTTGCTCGTTGTTGAAAATAAGATGAGGTTTGCTACGCGAGAGGGTTTTATTGAGTTGGACGTAGCGGTGAGTTTTGTGCTTTGTAGAGTAATAATGGTAACATTATGATTTGTTTGTATTTAACAACTTGGATATGATTTATGTATCCTGTTGCGTACGCTGTATGTGTCGCCTGAGGCATTTGCCTGGGTTTCAAGGATGGGAAGATGGAGTTGAAAGAGCGGTTTACTCAGCTGAAGAAGGATTTGACAAGAGAAAAAGAGCGCTCGGGCTCGGAGGTAAAGTCACTGAAGGACACCTTCCAAATAACCATTGATTAGCTCGAAGACGAACCCAGAAAGAATGTAGAGCAGGTGAATGTTGCTCGTAACAACATCGCGCTAAAACTTCAAGAAATTGGTTACTCTGGGGAGGATGTCTAAGCTATTATTGAGGGATAATTTATAGAGGAGGAGTTCAACAAAGAGGATAACCCTGAAGCTGGCAGTTCTCCTCTCCATGACACTGTTAAAGGTTTGGATGAAGTCTCTGATAGGACAGAGCTCGAGAATCGGAGGGGGGACGCTAAGGTAGAGTAAAATTGCAATGATATGCTTTTTTGTATTTTGTTATTGCAGAATGAGACTATTTGTTGTATTGAATACTTTTGTAAGTATTTAGAGAATCGGTCTATGATGTATTGATTTATAAATATTTATTTGTAGGAGCTTAAAGACTTGCACCTCAGAATTAAGGATTTAGAGAAAGAGCTTACAAAGGAGAAAAATTATGCCAATGCAGCAACTCTCCCGGCTGCCTGTACAGAGTTTCAGGTTAAAGAATATAAAGGAAATAGCAAAAAATATTTAATTGATATATTCTTAGCTCGTTTAAGATTGAACCAAGAGAAGGCAGGATTAAGTCAAAAAATATGATCTTGTCCTGGTTTTATAAGCTAAACGTACTCCAGAAATAATTAAAGACATACGTAATTGATCTTACTCTCAGGAGTTGTAATAAAAAGTGTGAGGGTGAGAAAATGTGTATCTTAAAATATTAAAAGATTGTTGTGATTGTAGAGCGTATGGCCATCAGGACGAGGAGTCAGCATAACTTGAAGGCTAAGTACTAGCTCGTTCTGGTGGATATATGATGTATAATCTGACTGTAGATGTAATAATGCATGCAAACTGTTGTATATCAAACTGTTTATATGAGAAATATAAAATGTTCTCAATGTGTTGGCATTGAAAATGGGCTTCTGTGCAGGCCGAGCTAGATATCGCATGATCTCACGAGGAAGATGTGCTGAAATATAATTATGAGTTTAAATTGGAATTTGATAGGATCGAGCGGGTACGGGAGGAGAACATAGATCAGTATGTAAAAGTGAAACTTAGGTTGACGAAGTCAGAAAATATTGTGAGCGAGTTGGGCCAGAAGATCAAGAAGAAAGAAACATAATTAAAGTGCTCAAGTTGAGCTAGTAAATGCTTAAAATGAGGTTGAGAAGTTGAAGAGTACGTTAGAATGCGTAAAAAGGAAGTATAAAGAGGTAGATACTGTGCAATATCGTACAAGGTCATTAGAGGTAGAAGTATTATAGCTAACAGGGTACCTTAATAATTTGAGGGAAGAATTTAGGAGGAAGGATGTCGAACAGGTTAAAGTACGAGCTGATTTGGCAAGTGCCGAAAGTGATGTGGAGAAACTGAGTGAGACTATAAAGGTAAAAGATCTTAATCTCCTGTGTACTCATAATCAATGTTGTAATGCCGTGTTTTATGGGAGGATAATCTTTGCCAATACTTTAGTTAGGATTATGCAATAGTAAGCTTAAATACACATGATTTTACGTGAAAGCACAGTGAAGTCTAAGAAAAATCACTACCTCAAGGAGGGTTTTAGGTGAAAAATTAAATAAGTTGCTAGTTATTGCAATTACTGGGAATAGTAAGGATGTATGAATGTCTGAGATGCTGAGTTGCAGGTTGGTTTAACATACTCTGTGCCTGTATTAATAATAGATACAGGCAGTTTACAAAAATAAAATAGTTTCCTATTTTAGTGGGTAGTGGGCGAGCTTTGCGGATCTCCCTGTAACGGCTTTATTTGACCAAGCATAATAGCTACATTAAGAATTATGGTTGTAGATGTGACATCTTCTTGAATGATGGATTGTCTTCGACTAAGTTCCGTTAGCTTCTCTTTGTCAAATCTGGGAAATATACTACTACAATTGCCCCATTCTCGATACAATTACTTATTGTTACGTCGAGAGGAACATCAAAATTTGAACAGGTTTTTGAATATTGTAGAAGTCTGTATTCTATCATTTCCGAGGTAAAAGTCAAAAGAATCTGGTCATGTATTTTTTAAAGGAGTATTTATAGCATGTCATTTTGACTGTGGTATCTGTACAGGCGAGAGTATAGTATAAATACATGGTAAAGGAGGGGAAATGTTATTCGGTAGTTGGTGAAGGTAAGGATTGAGTAATGGTGACGACGTGGTTCCAGGCGTTGCACAACTAGTTCGTTGGTCGTGTTGACGTCAAGTATGGGGAGTTGAAGGAATTCTATTTCGGCCGGATGTCGATGTCTTCGTATTACCCTTTCCCTGTGGATCCGAGATATGAAGAAATAATGGAGTTGGAGGCCGATCGTTCTAGAGAGGAGCTTTTCTTTCGGTGTCAGTTTTACTTTGTATTGCTGACAGCCTCGGAGCGTATCGAAAGTCTTTACGAAATAGCCATTGCCCATGTGGAAGTCGAAGATGCTTTGGCAGGCAGGGCTACCTGTGGTGGCTTCTCCAGGCACTACCATTTCTATAATCCCCTGGGGTTATGAGATGGTGATGGTTTCAGAGGAAGGGGGTGGCTATCTTTCCTACACCGGAGGATATGCCTGATTTGGTAAAAAGAGACATGTAGCTTGCAAGTTGCAAAATATTAAAGTAAAGATTGTTATTGTAAAATATAATAGTTAACTTATGAAATAAAAAGTCTTTTGAGAATTCACATCGATTAAATATGTTGTAATCTCGAATGATATGGAAATTTATTATCCCAAGATAATTTGTCGAGGCAGATTGATGTCGAGATAGTTGTTTCGAACTGTAGGGAAAGATTGAGGTTATAGTGACGAGGTAAGAAGATCTCGAACTGAAGTTTGTTGACTGTATGGAACTCATAAGCGGTTCCCTAGGAGGTTTGATTTGGCTAGGATTTCTAGAGTTCCAATGTAAAGTGAATGTTGTATATGACTGTTGGCAGGTGGGTAGTCTAAGTTGTTGCATATAAATACCATTGTATTATTGAGTTGTCGTGTGATTTTGATTTTTTGTTTTGAAAAGTTTTGTTTAGTATGATGTAAAAGTGGTCGATGGGACCTAAACAATGTTTTGTATTTCTTTGTGAATGTTTTGTTTAGATGTTTGTCGAATATTTTGGAAGTAATTTATTCAAGTGGCATAAAGTTTAAGTAAATATTATGCGAAGTATTTATTTTGACAAGATTGATAGCATTAGATAGTAATATATATAATATGCAGAGTATTGCTTTTAAGCAAGTATCTGAGATGATGGAAGAGGGACATGTAATGGCTCATGTGAATTTATAATTATGACCAAATGTTTTTCCTCGATGGGATATCTGGGTTTTTGAGATAAAGAACAAAACATGACATATTTTGTTCGATAAGTAATGGATTGCAAACAAGGTTTTCCTTTAATTAGATAGGCATTTGTCAAAGAGATGAAAGTTTTGCTGATGAAGTAGATGGATTTTTCCACACCATATTCTTCACGAATAAGGACAAAACTAATAGAGTCACCTGTAGTTGATAAGTACATTGTTAGTATTTTGCCACCAATAGGAGTACTCATTATGGGAGGACGCCCCAAGTATTTATTGAGATCTTGGAAAGCTAACTCACAATCGGGTGTCCAAATGATTTTTTTAGGCTAATTTTTGGATATTGGAGCTGGATTATCATGGAGAAGGAGGTAAAGAAATTTCCATCCATCAGATGACTTGGAAATGAACCTATGAAGAGCGGCAATCTTGCCAGCAAGCTTCTGTACATCTTTTTTGGATTGACATTTCCATGAGTGCTTTGATTTGTGCCAGATCGATTTATATGCCCCTTTTACTAACCAAATTACCCAGAAATTTACCCGATGTAATATCAAATTGGCATTTTTCTGGGTTAAGTTTTATTTGGTAAGTACGTATGATGTCGAAGATGGTCTATAGGTTATTGAAATGATCCTCTCATTTTAAGCTTTTACAGAACATATCATCGATGTATACCTCATTGATTTTGCCTAAATGATCGTTAAATATTTTCGTAACCAGGCGTTGATAAGTGGTTTCTGTATTCTTTAATCTAAAAGGCATTACTGTATAACAGTAGAGATCCCTTTCTATGACAAATACTGACTTTTATTGGTTTTCTTCGGTAAGAGGAACCTGATTGTAACCGGAAGCAGCATCCATCATTGAGAGAAGTTCGTGTCCTACTACAGAGTCGAAGAGTTGAGGGATTAGAGGGAGAAGAAAATTATCCTTTGGTGTAAATTTGCTTGGTTTCGTAAATTTGACGCAGACTCTGTGATCTTCTCGTTATTCTTTGGTACAACCAAGATATTAGAGACCCATTAGGGAAATTTTTCTTCTCAAATGAATCCGACGCGAAAGAGTTTATCGATTTCTTCATTAACTGCTTTACAAAGGTGAGGGGCCAAATTGCATCGCTTTTGTACAACTGCTTTACTATCTGGAAGGAGGTTGAGCATGAGGCATGCTATCGAAGGATCAATACTGGGCATTTCTTAAAAAGACCAAGCGATGTCAACGCTTTTCTTTAGAAGCCGTATCATGGTTTTTTTTTTCCATCGGATGTCAGTTTCGAGCTAATAAAGGTATTTCGTCTAGGTCCATCGAGTTTAATGGAGTCAACTGCCTCAGTATCACGTTGCTCAAATATTGGAGGTAGTTCCTATGCCTTTAAAAGTTTTACCGCGTGAGAGTTGGTAGTGATATTTTTGCACATTCGTGCCACAGCTTGACTTCCTTTAATCTCATAGACTCCGTGATCTGTTGGAAATCACAAGGCCGGATGATATGTCAAAGGTACTACCTTAATAGAATGTAACCAACTTTGACCTAAAATTCCCAGATACTTCGATTCAGCATCGATGATAATGAATTTAACAAAAGTGGTTTTTGGGCCCGCTTAAACTGGCAGTATGATTTCCCCCGTGGAAAATTCCTTGGAACCGTTAAACCCTGTGATAGTTGTGGTCGAGGCTTTTACTGAATCCTTGAGTCCTAAAACATCAATAACCATCATGAACAAAACTTCTGCCGCGCTTCTTGCATCAACCAAAAGTGTGTGTAGGTAGTTCTAACCTACTTTGAGCATTATGACCAAGGGGTCATCATGCGGGTACTTGACATGATTGGTATTACAGTCTTCGAAGGAAATGTGTTATGGACGGTTAGGTTTGCTGAAGCAGGGGACAAGTTTTGCTGATTTATCCAAAGAAATCATCTTGCAGCAGGTTGTAATTCTATCGTCTTTCTTTCTCATTTTTCCCTTCTCAATTTCCATCATGTAAAGATGGCGAGCTTGGCCTTGCCCTTACTCTTGTTCAACCTCCTTTCTTTGGGTATCTTCTTCGAGGAACTTTTGAACGTTGATAACATATTCGTGCAGTCATCTTGCGAGTGGAATGTGGTAAAAGATCTGCATTAGAAAGTAACAATTGTCAGTTTTGTGGCTATGCACATTGTGATGCTGACATAAGAGTTTATTGGGTACATCAAGAATTGCTTGTACTTCTCGAAAGAATTTTTCTCCCATTATCATTGGCAAGATAGCAGAGAGTGTGGTTACATCGAAGGTAAGACAGGGATAGGTCTGTCTGGCTTTCCATCTCATTTCCAGACGTTGTCGGTGTTCCTCCCGTATTGCTGACTTCGGAGGTACCGATGAAAATGCTTCATAGGAGTAGATGACTAAGGAGCTTTTCATTTTATCATTTTTATACCGTTCCAATTCAATATAATTATTAACAACATCGATCATTTCTGTCACTGTTTTGGTCTTGTGCAAGGCAAGCTCTTCTCAAGCCTTGGAGTCGATGCGAAGTGCAGTGGTAAATGCTAGAACAACAATTTTAGGATCTGAATTCCTAATCTTTTGTGTTTCCTACAGAAATCGGCTATAAAAACTCAGTAAGGTCTCTTTCGCACCTTGCTTAAAAAAGAACAAAGAATCCACTGTTATTTCTCGTTCCTTAGTATGAGCATAGTTCGACTCGATGAGGCGCTTCAACTGGCTGAATGTAGTGATAGAGCCTTCAGGAATTGTATGAAACCATTAGAAAGGTTTTTCTTTAAGGCTCATGTTGAATAATTTGTAGAGCTTGAGATCGAGTTTGGAGCATAATCCAATTGCTGCTTTGAGTGCCAGATGTAAGTAAGAGGGCCGG
Organism: Kingdonia uniflora; assembly: GCA_014058105.1. Lineage (NCBI taxonomy): Eukaryota > Viridiplantae > Streptophyta > Magnoliopsida > Ranunculales > Circaeasteraceae > Kingdonia > Kingdonia uniflora. Next base: position 5,059,492 of record JACGCM010001854.1, read on the forward strand.
TGAGGCCTGTATATTAATAAAATTTAGGCATGTGGAAATTCTCTGGGATGGGCATTACTTCAAGATGGAGAGAAATGGGGTTCGTCTCAATCCTATCGAGAACAAACCTTCTGCCTGAATTGTCAGAATTTATAGCTTGGATCCTATTGTTTAGGTTATCCAAAGTAATAAACAATTGCAGAGTATTTGGTACGGCTGCGACTTGAGGATCAAAGTCACTTTGTCCTTCTAGTCCCAACCTGTCTCTAATTGGTCGTCTTACCAGTGGTGGTAGAGTTTGGTGGCGTGTGCGTCAACTTCCTTGAGTTTTCGATGCAGTGGAGGTGATTACAAAATGTCAAGAAGCTCTATCTGGATTTCTTGATCTGGATCGAGAGGTTCAAACTCTTTCTTCTCTCGGTAGGTTCTCTCTCTGTGTTGCACTAGAGCGATGATCGTTCTCTTCTTGGGGAGGCGACGTTTGACGGTCGGTGAACCGGTCTTGGTGTCTTTGTAAATTCTCCATTTCTTTTTGATGTACTCAATTCTGTTGATCCAGGGCTTTTCTTCTCTCGTCTCTTTCGACTTGTAGAGCCTGGGCGTGGATTTGCTGATCTTTCAGCCTCTAGACTCGGTTAGACTCCATTTGCTTTTGAAGTTCAATCACTACATTGTGTAGGTCAATTTTTTTTGGTATGGGGTTGATCTTTTGGTTCCTCTGTCTACTAGAGGTACTTCGGAGATTCATGTTATCCATCGGATTGCTAGGATTTTAGGTTGTAAAGAAAAAGTGCGGTATTCCCACAGACGGCGCCAATTATAATGGTGTATTTTATGGGAGGATAATATTTGCCAATACTTTAGTTAGGATTATGCTATAATAAGCTTAAGCACACTGGATTTTACGTGGAAACTCAGTGAAGTCTGAGAGAAACCATGACCTCGAGGAGGGTTTTGGGTGAAAAATCCAATAAGTTACTAGTTATTATAATTATTGGTAATAGTAAAGAAGTATGAATGTTAAAGATATTAAGTTTTGGGTTAGTTTAACATACTCTCTGCCTGTATTTATAGTATATACAGGCGGTTACAAAAGTAAAAGTAAAAGCAGTTTCCTATTTTAGCGGGTACTGGGCAAACTTCCTGCGATGGCTCTATTTGACCAAGCATAACAACTATATCGGTGGGTTGAGAATAGTGGTCACAGATGTGAAATTTCCTCGAATGATTGATTGTATTCTACTAAGTTTTCTTAGCTTCTCTTTGTCGAATTTGGGAAATATGCTACTACAAATGTGATAAGCTGAATGAACGAGATGAGAAGCTGAAGGTAGATTTGTCAAGTTCACGTGGTAGTAAGGCAGAGGTTATAGCGAGGTTGATGAAGAATCAAAGGGATGTCGAAGCTGTCAATGTTAAGAAGGAATTAGTTCATGTCCGAGCGGAAATCAAAGAATTGGAGGGAGATTTGGTTTATGTTCGAGTTGCCATAAGGAAAGCTAATAAGCGCACTAGATAGAATGAAGATAAGTGGGAAGTTTCTTGTACCTAAGAAAAAGAGTTAGAAGATACTTTCAAGAAAAGGGATAAAGTGCTGAAGAATTCTTTTTGCCATATTAGAACTGGAGGGACGCTTGGAGCGAGCCAAAAATCAATATGCAAAGTTAAATAAAAAATTTCTAAGTGTACGTAATAGTTTTGCTGACCTGGCCGTACATAATCGAAGCAGGCTTTCTGAGAATGAAGTGCATGCGAAGGAGATGACAACAGTAATTGCTTACTTCGTGGAAGAAGTGAAGATGCTTGAGTTTGAACGAGATACGTTGCATGATTATCTGGTGCTAAAAGGTTATATCTGTTAGACTGAAGTGGATCGAGGTAACTGCTTGAATGCTATAGAGACTGGAATTGGTTCCATTAGTGTAGAGCAAGTAGATCGAGGAAGGGAGATTTTGTTTACTTAAGCACAAGATTTCATATCTTCACGAGCTCCGACTGTAGGAGAAGGCTCATCTGCTATACTACAAGAAAAACCTGTTTAAACAAGTAAACTATTTTTTCTCCTGTAGTGTATCTGTTAGACAGAAGAAAGCTAGTTTTACCTTGCTTTATATTAAGTCTTAAAGATAGTGGAAATTATTGATTGAAAGCTTGTATTACTTTTTCTTTAATCTTTGATATTTAGTAGATGATAGATGTGTTTGATTGAAAACTAGTGTTACCTTTGCTTTAATCTTGGAGATTTAGTAGATACTAGATGTTAGAGGTGGCAAATGGGCCGGGTTTGGGTTACACGGGCCAGGTCAGATAATCAAACCCAAACCCAGCCCCTATTTAAACGGGTCAACCCGACCCGACCTATTTAACTCAACGGGTTGGGTTTGGGTCCGGTTTGTGTCGACCTGTTTAACAGTTTAATAGTTAAAGAGACTTACATAGATAAAAATATAAAATAGATCAAATAGCAGTTTAATAGCATTCAGCATTACAATAGCAATCACCTAGATCAAATTATAGTTTAACAGCAATCACCTAGATCAAATCACCAAGATCAAATTACAGCAGCAAACACCTAAATCAACTTACATAGAGACTTACATAGATCAAATTACAGATAAAATTATTGATAGCTACAATCTTGTCAGCGAGATTCTGTACCAATTTTGTTGTTGTTGGGGATGGCCTCAATCCCTTTCTTGCTGATGAGATGACCCAATAACTTTCCCGAGTGCACCCCAAATTGACATTTATTTGGATTGAGTTTTATCCGGTATGATCATAAAATGTGGAAGACCGTATTGAGATTTGTTATATGATCCTTATTTTGTAAGCTTTTGCAGAACAGATCATCGATGCATACTTCAACGATTTTCCCAGAGTGTGTTTTGAACATTGTTGTCATTAACCTTTGATAAGTTTCGCCAGCATTCTTCAGTTGAAAGGCATAACTTTGTAATAGTGGAGCCCTCTTTCAGTGATGAAAGTGGTATTTTCCTGATCTTCCTCTAGGTGGGGTATTTGATTGTATCCCAAAGTAGTATCCATAAAAAATAATAGCTCTGGACCTGTCATAAAATTAAGAATTTGATAATTGATTAGAAGAGGAAAACTATCTTTTGGCGTGTGTATGTTTAGATCTGTGAAATCTACGCAAATTCAAACTTTTCCATTTATCTTTAGAATTACGACAATGTTGGAGATCTAATCCGGGTACTTAGTTTCTCGAATGAATCCGACTTTAATCAACTTATCAATTTCATTGTTGACTTCATCTCTGAGACGAGGTGATAGCCTTCTTTGTTTCAATTTGACTACTGTGGCTTTGTTGGTGATGCTCAATTTGCGACACGCCTTTGTTGGGTTGACTCCGAGCATTTCTTTAAAAGTCCAAGGAAAGATGTCTCGATTGATTTGTAAAAAATGAACGAGAACACACTTTTCTTATTGGACCAACTTGGTACCAATATAAGTACCTCTACTAGGCCCATTGATATTAATGTACTCTGTAGGCTCTTCTATTGATGGCTAATCATCGGTGTGACCAGCTTTCTGTAATTGCTATACATCAAATCTGTCAAATGTATCGAGTATGGCAGATACAGTATTTTCACAAGCATGCGAGAGCTTTTGATTGCCTTTGATTTCATAGATGCTTCCGTTGTGCTTGAAACGAAGTGCTTGATGGTATATGAAAGCGATTGCTTCCATGTTGTGTATCCAGCAGCGGCCCATGATCCCCAGGTAACGAGATTTGACATTGATGATGTAGAAAACAACGCCGATAGTTGTGGGTCATGTGGTAATGGGTAGGATAATCTTACCTACTCATTCTTTTTTAGATCTATTAAACCCACTGATATCGATGTCGCTTGGTTTAACTTGATCGGCTAATCCCATCTGTTCGATTGTGCTCTGAAAATAAATTTCAATACAGCTGCCGGTATCGATCATTATGGTATGCATGATGAATTTCTTCATATTAAGCATAATAACTAGAGCGTCATGATAGGGAAACTAAACGTGAATAATATCGCAATCCTTAAATAAAATTTCAGTTTATCAATTGCTTGATTCAAAAAGGAGTTTAGCTTCTTTATCCTGAACTGTGAGGTCGCAACATTCCGTTCACAGTAACATTGAAATCCCACCATTGCAATATAGCTAAAAATGACCGAATCACACTCCATTGACACAATCTACTCTCCTCCATTGATCCCCAACTCTTCAAACCCAAGATCACCAACACCTCAACAAACAAACAAGCAATCACACAAGAATCTTGCTCTACCACTGTACGATTACAGGGGTAGAGAGAGTTTCGATTATAAAATAATCAAAGTAAAGACTCAAAACACTTAATCTATCTATTATATATAGTTTAATCACATCAAACTGCAAGAGAATTAGAGTTTGAAATAAAACTTACTGGAAGATTAAAGAACAAAAAAATTATTAAATTTGAGAGCAGTAAGTGAACAAATACATTGAGGAATTTGAGAAGCAATTTACTAACCCATCGTTGAGATCAGGAAATAAGAGTTTCAGTTTTAGGTTTAGGGTTTGAGATCAAGTGTGTGGGGATTTTGAGTCCTCTTCCCTCTGTTTCTACTCGGTTTGTAAACAATAGCGACTCCAAGAGAGAAAACGAAAATATTGGAGGGAAACCTAAAAATAGAGCCAAATTAGAAAACAAAAAAAAACCATAGGCTTTATATAAATTGTGGCAAATTGACTGTTTTGGTGTAGTGTAACCTCATCCTCTTGAATCTGGTAGAGCAGTTGATCTGATAGATCTCGATCATGTTGTTGTGGTACATATGGTATAAGTATTTTTCCTCGGATTGATCTTAATTCAGCATGAACTACTTCGACTTGCATCTAAAACTTTTGTTCTTGTATCCTTCCAGGTCGATTATGTACTCGTGTATTTTCCTGCCTTTGAAAATGTATTCCAACAACCTCTGTAAAGAATAACAGTTGTCAGTTTCATGATGGGTTACCTTGTGGTGCATACAGTACAATTTGCCTTCTATGGGTTCCAGCGACGATAGAACTTGCCCTTCGCCAGTATGGGAAAAATTGCTGAGATTCAAACATTCATCTTTGGGAGGACCGGTTTGTGTATTAAATTATGTTTGTGAGATTTGCCTGTATTTTCTTTAGTATGCTTTTGATCACCATGGCCATCCTTCAGCTTACTGTTGCGATATGTATTTGGACCTTTCGTGGTTAGGACGTTTTTAGTAGATTTATGCCCTTCGGTCATCATCCTTTCCAGGTTGACATACCCATTGACCTTGGTAATCATGCTACCAAGGTCGAGGGTTTGTTTAAGAAGAGATGCCCCTTCGTTTTGCAATCGATCTGTAGTACATTGGTAAATACAGAAACGGCTATTTTATGATCAAGATTGTCAACTTTCCAGACGAGTTCCATAAACTTCTTTGTAAAGACTTCGAGCTTGTCTCAAGCCTTGAGACTGTTTTTGACTAATAAGAGTATAAAATTCTATTCCTTGTCTTTATTATGAATATATGTCTTGACAAAGATCTTCTGTAGTTGGTGGAATGTGAGGATGAAATCTTCAGGCATAGAATAGAACCACCGGAGCGGTTCACCCTGTAGGATTATGGCGAACAGACGACACAAAATGTGGTTTAAATTTGAATACAATCCTAAGGAATCACAAAATTATTGAATGTGTTTCTTCGTATCAGTGCCTTTGTAGTTATGTAACTTTGGAGTATGGAAACCTGTCTGTACATCCATATCAAATAACTCTTTAGCGATCAAACTACCTTACAATTTGGTCAAATCATCCTTATTGCCGAGGGCATAAGCTTCGATTAATTCCTTGATGAGCTGATCCCTATGTTCCTGTATGACATACTTTTGTGGTTCTTAAGCGACTTGGTGTGCAAGCTAGGGGTTATGAGTACCAGTACCCTTGCTCAAGCGTTCACAAGCTGGTATCCTAGATTAAGGTCATGGCTCCTCTTCTTGACTAATCTTCCTATCCCAATTGAATTGAAGCTTCTGGTACATGTGGGTCATTACGGAGACGTATGAAAGCTTCTTTGTTAGCTGCTCCTCGAGGTCACAATCTTTCCCGCACTGAAACTCGGGAGTTCGCTGGTATTTGATCACGTTCCCTGGGAAGGGGAACTTACTGATTATCTTGCAAGGCTTACAAGGCAGTCTGTATTGTTATCATTTATTCTTCATGTCACTTGAATTTTGTTTGACCAGTTTGATGCACACTTTCTAGTTCCTGTTCGCAGAGCTCGGGGTCATGCATTAACTGACGCTTGAGCTCACTTCGCTTTTTAATTTCGACGTGAAGGTTTGCCCGAAATTTTATGAGCTGATCTGGTTTAACTAAAAGATCAAGCTAGACTCCTGCGGCTGGTCGCTTGGAATTCACCATGATTAGGAACTGATAGTTGAGTAATTGTATGCCTTAAGATTTTGTGGAAATGTCTTCTTTCTCACAGACGGTGCCAAATGTAATGGCCTCATTTCGTAGTAGCTTGAAATAGCTCGAAATAGTCCTTACACCAAATGTACCTGTGATAAGAATTAGTATAACCAAATATAGAAATTGACACATGTGATTAGCGTGGAAACCTTTGAGTAGGTAAAAACCATGACCTCGGCTTAAGGATTTAGTAACTATTACTTTTATTGCTTGAGGCTTATGTTTGATTACAAGTTTTGTGATCTATTGAGCTAGAAAAACATGGTCCCTTCTCTTCTGGAACACATCCTTTTTATAGACCTCACTCTCAGTTCGTTACTGTGCATAAGCACGTTCTCCTGATAGTGGGGGCAAGTGGCAGTTGGAATTGTAACTGCTAGTTTGTGGGAGACAGGTATCATAGTTGATATATAGTGTATGTCACGTGTATATTGTGTGAGTTTAGTATTGGATCAGTTCAAGTTTATCACAGCTCAAGGGACAGGTCCCTACATTACTGTTTAAAAGTTTTGGTTGCTCACCATGTATCTTTAAGGTTATGCCTTGCCTAAACATCTCTCTCCTTTCATTGTTTAATGGCTTTATTTTAATTTTGGAGAATTTCTTTTCTTCCATTGAAATGATGCAGAAGGTTGGCTTTTCCTAGGGGCTTCAATCATGGATCGGGGTAGTTTCAATCTTCTCATGCTTCTCTCTCCTCCACTCTTTCTTTGTTTGTGAAGTTCAAAGTTGACAACGATGATTGTAAATCACCTCTGCGATCCACAGCTAAAACTTCTAGATGAAAATTTTAACAGGTACTTCTATAATCATATTATTGTTGTAAATTACTTTTTTTTAATTACTCAAATTACTTCAATTTGGTATTTTTTTGTTGAAACTCAATAATCCAATATAATTTTTTTGTGGTTTTGTATCGAATTGCATATTCCTTTTTTTTACTCATGAATCACACTAAAGGTAAATTTCTTTTATTTCATTTTTTTTTCTCTCTCTTTTACTATTTTTTAGGATTTTGTTTAGTGATAGATTTAATATTGAAATGTTGGTTTACACTTCATATTTAACAACATAATTTGGAGAATTTTGGGGAAGTCCAAAAAAGGAAGATTCAATAATGGCGAGGAGCCATGGGGAATCTACAAATACGTCAAGGGTTTTTTCTAACAAGTGCCATGGTGTGTATATTACTTCAATACAATAGGTATTTTTTGGATCTTCAATGCCATAAACTTTTATTAGTCATTGTGGATTTTTCTTGCTGTCATGTTTAGACGTTGTTGACCATGCACTCCACAAGCCTAATCCCCCCATCGTTTAAGTTGGTATAGATACCATTTTTTTCTTTTCAAAGGTTGCCTTCGGTATAATAGAAGTGATAATGCATGCTTATATATTTATGTTAATTTAATGCTTATTTTACAAGATATTTCAAGAATGATACTTTCATCAAAGAAGATATCATTTCAAACTGGCAAATAATGTGGGTGTGCAATAATGATGTTAAACTATGTTGGAGAATAGAGTCATGGCGATAATACACATGGATAAGCATAAAATACTAAAGAAGTCTACAAAAACTCGGGAATATGTTAATGTATGTTGTTCGATGTGGTGCATCTGATGCTCCTCACACCATTACGAGGATTTTTTACTTAGGATAGATGAGATGTTCATTGGAATAAGAAATCCCAAACTAAATAATCATGGTAAGAATGGATACACCGATATTGTCGAACTTAAAGTCTTTTAACTTTCAGATTAGTTTGTGAAATTCCAACCATGTAAATATTTTTGTTGTAAAGATGTTGATTTTCATGTTTATGTAATTTTGTATTGGGTTGGTAGGGATGGCAATTTGCCCCGCCCCGCCCCGTTTGGAGAGGATTTGGGATGACTATATCAGGTATGGGGGCGGGTATGGGATGACCTTGTCTAAATCCGTTGGGGATCGGGGCGGATTTGGGACAGATAAAAAAAAATCCGTTCTCCGCCCCGCCCCGCTCCATATAATAAATCTTATGATAATTACATATATAACCCTGTATATATACGAATTTAGATTACTTCTTATTAGTTATTTTCAACTCTCAAGACTCAAGTCTCTGTCTCTCCAGTCTCAACTCTTCTCCCCGACCGAAACCCTAAATTCTTTTAAAATTGTTACAATCAGAGAAGTTTCTCTCAGATTCAAAGCTTCCCGAATAATCAAACGATCTACATCGGTAATTATACTCAAACTCTCCCTAGATTAAACTTAAATATTCAAAGAAATCAATCTGATTTCTTCACTTTTCATCCAAATCTCTCTGATTTTGATTTAATTTTGTCTTTCTTTTGATCGATTATGGATGGATTGAACTTAAATATTCAAAGAAATCACGGAATCAAACAAAGAGGTTCTCTCTCTTTATCTCCCTCTGTAAGTCTCTCTTTCTCTCTCCCTAGATTGCTTTCTTTTTCTTATTAGAGTTTGCTTTCTTAAGCTGATGATGTGTTCTTAATTATTAGATCAATGTAGTTTTTTTTATTTGTGAAAGATTGGGACATCGGACATGGGGTTATTGGTTATTGCATTTAATGATAGTGAACTAAAGCTTAAGCTTTAGTTATCTGATTTTTACAAGCTTTAGTTATCTGACTTTTACAAGCTTTAGTTATCCAATTTTATTACAACAATACTATTTTTAATTATCTGATTTTTAACTTCTTTTGAGCTTAAGCTTTGTTGTTTACTATATGTTCTTGCCTCTTTAGCTAGTTTTTCTAGGTGAATATGCCCCTTTGAGCTTAAGATCTGATTTGGATTGGGTATCTTTTTCCAGGTGAATATGTCAAACGAAATTCCTCTAATTGTTGGTAACGATGTAATCTCAACCCCAAATGCAAGTAATCCGTCAATTGAGGTTCAAACACAGTCGAGTAACACTCCCATTATTATTGCTGATGAGAAACCGGTTCAACCTTCGAAGAAAAGGAGGTTAACATCAAGAGCTTGGCAACACTTCACAAAGAAAACCGTTAAGGGAGACGTAAAAGCCGAGTGTTATCATTGTAAAAAATTACTTGGAGGGGAAACTCGCGGTGGGACAAGACATTTGCTTGATCATATTGATAATTTATGTCTAGTTATTCGTCGGGGAAATACATCGCAAACAACGTTGAATACTTCTGAAATGAGTGATGGGAGAGTTCAGGTCAATACCTACATATTCGACCAAGAACATGCACGGGCGGCTCTAGGAAAAATGGTAATTTTGCACGAGTACCCACTTTCAATGGTTGAGCATTTTGGGTTCAGAGAGTATAGCAAGGCTCTCCAGCCAATGTTTAACATTGTTTCTCGGAACACTATTAAAAGTGACATTATTAAAATATGTGATCATGAGAGGATTAAGACAATGACACTTTTGGAGAGGAATCGGAGTAGAATTGCTATTACTACTGATATGTGGACTGCTAATTATCAAAAGAGGGGATTCATGGCGGTTACAGCTCATACCTCGGAGACACTTGCTAATGCACTTATGGAATGCTTGCTGGAGTGGAATATTGACCGTAAGTTATCTACTTTGACGATAGATAATTGTTCAACTAATGATGCTATGATTGAAATCTTGTTAGAAAGACTTCCTTTAGACACAATGCTGCAATGAGGGGATGTTTTTCATATGCGATGTTCTGCCCATATTTTAAATTTGATTGTGAAGAACGGGTTAGATGTTATAGGGGATGGTATTGAGAGAGTTCGTGATAGTGTTGCTTATTGGAGTGCAACACAAAAAAGAGATGAAAAATTTGTTGAAGCGACACGTCAATTGAACATTTCAAGTACAAAGAAGTTAGTATTGGATTGCAAAACTAGGTGGAATTCTACGTTTTGATGCTTCAAAATGCCTTGATATATAAAGAAGCTTTTCCTCGTTTGAAGCAACGTGAATCCCAATACAAATGTTTGCCACTTCCAGCTGATTGATATTTGGCAACTGAGATTTGTGAGAGACTGAAGTTATTCTTTAAAGTAACGGAATTAATTTCTGGGTCGAAATATCCTACAGCTAATTTGTACTTTCCTAAAATTTCTGAAGTCAAGATATCAATATATGATTGGCTTAAGTCTAGTTATGGGGAAGTTAGATCGATGGGAGAAAGAATGATTACTAAATTTGAGAAGTATTGGAGTGCAATTCATACGATTATGGTTGTGGCAACTACCATGGATCTAAGGTATAAGATGAAGCTGATCGAGTTTTATTATCCTATTATTTACGAAGACGAATCTGTGATTGAAATTGAAAAAATTTGCAAATTTTGTTTCGATATATTGGAGGAGTATCAAATGTGTTCAAGTAGTCTTAGAGGTCAATCTTCAAATGCCACATCTTTCCAACCGTAAGAGAGTCGAATTGCGAAGAATGATTTTCTGAAGAGGTTTGATTTGTTTGTCTCTAATACGACTAATACTGAGACTGTTAAGTCGGAATTAGATTCCTATTTTGAGGAGGGTGTCTTACCTAGGACTGATAACTTTGAGATATTAAGTTGGTGGAAAGCAAATGAGAGTAAATATCCAACTTTGCATTATATTGCTAGAGATGTGTTGGCTATTCCCGTGTCCACTGTTGCTTCAAAGTCTGCTTTTAGTACTAGTGGTAGATTTGTGAGCCCTCATCAAAGTAGATTGCATCCAAAGACATTGGAGGCCTTAATGTGTGCGCAAGACTGGTTATGGGCTGAAATCAAAGGTAATAGTTTGGTGCTTCTATTCATTTTTGTAATATAGTCTAAATATCAATGACTTTTCTTATTTTAATGTTGACTAATTAGTTTTTATTTATGATTAGATCCTTCTTTGGTAACACAATTTACAAGAAGCTCAATGAATGAAGATGTAGATGCAGATCAGGTAAATGATTGTTATTAATTATATTAGACTATAGGTTATTTAATTTGGCTTGTAAAGATTTATAACTAGTCATGTATTTAATTGTTTAATAGGAACCATGTCTCACAAGTACGAGCCCTTAAGATGATGCCAAATCTTGCTTTGAGAAGATCTAAAGATGTCGGGCATTTGCTTTATGGAATTAAGTCGTGATGTTTTGTAATGTTGGTTTAGGAACCATATGACTGAATATGTTTTTTTTCATGGTTTAGGTTGGAGTTCTTTCTTCTAATGTCGATTTAGGAACCATATGACTTAATCTGTTTTTTTTTTCCATGGAATTAAGGCGTAATATCCTCTTGTTGGTTGTTGCTATTTGGTACGCTAAAAAGTTCACCATATGAGCGAATCTAATCTACTCAATTTGGTCTTCAATTTTTCTCCATTGTGTTTTGAATGTCCATGGTATTTTCTTTATTTTAAAGGCTGAAATTGCAGCTGAAGAATCTGAAATTCCAGCTGAAGAATCTGAAAATGCAGCTCTATAATGCACCAAGGAGCTATGGTTGTTAGCCGCAGAGTAAGTTAGAAGTTAGTAGATGAGATATGGTCATTTTTCTTGTACATAATCTGAAAATACAGCTTATGTCACTTGGCAGCGATCCATTGCCCATTGGCAACTTATGTCACTTGGCAGCGATCCATTGGCAACGGTCCATTGCCCATTGGCAGCTTATGTCACTTGGTAGCGATCTGAAGAAATATTGAGATGGATGAGTATGACTTAATCCATTGGCAGCGATCATTCGAAGAAAGATAAGCTTTGCTCAGAGACATCTGGTATTTTCAGTTTCATTTTTCTCATTTTAGCATATACCCAAGAACAAAACTTGTCCTAGCATGAAAGAAACTGAAGAGAATCAGAAGGGTGTTTCTGAGGAACCTCCAAAAGACTATGTTCAAGTTAGAGCAAGGAGAGGTGAAGCAACATACAGTCACAGTCTTACCGAAAGAGTATGCAAATTGCAAAAGTCAGAAAAACTTTGATAACGTGATCTTCAAGTAAGTGCTACACAAGTTTTGTCTTTCTTTTCTGCACTACATTATCCTTAGTGATTAATTTAACTAGACACTCGATGGGTATCTTTAGGTTAGTTACCAATTTAGGGCTCACTTAACTTAGTGTTATTTGATATGATATACCAGGAAAGTAATGATAAAAGCACAGATTCTTCTGATGTTTCTGGTAGGCTGACGTGCCGTCAATGTCGGAGAAACGATATAGGAAGAGTTTATTGGTGTCTTAATTGTGACAGGAGAGGGTACTGTGACAGTTGCATCTCTAAATGGTAAGGTTACATATTTATCAAAAAATAGTATAGTTGATTTTTGTCGTCTGGCTAGAAATAACCTAGAACTGCACCAATGACTGTCAACTGTTTGAAAATTTGAATTTACCTATTGATATATCAGGTACGCTGATATCCCACTGCAGGAGGTCCAGAGAATTTGCCCTCTGTGCCGTGGAACTTGTAATTGTAAAGTGTGCCTACGCGGAGATGTTTTGATAAAAGTATGACATTCAACTGTACCTGGATTATTGTGGTTTGCAGTCTCAATTGTTCCAAAGAGTAATCTCTAATATCTTTTACGTTTCAACTATTATTTACTAGAATCGTCTCTCGAGTTTCAGAGTAAGATACGCAAAATAGCTGTGTCAGATAAGTTGCAGTACAACTACAACATTTTATCTTCGATTCTTCCTGTAGTCAAGCAGATCTACTCTGACCAATGTTCCAAACTAGAGTTGGAAAGTAGGCTTCGTGGTATGATATATCTCATGTACTACATGCAGATTTTCGTACGAAAACATATTTCTTCTTTTTAAGACGATTATAAGTAATGTCTCTAATTTTTTATATACCCAGGAACAAAAGTTGATATTCCCAGGAACAAAACTTGCCCTAGCATGAAAGAAACTGAAGAGAATCAGAAGGGTGTTTCTGAGGAACCTCCAAAAGACTATGTTCATGTTAGAGCAAGGAGAGGTGAAGCAATAGACAGTCACAGTCTTGCTGAAAGAGTATGCAAATTGCAAACAAAGTGCCTTAGTTTGATTTTGCAAAATATTTTAAGATTCCGAGGAAACTAATATATTTCTCATTGGGTTTTCAGGTAAGAAGAGAGAGAATCAGTGAGAGACTGAAGATGCTACAAGGTCTAGTTCCTGGCTGTGACAAGGTGAATTATACTCTTTTAATTTATAGTAAAACAGCAGTTTCTTAAATCCCTTATTCTTCTTATTTAGATACTTGATTTGATTTGATTTGCTATAGGCGTCAAGTAAGGCCCTTATGTTGATACTGAATATTTCAATCTATTTATTGCAATATATGGATTACTTATATTGAATTGCATCTTTGCAAGAAAGCTGACACATTGATGGCAATTTGTGTTTCAGCATATCTATATGTATTAATATGATTTAGGCGGTGCCTAAAGCGGCAACTTTTCATATTCTGCTAAACCATGTTTATGATCTTCATATGTTACCGTGTGTATTGCTATTAAAGTGGAACTGAATTTTTTTTATAGAGAGCCTGAGGAAACAAGGGAGCCCGAGGAGGGGGATATTGTTGCTGCTGAGTACACTGGATCTGAATACGGCGGTGTCACTGATTGCCAGACCCCTGCTACAGGAGATCAGTGGTCTTCTGAAGTGGCTGCTGGGAACTGGGGTTCAGAAGCACCACCTTCCATTGCTGCTGTTTTGGTTGCAAATGAACCAGAATGGACTGCAGCAGACCAAGGTCAATACCATTTGATTTTTTCCATTGCTACATGTTTTACTTTTATTTGGGGATTTCAACTAACATTTGATATTTTTCTTGTGAATGCAGCACCATTTGCTGGAGAATGGGATACTGCTACTACTCTAGTAGTTGCTGCTGTTGTTACTGAAGTGGCTCCTTCAACTGGCAGGGAGTGAGATCAGTGTTTAATTATCATGTCGGTAATTTGGGTTTCAATTTTGGTCTTTAATGGAAGGGTGGTAATAAAGTAGTCGTGTCTCTTGATAACCTGGAACTGAATTTTCCATTTGAATATCTGAATGGACCACGTAGCTAAATTTTACCTTTGAGAAGGTCAACAAGTAAAACTCATTTTGATCATATTGATATAATTGAGTTATGAATATTAATGTTTGTTTGTAAAGTAATTCTAGATTTATAATCTTTAATTGTATGACCCATTGAAAAAAATGTTTGGAACTGGTTATAACTGTGATGTTTGCATTCCTGCTGAAATACTTTTATGAATTTTTTTTTAGTTCAACGGGGCGGGGATGGGATTAGGGTTTGTAAGGCGGGGCGGATTCGGGGAATCCCCGTTTAACTTAAACAGGGATCGGGGAGAGGATGGGGGGTTGAAACCTAAGTGGGGATGGGGATGGGATTACCTCCCTCGGCCTAACTCTGCCCCATTGCCATCACTATGGGTTGGTTTGCTTATTTGAAGAATTCATAGTTCTCTAAACTTAAATAGTGTAGTTCAATTCATACATCTTTTTTTTTATTGTTTGATTTAATGGTGTCCTTTGTCATTTAGGCTCAGTCTTTCCAATTCTTTTATATAGATCCTTCTCTGTGTTGCTTGTAAATATTGAGATGTATCGAGTGGTGTGTGTGTTTGGGGGTGGGGCATGCAAGGTGTACCTTCATGTAATCTTAGGGGTGAAGACATGTATACGCTTCAAATATAGCGCCGAAGGCGTGCCGATGTATTCAACGTTGCGAGCCATGGGTAGTACTAGTATAACCAATTCTATACAATCATTTATATTTTGTTTAAATTAAAAATTAATAACCAAATTCAAAAATACCTTCAACACTTAATGCCTTTCTCCAACAAAATTAGTCCCAAGGATAGCTATAGAATAACTAGATTGTGTTAATTACAAATACTATTCATACTTAATGCCTAAATATGTTTTGAGCATAACAGTCTAGCATGTGCGTTACCGCGTGTACACATATATATATGTATATAAACTAAACAGTAGTTAGAGCATCTCCTAAAGTGCCTTACTAATTTGGATTCCAAGGTACCACATAGAATTTTCGAGCTCCAACAGCACCTCACTGACTTGAATTTTCAACTCAGAAAGCAATGTTGAGTCTTGCTTTCTAAGACTCAACCTTGTTTTCTTATGTCGCGATTGGGCGCCCAAATGTTGGGCGTCTTTTAATTTTATAATTGGGCGCCCAATTATTACTTTTTTACAAAAAATCAAATCGGGCGCCTAAATCTTAGGCGCCTGATGAAATTTATTATTTATTATTATTATTTAAAATAAATAAAAAAATAAAGAAACAGACGCCCAACAGTTAGGCGCCTGTTAAAAAAGGCAGTGAGGTACTGTTGGAAGAAATAAAACCTTACTGACCTGGATTTGGCTTTTTTTCAACTAAGTTAGTGAGGCACTTTAGGAGATGCTCTTACAATAAGTTTTCTTAATCAAGTCTGGGATTGTTGAGCCATTATAGTGACAAACTCTTTTTCCAAGGAAAGCAAGAAGATGAGCTGCGTGGTTAAACTCCCTATTAATACAGCCAAAAATTACATATTGAAAGAAAACAAAAAGGGAGAGTGTCTTGACACACTACATCTGCCTGCCATTCTATAGCTCTGTCCCTTCTTTACAGGCACAAAATAACTTGGGAATTATTAAAACACACCAAAAAATTTGCATCCTTGTAGCCTTGCCCTAAGTCGATGCCTTTGTAGATAGCTCTTGTTTCCAATTCTTCAACAGTATCGTCTAAGCTTCTGTTGTGGCCTGCACTAATAACATTCCAATTAGGATCAATTAGGATGTACCTCAAACCTCAATTTTTTGAAGTAGCTTCCCATGCAGCATCTACCAGAATTAAAGACTTTCCTTGCTTCATGGCATTTGCCATCTCTTTGATGGACTAAGGCATCATGGCCATTTTTTTAGAGTTACCAGCATGGAAAGTTGGAGTAACAAACAGAGAATTAACTTGAGAAAGTAATTAAGGAATGGAGGATTGTATATTTTGAAAAACTTTGAGATTTCTGGCTGCCAAACGAGGGGGAGACAAATAGCTGCAGTTGAGTTAGAGCTGATTCACAAACTGAGTATTGTTTTGTTTTGTGGTGGCTTTCTAAAAACGTGAGGTAAAGAGAATGTCATGGGCTTCCTTTGATAAATCCTCAACTATCAAACTTACAACCATATCATACTAGAGAAAAGTTGGTGCAAGACTCTTTCAGTGCCGTGAGATCCAAGAAGAGCACAAGACACTACCAAGTACTAACACAATAAATGTTTCAACAGTGCTTTGTCGTGGGAGCCCAAGATTTGGAGTAGGAGCCAATATTCCTATAGAAATCACTTTGAAAACCCCATTTTCTACCCGACTGTTTATAGAGAAAACCACCTAAAAAGAAAGACTAGAAGAGAGCTCCAAACTCGCCTTATATCAAAGGCTTGTGCATTAATAATCAATGCTGGAGAGGTTTTCGTTTTATGGCCTCTTCAATGGTCTTAATCTCGTTTTCTCTCACCCAAAATCACTTTCTGCTTGCTTGAGTGACTCTAACCATTAAAAGTTTTCAGTGACTCTTAAAAGTTTTCCACCTTAGTAATTTTTAAAAAAAAATCTAGTGTAGATTACCTATAAGCTTAGTTAGTGGTATGACGTGGATATGAGATTTGAATCTCCTGCAAAAACCAAACTCCTCAAAATAACAAGTTTAATAGTTTTAACTTTTCTAAACACTTTCTATGTATTGATTTTAATTAAAAAATAATGATTTTCACATAATAAAGTTTGCCTACTAGGTGGCTACCCAATTTTTTTTTGAAACCCAAAATAACTACTCTCTTGGAGATGCTAACCTAAACTTTTTCCGTGCCCAGCTCAAATACTACAATATTAGAAGTTTCCACTACATTTCACTCTACCGTTCTTTCCCTACTATAAATTTCATATGCAAGCCCAAACAATTCCATCTCACATTCTCACTTCATAATTCTACAATTACTTCTTAAATTCCAACTCAACAGTCAACATTCAGTCATCATGGCTTCTTCATTCTTGCTGGTTTCACTACTTGCTGTTGTGCAAATAGGAGCTGCCTCTGCTAGTAACATGTACAACCATTTCGACATCACTTGGGCAGATGGTCGTGGAAAGATACTAAACAACAATGAGCTTCTTACGTTGTCTCTCGATAGAGCCTCTGGCTCAGGTTTCAAATCTAAGAACGAATATCTCTTTGGGAAGATTGTTATACAACTTAAGCTCGTTGCTGGAAACTCCGCTGGAACCGTTACTGCATACTATGTAAGTCCCCTATAATAATACTTCACTTACATTTAGATGCAAACTTTAAATTGTACATATTAGCAGATCGTGTATTCGCTGCTAAATTTTGGCTCTATATTTTGATGTACACAGTTATCTTCACAAGGGGCCACTTGGGATGAAATAGACTTTGAGTTTCTGGGGAACTTGAGCGAAGACCCATACACGGTTCACACAAATGTTTTCAGCCAAGGAAAGGGAAACAGGGAGCAGCAGTTCCACCTTTGGTTCAACCCAACTGCAGATTTTCACACATACTCAATCTTGTGGAATCCCCAGCGCATAATGTAAGGACCCCGGCTCTAGATATATTCAAATCATTTTACGAGTATCTTAGTTAATTATTTTATACTAATTCATTTTTCTTTTTCGTGTTCATCTTCTCTGTCGACAATATTCCCATTAGAGAATTCAAGAACTCAGAATCAATTGGTGTTCCCTTCCCAAAGAACCAACCCATGAGGATTTATTCGAGCCTTTGGAACGCTGATGACTGGGCAACAAGAGGCGGTCTCATCAAGACAGATTGGACTCATGCTCCCTTCACCGCTTCCTACAGAAACTTCATTGCTGATGCATGTGTCATGTCTTCAGGAGCCTCTTCATGCGGTTCAACTTCTGCGTCAATTAACGACAAAGGTTGGGTGTCGCAAGAACTGGATTCAACAAGTCAAGAGAAGATGAGATGGGTGCAGAAGAATTACATGATCTACAATTATTGCACCGATAAAAGCGTTTTCCTCAAGGCCTTCCTAAAGAATGCACCATCTTATCATTGAGAGGAACTATTTCATCCATTGGTCCACATCAGATTCTTTAATTTATTCGTTATAAACTTAATATTTGTTGAATATAGAATATACTAAATATAGGATAGTAAACATAGTCCTATATTGCGTACTAGTAGAATTAGCTTAATGATTCTCTACTATATAAAGAGAAGTTATGATGTAATCTAAAATCAATTTAAGAGTAATAAAATCTTTTATTATTTATTTCTAGCGGAACAATAATTCTTTACATGTAATATAGCACTACTCTAATGAAATATATTTTTTCTATTTACTTTTCAAGATTGTCCTTTCTGGTAAATATATTTTTTCTATTTCTTTGATCATTTTTTATATTTTAGGTAATTCTAAAGCAGTGTAACATTATTAAGTAGCATAGGAGATTTCAACATAAAATTAACTGGCTTGCTTCTCTTCCTATGAAGGCTATGATTATTGATTACTAAGATTTTTTAGGTTTGGTTCTACGACCTGTTCATCAATACCAGTGATTATAAAGCGAAAGATGCAACATAATGATTTTTTGCACGATTCATTCTGGAAGTCACATGACTTGAAGAAATACATACAGTTTCTGAATTGTATGGGGAAACTGGAATCTTCACCATCACTCTCGCATGAGTGCTGATGTCTGAGACTCTTGAGTAGGACTGATGATATATAGTGCTGGTTATCGACGCTTGCTAAGTGAAACATTGGGGCGTAAGGCAACAAGAAAATGCACTTTGTTATTGATTCTAAGGTGCTTTGATAGCCTTCATAAAGCACAAAATGAGGTGTGCTTGGACCTGTAATCTTCTTCAAAAGGTCAAGCAGCTCCTCTAAAATTTGAGCTACATTATTTTTCGTGTGCAAATTATCTAGCCTACATTTCTGCTCCATTCAGTAAGCTTTATCTGTTTATCAACTCATATTAGTTAAAGTGGGTCATGGTTGAGGGGCTACTACTAATGGGAATAAACATAAATTTATTGTAATTTTATTTATTTATTATTATTTTATTTATTTTTTCGCAGTCATAACTTACAGGCAAAGTGGTACGTCTTGTGGTGCCCTGGTAATACACAAATGAAACGGCATCAGCTCATCCAACAGTAACCCCATAGAAGAAAAATCCATAGGCTCATGAAGTGATTTTAGGCACTAGAAATATATTATATATGTGCAGCATCTAGGCGTCACTATATTATGTTTTATATTTTTACAAGAAAATAACGTTGGTAAAAATCATATTTACGATGTTTTCAAATTCTTTTGATTTATTCAAATTATCATCAACATTGTTTTATACTTTTTATGAAAAAATAGCAGAGATAAAATATCCTCGATAAGTTTGATATCCATGCAAAGTTACCAAATTAGCGATCGACATATTGGCAAGATGGCTGGAGGCCCTACATGCAGACCATTGTGTACTTTAACCTAGATGGTTAGGTGATAACTGAGGTAAAGCTAAGGAAAGCTTCCCATCCCAAACAGCACAATACAGGACAACATAAACGCGTAGTAGTGAGAGTTTGCACACACCAGACTACCAGAGCAGAACACAAAGTGGTTCATCAGTCCTACTCCTGACTGACTGAGCTAAGCATAATTAATCCTTCCAGTTGTCACCAGCTATTTTGTATTTTGTTTTTAAACACTCTTTCCAGTATCCTTCTCTCCCCATGCGCTTACAACTCTATAAATATGTCCCAAGTGAAACCCATAACAATCACCTCATCTCCTACACTTATCAGCTCTCAACAAACAACACTGATCATGGCTTCTTCTTCTTCTTCTTCTTCTTCTTCTTCTTCTTCTTCATTCTTGATGGTTTCGCTACTTGCTGTTGTGCTAATTGGAGTTGCCTCAGCTAGCAACATGTACAACGATTTCGATATCACTTGGGGGGATGGTCGTGGGAAGGTACTAAACAATGGGGAACTGCTCACTTTGTCTCTTGACAAAACCTCTGGCTCAGGCTTCAAATCAAAGAACGAATATCTATTTGGAAAGATCGATATGCAGCTCAAGCTCGTAGCTGGAAACTCTGCTGGCACTGTCACCGCATATTATGTAAGCATTTCTCCTGCAGTTCCGTTATATGTTAACTTTATTTGTAAATGTTAGCGAAACTAAATTATGGTTATATATTATGATCTATATAGTTATCGTCACAAGGCGCAACTTGGGATGAAATAGACTTTGAGTTCTTGGGGAATTTGAGCGGAGACCCGTACACCGTTCACACAAATGTTTTCAGCCAAGGAAAGGGTAACAGGGAGCAGCAGTTTCACCTTTGGTTTGATCCCACCGCAGATTTTCACACTTACTCCATCCTCTGGAACCTTCATGGCATAATGTAAGAACACCATCATTAAATTGGATCCTTCTTATGAGTTTACTTCTGTATATGTTTTTTTACTGACATGTTCTTGTTTCTTTTGCAGCTTCTCTGTCGATAATATTCCCATTAGAGAATTCAAGAACTCGGAATCAATTGGTGTTCTCTTCCCAAAGAACCAACCCATGAGAATTTACTCAAGCCTTTGGAACGCTGACGACTGGGCAACAAGAGGTGGTCTCATCAAGACAGATTGGACTAATGCTCCCTTCACTGCATCTTACGAAAATTTCAACGCCGATGCATGTGTTATATCTTCAGGAACATCTTCTTGTGGGTCCACGTCAAACAATGAGAAATATTGGCTTTCACAAGAATTGGATTCAACAAGTCAGGAGAAGGTGACATGGGTGCAGAAGAATTACATGATATACAACTACTGTACCGATACAAAGCGCTTCCCTCAAGGCCTTCCAAAGGAATGCACCATATAAACTTAATAAGTTCAGTTCTATAAATGTGGTAGGAAACACAATCAAATTATTTCATTCGTTATAAATGTTGAATAAGCAAATCATAAATGCAAGAGGAGTAACTCAGTTGCATTAATTAAGTACAAGAGTAATAACAGTAATGGTTACTATGTCATAAAGTTTAGAGTTGTGTTTCATTTAATAAGTTGTAAGAGTTACACATATTAGGCCGTGCATATATATTTTTGAAAATGGTAAGCATATTGAATTAAATGATTAATAAAGGCTATAGACAGGTCCTACAGTCCTAACAAAACAGAAGAATGAGAGATAGTTCGCAGACACGTCCAAACTAAAACAAAGTTTTAACAAAATCCGAAATACTCTTTGGACATTGTCCTCAATTCTGTACAAAAAACCAGGCCTGCCTGTAATCCATATCGTTGTATTTAGAGGCATATGAGCATCTTTGTATTTGTATTTGTATTTAGGCCCTATACAAGGAGCCCTTTAGCATTGTAATTTTCTTCAAGTCAAATAGCATTCCTCTTCTCTGCTCTTGAAGCTTTAGCTAATCTTCTCCTCCTCTAATTATATTGGTTGCTTGTTTAGTTTGTAAACTAAAACAAACCAACACATTGGTACCAGAGCGCAAAGGTCATACGATCGACTCATCGAGTAATGGCCTCTAATCTTTCCCCACAAGTACCAAAATTGTTAAAGGATAATTACGAGAGTTAGTTGTAGTGGCTTATTCCGCATCTCGAATCATCTTCGACCATTATACGACCACTCGACCTCGTCAAGATACACGTGGCATATTTATGGCACATTACGAAACAACTACAGAGTTCTACTCATCATTTTCGACCTCTACATCAACAGTTCGAATCAACAAACACTTCGTCATTAATGAAGCCGTTACAAGACAGCAGGATCAGACCATTACACAATCAGTTCAAAGACTATCAAATCTATATTGTAACGTTCATCATAAAGAATAATAATGGTCGTCAAACGGTCATATTATAAGACCTATAAATAAGACTAGAGAATTCTAGACGAAGGAGAGACGAATCCTCACTTAGAAACTTTATACAAAACTATTCAAAACATCCTTTGTAATAGCTAGCAATCGTCAATAAAATCTCTCTCTTTCTAAATCCTTAAGAGAGGTCGTGGTTTTTAACCTATTTAGAAGTTTTTCACGCTAAACTTTGTGTTAGCAATTAGTCATCTTTCACTAACGTTCTGATTATCATTGGTATAAAGACTAAGATCGGATTATGAAATTAGGCTATTACATTTGGCGTCATTTGTGGGAACGAAGTATTTTTAGCCACAGTTCTCAAAAATAGTTGATACCTACTCTCTTAAAAGAATGCCAGACCAGATTCTACCGATTGGCCCAACAGAAGGAAGCGTCGGGCTAGCAGAATTATGGGCTACTTTACACTCTGGGACAGAAAGACGAGCCACTCTGGAACAGCAACTGGCGGGTGTGCAAGATGCGTTAAAAATTCTGCAGGGGCAACAAATTGTAGCCCAGAAGAACAAAGGCGTGCTACCAGCCACCTCACAAGTTTTCGTTCAAGATAAACTAGGACCCCACGCTAACAGCTTGGAAGGTGATGTTCGATCTAATCACAATCAGCTGGAGGTCGAGCTTGTCCAGATACAGGATGTCCACCAAGAAGTTGATGGCAGTCTTGCTAGAGTCAGACAAGCAGAATATCCACTCTGTAAAATAGTTTGTATTCCAGCACGTGAGAGACTAAGTGAAGGAAATGGCGACCACAATCCTCGCGAAGGACGCATTCCACGCCAGACCACAGCTCGTTAGTATGTGACTTAGGAACATGTTGAAAAGCGTATCAAAGAATTGTTCGTAGCCCACGTTCAAACACATAAAGGCATTCGTAAAAAACTACCAAAAAGCCCGATCGCTCAGGAACTATTGGACGGCGAAGTCCCCACCAGTTTCCACACCCCAAAAATCTAAAAATACAGGGGAAATGATCTCGTAGAGCACGTTCAAGAATTTTAGGATGCTTTAGGCTTACATTCTACATCCAACCACATCCTTTGCCGTCTCTTTCCTACCAGCTTACAAGGCTAGCCTTTGCAATGGATCCACTTATTATAAGAAGAGTCCATTACAACTTTTGAACAATTACGAGAACTCTTTGTTATGAATTACTTACACAATAGAGATAAGGAAGAGAATCTGTATTCCCTGTTCAGCCTTAAGCAGGTTCCAGGGGAGAAGCTTGAAACATTTACTAAGAAATTCTTGGAGTTGGCCAGAAAAGTGGAATGTCTTGATCAGAAAATCACTATTTCAGCCTTCACAAATGTTTTGCTCGTAGATGGAAAAGCAAAGGAGTACCTAATTCTAAACAAACCTACAACCTTGGAAGACATGATCGAAAATGTCAATGGATATATCAATCTCGAAAGGATGGTGTCCGAAAGGCAGAAACCCAGAAATCATCCTTGACAGCAAGAGATCAATCCACAGAGCAAGATTTTATTTGTGCTACAGATCACGGAGGAGACAGGAAGCAGACCAAATCTAATAACGATCAAACTCAGAGAGGTAGTAATATGCCCAAGCCCTGCCTTCCTAGGATGACTGTCACAATAGCCAGCTTATATCCTACACTTCAAAAGGATAAATTCTTCTGCAATGCCCAATATCTTCAACCCATCGAAAGAAAACCATATTGCATACACTACAAAGTCTGATATCATGATACAAAACATTGCTTCGCTTTACAATGACTGTTAGAGTATATTTTTGTGGATGGACGAATGCATGAGTACATAATGGACGTTGAAAGTTACAAAAATGGGAGTTACAAGCTTATTACTGAGATCGTATAGATAGAAGGAATGGCAGAAAAAAAAACATTTATATCACATCTCCCTCAACCACTTTATCGAGACTTATACAGTTAACAGATCGATCAGATCCAAAAGACAACGTCTCGGCCAATGCCACAATTTATCCATGGTCGATAAAGAAGCCCAGTTACTCTCCGCATCTAGTTCTCAATGCACAGGGATCTCCTTCGAAGATTACGACGTTCGCCACGTCAACATTTCTCATCATGATTCATTCGTGATCATGCTGAAAATGAGAAATGTCATGCCACATACAATGATGGTGGATACTGGCAGTAGTATAGAACTACTCTTCCAGAACACAATTGATCAGATAGGACTGGCCGATAAGGTACAACCTAGTGATATTAATATCAGTGGTTTCAATTGCTCTAAAAAAAATGTGTCGGAAAGATTATACTTCCTATTACTGCTGGACCGGTAACGGTTAACATAATATTTTATGTTATCAATGCAAAATCCAGTTATTTGGGAATCATGGGACGTTGTTGGCTGCATAACATACGAGCTATCCCATCGACCTATCATTTGGCGCTACTATTCCATTAAAATGGCGACATTTACAAAATCAAAGGCAACCAGAAGCTAGCTCGAGCTTGCAAAAACACTGTTTCTATCATGACAAAACCACCAACACAGCAGCTCGCATTGCAATTATAAAACACCATAGAGAATATTACAGAAAACTTTACAGAAAACCAGTTGCCAAGTACAAAAATTGTAGAATACGTTGACATCAGTGGAGGCAAACGAGGCACTTATATTGGAATACTTTTGCCCATAACAGAGCGCAACTCTCTTATTCAATTTCTCAAAGACAACAGCGATGCCTTCGCATGGACATTCTACGAAATGCCAGGCATTGATCAAAATTTGGCTTGTCACAAGCTTAGTTTAAAAGATAAAAGCTGAGGCTGTCAAACAAAAATAGAGAACTTTAACACTAAGACTGCGAGAAGAAGTCAATAATGAGATCGATAAACTCATTGAAGTTGGCTTTATTCAGAAAGCCAATTACCTCGAATAGATCTCGAACATCGTTGCAGTTCTAAAGAAAAAAGATAAGATCAGAGTATGCGTGGATTTCACAGATCTCAATAAACATACTCCGAAAGATAATTTTCCTTTTTTTGTTATCAACCATCTGCTCGATTCCACTGCGGGACACGAACTATTATCCATGATGGACGCCGCATCAGGGTATAATTAGATACCTCTGTTGCCCATAGATCAAGAGAAAACAACTTTCATCATAGAACATGATTTCTATTAGTACAAGGTTATGCCTTTCGGCCACAAGAACGCTGGAGCCTCTTACCAAAGACTAATGACACAAATGTTTAAAAGTTTTCTACACTAAATCACCTGTATCATTTCTTGCTTTACATTAGTTTTTGTCAGAGGTACATTGGTGTAAGAGATAATTCTGAGCCAGTTTGAGCTACAGAATTAGGCCATTATATTTGGTGCCATCTGTGGGAATTAAAAATAAGAAAAGACAATTTCCCTTTTCCCATCATTCATTAAATTCTTGATTCTATGGCAGGTCACGAACTTCTATTTATGATGGACGATACTTCTGGATATAATCAAATTCTTCTCTTGGAAGAAGATCAAGAAAAGACCACTTTCATCACTGAATGAGGACTTTACTGCTACAATGTCATGCATTTTGGACTAAAGAATATAGGCACGACTTATCAATGGCTAATCACGACTATGTTCAAACCACATCTTAGAAAATTGTTGAAGTCTACATCGATGATCTCTTGTGCAAAAGCATACTGTGAAACAACCACATCACAGATCTAACCAAAATATTCGGCATTCTATGATCTTGCAGGATGCGACTCAATCATGATAAGTGTCAATTCGGAGTACATTTAGGCCGATTCCTCGACCATCTCATCAGCAAGAAGAGGATTGAGGCTGACCGAGATTAAATTCAAGCTCTCCTCAACATGCCCTCTCCAAAAACAATGAAGGACGTACAAAAACTTATTAACAAGATTGTCGCTATAAACCAATTCATTACTAAATTTTCAGATCACTGTCGTTGATTGTTCCTACTACTCCAAGGTTATACCAAACGAGGAAAAGTTCAGCCAATCGAAGAGATCAAGTGGACATCAAAATGCGAGGTAGATTTTCACGAACTCAAAACTTATCTGGAGAAGTTTCCCATCATGAGCATCCCGGTAGATAATGAGGAACTGATCATCTACCTGGCAGTTACATATACTTCTATCAGCTTGGTTCTCATTCGACTTGAGGAGAAGATCAAAAAGCCAGTCTATTTTATCAGCAAAACCCTCACTCCCGCGGAAATGAGGTATTCTAAAATCAAGAGACTCCTTCTAACTCTTGTTTATTCTTCACAAAATCTTAAGCACTACTTCTAAACTCATTCAGTCAAAGTCATGACAAACTACCCACTCCGGGAAGTGTTGTCCAAAAAAGAAAAATCTAGAAGAGTACAACAATGGTCAGTTAGTTTGAAGGAACATGATCTCAAGTTCGAACAACGACATTCAGGTCAGGCCGCTACCGATTTTCTTTCAAATTTTCCAGTGGAAGATCCCGATTGGGACGAGCACGACCCTGACCTTACAAAAGAAATTATAGAGGATCCACCCACCAAAGCATTTAACGAACGAGCTGAATAAGTTACAAGGGAAGAGTGGAGACTTCTTACAGATAGTTTAGTAGGACCCACAGGGTTAGGAATTGGGATTATATTAATTATCCCTTCCAACGACAGAATTGTGAAATAAATCCGCTTGGATTTTGAAGCCTCCAACAACGTCACAGAATACAAAACTCTAATTCATGGACTCGACCTCGCACTCGAGCATGGCATCCCAAAGCTCTTAGTCTACACAGATTCTCTACTCATCGTCCACCATTACTCTGAGTAGTACAAGAACAATGGTAAGATGATCAAGTATGCAAGCCTCATTGCCGACAAGATGAGCAGATTTTGAAAGCAACTCTCGACTATCTATCTCGAGGTGAAAATCGACACGCCGATTCCTTGGCTTATCTAGCCGGGGTCTTGGATACATAAACACGATATCTGCAGATCAAAGTTATGTCCACCTCCAACATTTGTAATGGCCTAATTTCGTAAGCTCGAGATGGCTTGGAATTAGCTCTTATACCAAAGTTCTTATGACAAAAACTAAAAAAAGAGATGACACAAGTAATTTAAGATAGAAAACCTCTGAATAGGTAAAAAAAATATAACCTCGATATGAGGATTTCTGTAATAGTAACTTTTATTGTTTGAGGCTAATATTTTATTTCAAGTGATCACTCGACTTAGAAATACTTGAATCTTGTGAATAAGAAGTTTTGGATATTTTAAGAATCTAGAAAATGTAGTTTTCTTATATTTTTCTGGTCCCTATCTCTTATGAAACTTTTTCTTTATATAGGCATTCTCCATAGTTCATCATGCTGAACCACATTCCCTGAACAATGTGGTTAGTGGCGGTTGATTGAGTAATTGTTGAGATCATAGCAACCATAAAAGTTACTATTACAAAAATCTGCTGAGCTCAAACAGATAAACCTGAACAAGTCTGTGCAGAATGCGTGAGTCTGTCATAGAGGTAATTTGAACTAGAGATAGCTCGATTTGGGTAAGATTGAGGGGTAGACCCCAACAAGGTAAAAGCCATCTTAAGATAGTTTAATTCTGTTAGCTCAAGATGACTATTTCTGTAAGTGGGAAAGATTATATTTCTATAATATCCTAAGGCATACTATCACTCTACTATAAATTTCTATCATGGTCACTTCAAGACGACCAGCAACCAGAATCCAGCTCGATCTTTTAGCTGAGCCAGAATAACTTACAGAGCTACGGGCAAATCTCAACACCAAAATAGGGAAACGTAATGAGCTCGAACGTCAATTAACTTTTGACCGAGAGCTCTGTGAGAAGGAGCTTGAAGCTGAATGATAAGCTTGTTTGACAACGTTCAAATGACACGAGGGCCAGATGATAACCATGCAGACTGCCTTACAGGCTCTATAAAATACTCAATAGGCTCCTTCAACAAGGGATCACGATCAATTACCAGAAGCCTCCTAGGTTTGTAATGGCCTAATTCTGTAACCTCGAAATGGAATTTGCTCTTACACCAAAGTTCCTGTGATAAAAACTAAAAAGAGAGATGACACAGGTGATTTAGCATGGAAAACCTTTGAATAGGTAAAATAGACCACGTCCTCGATTTGAGGATTTTTGTAATAGTAACTTTTATTGCTTGTAGTTAATATCTTATTACAAGTGATCTCTTAACTTAGAAATACTTTAATCTTGTGAATACGAAGTATTGGATATTTTGGGAATCTAGAATATATAGTTTTCTTGGTGATTTATCATACATTTTTTTGGTCCCTGTCTCTTCTGGAACATTTTCTTTATATAGGCCTTCTTCATAGTTCTTCATCATGCTGAAGCACGTTCTTCGAAAAATATGGTTAGTGGCAGTTGACTAAATAACTGTTGAGTTTGTGAAAGACAAGTATCTTTGACTTGTTCAGGTTTTTCTGATTGTGCTTGACCTATATTCTTCATCAGTTTGTAAAGTAAGTGGCAATATTGACAGTTGAATTCATGTGTAGAATGCGTGAGTCTGTCATAGAGGTAATTCGAACTGGAGACAACTCGATTTGGGTAAGATCGAGGGGTAGACCCCTACAATCGCCCCCTCACAACTGAAGTCATGAGTGGTTTTGGTTGAGAAATAATTTATGGGTATATGGGTATTCGGGTTGGAAGTTTGAAAATGAAGGAAGTAATGATGTGAATTTGACTGTATGGAAAATGAGCGTGTATGGGGGAACGTATGTGCATTGAATGATAATAAAAATATTGATGTACGCGACTGTTAGGGTTTGGAAGGTTTCGTCTGTATTGAATGATGACGCTTGGGAAAACGTACATGGACATTAAATGTAAGGTTATATAAATAGTACTTGTACCAAGGTTTGTGGCAAAGTACGCTTGTTTGTTGCCAAATTTTCCAAAAGTTTTGATGATGGTTAAGACCCATAGAATGGTTCTTGAAGAGAGAATTGCTATTGAGATGCAGAAGTTAAAGTTGAAATATTTTGGTGATCAGTCCTTGGAAATGCCTACTCCCGTTCCCGTTCCTCCGATGTATCATGGTATGTCGGAAGGTGGAGCAGCTGAAGCTGAGGAAGATTTTTACTGCATCTGGAGATTTTACCATGCTGACTTGACAGGCGAGCAACGTTGGGTTTGTCTCCGTATCCTTGCGGAAGACAAAGTTGGGGAGACTGATGTGAGGATCGGTGTAACTGCAAGGCTGTTGCGCCGATGTCTTGCGTAGGACTGGATTCTAAGGCCGGGCCCTCTTCATTTCTACCAACTCTGCGGAGGTGGTAGTTATAGAAGAGGCGGCGATGGCAGTGGAGGTGGTAGATAGAGAATGGAAATCTACTTCTGCACTTCCATCGTTTCTTGGCGCAGAGAAGACCTTCTGTTTAAATAGTGGGTTCAAGCACTGAGTCCTTTTCTTTCATACCCAGACTTCATCCAAACCGAGTATCTGGTCAGAGTAAGATGGTGTGAAAGAAGAAGAACCTATGGTAACTTCCAATGCTTGTTTTGCATCAGAGGGCTCTTGGAGTGAAACATCACTGAAGTCAGATGAATTGAAGGATTTGATGTTTTTGATAGCCTGAAAGACCTATTATCTGTAAAGCACTTAAAAATCTTGTTATCTGTAAAGTACCAGATTTCGAAGTACTTGAAAGGCTTGTTATCTGAAAAGTACCTAAAATATTTATCTATAA
Organism: Kingdonia uniflora; assembly: GCA_014058105.1. Taxonomy (NCBI): domain Eukaryota; kingdom Viridiplantae; phylum Streptophyta; class Magnoliopsida; order Ranunculales; family Circaeasteraceae; genus Kingdonia; species Kingdonia uniflora. The sequence goes on from JACGCM010001854.1 coordinate 5,089,558, forward strand.
AGAACTTGTAACTTATATTCGAGATGAATAATTTGTTATCCAAACTCTATGTTGATATAAAATAGAATAACTCTAGAAATTGAGCTATGAATAATTTGAAGCCTTTTGAATATAGGATAAAATGAAATGTATGAGATTAGTACTTACAATTTTTTGTAAAAATCGAGTTGTTAAAAAATATTTTTGTTAAATGAAATATGTGCGATATATGATGTTAGACCTGGGGGCTGAAATTTGGGGGAAAGAGAAAATGATAGAAGTTTTAGGAAGGGGAACTCGAGCTCAGAGAGGTCATCTTGAAAAATAAGATTTGGTAAGAATAAGCTCGATATAGAATATGATGAAATGACAGAGGTCGATAGGGAGAGATATGTTCAAATAATATTTCTCAAGATACTAGGGTTTCTATTACGAGATAATAGGATAATATTACGAGCTATGGGGAATTTGTAGCAAATAATGTATAAATATGGGGGATAAGTTTTAAACAGGTGGAAGAGGATAAGAATGGTGTGGACTCAATCTGAAAGAATTCGTTATGCCACTGAGGGGCGATTGGCGATAAAGATTGCTAAAATGCGGGAATAAATTTTTGAACTGTTGGATTATGATGCTGAACTGCCAGTGAGGGAGTATCAACATGAAGGTTTCGATTAGATTGGGAGAGAACTTGAGTATGAATATCGTTTCTGCGAGGAGCTATTTTGAGAAATTATGGTAGAACCTGCAGCTCGAAAAGATGCAGTGAGACTGATTGTTGAAGAAGATATCGAATTGGAAGATGTGAGAATTGCTGGAGGACAACTGATCGGATGTGGTTCCCCAGAACATCATGAATGTTTTAGGTATAATTATATGTCAGGTGAATAAAATGAATATAAATAGGGGTGGTATGAATGTATGTAATAGGTTTAAATAATTGGCAGAGAAATGAAATGAGAATAAAGCTTGAATCGATCCACTATTGTTGCGAATACTGTTTGGGACTGTTGTGAAAAATGGATTTGAATATTTTTTAAAATTTTGAGAGCTTTGGAAGTGACGTCAGTACTTCTATAAGTAGAAGAAGCAGGAATAGAAAATAGGGAGCTTGTAATTTTGTCTCTTGTGTAAAAGTTATGAAAACCCGATTGCGTGTAAGTATGACTCATCATGAGTGTGGGGAGGTCAGAGGGAGATTTGGAAAAGAGAGATGAAAAAGATTAAAATATAAGTTAAAGGGCAATAACGGGATAGCATTTTCACCGAAAAGGTGCAAGACGTCTGACATTGATAGTGAAAGGGATACCCCGGTTACAAAACCGAGGATGGCTCGTGCGAGGCTTAATAACTGCTAGCAGTTATAGAGAGAAAATATAAATAATACTTTATCTTCGTCATTCAAACATTTCTCAACTTCTGAAAACTTAAAGAGCAGTGAGAGAGGAAGGGGAAAAAATAGTTGAGAATCTCGTAAGGATTTAATCGAAAGTGATTAACAGTCAAAGTAAGAGAGAGTTGCAGAGACTGAGCACGAAGGTGGTTATACAGCAGTGTTGTAAGGGAAGGATTTGGCACTGAGTCAGATTCTCATTCCGACATAGAAGGTTAGTAGATGATTTGTGATGTATGAATGTGTTGTTTGTAAAAATCATTTTTTGTGTTTAAGGAAATCTAAAAATTATCATTTAAAGCAATCTAAAAATTACCTGTGTGATATATGATATATGATATATGAAAGATATATGTATGTGGGTAACGTATATGTAAAAGATTATGACGGATACCTTGACCTGTATGTAGGTCGATCATGACGAGTGCTGCGTAGGATTAAACCCTCATTTGTAGAGTTGTAGTGATATGGACATTTCACCTTTTAATGAGGCGTCAACCTCTGGTCAATCGGTAGAGTCTGAGATTGTAATGTCTGATAGTGAGGAAGAGGTAGGGGTTGATCAATTTCCAAATTTCCCTGGAAAAATGGTAACCTATCCTTCGAATTCTGATGCGTTCAAAAAGTTCAGTAAAACCAAGGCTTCCGTAGGGGGAAGATGGGGTAGTTGTATAGAACATGCCGGTAGGCATTTTAGGAGTTGTATTATTGGATCTGGGGAGGAATAGTTTTTTCTGTTGGCTGATTTGGAGAAGGAGAAAAGAGATAGGGGTTTAAATGAATCAATCTTTATAGAGTATTTTGATGGGGACGTCCAGGGAGATATGGTAGTAGCCTACTCGCAGTCTTCTAGCTGTAATCAAATACTCGAAAGCTACATCGAAGCCTACCTAGAGATTAGAAGCCCAGTAAGATGATGGTTGTGTCCACGAAGCCTCCCGAGACTAATCGAGCATTCGAAGAAAAACTGTATCAGTACCAGAAATACTTTGACCATGGTGTACATGGTCGAAGGCAGAAACGTCAGGCAGCTAGATCACTAGACAGAATAGAGAAACAAGCTGCTCGACAACTATAATGCCAGGTCTAGCAGCCACAGTGTCAGAATTGACAGCTACAGTGTCAGAATTGACAGCTGCAGTGTTAGAATTGACGGCTACAGTGTCAGAACCAACTCCGGGTACAAGTCAGCTATCCCCAGAGGATATTCATGTAACTTGACCCCCCCATGATAACTTAGCCCTTTCTATATCCTATAAATACGAGGGAAGAGGCACTATGAAGGGGTTAGAAAATCTCTCCCAACCACCCCTTTAAATTTACCTTTGAATACCCTGTAACAACCCAGCTCTCGATACTTCGACTACTCTACATATATAACATTACTCTTAAAAATCTTCACCAGAGGTCATAGTGTGACCAATTTTAGGCCTCTATGCAAGTGTATAATCTTTATAGTGTCCCGTTATTATTGATAGTATGCTTGAAACCCCCTGGTCGAAGAACTCATAGTGTAAGAGTCAACTTCCCCTTTCGCGAAGTTAGGCCCCTACATTTGGTGTCGTCTATGCTATCCCACCCTACTAGCCTCCCCGTGCCTTTTCTTTCTCTTTTCCTTTTCTACTCCTATAAGCCACCTTCAATGGCCCCCACCCTCCACTCTACTTCCACCCTTTCGAGCAACTCCACTGACGGAGTGGCCGCTCAGCTCGCCCTTCTTACCCAACAATTTTCTCTAGCTGAGGAGCAACATAGAAGTCAGTTACACCAGGAGCATGATGAACACCAACAAGAGTTTAAGGCTGAACGGTAATGCCATTTAGACGATGCAGACAGGCAATATCGTGCCCTCGACGATCAATGCAATACGGTTCGCGAGTTGCAATGACTTCAGACTCAAGACGCCCCTCCGCCGTCTCGAGCACCTGCCTCGTCCACATTTTGAAGTACCCTCGGCTTGGTCCCCAATCACATCTTAAAGTACCCCCAGTTCATCTTGGCGCTGAGGGTGCACCCCCTACCGTTCTACCTACTGGTTCAATTCACCTTGGCATACACCCCACGGAGGATTCGTCCGATTCTACCCTTCGCACTACCAGATACCCCAAACGCCGCCCTACTTAAGAATGTCTCGGGGAGCGCAATGTAGAGCAAATGCCAAACATTCGGCCTCATCCCCTTTGGCCACAAAGATTCCCCACTCATCCTGCCTATCTTACACAACAGGAACTCAGTCAAAAAATCTATACTACAATCTGCATCAGTGTGAGCCCCATACCAAACTCTTGGAGTCGGTTATACAACCCCCTCTGCCCCAAACTCCTCACTATCGAGGTGCCTCCAAATTTCCATGCCCCAAAAATCAGTAAATACCACATACTGACCCTCAATCCCACATCTTTAAATTCCAGAATGCCTTAAGCCTATACTCCACGGCCGACCACCTGTTGTGTTGACTGTTTCCTACCAGCCTCACCGACAGCCCTCTTAGATGGTATCATAGCCTCCCTAATGGCTCGATCCAAAGATTTGAACAAACTTTCGACCCCTTTTATCGTCCAGTTTGCCTTCAACAAAGACTGCGAGGTCTAAATCGATGCCCTCATCAACTTCTGCAAATCCCCCAATGAAATCCTTGAAGCCTTCACCAAGTGGTTTCTCGATGAGTCACGAAAGATCAAAAACCTTGACTATGTGAATGCTGTGCTCGCCTATTCTAACGCTCTGCCGGATAACAGCCACATTAAGGAGTACATCGTCCTCCACAAACCACAAACCCTCAAGGAGATGTTATCAAAAGTTAATGGGTATATTGACCTCGAGCGCCCCCGCGAGTCAAATCTCTAGGGGCAAGCTTCGACCACCAATAAGAGCAAACCTCGACTACCTTCTGCACCCATGATCGCTCCCGTCTTATAGGAGATTGAGAGCCGTAAATGCCCCCACACCGACGGTGCTACCACCATGGCCCTCAAAAAAATGACCGAAGCCGGTCCTCCCCAAGCTTGCTGCTCCCATCACCACACTTCTACCATAGATTCAGGCTGATCCTATCTGGCGTACCCCCTACCCCATCGAGGTAAAACAAGGTAAACCTTACTGCCAAAATCATAATTGTAACTACCATCGTGCCAATAAATGCTACGCTCTACAACGCTCTCTCAAAATAATTCTTAAGGTAGGTTATCTACTTAAATATGTCACTGATCTCCCCAGCATCCTCGACGGGTCATACCTTAAACCTCAACCCGACCCAGCTGCCGACCCAGACGAGGTCCACATTTACCAACTCTATCTCATCGAACTCAACAATAGTGACAATGACCATTCTTAAAGTAAGCGCAAACGTGTCGAAGAATGCTGCAAACTCACCTACCAGGAGAAGCTACCTGTCCTTATGCCAGAATCGAGTCAATACCTGTGACCCAAGGGTATCTCATTTATTGATTTTGACACGTCGCACGTTCGTTTCCCCCATTCTGACCCTTTAGTCATTATGATTAAGGTCGAGCACCTCGCCCTCCATACCATGCTCATCAACACGGGCAGTGCAACTGACGTACTATTCCTCCAGACTGTTCGAGCCATGCAAAAAATGAACCACATCACCCCGGCTAATGTCGAACTCAAAGGCTTCAACGGTGCTACTGAAGTCGCTATCGGTTGCATTAGTCTCCCCGTTACTACAGGGATAGTTACACTCCAAACCAGCTTTCTTCTCATCGATAAGAAATCCGAATATCTCGGCATCCTTAGCTGCGACTGGCTCTAGGCCATTAGAGCCATACCTTTGACTTACCCCCAAACCCTTCATTTTACTACCCCCTGTGGTACGTGGAACTTAAAAGGCTCCCAGCGCCTTGCTCGCTCATGCGAGCATCAGGAGATCGATCAGACCCGAAAACTTGTCAAACTACCATAGCAATCAATGTTTCTCTCTACCTTCGTACCTTTGATACCTGCTACCACACCCATCAAACCCATTGTCTATATCGAATTGGACGGTCCTGGTCGAGGTACATTCATTGGTACTTTTCTCGATAAGGCCGAAACCCTCGAACTCACTGACTTCCTTCGAGTAAATAAATAAGTCTTCGCCTGGACATTTCATGAGATGCCCGGTGTCTACCCCACTTTAGCATCTCATCGACTCAACCTCATCCCTCACTCTACAACAATGAAGCAGAAGAAGCGTACGTTGGCCCTACGCCTTTGAGAAGCTATAAACCTCAAAGTTGACAAGCTCCTAGCCGTGGGATTCATCAGAGAAGTCAAGTATGCTGATTGGATATCCAATATTGTTGCTATCCCTAAGAAGAATGGCAAGATCAGAATCTGCGTTAACTTCATAGACCTCAAGAAACACACACCAAAGGATAGCTTTCCTCTCCTGATCATTTTTGCACTCCCAGATGCCACAGCAGGACATGAGCGACTATCAATGATGGACGCGGCTTCGGGCTATATTCAAGTACCCTCCTCTCCTAAGATCAACTTAAAACTTCTTTTATCACCGAACAAGGCCTTTACTGTTTTAACATCATGCCCTTCGGCCTTAAAAATATGGGTGCCATTTACCAACGTCTTGTTACCACCATGTTTAAATCCTTGCTTGGTAAGTCGGTCGAAGTTTAAATCGACGACATGTTATACAAAAGCCTCCAAAAATAGACCTATATCCAAGACCTCACCAAGGTCTTCGCCATACTTCGTACGTACAACATGAAGTTAAACCCAGACAAATGCCAATTTGGTGTTTTGTCTGGAAAAATTTTAGGCCACTTCGTCAGCAAATGGGGTATTGAGATCGACCCCACTCATATCCGAGCCCTCATTGATATGCCTTCCCCTCAAACCAAAAAATATGTCCAAAAAAAGTTGCTGGGAAGATAGCTGCCCTCAACCATTTTATATCCAAATCTTCTGACCGTTGTGCTTGGTTTTTTTCCCTCTTACGCGACCAAGGTATTCACAAGGCCAAAAAGAAAAATAATCCTAAAATTAATTGGACACCCGATTGTGAACAAGCCTTTCTCAAACTCAAAGCATACCTTGGTCGACCACCCATCATCAGTACCCCAATCGAAGGCAAAATACTTTCTATATGCCTTGTTGTTACCAACACTTCTATTAGTTATGTCCTCATTCAACTCGAATTTAACATCGTAAAATCTGTATACTTTATCAGTAAAACTCTGACACCCGCAGGGACTCGATATGCAAAGATCGAGCGACTACTCCTTACATTCCTTTATGTCATCGGAAAACTCAAACCATACTTTCAAGCTCACCCCTTACGTGTTCTCACAAGTTAACCTCATCAAGAAGTACTCAACAAGAAAGAAAAATCTAGACGGGTACAGCAGTGGTCCATTTATCTCGGCAAACATGACATCACATTTGAGAAACAGATATCCCAAAAGGGCTAAGCAGTCGCCGATTTCCTATTTGGCTTCCCGGTCGAAGACATCGACTGGGAGGAACATGAAGATGATCTACCAGAAGACCAGCCTAAAAAAAATTACCCATGGAACCCTAACACAGGCTGACATCTCTTTACAGACAAATTTGCTAGACCTAACAGTTTGAGGATCGGTGTTGTCTTGTTTACCCCCACTAATGATCGAATTGAAAAAGCCGTCACGATAAACTTTGAATACTCCAACAATGAGGCTGAGTTGAAGCCTTGATTCATGGCCTCGAGCTCCCACTCGAACTTCCTGTCCCTAAACTTACAGTATTTACTGACTCCCAACTTGTTCAAAGACAATACACTGGTAAAAATTAGATCAACGGTCGCATGGCTGTGTATGCTGCTCTCGTCCGCCAGTGCATGGATCATTTTCTTGATAAATCTTCTATTACTCATTACCCTCAAGGCGAAAATAGACATGCCAATGCCAATGCCCTCACCTGCATAGCAGCCATGTTAGGCCAGTCCAAGTTTTGAATACTCCATATCGAATTACTCGAACGCCCAAGTATCGACCAGATGGAAGTCAATGCTATCAATACTAGGGGCGAGAGTCTCGATCTAGATAACTGGCATACACTATTTCTTGCTTACTTCAAACGCCCAATTATTGACCAGATGGAAGTCAATGCCATCAATACTGGGGGCGAGAGTCTCGATCTAGATGACTGGCGTACACTATTTCTTGCTTACTTCAACAGTTCTACCCACCCAGATGAACCCAAAGCCAAACGTTCGCTACTAGAAAATTGCCGCAGATACACCATCCTCTAAAATGAGTTACGTTGCAAATCCCTAAATGGCGTCCATCTCTGGTGTATCTCTCAAAACGAAGCCACTACCATTCTTTCCGAACTCTATGAAGGTACCTGCGGTGCTTACACTGTTGGTCGTTCTATGGCCATTCGAGCTTTATGCCAAGGTTTATTTTGGACTAATATGAAGAAGCAAGCTGAAGAGTGCGCCAAACACTGTGACAAATGCTACAGTCAGGCCCACGACATCCATAGCCCTTTACAGGACCTCCATTACAATCAAGTCTCTTGGCCATTCAAACGATGGGCCATCAATCTCGTGGGTCCTTTTCCCAAAGTATCGGGTAGCCAAAAGAATATTCTTGTAGCAGCAGATTACTTTACTAAATGGGTCGAAGTCGTGCCTTTATGTCGAACCAGAGAAAAAGAAGTCATCAAGTTTTTATGGGAAATTTTCATTACACGCTTCGGCTGCCCTCACATGATTCAATGTGACAATGGTCCACAGATCATTAAGAACAAAGTCCACAATTTCCTCAAAAAGTACAACATCATCCTCTCCCCCTCAACACCATACTACCCCCAGGGAATGGTCAAGTCGAAGCAATCAATAAAACGATAGTCGACGGTCTTAAGAAGTGGGTCAATGAGAAGAAATGATGATAGGTTCAGGAACTACAACATGTACTCTGGGCTTATCGAACAATACCACGAAAAGTGACGGGCTGTATACCTTATCTTCTAGCCTATGGTTCCGAAGCGGTTCTACCTACTCAATTTGAAGTGCCAACAATCGACCCCAACCTCCCAGATGAAGATAATGAGTTTGAACTCGGATACAATATGTTATAGATCGATAAAACTAGAGATCGAGCCATCGCAAACCTCGGCCATTACAATTTCTCTCTCCAGAAGTCATACAACAAAAGAGTTCGACCACATAATTTCAATATCAGAGATTTGGTACTTTGGCGAGTCATACCTTCTTCGAAGCCTCGTAATGCCGGAAAGTTAGCCGAATCCTGGTAAGGACCTTATGTCGTGTATGAAAATATCGACAAAGGTTCCTATTATCTGATGACAGAAGTGGAAGAGCCTCTATCCAATCCCTGGAACACCATGCAGTTAATCTCCTGCAACAGGCCACAACCTCCACCTTGTTCAACTGATGTAAATACAGTATAATCAATGAACATATTTTTTCCCTCTAAACTTCATATCCTATCTTCAAGTATATTTTACGGTCAAATCTAAGTATCATGTCAACCTTCGACCAGACTGATACTTGGGGGTGACCTCGAAGTTTTTCAAGACTCTATTCGAGCAAACTCGAGGGGCATGAATGGTCGACAGACCAGACCCTTGGGAATGGATTGAGAGAGACCACACTATGCTTTGTTCAGGCCTAGGCCTTCGATGTCCAGTAATTTTCTTGGCCTGACCTAAGTATCATGTCAACCCTTCGACCAGAGTGATTCTTGGGGGTGACCTCAAAGTTTTTCAAGTCTCCATTCGAGCAAACTTGAGGGGCATGAATGGTCGATAGACCGGACCCTCGGGAATGCATTGGGGGTGACCATATTATGTTTTGTTTAGGCCTAGGCCTTCTATGTCAACCCTTAGACCAGACTGATTCTTGGGGGCAACCTCAAAGTTTTTCAAGTCTCCATTCGAGCAAACTCGAGGGGCATGATTGGTTGACAGACCAGACCCTCAGGAATGCATTGGGGGCAACCACATTATGCTTCGTTCAGGCCTAGGCCTTCAAAGTCCAGTGAATTTCTTGGCCCAACCTAAGTATCATGTCAACCTATCGACCAGGCTAATACTTGGGGGCGACCTCAAAGTTTTTCAAGTCTCCATTCGAGCAAACTCGAGGGGCATGAATGGTCGACAGAACGAACCCTCAGGAATACAATAGGGGCTAACACTTAATACTTCACTGAAGCTCAATCCCACGGATAGACCCGGGGGAAACCTTTGAAGTCTAGTAAATTTCTTGGTATAAACTGATACTTGGGGATGACCTCAAAGCTCTTCAAGGTTCTAGTTCAGACCCAGCTTCAAGCATTCTATGCTTCTCAACGTACACAGATACAAACATACTGGAATATCAGCAATTTAACTTATAGGATTATCTGCAATTCAGCTTCAAAACAATATATATCAGCAACTCAAGTACAATATACTAGAGCAATTCAAATCGATCACAGATAGACAGCTCAAGCTTAAATAAGTTACACAGTGTTCGAAGGCCAACCATCACTTCAAATATTCTATCACCATACCAAGATAAGAAAAAAGAGTTTGTTACAGAAAGAAGACAACTATAATACCTCATACAGGAGTGGCCATACTACCTCCTCCCACAGGCCCTTTCACAACAATACCTCCAACACCTTCAACAGTATGATTTAGCCCCAAAGCGCCGGCCACCCCATCAACTACCATACCAGCAGTAACATCTTCAGACACAGAAGCTTCCACGCCTTCTGCAATAACTCTAGCAGATGGATCAACTTCTATCCCTTTTGATTGCACACCACCATCAACAAAGGTCCTTCGGGAATAGGAAAGCATTTGAGGGTTATGGGATCATAATCCAAACTCTCGATAAAGATATTCAACTTTGTGGATGTCTCACACTCCTCATCAAATTTCCCCTGGAAGGTCTCCCTTTGTTCTTCTATTTCCTTCCCCTTTTCACAAATCTTCGACTCCAACACCTTCTAGATTTGAGAATTGTTGTCGCGCTGAGCTTTGAGTTCCCTCACATATTCAGCTCTGATAGTCAACTTCTCTCGCTTTAGCACATTTACTTCGGACACCAGCGACATCTCGATCCCTCTAGCAAGCTTTAGATTTTCAACCGCCTGTTTCAGCTGCCTCGTTGTTACCTTCTGGGCCTTGATAAAAGCTTGTGACCAAGAATGCACCCGCTAGAATACTCGAACTATCAATACTTCTCGAAGCATAGTAAATTTTAGCAAAATTCCAAAATCTAAGAAAATAGTTACCTTATGCAGAGCCTTATTCATCTGCTTCCCAGCCTCTTCTGGGTCATTTCTACAGAGCATCACCATCGAGGCGGCCATGGCTCGAGCCTGCTCCACTAGCTTGATTTCCTGCCATGCTTTGTCTGTCTCCTCCACATCATCAGCCACCAGCTCCCGATACCTCTTATGTTGAATAGCCTTCGGCTACTGGACTTTCAAAGGTTCGGGAATGACCTTGCCCTTACCTTTGTCAGCCTGCTTCGACGCCTCCAAAATTACTTCAGGCACTGGCGCTGCTTGCTGCCCCCTTAGAACATAATTCACCATCCGAATCAACCTCACCTTTTCTATTTCTTCAGGCCCCTTCGAAGTACCTTCTTTTCTACTCTTCTTTGCTAGTCTAGCGGCAACATGTACGCATCAAAGTAGTGTATCTGTCTTCTTCTACCTCCTCCTCTTGATACCTAGCTTCCTGAAGACCCAGTTTATCTACTCCTCATCAAAGTCAATGAGGTCGTCAATGTACCTCTGTGGGTTCCTCAAAGTTATATTACCAGGATCTACAAAAAAAGAAGAAGACAAGTTTACCAGTCTATTCAATTACTATTTTAAAACAACCTTGGACTGTGAACTTACTTGGATTATAGATCCTATGGTGTAGCTTATAAGCATCCTCCCCTTTGGCATTCTCATAATTACCTCGTACCACAACCAAGAATTTATCCTACCCTCGACCCGTCGATCACAAATCAAATAGCCATGGTTTATCTGCATGCATTGGATGTGGTACGTATCTACCTTCTTATTGGCTTTCCTCCAGTAAAATGATACAATATCGAACTACTCAATCAAACTTCTCTTCTCACGACTCAATTCTGCGTTCATACCCTAGACCACCTCATCATTTCTTAAAAATTACCATTCATTTGGTATGGGGAAACTTCATAGAAGTTTAATACCTCCTTTACCAGCCTTTGAAGGGGTAGTTGCATCCCTAGACGAATTTGGCCTCTAAATGCCTTGAAACTTTCTTTAGGGATATCCTTGAATATATACTCAGATCTTACTGCTATTAATACCACCCTTACCTTTGACAATTCATGCTTAGCCATAAATCGATCAAGTCTCAGCATTTCTTGAGCTGAGACTAACCCTGCAGCTCCCCTCAAACCAGTCGAACTCTCACTACTGTCGCTTTACTCCCCTTATTCTCTCTCATCCCCTGAAGGCTCGACACTACCTTTGTGTCCCCCTCTATCTCTATCACTCTCCTTGGTCACTTGAGCCTTACCAAAACTCTTACTTGAAGCCTCACCTTCTGGCATAACCACAGCCAGAGAGACATCTATTGCAATGTCTAAAACCTCTGCCTCGCTGCTCTCACCCCTTGAGCTACGACCAGACACACTCGGCTCATTTACTTTGACATCTTCGTCTATCAGCCTCAGCCTCAAAGATTGACGGGTGCGCATTATACCCTACTGAAGAGGAGCCACGTAATTAGATCGATAGATTTGACTATCACATTTCGATATCATATTTTGTCCTATTCCCCCACCCTAACTCGCCCAATCCTTAGTCGAATGTTTGACTACAGCTCTGGTAACCACCTAAATATCCCTAATTTCCTACTGGGCCGTACCTCCAGCCACTTAGATTACCCTCTCTCTTAGCCAAGCTTTCGCCAACAAAAATCCTAATAGCACCTACCCATCAATACATTCACAGCAGAATAAACTACAGAGGAGAACTACAAATAAACTATCTACGAAGAAAGTTAGATGAGTACCTGTTCGTCTGATTCTAACCACAATAACAATGATCCCTTCTCTACTCTCCACCAAGAGCCGCTTCATCAATATCGTACGTCTGCTCTCTCTCTCTCTCTCTCTCTCTCACTCTCTCTCTTTTTTTCTTTTTTTCTGTGTTTTCTCTCTACGATTGCTTTATTGCTTGAGTGTTTGGGGAACAGTTCCTCTCTCTCCCATTTAAATACCTTAGACAACAGCGCCTGAGTTTTCTCGCTGATATCATTACCACTCCTCCACTCCCCCCCATTTTTTGGCCGAGCTGTATATTTACTATTATACCCTTCAACTGCTCTCACGATCGTATCACACGCCCCCTTCAAATTCTTTTTTAAGCCTTTGACCTTCGAGCACAACGCTCGAAACTGATAACTTAAAACCCACCTGTTACTTCCACCCTTTTTTCCATAACCTGAGGAAGCATTATGATGACCTACAGGACACTCTGCCCTAGGAACTGTACCGCTTCTGACATGCCAGCTATTTTGGCTATCAGGGCTTTGCAGTCGAAGCCCATTTACCTTTGACAAAACAAACTTTTAAGCCTCTCCTAATCACGTCTACGAACCATCGTTTACACTCTACGTCGATAATGCGTCCATACATACAAGATACTCGATATATCCGCCTAAAATTTTTGATTATTCAATTTTGCCTCAGTTGCTTACAGTTCAATATCATACTTCGACAATCGTTTCAAAACATCCTAATTTCATTCGAACATACGTCCTTACACCAGTATAAAAAAATAACAACAAACGACAGAACAATCAACATCAACAGAAAACTAAAAACCTTCTTGACCACCATTCCACGCCAGTACTTCTACCGCAACCAAGAAGCCCCCATTTGCAGACAGGGCAATTCTTGTAGAATCCAGTCTCCTTGTCATCAACTTGGTCTTCTTCATTTATCAGATTTTCGGCCATGGATTGTAAAAAGTAGAACCGGTTGCTGGCAAGCAGGTTCATCCATTGCAGCACCCTCCACGAGTGAGAATGTGACATCCTAAAGATTGGTTCTTCTGGTTCTAGTTTGACCAAGTCAGACATAGCCTAGTCCAACTCATGGTCCCTAAAGAATTTCTTAATCAGCCAATGCGTCTTCTCCTCTATCCGATGCTCTCTGGCTTCCATTCTCTTATGATATCTCGTATTAGGAGTGATGTCCATGATTCGACTACTCAGAGAAGAGGGTGCATATATTTTACTCAAGGAAGACGGTGTAGATGTTTAAAGCTCTCCTAACACCCCCTACTTTTACTGGAAGGAAGATGCATTTAATCGTTCCTTAATCACAACCCGTATTAAACACAGTCATAAATTACCTTCCTTGGAATTGCAACAGTCACTCAGTCAAACTTTTAAACTTCTCAGACTCAATCGTCTCCTCAGCACGTGCACTCTACACTAATTTTTGAGGCCCTTGCTGAGAGGGGGCAAATGTAGTAGCCTACTCACAGTCTTCTAGCTACAATCGAACACTCGAAGGCTATATCGAAGCCTAGCTAGATATCAAAAGCCCAATAAGAGGATAGTTGTGTCCACAAAGCCTCCCGAAACTAATCGAGCACTCAAAGGGAAGCCACATCAGTACCAAAAATACTTCAACCATGGTCGTTCACGGTCGAAGGCATAAATGTTAGGCAGCCAAATTTCTAGACAGAATAGAGAAACAAGCTACTCGACAACTACAGTGCCATGTTCAACAACTATAGTGCCAGAACCAACAACTAAAGTGTCAGAATCGATAGCTACAGTATCAGAACCGACTCCGAGTACAAGTCAGTTGTCCTCGGAGGATATTCATGTAACTTGACCCCCCCATGGTGACTCAGCCCTTTCAATATTCTATTAATAGGAGGGAAAATGTACTATAAAAGGGTTAGAAAATCTCTCCTAAGGTCTCTGGAGTAGACTTAGCGGGTATGCCGGAGTCGGCTACGTCGAGTAAACTAGCTCAAACATTTCCCAAGAAGCAGATGCTGAAGTGTGGTTTAACCTTTGGAACCATGGGAAGTGGTGAGGTCACAGGAAAGGCAAAAAAGGGAAGGGTTAAAACTTCTGAAATGCTGGGGTAGAAGGTCGTAGAGGATCGACCTGTTGTTGAAGATGAGCTTAAAAAGGTGGAGGAAAGGGTGAGGCTTGCAGCTCGTAAAAGGGTGGAGGAGATGAGTAAAATGGTAAGCTCATTTGCTTGAATATGTGATGAATTTTGTATTGTGATTCGAACTAACAATGAGGTCGCTTTTGTTTGTTTTATAGGCCGTTAGCCTAATAAAGGGGATATGCCTCGGGGTCGAAGAGGAGAAAGCTAAGCTGAAGAAGAGGAAAGTGGAGCTTGAGAGGAACGTAGCTTGTTTGAAAGCTGACTTGATCAAGGAGGGGAAGCGGTTGGAGGCTATGAAGGCTTCTCAAGTTGTAGAGATCAATAAACTATCCGTGGAAGCGAGGGTGAATTTGGATGAGGTAGTAACTGAGCATGATAGGCTCGGGTGCCACCTTATATGAAAGGGGTATTCCAAAGATGAGCTGAATGCTATTATGGTAGACACCTACGTTGAGGAGGAGGAAGACGATGAGGTATAAGATGTTGCTGTTAGAGTTGTGGGTAGTCTAGACGGTGTCTCTCCTTAAATGGTGAGAGACAACCAAGGGGATGAAAATGACCATCTAGAGGGAAAAAATGAGAAGGTAGAGTAGA
This sequence comes from Kingdonia uniflora, assembly GCA_014058105.1. Classification (NCBI taxonomy): domain Eukaryota; kingdom Viridiplantae; phylum Streptophyta; class Magnoliopsida; order Ranunculales; family Circaeasteraceae; genus Kingdonia; species Kingdonia uniflora. Next base: position 5,104,665 of record JACGCM010001854.1, read on the forward strand.
ATGTTAATTCTGTAATTGTACGAATGGTTTTTGGAATGTTGTAAACTGATGGGATATTATTTTTTAGATAGAATTTTGTAGGCTAAGTTAATCTTGTAAACCTTGTTGTATGAACTTAAGGACATGTGCCTCAGAATAAAAGATCTAGAGACTAATCGCGCTAAGGAGAGAGATACCTCAGCGTCTCTGTTATCTTCACATGCAGAGCTATAGGTTAGAAGAGAGTAATATATATTTGACGTGTATGCTTTATTAGTATAGAGCTACATAGTAAAGACAAATAGAGTGCAGAGATAGACCAAAAACCTATTATCGATATAGGGGCAATGACACTAAAATTGTGTATAGAAAATTTTAAAGGATTGACAAATTTAAATATAGAGAATGTGTACCTTAGACTTGGAAGTATATGTTAATGAATATCCATATGAGATTGCACTTTGACCTTGAGTTTAGAAGTAGTTTCATACAGTAGATGTCAAAAAATAGATATTTCGTTAGAAATGAGATATATGTGCTGAATGAGTATTCTGAATTAAACTTGATATATTGTTTTTGTAATATACAGGTTGAATTGGAATTAGCTCGCTTGAGCAAAGATGAGGTACCCCAATATAACCAAGAATTTGCAGAGGAACTTGATATGATGAGAGAGGCAAATGAAAATGACAAGATCAACATGTATAGGTATACTTCAAATTTGTAGAGGCAACCCAAACTGCTATCGACCACGCTTAGAAGATTAATGAGAAGGATGACGAAATTAATAAAGGGCAAAAAGAGCTCGCTGAGATAAAAGAGCATTCAGCGAAGCTCAAAAGCCAGAATGATGTGCTGATGGAAAAGAACAAGGATGCTAACATGACTCGATACCGTATACAGGCCCCAGAAAGATTAGATGAAGGGTTAATTCATTATGTGGCTAGTCTAAAGGACCAAATTATTAGTAAAACAAACAACCAGGAGCAAACTCGAGCTGATCTAGTGAATACCAGAAACGAGTTGGAGCGGTTGAAGAAGAAAATTGTTGAGAAAGGTAACGAGTTGAAGAAATCTCGAGATGATCTATTTACCTTTGATGTTGTGGTTGAGGAGTTGTATATAGCCTTACCTGTTAAAGATATAGAGGTTCGAACTGTACAATGGAAGTGTGATGAGTTGAACGAAAGGGTGGCGCAATTGAAGACCGAGTTGGCATAGGCCAATTTGCGTGCCAGAAATGCCGAGGCTTGGGAGGGCTCGAGGAAGAATAAAAGTGATGCCAAAGTCTCCCTTGTTCGAGGTGATGTAGTTAGCCTATCAACTCGATTAAGGAAGCTGGAGGTAATTGTGGCTCGAACTCAAGGTAATTTTTGACAAGGAAATGAGCGGTTACGGGAGTGCCAAAATAAGTTGGATGTTGCTCTTTCCAAGGAATAAGGGTTAGAGCGGGTTATCAGAGGGAATGGAATTTTGATATATAAGAAAAATGAACTATTACAGAAAACTCTGATTGGGGAGTATTTAAACAGGGAGATTGAGGTACTTCAAGCTTAGGTGGTGGAGTTGAGGGCGATTAATCAGACTGAATCAGATAAAGCTGACAAGAAGGTAGATGAGAACATCGCATTCACCGCTTGAATAAGCAGAGAAATGGAATGTCAAATAGATCGGTATAAAAGGCCGCATATCGCCTTCAGACAGCGAAAACCAATTTCTCTAAGGTAGTTATAACCGAAACTTCACATTTAGAATTGATAATGGCAGTGATAGCCTATTTTGTAGAAGAGGTAAAAAGGCCTAAGTTAGAGAGAGATACCTTGTTTGACTGTTTGTCAGACAGAGGATGTATTTGCAGAACTGATATAGATTGAGGAACTTGTATAAACTTCATGAAAATAGATTTAGGCCCTCAACCTACTAAATTGATAGAGCAGGGAAGGATTGCTGTGATTATTCAAGCTTAAGAATTTATGGCTGGTTGACCTCATGTTATAGGGGAAAGCGAAGCTGACATCCCAATAGTACAAAATAATCAATTATAGCGATTGTATATGTAACCTAAAAAAAGTAGCTATCGCAAACATATTGAGAGATAAAAACTAGTTTTACCTTTATTTTATCTTATGTCTGGTAAAGTCTTTGATTGAAAACTAGTATTACCTTCATTTTAATCGCAGAGATTTAGTAGAGTCAATCAAACCAAGTGTTATCCTTATTTTAACTGGTAAAATGTCGCATCCATATTGAGTGAGATGAAAACTAGTTTTATCTTTGCTTTATCTTATGTATGGTAGAGTGTTTGATTAAAAATTAGAATTACCTTTGTTTAAATTGCAGAGATTTAGTAGAGTAAATCAAACCAAGTATTATCCTTATTTTAACTGGTATAATGTCGCAGCCATATTGAGTAAGATGAAAGCTAGTTTTACCTTTGCTTTATCTTATGCCTGGTAGAGTCTTTGATTGAAAACCAGTATTATCTTTTTTTTATTATAGAGATTTAGTAGTGTCAGCTAAACCAAGTGTTATCCTTGTTTCAACTGGTATAATGTTGTAGCCATATTGAGTGAGATGAAAGCTAGTTTTACCTTTGTTTTATCTTATGTATGGTAGAGTCTTTGATTGAAAACTAGTATTACCTTTGTTTTAATTACAGAGATTTAGTAGAGTTATTCAAACAAAGTATTATCCTTGTTTTATCTGGTATAGAGGTCGATTAAAGGCTATTATTACCTATGCTTTAATCTATGTATTGTCTACAAAGTAGAGAGATGTGTGGAAGGATAAAGAACTTGGAAGTTTTATTGAATAGAAAATGATGTACATTAGATGGAGATAAAAATCTTACTTTTGGAATAGAGAAAGCGAGAAATTAAATGAAGTAGTGAGGGACTTAACGATAGTACCATTTTAGTCATCTAGTGTTCTAAGGATTTGAGATGTAAACTCTTTCTTCTATCATGAGGTAATATGATCCCAAGCCTGAACGATCTGTATTAAGGAATGGATCCTCCCAGTTTTTTAGAAGTTTCCCAGCATGAGGCTCTTTTCTATGTTAAGGTATTTATCTGAGGATGAGATCGTCGATTTGGAAGGTACAGCTTCTGACTTGCTTGTTATACGAGTTGGCCAGCATATGGTGATATCGACCAAGGTTAGCGATGACGTGTTCCCTTGTCTCATATATCTAATTGAGGCTCCAGGCCAATTCAAACTTGTTTCTTCGTCAGTTAGCTCGTGATCTATGACTAAATGATGGAATTTTGAGGGAATGACAGCTTTGGTGCCATAGGCAAGGAGGTATGGAGTGTAGCTGGTTGATTGATGTAGAGTGGTACGATATGCCCATAAGATATGAGGAAGTTTGTGAACTCAATTCCCTTTTTTCTATGAATGAAGCCATTTCTTGAGCCCATCCACGATTATTTTGTTGGTGATTTCTACTTGGCCATTGCCTTGAGGATAATAGGGATTGGATGACGAGTGAATGATATTGTGTTGCTTGAGGAAATCTACAACTTTTTCTCCAACGAATTATGGCCCGTTATCGATAAGAATTAGGTGGGGGCTTCCAAACTGAGTAATGATATGTTCCCTAATAAAAGTGATGACCTCTTATTCTCTTGTTCGACAGAGTGGAACTGCCTCAACCCATTTTGTAAAATAATCTATAGCTATTAGTAGGTGTCAGCAGTTACCTAAAAAATTAGGAAATTCACTGACAAGATCGAGTACCCATTTTTTGAATGGCCAAAACACCTTGCTTGCATATAGTTCAAGCGCAGGAGCGCGTATCACTTATCCATGTCATTGACATGTGTCATATTTGTATGAGTACTCTTCTACTTACTTGCGCATGCCTGGCCAAAATTCTCCTTGTGTAATTGCTATGTTTGCTAGTGACCGACCTGCGGCGTGGGAGCCACAAATTCCTTCATGTAAATTACGGAGCATCTCGTCTGCTTTCTTTTTGGAAAGGCACCTAAAGTAATGCCCCGTGACTGAACGACAGTATAAGGAACCATTTTGATTGGTATAGCGCTTTGAGTTGTTGATCTGCTATAGACGCTCCTTTGGATCTGCTGAAAGTGGTATGTTGCATTTGTTGTCGATTCTGAGATAAGCTAAGAAGGGCTTTTACCAATCTTCATCTTCCCCTTTATCACCCCCAGTGTTGATCGTGAATACAGAAATGCGATCAATGCTGGGGATTAAACACTAGGCCAAAATGAGTAAAAAACAACGGGTCAGGTCAGTCAATATTTTGCTAAAGTGACTTCCATTTTAGTTGAAAAAAATGTCGTTCTTTTTGCAGTAGTTTTATGTTTTCGACTTAAAATGCGTCATAATATTACGACTGTAAACCACGTCGTAATATATGTCGCTTTTAGTTAAAATTATGACACATTTATGAGTCGTTTTATGAGTCGCAAAAATAATACACAAGTATCAGTCGTTATTTTCATCGTATTTATTCCATTTTCCAATTTATTTATGCTTTGCTTTATGCGTCGCAATTTTACGACGCCAAAATTGCCAAATTTATCGTAATTCTAAAAAATTTCGACATACAAACTAGTCGTGCTATCTGTCACGTAAAAACAATAACGTATTAGACATAATTATTGACAATGATTTTAGTCGCTTCTCACAATTATAAATTTTAAAATTTTATTAAATAATATTTACTTAAAGAATCTTTTCTATACTTCTACAATTAGAACTAGATGGATTTGAACCATCATTGTCTCAAGTTCATGAGAGCTCTTGCCATTTAGAGCTTATAGTTCTATCAATAAATATGCATAAAAAGACAATGCGAACCAATAGACACAGACTGACCAATTAAAGCAACCCATGGGATATCTGATGCATTGCATGGACCTTGGTTTAACAGTAGAGCCTGAACTGCAGCAAGGATCTTCTGGTCCGAAGCTACCTTGTCTATTTTACTAATTGCACCAATTGTTCTGGTACCTATAATCACCAAATAGATGATAAATTGTTTACTAAAAAATGGATAGGCAACAAAAATAATATATCAAATTCAACAAATGTAATGACTCAACAATTTTTAATACGCTGTCAATATATCACAGCATCCACAAAGATCATAGGATGTACCAAATTACTGGTCCATATATCTGATAAATCAATAAGATATATTGATAATTTTTATTTTGTAGATTTTAAGAAAAACTATGGTATACAAAAATTTCCTATCGCATTTGGTAATTGTTTCTTTTTTCTTCTACTTTGATTTATTTATTTATTTAGGAGTACCCCTTTTTTATGAATCTGTACATTCCTAGTAAATTACCAATTAAGCTGGATGGCATGCTCTAGTATTGCTACTTTCCAATTCTCAAGCACCGATAACGCAATTTTTTAATATCATCCAATACAAATATATATGAGCACTTGGAAGATGATATGAAAGATTGTGTTTTTGTTAAGAACTTAATCACCTTCTACTAGTATAAGAAAAAAGATAGTAGACAAGGGGAACCTACCTTCCGCATCGTACTCCTTAGCCAGCTTCAAGGATCGGAAGATGAAATTTCAAGTGCCTTTGAAGCGGGTATAGTAAACTACAATATTGCATCGTTGTGCCAACATAGTCGCTAATCTGGAAACAAGATCATTTGAATTGTTGGATTACAGTGATTTGAGTAGTTTATAAGAAAATTATTCACAAACCCCCCCCCCCCCCCCCCCCCCCCCACCCAAAAATTAAAATAAAATAAAAAAGGCTATAATTCCCGAGCAATTTCAAAGAAAGCACTATATATATATCCCTTGATGACTAGCAAAAGTACTTCAATATTCTCAGCTGTATCATAAAGGGGTTATTTTGGTCTTTTCTTAAGCTGCACTGGAAGCGTAAATAGTGCACTAAAGCCACCATTTTGCTACTCTGTTTAGCAAATCATCGCAAAAACAAGGACACCAACCCGAGAACTTGGAAAGGTAGAAGAAGATTAACAGCTGCTTACCAATGCATCATCCATTATCCTCTGATCCAATCCAGGTAAATCAATCAGCTTCAAAGGTGGAGCTGAGAAAAATATAGTGTTAACAGGAAATCCGAGAATAGTACTATGATAGATAACCAACCAAATGATATAAATATGCATTGAGAAGGAATTACCTCTCTCAAAAGTGGTATGATCTATCATCTCTAGAATAACCTAAGGTCCACAGATATATACTTTTACAGTATATAAATGCATGAGTTAAAAGGGAATTGGCTTCCCCCTACTTTTAAGTACTAGTTTTCAAGATCAGAACTATATAAATGCAACAAAATTTAGTTAGGATAATGTAATCATGATAGAAAACATTTTCCCATAATGGATTTGCATTGATTAACCCCTAACTTGATTAACTCAGTTGCACATAACCATGTGTCTATGAACCATCCTTACAAATGTATGCTTAGTGCAGAATTAATTAAATTTGAAGAAATAAAATTGAGGATATAAAAATCAATGGCCATTTTGGTATCATCACATTATAACTGCTTTTTCCATACATGAAAGGGAATCCAACAGGAAAAACTATAACTACATTACCTCCGCGGCTGTGAGCACGAGCAGGAGCAGGAGCAGTTGAAGGCCTTCTATCCACCAAAAGCTGCAATAAGTATTAAGTTTTAGCTATAAGTTTACTCATAAAATGGTTACACTTCAGCAAAAGAAATACAAAATCTAGATATAATTTAGAAGACGAAATTGCATATGAATCATTGAAATAATAACCTCAATACCAGCACAATATGGCAATTCCACATGTTCCCCTTTTGGATTAATTGAACCATCTTTCTTATCCAGATACACCGAGTAACTAGCACAGCCATATTTGAAGTCAACAAAATTGCGACCCTCCTTAGCAGCTTCTAGTTCAGATTCACTAACAATGTTTGTATTCACATGTTATCAGTGTCTAAATCTAGTAAGTGTACATGGTTTCACATTTTCAAGAACTATGTCTTTTTCAATACAAGTTAGAAAATAAATTATGTGTTTATTAGTGATCCATTATTTCATTAATGTTCTTGATGTTTTATTCACTAAATTCTTTTTCATGGGTTTGTGCTATGATTTATGTAATTGTTCCAATTATATGCAAGCTTCCAGGTACTGTTAAAAGCAAAATAATGGTGCAAATACCAGTTTCATGGTAGCAAAAGGAAAAGTAAACCTAGTCAAGATCTACTATTTAGATAGCTCCATATAGGTATTCTAACCATCTTAAATCTCATTGGCTTTAGGTTAAAGTTACTCTGTATTTATCTGTTGAGGAATAATAGAAAAGATCGTTAATTTGAAGACCTCAAGGATAAGCAGTTTTGTTGATCTAGTAATAATAAGTTGTTCCAAGGCATGATTCGAGTATAGAAGAGATTGGTTGGATCAACTTGGACTAAAATGAGATACAACCTTCAATGGTCAACAATGTTAGATAATTATCTTGAAAGTAACATCTACTATTGTTATTGCAGTTGTTGATTATTTATATCTTAATGTTACTTTCATTAGATGAGACCTGCACACTTATATAGTGCTTCTCTTTTGCTTTCCTAATCTTTATATATCTTTTGAATGTTTGGTGTAGTGTCCCACATGGTGAGTATCCCTAAGAACTTGGAACTTCTCTGCGGTATACAAGACGTAGAAGATTTGCATCTGTCTACATGGTAGGTTATAACTATGGAAAAATATGTGTATGGGGAGGTCAGGGTCCCCGACTCCTTGAATATCCTAGAAAAGTTACTTTAGAACATTAACAAAGGGTTAAGGGGGGATTGCGGGAGGCCTCTAACAAATTTTGTTCAAAATATAAGTGTGAATGCAAGCTACTGGAAATGGAGCAAAACTTGAAAGCACCATTCTTATAGGGTGCATGACTCAAGGTGCGGTGTTAGGCCGTTGGTCATATAAGTGTGTATAGACCATATCGAAAAAGAGTATGACCTTTGGGGTAAGCAGTAAGCTTTGCTACTTGCTACAACTAGTTTATTTCACTGTGATACTGTAAAACCATGAGTACCCATTGGCACCAAAGTTATTACCTAAGATTATTTCAAACTGTTTAAAGTCTAGATTAAGACTAGTCACCTTTATGTAAATATAAAGCAACCGACACTACTGACTCCTGTTTGATTCACTTGTGAAGTAAACCAAGTTTGCTTCGATAATGGATGCTCTTACTGTCACATCAACCAAAATCACAACAAAATGAGGAACAAAATTAAGATAAAGGTAGTTATGAAGCCCACTCACCATTCTTGATCAGGGTGTCTCAATGTAGTAAAATACAACATGTTCTCGGTGGTTTTAAACTTACATGAAAGTGGCCAAATTTACTATATTTGTATTCATGAGCCTTAAACTCTAGACTACTACAAATAGGGTTCTCTCATCTCCATTTTAGCTTCATCTTTTGTTAATGAAATTGAGAAGGTGGAAACGATGAATTATTTGGTATCAGTGACTTGTTTTAATGATGTCAAATTTTCATTAAAAACATTTATCCATGAAAAAGTTAGAGATATTAAGCAATCATTTTATTTAAGAAACCTAAAGAAGAATGGCCACTAGAAGAAGTAGAACCAGTTCAAAATCATTTTTATTTAGAATAGGCCAAAAATTGAACTTGAACTTGCTCGCACTAATTTTAAAAGTTCCCAAATAGCCCCTTAGTGTTTTTATACATCTAGACAAGAATTGCAGTCTACTTTTTCTTTGCCAAAGGCTATCAAAATGGGTTATCTGTTATCTCCTTTTAACTTTTAAATTGCAATTGTAATGTCATGTTGTTTATACTAAAATTTTGATGTATGCTTTTCAATTGAGCTAATTCCATTTCTCATACAATTATCCATATTCACCCATCTATTGTTCAATTGCAATTATATCCCAAACTTTTAAATATGAATACAACGACATGTAAAGCAGTGCTTAGGATATAATATACTGTTTGTGCACATTGAAGGATGATGTAACCTGTCTTGGTGTTCTACCAAAATCTTGCTCTGAAATGCCTCTATTGTACATACCCTTTCTATTGTTATCACCAGTCCATCCAATTATTGGCTCCATTGAATCTGAAGGCACTAATAATGACATGGCCATCGTTGATTGACTATTAGATACTCATGGGCCAATTGAATGGTTATCATGTTCATTGCTTCAAACGTTGTTTGGAGATGTAAATGGGGCAGGCGGAGGCGAAGCTCCAATAATTCGCTGAATTGATCTATCAATATAAGGAAGTAATTTACCCACAAGTTTTGGGGCTAAATTTGTGCCATATTCACCCTGGATGTAACACATTCATAAAGAATCAATACAAAGTAGCCTAATTAATGAATACTTCAACTTAGAATTTTAGTGCTTGAAGATTACCTGTTGGCTGATTCTTAACCAATCGTCAAGCGTTGACACCAATTGTCTCCATGTCTCAACTTCTGGTGCTCGGACAGTCTTCAAAAACTTTAATGTTTTTTGACAGTATCTGCCACATAACACCAAGATAAAAATTTTATTAAGAAAATAACCCTTGATTGATTGAAATTGGCTATGTACAGCTATCATGATTCAAAATGTATCTGCTTAATTCATGGAATTAGAAACTTTGCCAACTTCAACTAGCATGTATGCATATACAAGCTTATATGGCTAAAATGGTAGCAACACTGACTGCAAATTTCCGAGCATCATTGAGTATTCATATAACTTTGTTCTCTGCCAAAATATATTGCAGTTCAGTTCGGGAATATGAAATCAAAATATAAATAAGTTAACAATTCTATATAAGAACATTGGACGCTGCAGCTAAAGTTAAAAAGGAGATCTGATTAATTTTTTTCAATTATATAGCAAGAATTATGTAAGTCTTCTTCTTAAAATTAAAACTCTAAAATCAGAAACAGAGAGATTAGAGATCCCTAAAATGTCAAAATGAGAACAAGAAATCAATCACAATAAGAACACATCAGAGATTAGGGCTTAGAAACTTATAATTTCACGCGATCGCTTTCACTGTGAGAGAGAGAGAAGAAGAAGAAGTTGTCCTTCAAATCAGTAAATAGGTTATGATTGATTTAATTGAAGGCAGATAGAGATGGAGTTTGATTTAGCAGAAATGAGGGAGAGGGCTCAGAGGTAAAATATGTTATAAATGTTCATTTTTAATAGCATTCAATATATATGGTGTCAAATTTGTGCTATTAAAAGTACTTTTTCTTGTAGTGATGGTTTTATGGACACTCAAAGGAGAGAAGAGAGGGATTGAGATCGTGGAGAGATGCATGGCAGAATTAGTAGGATTGCGGAGAGATCGTGGAGAGATGATGCATCAAAGGGAGAAAATGTGAAACCACAGTGTCTAAAGTCGAAATTGAATTGTTTTCTCGACTACAGGAGGAGTTAATTTTTTTGAGTGGAAAATAAGAGGGGAAAAGTAAAAAATGACGGTGGATCTAAAATAACGACTCTTAATGGAAGTCATATTGTTACAACAGAGTAACCAAGTCGTAAATCTACCTCAAAAAGTATCATTATTTACAATTTTTGGCCTAGTAAAAATTACTTCGATCTGGAAATATCGAGCTTCTGGTCCCAAGACCCCAGCTAGATATGCCAAGGAATCGGCATCTCTGTTTTTTCCTCGAGGAAGATAATTGAGAGTTGCTTGCACGAACTTGCTCATCCTATCTGCAAGGAGGGCTGCATATTCGATCATCTTGCCATTCTTCTTATATTTCTCAGTGTAATAGTGAACGATGAGTAGTGAATCTGTGTAAACTGAGATCTCTGGGATGCCGAGCCCAAGTGCATGGCCGAGTCCATGAATGAGAGCTTCATATTTGGTAACATTGAGACGCATCCTGTAAGATCGAAAAATGTTGAATATTATGTTTAGATATGAAAGGTGGTTGGCTGACTGTATGCTTTTGCACAAAAGATCATCAATGCAGACATCTACGACTTTCCCAAGATTTTCTTTGAATATAGTACCCATCAATCAGCTATAAGTCAGACCTGCATTTTTAAGTCCGAAGAGCATGACTTTATAGCAGTAAAGTTCTATTTCAGTGGTCTTTTCTTGATCTTCTTCTGAGAGTAGAATCTGATTGTATTTAGAAGCAACGTCCATCATAGATAAGAGTTCGTGACCTACAATGGATTCAAGGATTTGATAAATGTTGGGAAGAAGGAAACTGTCCCTTAGAGTGTGCTTATTTAGAACGGTGAAATCTATATAAACTCTGATTTTTCCATTCTTCTTTAGGACAGCGACGATGTTGGATATCCAATCTAGATATTTGGCTTCTCAAGTGAATCCCACTTTGATCAATTTCTCAATCTCCATTTTAACTTCATCTCGAAGTTGAGGTGAGATTCATCGCTATTTCTATTTGACTGCCATGACATTGATGTTGATGACCAATTTGTGACATGTATTGGCCAGATCAACCCCAAGCATCTCTTCAATAGTCCATGCAAAAACGTCTCGATTTAGTTGTAAGATCTGAATGAGAACATCTTTTTTGTGTTAAACAAGCTTAATACCGATGAAAGTACCTATGTTAGGTACATCAATGTTGATATATTATGTGGAAGGTTGATCATTGAGGTGATCATCTTTCTGTAATTGCTATGCAGCATATCTGTCTGAGGTATCTAGAATTGCTAAGACGTTATTTTTGTAAGCTCGAGAAAGCTTTTGACTACCCTTGAATTTATAGATACCATCGCTGTGTTTAAAGCGGAGTGCTTGATCATAGGTGGAAGCGATTGTTTCCATATTGTGAATCCTGTAGCGGCCCATAATCCTGAGGTAATAAGATTTGGCGTTAATTATATAGAAGATGACGTCGATGGTGGTTGGTCCGGCGATAATAGGTAAGATGATCTTGACTACTCGCTTTTCTTTAGAGCCATTGAATCCACTGATATCGGTGTCACTTGGAACAACTTGATCGGCCAATCCCATTTGGTTGATAGTGCTCTTAAAGTGTATCTCAATACCGCTTCTAGTATCAATCATTATTGTGTGCATGATAAACTTCTTCATCTTGAGCATTATGACTAATGCATCATGATGCAGAAACTTGACATGACTAATGTCGCATTCTTCGAATGAGATCCCATGCTGGCAATTGCTCAACTTATGTAGAAGCTTGGCTTATTTGTCTTGAGGTGTGGGATTGCGGCATTCTAATAGTCTCCTACGCTTGAATCTGCTAGAGCTGGTGATCTGATAGATTTTAATCATGTTGCTGTGGTACATATGGTAAAGATGCTTCTCCTCAACTTGATCTTCAACCTCGACAACTTCAAGTTGCTTTTTATAGCTACCATCCTTGTATAATTCCAGGTTAATAATGTATTCGAAAATCCATCCCTTCTTGAAAATATATTCTATCAACCTCTGTAAAGCATAAAATTGTCAGTAGAGTGATGGTTTACCTTATGATGCATGCAGTACGGGCGGTTCTCGATTGGTTCCAATGGCAGAGAGTGACGGTAAAGCTTATCCTTGGAGAGGATTAGAGAAATTATGAAGATTTGAACATTCATCCTTGGGAGGACTGGTTTGAGTTGTGAGCCACCTTTCCAAGGGTTTCCAGTATTTCCCATGGAGCGCTTTTGATCATCCTGGTCTTCTTTTGGATCAGTGCTTTGATCTGTAGATGGTAATGAAGGATTTAGTAGATTTATACCTTTCGGACATCATCCTTTCCAGGTCGACATAACTATTGACTTTGGTGATCATATCTTCCAAGGTCGCAGGTTTGTTTAGGAAGAAGTATTTTTTGGCCTTGTAGTCGAGTTGGAGCCCGTTGGTGAAAGCAGTAACAACTGTTTTTTGATCGAGAATATCTACTTTATGCGCGAGCTCCAAAAAATTCTTTGTAAAAGCCTCGAGCTTCTCTCTGTGTGACTGTTTAAGACTGATATGAGAATATAAATTTTCTTATTTGTCTATGATATGAGCATATGTCTTGATGAATTATTTTTGTTGCTGGTCTAATGTGTGTATGGAGTCTTCAGGCAGAGAGTGGAACCTCCTAAGCGGTTCTTCTTGTAGATTTATTGCGAACAAATAGCAGAGGATGTGGTTGAGACTGGAATACAACCCTAATGAATCACGGTATTGTTGAATATGATCCTTTGGATCGGTGCCCTTGTATTTATAAATTTTTAGAGTATGGAAACCTTTTGGTATTTCCATATCGAATAGTTCTTTGGCAATTGAACTTCCTTGCAACTTGCTAAGGTCATCTAAAGTGCCCAAAACTTGCGCTTTGATCAACTCCTTAATACGCTGATTCATATGTTCTTGTATGACATATTGACGTATCGGTTGAGTGGCTTGAAGAGGAGGTGGAAGATTGTGAGTACTAGTTCCCTCACTCAAACGATAACGTGTTGGAACTCGAGGTTGAAGTCACTGTTCTTCCTCCTAATATATGAAAAATTTGTGACCTCGGCAAATTTCAGATTAAACTTCACCACCCAAATGAATAGAAGACTGAGGTTCGTACTGAATAATTCTAGAAATAGCTTTGTTGGTGGCTCCTCGAGGTCTTAACCTTTTTCGCGCAAAAACCTGGGAGGCTTCTGGCAATTGATTGCGATCTCATGTTGGGAGAACATGCTGAGTGTTTTACAGAGCCTATAAGGTAGTCTGCATGGTTGTCATCTAGTCTTCATATCATTTTAATGCTGTCAAACGAGCTTAACGTTTGGCTTCAAGCTCCTTCTTATGAAGCTCTTGGTCAATAGTTAATTGACGCTTGAAGTCATTGCATTTCTCTGTCTTGGTGCTGAGATTGGCCTGTAGCTCTGTAAGTTATTCTGGCTCAACTGAAATATTGAGCTGGATTCGGGTTACTGGTCGCCTGAAAGTGACATGATTGAAATTTATAGTATAATAAAAGTATGCCTTATGATATCGTGGAAATGTAATCTTTCCCACAGACGACACCAAATGTAATGGCCTAATTCCATAAGCTCGAGATGGCTTGGAATTAGCTCTTACACCAAAGTTCCAGTGATAAAAACTAAAAAGAGAGATGACACATGTAATTTAGCGTGGAAAGCCTCTGAATAGGTAAAAAACCTACAATCTCGATTTAAGAATTTTTGTAATAGTAACTTTTATTGCTTGAGGTTGATATCTTATTACAAGTGATCTCTCGACTTAGAAATACTTGAATCCTGTGAATAAGAAGTTTTGGATCTTTTGAGAATCTAGAAAAAATAGTTTTCTTGGCGATTTCTTGTGTATTTTTCTAGTCCCTGTATTATCTAGAACTTTATCTTTATATAGGCCTTCTCTGCTGTTCTTCATCGTTCTGAAGTACCTTCTCCGAATAATGTGGTTAGTGGCGGCTGATTGAGTAACTATTGAGTTTGTGAGAGACAGGTGTCTTTGACTTGTTCAGGTTTTTCTGTTTGAGCTCGACCCACGTTCTTTATCAATTCGTAGAGTAGGAGGCAATGTTGATTGTTGAAGTCATGTGTAGAATGCCTAAGTCTATCATAAAGGTAATTCAAACTAGAGATAACTCGATTTGGATAAGATCGAGGGGTAGGCCCCCACAACATTGATCCCCATTTTGTATGCACGATCAACACTGGGGGCGATGAAGAGAAGGATGATAATTGGCGGAATTCCTTCATTGCCTATCTTGGCCCCAATAACAAATGTAAAGGGCCCCTTCCAATAGATCCGATAGAACGTCGATAGCTGATCAAAAACTCGAAGCGTTACACAGTTTAAACTGGTCTTTTATATTATCGTTCAGTAACAGGGCCTTATCTCAAGTTCCTATCTAGGAAGAAAGTAGATGGAGTGCTTAAAGATTTACATAAAGGGATTTATGGCCCCCATGCCGCAGGTCGATCATTCACTAACAAAGAAATTATACAAGGAGTATTCTGGCCAGGCATGCGCAAGAAAGCATAAGAGTACTCACGTAAATGTGACACATGCCTAAGAAATGGGCACATGATCCATGCCCCTTCGCTCGAACTACATGCAAGCAAGGTATTCTGGCCATTCAAGTGGTGGGCACTCGATCTCGTGGGAAGCTGGTAGAAAATTGGGAAGGCCCATTCCTCATCATTGGTCGAACTAGTCTGGGATCATATTATCTCATGACGGAGCAAGGAGTTTAAATCCTAAATCCATGGAGCACTTGGCGATTGAAATGGTATTATCGTTAAGTTCTTCATTTTCCCACTTCAAAATTCTCGTTCTTTCCATTCTAAAAGTGAGATTTCCATCTCCATATAGTGTACATTCTATTTTATTCAATGAAAACTTGTAAGTTTTTTCCTACATTACACTCTACTTACATAGATTCTACTACAATATATAGATTAAAGTAAAGGTAATACTAGTTTTCAGTCTCCTATCTGTACAAAATCTGCGATTAAAATAAAGGTAATACTAGTTTTTAATCAAAGATTTCTACCAGACATAAGATAAAGCAAAGGTTAAACTAGCTTTCATCTCTTAATATGTCTGCAACAAGTACTCTATACAGATGAAAGCAAAGGTAATACTAGCTTTCAATCACCAATCTATACATATTTTGCGATTAAAACGAATGTAATACTAGATTTCAATCAAAGAACTCTACCACACATAAGATAAAACAAAGGTATAACTAACTTTCATCTCTCAATATGTTTACAACAGATACTTCTGTAGGTTACATCTACATGCCACTTTTAAGGATTCTTCTCTACTGATGGGAGGTCAGCTTCGCTTTTCCCTAAAACAAAAAGACGCTCAGCCATAAAATCTTGAGCTCAAACAGCTACAGTAATCCTGCCTTGCTCCACCAGCTTTGCGGGTTGAGAACCTAACTTCAATTCCATGGCGTTCATAAAGATTCCTCGATCTATATTAGTTCTACAAATACATCCTCTTCCCGATAGACAGTTGTGCAAGGTATCCCTCTCTAACTCAAGTCTTCTCACTTCCTCCACAAAATAGGCAATAATAGCCATTAACATCTGTGAGTGTGTTGCTTCAGACATAACTGCCTTGGAAAAAATTTCTCTCACTTTCTTATGATGCCCTTACTACTTTTTATACCGTCCAGCTTGCATTCCATGTGTCTATCTGCGCGGGACATAAGATCATTATGCTCCTTTGCCTTCTATGTGCCTTATCTAACTCTTCCTGGTTCGTCGTCCATAATTCTGCCACATGAGCACGAAGTTCTTCAAGCTTCCTATCCTTACCTACATTTCCCCCAACAGGAGACTTCTTTAACAATTTACCCTTTTTTCTTGTCAATTGATCCTTACCCCTGATCACCTGCTCTAACTACCTCTCACTACTATGAGTAGTATCCAACTTACCTTGGTACTCCCTTAAGCGCTCATTTCCTCTTTGTATGTGAGCTTGAATGCGAGCTGCATCTCCCTCCAGCTCCCTAATTCAAGCTGATAGGTCATCGACATCTCCTTTTGCAATGCAGGCCCCATAATCGCCTTTATTCTTCTTCAATAGCTCTCCAGCCCCGACCTTCTTAAAACGCGAATTGGCCATAGCCAAATCGGCTTTCAATTGGGCCACCCTCTCATTCAATTCATTACATCGTCTTTGGACCATCCAAAAATCTATATCTTGAGCAGGTAAAACCTCACTTAACTGCTCAGCCGCAATTTCAGATTTGGATAGGTCATCTTGAGCTCTCTTCTGCTCGCTATTTTTTTGAATCATTTTAATTTTCAATCGCTTCAGCTCACTTTTAGAACTCACTTGATCATCTTGAGTCCGTTCTTGCTCATTAATTTTGTTAATCATTTGACCCTTTAGATTGGCCACAAATCTTTATAACTCTTTCCCTGTCATTTCTAACGACTGGATATGTTATCGAGCCATGTCCTCCTCCTTACTCATCACCATCAGTGAATCATTCTGGCTTTTGAGCTTTCTAGTCTCCTCTTTTGCCTCCTCAAGATCTTTCAACTCCTTATTAATTTTAGCATTTTTTTCCTCGATCTTCCGAGTCAGATCTTCAACAGTTTGGGTTGCCTCGACAAGCTTAAAATTAACTTTGACGTATTGGCCCTCCCTATCTTCATATGTATCTCTCATCCTATCAAACACCACCGCAAACTCTTGGTTATATTGGAGTGTCTCTTATTCACTCAAGCGCGCTAACTCCATTTCAACCTACATCACATAAATAATACATCAAGTTTGATTCAACAACACTCAATATTTAGATCATAATACAGGAGTCTGATTTCTAACAAATTTCTATTTTTTGACAACTACTATTGTGGAACTGCTGTTAAACTTAAGGTTGAAGTATAATCCCAATTCGATGACAATAACACGTACATCCTATTTCAAGGTACGCATTCTCTATGTTCTAACTTTTTCAACACTTTGGTATTATCTAGGCACTTTTGATTATCATTGCCCCTAAACTGTTAACATATTTTTGTTCTATCTCTATACTATAATTATTACTTTGTAGCTCTAAAGTAATGCTTTATATAAGTCAAATATTTCTTGCTCTTCTCTAACCTGTTGTTCCGCTTGCGAAGACAACAGGAACGCTGAGGCGTCTTTCTCCTTAGCAAGCTCATTCTCTAACTCCTCAATTTTTAGGCGCATATCCTTAAGTTCCTATAAATGATTTTTATAAACATCTCTTAGCTTACATAAGTTCATCCAATAAAATAATATCCCATACAATTCCAGTTCTCAAACCCCACATATCATAAATTCAACAATTTTACTCTACCTTCTCATTATCATTCTCAAGATTCTTATTATCATCCCCTTGGTTCTCTAGCTCAGTTTGGGGAGAGACACCATCCAACCCTTCTACCACTCCAGTAACATCATCTTCTACCTCATCTTCTTCGATGTAGATACCCTCCATAATAGCTGTAACCTCAGCTTTAGACTACCCCACTTTGAGGAGTTGATGACCGAGTCTATCTCGTTAGACTACCACCTTGTCCAGGTTCTTTTACGCTTCTTTTGTCAGCTCACTAATCTCTACCTTCGACGTAATATTTATAGAATCCAGTCGCTTCCCCACCTGAACCAGGTCAGACTTCAATCGAGCCATCTTCTTCCCGAGCTTTACTTTCCCATTCTAGAGCTCAGATTTTCCATCCTCGATCACGAGGTAGATCCCCTTCAGCAAGCGAGCATCCTACAAAAAATAAAACCTATTTTTAGCTCGAATTACAATACAAAATTTGAAAAGATACAAGTCATTAAAACTTACAAATTTGTCCATCTCCTCAACACCCTTCCAAGCTGTAAGCCTTTCCTTGTCCTCCATAGCTCTCAGCACGTCTTCTTCAGAAGGTCAATTCTCCACGACCTTCACCCCAATCACTTCAGTATGAGGATTTAACCTCCTCTTTTTTGCATCCCCCTCGACCTCACCACTTCACGTGGTTTCAGAGGCCGAGCCACGATTCACAATCCTTTTCTTAAAAAACTTCTGAGCTAACTTGCTCAAGGCTATAGATTCCGGTCCATCTGGAAAATCCAATACAGTAGCCTTCGGCAGAGCCACTCGCATCTCTCCGTCAGCCCCTCTTTTCTTATTGGATCCAACCCCCGTCATTAGTCTCTTCACTTGAGACTTTTGGAATTTCTCAGACTTACTGTTAGCTCGTTTATTTCTATTAATACCGAGGTCCTTTTGAATTGCATCAAGCTTAACCCCTTCTTAAGCAATAATATCTAACATGGACTACTTCTTCTTCACCTTCGACTGAGGACCTATAAACCAAACACAACACATTATCGACAACAGAACAACCTTCAATAACAACAGTTCGATATTATATACTATTACATTTCTTCACAGTTTTATATCGAAGTTTCATGGGTTCTTCATCTTTTCTCTGAAGGCAATCACCTTTCAACCAAATCATATTATCATTCCATATTTGACCTGCTGAATTTAGATCGAAGAAAAGCGGTCGGGACGAGCTCGAAAAGAAGTATGCCTCTCCAGTTGCAGAATAATTTTTCACACCATAAAACAACAAAAAATCTTCAGGAGATATTCTTCTCTCTACCTCATTCTCCTCCCACAACCTATTCAAACTCTTACAGAAATTGATCACCTCCTATATGTTCCCGTTCAATTGGGTAGGACAAGCCCCTATGGAATTCATTATCCCTTTTGCAAGATTGTTAAGGGGAAAACTCAACCCGTACTCTAACTGACACAGGTAACACAAAAAGCCCTCTTCTAAGTCACTTTGGATATTCACATCGTAATACTCCAAGGAGATCAATTCTTCCACCGCCTATCCAATTTCTCCTTCTCTAAATTCGGCAGCAAAAGGAAATGTTCTTCCTCTGATACTACATTACAACCCCTGAACTGCCTACCAGCATGTTCTACAATGTTGCCTCATACTCCCCATACAAGTGCTTTGGATTTACACATGTCCCTAAACACATCAGAGTTCGAAGGGTATGATACCAATTGTCCAGAGAAATCTAGAAGTTGAACAAGTACTACTTCATCCTCCCAATCAAATTCTATATTTAAAGACACTACATTATCAGACTCAGCCGAACGACCAGAGGTCGATGCCTCCACAACAAGTGAAGTCTTCATCTCAACTGCAAGTCTAAGGATGAGGTTTGATTCAACACAGATATTCTTCACGCTCGATTTACATACAAGTGTTGGTATTCTATCATTATCTTTTTCACTGCCCTCATACATATATGCATATCCTATCATATCTCTTTTTCATACATATACCAAACAGATTTTTATAGGTTACTAAAAATAATAATTTTTTAAAATTTAAAAACCACAAAAATCTTTCAAACACACATTCAAAAAATCATATATCGTCTACTAACCTTCAATGCCAAAATACCAATATGAAGCAGTGCCAAATCCTTCTTTCACAATGCTATTGTACAACCACCGTCGCGACTCAGTCTCTGCAACTTTTTTATGCCTTGCCTGTTGATCACTCTCGCCTAATATTTTACGTGAATCTCTACTATTTTTTCTCTTTTCTCTCCCACTGTTTTTCAATTTTTCAGAAGTTGATAAATGTTTGAATGAGGAAGATAAAGCATTATTTATAGTTTCTATCTCTAATTTTTGGCAGATATTGGGCCTCATACGAGCTACCCTTGGTTTTAGAACCGAGGCGTCCCTTCTACAATTAATGTCAGACATTTTGCACCTTTTCGCTGAAAACACCATCCCATCATTGCCCCCTGCCCTATATTTTAATAGTCTCATATCTCCTACCCAAATCTCCCTCTAACCTCCCCACACTCATGATGACTCAACACTTACATGCAATTGAACCTTCCCTATAATTACACTAGAGACAAAAATCAAAGCTGCCTACTTTTTTCTATTCTTGCTTCTACTACTTATAGAACTGCTGACGTCATTTTTAAAGCTCTCATATTTCATATTCAAATTTTTTCAGCAGTGACTAACAACATTCACAACAAAAGAGGAGAGATTTAAAACATCATTCTAACTACATTGTGATTATAGTTATTTGATCTCATATAATTTATTCCCTCACATATAATTACATATAAAATATCCCACATTTCCTAGAAGGCCACACCTAATTAGTTTTCCCCCAGCAATCCTCACATTTTCCTCTTCAATCTCTTCCTCAACAATTTAACTCACGACCTCTCTTCTAGCTGCAGGCTTCTGAATCACTTCACAAAATATCTCCGAATAAAAATGATGCCCAATCTCAAGTTCCCTCACCTTTAAATCCATGCCTTCAAACTGTAATTCAGATTCAGGCAATTCATAATCATAGTCTAATAACCCAAAAATCCTTTCTCGTACTTCAGCTATCATTATCGCCAACCATCTTTTAACAACTTGACGAGCTCTCATAGATCGAGTCCTCGCCATATTATCTTTCTTCCTCATCTTTAAATTATATTTTACCATATTTATGCAATTTTCTAGATCACTTCAAATCCTCAAAATTTCGTATATATATTTTGTTTTTCCATAACAGAAAACCCTAAGATTATGATAAAAAAATTATTTGAACTTATCTATCCACATCGACCTTTTTGGATTCGCCCTATCTCATTTCGAACTAATCTGCCCCCCAATCCAAAATTTTAAGAAAGATCTTCCTAAGCTCGAATTTCTAATTTCTGCAAATTCTATATCTTCTACGATATTTTCCCCCCATAATTCTAAGTTATTCAGTTCAAAACAGATTTTTACACATCTTCTATTTCACAGACATATTTTTCATAGTTTGATTGTTAAAATATACTTTCTCGTTTAATCTTATATATTACATTTCGTCCTCTACTGATACATATCTGTATTTCTTATAGCTCAATTTCAATTACACGAGTTATTTCTATCTATCAACACAGAGTTTGAACAAAACGTTCTTATTAAGCTCGAAATATCAATTACAGATAACAAGTCTTTCAGATACTTTACAGATAATAAGTCTTTTAGATACTTTACAGATATCAAGTCTTTCATCTCTTTTGCAGATAACAAGTCTTTCAGGTAAAGTTATATTTTATTCTCAAAATCATATTAGTTTTCAGTGATATATTACTCTGAGAATCTTCTGAAGAAAAGTTGGAACTGGAAATCACTAAGCATTCATCCTACTTCAAACCAATTATTTCAACAAGAAACTGAGTTTGGTCGAAGTCTAGACATAGAAGCAAGGGCATCAATACTTTAACCAACTCTTCAAATAGAAGGCCTTGTCAGTACCTAAAGACAATGATTGTGCACGGGAAAGACTTTTATTCTCCATCCCCCTCCTACACCACCATTGCCTCCTCCTCCGTAGCCCCCCATCAACAAAAGTTAATTGAGACGAAATAGAGCCCTACCTTAGAATTATGTCCTTTGCAGGATACTGACGGTACTGCTTCGCAGTTACACCACCCCCCAAATCTGTCTTCTCAACCTTCTCCTTCGCAAGGATGTGAAGATACCTCCAACGTGCCTCGCCTGTCAAGACTTCATAATTAAATCTCCATATACAGTAATAGTCTTCATCAGCTTCAGCTGCTTCTTCTTCCGACATACCATGATACGTCCATGGAATGGGAATTGGGGTGGGCATCTCTAAAGAATATCCCCAAAATATCTCAACTTTAATCTCTACATCTCAGCAAAGACTCTCTCTTCATATACAATTTTCTGGGTCTTCACCATTATTACTTAAGAATTCCAGAGGATTTTTTGATAACTGTATACTTTGCCAGAATTGACAGTACAGGTACTATTTATATAACCCTTGTATTTAATGTGTAGGTACATTTTTAAAGTAGTCATCCTTCAGAATAAAACCACTCTCGGAACCCCAAGCGTCTATTACATCAATAATTTCCATCGTCATTCAATGCAGATACATCCCTTCATAAAAAAATAAATATA
Source organism: Kingdonia uniflora (assembly GCA_014058105.1). Lineage (NCBI taxonomy): Eukaryota > Viridiplantae > Streptophyta > Magnoliopsida > Ranunculales > Circaeasteraceae > Kingdonia > Kingdonia uniflora. The sequence continues at coordinate 5,127,106 of JACGCM010001854.1, forward strand.
TATAACCATTTCTAAACCAGTCAAAATCACCATTAAATACATTATTTCTTTTCAACTTCCAGCACCACCAATACACATATTCTTTCTCAACTAAGCCACTCGTGCCTTCAGTTGCGAGGGAACGATTGGAATGGCATACCCTTTGACCTAGTCCAAATTTGAGCTACCTCAATATCATACTCACAAATTTTATACGTGACATAAATAGTCAGCATTAACACTTAGACTACAAACTAATAAAGAATATGGATCGAGCACAACAGAATAACATGAACAAGTGAAAGGCACTTGTCTCCCATGAACTAAGCAGTTACTCAGTCAACTAATATTTAACTCATTGTTTAGAGAACGTGCTTCAGCACGATAACGAGTTGTGGGTAGGGCCTATATAAAGAAAAAGTTCCAGAAGAGACAAAAACCAAGAAAAACTAGATTTTCTAGACTCTAGCAAAAAACATCATATTTACAAGATCAAGTATTTCTAGCTTGAGAGATCACTTGTAATAAGATATAAGCCTCAAGCAATAAAATTTACTGTTACTAAAACCCTCAACTCGAGGTCATAGTTTTTTTACCTATTCAAAGGTTTTCCAAGCTAAATTACCTATGTCATTTCTTGTTTTACATTAGTTTTTGTTACAGGTACATTGGTGTAAGAACTAATTCTGAGCCAGTTTGAGCTACAGAATTAGGCCATTATATATACCATATTCCTTCAAACTTACGAGCACGCCCATCTTCTTCCCTCACTATAGTGCGCATATCAACTACTTTCGCTTTAAACGTATTTATCCGAACTTGTTAGCATTTAGCACAGTCTTCTTCTTTCTTCAAACTCGCAAATAAATCTATCATTTTAGTTCGCACAGGTATTAGTTCTGCCTCCTGCTGGGTTACCCATTTCAAGATATTACATGCATGATGTTAATTTTTTTTAATGTCCAACTCTTTTATCTTTAAAACTTCTTTTAATCCCACCATTTTTTTTTTGCATGCACAATGGCTAATTCAGCCTCCTTATCTTCCAATTGTTCGGTGGAGCAACCCACCATACTTTTCTCTTCAATTACCCTCACCTTCAATTTTATATTTAACTCCGTTGTACCTTTTAGTGCTTTATGATAAAAATTCAAATCAGTGTTCAATTTTTTATTCAACACGCGCAACGCTTTCTACTAACCCTGAACCTCTGCCAGATCCACCTGTAGTAACAGTTAATTTTTATATACATACCAATTTCCATGTCAAACGAATTTACAAATCATAGTTAACAATGTTACTCAACAATATAATATTTGTGTACTATCGACACACATTTTTACTCATATCTATTTTCACTAAACCAAAAATAGAAAAATACAACTTTGAGAAACGACAAATATTATGGTCACTAGAAAATGATATCAATTATAGTTGTATTCTAGGTGTTTTTGTTGTATTTTTTAATAGAAGGTGGTACTTTTTATCCCTTGATTAATCCTCCAAAATTACGCAAAACTGGAAAATTGGTTTACCCTATCCCTATATTCTCTTTTTCTTCTCCTAGGATCATATCCAACTTTATTCAGTTCGGATTTCTCTCCCTTTCCATGGTGATTTTGAGGTATGATCTCTCTATCTTTGTTTCTCATATTTCCTGAGTCCAATTGTTTATACTAGACCTAATTTAATTTATAGGAATCGATCTTTACGGGGTAATTCTGAAAATCATGGACCCAATTTCTCTACAGTAGCATAATTTGGTTTATGAGTTCTTTAGTCACTGATTTTTTGGAACCTTTAAAATTTTCAACTTCTAGATTGCAAGTGCCCTTTAATAATTGTCATTTTAGATTTGATGATATCTTAGTATCTTATGCATCATGCGATTCTGGGACGAATAGTTGTGTGCCTTACTGTTGTTAAGTACTAGTATAATTACACTATACCAAGTGAACTGGCATAGTAGAGTGCATTATTTGTCCACTGATTAGAGGTCTAACCTTTGATGTTATTGGTCTAATCAAAGCTCTTCCCGGTCAAGAAGGAAATACTCCTAAAATTGTTAAAAGATGGTGTAATTCAGAGTCTTCGCGATGCATTATCACTACTTCAGTCAACAACCATAAACATAACCCGATACAGTATGTTTACAATCTCAATTTGGTCATACATGCTCTAATGGTTAACCACTCCATGTTCTTGAATTATTTTTACTATAGTAGGAAGCCCTGGGAAGGAAAAATGTTCAGGTCAGTGATTTAGAGGTTTGCTCTGTTAGAACGAACCAGAACAATAATGGATATCTAGATCTTTTGTGCTACTAGTACCTGCTTCCTCTCTTTCTCCAAAAGGTAATTTTATTTTCTTCTTGGAAACAAGTTGCAGTACCTTATTCTTTTTGCATCAAAGAATCAACTTTCTGTTTATGAAGTCTGCTATAAATATTGATGGGTGCAATTTAATGCAGGAAACTTACAACATCATGAGTGTTCCCAAGATTTATAAGACCTTTTTGACATGATAGAAGGGCTTCATGTGATAGAGCACTGATGAGGCAGCCTACTTTATGGTTTGGAATGATACTCTATTGTATTTTAATGCATTATATAATGCGTGCTACGCATGCAACTTCAGTAGTTTGAGAAAATGATCTTGTACCACACCTACTGGAAGGGCATTTAACTTATTAAACTTAACCAATCAGGTACATGTTGATTTAATCATTAAACTCAACCATGAAGCTATTATTTTTTTTTTTTTTTTTTCTGGTTAGCTTATGAATCTCCTAGTGTGGGATCTAGAACTGTTATATAACAGCAGTTAAGTAACAATGACAGTGCCACTTGATGTTTATCATTAGATATAACAATATTTCCAAGAAGGTTTGATTTTCTACGAGTCCTACGATCATAAGACATAACTATGACTAAACGTTATTATTACAAACAAAGCATGTATGATATTTTATTTAAACTGGTTTAGAAGGTTAATCATTTGAGCAGATATATTATGTAATTGAGGGACACACGAGAGGTGATCGAGCTTATTAGACAAATCACTAGGCAATCTGTAGATGCCTAAAAGCTCATTATAGGATTGAGATAGCTAGTTATGAATGTAGGTTGGTCCAGAAGTTGATGAAAATCTTCATGCATCACAAATATTATTTTCGCTCACTTTTCTTTTAAAACATTCCTTTAATGTACTTGTAGGTTTTTGGTATGCTTTGTTCTCATACGCAGTTTTACCCTAATTATAGAATTCTGGAAATAAATAGCTGGAAAGTATTGGAAGCCTTCAAAACATAAAGAATGGTCATTGTATAGTGTAATTTGGTATGTGTTATATAGGATGAAGATTTACTATGCTTTTGCATTTTGTTGTTCGCAATCATTTGTTCATACTTACTTGTGCCTTTCATTTGAATACATTCAAATACTTAGCGATTTTATTTTCTTCAAGAGGTGCCTTTATATTACTATGGATGTTTTACCCATTTTCCAATTGATGACGTAGTTAGACCCCTACTTTATGGTATGTTTTTCTCAAATTTTATTTAAGAGCTACGTTCTTATTTAAGACGTACAATACTTTTTTGCATTGAGAGAATCTAATAATAGACCATGTCATCGCAATACTCCATTCTTCTTACGACCACAACATTGACAATTGAGCTTCTATTTACTAACTTGATTTTTTTTGCATATGCATCCTTTTAGGTTTATGTTTCATTGCAAATGATGCTGATCTTCACAGAATTCAGGCTTTACTTTTGTATTGGAGTTGTCATGGACCTTTTTTTCTAGGTAAGTAAAATATATGCTTCTTCATTTTCTTTGGATTATTTGCCATGTTTTTTTAATTACATGACATGTCATGCAAGATTTATTAGCTATAGGAAATTACTAATGAGCAAGCATGTTTCAGGATTACGAAGAACCACTTTCAATAGCCATTTACAGTTTATGTGCTAAACTATATTTTACGTACCATTCTCTGTAATAACTTTGATTTTAATGATAGGGCAATTATCGAATGTGAGCGATAATTGGTTATGCTATTTATATGGTTATTTTAGTTCATTAATCATCCAATGTGTTATCTTTGTTTTAATTACATTGCTGCTTTATTGGCTATAAATGTTCCTTGCGCAAAATTGATAATCATAATTCTTTCTTCTTAGGCCATTGTGTAGGGGCCTAACTTCGCGGGGAAGGAAGTTGACTCTTACACTACGAATATAATCCTCAGCCAAAGAATTCAAGCATATAATCAGTATTAATGTGACTAATCTACTGGAAATATACTGGTGTGGAGGCCTAGAATGGGTCACTCCACGACCTCTGATGAGTATTTTTAAGAGCACTGATATAAAATTCGAGTAGTCGAAGTTTCGATTACAAGGTGATTACAGGGTGTTCCAAGGTAAAATTCAAGGTCTCTGGGGAGAGTTTTTCTAACCCCACCATAATTCCCCCTCCCTCCTATTTATAGAACATAGGAAGGGATGAGTTACCATGGGAGGTCAAATTACATGAGTATCCTCTGGATAACTTACTTGTATCCAGAGTCAGTTCTGGCAACGTAACTGTCAGGTCTGACACTGTAACCGTTATTCCTAACACTGTAGCTTGTTGGTTCTGATACTGTGGTTGTTGGATCTGATACTGCAGTTGATGAGCGGCATGCTCTGCTATTCTATTTGGTGAGTTGGTTATCTGACACCTACTAGGGGAACTTTATTTTAAACTGTCATGTTGTAATCGAAAACATTGGTTAATATTCGACCCTGAATGACTAAGAGGGCCTGAATTCTTTGAAGTATTATGCAAAAATGTTGTGACAGAGTGTAAAGAAGTGTCGATGATTCGAGAATAGGGATGGGTCAAATGCAAGATCTCAAAAATTGGTGTGGAGTGCGCATGCTGAGAAAACGGTTGAGTCTGGGAAGTTGAGATTCCGAGGAAAACAATTGAAGACTGGGATAAATGCGGGTTGTGATTAAGGAGGCTTTAAATGCACCTGCCTTCAAGTATAAGTAGGGGTTCTCAAGAGAGCTTCAAGCATATGCACTATCTTCTTTGAATAAACTGTCTGCATCATCTTGTCCAAGTAATTGAATTATGGATACCACTCCTAATACGAGATACCAGAAGAGGATGGCAGCCCGAGAGCGTCGGATAGAGGAGATGACGTATGAGCTTATTGTAAAGTTCTTCAAGGACCATGAGTTGGACTGGGAGATGACTGAATTGGTAGAACTAGAATCATAAGAGCCAATCTATGGGATATCGTATTCTCACTGGTGGAGGGTGTTGTGATTGATGAATCCACTGGTCAGTAACCGGTTCTTCCTTTAACAAAATTTAGCTAAAGATTTGATAACTAAAGAGGATCTCGATATTGAAGAGGAGGCTGGGCTCTACAAGAATTGCCCTGTCTGCAAATAAGGGCAGCTTGGTTGTGGTAAAGGAGTCTTGTAGCATTTTGTTTTGTGCTTGTTTTTGCTATTTTTATTTTTGAATTGGTGTAAGCATCGCTGATCTAATGCAATGGAATATTGAAACAATTGTTGTGGTATGATATTTAATTATTTGTGTATAAGTAGGACAACCACAATACACGATGGTAATTTAGGCGCAAAAACAGCTTGTCGAATGCATATTATGTAGGAAATCGAATGACTGACAAATTTTGAAATTGAATATCGGGTATGCTTGGACGAATGTTTGAGATACATTATAGGCGATGATTTGTGGATGGGAGGAAGGGATTTCGAAGGTCGATGGGCTTTGAACATAGATGGGCTTTGGCTGTAAAATCCTGACAGCCAAAATAGCTGGCATGTTAGGAGCAGTACTGCTCATAGGGCAGAGTGCCCTGCAGGTCATCATGATGCTTCCTTGGATTACGGGAAAAAGGTTGACGTAATGTATAGATTTCACTGGATGGCTTCGGACAGGATACTAAAAGGTTCAACTAGGTTAATATAAAATTATTAAATATTGGCGTGAGAGGTACACGTGTGAGTTGTTGAGGGTAAAGGCGTCAAAACGCAACTCAGCCTAAAAGTAGGGGTAGTCGGGTAAGGGTAATGATACCGGTTTTGGAAATTAAGGCGGCTTATTAATATTTTGGGGAGGTATTTATAGAGAAAGAATGAAATTACTGTTCCCAATTTGCAAGGAAAAGATAAAACAGAGAGGGGGAGAATATACTTCATTCTTGAGGAAGTTCTTATTGAAGAGGAGAAGAAGGACCGTTCTTTGATATTGTCTTAATCAACCATATAGGTATTCGTCTGACCTTCTCTGTAAATAAGTTAAATGTAGCTCGCCTTTGTAGCTTTGTCTGTTGTAAGTATTTTGAGGGGTAGGCACTGCTAGGGTTTTATTGGCGAAGGCCTGACCGAGGGAGAGGGTGATCCAAGTAGTTGGAGGTTCGGCTCAGTAAGAAAGTAGGAATATTGGGGTGGTGACCAGAGATGTAATCGAATGTTTGACTATGGTTGTTTGAGTTGGGGAGGGTAGATCAAAATAAGTTATTGACACGTAATAGTCGAATATATCGATCTAATTACGTGCCTCTTCTTTTGTAAGGTAAAATGCATACCCGTTGATCTTTGAGACTGAGGCTGATAGACGAGGAGATCGAAGAGAATGAACCGAGTGTGTCTAGTTTTGCTCTAGCGGGTGAGAGCAGTGACGTAGAAGAGTTAGACATTACAAAAGATGCCGCGTTAGCCGTAGTGGTTCCTAAGATTGGGGCCTCGAGTAAGAGCCGTCGAAAGTCTCGAGTGACCGAGGAGAGGGGATGGGTAGATGGAGGGAGGAGAGATAAGAGATAAGAAGGTAGTATCGAGCCTTCAGGGAGAGAAGAGGGGGAGCATAGTGGTAATAGTGAGAGTTTGACTAATTTGGGGGAAGCTGCGGGGTCTGTCTCGGGTTAAGAGAAGCTGAGACTGGATCGATTTGAGGCTAAGCTAGAGTTATTGAAGGTAGGGGTGATATTATATGCAGTGGGGTCTTGGTATACCTTCAGTTCTAAACCTCGAAAGGGTTTTATGGCATTTAGAGGCCAGATTCCGCTAGGCATGCAACTACCCCTTTGAAGGCTGGTGAAGAAGGTTTTAGACTTTTGGAAAGTTTCTCCATGCCTGATGAATGGGAACTTCTATGACATGATGAAGGTGGTCGAGGGTATGAATGTAGAACTAAGGAGTGAGGTGAGGGGCTTGATCGAGTGATACGATATTGTGTCGTTCTACTCGAGGAAAGCAAGCCAGAAGATAAATACGTACCATATCCAATATCATACAAATAAGCCCTGATTGTTTGATTTGTGCTCAACGGGTCAAGGGTGGGATAAAGACTTGGTTGTGGTACGGAGAAATTATGAGAATGCCGAAGGTGAGGGCATTTATAAGCTGCAGCATAGGATCTATAATCCAGGTAAGTTTATAGTTAAATATTTTTTAAAATATTGATCAAATAGACTGATAAACATGTTTCTGCTTTGTCTGCAGCACCTAGTAACTGACCTTTGGTGAATCTGAGGAATTATATTGGCAGGCTGATAAACTCAGACGAAGAGTGGGTAGACTCTGTGTTCAGGAAGCTAGGTATAAATGGAAAAGGCAGAAGAAGACAAATTCTCTACTTTGAAATCTTCCTGCTACTCCGAAGCCATCAAAGAAGTGGGGAGGTGAAGGTGCATCGAGAGGGGTCGAAGGAATGGAGAAAGTGATATTGTCGAGGAAGGTGAATTATGTCCCAAAAGGACGGCTGGCACTGAAGTAGGCAGCGCTAGCACTCAAAGTAATTCGTGATGCGTCGAAGCAGGCATTGACGCAGGCTGGCAAAGGGAAGGGCAAGGTCCTTCCCGAATCTCCGAAGGTCCAACAGGCGAAGTTAGCTCAGCGTAAGAGGCGTAGGGAGCTGGGGGAGGATGTGGACGAGGAGCTAACAGAAGCTGAGCTAGATGAGCATGTTCGAGCCACGGCTGCCTCGATGGCAATGCTCTGCGGTACTCACCCAGTGGAGGCTGGGAGGCAGATGAATAAGACTTTACATCAGGTAACTAATTTTTTTTTTGAAATTCGGAAATTTTTATAAAATTTATCCTCCTTCGAGAAGTACTGATGGCTCAAATATTCTAGCAGATGCATGCTTGGTCGCAAGCTTTTGTCAAGGCCCAAAAAGTAGCAATGAAGCAGCTAAAATAGGCAGTTGACAATCTAGAACTCGCTCGAGGGACTGAGGCATCGCTGGTGTCTGAGATTAAAGTTTTAAAGTGAGAGTAGTTGACCATCAGATCTAAATATGAGAGGAGACTCGAAGCTCAATGTTACAACCATACGCAAGTGCTGGAGTCGAAGCTTACTGAGAAGGATAAGGTAATGAAAGAACCGAGGGAGACCTCCCAAGGGCAATTCGATGATGAATGTGAGACTAATGTCAGGCTGAAGATGTTCATTGAAGAGTTGGGGTATAATCCTAAAATTTTGAAACGCTTTCCCACAACCAGCGATCTCATCCTTGGAGATATCGTTTAGGCAGAGGGGATAGAAGTAGATATTGTTGATGTAGCTATGGGAGGTGGCGTGGAATAAGCTACTGCTTGGACTGTGACAGATAAAGTCGTGGACTCTGCTGGATCGAATCCTTCTGCTGAAGATATTGGAGGTGTTGGCGCTGAAGAGCCTGTAGGAGGAGATGGTGTGGCCACTCCTGTATGAGGTATTGTTAATGTTGTCTTGCTGTAACAAAGACTCTTTTATCTAAACTTGTTAAGGTTTGAAATACTTTGAGTACTGGTTTGGATAATGTGTAACTGATTTGAGCTTGAGCTGTCAACTTGTGATTGATTTGAATTGTTGATGTGTGCTGAACTTGATTTGAATTGGTTTGTTGATTTGTGTTAAACTTGATTCTCTGATATATGTTGTACTAAAACTTCTTGCAGGTAGTAGAGCTGTTGATATTTTTGTATACTTGTGTTTTTGTCTATTTTGGTATATGTTTTTGATATGGTATTTGTATGTAGGGTATTTGAAAGAACTGTTTGAATTGTGTTGTGTTGTTTTTGAAGTTAATGAAATTGGGTGTTGGTAGTATAATTAGTCTAATTATTTTTCAATGATATTTTTCATAGAATTTTGAATGTTCGAAGTACAACTTTGATCTCTCGAAGTAACATGCTTGAATTATCGAAGTAGGAGGTTTAATCTGCCGAAAATAAAAGGTTTGATTTGTTGATGCAAGAGGTTTAATCTGTGCAGGCACACATTTTTGAACTGTCGAAGTATACAATTGTAATATGTCGAGGGAGGGATTTGGTCTATCGAAGGAAAATTAGGATTTATGTATAAGTGGAATTTGGAACTGTCGAAGTAAAACTTATTATATGTCGAAGTTGTGTTATGCTTCATGTATAAATAAAATTTTAAACTGTCAGAGTAAAGGACGATCTGTCGAAATAATAAAGGCGTGAGGTTTTGAACTGATGAATGTGTTGTAGGTCAAATGCTCGATATATTTGAGAATCAAATTTTGAGGTTATCTGTTAGCGAATTTTCGTGGCGCAGCATAATCGATTACTCGTATGTGAGAAGTGTGCCAAAGGTTTTGTTGGATTTGACTGGTCGTACTGACAGCCTGGACAGCTGGTCTGTTAGAGTGGTACGTACATCTGAGGCAGTGTGTCGTACAAGTAATCATGATTTTTGCCTTTGTTTTACAGAAAAGTTGTGATTTGATGTTGGGATTTGACTGGGTAGCTTCGAGTGAGGGTGAAAAGGTTCGAGAAGTTTGAAGTTTACGGCTAATTTGAAGTGGGCGTGCAGCTCCCACATGTGGGATATGAGGGGTATATCAGTCAGAATACATTGTAGCCAAAAAGTCGGGGTAGTGGGGGAGTGGTAATGATAGCTGTTTGAAAATCGAAGCGGTTTTGATTTTTTGAGAAGGTATATGAATGTAAGAGAAGTAACCACTATACCGTACATTAAGAAAACCTAAGAGAGTGAGTAGAAGAGAACGTATGCCATTAGTGCTGGTAATTGAGAGAAGTTGCTAAAGTTGTTGGATTGATCTTGCTGTTTCGAGTATACTACTTCTAACACAGGTATGTCACTTAATCTCTGTCTACTCTTGCTTTGTTTTATCTTCCATGTCTCTGAGTAGAATCTTTGGGGTTTGGGGGTTATCTTCGAGGATAAGATAATTCATGAGTTTGTGTTCCGACCTATTCGGGGAATTTGGGGGTTTTGAAGGAGGCATCGGGTTTGGGATCGAGGTTTCGAATGTGTACATATCTGTTGGAGGGGGTAAATGGGATATGGGTTATTGACACGTAATTATCGAATTTATCGATCTGATTGCGCGCCTCTTCTTCTGTAGGCTAAGATGCATACCCGTCAAACTTCGAGACTTAGGCTGATACACGAGGAGATCGAAGCATTCGAAGCTATTATTTCTGGTATTCGGGCCGTGCTCCTATAGATGAGGGGGGGTAACGACTTAGAAGTGTTAGATCTTATAAAAAAATGCACCTTTTGGGCCATGTGTTGTCGCTATGTAATGTATCCGTTTGCAAATTGAAGACGTGGGTGATCAAAGAGATTGTGAAGTAAGAGTAATACTGATGGGGGGGAGAGGCGGGTAAATGAGGGCCTTTTGGGGTGGAAAGGGAGAAGGGGGTGCAGGAGATGCAAGTGGGATTCGCATTGAGTTGGACTAGGGTTCAAAGGCCATTTTCGTCTAGAGATAAGGTTAGTTAGATCGATTTGCTGCCAAACTGTAGCTGTTTCGAAGGTGGGGGGTGCTGTTGAGTTGCGGAGCATGATTAACTTTCAAATCTGACCCTGAGAGGCACTATGGCTTATGAGGCCAATTCGATAGGAACTGAAACTTCCTCTTGCGTACAGTTCTGAAGAGTGTGTTTGAATTTTGGAAGCTGCCCCTGTGTTAATTGAAATGGAAATTTTTACGAGATGATAGTGGTTTAGAGGTCGAGATGCAAGTTTAGCCGGTGGGGACGGTTTAATATGGTTTGATGTTGTGACCTTCTACTTGAAGAAGGGCGCAAACACCGGTACCTACCACATCTAGGTGTCAACCCTGAGAAGCCTGTTTTTTGAATTTGTAACCCTACGATGGTCGAGGGTAAATAAAGAGTAGTTCTAGTGTAGGCACTACGAGTAATGGTTGAGGATGATGACTTTGTAAGTTGTGTACATAAGGTCATAATCGGAGGAGTTTGTTGTTTAAGATTTTTTTTATGTGCGGTCTCGATACGCTGGTAATCCTTTATTTGTTCTGCAGGTCCGAAGAATCTCGTGAACAAAACGAGAAACTATATTGACGTCCATGTTCTTGAAGCGTAGTGATGATTGGGTGTATTTTGTTATCAAAAGTGCCTTGTAATCAAATAAGAGAATGAAGAAGAGCTGAATTCCCCTGCTTCGCAGCGTACCCCTTACATCGAAGCCAACAAAAGGAGGAGCTGGAGGTGGTACAAAATTCCGAAGAAATAGGATGGGATGAGTTGCCAAGAAAGTCAGTCATGTTTTGAAGTCAAAAAGGCATCAAGGCAAACAACGTTTAGTGCCCGATTGGCCAGTGGCACTGTGAGATTGAGGCTGGAGGCAGGTCCAACACAGGCTGAAAGGAGAAAGCATAGGTTGTGCGAGGCTCTTAAGAATACAACAGTTAAAGTTGTTCAAACGCAAAAGGCTTGGACTCTAGGAAGATATGCATGAGGATGTATGGAATGATCCGGGCTTAGCGAACGCAGCAAGAAATAGCTAAACGGCTTTCGATGGTTGAACTCTGCAATGGAAGGTAGAGGATTATGTTTCAGTTAACTGTCCCCCTGATTAATTTCTTATGTAGATTCTGATATTTCTTTTAAGTTCTTCAAGTTTTAGGGGTACTAGACTGCTCATATCTTAACAGACGGATGTTTTGGGGCGCAATCTTATCATAAGCAATGAAGTCGGTAAAGGGGAAATGCATTGAGTAGGCGTTGAAAAATCTAGATTTTGCTCCGAGTGACTTGGGGCGCCGTCGTTGTCCAAGGTGCAAAGTGTTGAAGCAGATCTTGCGTGATCATTGACTCCTTCAAACAATAGCTGGAGGTTCAAACGGTCAACCATGATGTGGTCTGGGTATGCAAAGTCTTGCTGCGAAGCGAGAAAAGGTAAAACATAATGTGTTGTACCTGGCGTTTAAAATGGGCCATGTAATGACTGTCATGGCTGAATAAGTTATTGAGATTCAGGTTTTGTCCTAATACTTTATAATGCTTATCCTGTTAAGGAAGAACCTGTTACTGAGTAGTCTTTGAGTATAATGAAGGAGGGAGAACTTGATGTGAAGGTGTTGGAAGGGGCTGGAACTCTTGTTGGCCAAAGGTAAGCCTGTTGGGACTTGCCTGACGTGATTGTCAGATGGCTCAGGGTTGAGGCCTTTGACTGGGGTGCTGAGGCAATGCTCAGGGCCTACAGGGGAGAGGATGTTGGCCTTGCCGATTGAAGCATTTGTATTGGTGGTTCCATCCTGCCGTTTTCTAATTTGTGTTTTGATTAAATATTTTAAGCCATGTTATGTTTTTTTGGCGTTGTCCATTGAACTTGGTATGTCTGTTCACTGTTGTGTTGTACTGATGCTGCTATCTGTTAACCTTATGAATTTGAATTTGAGGCACTGCTTTTGATTTGTGCCTTATTTTCTTAACTGATTTTGCTATCTTTGTCTAGCCTTGCTTTGTTTAGATTAATTTAACGTTGAGGCTTATTCTGTTAGCTTATCTTGACCCGAATGCTTGATGCATGGCTTGCTTGCGTTTGCTTGAAAACTTTTTCTCCTAATTTTGATGGTTTGAAATCTTCTTACATTGTGGTATTTTCACATAAGTAGTATAATGCAGTACTTGTTTCTCGTCGAGACATAGATGATCGATCCCTGACAGACGTTCGGGATGTGTACCCTCTTTTAAAATTAAAGGATCTGGCTGTACTTAAGAGCCTAGACCAAGCGAATGTAACATGGCCACCCCCAAACGCTTCCTGAGGATTTGGTCGTCTGGACTATTCATGCCCTTCGAGACTGCTTGAATGTTGGTAGTTTGAAAAATTCCGTTTGCCCCAAGTACTCAGTCGGTGCCCGTGGTTGACAGATACCTAGAGAACCCAGAGATCCGGACTTCCGAGCCTACCCACACGAAGCAAAAACGTGTTCGCCCCCATGAATTCCCGGGGTCCGGCCTTACGTACCATTCGTCCCGTTCGTTTTGCTCAATATTGGAAACTTGAAATTTCCAACGGTCGCACACCAAGTATCATCGGTGCGAGGGTGATCCGTTGATACCTGGGTTACAACCAAGAATTAGACGGACTTCGTGGTTCTAAACCTGATCGGGAAGCATATATCTCCCCCAATTGCATCCCCGAGGTTTCCCCCCCGGTCTTTTTCGACATCCTTGCCCCTCGGTTGGTTTCTAATAGAACTTGAAACTTTAGGTCACCACCCCCCAAGTATCAATCACGGTCGAAGGGGTTGACATTGATACTTATAATGAAACCATGGAAATTGACTGGACTTCGGAAGGCCTTACCACACTGACGCATATTGTTCTGCCCTCGGATACCATTTCCCGAGGGTCCGGTCTTTCAAACCTCCTTCCCCTCGACTTTGCTAGAATTTAGAGGTTTGAGAAATCTCAAGGTCGCTCTCCCAAATACATTCGGTCGACAGGGTTGAAATGATACCTAGTTAAACCAAGAAATTTATTGAAAAGAACAGACGAAGTATGGTGGAAAACATTTATTGATTTTCTGTGTTAGCATCGTTGCACACGGTTAGACTGTGGCCGTTTTGAGACCAGCTGCTTGTGTTCCATGGTTTGGTAAGGCTCTTGGTCTTCTGTCATCTATAGAAAAAATCTTGTCAGTTTTTAAACGTACACCGACATAGGTCTTTCTGAAGTTTTGGTTAGCTTACCAGCATTTAGAGGATGTCGAAGACTGTTTAAGACGTTGAAGTACAAGATCTCCTGTGTTTAATTTTCATGGCAAACCTCTTGTTACAAGGCTTCTGAGTAGAGTAGTGAATCAACGCCAACGGTTGGCGATCGCTTCGGTCCTGGTTTTGGTCCGACTCCATAAATCTGTGGCATTGAGCTCAACACATTATCTCCGTCGGAAGTTAGAATCTCGTGTAGGTAACTTCAATTAGTATGGGACCATAGCTTCGGTACTGTATGCGATAGAGGCATGGGATGCAGCCTGTTTCGCTTTCTTGGTTTTATTCGATAGGCCCACAGGATATCTGTAACTCTGAACCCTCGAACCCTTTTTTTGCATCAACACACCATTTCCTTGAACGTCGACAATGGTTTTGTTAGATTACTTCAATTTTACCATTGCCTTGGGGACTAATAAGGTGTTGTGGTAGAGGATATGTTGTGGTTTTTAAGAAGTTTCTTCTGACTTTGCTGCCGACGAACATGTGGACCATTATCGCATAGATCAATGGGGCCGCCGAAGGTGTTTGATGATGTTTTCCATAAAATTTGATAGCTTCTTCGTTTCTTCATGTTTTTGGCACAAAGGTATTTAGTTTCGACCCTTTAGTGAAGTAATCTGTTGCAACCATGACTGTTTTCTCTGCTACCCGGGCTTTAGGAGGTGCCGATAGATCGATAGCCCATCTTTTGAATGGCTAGAGAAGCTGACTAAATTGAGCTCTGTGAAGGAACATGTATGTCGTGGCATACGCTGACTTTTGTCAGAGTGTTTGACTATACTCTTCGCTTGTTTTTTATGTTCTGTCAAGAATAAACACCTTGAGAAACGTGCTCGAAGGGCCATATACAACAGTGAGTATAGCACTGCAGGGACTTCACGGAGTTATCATCTAAAATTGTAGAGGCTT